>CP136054.1:391491479-392741479 GCA_032464435.1 Aegilops umbellulata | reverse complement strand
CTCATAAACTCATAATATAACTGTCATCGGAACTTTAAGCGTGCGGACCCTACGGGTTCGAGAACTATGTAGACATGACCGAGACACGTCTTCGGTCAATAACCAATAGCAGAACCTGGATGCTCATATTGGCTCTCACATATTCTACGAAGATCTTTATCGGTCAAACCGCATAACAACATACGTTGTTCCCTTTGTCATCGGTATGTTACTTGCCCGAGATTCGATCGTCGGTATCTCAATACCTAGTTCAATCTCGTTACCAGCAAGTCTCTTTACTCATTCCGTAATACATCATCCCGCAACTAACTCATTAGTTGCAATGCTTGCAAGGCTTATAGTGATGTGCATTACCGAGTGGGCCCAGAGATACCTCTCCGACAATCGAAGTGACAAATCCTAATCTCGAAATATGCCAACCCAACAAGTACCTTCGGAGACACCTGTAGAGCACCTTTATAATCACCCAGTTACGTTGTGACGTTTGGTAGCACACAAAGTGTTCCTCTAGTAAACGGGAGTTGCATAATCTCATAGTCATAGGAACATGTATAAGTCATGAAGAAAGCAATAACGACATACTAAACGATCGAGTGCTAAGCTAACGGAATGGGTCAGGTCAATCACATCATTCTCCTAATGATGTGATCCCATTAACAAATGACAACTCATGTCTATGGCTAGGAAACATAACCATCTTTGATCAACGAGCTAGTCAAGTAGAGGCATACTAGTGACATTCTGCTTTTCTATGTATTCACACATGTATCATGTTTCCGGTTAATACAATTCTAGCATGAATAATAAACATTTATCATGAAATAAGGAAATAAATAATAACTTTATTATTGCCTCTAGGGCATATTTCCTTCAGTCTCCCACTTGCACTAGAGTCAATAATCTAGTTAACATCACCATGTGACTTAACACCAATAGTTCACATCTTTATGTGATTAGTTCACATCCCCATGTAACTAACACCCAAAGGGTTTACTAGAGTCAATAATCTAGTTCACATCGCTATGTGATTAGCACCCAAAGAGTGATCATGTTTTGCTTGTGAGAGAAATTTAGTCAATGGGTCTGCCAAATTCAGATCCGTATGTATTTTGCAAAATTGTATGTCTACAATGCTCTGCACGAAGCTACTCTAGCTAATTGCTCCCACTTTCAATATGTATCCAGATTGAGACTTAGAGTCATCTGGATTAGTGTCAAAAACTTGCATCGACGTAACCATTTATGACGAACCTTTTTGTCACCTCCATAATCAAGAAACATATCCTTATTCCACTAAGGATAATTTTGACCGCTGTCCAGTGATCTACTCCTAGATCACTATTGTACTCCATTGCCAAAATCAGTGTAGGGTATACAATAGATCTGGTACACGGCATGGCATACTTTATAGAACCTATGGCTGAGGCATAGGGAATGACTTTCATTCTCTTTCTATCTTCTGTCGTGGTCGGGCTTTGAGTCTTACTCAATTTCACACCTTGTAACACAGGCAAGAACTCTTTCTTTGACTGTTCCATTTTGAACTACTTCAAAATCTTGTCAAGGTATGTACTCACTAAAAAGCTTATCAAGCATTTTGATCTATCTCTATAGATCTTGATGCTCAATATGTAAGCAGCTTCACCGAGGTCTTTCTTTGAAAAACTCCTTTCAAACACTCCTTTATGCTTTACCGAATAATTCTACATTATTTCCCATCAACAATATGTCATTCACATATACTTATCAGAAATGTTGTAGTGCTCCCACTCACTTTCTTGTAAATACAGGCTTCACCGCAAGTCTGTATAAAACTATATGCTTTGATCAACTTATCAAAGCGTATATTACAACTCCGAGATGCTTGCACCAGTCCATAGATGGATCGCTGTAGCTTGCATATTTTGTTAGCATCCTTTGGATCGATAAAACCTTCAGGTTGCATCATATACAACTCTTCTTCTAGAAATCCATTCAGGAATGCAGTCTTTACATCCATTTGCCAGATTTCATAAAATGTGGCAATTTGCTAACATGATTCAGACAGACTTAAACATCGCTACGAGTGAGAAGGTCTCATCGTAGTCAACTCCTTGAACTTGTCGAAACCTTTTGCGACAATTCTAGCTTTGTAGATAGTAACACTACTATCAGCGTCCGTCTTCCTCTTGAAGATCCATTTAATCTCAATGGCTCTCCGATCATCGGGCAAGTCAATCAAAGTCCATACTTTGTTCTTATACATGGATCCCATCTCAGATTTCATGGCCTCAAGCCATTTCATGGAATCTGGGCTCGTCATCGCTTCCTCATAGTTCGCAGGTTCGTCATGGTCAAGTAACATGACCTCCAGAACAGGATTACCGTACCACTCAGGTGCGGATCTCACTCTGGTTGACCTACGAGGTTCGGTAGTAACTTGATCTGAAGTTACATGATCATCATCATTAGCTTCCTCACTAATTGGTGTAGGAGTCACAGGAACAGATTTCTGTGATGAACTACTTTCCAATAAGGGAGCAGGTAAAGTTACCTCATCAAGTTCTACTTTCCTCCCACTCACTTCTTTCGAGAGAAACTCCTTCTCTAGAAAGGATCCATTCTTAGCAACGAATGTCTTGCCTTCGGATCTGTGATAGAAGGTGTACCCAACTGACTCTTTGGGTATCCTATGAAGACACATTTCTCCGATTTGGGTTTGAGCTTATCATGTTGAAACTTTTTCACATAAGCATCGCAGTCCCAAATTTTAAGAAACGACAACTTTGGTTTCTTGCCAAACCATAGTTCATATGATGTCGTCTCAACAGATTTAGATGGTGCCCTTTTAACGTGAATGCAGCTGTCTCTAATGCATAACCCCAAAACGATAGTGGTAAATCGGAAAGAAACATCATAGATTGCACTATATCCAATAAAGTACGGTTATGACGTTCGGACACACCATTATGCTATGGTGTTCCAGGTGGCATGAGTTTGTGAAACTATTCCACATTGTTTTAATTGAAGACCAAACTCGTAACTCAAATATTCATCTCCGTGATCTGATCGTAGAAACTTTATTTTCTTGTCACGATGATTTTCCACTTCACTCTGAAATTCTTTGAACTTTTCAAATGTTTCAGACTTATGTTTCATCAAGTAGATATACCCATATCTTCTCAAATCATCTGTGAAGGTCAGAAAATAATGATACCCGCCGCGAGCTTCAACACTCATCGGATCGCATACATTAGTATGTATTATTTCCAATAAGTCAGTTGCTCGCTCCATTGTTTCGGAGAACGGAGTCTTTAGTCATCTTGCCCATAAGGCATGGTTCGCAAGCATCAAGTGATTCATAATCAAGTGATTCTAAAATCCCATCAACATGGAGTTTCTTCATGCGCTTTACACCAATATGACCTAAACGGCAGTGCCACAAATGAGTTGCACTATCATTATTAACTTTGCATCTTTTGGCTTCAATATTATGAATATGTGTATCACTACGATCGAGATCCAATAAACCATTTCCATTGGGTGTATGACCATAGAAGGTTTTATTCATGTAAATAGAACAACAATTATTCTCTAACTTAAATGAATAAGCGTATTGCAATAAACATGATCAAATCATATTTATGCTCAACGCAAACACCAAATAACACTTATTTAGGTTCAACACTAATCCCGAAAGTGTAGGGAGCGTGCGATGATGATCATATCAATCTTGGAACTACTTCCAACACACATCGTCACTTCACCTTTAACTAGTCTCTGTTCCTTTTGCAACTCCCGTTTCGAGTTACTACTCTTAGCAACTGAACCAGTATCAAATACCGAGGGGTTGCTACGAACACTAGTAAAATACACATCAATAATCTGTATATCAAATATATCTTTGTTCATTTTGCCATCCTTCTTATCCGCCAAATACTTGGGGCAGTTCTGCTTGCAGTGACCAGTCCCTTTGCAGTAGAAGCACTTAGTCTCAGGCTTAGGTACAGACTTGGGCTTCTTCACTTGAGTAGCAACTTGCTTGTCGTTCTTCTTGAAGTTCCCCTTCTTCCCTTTGCCCTTTTCATGAAACTAGTGGTCTTGTCAATCATCAACACTTGATGATTTTCTTGATTTCTACCTTCGTCGATTTTAGCATCACGAAGAGCTTGGGAATCGTTTCCGTTATCCCTTGCATATTATAGTTCATCACAAAGTTCTATTAACTTGGCGATGGTGACTAGAGAATTTTGTCAATCACTATCTTATCTGGAAGATTAACTCCCACTTGATTCAAGCGATTGTAGTACCCAGACAATCTGAGCACATGCTTACTGCTTGAGCTATTCTCCTCCATCTTTTAGCTATTGAACTTGTTGGAGACTTCATATCTCTCAACTCGGGTATTTGCTTGAAATATTAACTTCAACTCCTGGAACATCTCATATGGTCCATGACGTTCAAAACGTCTTTGAAGTCCCAATTCTAAGCTGTTAAGCATGGTGCACTAAACTATCAAGTAGTCATCATATTGAGCTAGCCAAACGTTCATAACGTCTGCATCTGCTCCTGCAATAGGTCTGTCACCTAGCGGTGCATCAAGGACATAATTCTTCTGTGCAGCAATGAGGATAAACCTCAGATCACGGATCCAATCCGCATCATTGCTACTAACATTTTTCAACTTAGTTTTCTCTAGGAACATATATATAACATAGGGAAGCGACAACGCGAGCTATTGATCTACAACATATATATGCTAATACTACCAGGACTAAGTTCATGATAAACTAAAGTTCAACTAATGATATTACTTAAGAACTCCCACTTAGATAGACATCCCCCTAATCTTCTAAGTGATCATGTGATCCATATCAACTAAACCATGTCCGATCATCACGTGAGATGGAGTAGTTTCAATGGTGAACATCACTATGTTGATCATATCTACTATATGATTCACGCTCGACCTTTTGGTCTCAGTGTTCCGAGGCCATATCTGTTATATGCTAGGCTCTTCAAGTTTAACCTGAGTATTCCGCGTGTGCAACTGTTTTGCACCCGTTGTATTTCAACGTAGAGCCTATCACACCCGATCATCACGTGGTGTCTCAGGGCGAAGAACTTTCGCAACGGTGCATACTCAGGGAGAACACTTATACCTTGATAATTTAGTGAGGGATCATCTTATAAAGCTACCGTCGAACTAAGCAAAATCATATGTATAAAAAGATAAACATCACATGCAATCAAAATATGTGATATGATATGGCCATCATCATCTTGTGCCTTTGATCTCCATCTCCAAAGCATCGTCATGATTTCCATCGTCACCGGCATGACATCATGATCTCCATCATCTTGATCAATATCAATGTGTCGTCATATGGTCGTCTCGCCAACTATTGCTCTTGCAACTATTGCTATCGCATAGCGATAAAGTAAAGCAATTATTTGGCACTTGCATCTTATGCAATAGAGAGACAACCATAAGGCTTTTGCCAGTTTCTGATAATTTCAACAAAACATGATCATCTCATACAACAACTTATATCTCATCACGTCTTGACCATATCACATCACAACATGCCCTGCAAAAACAAGTTAGACGTCCTCTACTTTGTTGTTGCAAGTTTTACGTGGCTGCTACGGGCTGAGCAAGAACCGTTCTTACCTACTCATCAAAACCACAACGATAGTTTGTCAAGTTGGTGCTGTTTTAACCTTCTCAAGGACCGGGCGTAGCCACACTTGGTTCAACTAAAGTTGGAGAAACTGACACCCGCTAGTCACCTGTGTGCATAGCACGGCGGTAAAACCAGTCTCGCGTAAGCGTACGCGTAATGTCGGTCCGGGCCGCTTCATCCAACAATACCGCCAAACCAAAGTATGACATGCTAGTAAGCAGTATGACTTATATCGCCCAGAACTCACTTGTGTTCTACTCGTTCATATTACATCAACGCATAAAACCTGGCTCTGATACCACTGTTGGGGAACGTAGTAATTTCAAAAAAATTCCTACGCGCACGCAAGATCATGGTGATGCATAGCAACGAGAGGGGAGAGTGTTGTCCACGTACCCTCGTAGACCGAAAGCAGAAGCGTTAACACAACGCGGTTGATGTAGTCATACGTCTTCATGATCCGACCGATCAAGTACCGAACGCACGGCACCTCCGAGTTCAGCACACGTTTAGCCCGATGACGTCCCTCGAACTCCGATCCAGCCGAGTGTTGAGGGAGAGTTTTGTCAGCATGACAGCATGGTGACGATATTGATGTTCTACCGATGCAGGGCTTCGCCTAAGCACCGCTACAGTAATATCGAGGTGGAATATGGTGGAGGGGGGCACCGCACACGGCTAAGAGATCAATGATCAATTGTTGTGTCTATGGGGTGCCCCCCTGCCCCCGTATATAAAGGAGCAAGTGGGGAGGCGGCCGGCCTAGGAGGAGGGCGCACCAAGGGGGGAGTCCTACTCCCACCGGGAGTAGGACTCCTCCTTTCCTTGTTGGAGTAGGAGAGAAGGAAAGAGGGGGAGAGGAAGAAGGAAAAGGGGGCTGCACCCCTTGTCCAATTCGGACCAGAGGGGGGGCGCGCGCCTCCTTCCTTTTGGCATCTCTCCTCTATTCCCGTATGGCCCAATAAGGCCCATATACTCCCCGGCGAATTCCCCTAACTCTCCGGTACTCCGATAAATACCCGAATCACTCGGAACCTTTCCGATGTCCGAATATAGTCGTCCAATATATCAATCTTTACGTCTCGACCATTTCGCGACTCCTCGTCATGTCCCCGATCTCATCCGGGACTCCAACTCCTTCGGTACATCAAAACTCATAAACTCATAATATAACTGTCATCGAAACTTTAAGCGTGCGGACCCTACGGGTTCGAGAACTATGTAGACATGACCGAGACACGTCTTCGGTCAATAACCAATAGCGGAACCTGGATGCTCATATTGGCTCTCACATATTCTACGAAGATCTTTATCGGTCAAACCGCATAACAACATACGTTGTTCCCTTTGTCATCGGTATGTTACTTGCCCGAGATTCGATCGTCCGTATCTCAATACCTAGTTCAATCTCGTTACCAGCAAGTCTCTTTACTCATTCCGTAATACATCATCCCGCAACTAACTCATTAGTTGCAATGCTTGCAAGGCTTATAGTGATGTGCATTACCGAGTGGGCCCAGAGATACCTCTCCGACAATCGGATTGACAAATCCTAATCTCGAAATATGCCAACCCAACAAGTACCTTCGGAGACACCTATAGAGCACCTTTATAATCACCCAGTTACGTTGTGACGTTTGGTAGCACACAAAGTGTTCCTCTAGTAAACAGGAGTTGCATAATCTCATAGTCATAGGAACATGTATAAGTCATGAAGAAAGCAATAGCGACATACTAAACGATCGAGTGCTAAGCTAACAGAATGGTTCAGGTCAATCACATCATTCTCCTAATGATGTGATCCCGTTAACAAATGACAACTCATGTCTATGGCTAGGAAACATAACCATCTTTGATCAACGAGCTAGTCAAGTAGAGGCATACTAGTGACACTCTGTTTGTCTATGTATTCACACATGTATCATGTTTCTGGTTAATTCAATTATAGCATGAATAATAAACATTTATCATGAAATAAGGAAATAAATAATAACTTTATTATTGCCTCTAGGGCATATTTCCTTCAAAGGCTGTAACAGACAAAGTGCGCTCAGGGAACTTATGTTATATTACTGACGAAGTGTAAGAAGCATCTTCGAAGAAAATAGTAGCCCCACCGATACCTTTCTTCGGTGCTCATTGTTACTATGAGACTTGTGCAATAGATTTTTTGTACTCATGAGTTCCATTGTGTGTCGACCATAATTGAAAACAATAAGAGCGCTAGCTCTCGGCTTCACCCAGTGTGAAGTCCGGATCGGATGACCCGATCATGACAATCGCAGAGGTGCTCCCTTTACTCCCTAGCCAAACAATCGGGAACGTAGGGGTAAACACAGGAGCGAGGCAACCCAGCGTGCAAATCGCTTAAGTCAATATGGTGCATATTGTGTCGTAATACACGAACAAGGAACGAAGCCATACAAGTATAATCATATGCAAGAGGAAAAGCTTCATAAAGGAAGCCCCCAAGTAAATGGGGTATTTGAATTTGTGTGTCACAAACAAGGTTTCGACAAGGAAGTTTTCCACAAGCCACTTTTTGCCAAAAAGGTATAATGCTTGGTCAAATCGAACAAAATTTAAAACTGGGAGTTTTTGAGCGTCAAAGCGACTTAGCTGGTTAATGTGTTCGGCATTGATGACGCGGTCCGAGCTTGGTGCGGGACAAGGTCTCAGCCCCCAAGCCCGATGTGGCCGAGCGAAGAACTCGGCACTCCGAAGAGGTGACATAGCGCGACCAATGCAGGCCACCGAAGTCCCCGACGTGGGTTAATGAGGTGTTGACGAAGCCCCCCGTCCAGCCGAGGTGACGTGGTATGTCAGTACGCCGAGGTGACAACACTGCCCGACCCGAATTATTTACCTGTGCACAAAAAATAGTGCAAATCGGAGATAATAATAATAATAGTGATAAATTAAAAAAATGTTGCATAATAAATAATTTATGCAAAGTGAGTCATAAAATAGATATGGCCTGGCGCCGAAGTCAATATCGATGCAGGGCGTCGGCGTGATGCCGTAAAGGTGTGGCAAAGCCTGAATTCACAGGTCGGTCCGAGTTCCGGATGCGGCGTTCGCCGAACTATGTATGGAAACTGACCGAACCACCACGCGACCTCGTTAACGCGGCCATCATTTGATAGACCTTTGTACAGATGATGGACAAACCAGAGTAATAATTCCTTGGGAAAAATAAACCCAAACAAGGAAAAAAATACTAGGATTAATAGCACCTGGTTTATTTGTTGTAGCGATCCAAAGAAAAGTGACTCCCAAAATTGGGACTCGATCCGCATTCTCATTGCCTGTTGGGCGGTGAAGCGACGGCATGGCGATGCTGGTAAAGGTTGGCTCGCCGAGGCAAAGCCCCCGGTCCAGCTAACGTGACGAAGCCAGTTGACTGGTGACGCCGAAGTCTCCGGAGTAGGTTGATGAAGAGATGGCGAAGCCGCCGGTCCATCCGAGGTGTTGAAGCCTCAATGTCAGCCTATGAGTCGAAGTAGGTCGGCGTGATGGACATCGGCTTGAAAAAGCAACAGTGCGGCCCTGCCGAGGCAGGTCGTGACTCATGACGTGGTCAATGTCGGCTTGATAAAGTGACTGTGCGGCGATGTCGGCGTGCCCGCTCCGTGTAATCCATGGGGCAGCGATGTTGGTGATGATTTATCCTTCGCAATGCTGAACTCCTATTCGGCTCGCCGAGATGATGATCCGAAGAAGTTGAGTTCGGCTCAACAAAGTGACAACGTGTCTAGCGCAGGTCGACAGCCGTGGAGCAATATTGCCGGACTGGTTTGACACCAGTGTGATGGTGAAGATCATGTTCAAAAGATTTTAAAGTTAGTGGGATGTGTTAGGGAACAAAACACAATACCCCATACAAAACTTCCTTCAAAAAGGATGTCTGAAATCCTGTTCATAAAAAAGACGAACTCGGGTCGGATTCGTTTTCGCGCAGAAAACAGATCCGAAAAGTGATGCACTAATTGGAAGGTTCCCAAAGTTTAGACGGTCGGATCAAGCTGAAATTTTGAGGGGTGATAGATATAGGAATTCCGCAGCCGATCAACGGTTGGATCTTCCAAAGGGCGTTCGAACTAGAAGCTGGACACCACGCCCTAAACTCGTCCAGATTCCCATCCAGATTTGACAGGGCTTCAGTATATCGCGGATTGCCAGAGATTCCTCCATCGGAGCTCGACAAAATTTTCCAGGGTTGTTGTAGACTCAATTCCGCACAATTCCACTGAAGAAATTGTTAAAACGACACTTGAGGAGGCAGTGGCAGCGGATACAAGTTCGCTGTCCAGAAAAACAGCACGGTCGCCCGAGGGCAATGTTGATGTTGAGCCCCCGGGCTCCCTGGATGATTCCTCTATGATCTTGATAGAGATCGGAGTTGATGTTGATGAAGGCCCTCATCCGAACATGATGATCGGAAGTAGGGCGTAGTCCTCGGTCCGGCCAAGGTGACCAGTTGAGCCGGTGACGAAGAAGCCGACGTCGCACTGGATCTGCAGTCGAGCCATTGATCCTTTTGCCGATCACACAACAGAACTCTCAATGAAAGCACCAATGTGGGTGTCAACACCGGCGGATCTCGGGTAGGGGGTCCCGAACTGTGCGTCTAAGGATGATGGTAACATGAGGCGGGGGACACAATGTTTACCCAGGTTCGGGCCCTCTCGATGGAGGTAATACCCTACTTCATGCTTGATTGATCTTGATGATTTGAGTATTACAAGAGTTGATCTACCACGAGATCATAGAGGCTAAACCCTAGAAGCTAGCCTACGGTTATGATTGTGTATATCTCTATCGACTAGCCTGACCTCGGTTTATATAATGCACCAGAGGCCTAGGATAACAAGAGTCCTAGCCGAATACGCCGGTGGGGAGGAGTCCTTGTCTTGATCACCAAGTCTTGTGGAACCTTCCTTGTATGTGGCAGCTGTCCGAACTGGCCCATGTGTATACGACCATGGGGGTCCTCGGCCCAATCCAACTGATCGGGAGACGACGTGATGAGTACCCCCTAGTCCAGGACACCGTCAAGGGGCACTATGATCATACTTGAGCATTGGTTGTAGCTAATATGCGAGTGTGTTTCATGAATGGATCAATGATTGAGCATAATGGGCTAGGGATAAATTGCTTTAGTGTTGATATTTTGAAAGACATGGTTGTTTGTTGATGTGCTTCAGTATTAAAGTCCTCATGTCAAAACTAGACTATTGCTTTGAACCATATAAAGGTCCAATTGTCCATGCTATAAAGGAAACAATATGTGACGAACATATTATGCAGCATTCCACATCAAAAATTCTGTTTTTATCATTTACCTACTCGAGGATGAGCAGGAATTAAGCTTGGGGATGCTGATACGTCTCCAACGTATCTATAATTTTTGAGTATTTCATGCTGTTATGTTATCATTCTTGGATGTTTTATAATCATTTTACAATCATTTTTATCATTTTTGGGGACTAACCTATTGACATAGTGCCAAGTGCCAGTTGTTGTTTTCTGCTTGTTTTTTACATCCCAGAAAATCAATATCAAACGGAGTCCAAATGCAGCGAAACTTTTTGTGAATTTATTTGGACTAGAAGACACCAGATGGGCCAGAGAAGCACCTGGGGGTTCCCCGAGGGGGGCACAACCCACCAGGGCGCGCCTGGGCCCCCAGGCGCACCCAGGTGGATTATGCCCATCTCGGTGGCCTCCTGCACCGCCTCTTCGCTCTATAAATACCTCCTTGCTGAAACCCTAGGGGAGTCGACGAAACTTTATTCTAGCCGCCGCAAGTTCCAGAACCACGAGGTCCAATCTAGAGCCATATTCCGGCACTCCGCCGGAGGGGAACACGATCACGGAGGGGTTCATCATCCTCATTGGTGCCTCTCCGATGATACGTGAGTAGTTCAACTCAGACCTACGGGTCCGTAGGTAGTAGCTAGATGGCTTTCTCTCTCTTTGTATCTCAATACAAAGGTCTCTTGGAGATCTATTATTTGATGTAATGACTATTTGTGGTGTGTTTGTTGGGATCCGATGAATTGTGAGTTTATGATCAGATTTGCCTTGATTTAATATCCAATCTTGATTGTTATAGCCTCGTATTTCTTCTCTGATATTTGGGTTTTGTTTGGACAACTTGATCTATTTATCTTGCAATGTGAATAGGTGCTTTATGATGGGTTTGATCTTGTAGTGTCCTTTCCCAGTGACAGAAGGGGCAGCAAGGCACGTATGCATCGTTGCTATTAAGGATAAAACGATGGGGTCTATTCCTACATGAATAGATCTTGTCTACATCATGTCATCGTTCTTATTGCATTACTCCCTTTTTCCATGAACTTAATACACTAGATGCATGTTGGATAGCGGTCGATGTGTGGAGTAATAGTAGTAGATGTAGGCAGGAGTCGGTCTACTAATCTTGGACGTGATGCCTATATACATGATCATTGCCATGGATATCATCATAATTATTTACTCTTCTATCAATTGCCCAATAGTAATTTGTCTACCCACTGTTGCTATTTTCTCAAGAGAAGCCACTAGTGAAACCTATGACCCCCGGGTCTATTTTCCTATCATATACTTTGAGATCCTTGTTGCCAATTTCCTTTTCTTTTATTTTTAGATCTATATTATCAAAAACCCAAAAATACCTTGCTGCGTTTTATTTACTTTTATTTGCATCTATCAATCTACTACAATTTTATCCTATCCTTATGTCACTTTTTGGCACCCCTACCCGAAAGGGATTGACAACCCCTTTAACGCGTCGGGTTGCAAGTGTTTGTTATTTGTGTGCAGGTACCGTTTACGTAGTATTGCGTGGTTCTCCTACTGGTTCAATAACCTTGGTCTCATCACTGAGGGAAATACCTTACCGTTGCTGCGCTGCATCTTCCCTTATTCCTTGGGGAAACACCGACGCATCTCAAGCGACATCATCGGCCCACTTGCAGTCATGTTGGGGGTCATGCAATTATAGTTGGGTTACAACACCTGCAGTTGCAAGTCTAGTGGTAAGCATACAACTGGTCGACAACACCCCCTATCGAACCCGTCATGGTGGGGGCTTGCAGTTGTGGTCAAGTTTGTAGTTGCAAGACTAGTGGTGAACATGCAACTGGCCAACAACCCCAATTATAGTCCCACTGGGGGCTATGCAGTTGCAGTCAGTGGCAATACTTTTAGTTGCATGTCCCTCGACAAAATGCCACTTCCGCAACCTCGTGCCCAAACAAACCCAGTAGAAGGTGCATTGAGGGTGTGCAGTTTCAATCAAGGGAAATACTTGCAGTTGCATGTCTAGTGATGGGCATGCAAGTGCCCATCCCTCGATAAAATGCCACTTCCATAACCCCCGCACCCGACAACCCCAGTTGTAGACACAATGGATGAGTGCAGTCGTAGTCAAGGAATCATTTGCAATTGCATGTCTAGTGACGGACATGCAACTGACATCCCTTTGTCAAAATGCCACTTTCGCAACCCCGCGCCCAAACAAATCCAGTTGCAGACACATTAAGGGCGTGGGTTGTAGTCAAGTGAAATATTTGCAGTTGCATGCCTACTTATGGGTATGCAACTGCCCACCCCTGGGTAAAATACTACTTCCATAACCCCCGCACCCGACAATCCCAGTTGCATCCGCGTTGAACAAGTGCAGTTGCAATCAAGGGAACATTTGCAGTTGCATGTCTAGTGACGGACATGCAACTGACAACCCCTTTCAAAATGCCACTTCCGCAACCTCACGCCCAAACACATCTAGTTGCACACACATCGAGGGCGTGCAGTTGCAGTTGCATGTCTAGTGGGCATGCAACTACCCACCCCTGGTTAAAATACCACTTCCACAACCCTCACACCCGACAACCTCAGTTGCAGTCGCATTGAATGAGTGTAGTTGCAGTCAAGGGAACATTTGCAATTTCATGTCTAGTGACAGACATGAAACTGACAACCCTTGTCAAAATGCCACTTTTGCAACCCCTCACCCAACACCCCCAGTTGCATGTGTGTTGAGGGCAACACTTGCAATTACATATCTAGTGATGGACATGGAACTAGTTGAGGATGTTGTTTATCGAGGATAAATATGTCACTGATTAAGAGTTGGTCAACTTGCATGTTGAGAATGGACATGCAACTGGGTCGAGCAAAATTGTGTATCGGAGATGAACATGCAACTGGGTCGGGGTTGACAATTGCATGTCAAGGGTGGACGTGCAACTGGTTAGACGAGTTGCATGTCGAAAGATGGATATGCAACTGGGTAAGGTAGAGCCAAATTACGTGTCGATGATAGGTGTTAGTGAATAAGTGGCATGTCAAGGGAGAACATGCAACCGGGTCAAAGTGTGTAGTTGCACAACTAGGTGAGGGCATGCAAGTGGAAGTGAGAAAGGATATAAAAGAAAAACACAAGAAAAAACATGGAAAATGGAGGAAATCACTTGTTGCACAACGGCCTCCTCCTTTCTCACTTCCAAAGCAACATCACGTGGAGCAGTGATACGTCCATTTTGCATCATGTTCTCTTACTGTTATATATAATGTTTTTACCCATAATAATGCTTTTTGGAGTAATTCTAATGCCTTTTCTCTCATAATTTGCAAGGTACACACCAAGAGGGAGAATTCCGGCAGCTGGAAATCTGGACCTGAAAAAGCTATGTCAGGCTACCTATTATGCACAACTCCAAACATGCTAAAACTTCACGGGGATTTTTTATGGAATAACTAAGAATTATTGGAACAAATAACTTCTAGAGGGGGCCACCAGGTGGGCACAACCCACCTGGGCATGCCAGGGCCCCTGGCGCGCCCTGGGGGGTTGTCGCCTCCTCGACCCACCTCCGGTGCCAATCTTCTGGTATATAGGTCATTTTTACCTAGAAAAAAATAAGAGGAGGACTTTCAGGACGAAGCGCCACCGCCTCGAGGCGGAACATGGGCGGGAGCACTTTTGCCCTCCGGCGGAGCAATTCCGTCGGGGGAACTTGCCTCCGAGAGGGGGAAATCATCGTCCCCATCATCACCAACAACTCTCCCATCTTGGGGAGGGCAATCTCCATCAAAATCTTCAACAACACCATCTCATCTCAAACCCTAGTTCATCTCTTGTGTTCAATTTTGTTACGGAAACTATAGATTGGTGCTTGTGGGTGACTAGTAGTGTTGATTACATCTTGTAGTTGATTACTATATGGTTTATTTGGTGGAAGATTATATGTTCAGATCCAATATGCTATTTAATACTCCTATGATCATGAGCATGTTTATTATTTGTGAGTAGTCACTTTGTTCTTGAGGTCACGGGATAAATCATGTTGCAAGTAATAATGTGAACTTGATATGTGTTCGATATTTTGATAGCCTGTATGTTGTGATTCCCTTAGTGGTGTCATGTGAACGTCGACTACATGACACTTCACCAAATTTGGGCCTAGGGGAATGCATTGTGGAGTACAAATTATATGGTGGGTTGCGAGAGTGAAAAAAACTTAAACCCCAGTTTATGCGCTATTCCGTAAGGGACCGATTGGACCCCAAAGTTTAATGCTATGGTTAGAATTTATTCTTAATACTTTTCTCTTAGTTGTAGATGCTTGCGGGAGGGTTAATCATGAGTAGGAGGTTTGTTCAAGTAAGAACAGAACCTAAGCACCGGTCCACCCACATATCAAATTATCAAAGTAGCGAACACAAATCGAACCAACATGATGAAAGTGACTAGATGAAATTCCCGTGTACCCTCAAGAACGCTTTGCTTATCGTAAGAGACCGTTTTGGCCTGTCCTTTGCCTCAAAGGGATTGGGATACCTTGCTGCACTTTTGTTACTACTATCGTTACTTGCTTGTTACAAATTATCTTGCTATCAAACTACTCTGCTACTTACAATTTCAGCACTTGCAGACACTACCTTACTGAAAACTACTTGTTATTTCCTTCTGCTCCTCGTTGGGTGCGACACTCTTAGTTATCGAAAAGAGCTACAATTGATCCCCTATACTTGTGGGTCATCAAGGCTATTTTCTGGCATCGTTGTCGGGGAGCGAAGCGCCTTTGGTAAGTGGAATTTGGTAAGGAAACTTTTATATAGTGTGCTGAAATTTATTGTCACTTGTTACTATGGAAAACAATCCTTTGAGGGGTTTGTTCGGTGTATATTCACCTCGTCCGGATCCACAATTAATTACCCCTCAACCTACAGCACCTACTGAAAATATTGAATATGAAATTCCTTCGGGTATGATAGAACAACTGCTAGCTAATCCTTATGCAGGAGATGGAACCGAACATCCTGATATGCACTTGATATATGTGGAACAAATTTGTGGATTGTTTAAGCTTGTAGGTTGACCCAGGGATCAAGTTATGAAAAAGGTTTTCCCTTTATCTTGAAAAGCATTGGCATGGTATAGGCTATGCGATGATATTGGATCATGGAATTGGAATCGTTTGAAATTGGAGTTCCATAAAAAAATTATCCTATGCATCTAGTTCATCGTGATCGGAATTATATATATAATTTTTGGCCTCATGAAGGAGAAAGTATCGCTCTAGCTTGGGGGAGGCTTAAGGCAATGTTATATTCATGCCCCAATCATGAGCTCTCAAGAGAAATTATTATCTAGAATTTTTATGGTCAACTTTCTCGTAATGATCAAAGCATGCTTGATACTTCTTGTGTTGGTTCTTTTATGAAGAAGACTATTGAATTCCGGTGGGATCTTTTGGAAAGAATTAAACGCAACTCTGAAGATTGGGAACTCAGTGAAGGTAAAGAGTCAGGTATCAAAATTATATATGATTGTGTTAAATCTTTTATGGATACCGATGCTTTTCAAAAGTTTAGCACTAAATATGGACTTGGCTCTGAGATAGTAGCCTCCTTTTGTGAATCATTTGCTACTCATGTTGAACTCCCTAAAGAGAAGTGGTTTAAATATCGCCCACCTATTAAATAATAAATTAAAGAACGGGTACCAGTTAAAGAAGAAACTATACTTTATAATGTTGATCCAGTTGTTCCTTCTGCTTATATTGAGGAACCACCTTTCCCTGTTAGGATAAAGGAACATGCTAAAGTTTCAACTATGGTTAACAAAAGCTACATTAGAACACCTAAACCCAATGAAAAAATTAAAGTTGAACCTAGTATTGCTATGGTTAAATGTAACATCCCCAGCATCACACTACAGTAATCTCCCCCTAATGAAGGTTATGTCATCATGATCATCATGCCAAAATGCCACTTGTCCAAAATCCTCTTCAAATTCAAATTCAAATTGCATGTCAAATATTTGTTTCTTCTTTCATGCAAATAAAATAGTTCATCCTATGGCAAATAATCCCTAGATATTTGTCATGCTGAAGCCAACATTTTTGGAATTCCCAAATTGCCCCTGGGAATTTATTATCTGGTCCAGCGGTATTTAAGATGTCCTTTTCAGTTTCTAAAAATGCTTGGACAACTCCTGAAGGCCCCAAACCTTTTGTGGCAGTGCACTTTAATTCTTTGAAATTGTTTTGGCTAGTGGCATAATTTTGCAAAGTCATTAGTGGCCAAAAAGAAAATGCAAAAGCTGCTGAAAAACACAAAAAATGGAAAAAGAAAAGGAAAAAGGAAAGGGGTGGGAGAGCCCCTGGCCTTCCCATGGGCCTCGGCCCACCACCGCAAGCAAGCCTAGCTCCCCGCACCGCGCCCCCTTCCTGTTCCTCGGTCGCGCGCCGCTATAGGGCGTGGTCGCCACCGGACCCCCTTGCCGGAGTCAAGAGGAGGATAAGGCCTCCACGCCCCCGGATCCCCCCTCGAGCTCTCTCCCTCTCCATCGAGCGCATCCGTCGCCGCTCGCCGTCGCAGCCGCGGCCACCAGTGTTGTTCTGCCCTTCCAAGGTCTCTACCTCATCGCCCGGCGCTGCTCGCTGGAGCTGGCAAGCCCCGCAACGCCGGATCCCCTTCTTCTTCCTCCCCGGGTCACCGGACGCCGCCGTCATCGATTCGGCCTTCCCCTGCGCTCCTAAACTGCCAAGGGCCATCGGCATGCCGCTCGGTGAGTTCCACCCCTTCCTCTACACGTCCTTGCTCCATTTCCGCGTCGTAGCAAGCTACGCGCGACGCGCCGCCATTACCGCGCCCTGGCTCCGCTGTCGAGCTCGCGGCCTTCGTTGTAGGGCCCGTCCCAGTCCGCCGAGCTCACCAACGCGTTCGTGGCTTCCAGTAGTCATCGTAGGAGTTGTGTGCCGTCCTTTTTGCCGCCGCATTCGTCTCGCGTGAGCTCACCATGCTTCGGGACCCGCCACTCTCGCCTCCGGTGATGTTCCGGCCATCCCCGAGTCCAACCGGTAGCGCCGTCACGTGCACGACGTCGAGCCGCGTCGAACGCGTCTAGCCACGGGTCTGGAGGCCCACCGTAGCGCGAATCCAAGGCTCGCCGGCGTTCAGCTGCCACGAAAAGCCTCACCGGAGTTGTTCCGGCGCCGGTGCTGACGTGGCGCCCAGGTGGCCGCATCTGGGTCACTGCAGCTGGGTCCCACGGACCCAGTTGACCGGGTCAACTGTGCTGACTGTACATGGTTGACCCTGACAAGTGCCCCCCTATTAATTAGTCTAAATATGTTTTTTTAGAAACCAACTTAATTAGTTCATTCAATTACATATGACAGGTGGGGTCCAATAACTAATTAACCCAGATTAGTAAGTTTAATCCATTGTGAGACTAACTGAGGCTGACATGTGGGTCCCACTGGACGCATAGGTCAGGTTGGCCTGGTCAGCGAGTCTGTTGACTGCTGACGTCATCCTGACGCAATGCTGACGTCATAATTCCGTTTCTGTTAATTTAGATAAATCCAGAAAATGGTTTAATCTTTGAAAAATCATAGAAAATAAACTGTAGCTCGGTTGGAAAAACTTTATACATGAAAGTTGCTCAGAAAAATCCAACGAATCCGAGTGCGCGGTCCGTTCATCTGTCACATTCCCTTAGCATGCTGAACATGGAACCATCCCTTCTCTTTCGTTTGTCCAGAATCCGTCTAACATCGGGAAATCATCCTCGGGTGTTTTTCCTCTCCGTCTGCAATGTCTAGCACGGTGTTAGTTCACCCCTAACATAGCATATTTCCATGTTATGCTTTATGTTGCTTTGTTTGCTTTATATTTATTGTTTCTTCCCCCTCTTCTCTCCAGTAGACCCCGAGACCGATGCTGCCCCTGTGAACGACTACGTCCCCGACGACCCTTCTTCATTTACAACAGAGCTTCCAGTCAAGCCCCCCCCCCTTTGATCATCCCGATATTGCTCATTCCATTCTCTCATGCTTGCATTAGATTTTGATACTGTTATTGTTTGCTCCTATTCTGATGCATAGCCTGTTTTTGTAACCTGCTTATTGTTACCTACCTGCTTATCCTAAACTGCTTAGTATAGGTTGGTTAGTGATCCATCAGTGACCCCCACCTGGTCCTTGTTGCCCCTGCTTCATCATCGACGACTCGATCAACGTGATCAACGACCAGAGCCCGACACCTCACATGACATCACGCCCCTTTTTTTGCTCGACTCTGTAGAGTTACCATCGAGTGCCGAGGGTGGAACCTCATACATCACTCTTGATGAGATATCTGTAGTGTAGCTATTTGGTCGTGGTCATCGAGGGTGATTTCCTCCTTAACCACTTCTGATATGACTCTGTCGTGCAACCCCTCAAGTGTGAACCTCGAGGGTGGTTCCTCTTACGTTCACCTTGATGATTACATTGAGTGGAATCCATCGAGGGTGGTTCCTCAGGGTTCCTCTTGGTGTTAGACACACAGTTACTATGGTTACAATGACTTTACACTGAACCATGTTACTAAAGACGGGTCGGCCCTAAGGGGTACCCGCGCGAGCTTAATTACGAGTGATGTGGAATCGGGTTGACATGGAAGGTGCCGGCGAGATACTTATGAAGCGTGGCCGGGCATTCTTAGCCCTTGCCGCAAGTCCTCGAGACAGGGCGACAGGGTCACATCTTTCGTGAGTCTCTGCTTGTTACCGCGCGCTCCTAATCCACTATGATTTGGATATTTTATCCGAGGGGCCTCAGGCCTGATAGCACTAACCATCACGTGGGCATAGTATGGGTGTTCTGTGTCATATGCATCAGCCGAAGCTTAATAGACGTTAGCGACTGAGCGGCGCGCGCTGGGTTGGACTGGTAAGCACCTGCCTTTTTTAAGGAGGTAGCTAGGTCTGCTCACCGGCCGCCCTCGCAACATGCAGGAGTTCCCGGGGCGATGGCCCAAGACCCCTGGGGGCATAGGTTTAGTCCGGCGTGCTGACCTCTCTATTAAGCCTAGGCCGGGTTGCGGTGTATTGTTTGGCCGAGGCCGGGCATGACCCAGGAAAGTGTGTCCAGCCGGAGTTAATCGAACGTGGTGGGTAAGTTGGTGCACCCCTGCAGGGAAGAAAACATCTATCGATAGCCTGTCCTACGGTAACGGACACTTGGAGTTGTATCCCGATCGATACAACTAGAACTGGATACTTGAGCTGATAACTGGATAGTATGGCTCTGGGATTGCTTTCTCGTAGGGAGTCGAGAAAGAATCTCTGGGCGAGGTTGATGACACTACTACTACTTTACCTTATGCTAGTTTGCACTCTTCTAATGCTGCAAGACCGCTGAAAATGTTCAAGATGCTAGTCTTTGATAAGACTAGGCTCTCCCCTCTATTCTTGCATTTCTGTAGCCCAGCGCACATATATAGCCTTCCTTTGATAATGTTGCATATGTAGTGTAGATCCTTGCTTGTTGAGTACTTCGGATGAGTACTCACGGTTGCTTTGCTTCCTCTTTTCCCCCTTTTTCCATTCTTCTCGGATGTCGCAACCAGATGGTGGAGCCCATGACCCAGACGACACTACCGACGACTACTACTACTACCACGAGGGTGCTTACTACTACGTGGAGGCCGCCGACGACCAGGAGTAGTTAGGAGGCTCCCAGGCAGGAGGCCTTGCCTTTTCGGTCGTTGTTGCTTTTGTGCTAGCCTTCTTAAGGCAAACTTGTTTAACTCTTGTCTGTACTCAGATAATGTTGCTTCTGCTGACTCGTTTGTATTCGAGCTGATATATTCGAGCCCTCTGAGGCCCCTAGCTTGTAATATAAAGCTTGCATTATTTTAATTTGTGTCTAGAGTTGTGTTGTGATATCTTCCCGTGAGTTCCTGATCTTGATCGTACACATTTGCGTGCATGATTAGTGTACGATTGAATCGGGGGCGTCACATTAAAGATCTCCTAGAAGAAGATATAGATGGGCATGTTATTTACTTCTGTGAAGAAGCTACTAGAATTGCCAAACTTGATAAAAAGGATAAACATAGACCTGTTGTTGGCATGCCTGTCATCTCAGTTAAAATAGGAGATCACTGATATCATGGTTTATGTGTCATGGGTGCTAGTGTGAGTGCTATTCGTTACACTCTATATCAAGAAATTATGAAAGACATAGCACCTGTAGAGTTAGAAGACATAGATGTTACTATTAAACTTGCTAATAGAGACACCATATCACCATTTGGGATTGTTAGAGATGTTGAAGTCTTGTGTGGGAAAATAAAATACCCTACTGATTTTCTTGTTCTTGGTTCCCCACAAGATGACTTTTGTCCCATTATCTTTGGTAGACCTTTCTTGAATACAGTTAATGCTAAGATAGATTGTAAGAAACAAACTGTTGGTGTTAGCTTTGGTGATGAGTCTCATGAGTTTGATTTTTTCAAGTTTAGTAGAAATCTTCATGAAAAAGAATTTCCTAGTAAGGATGAATTAATTGGTCTTACTTATATTGCTGTTCCACCTACTGATCCTTTAGAACAATATTTGCTAGACCATGAAAACGATTTACATATGCACGAAAGAAATTAAAAAGATAAAAATTTCTTTGAACAACGTCCTCTGCTTAAACACAATTTTCCTATTGAAACTCTAGGAGGTCCTACTCCACCTAAAGGTGATCATGTGTTTGAATTAAAACAATTGCCAGACACTTTGAAATATGCTTATCTTGATGAAAAGAAGATATATCCTATTATTATTAGTGCTAACCTTTCAGAACATGAAGAAGAAAGATTATTGAAAGTTCTAAGGAAGCACCAGGCTGCTATTGGATATACTCTTGATGATTTAAAGGGCATTAGTCCCACTCTATGTGAGCACAAAATTAATATGGAACCTGACGCTAAACCCGTTGTTGATCACCAACGTCTGTTGAGTCCAAAAATGAAGGAAGTGGTAAGAACGGAAATCTTAAAACTTTTGGAAGTAGGTATAGTCTATCCTATATCTAATAGTAAATGGGTAAGTCCTGTTCATTGTGTTCCTAAGAAAGGAGGTATTACAGTTGTTCCTAATGATAAGAATGAACTTATTCCACAAAGAATTGTCACAGGATATAGAATGGTAATTGATTTTAGAAAATTAAATAAAGCAACTAGAAAAGATCATTACCCTTTGCCTTTTATTGATCAAATGTTTGAAATATTATCTAAGCACACACACTTTTGCTTCCTTGATGGATATTATGGCTTCTCGCAAATACCTGTTTCTCAACCTGATCAAGAAAAGACTACTTTTACTTGTCCCTTTGGAACCTATGCTTATAGACGTATGCCTTTTGGTTTATGTAATACACCTGCTACCTTTCAAAGATGTATGACTGCTATATTCTCTGACTTTTGTGAAAATATTGTTGAGGTTTTCATGGAGGACTTTTCTGTTTATGGGAAGTCTTTTGATGATTATTTGAGCAATCTTGAGCGAGTTTTGCAGAGATGCGAACAAACAAATCTTGTCTTGAATTGGGAGAAGTGCCACTTTATGGTTAATGAAGGCATTGTCTTGGGTCATAAAATTTCTGAAAGAGGTATTTAAGTGGACCAAGCTAAGGTTGATGCAATTGAGAAAATGCCATGTCCTAAAGGTATTTGTAGTTTCCTAGGTCGTGCTAGTTTCTATAGGAGATTTATTAAAGACTTTTCTAAAATTTCTAGGCCTCTTACTAGTCTCTTGCAAAAGGATATTCCTTTTGTTTTTTTATGATGATTGTTTAGAAGCCTTTGAAACACTCAAGAAACCCTCAATTTCTGCACCTATTATTCAAGCACTGATAACCCACAAGTATAGGGGATCGCGACAGCTTTCGAGGGTAGAGTATTCAACCCAAATTTATTGATTCGACACAAGGGGAGCCAAAGAATATTCTCAAGTATTAGCAGCTGAGTTGTCAATTCAACCAGACCTGAAAACTTAGTATCTGCAGCAAAGTGTTTAGTAGCAAAGTAATATGATAGTGGTGGTAGCGGCAACAAAAGTAAAGACAGCAAAAGTAATGTTTTTGGTATTTTGTAGTGATTGTAACAGTAGCAGCGGAAAAGTAAGCGAGAACCAATATATGGAAAGCTCGTAGGCACCGGATCAGTGATGGATAATTATGCCGGATGCGGTTCATCATGTGACAGTCATAACATAGGGTGACAGAGAACTAGATCCAATTCATCAATATAATGTAGGCATGTATTCCGAATATAATCATACGTGCTTATGGAAAAGAACTTGCATGACATCTTTTGTCCTACCCTCCCGTGGCAGCGGGGTCCTATTGGAAACTAAGGGATATTAAGGCCTCCTTTTAATAGAGAACCGGAACCAAGCATTAGCACATAGTGAATACATGAACTCCTCAAACTATGGTCATCACCGGGAGTGGTCCCGATTATTGTCACTTCGGCGTTGCCGGATCATAACACATAGTAGGTGACTATAGACTTGCAAGATAGGATCAAGAACTCACATATATTCATGAAAACATAATAGGTTTAGATCTGAAATCATGGCACTCGGGCCCTAGTGACAAGCATTAAGCATAGCAAAGTCATAGCAACATCAATCTCAGAACATAATGAATACTAGGGATCAAAACCTAACAAAACTATCGATTACATGATAAATCTCATCCAACCCATCACCGTCCACCAAGCCTACGATGGAATTACTCACGCACGGCGGTGAGCATCATGAAATTGGTGATGGAGGATGGTTGATGATGACGACGGCGACGAATCCCCCTCTCCGGAGCCCCGAACAGACTCCAGATCAGCCCTCCCGAGAGGTTTTAGGGCTTGGCGGCGGCTCCATATCGTAAAACGTGATGATTTCTTCTCTCTCATTTTTTTCTCCCCGAAAGCCAATATATAGAGTTGGAGTTGGCGTCGGAGGGTTTCCAGGGGGGCCACGAGGTAGGGGGGACGCGCCCTAGAGGGGGGGCGCGCCCCCCACCCTCGTGGACAGGGTGTGGGCCCCCAAGTCTTCATCTTTGGTGAGGATTTTTTATTATTTTTTATAAGACATCCCGTGGAGTTTCGGGTCATTCTGAGAACTTTTGTTTTCTGCACATAAAACAACATCATGGCAATTCTGCTGAAAACAACGTCAGTCCGGGTTAGTTCCATTCAAATCATACAAGTTAGAGTCCAAAACAAGGGCAAAAGTGTTTGGAAAAGTAGATACAACGGAGACGTATCAACTCCCCCAAGCTTAAACCCTTGCTTGTCCTCAAGCAATTCAGTTGACAAACTGAAAGAGAAAAAGAAAAACTTTTACAAATTCTGTTTGCTCTTGTTGTTGTAACTATGTAAAGTCAGCATTCAAGTTTTCAGCATATATCATAACTAACCACATTTGCAATAATTCTCAGGTCTCACAATTACTCATATCAATAGCATAATCAACTAGCGAGCCATAATAATAAATCCCGGATGACAACATTTTCTCAAAACAATCATAATATGATATAACAAGACGGTATCTCGCTAGCCCTTTCTGAGACCGCAAAACATAAATGCAGAGCACCTTTAAAGATCAAGGATTGACTAGACATTGTAATTCATGGTAAAAGAGATCCAATCATAGTCACACCCAACATAGATTAATAGTGATGAATGCAAATGACAGCTGTGCTCTCCAGCTAGTGCTTTTTAATAAGAGGGTGATGACTCAACATGAAAGTAAATAGATAGGCCCTTCGCAGAAGGAAGCAGGGATTTGTAGAGGTGTCAGAGCTCGGTTTTGAAATAGAGATAAATGATATTTTGAGCGGTATACTTCATTGTCAATGTAGCAACTAAGAGATGGCGATATCTTCCATGTCACACACATTATAGGCGGTTCCCAAACAGAATGGTAAAGTTTATACTCCCCCTCCACCAACAAGCATCAATCCATGGCTTGCTCGAAACAACGAGTGCCTCCAACATACATCAGGTCCTAGGGGGAGTTTTGTTTGCAATTAATTTTGATTTAGTTTGCATAAAGCATGCGACTGGGCATCCCGGTGACCAGCCATTTTCTCATGAGTGAGGAGCTGTAACGCCCTCGATGCGGCTATATCTCCTACGTGTCGAAATACGACTTAGAGGCATAACCGCATTGAAAGCAATGTCGCAAGTGAGGTAATCTTCACCCAACCCATCTAATACATAAGGGAAAGAGATACATAGTTGGCTTACAATCGCCACTTCACACAATACATGAGAAAAGCATTACATCATACAGATACAATCAAGGTCCGACTACGGAACCAAAATAAAAGAAGACTACCCCAAATGCTACACAGATCCCCAATCGTCCCGACTGGGCTCCACTACTGATCAACTGAAACGAAACAACACAATGAACAAGATCTTCATCGATCTCCTCCTTGAGCTCGGGTGCGTCACCTGCGCGGTTTCATCGGCACCTGCAAACTGGTTTTGGAAGTATCTGTGAGTCACGGGGACTCAGCAATCTCACACCCGCGAGATCAAGACTATTTAAGCTTATGGGTAGGACAGGGTAGTGAGGTGGAGCTGCAGCAAGTGACTAGCATATCTGGTGTCTAACATACGCAAATGAGAGCGAGAAGAGAAGGCAAAAGCACGGTCGAACAACTATGATCAAGAAGTGATCCTGAAACTACTTACGTCAAGCATAACTCCAACACCGTGTTCACCTCCCGGACTCCGCCGAGAAGAGACCATCACGGTTACACACGCGGTTGGTGTATTTTAATTAAGATCAACTTCGGGTTTTCTACAACCGAACATTAACAAATTCCCATCTGCCACATAACCGCGGGCACGGCTTTCGAAAGTTCAAACCCTGCAGGGGTGTCCCAACTTAGCCCATTATAAGCTCTCGCGATCAACGAAGGATATTCCTTCTCCCCGGGAAGACCCGATCAGTCTCGGAATCCCGGCTACAAGACATTTCGACAGTAATAAAACAAGACCAGCAAAGCCGCCCGATGCGCCGACATCCTGATAGGAGCTGCATATCTCGTTCTCAGGGCAACACCGGATAAGTCAAGCTACGAGTAAAACCAGACTTCGAGTTTCCTCGAGGTGGCCCCGCAGGCTGCTCGGTTCGGACCAACACTTAGACAAGCATTGGCCCGGGGGGCTAAATAAAGATGACCCTCGAGAGAGCGACTCCCAAGGGAAAAGTAGGTGGTGGTGAGGCAAATGGTAAAACCAAGGTTGGGCCTTGCTGGAAAAGCTTTATTCAAAGCGAACTGTCAAGGGGGTCCCATAAATCACCCAACCGCGTTAGGGACGCAAAATCCGGGAACATAATACCAATATGACGGAAACTAGGGTGGCAAGAGTGGAACAAAACACCAGGCATAAGGCCGAGCCTTCCACCCTTTACCAAGTATATAGATGCATTAATTAAATAAGATATATTGTGATATCCCAACAAGTAAACATGTTCCAATCAAGGAACAACAACTCCATGTTCCAACAAGGAACAAACTTCATCTTCACCTGCAACTAACAACGCTATAAGAGGGGCTGAGCAAAGCGGTAACATAGCCAAACAACGGTTTGCTAGGACAAGGTGGGTTAGAGGCTTGGTTTGACAATATGGGAGGCATGATATGCAAGTGGTAGGTATCGCAGCATAGGCATAGCAAAAGAGCGAGCAACTAGCAAGCAAAGATAGAAGTGATTTCGAGGGTATGGTCATCTTGCCTGAAATCCCGCAAGGAAGAAGAACGAGTCCATGAAGAAGACAAACGGACGAAGTCGAACAAATCCTCACAAACGCGACGTTATCGGGACTAACCCGAAGAAGCAACACCGGAAAGAAGCAAACAACATAGTAAACAACAAACACATAAGCATGGCATGATGCGCAATCAAGTATGATGCATGTCCGGTTTAATGATTCATGGCATGGCAAATGCAACAACCAACACTACGAATTAAGTGTAGCTCAATATGCAACGAGTTGCATATTGACTAAACACCACATTTAATTATTTAGTTCACTCTTGGTTATGTACCCAACAATGTTAAATGTTGTTAAACATGGCAACGGGTGAAGCATATGAAAAACTACCTATCTAGGCAAATTTAAATGAGGCCGGAACAACAAACAACAATTCCGGAACATCCTCATGTGCATATTTTAGATTTAGTACTGTTCTGCCCTAAACACAATTTTAATGTTGTTAAACAGCAAAACAAAGTGCACCGTGTTAAACTAGGCATTTTTCTACCCCATTTACATATAAAGTTTATTTAAATCGGAGCTACGGTTATTAAGTTATGAAATAAATCATTTTAACATGGCATTTTTGCAAATTTAAACAAACAGCAATTTAAACATTCTAAACATGGATGAAAGTTGCATATTATGAAACTACACAAAATTCTAAGCAACTTTCATATATTAAGTTTTTACATGTGATGCACTGTTTGTGAGATATTATATGCATGTTGCTTGGGGGTTTTTTTGCAATACAGTAAATCCTGGGATAATAGCTAAATTCGCAGGCAGAAAAAAAACAATGAACGGGCCGAAACTGGCTGGCCCGACAGGAGTACTGGGTGCGTCTTGGGGGTCTCTCACCATGGGCCAAGCCCAGAACCAGAAGCAGAGGAGGCCGCTGGCTGGGCCAGATCTGGAGTCCAGCGGGTGGCTCACGCGCGAGGCGGGCGCAGTCAACGCGCGGTCGAGCGTTGTGGCGTGCTGCTCGACCTGAAGCAGGGGAAGCAAGGGCCGACCGCGAGGGACTTGGACGATGGCGGGTTCGAGGCGGAGGGATGCGGATCCGGCAGCGACGGTGAAGCAGCACGAGGACGGCGGCTCGACGCAGGGGACTTGGCGCGGCGATGGGGATCTGGCGGATCCAGTCGAGGACGTGGCCGGAGGCAGGCGGAGGTGACGTGTCGCCCCGGGATTGGTCCGGGCGACGTGGCGGCGGGGGTTGGACATGTCCGGCGGCGGGGTTTTTCGTCCTGTGGCGCGAGGAGGGAGATGGTAGGGTTTCATCTGCCCGAAATTTCGGGGAGAGACACATATTTATAGGTAGAGGGGGCTAGGAAGCTCCAAATGAGGTGTGGTTTGCGGCCACGCGATCGTGATCGAACGACCGAGAATATGGAGGGGGTTAGGATGGGTTTTGACCACTTTGAAGGGGGTGTTGGGCTGCATTACAAAAGAGGCCTTTGCGGTTACCCGGTTAACTGTTAGAGTATCAAACGACCTCCGAATGAGCCGAAACTTGACAGGCGGTCTACCGGTGCTATACCAAGGCCGCTTGACAAACCTCGGTCCATTCCGAGAAAGTTTAATACACGCTCACGGAAAAAAGGTAAAAGGGGACGCCGGGGGACATAGGAGCACCAGATTGCAAAACGGACAATGGGGAAAATGCTCGGATTCATGAAACGAACACGTATGCAAATGCGATGCACATGATGACATGATATGAAATGCAGATGATGACATGGCAAAGTGCAACACGCAAGCACATGACATGGCAACGACGGCGAATAACTGGCGGACACCTGGCGCATCGAATCCGGGGCGTTACAACACTCCACCACTACGAGAGGATCTCGTCCCGAGATCTAGGATGGCACCGGAGGAAAACGGAAGAGGAAGAGAAAGGTAAAACTAAGTTGCTTCTTGACAAAAGAGTGAAACCAAAGAACCTTGAGAGGTTGAACAAAATGAAAGAAAGAAAACAACGAAGATGAACACAGTTGAAAACACTCCGTTAGAAAAGAGGAACAAGGAACATCACGAGAACCTTGTAGGTTGAAAGACATGGAAATAAGAGCTTCACGAACGAAAAGAATATTACCACCTAGGTATAATGAGATAGTCAAGGAACAAGAAGGACAGAATTTGGGCAGCACTCCGGTAGAAAAGAGAAGAAAACTTGATAAGATGAGACGATATTGAAGAGATGATACAGCACTCCGGTTGGAAATGGAGTAATAGAATATGAACTTGACAAGATGAGAGGATACTTGATGAGATCAACAACACTCTGCCTCCGGAACTATTGAAAGAATGGCACAATGGGTAAGAAAGATTTCATACGGCACTCCGGTTGAGAAGAGATGCAAGACTTGATAAGATGAAAAGAACTTGAGCAGAGAAGATACAACACTCCGTTTAAATGGATAAGCACGAAAAGAACACGATCCTCACAATTTGAGATGATGTGCGAAAAGAGCAACATCGCAATGCCTCCGGAAGAGAGAATAGAAGATAGATCATTGGAATAAAAGAATGTAGAAGGAAATGCCAATTTCTGCCACAAATGAGCTTGGAAAGCACCCTTGCAAGAAGGTTATAACGGAGTTGTTGGAAAACCAGCAACGAAAAGAATAACCTTGTAGTGGACTTATGGAAACATCTCAACATTATGAGGTGAACTTCTGCCACCAACGGAAACAAACAATTGGATTGATATCAACAAGGAGACGAGAAACTTATCTCACCGGGAGGACAAATGAAGAACTTAGGTCATTTATAAGCACCATAAATAGCAATAATCCTTAGGGAAAGCTTTAGGTGAAATATAGCCCAAGATAACTCCAATGAAGAAATGATGGATTTAAAATACCTCATTCTTGACAACATGTAAATCATGAAGCATGAAGAGAAATTGCCAAGGATGACATAACACCATCTCAAAAGATAAGGTAGAAAGAATTGCAATTCGGAATGCAAGATGAAGAAAGCTTGAACTCCTCAAAACAAGACATGTGTTGAGCACCATGTTTATTTTAGAGTATAGCTTGGCGGATCTTAACTCCGAGAGAAATCTTGAAGAACAATTGAATAATGGAAAGAATCCTTAACGAACCACCATGTAGAGCCTCCATGAAGAACTCCGGTAATGAAAGGATGATAAAAATAAAGAGAAGTTGAAAAACACAAGGTGAAGCCTTGCAGTGATAAAATGAAGGTTTGAAATGATATAACCGAGAAAACTTGGAACTCCGGAAAGAAAGATGAACAAATGAAATCAAGAATTTTGATGAACCTCCGGAATAAGGAATAATCACTTGGATGAAACAGGAATAAGAATTACATTATGCTTATCCTTCAACAATTAAATTGATGACAAGCAATGGATTTGGCATACTACTTATTCTCGTAGAAAGGATTAAGATAGATATAGCGCAAACTTGAGAAAAGTCTTCAACGAACCACCGGTAGGATTTGGAAAGAACGAATGAATCTATATGATAACGAAGGAAGAGAACTCTTGAACGAACCACCGTAAGAATTGATAATGAAAGTCGCAAAGGCACAATTCACCGGGAAGAAATAAAAAATGAATAAAGATACTTGACAGAATTTAGATACAAGTGAACGCAGAGAACCCGAGCTGATTATATAATACTTGAATGATGCACCGGTATGATTTGGAGAACGAGAGCTGAAAACTTGAATGAATAATTCTGAGATGATGGGCTCTGGAGAATCAAACTGAAATAACCTCTGAAATGCTCCGGATGGGTGAAAAGAATTTTCACAATTGAAAACAATTATGAGAGGATGGCATGACGCTAGAACCATGAATCTTGAAGAGAAAAGAGCAAGATTTAAGAGAAACTCTTCTTCGGTCTTCAAATGCTGAGAATGACGATGAGAAACACCACCAAATTGTTGAGAAACTCCGGAACAATGAAGAATAGAAAGGTTGAATTAACGATGAAATAATTTGAAAGATCTTGGAGAAAGATATGACTGGTGAAAATTCATTCTTACGTCAAACTTGGAAAAGAATTTGAGAATAACTCCGGGAAAATTAAAAGAGTCGGGTAAGATCCTGGGAAAAGACCTGTGGGTTAGGGCCCACTGAAAAGAAAACACCGTTGGAAAAGTGTCGGCGTACTAAAGTAGGGGTACCTTAGTACCCCGAACTTGTGCACGGGCAGTCGTAGCACCCCGCGGCAAGGCTTGCCAGGCGACCGCCAAAACTCTCCATGGTCCCTTTTTGGGCCATCCAAGAACAAAGTATTTGAGCCAAGGCCCCGGCAGGAGGAGCTTGCCGGGAAGGCCACCCGAAGAAGAGCAAGGCCCCGGCAAGAGGAGCTTGCCGGGATGGCCGCTCGAAGCACAAGGCCCCAGCAAGAGGAGCTTGCCGGGAAGGCTGACCAAGGCATGACAAGAGACTTGCTGCGATGCGCCACGCGTCCCGGCAAGGACCGGTGAGCAACAAGCTCCCGGGCGTGACAAGGCATCAAACGCGGCAAGGCGCTTGCCGCGGCAAGTCACCACCCCGCGCATGCGTTCCAGCTCATCCACCCACGCGTCGCTCTGGGGCCATTCCAGGCGTACGTGGCGAGAGGCTGCGCAGCCAGGGGCATGTGGTGGCGAAGCAACGCTGACAGGGTAGCCGTCATGGCAAACGGTGGCGCCCCTGACGGTCCCTTTTCTGCACTGTTTGGGCGACCCAGACGGGCATTTAATGCCCTTGTACCCTGCCGTCAGAGTTAGGTATGATAGCATTGTGCAAACAGCTGTACCCAACACAGCGTTTTCCAGTTTTACCCCCGCCTACGTTGCCACCTGTGGGTAACCCCTTGTGCATATAAAAGGAGGCCCCATGCGCAACGGGAGGGGGGGAGGGAGGAGACCACCCACGCTCGGTCTGATTAGTTGCCTGAGTGTACTATAGCACTCAGCACTCCCAAGAACACAATACAAACCACAAAGTAGCAGTTGGGTTTTACGCATCCGTGCGGCCCGAAGCTGGGTAAACCCCTTGTGTGCATCGCCTCGATCCGCTCTTCGCGTGACCTCCGCCCCCCGCCGAACCAGAAAGGGGCTCGGTCCCCATAGGTGTTCGTGGAGGCAGATTTCCCCCGACATCTTTGGCGCGCCAGGTAGGGGGCGTCGAGGTTGTGTAAACCTGATCCGGCGTCTGCACAGGCTAGATCTTCATCATCTTCATCGACATGCCGCCGAAGAAGAAGGCTCCGGATGTGGCTGGTCCGTCCGCGTCGAACCCACCGCCCCTGGAGCGAACGGGTGGTGGGGACGGCAAGGAAGAACCGGCGGCGGAACGGGCGTCACCGAGCCAGCCCATGGTGCCACGACGTCCGAACACGCACCGAGCTCATGGTGCCGCGGCGTCCGAACATACGCCGACACCTCTCGGCGCAGGTAAGCCCTGGTATGACCAGGCAACCTCTCGCTCTATTCCATGGAGCGGGGACAGTTGGCCCCATGGACCTCGCATACGGGCCACCTCAAGTGCTCGCTCATGCTGAGCTCGAGCAAGAGCAGCTGCGACGAGATGACGCGCTGCTCCTCGAGGAGGACCGTCTTCAGGCCGCTGTGCGAGCTGCTCGCTACCAGCAAGCTTTGCGCTGCTTTTATAGCCGCAAAGTTAGTGCCAGAAGTTCCGAGGAAGTGGGAAGGCCCTTACCGGGTGAAACAAGTCATTAGGCCTGGCGCTGTCCGCCTTGAGACCGAAGATACCACTCCGGTGAGCAACTCCTGGAACGTTGGGCATCTTCGTGTGTTTCGCCCGTAAGGCGCGGTTGTCGGACCCCGTCCGACAACCACCCTTTTGTACAAAGTCTTGCCGCTGTTGCATGTGATCCTTTGTATAGAGCCAGGCGCAGACCCTGTGCACAGATTGAGTTCATGTGTTCCGCGCATTTTGTCGATCTCATGCTCTTTATTCTTTGCATGCATTATCTGACACTCTGTGCAGCACTGACCCCCGGTAAGCGATGACGAGCCTCATGTTTCGCCTTGCCGGAAAGCGACCTTGCCGGGCATCGAGCCACGGAAAAGCTAAGTTGCCAAAGATTGAGCAATCAAGTTTTTAAATTCTAAAGTTATCTTCCTCGAACGACCATACTTTGTATGGAAAACCTGTGCGCGGAGGAACCAGCTCGTGGCTAGTTGCGCCCTTACTTCGTTTCGAGTCCGCTCAATGACTTAAGTATGCTGCGACCAGACTCGCGCCCTTACTTTGTTTCGAGCTTGCTCAGCGACTTGAGTGTGCTGCAACTGCAGTTGCGCCCTTATTTCGCTTCGAGCCTGCTCAACAACTTAAGTGAACCGCGGCTAGTCACGACAAGGTTTCTTGCCGGCAACGGCACCGCCAGCGGGCTGCTGATGTCCCGCACTCAGCAAGTGTGCCTACGCCGGCAAGTTCCCTAAAAGCGTAGGGCAATAACATACAAAGGAGGGAATCAAATAGAGGAAGTAACAGTGCATTCACTACCTAAGATAAAGTTATATTACAAGATAGCTTGTCGCGGCCCTAATGAATTGCTTTCATAACTCGGCCAGCGGCGACAAGAAAAGAAAAGGGCTGGCAGCCTAATCCACATGGTCGCCCTCGATCCTCTTGATCCCGGCCACCCTTTCCACAATGGGCGCGATGAGGGCCCTGATCTCCTCTAGGTCAGCGTCTGACGGCAAGGATCTGAGGACGTTGGTGAGCTTGAGGCCTGGGTTGCGGAAGACAATCTTCACCAACACCTTCTCAAGAGCTCCAGCGCAGGCATCGCGCGTCTCGTCGGCCAGCCGCTCCGGGATCGCATCTCGGAGAGCCTGGAGGGCCGTCGCCACGCCTTTGAAGAACGAAGTGAGCTTGGCGCTGGGTGGGAGGTTCGCGCCGGAGGGATACTCGTGACCCTCCATCCCCAACAGCGACAGCTCCTTGTCGATGGAGGCGGCAATGTCCACCAGACCCTCCGTCCACTGCTCCACCGCCGCCCTGAAGCCGTTCTGGGTAACTGCGGCGCTCTCCAACAGCGCCTCGTTGTCCGCGATCTCCTTCCGCAAGGCCGTCTCTCGCTCCTTGGCGCTGTCCAACGTCTTGGACAAGGTGGCCAGCTTCATCTCGAGATCGGCCTTAGAGTCCTTGGCGGCGTCAAGCTCCCTGATCTTATCGGCGAAGCATCCTTGCAGCTCGCCGAGGGTATAAACACCCTTCTCGCGCTCTTGTTTGAGCGCGGCGAGCTCCTCACCACTCGCCCTAAGATCAGTGTCGAGCTGCGCCACCCTCGCCTCCAGCTCCTTCTTGGCGGCCTCGGCGGCCGCGGCAGCATCTTGCGCTTCCTTGAGGGCTCCGCCGAGCGCTTGCTCGCGCGCGGCAACCTCCTCCTCGTGGCTAGCGAGGCTGGCTTTCTGCTGCACCAGCTCGCCCTCCCGCGCGGCCAGCCCCTCGGCAGCAAGCCTCTGCTGCTCTTCGGATTCGGCCTTCTCGAGGATGAAGGCCGTCCGCGCCTTGTCGAGTTGCCTCCGCTCCTCCGCCAAGGATCCGAGGGCCTCCTGGTTGAGCTCCCGGAGCTCCTCGGCGCGCTTCTCCATCTCCACTCCCGCCTTCGCGACAAGCGCCTCCCGGCGCTCCACCTTGGCTTGTCGGGCGCGGTAGAGTGACACCAGCTTCCGGAGCAGCCGCTCCTCCTCAGGCTCGCCGCCGCTGCTGCTTGGCGCATCAACCAGCGTCAGCCCGGCGAAGGCGAGCACCTCTCCATCCAAGGTCTCCCCCTCGACCGGTGCCCTGGAAGTCGACTCCCAGGGCAGCTTGATGAAGATACCATCGCCGGCCTTCAGGTAGACGCCTGGCTGGGGCTCCTCGGGGCCCGACGCTCCGGCGGAAGCAGGATCGGCGGTCGACGCAGCGCCTGGCGCCCCTGCGGGCCCAAGGTCGTCTGTACGATCGCCGGCCCCCTCGCCGGCGGCCGCTGCGGCAGCCTTGGCGGCCTCTTCGTCGGCCAGATCCTCAGCACCGTCCGCCTCTCCGGTGGCGGCCATGTCGTCGGTATGGCCGCACGCGTCCTCCTCGACGACGACCTCAGTCTCCATCAGGTCCGTGGCAGGCGGGTCTGAAGGCCGAAAGAGGGAGAGAAGTCAAGCAACTATCCAAAAAAAGAGAAGAACCCCAGGGGAGTTTCGAGGCAAGAAGGTTACCTTCGCCAGGGTCTGCGGTCACGGTCTCCGTCGCCACGGGGTCGCCGGTGCTGTCCCTTGCCGGGGACCGCTCCCTCGCCGGAGACTGCCCCCTTGCCGGAGACTGCTCCCTTGCCGGAGACTGCTCCCTTGCCGGGGATTCCTCCCTTGTCGGGGAACTCCCCCTTGGCGGTGTAGTTGTAGCGGGTGGCGCATTGGGGGCGGTCTCCGGACGCTCCTGGTGGGGCTGCTCTGCTCCTACGCAAATCAATAGTCAGATAACTAAAAACAAAGAGTGCCCAGGCGTGCCCAACGGCAGGAAGCAAAATCATATGCTTACGCTGGGGGCTGCGCTGGGGGCTGCTCTGAGGATTATTTGGTGGGTCCGATGAGGTCGTCTCAGGCGCACCCCCTGCCGTCACGGTGGGCTCGTCGTCAAGGATGACCACTAGGACCTTGGCTCTCTTTGCCGCCCTCTGAGCCAGAGTCCTGAAAAGGAGTAAATTCAAAGGAAAGCAAATGAGGTGCGAGACACAACTACAAGAATTGAAGAAATACAAGTACAACGAGGATCTTACTCCTCTCCTCTTCCTCGTTGGAGCTAAGCGCGGAGAAGTCGAAGACTGGCCCGCTTCTGGCGCGAGGAGGCAGAGGAGTAGGCTCCCTCGGCCGCTTGGCGGAGGCAGTGGTGGCGCTAGCCCGAGACGGCCTTGCCCCGGCCGTCGTCGTGGCGCGAGGGGCGGCAGGAGCAGAAGCAGCGGCCTGCGAAGACCCCGCTCCTGCTGACACAGCGGAGCGCGTCACGCGGCGCTGCGGCTGTTGGCTTGTCTGCCGCCCCACCACATCTCCGGCCTTGCGGAGACGCCTCCGTGGTTGAGCCGGGGGCTCCGCTCGCGACGAGCTCCCCAAAGGTTGGGAGGAAGAGGCGTCCGTCTCCGGCAAGCCGCTCGTGTCCTCGGTGGGCTTGTCCGCCTCGACGCCGTGCCCGGCAGGCTCTTCCTCGCCGGCAAACTCCGCTCGGTCGGCAAGGCTTTCCGCCTCCGCTGCATCCGCCTTCGCCAATGTGAATCCAAATTCGCCCGCGGCCGCGGCTGCCGCCGCCTCTTCCATCCTGGAGGCGATGCGCGCCAACTCCGCGTCGGTGGTGTCCCGAGTGAGGCCCTTCTGCTCGTCGGGGTCGACTGGCACCTCCACCAAGTCGTCGAAGAACGCCCGCACGACACCGCCGGCGGGCTCCTGCCAAGTGGAGTCGATCCCGTGCGAGTCGCACAGCGGCATCATTGCAAGGATGCGGCTAAGCGACGAATTTTTGCACAACGGGACGACGCCTCGCGGCAGCTTGAACCATTCGGGGTGATCGGGGTCGTGCTTGAACAGCTCCCTGAGCGTCCCGTCAAGCTCCAAGATAGTGAAATTGAAGTTGAGGCCAGGGCGCAGCCTCATGATGTCCACCGCATTCTGGAACTCCCAGGCGGGTCTCCCTTTCTCCTGCAGGGGAGCGATGCGGCGGCGGAGGAAATCTGCGCCAACGGCGCCAACTGTGTGCCCGGCACGCCTGAGCCGCAGGATCCGGGTAACGGCAATCTGCAGCTTGTCGTCGTCCGGGGCCACGTCACTCCAATCCCTGCCACGCACCACAGGAGTTCGGCGCACGGTAGTGAATGGCTGCGGGTTCTCCTCAACGATCAGGCACCAGTCTGCTCTCCATTCCTCCCATTTGCTGCGGAGCTCTCCCTCCAGATAAGCATCCTTCTTGCCGAGCTTCGAGATCCAGGCGATTCCGCCGGAGAGGGGCTCTCCTCTCTCTACTCGAGGCATGAAGAAGTGGCGGAAGAGGGCTACGTTTGGATAGACTCCGACAAAGTTTTCGCAAAGATGTGCGAAAAATGCCATGGTCAGGACAGCATTGGGGGTGAAATCAAGGAGATGGAACCCGTAGGTGTTCATGATGTCGCAGAAAAATTCAGAGAAGGGCGGGCAGAGCCCGCAATAGAAGAACAGAGCAAAGAAGGGATACCCGGTCGGATACTCCTTCTGGGCGGCGGCGGGAAGAACCCTCGTGCGCGGATGCGCTCGCGTCCCCGTCGACCAGAAGAGGTAGAATTCCTCCCTCAGGACCAACGCGTCGAGCTCAGGGGGGAAGGTTGCCTGCTCCTTTCGCAGCGCCTCAAGCCGCTGCGCCTCGGCCGACTTCACGGCCTTCCCTTTCCCCTTGTCGCCCTTCGGGGCCATGGCGGAAGCAGGGAGGGAGGTCGACGGCGTCGGTAGCACTGGTGGCGACGGAAGGGGCAGAACGCTGCTTCTCTTGGGAAGTGGCGGAGATTTTCGAGGAATCGCAACTGGCGGGTGGGCGGACTGCCCCTGTTTCCCCTGCTTATAAGGGGGAAGGGAGAGGGCGTTTCGCCTTTCCGAATAAACAAATCACCTGCGACGTGACGCATGCCCACGGGGCTTAGCCCCGCGCACGCCGCCCACGTCACGCACGCCTCTCCCCATGATGCCGCGTTCGACGCGTGCCGTTCGGGGAGGGCGTGGTGGATGCAGAAGAAGATGCAGCGTGACCCAGGCCGCGCGTGCCCGTGCACTGTTTTGGGCCTGGCCCAACAGCGCTCGGCACCGTGTATGGCCCAGGCCCGGGGGCTCCTGTCGGTGTACTAAAGTAGGGGTACCTTAGTACCCTGAACTTGTGCACGGGCAGTCGTAGCACCCCGCGGCAAGGCTTGCCAAGCGACCGCCAAAACTCTCCATGGTCCCTTTTTGGGCCATCCAAGAACAAAGTATTTGAGCCAAGGCCCCGGCAGGAGGAGCTTGCCGGGAAGGCCACCCGAAGAAGAGCAAGGCCCCGGCAAGAGGAGCTTGCCGGGATGGCCGCTCGAAGCACAAGGCCCCGGCAAGAGGAGCTTGCCGGGAAGGCCGACCAAGGCACGACAAGAGACTTGCTGCGACGCGCCACGCGTCCCGGTAAGGACCGGTGAGCAACAAGCTCCCGGGCGCGACAAGGCATCAACCGCGGCAAGGCGCTTGCCGCGGCAAGTCACCACCCCGCGCCTGCGTTCCAGCTCATCCACCCACGCGTCGCTCTGGGGCCATTCCAGGCGTACGTGGCGAGAGGCTGCGTAGCCAGGGGCATGCGGTGGCGAAGCAACGCTGACAGCGTAGCCGTCGTGGCAAACGGTGGCGCCCCTGACGGTCCCTTTTCTGCACTGTTTGGGCGACCCAGACGGGCATTTAATGCCCTTGTCCCCTGTCGTCAGAGTTAGGTATGATAGCACTGTGCAAACAGCTGTACCCAACACAGCATTTTCCAGTTTTACCCCCGCCTACGTTGCCACCTGTGGGTAACCCCTTGCGCATATAAAAGGAGGCCCCATGCGCAACGGGAGGGGGGAGGGAGGAGACCACCCACGCTCGGTCTGATTAGTTGCCTGAGTGTACTGTAGCACTCAGCGCTCCCAAGAACACAATACAAACCACAAAGCAGCAGTAGGGTTTTACGCATCCGTGCGGAAGCTGGGTAAACCCCTTGTGTGCATCGCCTCGATCCGCCCCTCGCCGAACCAGAAAGGGGCTCGGTCCCCATAGGTGTTCGTGGAGGCAGATTTCCCCCGACAAAAAGATTACTTGACAGGGAGGTTGCACCGGTTGATTTAAATGGCTTGAATGAGATAACAATCTCGAAATAACTTGAACGGATTAAGAATGGAAACACGAATCTTTTGAGATATCTTCATCACTCCGGGACAATTGAATAGCGAGAAGTTGATGATTAAGAGGTACACCGGCATAAGAAAGCACTTGAAATGAGAAAAGGAATATGATCAACACCGAAAGCTTGAGTTAAAACCACCGGAAAAGAATACGAGAATGAAGAATGATGAATTTGAAACTGTTGAGCATCTTCATGGGAAATCACCGGATAAGAACATTCAAAGAAAAGAATGAAGAGACTTCCCACAAATAAAAGGATACATGATTAAGAAATCTGAGTCCTTGAAGAAAGAGGGTGGGAGGGAGGGAAAACAAAGACAACTTGGAATGGATGAAGCAAACACCGTTGAGAAAACTTAGAGTTGATCTTGCGGATGTTGGAATGATCGAATTTACTTTGAAGAGAAGCACACCGGTTGGAAAGAATTGAAAAGACAACCTCAGTGATCAAGAAGGATTAGCATCCACATAGAAATATGAGAACACCGCTTAGGGAAGGTATGGAATCAACACTTGACATCGAAGCAACTCGAATACCACAAATAAAACAAAACAAAGGATTTGGCTTGCAGAATAAGCCGGAACAAATACATATGATAGAGATTTACCCAATCCCATATCATGCATCTGTCGAAAAGATATTCTAGGAGCTACTTGAATTCCCACCTATAAACTCCCGAAACTTTCTGGTTATGCAATCAGGTGTTGGGGATACAGGGGACACAAAATATATCACCCAAACTAACAATACCTAGATCCAGCTGTATCCATCCTTCAACACATAACCAAGAAACCTTCGGAAATCGTTTACCTCAACCTTCGAAAAGCATCCGTTATACGAATTATGGCAATACTCCCGCACTCGCCTCAGTACTGGGCTATCAGGGTTATCTCACCAACAACTGTACAAAAGAGATTTTCGATGTCGGCGTACTAAACTCAGGTATTCCAGAACTGCAACAATAAAATTATGACGACAACACCTCAGAGCTCAACTCCCCGGGACACTTCCACTAAACCCCTGCTGACAGGAGGCACCAAGACAATGTTGTCATCATAAAACCATCGGAACGATTCTAAGATACCCGCGTGATCCTAAAAAAATTTAGTGAAATTTGAGAAGAGAAGAGTCAAAACTCTAAGTCAGGATGCCTTACCAGAGCGATGAGGAGACTGGGAAGTAAAAGGAATTCCTAAACTCTCCGATACATAATTCCTAAATGACTCAAAACATTTTTCTAGACACAACTCGGCCACTAAAAACGATCAATCAGTGGGGGCTCCTAAGGTCGGGGAAGGCTCTGATACCAACTTGTAACGCCCTCGATGCATCTATATCTCCTACGTGTCGAAGCATGACTTAGAGGCATAACCGCATTGAAAGCAATGTCACAAGTGAGGTAATCTTCACCCAACCCATGTAATACATAAGGGAAAGAGATACATAGTTGGCTTACAATCGCCACTTCACACAATACATGAGAAAAGCATTACATCATACAGATACAATCAAGGTCCGACTACGGAACCAAAATAAAAGAAGACTACCCCAAATGCTACACAAATCCCCGATCGTCCCGATTGGGCTCCACTACTGATCAACTGAAACGAAACAACACAATGAACAAGATCTTCATCGAGCTCCTCCTTGAGCTCGGGTGCGTCACCTGCGCGGTTTCATCGGCACCTGCAAACTGGTTTTGGAAGTATCTGTGAGTCACGGGGACTCAGCAATCTCACACCCGTGAGATCAAGACTATTTAAGCTTATGGGTAGGACAGGGTAGTGAGGTGGAGCTGCAGCAAGCGACTAGCATATCTGGTGTCTAACATACGCAAATGAGAGTGAGAAGAGAAGGCAAAAGCACGGTCGAACAACTATGATCAAGAAGTGATCCTGAAACTACTTACGTCAAGCATAACTCCAACACCGTGTTCACCTCCCGGACTCCGCCGAGAAGAGACCATCACGGTTACACACGCGGTTGGTGTATTTTAATTAAGATCAACTTCGGGTTTTCTACAACCGGACATTAACAAATTCCCATCTGCCACATAACCGCGGGCACGGCTTTCGAAAGTTCAAAACCTGCAGGGGTGTCCCAACTTAGCCCATTATAAGCTCTCGCGATCAACGAAGGATATTCCTTCTCCCCGAGAAGACCCGATCAGTCTCGGAATCCCAGCTACAAGACATTTCGACAGTAATAAAACAAGACCAGCAAAGCCGCCCGATGCGCCGACATCCTGATAGGAGCTGCACATATCTCGTTCTCAGGTCAACACCAGATAAGTCAAGCTACGAGTAAAACCAGACTTCGAGTTTCCCCGAGGTGGCCCCGCAGGCTGCTCGGTTCGGACCAACACTTAGACAAGCATTGGCCTGGGGGGCTAAATAAAGGTGACCCTCGAGAGAGCGACTCCCAAGGGAAAAGTAGGTGGTGGTGAGGCAAATGGTAAAACCACGGTTGGGCCTTGCTGGAAAAGCTTTATTCAAAGCAAACTGTCAAGGGGGTTCCATAAATCACCCAACCGCTTTAGGGACGCAAAATCCGGGAACATAATACCGATATGACGGAAACTAGGGTGGCAAGAGTGGAACAAAACACCAGGCATAAGGCCGAGCCTTCCACCCTTTACCAAGTATATAGATGCATTAATTAAATAAGATATATTGTGATATCCCAACAAGTAAACATGTTCCAATCAAGGAACAACAACTCCATGTTCCAACAAGGAACAAACTTCATCTTCACCTGCAACTAACAACGCTATAAGAGGGGCTGAGCAAAGCGGTAACATAGCCAAACAACGGTTTGCTAGGACAAGGTGGGTTAGAGGCTTGGTTTGACAATATGGGAGGCATGATAAGCAAGTGGTAGGTATCGCAGCATAGGCATAGCAAAAGAGCGAGCAACTAGCAAGCAAAGATAGAAGTGATTTCGAGGGTATGGTCATCTTTCCTGAAATCCTGCAAGGAAGAAGAACGAGTCCATGAAGAAGACAAACGGACGAAGTCGAACAAATCCTCACAAACGTGACGTTATCGGGACTAACCCGAAGAAGCAACACCGGAAAGAAGCAAACAACATAGTAAACAACAAACACATAAGCATGGCATGATGCGCAATCAAGTATGATGCATGTCCGGTTTAATGATTCATGGCATGGCAAATGCAACAACCAACACTACGAATTAAGTGTAGCTCAATATGCAACGAGTTGCATATTGACTAAACACCACATTTAATTATTTAGTTCACTCTTGGTTATGTACCCAACAATGTTAAATGTTGTTAAACATGGCAACGGGTGAAGCATATGAAAAACTACCTATCTAGGCAAATTTAAATGAGGCCGGAACAACAAACAACAATTCCGGAACATCCTCATGTGCATATTTTAGATTTAGTACTGTTCTGCCCTAAACACAATTTTAATGTTGTTAAACAGCAAAACAAAGTGCACCGTGTTAAACTAGGCATTTTTCTACCCCATTTACATATAAAGTTTATTTAAATCGGAGTTACGGTTATTAAGTTATGAAATAAATCATTTTAACATGGCATTTATGCAAATTTAAACAAACAGCAATTTAAACATTCTAAACATGGATGAAAGTTGCATATTATGAAACTACACAAAATTCTAAGCAACTTTCATATATTAAGTTTTTACATGTGATGCACTGTTTGTGAGATATTATATGCATGTTGCTTGGGGGGGTTTTTGCAATACAGTAAATCCTGGGATAATAGCTAAATTCGCAGGCAGAAAAAAAACAATGAACGGGCCGAAACTGGCTGGCCCGACAGGAGTACTGGGTGCGGCATGGGGGTCTCTCACCATGGTCCAAGCCCTGAACCGGAAGCAGAGGAGGCCGCTGGCTGGGCCAGATCTGGAGTCCAGCGGGTGGCTCACGCGCGAGGCGGGCGCAGTCAACGCGCGGTCGAGCGTTGTGGCGCGCTGCTCAACCTGAAGCAGGGGAAGCAGGGGCCGACCGCGAGGGACTTGGACGACGGCGGGTTCGAGGCGGAGGGAGGCGGATCCGGCAGCAACGGTGAAGCAGCACGAGGACGGCGGCTCGACGCAGGGGACTTGGCGCGGCGATGGGGATCCGGCGGATCCAGTCGAGGACGTGGCCGGAGGCAGGCGGAGGTGACGTGTCGCCCCGGGATTGGTCCGGGCGATGTGGAGGCGGGGGTTGGACATGTCCGGCAGCGGGGTTTTTCGTCCGGTGGCGCGACGAGGAAGATGGTAGGGTTTCATCTGCCCGAAATTTCGGGGAGAGACACATATTTATAGGTAGAGGGGGCTAGGAAGCTCCAAATGAGGTGTGGTTTGCAGCCACGTGATCGTGATTGAACGACCGAGAATATGGAGGGGGTTAGGATGGGTTTTGGCCACTTTGAAGGGGGTGTTGGGCTGCATTACAAAAGAGGCCTTTGCGGTTACCCGGTTAACCGTTGGAGTATCAAACGACCTCCGAATGAGCCGAAACTTGACAGGCGGTCTACCGGTGCTATGCCAAGGCCGCTTGACAAACCTCGGTCCATTCCGAGAAAGTTTAATACACGCTCACGGAAAAAAGGTAAAAGGGGACGCCGGGGGACATAGGAGCGCCGGATTGCAAAACGGACAACGGGGAAAATGCTCGGATTCATGAAACGAACACGTATGCAAATGCGATGCACATGATGACATGATATGAAATGCAGATGATGACATGGCAAAGTGCAACACGCAAGCACATGACATGGCAACGACGGCGAATAACTGGCGGGCACCTGGCGCATCGAATCCGGGGCGTTACAGGAGCGGAGTCCACTCCTCTTGAGAATAACCCGCCTAACATGGAAGATAAGGGCAGCCTTGGTTGATACATGAGCTATTCGAGCATACAAAACAGAATACTTATTTGAAGGTTTAGAGTTTGTCACATACAAATTTACTTGGAACGGCAGGTAGATACCACATATAGGAAGGTATAGTGGACTCATCTGGAATAACTTTGGGGTTTAAGGGATTGGATGCACAAGCAGTATTCCCGCTTAGTACAAGTGAAGGCTAGAAAAAGACTGGGAAGCAACCAACTAGAGAGCGAAAACAGCCATGTACATGCATTAAAATTAATAAACATTGGATGCAAGCATGCGTAGGATATAATCCACCATGAACATAAATATCGTGAAGGCTATGTTGATTTGTTTCAACTACATGTGTGAACATGTGCCAAGTCAAGTCACTTAAATCATTCAAAGGAGGATACCACCCCATCATACCACATCATAACCATCTCAATAGCATGTTGGCACACAAGGTAAATCATTATAACTCATAGCTAAGCAAGCATGGCACAAGAAACTATGATCTCTAATTGTCATTACAAACATGTTTATTCATAATAAGCTGAATCAAGAACGACGGACTCATCATATTTACAAAAACAAAAGAGGTCGAGTTCATGCCAGCTTTTCCCATCTCAGTCGGTCCATCATATATCATCATAATTGCCTTTCACTTGCACGACCGAACGGTGTGAATAATAATAAGAGTGCACGTGCATTGGACTAAGTTGGAATCTATGAGCATTCAATAAACAGGAGAAGACAAGGCAATATGGGCTCTTGGTAAAATCAACAATAAAGCATATAAGAGCCACTTCAACAATTTAATCATGGTCTTCTCCTACTGACCCCCAAAGAAAAGAAAAGAAACAAAAACTATTTACACGGGAAAGCTCCCAACAAGCAAAAGAAGAACGGGAAATATTTTTGGGTTTTCTTTTTACTTACTAATACAGCAAGAAGGTAAATTACTACTAATTTTTTTTCTTAAGGTTTAACAAACACACAAGAAGAAAGCAGGAAAAATAAAATAAACTAGCATGGATATTACGGTGAAAGAGTATGAGCACCGACATCCAGCAATGAGTGTGTGTGAACATAAATGTAATGTTGGTGAGAAATACGTACTCCCCCAAGCTTAGGCTTTTGGCCTAAGTTGGTTTATTGCCACGGATAGCCTGGCGAATATCCGTAGGTGTAGCTGGGGTCGTACTGTGACGAAGAATAGTTGGGGTTGTGTTGTGATGCAGCGGCTATCACATCCTGAGCTGCAGCGTGGAGTCGGGTTGCCTCCGCTCTCCTCTCGTACTCATCTGCCTCCTCTCTAGTAATAGTATATCCTCCATTTGCCTGGTGATCAAAGAAGGCAGGAGCAGGGAGAGTAATACAGACAACATGCCGTTTGTTAAAAAATTAATCGATACTGGAGAGGTGACTCGGTCCTCTCAACAAAATGGTGGGAAACCATAGAATTAAAATCTAAATAGGCAGGAGGCAACTCCATGTCTCCTTCACGAACGTCTATCTCAAGAAATTTAGCTAAGCGGGTTGCATAAATTCCTCCAAAGAAATCTCCATTATGTCTATTATGATGCAACCTACGAGCTACAATGGCTCCCATATGATAAGATTGGTCCCCTAACACAGCACTCCTGAGAATGCTAAGGTCAGGGACACACATGTGACATGCTTCATCTTTAGTATTTATGCTTCTACCTATGAAGAGAGCAAAATAATGTATAGCAGGAAAGTGAATGCTCCCTATGGTAGCTTGCGTTATATCTCTAGATTCCCCTACAGTTATACTAGCAAGAAAGTTTCTAAATTCAGATTTAGGGGGATCTCTAACACTACCCCATTGTGGAAGTTTGCAAGCAAGAGTAAAATCCTCTAAGTCCATGGTATAGGATTTATCATAAAGGTCAAACATGACTGAAGGAGAATTACGCGAAGATGAATACTCAAACCTCCTCACAAAAGAACTTGTGAGATCATGATATTGGGGGCATTTGTCAGCTTCAAAATCCTCAAGACCGGCATTACGCAAATATGCGTTAAATTCTTCTTTAATTCCTGCCCGATCCATAAAATTTTCTTGCGGCCATTCGCAAGGCCGTACTGGAGCGTCTCTTGGTGGTTCCTCTTCAGCATCACGCATAGCAATCCTGCGTCCTTGCTTCCTTGAAAAACCACCTTGGAACATCTTCCTAAGCATATTGTTTTTCTCTGAAAAATTCTGAAATTTTTAGTAACTTCAAACAAAAGTGAACCAACTTCAATAAAACTAACAGCAACTACTCCTACAAGTGCCTAGAGTCTATATCAAGCATTAGAACTACTTGGAACCATATAAATTTGACATGCAAGCTCAAGAACATGGTCACCTATGCAGCACAAATTTGCAAAGAATAGAGCACTAGAACAAAAACTAATTGGACCAATGGAGGAGTCACATACCAAGGAACAATCTCCCCAAGCAGTTTTGCGAGAGGTGCTTTGAGCAAGGAGATCGAAAATCACAGCAAAAGTGGCTGGAACTCGTGCTTGAGTTGGTTTTTCGGGTTTGTGTGAGGCAGAGGAAGAAGATGGGTGCTGGGATAAGTGGAGGAGGGCCACCGTGGGCCCACGAGGCAGGGGGTGCGCCCTAGAGGGGGGGCACGCCCTCCACCCTCGTGGCCAGGTGGCAGCTCTTCCCGCGGTAATTTTTGCACAGTAAATCCTCAAATATTCCCGAAAAAATCATATTAAATTGGCATGTCATTCTGAGGACTTTTATTTTCGGGATATTTTATATTGCACGGATAAGACAGGAAACAGTCAGAAAAATACTATTTTTACTTTATTTCTACTAAAGAACAGAGAATATAAAGAGGGTACAGAAGATTGTGCTTCTAGTTTCATCCATCTCATGCTCATCAAAAAGAATCCACTAACAAGGTTGATCAAGTCTTGTTAACAAACTCATTCCGATAATCATGGAACCGGAGAAATTTCGAATAACACTAAGTTACCTCAACGAGGATATGCACATCCCCAATAATAAGTATATCATATTTCTTTTTGACAGTAGGAAGAGGAAATTCAAAACCTCCAAATATAATCGATGGAGTTTTTCCAATAGAGTTGATACAATGGACTTGAGGTTGTTTCCTCGGAAAGTGTACCATATGCTCATTACCATTAACATGAAAAGTGACATTGCCTTTGTTGCAATCAATAACAGCCCCTGCAATATTAAGAAAAAGTCTTCCAAGAATAATAGACATATTATCATCCTCGGGAATATCAAGAATAACAAAGTCTGTTAAAATAGGAACATTTGCAACCACAACAGGCACATCCTCACAAATACCGACAGGTATAGCAGTTGATTTATCAGCCATTTGCAAAGATATTTCAGTAGGTGTCAACTTATTCAAGTCAAGTCTACGATATAAAGAGAGAGGCATAACACTAACACCGGCTCCAAGATCACATAAAGCAGTTTTAATATAATTCCTTTTAATGGAGCAAGGTATAGTAGGTACTCCGGGATCTCCAAGTTTCTTTGGTATTCCACCCTGAAAAGTATAATTAGCAAGCATGGTGGAAATTTTAGCTTCCGGTATCTTTCTTTTATTAGTAATGATATCTTTCATATATTTAGCATAAGGATTTGTATTGAGCACATCAGTCAATCGCATACGCAAAAAGATAGGTCTAATCATTTCAGCAAAGCGCTCAAAATCCTCATCATCCTTTTTCTTGGATGGCTTGGGAGGAAAAGGCATGGGTTTGTGAACCCAAGGTTCTCTTTCTTTACCATGTTTCCTAGCAACAAAGTCTCTCTTATCATAACGTTGATTCTTTGATTGTGGGTTGTCAAGATCAACAGCAGGTTCAATTTCTACATCATTATCATTACTAGGTTGAGCATCTTCATGAACATCATCATTAACAGTTTCATTAGGTTCATGTTCATTACCAGATTGTGTTTCAGCATCAGACATAGAGATGTCATTAGGATTATCAGGTGGTTCAGCAATAGGTTCACTAGAAGTTTGCATAGTTCTATCATTTTTATTTTTATTTTTCTTAGAAGAGCTAGGTACATCAATATTATTTCTCTGAGAATCTTGCTCGATTCTCTTAGGGTGGCCTTCAGGATACAAAGGTTCCTGAGTCATTCTACCAGTTCTAGTAGCCACTCTAACAGCATAATCATTTTTCTTACTATTCATTTCATCAAGCACTTCTTTTTGAGCTTTAAGTACTTGTTCTACTTGAGTGGTAACCATAGAAGCATGTTTGCTAACAAGTTTAAGTTCACCTTTAATATTAGCCATATAATCACCCAAGCGTCTAATCATATAAGCATTTTGTTTAATTGTCTACCAAAATAAGCATTGAAGTCGTCTTGCTTAAACATAAAGTCATCAAACTCATCCAAGCACTGACTAGTAATTTTAGTAGGAGGGACTTCAACCCTATCATATCTATAGAGAGAATTTACCTTTACTACCTGTGTCGGGATATCGGGATCAGGAGGTTCTTCAGTAAATAAGTGATTGAGATCATATGTTTCTTCAACAGGCGGTAAATTAAGACCATGTATTTCTTCAATAGGAGGTAAATTCTTAACATCTTCAGCTTTAATACCTTTTTCTTTCATAGATTTCTTTGCCTCTTGCATATCTTCGGGACTGAGAAATAGAACACCTCTCTTCTTTGGAGTTGGTTTAGGAATAGGATCATTAATTGGAGCAGGAGCTGGCTCAGGAGCTGGCTCAGGAGGTGCCCAATCATTTTCATTTGTCAACATATTATTCAATAGAATTTCAGCTTCATCCGGTGTTCTTTCCCTGAAAAGAGAACCAGCACAACTATCCAGGTAATCTCTGGAAGCATCGATTAGTCCATTATAAAAGATATCAAGTATTTCAGGTTTCTTAAGAGGATGATCAGGCAAAGCATTAAGTAACTTGAGAAGCCTCCCCCAAGCTTGTGGCAGACTCTCTTCTTTAATTTGCATAAAGTTGTATATTTCCTTTAAAGCAGCTTGTTTCTTATGAGCAGGGAAATATTTAGCGGAGAAGTAATAAATCATATCCTGGGGACTACGCACACAACCAGGATCAAGAGAATTAAACCATATCTTAGCATCACCCTTTAATGAGAACGAAAATATTTTCAGTATATAAAAGTAACGCGATCTCTCATCATTAGTGAACAAGGCAGCTATATCATTTAATTTAGTAAGATGTGCCACAACAATTTCAGATTCATAGCCATAAAAGGATCAGATTCAACCAAAGTAATTATATCTGGATCAACAGAGAATTCATAATCCTTATCAGGAACACAGATAGGTGAAGTAGCAAAAGCAGGGTCAGGTTTCATTTTGTCTCTAAGTGATTCTTTGTTCCATTTAACTAATAACCTCTTGAGCTCATATCTATCTTTACAAGCTAAGATAGCAGCAGAAGATTCCATATCAAAAACATAACCCTCAGAAATAACAGGCATATTTTCATCATCACTTTCATCATTATATTCAGATTCAATAATTTCTTTTTCTCTAGCCCTAGCAATTTGTTCATCAAGAAATTCACTAAGGGGCACAGTAGTATCAGACATAGAAGCAGTTTCATCATAAGTATCATGCATAGCAGAAGTGGCATCATCAATAACATGCGACATATCGGAACGAATAGCAGAAGCAGGTTTAGGTGCCGCGAGCTTACTCATAACAGAAGGTGAATCAAGTGTAAGGCTAGATGGTAGTTCCTTACCTCCCCTCGTAGTTGAGGGATAAATTGTTGTCTTAGCGTCTTTCAAGTGAAGGAAATATGCCCTAGAGGCAATAATAAAAGTTATTATTTATTTCCTTATATCATGATAAATGTTTATTATTCATGCTATAATTGTATTAACTGGAAACATAATACATGTGTGAATACATAGACAAATAGAGTGTCACTAGTATGCCTCTACTTGACTAGCTCGTTAATCAAAGATGGTTATGTTTCCTGACCATGAACAAAGAGTTGTTATTTGATTAACGGGATCACATCATTAGATGAATGATCTGATTGACATGACCCATTCCATTAGCTTAGCACCCGATCGTTTAGTATGTTGCTATTGCTTTCTTCATGACTTATACATGTTCCTATGACTATGAGATTATGCAACTCCCATTTACCGGAGGAACACTTTGTGTGCTACCAAACGTCACAACGTAACTGGGTGATTATAAAGGAGCTCTACAGGTGTCTCCAAAGGTACATGTTGGGTTGGCGTATTTCGAGATTAGGATTTGTCACTCCGATTGTCGGAGAGGTATCTCTAGGCCCTCTCAGTAATGCACATCACTTAAGCCTTGCAAGCATTGCAACTAATGAGTTAGTTGCGGGATGATGTATTACGGAACGAGTAAAGAGACTTGCCGGTAACGAGATTGAACTAGGTATTGGATACCGACGATCGAATCTCGGGCAAGTTACATACCGATGACAAAGGGAACAACGTATGTTGTTATGCGGTCTGACCGATAAAGATCTTCATAGAATATGTAGGAACCAATATGGGCATCCAGGTCCTGCTATTGGTTATTGACCGGAGACGTGTCTTGGTCATGTCTACATTATTCTCGAACCGTAGGGTCCGCACGCTTAACGTTATGATGACAGTTTCATTATGAGTTTATGTATTTTGATGTACCGAAGGTTGTTCAGAGTCCCGGATGTGATCATGGACATGACGAGGAGTCTCGAAATGGTCGAGACATAAAGATCGATATATTGGAAGCCTATATCTGGACATCGAAATTGTTCCGGGTGAAATCGGCATTTTACCGGAGTACCGGGGGGTTACCGGAACCCCCCGGGGGGTTATTGGGCCTACATGGGCCTTGAGGGAGAAGAGAAAAGGAGGCAGGAGGTGGCCGCGCGCACCTCCCCTTCCTAGTCCGAATAGGACAAGGGAAGGGGGGCGGTGCCCCCCCTTTCCTTTCCCTCTTCCTCCTCTTTCCCCCCTTCTCCTTCTCCAACTAGGAAAGAAGGGAGTCCTACTCCCGGTGGGAGTAGGACTGCCCCCTGGCGCGCCCCTCCTTGGCCGCCCCCCCCTCCCCTTGGCTCCTTTATATACGGGTGCAGGGGGGCACCCTAAGACACACAAATTGATCTTCGTGATCGTTCCTTAGCCGTGTGCGGTGCCCCCCTCCACGATATTACACCTCGGTCATATTGTAGTGATGCTTAGGCGAAGCCCTGCGACGGTTGAACATCAAGATCGTCACCACGCTGTCGTGCTGACAAAACTCCTCCCCGAAGCTTTGCTGGATCGGAGCCTGGGGTGCGTCATCGAGATGTACGTGTGTCAAGAACTCAGAGGTGCCGGAGTAACGGTGCTTGGATCTGTTGGACCGGGAAGACGTACGACTACTTCCTCTATGTTGCGTCAACGCTTCCGCTTTGGTCTACGAGGGTACGTAGATAACACTCTCCCCTCTCGTTGCTATGCATCACCATGATCTTGCGTGTGCGTAGGAATTTTTTTGAAATTACTACGTTCCCCAACAGTGGTATCAGAGCCAGGTTTTATGGTTTGATGTTATATGCACGAGTAGAACACAAGTGAGTTGTGGGCGATATAAGTCATACTGCTTACCAGCATGTCATACTTTGGTTCAGCGGTATTGTTGGATGAAGCGGCCCGGACCGATATTATGCGTACGCTTACGCGAGACTGGTTCTACCGCCGTGCTTTGCACACAGGTGGCTGGCGGGTGTCAGTTTCTCCAACTTTAGTTGAACCGAGTATGGCTACGCCCGGTCCTTGCGAAGGTTAAAATAGCACTAACTTGACAAAGTATCATTGTGGTTTTGATGCGTAGGTAAGATTGGTTCTTGCTAAGCCCGTAGCAGCCACGTAAAATTTGCAACAACAAAGTAGAGGACGTCTAACTTGTTTTTGCAGGGCATGTTGTGATGTGATATGGTCAAGACATGATGCTAATTTTTATTGTATGAGATGATCATGTTTTGTAACCGAGTTATCGGCAACTGGCAGGAGCCATATGGTTGTCGCTTTATTGTATCCAGTGCAATCGCCCTGTAATGCTTTACTTTATCACTAAGCGGTAGCGATAGTCGTAGAAGCATAAGATTGGCGAGACGACAACGATGCTACGATGGAGATCAAGGTGTCGCGCCGGTGATGATGGTGATCATGACGGTGCTTCTAAGATGGAGATCACAAGCACAAGATGATGATGGCCATATCATATCATTTATATTGATTGCATGTGATGTTTATCTTTTATGCATCTTATCTTGCTTTGATTAACGGTAGCATTTTAAGATGATCTCTCACTAATTATCAAGAAGTGTTCTCCCTGAGTATGCACCGTTGCAAAAGTTCTTCGTGCTGAGACACCACGTGATGATCGGGTGTGATAGGCTCTACGTTCAAATACAACGGGTGCAAAACAGTTGCACACGCGGAATACTCAGATTATACTTGACGAGCCAAGCATATACAGATATGGCCTCGGAACACGGAGACCGAAAGGTCGAGCGTGAATCATATAGTAGACATGATCAACATAGTGATGTTCACCATTGAAACTACTCCATCTCACGTGATGATCGGACATGGTTTAGTTGATATGGATCACGTGATCACTTAGAAGATTAGAGGGATGTCTATCTAAGTGGGAGTTCTTAAGTAATATGATTAATTGAACTTAAATTTATCATGAACTTAGTCTCTAATAGTATCTTGCTTATTTATGTTTGATTGTAGATCGATGGCCCGTGTTGTTGTTCCGTTGAATTTTAATGCGTTCCTTGAGAAAGCAAAATTGAAAGATGATGGTAGAAATTGCACGAACTAGGTCCGTAACTTGAGGATTATCCTCATTGCTGCACAGAAGAGTTACGTCCTGGAAGCACCGCTGGGTGCCAGGCATGCTGCTGATGCAACTAACGATGTTAAGAACGTTTGGCAGAGCAAAGCTGATGACTACTCGATAGTTCAATGTGCCATGCTTTATGGCTTAGAACCGGGAATTCAACGACGTTTTGAACGTCATGGGGCATATGAGATGTTCCAGGAGTTGAAGTTAATATTCCAGCAGAATGCCCGGATTGAGAGATATGAAGTCTCCAATAAATTCTATAGCTGCAAGATGGAGGAGAATAGTTTTGTCAGTGAGCATATACTCAAGATGTTTGGGTATTGTAATCACTTGATTCAACTGGGAGTTAATCTACCGGATGATAGCGTCATTGACAGAGTTCTCCAATAACTTCCACCAAGCTACAAGAACTTCGTGATGAACTATAATATGCAAGGGATGGATAAGACAATTCCCGAGCTCTTCGCAATGCTAAAGGTTGCGGAGGTAGAAATCAAGAAGGAGCATCAAGTGTTGATGGTCAACAAGACCACTAGTTTCAAGAAAAAGGGCAAAGGGAAGAAGAAGGGGAACTTCAAGAAGAACAGCAAGCAAGTTGTTGCTCAAGAGAAGAAACCCAAGTCTGGACCTAAGCCTGAAACTGAGTGCTTCTACTGCAAGCAGACTGGTCACTGGAAGCGGAACTGCCCCAAGTATTTGGCGGATAAGAAGGAGGGCAAGGTGAACAAAGGTATATGTGATATACATGTTATTGATGTGTACCTTACTAATGCTCGCAGTAGCACCTGGGTATTTGATACTAGTTCTGTTGCTAATATTTGCAACTCGAAATAGGGACTACGGATTAAGCGAAGATTGGTTAAGGACGAGGTGACGATGCGCGTGGGAAATGGTTCCAAAGTCGATGTGATCGCGGTCGGCACGCTACCTCTACATCTACCTTCGGGATTAGTGTCGGATCACGGGTTCCGGCAGACCCTTAAGGTTCGAACTCTGGGGTGCGCGCGGAGATCGTGCCCTCTACCTCTCCGTCTCGAAAGGATCTAACTACTGCAAGAACAACACAAGAGACACAAGGTTTATACTGGTTCGGGCCACCGATGTGGTGTAATACCCTACTCCAGTGTGGTGGGTGGATTGCCTCTTGGGCTGATGAGGAAGAACAGTACAAGGAAGAACAGCCTCGCGAGGGTCTGTTCTTGGCTAGGGGATGAACTGCTAGGGGGAGTTCGATCGCCCTTCTCTCTCTCTCTCTCTCTCTCTCTCTCTCTCTCTCTCTCTCTCTCTCTCTCTCTCTCTCTAGATGCCTCTTCTCTGGCTTCTTGGTACTCGATCCGATCCGATCAGATGCCTCTACCCTGGGGGTGGCTAGTCCTATTTATAGGCAAAGGCCCTGGGCCTCTTCCCAAATATTGAGCGGGAAGGGCGCCAACAATTGGCCAATTCGAAGGGGAACATCTGGTACACTTATCCTGACTAAAGTTGGTCTTCGCCTGCCAAAGGCCCTGTGGTGACGTCGTCCTGGGCTCCATGGTGACCTCCTTCCCGCCGTTGGACCGGTCTTGGTCTTGTTGCACCGAAACGGGTGCCTTTGCTTGATCCTCTCGCCTGCGCTTGCCCCCTTTGCACCAAAGAGGAAAGGGAGACGCTGCACGGGCTGGCACCCGCCTGGCACCCTTGGTCATCATGACTTGCGTCATGGGCACCTCGTGAGGTACCCGCCTTAATCTCTCCGCCTCCTCACGAGCCAGCCTAAGGAGGTTGTGCTTGAGGAAGCACCGTGTCGTCCGCCTCGCGAGGCTTGGCCCCTCGCGAGGGTCTTGAGCCTTGTGTTGATGAAGATGGGCCATGCTGGGCCCCCATTTGAGCCACGCCGCAGGCCGCAGGCAGGCCAGTCTGGGGACCCCCATTCCTAGAACACCGACAGTAGCCCCCGGGCCCAAGGCGCGCATGGACTTGGCCGTGCCGAGAGGTGAAAGGGCAAGGGCGAAGCGCCGCGGGCCCTAACAGCCTGCGGCCTCCGGCGCTGCGTGGCGGTTGATTGGACGTGGGCGGCACTGTTTACCCATGCTCCCTTATTCTGCGCCGCGCTAGGTTGCCCCACAGTTGTACACAGCCGCCCCCTTTTCCTGTTGCTTGACCGTCTCCTGCTCTTCCTCCCCCCGAACTATGACCCTTGCTTCCAATCCCATCTCGCATCTCCTCTCTTCCGCCCGCCGCCATGGCTCCAAACAAAGAGAAGGGAAAGAAGCCTGTGGCTCCATCTCACCCGCCGCCGCGGGTGGTGCCTGCTGTCGGCCGCTCAATCATACTCAACCTGGAATGCCTGGGCAAGCTCAGTCCGGCTCTGGCCACCGCCTTCAACGAGTGTGGGAGGACGACGGCTTGGCCTATGTATCACTTCCCCACTGATAGGATAATCACCGAGGTCCATTACTTCGCCGATGCCTTGTGGGCGGGTTTGGTGCCTCCCTTCTCCGATTTCTTCAACGCCATCCTCAATCATTATCAGATCCACATGATGCATCTGGGTCCTGAGTCCATTGCCCTCCTTCCAGTCTTGCTTTTGTTTGTGAGGCAATGGTAGGCATCCCTCCTTCTGTTGCCTTGCTGCGCCACTTCTTCTCCCTGCATCTTACCGACCCCACGCAATGCTCGGCATGCGTGAGCTTTGTAGCTTCGCCCGAGACCGCAGCCTCTGGTATCGACTTCAACCTCCCTCTGCCTTCAGCCGGGTTCCGCGAGCGGTGGTTATATGTTGATGTCGGGGTGCCCAGCCCCCGTGTCGGAGTATTGGGCCACGGGTAGGCTAACTCGGGACCCAGAACCTTTCAAGACATTGGGGCAGGCTTCGCCCCTCAAAGAATCCCAAGACGATCAGCCGACTCTGGGAGTCGGCCGCAGCATCGTCGACACCCACTCACGGCAGAGTCCCAGAGACGGCTGTGACTCCCGATCGGCGACTCCAGGAAGGCCGACTATGGGGAGTCGGCCCACGACTTCACCACTCTCTGCCTTCGAGAAGAAGGACGAGAACGGGGATGGCCGGAGTATGGCCCTCCCTTACGTTGATTACCAGGGGCAGGTATGGCTACAGTATGCCGTACCGGAGGAGAGCTCCGTCCGGCGCGGCACTGTCGCCATACTGGCCCTGACGACCGCCCTGACGACGGAGCACTGTTCCCACGTTGGCCCGCATGTACGGCCTGGAGACGGCGGGCCCCGCTAGTCAGCAGGAGGAACGAGGACGGCGAAAGCACCCGAAAACGGACCCCGTGGGAGTCGGCCTCCGAGAGTCGGCCAGTTCCTCCCACGGGCCCCACACGCCATTAACCAGATAAGACGGGGAGTGGCGACAGTGATCGCCCGCCAGGCAGCGGCACTGATGCCACGCCCCCATGACCAAGCCAACGTCATCAGAGGCGCGGCTACAGTGGCCAGGTCAGTCGGCGGGGCCCACCAGAGGCGGGCCCCAGGAGTCGGCGGAGAAGACGGCGGCCTAAGAGATAGACGGCTGGGACCCGCACCCAGTCAGATTACCATTGTACCCCCGGGGGTAGGCCTATATAAACCCCCCGGAGCACCCATGCAAAGGGTTTGATCCTTTTACCACTAGACAGAAGCATAGAAGGGAGAGAGCTAGCCTCGCCCTCTCCTACCTCCAGAACACAGCTCGAGGAGCAACTTTGTACACATATCACCATAGTGACCATGCGGAGACCCCGCAGAGCAGCAGTAGGGGTGTTATCTCCTCGGAGAGCCCCGAAGCTGGGTAAGATCTGCCGGCGTGCATGTCTACGCCTCATCCCGCTTCCAGGCACCGGCGACGTTCTACTCGCCCCCACCATGATAAGCCATCCTTTGGCATATGTCGCTTCCAACCCCCGACATTTGGCGCCCACCATGGGGCGAGGTGCACCGTCGTCCGGAGATCTGTTCTGGACGGGAACCCTTTTCCTCCCTGGCGAGCGTAGCCAGCCCGGCACGCCAGAAGAAGTTCACGCCGACGCGCTGCGCGACGTTGAGACCGTTTGCGCGGCCAGCTGCCTCGCCAATCTTGTCGGCGAGGTTAGCCTCTCCGACGAGCCTGCATCCGACGCAGGCACCGGCGGCCCCGAGAGCCTTCTCGCGGGCCTCCTCGACGACCTCCACGTTGCTAGCGAGCCTGCCGCTGACCTGGAGTCCGTAGGCTCCACCGACCCGATGCTGGTCGATTCCGACACCGCGTCACTCGACGCCTTCCCCACCAACGTGGTGGTCTACGACGAGCCGCTCCCTCGCGCGGAGGGCAGCGGGAGCACCGTCACAGAAGTGCTCGTCATCGGCCATGGCGAGCGCTCCGACGGGGGGGCTCGTGACCCGCTTGGCGCGGCGCTGCAAGACCTGGATGCGCCCATTCCAGAGGACGCCGACGCCGAGACGCTGGAGGCACGCCGCCTCCAGCTCGTCGAAGGCGCAAAGAAGCTGGCAAGCATGAGACGCTTATCAGAGGCCTACCAGCGTGAGATGGATCGCGCCGTGGGTGGCTCGCCGGCTCCGACGGGGCCGAGCCGCCTAGGCGCGGTCCGGCAACGCGGCGCGGACATCGCCAGCATGTTCGGGGCCAATCGCCCCGTATACGCAACGCCCGCCGAGAACATTCGAGCTGCCCAGGCGGCGGCAGACGAGTTAGATGGACTCGAAGGCGAAGAGCGCCGACTGATGACGGAGCGAGTCCAGCAACTCCTCGACGCGGCTGGCGCGCAGAACGCGGCTGGCTGCCGAACCGAGGGGCCGCAGCAGCAGAACGACGACCCGCCGCCCCGCCGAGACCAAGGCGCGACGTCTTGGACGCCGACCGGCGGGGTTCGCGGAAGGAAAGACAAGGAGCCGGCTGCGAGCCGCAGTCGGACTCACCTCACCATCGAGCGCGACCAAGACGGCCGCCCGAGAGTAGTAGAGCAGCGGGACGACTATGTGCCTCCGCCACCCCGCAGAGAAAGGCGAGTCTCCCCGCCGCCTGTTGACCATCCGACTCTCGGAGGCCGCCTCGGCCGCCGAGAGGGATTCGGAGAGAATGACGCCCACCACCGGATCGACCGACTCCACCGATCCCTGGTGCTCGAAGAAGAAGACGAGCTAGGACCGCCGAATTTCGGCCCCCGCATCCGAGATGAGCCCTTCCCCAAAGGGTTCACCCTCCCTAGAGACACTCCCAAGTACACCGGCTCCGTGAAGCCAGAGGACTGGCTGGTTGACTATTCCACAGCCGTCAGCATAGCGAACGGCAACAAGCGTGTTGCCGTGAAGTATGTTCCGCTCATGCTCCAGGGCACAACTCGGACATGGCTGAACAGCCTGAAACCCCGCAGCATCAACGGCTGGTCCGACTTCACCGAGGCTTTCATCCGGAACTTTACGAGCACATACAAGCGACCTCCCAAGCCTCGCCAGCTTTCCTTGTGCGTGCAGGGCCCCAACGAATCAACTCGCGACTACCTCACGCGTTGGGCCGAGCTTCAAAACTCCTGCGAGGGCGTGCACGAGGTGCAGGCCATCGAGTACTTCACCGCTGGATGCAGAGAAGGCACCCTCCTCAAGCATAAGCTCCTCTGCGACGAGCTGGAGACCCTGGATGAGCTGCTGATCATAGCAGACAAGTACGCCACAGCCGACTCTTCTATGAAGACGGAGATCCAAGTTAGCGCGACCGGAAAAATGGCCCCTCGAGCTCCCAGAACCCCGGCTGGAGACACCAGTCGGCGACAACAGCAGAACGATCACAAGCGCAAGGCCCCGCAGCCGGCTTCCAGTAGCCGGCAGGTCGCGGCGGTCAAAGACCAACAGCCGGAGGAGCAGCCACCGCCCAAGCGGCAGAAGGGCGGCAAGCCCAATTGGTTGCCGGCTTTCTCCTACGAGCAGACTCTAAATGGTCCCTGCAAGTTCCACAGCGGCGCGAAGCCGTCGAACCACACCACCAGAAAGTGCCACTGGCTTACCCGGATTGCCAAAGGAGACGGTCTGGCGCCTCCCCCACCGGCTGGGCAGCCGCCTCCGCCTCCGCCCCAGCAACCGGCTGCCAGGCCAGTCGGCGCAGTACAAGACGAGTATCCGGAAGAGCATGGAGCCTACATGGTGTTCACCAATGTGGCGGATGACAGACGCAGCAGGCGGCTGCAGCAGCAAGAAGTCAACGCAGTGGCATCAGACACTCCAGAGTTCATGCACTGGTCCGAGAAGCCTATCAGCTGGAGCAGAGCTGATCACCCAGAGGTGATGCCGAATCCAAGGTCCTATGCCCTGGTCCTGGAGGCCACCTTTGCCACTGATAGGCGGGCAGCTCGCTTTTCGCGAGTTCTGATAGATGGAGGTAGCAGTATCAACATCCTGTACAAGGATACAATGGAGAAGCTGGGAATCAAGCAAAGACAGCTCCAGAACAGCCGAACCGTGTTCCATGGGATCGTCCCTGGCCTTTCCTGTTCCCCAATCGGCAAGATTCTGATAGACGTCCTCTTCGGGGATAAGGAACATTTCCGCCGAGAGCCAGTCTGGTTTGAAGTGGTGGACCTCAGAAGCCCATACCATGCGCTGCTTGGCCGACCTGCTTTGGCCAAGTTCATGGCGGTCCCCCACTACGCCTACCTCAAGATGAAGATGCCGAGTTCCAAGGGAATTCTGACTGTGACCGGCAACTACAGGAAGTCGTCCGCTTGCGCGGCCGAGAGCAGTCGGCTGGCCGACTCCCTGGTCATTGCAGCAGAGAAGCAGCTTCTTGATCGGGTTGTGGCGATGGCCGACAAGTAGCCTGAGATGTCGCCCAACCCCAAGGAGTCGGAAGCTGAGGGCTCGTTCAAGCCAGCGAAGGAAACGAAGAAGATACCCTTGGACCCAGAGCACCCGGAGAGGTACGCTGTCATAGGTGCAAACCTTGACAGCAAATAGGAAGGCGAGCTCGTCGATTTCCTCCGTGAGAATCGGGACATCTTCGCATGGTCCCCCAAAGACATGCCGGGTGTGCCGACGGAATTCGCCGAGCACAAGTTACATGTCCGGTCCGATGCGAAGCCCGTCAGGCAGCCCTTGCGCCGCCTGTCAGAAGAGAAGAGAAGAGTTGTTGGTGAAGAGATAGCCCGGCTCCTTGCAGCCGGCTTATAATGGAAGTATTTTTCCCAGAGTGGCTAGCAAACCCAGTCTTAGTGCTGAAGAAGAACAAGCAGTGGAGAATGTGTATTGACTACACAAGCCTTAATAAAGCCTGCCCCAAGGACCCGTTTGCTTTGCCGAGAATTGATCAGGTGATAGACTCCACAGCCGGATGCGAGCTGTTGAGCTTCTTAGATGCCTATTCAGGATATCACCAGATCAAGCTGAACCCGGCAGACCGATTAAAGACCGCCTTCATCACGCCGTTTGGAGCCTTCTGCTACCTGACCATGACGTTCGGCTTGAGGAACACCGGCGCCACCTTTCAGCGTTGCATGCAGAAGTGCCTCCTCAAGCAGCTCGGCCGAAATGCCCACGTTTACGTGGATGATGTGGTGGTGAAGACGGAAAAGCGCAGAACTTTGCTGGAAGACCTCAAAGAAACCTTTGAGAACCTGCGCCGATTCCGGATCAAGCTGAACCCCGAGAAGTGCGTTTTTGGAGTACCAGCCGGCCAGCTACTCGGCTTCCTGGTCTCCGAACGCGGCATAGAGTGCAACCCTGTGAAGATCAAGGCCATCGAGAGGATGGAGGTACCCAGCCGACTGTTGGATGTGCAGAAGTTCATTGGCTGCCTGGCATCCATCAGCCGATTCATCAGTCAGCTGGGCGAGAAAGCTCTCCCGCTGTACCACCTCATGAAGAAGACCAATCTTTTCGAGTGGAACCACAAGGCGGATGAGGCCTTTCTGCAGCTGAAGAAGATGTTGGTTACTCCCCCTGTGTTGGCGGCTCCGACTCCCAAGGAGCCCATGCTCCTGTACATCGCCGCCACCAGCCGAGTAGTCAGCACAGTCATTGTAGTAGAGCGCAAGGAGGAAGGCAAGGCACTGCTAGTCCAGAGACCGGTATATTACCTGAGTGAAGTATTGTCGACCTCCAAGCAGAACTACCCCCACTACCAGAAGATGTGTTACGGCGTGCACTTCGCCACCAAGAAGCTGAAGCCTTACTTCCAAGAACATCCAATCACAGTGGTCTGCACAGCCCCATTGGCTGAGATCATCGGAAGCCGAGATGCGTCTGGCCGAGTGGCCAAATGGGCCATAGAGTTGGCGCCTTACACGATCTACTATCAACCCCGCACCGCCATCAAGTCGCAAGCACTGGCCGATTTCCTCGTCGACTGGGCCAAGACCCAGTACCTGCCGCCAGCGCCAGACTCCACCCATTGGCGGATGCATTTTGACAGCTCCAAGATGCGCACCGGCTTGGGAGCCGGCGTCGTTCTCACCTCTCCCAAAGGCGACAAGCTCCAGTATGCACTGCAGATCCATTTCGCCGCCTCCAACAACGTCGCTGAGTACGAGGCGCTCATTCACGGGCTCCGGCTTGCCAAAGAACTCGGCATTCGCCGGATCCTGTGTTATGGCGACTCCGACTTGGTGGTCCAACAATCATCTGGCGACTGGGAAGCCAAGGACGCAAACATGGCAAGCTACCGATTCCTCGTGCAGCAACTCAGCGGATACTTCGAGGGGTGCGAGTTCCTCCACGTGCCAAGAAACGACAACAACCTAGCAGATACTTTGGCACGAATCGGCTCCACTCGCCAAGCAATACCATCTGGCGTCGCTCTTCAGCGCCTACTCAAGCCATCCATCAAGCCTTCGCCAGAGTCAGGCTCCATTTTTGTGCCGGCTCCTCCAGAAGAAGTCGGATCTGACTCCAAAGCCCAAGCAAACGGCGCAAAAGCCCTCGCAGATGACTCCAAGAACGCCGCAGTCAAAGCCGGCCCGGGGACTTTAGAACTCGGCCCGGGGACTGCGGCGACCAGAGAAAAGACTCCAGAACTCGGCCCGGGGACTGCACCACTCGGCCCAGGGACTTCACTGATCCAGCAAGCGGCCGCGGACCCCAGCCCGCCGCCTCCCAGCCCGGCCGCCCTCGTCCAAGTTGCAGTTCTGGCGGTTGAAGAGATAACAGCACCATCATGGGCCCAGCCCATCCTCAAATTCTTGGTGAACAAGGAGCTACCAATTGATGAAACCTTGGCTCGGCAAATACAACGCCGAGCGGCAGCATACACCATAATCAACAGAGAGCTGGTCAGGCGCAGCGTCACTGGTGTCTACCAGCGCTGCGTCGAGCCAGAGCAAGGCCAAGCAATTCTCAGAGATATCCATCAAGGCGAGTGCGGCCACCATGTGGCCTCAAGAGCACTCGTCGCCAAAGCCTTCCGACACGGTTTCTTCTGGCCGACTGCCCTCGAAGAGGCCAAGGAGTTGGTCCAGAAATGCAAGGGGTGCCAGAAGTTCCGATCCAAGCTGCATCAGCCGGCTTCAGCACTCAAGACTATCCCCATCGCCTGGCCCTTTGCAGTTTGGGGCCTGGATATGGTGGGACCCTTCAAGACGACACGAGGTGGCCTAACTCATCTGCTTGTCGCGGTGGACAAGTTCACCAAGTGGATAGAAGTGAAGCCCATCAAGAAATTGAATGGTCCGACTGCCGTGACATTCATCTCAGACATCACAATTCGGTATGGCATACCGCACAGCATCATCACCGACAACGGCACCAACTTTGCCAAAGGCGCCTTGGCCCGTTTCTGCGCGACGCAGGGCATCCGACTGGACTTAGCATCCGTCGCCCATCCGCAATCGAACGGGCGGGTGGAGCGGGCGAATGGCCTCATCCTGTCCGGCATCAAGCCTCGGTTGGTCGAACCACTGGAGCGTTCTGCCAACTGTTGGCTTGACGAGTTGCCAGCCGTCCTCTGGAGTCTGCGCACGACTCCAAACAAGTCGACCGGCTTCACACCCTTCTTCCTCGTCTACAGTGCTGAAGCCGTCATCCCAACGGATATAGAGTTCGACTCCCCGCGAGTCACGATGTACACTGCGGAGGAAGCCGAAGAAGCACGACAAGATGGCGTCGATCTGCTGGAAGAGGGCCGACTGTTGGCACTCAGCCAGTCCAGCATCTACCAGCAGAGCCTACGTCGCTACTACAACAGGAAGGTCAGGCCGAGATCCTTCCAAGAAGGCGACCTTGTGCTCCGGCTGATCCAGCGAACAGCCGGCTAGCACAAGTTGTCTGCACCTTGGGAAGGCCCCTTCATCATCAGCAAGGTGCTAGGCAACGACTCCTACTACCTGATCGACGCTCAGAAGCCCCGAGCATGAAAGAGGGACGACTCCGGGAAAGAGACGGAGCGACCATGGAACGCGAATCTTCTTCGAAGATTTTACAGCTGATGCAGTATGTACCACGCTACCCTTTTGTACTGAAGTACCAAGACTCTGGGCCCCCCGAGACGGACTCAGGGACTGCCCCTTTTAACGTCTGTATAATAAGTATTATGCTTCTGAGTATGCTACTCTTTGTTATGCCGCTTGGCGCCGGGCTCGACTAGTCGGCCCGGGGACTTGCCGTCTCGCGCTATGAAACGCTTCCTGCAGTCGGACAAGTAGTGTGTGGTGCTTAAGCCGTCTCCTGTTAGAAGCCGCAGCTCGCAGAGCGGCTGCCCGGCGGGCAGGAGTAGGGAAGAATGGGTGCCCACACGAAAAATGGCTAAGGACTCAAAGCACAAACATAGCTCGAGCCGGCTTTCCAGCAGTTCCTCACAAATCCGACTCCGAATAGTCGGCTTACTGTTTTCTATCCGACTTACTAACCAAACTCTAGAATGGCTGAGTACTTGCCTTCCCCAAAGTAGCCAAGTATTTGAACCAACGGCAGTCCACGAAGCGGCTGCCCGACTGGCAAAGACGGCATCTAGGGGAAGGCGGCAAAAGGAAAAAGCCAAAGGAGCAATAAGCAAGAAATGATAGAACTCAGATAGATATTTACATCACAGAGGCCATTGGCCAAATCATTGAACGGAAGTTCAAAATACACCCAGCGGGTGGAGTTGTGCGAATTAACAAAATTCTTCGAGCAGCTACTAAGCAGATAAATAAAGCAAGGCAGCGGCTTATGAAGCCGCAGACGGGTTCGGGGGCTCAGAGGAGATGGCGGTGTCGGACGTTGGGGCAGCCGGCTGGGCAGACTCGGCTTGATCACCTCCAGCAGCAGTCGGCGCAGTTGGGCACGGCTCGTTGTTGGAGGCACGGTCGAGCTGAGGATGATCGCCCGCTCCGGCTTCTGGCGCCTCCATCTCGTCTCCGATCTCCACCTCGCCTCCCTCCTCGACACTAGAGCCGATTACCTCTGTCGAGTCCTCGCCGTAGTTCGGGTTCATCCCGAACCACTCCGGCGGCGCCTCCTCGCCGTTGTCAGCCAGCTCAGGAACAAAGACATTGGGGTCGACGTACTCGGCGAGTGCCGCGGCGCGCTTGACAAAGTCGTCCTTCATGGCTGCCAGCTCCGGCTGGGCCTCAGCCCGGAGCATGGCCAGCTGGTCCAGGCTCAGTTCCGGATACCACGCCTTGACGAACTCCAAGGCACAACGCGCCTTTCCAGGCCTCCAAGCGGCCTGCTGCGACCTCCAGCTAGTCGTCTGTCCGGCTAGGGGTGCGCAGAATCGGCATCTCCGGCCACAAAGCAGCAATCGCCTGGGCGCCGGCATGCTGAAGCCGGCGCAGCATCCGGTGAGCCAGCCGCAGGCGAGCCTCAACGCTCAAAAGTTGTTCATCAAGAGTCCGGGGGGCGTTGGCAGCAACCTCCTCGCCGGCCGCCCTCCGCGCTTCGCGATCGGCCTCGATGGCTTGAACGGCGGCTTGCGCATGGCCGAGGAAGAAATCTACCAAGACGGAAAAAAGAGAAGCAAGTCAGAAAGGGCAAGAGTCGGCCCAGAGTCGGCTGCCCAAAGGAAGCGAGTAAAGAAAACTTACCATCAACAATATCTTCAATTTCGTGGAAGCCGGAGGTCAGCATCACCTCCTTATCGGTCCAGGAGGAGCGCTCGGCTTCGAACTCAGCTTAGAGCCCAGCCTCCCTCTCCTTCGCCTCCTCGTGCGCCTTCTCGAGCAGCTCCTTCTGCTCCGCCAGCTGCGCGGCCAGCAGGTCGCGCTCCGTGACGAGCTTGCCACACTCCACCTCCTTGGCGCGCAAGGCGGTGTTGGCTTCGCCCAGCTGCTGCTGAAGAACGGCGTTGGCCTCTGAAGAAAGAAGAAAAAGGACACAAGTCATCAGAAAAGGTCGCCAAGAAGATCCGGCCCGACTGCGCAGCAGTCGGCCCGAATCTCGGGGACTACAGCCCGCGGGTGCGCCAGCGCGCCCCCGCAAAGAAGGAAACTCACTCCGGCTCTCCGACAAGTCGGCAGTCCGCTTGCCCAGCTCTTCAACATTGCGGTTGAAGACGGTGACTCGGAGGTTGTGGTAGTCCCATGATAAACATTTTCAAAAAGAATAAGCGTCTGGAACTCGCCAGTAGAGTTCCAACCCGCCTGCTCAGCAGCCGGCTCGGAACTCGGGGACTACACCCAGTGGGTGCGCTGGCGCGCCCCCACAAAGAAGAGCAAGAAAAACAAAGACAGAAGAAACATACCCGGACGGCCGCACGCGACGCCAGATGCGCTTTGGTGCAGTTCTGGAGGGCGTCGCTCTCGGCCCGCAGCTTCGCCTGGACGTCCAGGAGCGCCTGGTTCAGCGGGCCGGTGCCGCCTCCTCGCACCCATCCGACGGGCGTGGCGCTCATCACCTCGACGTCTGGGGCGGCCGAGCTGGCCGCTCCAGTCTCCAGAGGTTGCGGCGCTGAAGTCGCCTTCTCCATACGGCGGCGTGTCGGCGAGGCGACTTGGAGAAGCAAGTTCGCCTCGGCTTCGTCCGTGGTCGGCGGCACCGGCGGGTCCGCCAGCCGTTCTTTCCTCGCGCCTCCCGATGGCGGCGGGGGCGGTGGTGGCGGCACCACAGTGTCCAGATCGGGGGCATCGCCGCCCTCCCTCTCCACGACGGCACGTTCCCCGCCGGCCTTCCCAGACTGCTCCATAGGATCCGGAGGCGGCGCCGAGCGCAATGGGACAACGAGCAGCGCCAACTGGTGGCGCACGGCTTCTTCGGCCCGCTTTTTGGCCGCGGCGGCGGCTTCTGCTCCCTCCAGCCCCTCCTGGGTGGAGGCGGCCGCCTTCTCGGCCTCCGCCTTCTCCCGGCGGGCGGCTTCGTCCTCGTCGCGCTTCTCCTGCGCGTTCCGTTCCGTCGCTTCCCGGAGGTCGGCAGTGGGGTCGATACGCCGAGTCGTGGCGGACGACTCCACCGACCCCCTGATGGAGGCGGCGGCGACTCTCCCAAGGGTGAGGGGAGCGCTGGAACAGGAAGACGCGTAAGGACTCAGACAAAATCCACCAAGAGATAAAACAAGACTAGGAAGAGAAACACGTACCCAGAAGACAGCGGCGGCTTCTTCACTTCCTTGCGGAAGCGATGGGCCCTCGCGACCGCCTCTTCCCGTTTGGTCGCGGCGGCCACCCCCTTAAACTTCTTTTCTCGGCCTCCGAGGGAACTCGGCCCGGCCCGACGCTTCCTCGCGCCGTCTTGCCTCGGTTGATGGCGCGGGGTGACTCCCCCATCTTCGCCGGCGGGCCAGTCGGCGAAGGTGGCTGAGGGCCCGGGGCCGCCTTCCTCTCCTTTGCCGCCCCCTTCGGCGTAGGCCTCCATCGCCGCCGCCCCCAAGTCGGGGTCGTCGATGTCGCTCTCTGCCCGATCGGGGGCGAACTGGCGGGACGGCCCCGTGGCGCCGGCTGCGGGCTGGAGGAGAGGGTTCTGGTTCAAGAGATAAGAATAAAGAGGTCGGGAGTCGGATTTGGCTGAAGAAGAAGAAGAAGAAGAATCACTTACCACAGGCGGGGGGTTGGCGCGCGAGTACGGCTCCAAGCCGAACTGCCAATCCTTTGAGAGGCCGCAGTTCACGATGTAGTTCACCGTGTCGGCTACCTCCGCGTGAGGCATGTCCTTGGTGCACGTCCGACTGGGGTCCCGGTGGCCGCTCATCTGACAGATCAGATGAGGCCGGCCTTGGAGCGGGAGGACTCGGCGAACCATGAAGGCGGCCAGCAAGTCGGCCCCAGTCAAGCCGCCCGACTGCGTCAGCACTCGAAGTCGCGATACGGCGGCGGCTCCAGCCGGAGTCAGCGTCTTGGCGCGGTAGGACCAGCTGGGCTGTCTCCCGGCTGGTGCGTCGGCTGCATAAGCCGGCAGGTTAACCCAGTCACCGTCTGAGGCGACGTTCTTCACATAGAAGTAGGAGCGCTGCCACATCTTCATCGATTTGATCAGCTAGATGGCGGGGAACAGGTTGTCGGCCGTCGACCTCCGCAGCGCGATGAAGGCACCACATTGAGCTGGCACGCCGGCGACATGCGTGCCGAGCTTGGAGTGAAAGAACTCTCCCCACAGCTCGATGGTGGGGAGAACACCGAGGAAGCCCTTGCACAATGCAGTGAAGGCCGCCAACAGCACCACCGTGTTTGGAGTGAGGTGGTGCGGCTGGAGGCCATGAAATTCCAGGGACGAGCGGAAGAACCCGCTCACCGGCAGCCCCAGCCCGCGCATGAGGTGGGAGTGGAACACGAGCCGCTCGCCCTCCTCCGGCGCCGGCGTCACCTCCGTCGGCGGCGGAGCGCGGGCCTGCACGAGGTGCGCGCCGGGGATGCGGCGCGTCTTGCGGAGGAAGTCAATCATGTCATCGTCGATCCCCATACGCCGGAGCGCACGGCGGCGGGCGCGGCGGCGGAGGAAAAGCTCATCGCTGCGTGCAGGGCGCAGTCCGGCACGGCAGCAGTGGGAGAAAGAAGGAGGAGAAAAGAAGCAAAGGGAGCAGAGGGGAGCGGGCGCGCGTGCTTCGCCGCCCCGTTCCCTCCGCCTACTTATAGGCCTGCGGGCTGAAGAGCCGAGGGGGCATCGTGGGATTAACTGCGCCCACGCCCCCACGACCCCCATGATTTACCACGGAAGTTACCACACGCATTTACTGCGCTGAGAAGCTCAACCGCCCGCGCGGCCGCAATGAATCCGTTCAAGGGCCGAGGCGCGGTAATGGCGGGCCCCACCCATGGGCCTGTCCCGTCGCGCGCGTGGGCTGGCAGACTGGCTCGGCCACGTGGCGTCCCTCGGCGGGTCCGCGGCGGGTGGCGGCCGTGTGGCTTATCAGACACGCCCCCCGTGTCCTGCCGCGGCTTTCCAACTCTTTGAAGAGCAAAAGGACCTTCGACAAGTCCGGCTTCCCATAGTCGGCTCGTCGGAGGCGGCCTCGATAAAGATCGCCTCCCCCATGATCCACTCGGAGGAAGAAACTGTTGAGGCTCCTCGACAGGTCTCCCTCGGCGCCTCACCAGCTTCGGGGACTACTGCCGGAGTATTGGGCCACGGGTAGGCTAACCCGGGACCCAGAACCTTTCAAGACATCGGGGCAGGCTTCGCCCCTCAAAGAATCCCAAGACGATCAGCCGACTCTGGGAGTCGGCCGCAGCATCGCCGACACCCACTCACGGCAGAGTCCCAGAGACGGCTGTGACTCCCGATCGGCGACTCCAGGAAGGCCGACTATGGGGAGTCGGCCTGCGACTTCACCACTCTCTGCCTTCGAGAAGAAGGACGAGACTGGGGATGGCCGGAGTACGGCCCTCCCTTACGTTGATTACCAGGGGCAGGTATGGCTACAGTATGCCGTACCGGAGGAGAGCTCCGTCCGGCGCGGCACTGTCGCCATACTGGCCCTGACGACCGCCCTGACGACGGAGCACTGTTCCCACGTTGGCCCGCATGTACGGCCTGGAGACGGCGGGCCCCGCTAGTCAGTGGGAGGAACGAGGACGGCGAAAGCACCCGAAAATGGACCCCGTGGGAGTCGGCCTCCGAGAGTCGGTCAGTTCCTCCCACGGGCCCCACACGCCATTAACCAGATAAGACGGGGAGTGGCGACAGTGATCGCCCGCCAGGCAGCGGCACGGTTGCCACGCCCCCACGACCAAGCCAACGTCATCAGACGCGCGGCTACAATGGCCAGGTCAGTCGGCGGGGCCCACCAGAGGCGGGCCCCAGGAGTCGGCGGAGAAGACGGCGGCCTAAGAGACAGACGGCTGGGACCCGCACCCAGTCAGATTACCATTGTACCCCCGGGGGGTAGGCCTATATAAACCCCCCGGAGCACCCATGCAAAGGGTTCAATCCTTTTACCACTAGACAGAAGCATAGAAGGGAGAGAGCTAGCCTTGCCCTCTCCTACCTCCAGAACACAGCTCGAGGAGCAACTTTGTACACATATCACCATAGTGACCATGCGGAGACCCCGCAGAGCAGCAGTAGGGGTGTTATCTCCTCGGAGAGCCCCGAAGCTGGGTAAGACCCGCCGGCGTGCATGTCTACGCCTCATCCCGCTTCCAGGCACCGGCGACGTTCTACTCGCCCCCACCATGATAAGCCATCCTTTGGCATATGTCGCTTCCAACCCCTGACACCCCGGCTCGTGAAGCCGACATTGCCTGCTGTGCCCAACTCGGGCTGGGGTCAGGAGACGCTCGTGAGCCCCTGGCTCGCCTTCGTCTGGCACCGCTTTATGTCCTTGAAAAAGCTTGGCGTAACGGCGCCCAAGGTGGTGAAGGAGTTCCTATTGCGCCGCATTGCCCCTCTCCAGCGCCATTCTTGTCGAATGTGGGCCTTCAGCGGCTGTGACGACCGCATGAGGCTTCAGGAAGAAGACTTGATGCCCGAGGCGCTGAGGAAGGTGCTCTTGGTCCTGACAGGCGATCCCAACCCTGGCGGCATCCGTCAGGGTGGAGCTCTGATGTACCTCTGCCAGAACAGGGATGACTTTGTGAGGCAGATGCCCCCCTTCGATGAGTGGGGGTTGCGCCCTGCTGGCTTCCGAGGGCCTCGCGAGAACCCTGTGGCGGTGATTACCCCTCCGGTCGGCCTGGGCGAATCCTCTTCGAGTGATGGTGCAGGGAGGCGGGAGACAGCGGGGGCCGAGAGGGCCGCTGATGATGTGACCGCATCTGGCGATGCTCTTGATGGGGCAGCTCATGAGGCTCGTGCTGCTAAGGCTGCGGGTGAGGCGCTGCCGCTTCTGACGCTTGAGGCCGAGGCTCCTGAGCCCTCAGCCATGATCTCTGGCGAAGCAACTGCCCGTGCGCATCAGGCATGTGTCCTCGACGCAAGTGGCCTTGGTACTCCGTCCTCTTCGCAGGCTGATTCCTGTGCATCTCTCCTGGGCCGTTTCCGTGTGGACTTTGAGGCTCTCCGGAGAAAAAGGGAGGCCCTGGGCGATGACTTCCCTTGCCGCTTGCTAAAGCGCCAGAAGTACTTTGCTGTCGATGAGTAAGTCTTCTCCTTTTCTGTTCCCTATCCTGCTTGCCGCATCCGCTGATCCTTGCTCTGCAGGCCTCTCCCTACTGAGCTCAATGAAGCCGCCGAGTCGACACCTTCCTTGACTTCGCCTCCTCCGCCACCCCTTGGTGCCTCGAGCTGCACTGCCCTTGTGGTTTGGGCGAGCGACGGCGCGGACCGTCACACAGCGCGTGGTGACTCCTCTGTTCCCGCGATCTCCTTCCGCGGGCCTTCCCTTGACATAGGCAGCCTGTCATAGGCTTCCCGTTGGGTCGCGGGCTGCGACTGGCAGAGGCTCCCCTCGGGCCCTCCTCCTGAGGGCAGGCCGGACTCAGGCCGGGCTTCTGATGCGGCGCGGCCAGCCGTCGTGCGGGCGCCAGCCCCCAGCCCCCTGCCCGGGGCTGGAGCGTGGTCCAAGGTCCTCGACGCCTGCTTGGGGCGGATGATGGCGTGGCAGATGTGCTTGAGCATGCTCGGGGGCGTCGTGCCCGGCGCCATGAGTTTCTCCGAAGGGCGAGTGGCGTCGTAGACCTGCTTGGGCAGGAGCTCGCTGAGGAAGACGCGCGCTTGGAAGCTGAGGGCCTGCGCCTGGCCGCAGAGCGGCGCGAGCTGGACGCCGCCGCTACCCTCACGCATCGTCGGCGCGACCTTGATGACGAAGGAGCGAAGGCGTCGCTGGAGGCTTCCCTGGCGGCTCGGTCTCTGGCCGTTGAGGAGGCCCAAGGAGTAGACCGACGGTGAGAAGTAGCAGAAGAACGGGCTCGGGAGCTCTTGGCCCGGTGTCGCTCATTGGAGGAGCAAGCGGAGCTGCGCGAGGCAGCCCTTGCATCGATGGAGGTGGCTTCTGGCGACCCGGCTGAGCTTCGGAAGCGCGAGGAAGCATTGGTGCTGGAGGCCGCCGAACACGCTCGCGAGCACGAGCAGCTGGAGACGAGGGAGCGCCTAGTGACGCACGCGGAAGATGATGTCGCTGCGCGGGAAATGCGTGTCCTGGAGGAGGTTTGCCATCGGGTGGCGACAGCGCGCCAAGGCCTCGAGCGTGAGTTCGAGGGGAAGCTGGGGATGATCCGAGTCGAAGCTGAGGGCAGAACCGCCGCCTTGAGGGCCCAACGGGATGAGGCGACGCGACGAGCCGACGCCTCCCGGGTTGCTCTTGAGGCAGCGCAGAAGGAGCTGGCCACCTCCCAGGCCGAGGTGCTCCGCCTTCGCCAACGTGTGGAAGAAGTTGTGGCCGTCGAGAGTCAGAATGCCGACGAGATACGCCAGCGGCAAGTCCTGGAGCACGTGCACGGCCCCATGCTCACCAAGCTCAGGGAGAGGGCTAACATTGCCTTGGGCAACATCTGTGAGGCTGCCGTTGGCGAGCCGCACACGATTAACTACGCCGGCAACCTGCAGTTCTTCACCACCGTGGTGACACAGCTGGAGGCACGGTCGGTCAAAGCCGATAGGTTGGTGGAGGAGAGGAGCCGCGCCCTACTCGGGTGCGCCTTTTCGCGCGTCTTCAGCCATCTTCGAAACATGGATCCCCACTTTGACTTCGACGCCGCCATCGCCCCAGTTCCCCAGGCCGTTCGAGGTGACCTGGCTGAATGGGTGGAGAACAACGTAGATGCTCTCGTCCGGGCCTTCACTTCGGATGATGACGACGTGATCGTGGCCACCGACGAAGGTGGCGTGGTGGATGACCCCAACGCCGTTGATGGTGGTGCAGACGACGAAGGCGAGTCCAGCGACGCCAGCGATAGCTCAGGAGGCGCCCCCGAGGGTGCATTGGGGGATTTGTCAGATTGACCATGTACTATCCCTGTCTTTTTACCCTGCATAGATAGAACTCAGGCATTTGGCCTGCCGGTCATGAGAGCGTTTTGGGAGGGGAAGCCCCTCATGTAAGAACTTGTACCCATTATATCAGTGGTAATTAAATCGCACGCGAGCCCAACGGTAGGCTGGTTTACCCTTGTTCCTTGCTGGCTCCGGAGCTGCCTTCTGGAGGGCGTCACGTCTCGGGTGTTGTTTAGTTGAAACCTCGGGAGGCGGGGTCGTTGCTGACAGGAAACCCCACAGGCATGGGCCGTGTTCGCAGGCTCCGGGCCTTTTCTCGAGCGAGACGTCTTCACAGGCGTTCGCCCTCTTCACAGGCTCCGGGCCTTTTCCTCGAGCGAGACGTCTTCACAGGCATTTGCCTTCTTCACAGGCTCAGGGCCTTCTCCCGAGCGGGACGTCTTCACAGGCATTCGCCTTCTTCACAGGCTCAGGGCCTTCTCCCGAGCGGGACGTCTTCACAGGCGTTCGCCTTCGTCACAGGCTCAGGGCCTTCTCCTCGAGCGAGACGTCTTCACAGGCGTTCGCCTTCTTCACAGGCTCCGGGCCTTTTCCTCGAGCGAGATGTCTTCACAGGCATTTGCCTTCTTCACAGGCTCAGGGCCTTCTCCTCGAGCGAGATGTCTTCACAGGCATTTGCCTTCTTCACAGGCTCAGGGCCTTCTCCTCGAGCAAGACGTCTTCACGGGCGTTCGCCTTCTTCACAGGCTCCGGGCCTTTCATGAGAAAACGATCTCGGCAAGCACCAAAGGTCACCTCGCGAGGGAGCGTCAGCGGCAGTCTGGGCCGTGCTCAAGCTAGGCCTGACTCGGCTCGCGAGGGGCTCGCGAGGGGAGGCAGCTGTGATGAGATGGTGACCAGAACGCGGGAAACGATTCGAACAAGACCAAGCACCCCTTCCCCGAACGCACGCAAAGCTCAAATTCGAATTCAACTTAAATCCAGCGGGGGAAAAAGGTTACAACCAAAGGAAGAAGGCAATGAAAGCCAACGAAAAAGGCCGCGTCCGGCACCTAATCTAGTCTTCGACGTCTTCTCACCAGCGCGGAACTAAGTGCTGTCCACTGGGCGTGGGAGGGAGCCCCAGGGCCTGAGGCCGGCACCCCTGAGACTCCGGGGCGTGTACAGCCCCACTCATTATTACGTGAGAGTGTCACGGGGCGGCGAGCTTCACAGGCACTGGGCCTTCTTCACAGGAACCGGCCTTGCTTCATATCGCCAGATGAGGGCCCCGCCTTGCGCCACACTCTAGTGCCACCAATGACGACCGGAAACCAGGACGCCGCCGGTGGGGTAGAGCGGTCGCCAGCGGTTCCCCCGACGACCACGGGTCCTCCGCCAGGGGCAGGCCCTCAGGCGCCTCCCTAGCGGAGGGCCTACCTTCTAAGAACGCCTTGCTCCGAATGCCGCGGTGGTGATGTAGGATCCCTACCCCTTTCGGGCAGCCCCCTGCGTCCTCCTCCAGATGGGTAGGAGGCCGCAGGAGCGGGGCAGCTGCTTGCTGCGGCGACCTGCACCTCCTGTGACCCATGATTAGCGTATGCCTGCTCTTGAGGAATTAACGGTACCCGATAGTCGTTGCCTCCAGTGTGACCGACGGAGCCGTCCTGGGGTTCCTGGAAGGGCTCGGCCTCTGGCGTCTCGTCCCCCGAGCTGGGGCTGAAGAGTGAGCCCTATTCGCCCTCGTGAGCGTGCCCTTGGTCCATCATGTGGGGCACGTATTCCTCTGGCGCCGCCACCCCGAATGCTGTGTTGTAGTGCTCCATGCGCCACGCGGCGTTGCTCGCCGTGCCCACCGTGGGGTGGTAGCGCGGTTGCCCGCACGCGCCATGGGCCGCGCCGAGCCCTTCTCCTTCTCGCGCCGGGGGCGGGGGTAGCGCCACCGCCAGTCCAGCACCGACGGATTCGCTGGTGCCGGGGTAGTCCTGAGGCCCGCGGGGGCGCGCGGGACCTCCTCGTGCGTCGCCCTGAGCTGGAGGCGGAAGCCGAGTGCAGAAGGGGTGAGCCCCCGAAGCGGCGAAGCCCAGGAGCTCGGCGACCCGTTCCAGCAGCACGTCGCGGCCGCCCTCCAGTAGCCTGCACTGCAGCAGCTCCCGTGCTACTGTGAGCGTGGCCCTCGAGTTCGCCTGTTCCCGGCGGGTGTACGGTGTCGTAGTTGCGGCGTGATCGGAGGCCCTCGCTGCCGACCGCGCCTATCTCGGTGTGAGGGTCGCAGAAGCTTGCCCGTGCCGCCCGCGGCCCGCAGCGCCCTGCGGACCGCGAGCTGCCTGTGGCGCGGGGTCGCCCGGAGCGGGAGGCTCCGCGCAGGTGGGCCATGCCACCCATGGGCCTTGGTTGCCCACCTGGTCGCCGGACATGGTGAAGACGACGCAACGGGAGACGGAGCGATGGGAAGGCAGATTCCAGCGCACCCCTACCTGGCGCGCCAAATGTCAGATCACGGGTTCCGGCAGACCCTTAAGGTTCGAACGCTGGGGTGCGCGCGGAGATCGTGCCCTCTACCTCTCCGTCTTGAAAGGATCTAACTACTGCAAGAACAACACAAGAGACACAGGGTTTATACTGGTTCGGGCCACCGATGTGGTGTAATACCCTACTCCAGTGTGGTGGGTGGATTACCTCTTGGGCTGATGAGGAAGAACAGTACAAGGAAGAACAGCCTCGCGAGGGTCTGTTCTTGGCTAGGGGATGAACTGCTAGGGGGAGTTCGATCGCCCTTCTCTCTCTCTCTCTCTCTCTCTAGATGCCTCTTCTCTGGCTTCTTGGTACTCGATCTGATCCGATCAGATGCCTCTACCCTGGGGGTGGCTAGTCCTATTTATAGGCAAAGGCCCTGGGCCTCTTCCCAAATATTGAGCGGGAAGGGCGCCAACAATTGGCCAATTCGAAGGGGAACATCTGGTACACTTATCCTGACTAAAGTTGGTCTTCGCCTGCCAAAGGCCCTGTGGTGACGCCGTCCTGGGCTCCATGGTGACCTCCTTCCCGCCGTTGGACCAGTCTTGGTCTTGTTGCACCGAAACGGGTGCCTTTGCTTGATCCTCTCGCCTGCGCTTGCCCCCTTTGCACCAAAGAGGAAAGGGAGACGCTGCGCGGTCTGGCGCCCGCCTGGCACCCTTGGTCGTCATGGCTTGCGTCATGGGCACCTCGTGAGGTACCCGCCTTGATCTCTCCGCCTCCTCGCGAGCCAGCCTAAGGAGGTCGTGCTTGAGGAAGCGCTGTGTCGTCCGCCTCGCGAGGCTTGGCCCCTCGCGAGGGTCTTGAGCCTTGTGTTGATGAAGATGGGCCATGCTGGGCCCCCATTTGAGCCACACCACAGGCCGCAGGCAGGCCAGTCTAGGGACCCCCGTTCCCAGAACGCCGACAATTAGTTTTAGACCTAAATAATTGTTATTTGGTGCCAGCGTTAAGCATGAACATTATATCTGGATCTTGTTTGATGCGAGAAGGTTATTCATTTAAATCAGAGAATAATGGTTGTTCTATTTATCTGAGTAATATCTTTTATGGTCATGCACCCTTGAAGAATGGTCTATTCTTATTGAATCTCGATAGTAGTGATACACATATTCATAATGTTGAAGCCAAAAGATGCAGAGTTGATAATGATAGTGCAACTTATTTGTGGCACTGCCGTTTAGGTCATATCGGTGTAAAGCGCATGAAGAAACTCCATACTGATGGACTTTTGGAACCACTTGATTATGAATCACTTGGTACTTGCGAACCATGCCTCATGGGCAAGATGACTAAAACGCTGTTCTCCGGTACTATGGAGAGAGTAACAGATTTGTTGCAAATCATACATACAGATGTATGTGGTCCGATGAATGTTGAGGCTCGTGGCGGATATCGTTATTTTCTCACCTTCACAGATGATTTAAGCAGATATGGGTATATCTACTTAATGAAACACAAGTCTGAAACATTTGAAAAGTTCAAAGAATTTCAGAGTGAAGTGGAAAATCATCATAACAAGAAAATAAAGTTTCTACGATCTGATCATGGAGGAGAATATTTGAGTTACGAGTTTGGTGTACATTTGAAACAATGCGGAATAGTTTCGCAGCTCACGCCACCCGGAACACCACAGCGTAATGGTGTGTCCGAACGTCATAATCGTACTTTACTTGATATGGTGCGATCTATGATGTCTCTTATAGATTTACCGCTATCGTTTTGGGGTTATGCTTTAGAGACGGCCGCATTCACATTAAATAGGGCACCATCGAAATCGGTTGAGACGACGCCTTATGAACTATGGTTTGGCAAAAAACCAAGGTTGTCATTTCTAAAAGTTTGGGGCTGCGATGCTTATGTGAAAAAGCTTCAACCTGATAAGCTCGAACCCAAATCGGAGAAATGTGTCTTCATAGGATATCCAACGGAAACTATTGGATACACCTTCTATCACAAATCCGAAGGCAAGACTTTTGTTGCTAAATTCGGAAACTTTCTAGAGAAGGAGTTTCTCTCGAAAGAAGTGAGTGGGAGGAAAGTAGAACTTGATGAGGTAACCGTACCTGCGCCCTTATTGGAAAGTAGTTCATCACAGAAACCAGTTTCTGCGACACCTACACCAATTAGTGAGGAAGTTGATGATGATGATCATGAAATTTCAGATCAAGTGACTACTGAACCTCGTAGATCAACCAGAGTAAGATCCGCACCAGAGTGGTACGGAAATCCTGTTCTAGAAGTCATGCTACTAGATCATGATGAACCTACGAACTATGAAGAAGCAATGGTGAGCCCAGATTCCGCAAAATGGCTTGAAGCCATGAAATCTGAGATGGGATCCATGTATGAGAACAAAGTGTGGACTTTGGTTGACTTGCCCGATGATCGGCAAGCAATTGAGAATAAATGGATCTTCAAGAAGAAGACTGACGCTGACGGTAATGTTACTGTCTACAAAGCTCGACTTGTCGCAAAAGGTTTTCGACAAGTTCAAGGGATTGACTACGATGAGACCTTCTCACCCGTAGCGATGCTTAAGTCTGTCCGAATCATGTTAGCAATTGCCGCATTTTATGATTATGAAATTTGGCAGATGGATGTCAAAACTGCATTCCTGAATGGATTTCTGGAAGAAGAGTTGTATATGATGCAACCAGAAGGTTTTATCGATCCAAAGGGAGCTAACAAAGTGTGCAAGCTCCAGCGATCCATTTATGGACTGGTGCAAGCCTCTCGGAGTTGGAATAAACGCTTTGATAGTGTGATAAAAGCATTTGGGTTTGTACAGACTTTTGGAGAAGACTGTATTTACAAGAAAGTGAGTGGGAGCTCTGTAGCATTTCTGATATTATATGTGGATAACATATTGCTAATCGGAAATGGTATAGATTTTCTGGATAGCATAAAGGGATACTTGAATAAGAGTTTTTCAATGAAAGACCCCGGTGAAGCTACTTACATATTGGGCATTAAGATCTATAGAGATAGATCAAGACGCTTAATTGGACTTTCACAAAGCACATACCTTGACAAAGTTTTGAAGAAGTTCAAAATGGATCAAGCAAAGAAAGGGTTCTTGCCTGTGTTACAAGGTGTGAAGTTGAGTAAGACTCAATGCCCGACCACTTCAGAAGATAGAGAGAAAATGAAAGATGTTCCCTATGCTTCAGCCATAGGCTCTATCATGTATGCAATGCTGTGTACCAGACCTGATGTGTGCCTTGCTATAAGTCTAGCAGGGAGGTACCAAAGTAATCCAGGAGTGGATCACTGGACAACGGTCAAGAACATCCCGAAGTACCTGAAAAGGACTAAGGATATGTTTCTCGTATATGGAGGTGACAAAGAGCTCATCGTAAACGGTTACGTTGATGCAAGCTTTGACACTGATCCGGACGATTCTAAATCGCAAACCGAATACGTGTTTACATTAAACGGCGGAGCTGTCAGTTGGTGCAGTTCAAAACAAAGCGTCGTGGCGGGATCTACATGTGAAGCGGAGTACATAGCTGCTTCGGAAGCAGTCAACGAAGGAGTCTGGATGAAGGAGTTCATACCCGATCTAGGTGTCATACCTAGTGCATCGGGTCCAATGAAAATCTTTTGTGACAATACTGGTGCAATTGCCTTGGCAAAGGAATCTAGATTTCACAAGAGAACCAAGCACATCAAGAGACGCTTCAATTCCATCCGGGATCTAGTCCAGGTGGGAGACATAGAGATTTGCAAGATACATACGGATCTGAATGTAGCAGACCCGTTGACTAAGCCTCTTCCACGAGCAAAACATGATCAGCACCAAGGCTCCATGGGTGTTAGAATCATTACTGTGTAATCTAGATTATTGACTCTAGTGCAAGTGGGAGACTGAAGGAAATATGCCCTAGAGGCAATAATAAAAGTTATTATTTATTTCCTTACATCATGATAAATGTTTATTATTCATGCTATAATTGTATTAGCTGGAAACATAATACATGTGTGAATACATAGACAAACAGAGTGTCACTAGTATGCCTCTACTTGACTAGCTCGTTAATCAAAGATGGTTATGTTTCCTGACCATGAACAAAGAGTTGTTATTTGATTAACGGGATCACATCATTAGTTGAATGATCTAATTGACATGACCCATTCCATTAGCTTAGCACCCGATCGTTTATTATGTTGCTATTGCTTTATTCATGACTTATACATGTTCCTATGACTATGAGATTATGCAACTCCCGTTTACCGGAGGAACACTTTGTGTGCTACCAAACGTCACAACGTAACTGGGTGATTATAAATGAGCTCTACAGGTATCTCCAAAGGTACATGTTGGGTTGGCGTATTTCGAGATTAGGATTTGTCACTCCGATTGTCGGAGAGGTATCTCTGGGCCCTCTCGGTAATGCACATCACTTAAGCCTTGCAAGTATTGCAACTAATGAGTTAGTTGCGGGATGATGTATTATGGAACGAGTAAAGAGACTTGTCGGTAACGAGATTGAACTAGGTATTGGATACCGACGATCGAATCTCGGGCAAGTAACATACCGATGACAAAGGGAACAACGTATGTTGTTATGCGGTCTGACCGATAAAGATCTTTGTAGAATATGTAGGAACCAATATGGGCATCCAGGTCCCGCTATTGGTTATTGACCGGAGACGTGTCTCGGTCATGTCTACATTATTCTCGAACCGTAGGGTCCGCACACTTAACGTTACGATGACAGTTTCATTATGAGTTTATGTATTTTGATGTACCGAAGGTTGTTCAGAGTCCCGGATGTGATCATGGACATGACGAGGAGTCTCGAAATGGTCGAGACATAAAGATCGATACATTGGAAGCCTATATTTGGAAATCGAAATCATTCCGGGTGAAATCGGCATTTTACCAGAGTACCGGGGGGTTACCGGAACCCCCGAGGGGGTTATTGGGCCTACATGGGCCTTGAGGGAGAAGAGAAAAGGAGGCAGGAGGTGGCCGCGCGCCCCTCCCCTTCCTAGTCCGAATAGGACAAGGGAAGGGGGGGCGCCCCCCTTTCCTTTCCCTCTTCCTCCTCTTTCCCCCTTCTCCTTCTCCAACTAGGAAAGAAGGGAGTCCTACTCCCGGTGGGAGTAGGACTCCCCCCTAGCGCGCCCCTCCTTGGCCGGGCGCCCCCTCCCCTTGGCTCCTTTATATACGAGGACAGGGGGCACCCTAAGACACACAAGTTGATCTTCGTGATCGTTCCTTAGCCGTGTGCGGTGCCCCCCTCCACGATATTACACCTCGGTCATATTGTAGCGGTGCTTAGGCGAAGCCCTGCGACGGTTGAACATCAAGATCGTCACCACGCCGTCGTGCTGACAAAACTCCTCCCCGAAGCTTTGCTGGATCGGAGCCCGGGGTGCGTCATCGAGTTGTACGTGTGTCAAGAACTCGGAGGTGCCGCAGTAACGGTGCTTCGATCGGTTGGACCGGGAAGACGTACGACTACTTCCTCTACGTTGCGTCAACGCTTCCGCTTCGGTCTACGAGGGTACGTAGACAACACTCTCCCCTCTCGTTGTTATGCATCACCATGATCTTGCGTGTGCGTAGGATTTTTTTTGAAATTACTACGTTCCCCAACATCAAGTTCTTCATAGTGTCCAGCAGATATAAGTCCCAAGTGACTCAAAGAATAGAGCTATGCTCCCCGGCAACGGCGCCAGAAATTAGTCTTGATAACCCACAAGTATAGGGGATCGCAACAGCTTTCGAGGGTAGAGTATTCAACCCAAATTTATTGATTCGACACAAGGGGAGCCAAAGAATATTCTCAAGTATTAGCAGCTGAGTTGTCAATTCAACCACACCTGGAAACTTAGTATCTGCAGCAAAGTGTTTAGTAGCAAAGTAATATGATAGTGGTGGTAGCGGCAACAAAAGTAAAGACAGCAAAAGTAATGTTTTTGGTATTTTGTAGTGATTGTAACAGTAGCAGCGGAGAAGTAAATAAGCGAGAACCAGTATATGGAAAGCTTGTAGGCACCGGATCAGTGATGGATAATTATGCCGGATGTTGTTCATCATGTGACAATCATAACATAGGGTGACAAAGAACTAGCTCCAATTCATCAATATAATGTAGGCATGTATTCTGAATATAGTCATACGTGCTTATGGAAAAGAACTTGCATGACATCTTTTGTCCTACCATCCCGTGGCAGCGGGGTCCTATTGGAAACTAAGGGATATTAAGGCCTCCTTTTAATAGAGAACCGGAACAAAGCATTAGCACATAGTGAATACATGAACTCCTCAAACTATGGTCATCACAGGGAGTGGTCCCGATTATTGTCACTTCGGGGTTGCCGGATCATAACACATAGTAGGTGACTATAGACTTGCAAGATAGGATCAAGAACTCACATATATTCATGAAAACATAATAGGTTCAGATCTGTAATCATGGCACTCAGGCCCTAGTGACAAGCGTTAAGCATAGCAAAGTCATAGCAACATCAATCTCAGAACATAATGGATACTAGGGATCAAACCCTAACAAAACTAACTCGATTACATGATAAATCTCATCCAACCCATCACCGTCCAGCAAGCCTACGATGGAATTACTCACGCACGGCGGTGAGCATCATGAAATTGGTGATGGAGGATGGTTGATGATGACGACGGCGACAAATCCCCCTCTCCGGAGCCCCGAACGGACTCCAGATCAGCCCTCCCGAGAGGTTTTAGGGCTTGGTGGCAGCTCCGTATCGTAAAACACGATGATTTTTTCTCTCTGATTTTTTTCTCCCCGGAAGCCAATATATAGAGTTGGAGTTGGCGTCGGAGGGTTTCTAGGGGGCCCACGAGGTAGGGGCGCGCCCTAGAGGGGGGCGCCCCCACCCTCGTGGACAGGGTGTGGCCCCCTGGTCTTCATCTTTGGCGAGGATTTTTTATTATTTTTTATAAGACATCCCGTGGAGTTTCGGGTCATTCCGAGAACTTTGTTTTCTGCACATAAAACAACATCATGGCAATTCTGCTGAAAACAGCGTCAGTCTGGGTTAGTTCCGTTCAAATCATACAAGTTAGAGTCCAAAACAAGGGCAAAAGTGTTTGGAAAAGTAGATACGACGGAGACGTATCAACCACCTGATTGGAACTTGCCTTTTGAAATTATGTGTGATGCTAGTGATTATGCTGTTGGTGTTGTTCTAGGACAAAGAGTTGACAAGAAAATGAATGTTATTCATTATGATAGTAAAACTCTAGACAGTGCCCAAAGAAATTATGCTACTACTAAAAAGAATTTTTAGCAGTGGTGTTTGCTTGTGATAAATTTAGACCTTATATTGTTGATTCAAAAGTAACTGTTCACACAGACCATGTTGCTATTAAATATCTTATGGAAACGAAAGATCCTAAACCTAGACTTATTTGATGGGTTCTCTTGTTGCAAGAATTTGATTTACATATCATTGATAGAAAAGGAGCTGAGAACCCAGTAGCTGATAACCTTTCTAGGCTTGAAAATGTGCCTGATGACCCACTACCCATTGATGATAGTTTTCCTGATGAGCAGTTAGCTGCAATAAATGTTTCTCATAGTACTCCTTGGTATGCTGATTATGCTAATTACATTGTTGCTAATTAGGGATGGCAGTTTTGCCCATGGGTATGGGTACCCACGGGTACCCTACCCGAAAACAGTGGGCATGGGTTAGAGTTTGAGAGATTATGTACCCACGGGTAATAGGTATCCATAACCGCAAAATATATGGGTAGGGCATAGGTATGAAAATACGCCCATGGGTAATCCAATGGATACCCATAGATATTTAATAAATAAAAATAACTCCTATGACATGTGGGGTCAACATCCAACTCCTATGGCCCAACCCTAAATCCCATACTCCCTAAACTGGCGATAGCCCATAGGCCCATAGGCACATGCTCGACACTCCTCCTACGTCCTACGCGTCTCCTCAAAATGGTAAAATCTCGACTTATCCTCACCAGACTCCTATTATCTCTCGATCTAGCGATCCTCGATTCCCACCATCGGCTCCATTGCACCGGGTTTCCACCAGCTATTGCTCATACTCGCTTGATTCCTCCAAGAGGCTTCCCGCCGAAGGAGGACACATCAGTGCTATACTGCTTGCCCGTCATCACTTGAATTTTAGACTTATCTATCTACCTTTAAAAATTAAATGCTATACATTGTACCCATTGGATACCCATTGGGTATAGGATACCCAATGGGTATGGGCATAGGTATAAATGTATACCAATGGGTATTGAAGTGGGTGGGTATAGAAGGTTTCTATGGGTATGGGTTTGGGCAGAAGAAGGTGGTACCCACCCATACCCTACCCATTGCCATCCTGCTACCTCTTGAGCACTGCGTTGGTCTTCCCTTGAAGAGGAAAGGGTGACGCTGTAAAGTAGCGTAAGTATTTCCCTCAGTTTTTGAGAACCAAGGTATCAATCCAGTAGGAGGCCACGCCCAAGTCCCTCGCACCTACACAAACAAATAAAAACCTCGCAACCAACACAATAAAGGGGTTGTCAATCCCTTCACGGTCACTTATGAAAGTGAGATATGATAAGATAATATTTTTTTGGTATTTTTATAATAAATATGCAAAGTAAAATAAAAGGCAATAAAAATAGCTAAGTGTTGGAAGATTAATATGATAGAAAATAGACCCGGGGGCCATAGGTTTCACTAGCGGCTTCTCTCAAGAGCGTAAGTATTACGATGGGTGAACAAATTACTGTTGAGCAATTGATAGAATTGAGCATAGTTATGAGAATATCTAGGTATGATCATGTATATAGGCATCACGTCCGTGACAAGTAGACCGACTCCTGCCTGCATCTACTACTATTACTCCACACATCGACCGCTATCCAGCATGCATCTAGAGTATTAAGTTCAAAAGAACAGAGTAATGCTTTAAGTATGATGACATGATGTAGAGGGATAAACTCATGCAATATGATATAAACCCCATCTTGTTATCCTCGATGGCGACAATACAATACGTGTCTTGCTGCCCTGCTGTCCTGGGAAAGGACACCGCAAGATTGAACCCAAAGCGAAGCACTTCTCCCATTGAAAGAAAGATCAATCTAGTAGGCCAAACCAAACTGATAATTCGAAGAGACTTGCAAAGATAACCAATCATACATAAAAGAATTCAGAGAAGATTCAAATATTGTTCATAGATAAACTTGATAATAAACCCACAATTCATCGGTCTCAACAAACACACCGCAGAAGAAGATTACATCGAATAGATCTCCACGAGAATCGTGGATAACTTTGTATTGAGATCCAAAGAGAGATAAGAAGCCATCTAGCTAATAACTATGGACCCGAAGGACTGAGGTAAACTACTCACACATCATCGGAGAGGCTATGGTGTTGATGTAGAAGCCCTCCGTGATCAATGCCCCCTCCGGCAGGACGCCGGAAAAGGTCCCAAGATGGGATATCACGGGTACAGAAGGTTGCGGCGGTGGAATTAGGTTTTTGTGGATGCTTCTGTTGGTTCAGGGGTACGTAGGTATATATAGGAGGAAGAAGTACGTTGGTGGAGCAACATGGGCCCCACGAGGGTGGAGGGCGTGCCCAGGGGGTAGGCGCGCCCCCTGCCTCGTGCTCTCCTGGTTGCTTTCTTGATGTAGGGTCCAAGTCCTCTGGATCACGTTTGTTCCAAAAATCACGTTCCCGAAGGTTTCATTCCGTTTGGACTCCGTTTGATATTCTTTTTCTGCGAAACTCTAAAATAGGCAAAAAAAGCAATTTGGGTTGGGCCTCCGGTTAATAGGTTAGTCCCAAAAATAATATAAAAGTGTATAATAAATCCCATTAAACATCCAAAACAGAATATAATATAGCATGGAACAATAAAAAATTATAGATATGTTGGAGATGTATCAAGCATCCCCAAGCTTAATTCTTGCTCGTCCTCGAGTAGGTAAATGATAAAAAAACAGAATTTTTGATGTGGAATGCTACTTAGCATAATTTCAATGTAATTCTTCTTATTGTGGCACGAATGTTCAGATTTGATATGATTCAAGATAAAAGTTTGATGTTGACATAAAAACAATAATACTTCAAGCATGCTAACCAAGCAATTATGTCTTATCAAAATAACATAGCCAAAGCAAGTTATCCCTACAAAATCATATAGTCTGGCTATGTTCCATCTTCCCCACACGAAATATTCAAATCACGTACAACCTCGGTTTTAGCCAAGCAATTGGTTCATACTTTTTAACGTGCTTCAGCCTTTTCAACTTTTACGCAATACATGAGCGCAAGCCATGGATATAGCACTATGGTGGAATAAGGTATAATGATAGGGGTTATGTGGGAAGACAAAAAAGGAGAAAGTCTCAAAAGCGAGGCTAATCAACGGGCTATGAAGATGCCCATCAATTGATGTCAATGCAAGGAGTAGGGATTGCCATGCAACGGATGCACTTAGAGCTATAAGTGTATGAAAGCTCAAACAAAAGTAACTAAGTGGGTGTGCATCCAACTTGCTTGCTCACGAAGACCTCGGGCATTTGAGGAAGCCCATCATTGGAATATACAAGCCAAGTTCTATAATGAAATTTCCCACTAGTATATGAAAGTGACAAAATGAGAGACTCTCTATCATGAAGATCACGGTGCTACTTTGAAGCACACAAGTGTGGTAAAAGGATAGTAACATTGTCCCTTCTCTCTTTTTCTCTCATTTTTTTATTTGGGCCTTTTCTCTTTTTTTTGGCCTCTTTTTTTTATTTAGTCCGGAGCCTCATCCCAACTTGTTGGGGAATCATAGTCTCCATCATCCTTTCCTCACTTGGGACAATGCTCTAAAAATGATGATCATCACACTTTTATTTACTTACAACTCAACAATTACAACTCAATACTTAGAACAAATATGACTCTATGTGAATGCCTCCGGCGGTGTACTGAGATATGCAATGAATCAAGAGCGACATGTATGAAAGAATTATGAATGGTGGCTTTGACACAAATACAATGTCAACTACATGATCATGCAAAGCAATATGACAATGATGGAGCGTGTCATGATAAACGAAACGGTGGAAAGTTGCACGGCAATATATCTCGGAATGGCTATGGAAATGCCATAATAGGTAGGTATGGTGGCTGTTTTGAGGAAGATATAAGGAGGTTTATGTGTGATAGAGCGTATCATATCACGGGGTTTGGATGCACCGGCGAAGTTTGCACCAACTCTCAAGGTGAGAAAGGGCAATGCACGATACCGAAGAGGCTAGAAAATTGCAGAAAGGTAAGTGTGTGTATAATCCATGGACTCACATTAGTCATAAAGAAATCATATACTTATTGCACAAATTTATTAGCCCTTGAAGCAAAGTACTACTACGCATGCTCCTAGGGGAAGGGTTGGTAGGAGTTAACCATCGCGCGATCCCGACCGCCACACAAAGGATGACAATCAGTAAATACCTCATGCTCCGACTTCATTAAATAAAGGTTCACCATACGTGCATGCTACGGGAATCACAAACTCCAACACAAGTATTTCTCAATTCCACAATTACTCAACTAGCACAACTATGATATTACCACCTGTATATCTCAAAACAATTATCAAGCATCAAATTTCTCATGATATTATAATTAAAGCAAATTTCCATGCTGTTTTAAGACTCTCAAAATAATATAAGTGAAGCATGAGAGAACAATAGTTTCTATAAAACAAATCCACCACCGTGCTCTAAAAGATATAAGTGAAGCACTAGAGCAAAACTATATAGCTCAAAAAATATAAGTGAAGCACATAGAGTATTCTAATAAATTCCAATTTATGTGTGTCTCTCTCAAAAGGTGTGTACAGCAAGGATGATTGTGGTAAACTAAAAAGCAAAGACTCAAATCATACAAGACGCTCCAAGCAAAACACATATCATGTGGTGAATAAAAATATAGCTCCAAGTAAAGTTACCGATGAAAGTAGACGAAAGAGGGAATGCCTTCCGGGGCATCCCCAAGCTTTGGATTTTTGGTGTCCTTAGATTATCTTGGGGTGCCATGGGCATCCCCAAGATTAGGCTCTTGCCACTCCTTGTTCCATAATCCATCAAATCTTTTACCCAAAACATGAAAACTTCACAACACAAAACTTAACAGAAAATCTCGTGAGCTCCGTTAGCAAAAGAAAAGAAAACACCACTTCAAGGTACTGTAATGAACTCATTATTTATTTATATTGGTGTTAAACCTACTGTGTTCCAACTTGTCTATGGTTTATAAACTATTTTACTAGCCATAGATTCATCAAAATAAGCAAACAACACACGAAAAACAGAATCTGTCAAAAACAGAACATTCTGTAGTAATGTGTAACTAACTCAAACTTATGGAACTTCAAAAAATCTACCAAAATAGGAAGACCTATACAATTTGTTAATTGATATGCTTCAATGTGAATCAATATTTTATCATGTTCTGGTGATTTTTAACAATTATTTTCGTGAACAGAAAGTTTCTGGAATTTTCAGGAAGATCAAATAACTATCATCCAAGAAGATCCTATAGGTTAAACTTGGCACAAACACTAATTAAAACATAAAAACAAGTCTAACCAGAGGCTATATCAAATAGTTATTCCTAAATAGAAGCAAAAAGCAAAAAACTAAAAATTAAAATTGGGTTGCCTCCCAACAAGCGCTATCGTTTAACGCCCCTAGCTAGGCATAAAAGCAAGGATAGATCTAGGTATTGCCATCTTTGGTAGGCAATACATAAGTGGCTCTCATAATAGATTCATATGGTAGTTTAATTTTCTTTCTAGGAAAGTGTTCCATGCCTTTCTTTAACGGGAATTGGAATCTAATATTTCCTTCCTTCATATCAATAATTGCACCAATCGTTCTAAGGAATGGTCTACCAAGAATAATAGGACATGAAGGATTGCAATCTATGTCAAGAACAATAAAATCTACGGGCACATAATTCCTATTTGCAACAATAAGAACAACATTAATTCTTCCCATAGGTTTCTTGATAGTGGAATCCGCAAGGTGCAAGTTCAAAGAACAATCATCAAATTCACGGAAGCCTAGCAAATCACACAAAGTTTTTGGAATTGTGGAAACACTAGCACCCAAATCACACAAAGCAAAGCATTCATGATCTTTAATTTTAATTTTAATAGTAGGTTCCCACTCATCATAAATTTTTCTAGGGATAGAAACTTCCAACTCAAGTTTTTCTTCATAAGATTGCATCAAAGCATCAACGATATGTTTAGTAAAAGCTTTATTTTGACTATAAGCATGTGGAGAATTTAGTATGGATTGCAACAAGGAAATACAATCTATCAAAGAGCAATTATCATAGTTAAATTCCTTGAAATCCAAAATAGTCGGTTTATTAATATCTAGAGTTTTGATCTCTTCAATCCCACTTTTGCCAATTTTAGCATCAAGATCTGAAAACTCCGAATTTTTGGAACGCCTTCTAGGTAAAGGTGGATCATATTCAGTCCCATCATTATCAAGATTCATATTGCAAAACAAAGATTTAATAGGGGACACATCAATAATTTTAGATCTTCATCTTTATTCTCATAAAAATTAGAAGAACACGCTTTCACAAAGCAATCTTTTTTAGCACGCATCCTAGCGGTTATTTCTTTGCACTCATCAATGGAAATTATCATGGCTTTGAGAGACTCATTGATATCATGCTTAGGCAGAATAGATCTAAGTTTCAAAGAATCAACATCAAGAGAAATTATATCAACGTTCCTAGCCAATTCATCAATCTTAGGCAATTTTTCTTCAAGCAAAGCATTGAAATTCTTTTGCGAATTCATAAATTCTTTAACACTAGTCTCAAATTCAGAGGGCATCTTATTAAAATTTCCATAAGAACTGTTGTAGGAATTACCATAATTATTAGAGAGATTACTAGGATACGACCTAGGATTAAAGTTTCCTCTATATACGTTGTTACCAAAATTATTCCTACCAACAAAATTCACATCCATAGATTCATTATTATTCTCAATCAAAGTAGACAAAGGAATATCATTAGGATCAGAAGAAACACTTTTAGTAGCAAATAATTTCATAAGTTCATCCATCTTTCCACTCAAAACTTTAATTTTTTCTATCGCATGCACTTTTTTATTAGTAGATCTTTCGGTGTTCCATTAAGAATAATTAACCATAATATTATCTAGGAGTTTAGTAGTTGCTCCTAAAGTGATTTCCATAAAAGTGCCTCCCGCGGCCGAATCTAAAAGATTTCTAGAAGCAAAATTCAATCCGGCATAAAAAGTTTGTATGTTCATCCACAAATTCAAACCATGTGTAGGGTAATTACGTATCATTAATTTCATCCTCTCCCAAGATTGTGCAACATGTTCATGATCAAGTTTCTTAAAATTCATAATATCGTTTCTAAGCGAGATGATCTTAGCGGGAGGAAAATACTTAGAGATAAAAGCATCTTTGCACTTATTCCATGAATCAATACTATTTTTAGGCAAAGACAAAAACAAAGTTTTCGCACGATCTCTAAGCGAAAAAGGAAATAGCTTCAATTTAACAATATCATTGTCCACATCTTTCTTCCTTGGCACGACATGATGAAGTCACGAGCTAAAAACCGTAGATCTAGTTTGACGCACGGTAGTTCTAGTTTTGAAAATGCCGACGCAAGAAACCAATGATGAAAACTCTACGCGATTTGAACGCACGATTTTAAAGATAAAAACATTTTGAATAAACAAATCTATGAAAAAGAAAAAACTCTCGGATTGTGAAAAGTGTCAGTGGTACTTCTTAATTACTCCCTCCGTTCCGATTTAGAGTAAATCGGAACGGAGGGAGTAGTTTTTATGGAAAGTCCTTAATTAGTGATTCAGCCAATCTGATCTTTCTGCATTTGTTTTTTTGAGCGTAATCTGATCTTCCTGGATATGCGCCTTCTGTCCCGCATGGGCCGTCGGCCCGTCTGTGCGCGACGTCAGTCCGGCAGTCCAGTCCCACTCGCCCGAGCGGGTCTATTTTCCCACCTCAGCTCGTCTCCCTTGTGCCCTACCTACCCCGCTTATAGCCGCCGCGTCTGACTCAAGCCTTCCACTTCCACCCAGCCGCCCGGCCCCCATGCCGCTCCCGATGCGCCGCCTCGCCGCCGCTCCCTCCCTCCCAGCCGTGCACCCGCACGACTCGCCCGCGCCGCCCTCCGTTCGCCTCCGGCGACAGCATGGCCGGGTGTCGATGGAGAGGTCCTCGACGACGACGGCCCGAGGTATTTCGCGGCGGCTGGCGGAGACTGCTCTTATCTCTTGTTCTGTTAGCTAAGGCCTGCTGCGATAATTTCCCGTGGAAAAGCTTACACCTCCGTGCAATGTACCATGTATCGAAGTATCCTTCTGTGCTTGGTTACGGTTTTTTTAAGTCTATATTGGGTCGGCTTCGCATGCTAGGATGCAAGTCTGAAAGTTCGCCATGTATATCCAGTATCTCATCTGGGAACCAAAATCTACATGGTGCTCCTCCTTTCTTGCTGGAATAGATTTTTTATAAACTAACCTCCTACGGTAAAATGGTCCAAATCAAAAGAAATGAAACATATTTTTCATGCCTCTGGAGTCTGTTTTCACTAAAATAGTTTACTAATGACCTCTGGTGTTGTTGAATCTGGGTTTCCACATCCTTCGATGAAAACTGGTACTGGTACTGGTACTGGTAGTGCCCTATTCTCCATGGGCTGACCATTTTTTACCAGAGCGAGCTTTGCAATAGGAAACTTGAGTGACTAATTTTTGTGTTTTATATGGAGGGGTGGCATTTTGCTTCTGTTATGATGATCATTATATCGTTGGTGAAAATCTGCAGGTGTTAGTTGTGTGATGGCAAGTGGTAAGGAGCATGCAGCAACTACTAGTGGTGATGAAAAGAAAGGTGGACTGCGTGGCAAACTGAAAAAAGTTGTTCTAGCTTACAGTGGTGGCTTGGATACATCAGTAATTGTTCCATGGCTTAGGTACAGCTGCAAATATTTCTTGTTTTAGTAAGCAACTTACCAAATTAAAGGATGGATTGATCTGATTCGTCTAAACTATGTTTCTTGTTTTTTCTATTGAAGGGAGAACTATGGCTGTGAAGTCGTCTGTTTCACTGCTGATGTTGGTCAGGTATGTTAACATAACTTCAGTGATTCTACTATCTTCCTTTAATCGGCAATGTTGTGCTAAATTGCTAACTGTCCTGCTTGATAAGTGCCACAACTTTCTCTCTCCTGTCCGTCTTTGTACATTTTACTTAGTTTTTGCTCTTCTGATGGTTATATTTTTTACGATGAGTTACAGATTCTATAATTTATTCGTTTGTTGTCTCTGGCTTCATGCTTTTCCAAATTTTACAACTTTGAGTTATTTTTTATATTGTACCTTTGTACGTAGTATTTTGTTTTCTATCAGTACATAACTGAACTAGCATTGTTTGGACCTTTTTTCTAGCTTCCTTCTAGTGAACCATCAGTTAAGCTCGTATTTTACCCTTTTAGGGTGACATTGAATTGGAAGGATTGGAGAAAAAGGCAAAAGCTAGCGGTGCAAGCCAGCTTGTTGTGAAGGACTTGACAGAAGAATTTGTTGGTGAATATATATACCCCTGCTTGCGTGCTGGTGCAGTTTACGAAAGAAAGTATCTGCTTGGGACTTCCATGGCTAGGCCTGTTATTGCTAAGGTGAAATTGATAAACTAGTTGTATTTTGTGATTTGTGTGCACATTACTTCTGCAACATAATTGTCTTACAAGTAAATTTGAAATGAATCTGTTGTTGATCTTCAGTTACAATATCTTTTGGAGTGTTTTTTTTTGTACAATCTGCACTTTCTTGTACTAGAATAAATGCTTCTGAGGTCATTTATATAAGGGTGCTGTCACTTTTTATAGCTAGCCACCCACCCTGGTACCATTTAAGATTTGTTTACATACAGCATGATTAATTTCTCATTGAGCTTATAAATGCAAGTTTGTTTTCCTTCAAATTTTGTTTTATTTGTTCCCTGGAAGTCTCACCTGTGAGAGTTGCACTTGTGCTGTAAGCTTTGTAGGATCTGAACTTAAATATGTAATTCTAATAGCTGGTGGGATGGATGAAATATTCAAATGAAGTACTTGCAAATATATACCACAAATTTTATATGTCCTTATATTCCTTTGTGGACTAAGCAATTTATATCTTTATTGCAGGCAATGGTTGATGTTGCCAAGGAAGTTGGCGCAGATGCAGTTGCTCATGGATGCACTGGAAAGGGCAATGATCAGGTATGTACTGCTGTTCATGGAAATGTTAATATGGGCAGTCATCTGATGCTATCGTTTTCTGTAGGTTCGCTTTGAGCTTACATTTTATGCCTTAAATCCGGAACTTAAAGTGGTGGCACCCTGGAGGGAATGGGATATCACAGGACGTGAAGATGCAATTGAGTATGCAAAGAAACACAATGTGCCAATTCCGGTTTCAAAGAAATCAATATACAGCCGAGACAGAAATTTATGGCACCTTAGCCATGAGGTATATTACCTATTGTCCTGTTAATGCCTCTTAGGGTTTATGGAGCTACAGTGCTTCTTTTTTGGTTTTAAGGATACAAATCCTACAGTACTTTGTACATGATGCGTAAGTTTATAGGTTTCAAATGAATGAAGTGCACATATTGATGCCATCGATCAATTTTCAATTAAAAATGGTGATGCTCGTCAGATGATGTGAGTTATTCTCTCAACATTTTCAGGGTGACATTTTGGAAGATCCAGCGAATGAGCCAAAAGAAGATATGTATATGATGTCTGTTTCTCCAGAAAATGCACCTTCAAAGCCTGAGTATGTATTTGATCCTTTTTCTTTCCATAGGCCATCACTGTTCTCCTGAATAAGTATTTCTTATGCTCTTTATTTTATCTTTACTGCAGTGTAGCCCGTTTTACTAATTTGTGTGTTCATCTTTGCTGCAATGTGGCCTATTGTACTAAATCTGTACAATGGTTCATATTCCCCGACGTAGAGTTGAATTGCGTAGAGAACCACCCATATGATTTGAGTCTGGCTACGATTATTCTAAACTAGGCATGTTGAATCGTACATGAGGAACTTGAGTTGTTCAGCATTGTGAAGTTCCCAAGTTTTATACATTGCTAAGTTTAGCATGTTTTCATTTATCCAACACTTCTTATGTAAAGTGTAGCTTTTAATGTAAAGTGGCACTGTCATACTGAATGGAAACGACCACGTTGTTGTAGCCACCAGCTATCTCTGGGTAGGACTTTGGTTATTGTTCATGAAATCACCATCTATAACTTGAATTGGGAACATTACTATCAGTCCATTTCTGTTTTTAACACTTTGTTTGAGTATTTCTTGAACTATGAACTTCTTGCTTATAGCATGTGTGAAATCATCAGAATTGGTAACACTACCGTCAGTCCAATTTTGTTGTAAACACTTTGTTTGTGCCTTTTTGGTACATTATAATTATAATTGGCTGTACAAAAGCAATCGGTTAACTGCATGCTTGGTTGCAGAACAGCACATATTTATACTCTGTTAACCTGTTGTATATGTAAAACTAAATTCCATACAGGTATCTGGAGATTGGTATAGTCGCTGGCGTCCCTACTTCTATCAACGGTAAAGATCTCTCGCCAGCAACTCTCCTTGCCAAGCTCAACGAAATCGGCGGAAAGCACGGGATCGGGCGCATCGACATGGTGGAGAACCGCCTGGTGGGGATGAAGTCCCGCGGCGTCTACGAGACCCCCGGCGGCACCATCATGGCTGCCGCGGTCCGCGAGCTCGAGTCCCTGACACTGGACCGGGAGACGATGCAGTGGAAGGACATGCTGGCCCTCAAGTACGCGGAGCTCGTCTATGCGGGGCGCTGGTTCGACCCGCTCCGGCTGTCCATGGACGCCTTCATGGAGACCATCACCGCGACGACGACCGGGTCGGTGACCCTGAAGCTGTACAAGGGGTCGGTGACGGTCGCGTCCCGGAAGAGCCCCTACAGCCTGTACAGGGAGGACATCTCGTCGTTCGAGAACGGGGAGATCTATGACCAGGCTGACGCTGAAGGTTTCATCAGGCTGTATGGCCTCCCAACCCGGGTCCGCGCGATGCTGGAGAAGGGCATCTAAGCTCGTCTTCGTGTCTCCAATAAAATTGTTTTCTCATTGAAAACTGCCGAGTGTGTCTTTGAGGAACTGTGGACAAATGGAAGATTTCCAGGCGGTTGGGCTTTTTGAGCACATTGTGGAGTTCTCTGTTTTGTTTGGTAGCCTTTTCATCCGGTGTGCGTGGATATATGTATTGAGGAGTTGCTCCAACTTGCAGTAATATACTGTTTGTGCTGCGGCCGGGTGTGTTGGTTACTCGCATCATTTTTGGGCTTCCTGGAACCTGACCCGGTAGAGACATCACAACGATGGAATAATTCCTCCCTGCCCCCATGGTGTTGGCTCCAACATCATTGGTAGACTTTGAGGGGTGGTTCCATGGATCTGGACGAGCATCATTGTGGTACAGGAGTACCTCCTCTCTTGGTCAAGCCTCGTGTTCTTCTTCCTTACCCATTGTGGTTCTGCGACAGATCTTCAGCGACTTGTTGGTCATGTCCTGCCTGCAACCGCTTCTTTCTGACCAAATTTTTCTTTGGGGTCAGGTCAAGAGCGTTCTTCATGGGCTGGCTAAAAAAATGGAGTTAAATGACATTGTAGGCTACGGTATAGGAGTTTCTTTTTTATTTTTCTTGCTTGGGTCTTTAGTGTATTCCTTGACTTTTGAAATGCCGGTGGGTGTTTCTTCTAAGGAAAATAAAGTTTGCGAGACTGTAAAGTTACACGATTGGCTTTTCGGTTTTATCATTTCTTCACCAGTCGCTCTTGAAGCTGGCTGTGCTTTGCTCTGCGCCCAAATTTTGCAGGGTAGTGGGGGCTGGCAAGACGAGACGGGGCAGAAAAGGTGTATGGGTTGTAATGTTTCGTTGGAACGCAGTCCAAAGCTCGTTGAGAAAATTGAACAGCGTTTCATTTTCTCCTTGCATTACACACCGACAATGTAAACTACAGAATTGGCACTGTACAATCAGGATTGTTTATCTTCACCTGCTTCCGCCAACTCGTTTCACTGGATTCCAATCATTTTACTGTACATACATTTGACTGGTTACAAGATCTTGGTCTAGCCATCCTAAAAGAATAAACAACACACCATCCTACTGTCTTCCATAAAATGTTTGATTGTCAGCACGGTGGTTGTGTGAACTGATTGCCCGGACAAAATCTACAATCAAATGAAATATAATTACGAGGTGTCCAATGAACATGGCAAATTTCTAGTAATCAAGATTTCCTGGAAAGCCTTAGATGAAACTTACTTGCTAGTCAACCCTGTTTTGTTCAGCAAGTTCTGTGGAACTGCTCCACCCAGATCATTGCCTTGCAAGAATCTGGATACATTTAGAAAAACAGTAAGCAGGTGATTTGCTATGACTTGTGCAAAAGCAAATAAAGTGCAGCTAATTTGGAAATGAAAATAAGTAGATTGTAAGAACATTCAAAACTTGTGATGCACCAAGGAATAAGATGGTGCAAGCAAGAATCTCAACGATATTGACAATTTAGAACTTACTCCCTCCGCTCCAAAAGAAGTGTCCTTGCTTTAGACTTTTAGTTCAAATTTGAACTAAAACCACAGCACTTATTTTGGAACCGAGGGAGTACAAATTTACATGCGGATATTTTTTGTTAAACATTGCACGGGGTCCATGCAAGTACACTCTATTTACAAACGACCAGTCATTTTTTTTCTAACAAAATGCCGACTGCAAAATGCACTAAAGGAGATGCAATTGGCTACTCAAGGGTTAATCAAGTATACCCAATGGGTAAATTGCCAACAACAGAAATAAACACACCGATATTGGCCAAGAAATAGTTACATCTTCAGAATGAAAATAAACCACTGTAGATCGACATAGAAAAAAGTTTGTGGCTTGAATCCTCTCTCAGCTTGTATGGCTATTTTGGGGAAAGGGATGGGAATTTACAGGTAGGGGTTTATTGGGGGATTAGGCTTGGGAAGTTGATTATTAGTCCCAAACCCACGTTTGGTGCTTGGCGGGAATCAGGAGTGGGAATTTGAGAGGAAGTTTCATCCCACGTGAATTAACAACACCAATCTAGGGAACTTGCAATGAGAATAAAATAGAGTCCCCCAGGTTTGAGGTGTTGCACTTATGGCAAAATACGGTGGATAAGGGATCAGTTTCACTTATGGCCAAGGAGCCGCTTCAGCTTCCAGATCTGAGCCTCCATGACCGCCAGAGCTGCCACATTTACCACCACAGCCACTGCGTCAGTCGAGCAAACTCAGCAAAGCACCTCTGGGACCAAACACCAGTGGAAAGATCTGAACGGCGCATAGTAACCATCCTCCTCCAACACCATTGGCAATGGACGAGCGGGAAGAAGCCACGCTGCCGTCAGTCCTATGATCTAAGTGCTGCCTGAAAGGGCAACCCGGGGGGCTGGCAAATGTTTCTAAAATAGTTGCTATGCTTTTCGTGTTTTATGCTTTCTGTTCTTTGAATACTCCGACATGAGAAGTAATGCAGGCAAACATTCTGAAACTGGAACAATAACCAATAAGTAAAAATATTGACACAAATCAACTCACAGTTCACGCAAGGGCTGAATTGTCCCCAACGTCTGAGCTATTGTTCCATTCAACTTGTTATCATTCAGGTGCCTAAAGAGTAAAGACAAACCAATTTTTGAAGTAACGTATAAATAGTCTGATTGTATAAACAATTTTCGAACTAAATTGCAAAAGCCGAAGGGTTAGCTTACAGTCGTTGGAGTTTCCTCAGATTGATGAGATCAGGAATAGTTCCAGACAAGCTATTGTTTGCAAAAGATCTGCCAATGGTAATAGTGTCATTTTGCTAGCTTATATTTTCATTCCCTTTGATCGTTATAAATAGAACTTACATATCAGTAAGAGCAGTCAGATTTGCAATGTCTGGTGACAGAGATCCGGAGATACCCATACTTGAAAAGTTCCTGGTGTAAACCAATACAAAGAATTGTTACTGCAAACTTGCAAAGGATAAAAGAATTGCATCGTATAGATGGAAGGATCATGAGTTGAACTCACAATGAAATGACACGTATATTTTCCTTTTGTCCTTCATCACATGTAACTCCAGTCCAAGCATATCCATGAGGCATACATGGATCTCCAATCCAATCATCAGGTATGTTTTCGAGGCTTCTCTTCATACTCTCCATAGCAAGCGCTGTAAAGAAATGAAAGTACTAGGTCAATTTCATAAAAGAGACAGGCGCAAGTTAGAGCAACTTGCTGCATTGCAAGAACATCATGTAATATGCCCACAACAATATTTAAAGGACACTCACTACAACCTAAAGTCGATGTGCACACTTGATAAAATACCTGAACAATACAAGTACGACTCGAGGTGATGCTAAAATTGGGAGAGATGTCGAATGGTCATGTATACGTAAATTCACCCAAGGCACATTTTGATGACATGTTGCTAACACAGTACATAAACATACAATCTACCATACAAATAACTGAATCAGTGCTACCAGAATCATTACACATTTACATACATAATGTGCATTGCATCAGGCTGAACAGGAAATGTTTCATTGCCTGTTTGCATGCACTGTCAACTCAGGGGGAAACAATTGATAATAAAGAAATAAATGTAGCAAATGATGTACCATCACGTGTAATTGTCAGTCTTCCGATGGGAAAAATTCCAAAGACTTCGCCAGCATTGATAAGTGGTGGAAGAACAGACTTAGAAGTCAATATAACTCTGGTTAGGCCTGAGAGAATCCATTGAGTTGCAAAGACAGAAAGACCAGCTGATGTTACAGTCCCTTGGTAAAACTGGTAATCATTAATATTCACATCCAAGGTCCTCGAACTATTAGCCACTGTGTCAGCAAAATAAAGAGAAACATAATAGCTGCCATTCTGAAGAGATATTGGAGGCCATTGCAACACCAAGGGTGCATTTTGTTCTGCTACCAAAGCTGTATTAAATACGTCAGGAGGAGGAAGATTCCAGAAATCGGCTGATGTAACGTTGTGGGTACTACTGACTGCATGTTTGCTGTCTGGAAATGGCTGCCAATAGCGGTCAAAACTGTCATCAGGGTACCTAAGTTTGAATGTAATGAAGAAAATAAAGTCAGGGATCTACAGAACTTCCTCACAAGAAAAAACTACATAAAGCTTGTAATTTGTAGTCCTCTACAAAAGGGAGAACGAAAGAAAAGAAAAACATATATGATATAGGCCGACACGCTTCTTTCCTTTTTGTACTTCATTTAGTGAGCATCTTTTTAACAAGTACCTATTTGTTCCTTGGAATACACTTGTAAAGTTCTAATCACTAGTGCATGCACATGTTTCCTCGAAAAAGTAACGAGAAAGAGGTTCAGGAACTTTTGGTATTTTTGCTTAAGAATTAGGGATTCGATATGGTGAATTCTGCTTCTCTGATATTGGGGGATCATGTTCATTGCTCAACATGCTATAGGAACCATAGAAATTAGAAGAGTTATAAAGAAAGAAGACTACCAAATCAACCTACATCTACCGAATAAATGTTGTGAGCCACATCCAGAGTTACTTTACATGACAAAATAAACCTCAGATCAGAAACAGCTGAAACCTAGAGCTATTCAGTTCACAAAGAACTGACCCGACTGGTACTATCTTGCGATAAAAACTGGTATATGCCTGATCGACAGCATTCTCAGCCATATCGACAATGAGTCAGTTCTGCAGTCCTAATTCCTAAACCTACTCAAACTATGGGAAATCACAGAACATCTAGCACTTCATCACTAGAAGGGAACTGAAATCAAGGCCAGAGAAGTCGGCACTCACCTCTCGACGTCGCCAGTCGAGCCAAACTTGGTGCGCGCAATGAGGCCCATGGCGCTGCCCGTGAAATCCGTGGCGTTGTACACCGAATCATGGAGCTGGATGACCTGCAGCGCGTTGATGAACGGGCCGGAGTCGGTGTAGTCGGGGTTGACACCGAGGCAGAAGGTCAAGTTCCTGCCCCTGGCCGGGAACACGGCCTCGTAGTGCGAGGCGCTGCCGGCCAGGATGTCATCGGCGGTGTCGACGGCGGTCCAGAAGGTGCCGTCGACGATCAGGTCGAACACGGGCGGGGGCGGCGACGAGGAGCCGTAGAAGAAGGTGGGGCGGAGGAGGTAGCGGCGATTGGGGTCGACGGGGAGCGCGTAGCAGAACTTGGCGGCGGGGCGGTACGGGAAGACGCGGAGGGAGGCGAGGGCGGGGTCGAGGAGGCCCTGGACCGAGAGCGGGCGGGCGGAGCCGGCGGAGACGTAGGGGCCGTCGGGGTCCCAGCGGAGGCCGCGGCTGTCGGTGGAGGAGCTCGCGGCGCCGCAGTCGAGGAGGTAGGAGAAGCCGCGGAATCGCTGGCCGGCGGCGAGGGGGAGGAGGAGGAGGAGGAGGGCGGCGGCGCTGAGGAGAGGCCGCATTCTGGTGAGCCTTGCTGTTGCCGGAGGATTTTGGGCGGAAATGGAGGGGAATTGGGATGGTTTCGTGTTGGGCGGGTGGGTTGACTCGGCCGGCGGGGAAGGTGGGCGCGGTCAGCGGAGAACGGGCGGCGGATGCGCATGCGCGTTCCCGGCGGCGGGTGTCGGAGGGTGGGTCGGGCGGGCCGTAGGGCTCGGCTGGGTCACGCGGATCCGCGGACATTTTTGCCAGCTCAGTTTTGTTGTCATCTTTTTTCTCTTTTTGAAAATTCAGCAGGAGAGCTGCTAAGATTTTATTGATTGGAGAAGAGGCCGATGGCCAGAAACATGAACAAGATTGACAGAAAAAGACTGAAGGAATAAAAAACATATTTATTTATTTATTATTTGATTAATCAAATAGTGTAGAAGTTAGATGAGACTTTATCGACTCGTCTAAGATAAAAGTTAACAAATTCGAAAAAAGAAAACACCGGCAGCAATAGAAACAACCAGCGTAAATCAACCAGCATGCTCCTCTACTTTGGAGCATAGCCCTTGGCTATCTTCCTCCCCTAGCCAGCGTCAATAGGAATTGGCTCCCACACAGCTTAGTATGCTACTTCGTCGTTAATTTGTGTCATCAGCAGTCTTGGTGTCAATATTTTTTGTGAAAAGTTCTTTGCTTGCGTTCATTCCAAATCACTAAACACAACTTTGATATATCACATGCAAACCAGACGAAATCAGAGAAGTTCAAACTAAATTTTTAACAACTAAATCAAAGTAAACTACGCGAGGTACCGAACAGTGACCTCCGTGGCCAGCGGCACCTCCGTCGCCATCGACATTGTCAATGTTGTCCTTCCAATGGTGGAAGGCCGCATACGGGTCACGATAACCGCTCGCCGCTCGTGGCGCAGCCGCTCGGCTTCCTTTGACGTGGATGAGTTGGCCCCGACGGCACGCCCGTCGCCTTGCCCTTGCCCTTTATTACATTTGTGATAATTCGGACGCCCGGATAGGTCTACAGACGTTGGAGTGCTCAAAGTGTCCGGACCGCACGATTCAGACGTTTACCCGTGGTTTGATGTACATAGTTGGAGATGCCCTAAGTGGCAAAATCATTGTGCTCAGAATACAATTTGGTCCAGGTTCGGTTGATGCGTCATTTTTTGTTACTAGCACCTAATTTTTACGACAGAGGGTGCAAAGCCATCACCGACACGGAGGTGTTTGTGGGACCAACAACTCTCGCTAGTGCCGCATTCTCTGGCGGCGCAACCACGCTACAGCTCTTGACGTCACTCTCTACTACGATTATGAGGTCCGACATACCGGTGTTGTTAGTGTCCTCTCCGGCGTCGCGCACGCGAAAGGCTGCTTTTGCCAACCTAGGTGGAGGCAGCGACTCCTTAGGGCCACGTGGTTGCTGCTCCGACCACAACATCAGTGCGGTGCAGTGGTACGTGATCAATTTTGAAGGTAAAACGGTTGCTGTTTTTTCTTGAGTTGTTGATTCTTGCTTCAGTTCGACCAGAAAATTTTACAACTAAACTTCTCGTTGTCTTAATTCACATGGTAGCATTTAAGTACTCCCTCCTTATCAAACTATAAGACATTTTACAAAGACGTCCAATATTTTGATATAGAGGTAGTATTTTGCATGATTTTTTCATGGAATTATACGCATGAACTTGGGAGCTATATATACACATGTTTTTTCGGTTGGCTATATATGTTAACTGATATAAATTTGGGATTTTAGATTTGTTTTGAAGATAATGCATTTTTCTATAAAGTATTCAAAATATCTCATCTCAGTAACACATTAGAGATAAATAAGGTTGAAAGCAATAGAAATAAATAATCTGCTTTCATAAATAAGATCTAGCTTAGGTGTATGTAATAATATAGCTATACTTTCTTTTTGCGGGTAAATAATACAACTATGCAAGAAACAAGTTTATTTCACACAAAAAATATAGCCACACAAATATAAGAAACATATACTAACTGAACTTTTCATTCGATTCCTACCTGACGCAACTCAAAGCTAAATGGAATTTTAGATCCAAAAACTGAAGACCCCTCAAAGAACAATGGTTGTCCGGTGCATGGTTCCTGACGCGGAAGTCATGCTGCCACTAGAGTAGATGATGACATGGCAGATACAATGGCTGAGAATGCGATCCATGCAAAATTTGGCATATATGGCACTATGGCAGCCAAGGTTGAGAGCCTATCTCAATTTAAAACTATATTTTGGTTTTAAATGTAACCGAACACGCACGCACGCACGCACGCACGCACGCACGCTCTCATGCAAAACAATGACGGCTAGGTTTTCTCAGAGTCCCACCGCTGGTTCCTCTCACCCCATGATGCCTTTTGGCGCCAATCAGGGGGGCTTTAGTTAAGGTCAAGTCTAAGTGTCTGGGTGGTGGTGGCAAGGCCATGGCGCCAACCAGGGGGCTTTAGTTAAGGTTGTAAGTGCATCTAGTGCCCCTTAGTGATTTTGGTGTATTGAAGACTTATAGATTAAGGAACTAATGTATTTGTGAGCGTACACAGGTCTATAAGTCTATGAGGAGTTTGATATTTACAGAGAAAGTCGAACCCTCAAAATGAATGTCTTCAACTGAAGACTTTGGATTTCTGAAGACTTTCTGAAGACCTTGAAAGTGAAGAAAATGGTGTGACCCTGAAGACTTGGTATTCATGCGAGGAACATGAAGCGTGAAGACTTTTTTTTTCGTAGTTTCATTTTCTCTTTCTTGAGTCATAGGAAACACCGTACCGTTAAAGGGGGTCGAGAAAAATCTAAGGAAAAGTTTCCAAGTGATCCTAACCTTCAATGACAGAGACGAAGTTCTTCTGGTCTCTGAGGAATTTGTTCTGACTCAGGAGTTAGGAATTCGCCAGTGCGGATTGCCTACAAGTGAGAGAACATGATAGCCCTGAGGAATTTGATACTCAAATTTCCGACCGTTGTTGTGCTATGCACCAGCTGTCCCAAAATATCTACCCACCTAACGGTCATATCACTGAAGGACATTTATGTCTTATCATGTCGGGCTGCTCCCTAGGCTATAAATAGCCGCCCCCTACAACCACTAGCTGGTTGGCTGCTCCGAGAGAAACTGACACTTGTCATTGAGAGCATCCCATCCTTCGAGGGCTTTGAGCGAAAATCATCAAGTGAGGAAAACCCAAACCCAAACACCTACAAACCCAAAGTGATTGAGCATCACTAAAGAGATTGTTCTTGTGGGGATCCAACACTTGTTACCTTTGAAGACTGTGCATCTTCCGTCGGTTAGGCGTTATGGTCTACAACATCCAAGAGGAAATTGTGGATCGCCGAGTGACCGAGTTTGTGAAGGTTTGGAAATCAACTGAAGATTTACCACAAGTGATCGAGCGAGGTCTGTGTGACTTTAGCTCAAGGAGAATACGGTGAGGACTGTGTGTCCTCAGGTTTAAATACTTAGCTGCTCCAACCAGACGTACAACTGAAGGAAATATGCCCTAAAGGCAATAATAAAGTTGTTATTTATATTTCCTTATATCATGATAAATGTTTATTATTCATGCTATAATTTTTTTAACCGGAAACTTAGTACATGTGTGAATACATAGACAAACAGAGTGTCACTAGTATGCCTCTACTTGACTAGCTCGTTAATCAAAGATGGTTAAGTTTCCTAGCCATAGACATGAGTTGTCATTTGATGAATGAGATCACATCACTAGAGAATGATGTGATTGACAAGACCCATCCATTAGCTTAGCACTATGATCGTTTAGTTTGTTGCTACTTCTTTCTTCATGACTTATACATGTTCCTATGACTATGAGATTATGCAACTCCCGAATACCGGAGGAACACTTAGTGTGCTATCAAATGTCACAACGTAACTGGGTGATTACAAAGATGCTCTTCAGGTGTCTCCGATGGTGTTTGTTGAGTTGGCATAGATCGAGATTAGGATTTGTCACTCCGATTGTCGGAGAGGTATCTCTGGGCCCTCTCGGTAATGCACATCACTATAAGCCTTGCAAGCAATGTGACTAATGAGTTAGTTATGAGATGATGCATTACGGAACAAGTAAAGAGACTTGCCGGTAACGAGATTGAACTAGGTATTGAGATACCAACAATCGAATCTCGGGAAAGTAGCATACCGATGACAAAGGGAACAACGTATGTTGTTATGCGGTTTGACCGATAAAGATCTTCGTAGAATATGTAGGAGCCAATATGAGCATCCAGGTTCCGCTATTGGTTATTGACCGGAGATGAGTCTCGGTCATGTCTACATAGTTCTCAAACCCGTAGAGTCTGCACGCTTAACGTTCGATGACGATCGGTATTATGAGTTTATGTGTTTTGATGTACCGAAGGTGGTTTGGAGTCCCGGATGTGATCACGGACATTACGAGGAGTCTCAAAATAGTCGAGACATGAAGATTGATATATTGTAAGGTTATGTTTGGACACCGGAAAGGTTTTGAATGAGTTCGGGCATTTTCCGGAGTACCGGGGGTTACCGGAAGGGAAAATTTTGTTTTTGCCACTCTAAATTTTGCCAATTTTTCTTATGCCACTCTAGATTTTGACATTTCACTTTTGCCACTCTTAGTTTTCGACAATTATCACAATTACCATTCCGGTGGCAAAAGCAAAATTTTCAAAGTGGCAATTGTGATAATTGTCAAAAGCTAGGAGTGGCAAAAACAAAATAAAATTATTTTGCTTTTGCCACTGAATGGCAATTGTGATAATTATCAAAAGCTAAGAGTGGTAAAAGTGAAATGTCAAAATCTAAAGTGGCATAAGGAAAATTGGCAAAATCCAGAGTGGCAAAAACAAAATTTTTCCTTACCGGAACCCCCCGGGGAGTTAATGGGCCTTGATGGGCCATAGTGGAAGAGAGGAGGAGGCGGCCAGGTGTGGCGCGCGCCCCCTAGGCCCAATCCTAATTGGGGTAGGGTTTGAGGGGGCCTTTTTCCTTCTCTCCCTCTTCCCTTCCTTCCCCCTCCTAGTTGGACTAGGAAACGGGGGAAACCTGCTCCTAGTAGGAGTAGGAATCCCCCCTTGGGGCGCGCCCTAGGAGGCCGTCCCTCCCCCTCCTCCACTCCTTTATATACGGGGGAGGGGGGCACCCCATAGACACACAAGTTGATTGTTTTAGCCGTGTGCGGTGCCCCCCTCCACAGATTTTCACCTCGGTCAATATCGTTGTAGTGCTTAGGCGAAGCCCTATGTCGGTAACTTCATCATCACCGTCATCACGCCGTCATGCTGATGAAACTCTCCCTCGGCCTCAGCTGGATCAAGAGTTCGAGGGACGTCACCGAGATGAACGTGTGCAGATCGCGAAGGTGCCGTGCGTTCGGTACTTGATCGGTTGGATCGCGAAGACGTTCGACTACATCAACTTCGTTACTTAACGCTTCCGCTTTCGGTCTACGAGGGTACGTGGACACACTCTCCCGCTCGTTGCTATGCATAGATCTTGCGTGATCGTAGGTAAAAAAAATTGAAATACCGCGTTCCCCAACAGTGGCATCCGAGCCAGGTCTATGCGTAGATGTTATATGCACGAGTAGAACACAAAGAGTTGTCGGCGATAATAGTCATACTGCTTACCAGCATGTCATACTTTGATTCGGCGGTATTTTTGGATGAAGCGGACCAGACCGACATTACATGACTACGTTCATGAGACTGGTTCTACCGCCATGCTTCGCACACAGGTGGCTAGTGGGTGTCTGTTTCTCCAACTTTAGTTGAATCGAGTGTGACTATGCCCGGTCCTTGTTGAAGGTTAAAACAACACACTTGACAAAAAATCATTGTGGTTTTGATGCGTAGGTAAGAATGGTTCTTGCTAAGCCCGTAGCAGCCACATAAAACTTGCAACAACAAAGTAGAGGACGTCTAACTTGTTTTTGCAGGGCATGTTGTGATGTGATATGGTCAAGACGTGATGATATACAAATTGTTGTATGAGATGACCATGTTTTGTAAAAGTTACCGGCAACTGGCAGGAGCCTTATGGTTGTCGCTTTATTGTATGAAATGCAATCGCCATGTAATTGCTTTACTTTATCACTAAGCGGTAGCGATAGTCGTAGTAGCGATAGTTGGCGAGACGACAACGATGCTTCGATGGAGATCAAGGTGTCAAGCCGGTGACGATGGCGATCATGACAATGCTTTGGAGATGGAGATCAAAGGCATAAGATGATGATGGCCATATCATATCACTTATATTGATTGCATGTGATGTTTATCCTTTATGCATCTTATTTTGCTTAGATCGGATGTAGCATTATAAGATGATCTCTCACTAAATTTCAAGGTATAAGTGTTCTCCTTGAGTATGCACCGTTGCAACAGTTCATCGTGCTGAGACACCACGTGACGATCGGGTGTGATAAGCTCTACATTCACATACAACGAGTGCAAGCCAGTTTTGCACACGCAGAATACTCGGGTTAAACTTGACGAGCCTAGCATATGCAGATATGGCCTAGGAACACTGAGACCGAAAGGTCGAGCGTGAATCATATAGTAGATATGATCAACATAGTGATGTTCACCATTGAAAACTAGTCCATCTCACGTGATGATCGGACATGGTTTAGTTGATTTGGACCACGTGATCACTTAGATGATTAGAGGGATGTCTATCTAAGTGGGAGTTCTTAAGTAATATGATTAATTGAACTTAAATTTATCATGAACTTAGTACCTGATAGTATTTTGCATGTCTATGTTGTTGTAGATCAATAGCCCGTGCTAGTGCGTTCCTAGAGAAAGCTAAGTTGAAAGATGATGGTAGCAACTACACGGACTGGGTCCGTAGCTTGAGGATTATCCTCATTGCTGCACAGAAGAATTACGTCCTGGAAGCACCGCTAGGTGCCAGGCCTATTGCAGATGTTGCTGATGACGTTAAGAACATCTGGCAGAGTAAAGCTGATGACTACTCGATAGTGCAATGTGCCATGCTTTACGGCTTAGAACCGGGACTTCAACGACGTTTTGAATGTCATGGAGCATATGAGATGTTCCAGGAGTTGAAATTAATATTTCAAGCAAATGCCCAGATTGAGAGATATGAAGTCTCCAATAAGTTCTACAGCTGTAAAATGGAGGAGAATAGTTCTGTCAGTGAACATATACTCAAAATGTCAGGGTATCATAATCACTTGACTCAGCTGGGAGTTAATCTTCCGGTTGATAGTGTCATTGGAAGAGTTCTTCAATCACTATCACCAAGCTACAAAAGCTTCATGATGAACTATAATATGCAAGGGATGGATAAGACAATTCCCGAGCTCTTCGCAATGCTAAAGGCTACGGAGGTAGAAATCAAGAAGGAGCATCAAGTGTTGATGGTCAACAAGACCACCGGTTTCAAGAAGAAGGGTAAAGGGAAGAAGGGGAACTTCAAGAAGAACGGCAAGCAAGTTGCTGCTCAAGTGAAGAGGCCCAAGTATGGACCTAAGACTGAGACCGAGTGCTTCTACTGCAAAGGGTCTGGTCACTGGAAGCGGAACTACCCCAAGTATTTGGCGGATAAGAAGGATGGCAAAGTGAACAAAGGTATGCGTGATATACATGTTATTGATGTGTACCTTACTAATGCTCGCAGTAGTGCCTGAGTATTTGATACTGGTTCTGTTGCTAATATTTGCAACTCGAAACATGGACTACGGATTAAGCGAAGATTGGCTAAGGACGAGGTGACGATGCACGTGGGAAATGGTTCCAAAGTCGATGTGATCGCCATCGACATGCTACCTCTACATCTACCTTCGGGATTAGTTTTAGACCTAAATAATTGTTATTTGGTGCCAACGTTGAGCATGAACATTATATCTAGATCTTGTTTGATGCGAGACGGTTATTCATTTAAATCTGAGAATAATGGTTGTTCTATTTATATGAGTAATATCTTTTATGGTCATGCACCCTTGAAGAGTGGTCTATTTTTGTTGAATCTCGATAGTAGTGATACACATATTCATAATATTGAAGCCAAAAGATGCAGAGTTGATAATGATAGTGCAACTTTTTTGTGGCACTTCCGTTTGGGTCATATCGGTGTAAAGCGCCTGAAGAAACTCCATACTGATGGACTTTTGGAATCACTTGATTATGAATCACTCGGTACTTGCGAACCATGCCTCATGGGCAAGATGACTAAAACTCCGTTCTCCAGAACAATGGAGCGAGCAACAGATTTATTGGAAATAGTACATACTGATGTATGCGGTCCAATGAATATTGAGGCTCGCGGCGGGTATCGTTATTTTCTGACCTTCGCAGATGATTTGAGCAGATATGGGTATATCTACTTGATGAAACATAAGTCTGAAATGTTTGAAAAGTTCAAAGAATTTCAGAGTGAAGTGGAAAATCATCGTAACAAGAAAATAAAGTTTCTGCGATCTGATCGTGGAGGAGAATATTTGAGTTACGAGTTTGGTCTTCATTTGAAAAAATGCGGAATAGTTTCGCAACTCACGCCACCCGGAACACCACAGCGTAATGGTGTGTCCGAACGTCGTAGCCGCACTTTATTAGATATGGTGCGGTCTATGATGTCTCTTACTGATTTACCGCTATCATTTTGGGGTTATGCTTTAGAGACAGCTGCATTCACATTAAATAGGGCACCATCTAAATCCGTTGAGACGACACCATGTGAACTGTAGTTTGGCAAGAAACCCAAGTTGTCGTTTCTTAAAGTTTGGGGCTGCGATGCTTATGTGAAAAAGCTTCAACCTGATAAGCTCGAACCCAAATCGGAGAAATGTGTCTTCATAGGATACCCAAAGGAGACTATTGGGTACACCTTCTATCACAGATCCGAAGGCAAGGTATTCGTTGCTAAGAATGGATCCTTTCTAGAGAAGGAGTTTCTCTCGAAAGAAGTGAGTGGGAGGAAAGTAGAACTTGATGAGGTAACTGTACCTCCTCCCTTATTGGAAAGTAGTTCATCACAGAAATCAGTTCATGTGATTCCTACACCAATTAGTGAGGAAGCTAATGATAACGATCATGAAACTTCTGATCAAGTTACTACTGAACCTCGTAGGTCAACCAGAGTAAGTTCCGCACTAGAGTGGTACGGTAATCCTGTTCTGGAGGTCATGTTACTTGACCATGACGAACCTACGAACTATGAGGAAGCGATGATGAGCCCAGATTCCGCAAAATGGCTTGAGGCCATGAAATCTGAGATGGGATCCATGTATGAGAACAAAGTGTGGACTTTGGTTGACTTGCCCGATGATCGGCAAGCCATAGAGAATAAATGGATCTTCAAGAAGAAGTCTAACATTAACGGTAATGTTACTGTCTACAAAGCTCGACTTGTTGCGAAAGGTTTTTGACAAGTTCAAGGAGTTGACTACGATGAGACCTTCTCACCTGCAGCGATGCTTAAGTCTGTCCGAATCATGTTAGCAATTGTTGCATCTTATGATTATGAAATTTGGCAAATGAATGTCAAAACTGCATTCCTGAATGGATTTCTAGAAGAAGAGTTGTATATAATGCAACCCGAAGGTTTTATCGATCCAAAGGATGCTAACAAAGTGTGCAAGCTCCAGCGATCCATATATGGACTGGTGCAAGCATCTCAGAGTTGGAATAAACGTTTTGATAGTGTGATAAAAGCATACCTGTATTTACAAGAAAGTGAGTGGGAGCTTTGTAGCATTTCTAATATTATATGTGGATGACACATTGTTGATTAGAAATGATATAGAATTTTTGGATAGCATAAAAGGATACTTGAATAAGGGTTTTTCAATGAAAGACCTCAGTGAAGTTGCTTATATATTGGGCATCAAGATCTATAGAGATAGATCAAGACGCTTAATTGGAATTTCACAAAGCACATACCTTGATAAAGTTTTGAAGAAGTTCAAAATGGATCAAGCAAAGGAAGGGTTCTTGCCTGTGTTACAAGGTGTGAAATTGAGTCAGACTCAATGCCCGACCACTTCAGAAGATAGAGAGAAAATGAAAGTCATTCCCTATGCTTCAGCCATAGGTTCTATCATGTATGAAATGTTGTGTACTAGACCTGATGTGTGCCTTGCTATTACTTTAGTAGGGAGGTACCAAAGTAATCCAGGAGTGGATCACTGGACAGCAGTCAAGAACATCCTGAAATACATGAAGAGGACTAAGGACATGTTTCTCATTTTTGGATGTGACTAAGAGATCGTCATAAATGGTTACGTCGATGCAAGCTTTGACACTGATCCAGATGACTCTAAGTCACAAACCGGATACGTATTTATATTGAACGGTGGAGCTGTCAGTTGGTGCAGTTCTAAGCAAAGCGTCGTGGCGGGATCTACGTGTGAAGCGGAGTACATAGCTGCTTCAGAAGCAGCAAATGAAGGAGTCTGGATGAAGGAGTTCATATCCGATCTAGGTGTCATACCTAGTGCATCGGGTCCAATGAAAATCTTTTGTGAAAATACTTGTGCAACTGCCTTGGCAAAGGAATCCAGATTTCACAAGAGAACCAAGCACATCAAGAGACGCTTAAATTCCATCCGTGATCAAGTCAAGGAGGGAGACATAGAGATTTGCAAGATACATACGGATCTGAATGTTGCAGACCCGTTGACTAAGCCTCTCTCACGAGCAAAACATGATTAGCACCAAGACTCCATGGGTGTTAGAATCATTACTCTGTAATCTAGATTACTGACTCTAGTGCAAGTGGGAGACTGAAGGAAATATGCCCTACATGCAATAATAAAGTTGTTATTTATATTTCCTTATATCATGATAAATGTTTATTATTCATGCTAGAATTGTATTAACCGGAAACTTAGTACATGTGTGAATACATAGGCAAACAGAGTGTTACTAGTATGCCTCTACTTGACTAGCTCTTTAATCAAAGATGGTTAAGTTTCCTAGCCATAGACATGAGTTGTCATTTGATGAACGAGATCACATCATTAGAGAATGATGTGATTGACAAGACCCATCCGTTAGCTTAGCACTATGATCGTTTAGTTTGTTGCTACTTCTTTCTTCATGACTTATACATGTTCCTATGACTATGAGATTATGCAACTCCTCAATACCGTAGGAACACTTAGTGTGCTATCAAACATCACAATGTAATTGGGTGATGATAAAAATGCTCTATAGGTGTCTCTGATGGTGTTTGTTGAGTTGGCATAGATCGAGATTAGGATTTGTCACTCCGATTGTCGGAGAGGTATCTCTGGGCCCTCTCGGTAATGCACATCACTATAAGCCTTGCAAGCAATGTGACTAATGAGTTAGTTACGAGATGACGCATTACGGAACAAGTAAAGAGATTTGCCAGTAATGAGATTGAACTAGGTATTGATATACCGACGATCGAATCTTGAGCAAGTAACATACCGATGACAAAGGGAACAACGTATGTTGTTATGCAGTTTGACCGATAAAGATCTTCGTAGAATATGTAGGAGCCAATATGAGCATCTAGGTTCCGCTATTGGTTATTGACCAGAGATGAGTCTCGGTCCTATCTACATAGTTCTCGAACCCACAGGGTCCACACGCTTAACAGTCGATGACGATCGGTATTATGAGTTTATGTGTTTTGATGTACCGAAGGTAGTTCGCTGTCCCGAATGTGATCATGGACATGACGAGGAGTCTCGAAATGGTTGAGACATGAAGATTGATATATTGGAAGGTTATGTTTGGACACCGGAAAGGTTTCAAATGAGCTCGGGCATTTTTCGGAGTACCCGGGCGTTACCGGAACCCCCCGGGGAGTTAATGGGCCTTGATGGGCCATAGTGGAAGAGAGGAGGAGGCGGCCAGGTGTGGCGCGCGCCCCCTAGGCCCAATCCGAATTGGGGTAGGGTTTGGGGGCCGGCCCCCCTTTTTCCTTCTCTCCCTCTTCCCTTCCTTCCCCCTCCTAGTTGGACTAGGAAAGGGGGGAAACCTACTCCTAGTAGGAGTAGGAATCCCCCCTTGGGACGCGCCCTAGGAGGCCGGCCCTCCCCTCCTCCACTCCTTTATATACGGGGGAGGGGGCACCCCATAGACACACAAGTTGATTGTTTTAGCCGTGTGCAGTGCACCCTCCACATATTTCCACCTCAGTCATATTGTTGTAGTGCTTAGGCGAAGCCTTGCGTCGGTAACTTCATCATCACCGTCATCATGTCGTCGTGCTGACGAAACTCTCCCTCGGCCTCAGCTGGATCAAGAGTTCGAGGGACGTCACCGAGCTGAACGTGTGCACATCGCGGAGGTGCCGTGCGTTCGGTACTTGATCGGTTGGATCGCGAAGACGTTCGACTACATCAACTACGTTACTTAACGCTTCTGCTTTCGGTCTACTAGGGTACGTGGACACACTCTCCCGCTCGTTGCTATGCATCACATAGATAGATCTTGTGTGATCATAGGTAAAAAAATCGAAATACTGCATTCCCCAACAACAACTGTCACAATAGTTGGAACTGGTCTACCAAATCACTATCTTCACCAAGCCTACTGGTTCTATTTCCTCAGCCCTTTCATTTCCTCATTACTGTGTTGTGTACTTGATCATTACTGTTTGAAGACTTTGACTGAAGACTTTCTCTATTTCCTCAGTTCAATTTCTTCAGTCAGTTTGTCTTCTGCCTGCTAATCCTGTGTTTATGCTTTCTGTACTCTGTGCTTGTTTTCATTTCATCATGATGTTTGTGCGTCTGTTCTGTTATGTATGCATTTGAGTACTTATTCCACTGCTAGTAGTTCCTTGCTTAGGAATTTCCTCACCCTGAAATTCCCCAGTGAAGAATTCATAAAAATCACCTATTCACCCCCTCTAGTCAACTTAACGCACTTTCAATTGGTATCAGAGCAAGGTACTCCCTTGTTCTGTGTGATTTTGGTTTAACCGCCTGGAGTTTTTGTTATGTCGACCGCAGGTATGAAGAAAGTGGCTTGCCCCATGTTTGACGGTCATGATTATCCCAAGTGAAAGGCCATGATGAAGAAGCGACTCATGGTGATGAATAGCGAGTTGTGGACTGTCACTGAGATTGGTCTTACCGATCTGTGCAAGATGGCAGAGGCTGATGACATTCGCAAGTACACTCTTCTCAACCTCACGGCGAAGGACGTTATCTGCTCCTATCCGTCTCAAAATCAGTTCAGGAATATTATGCATCTCAGCCATGCGAAGCTTATCTGGGACTGACTCTCTGAGGTCTATGAAGGTCATAGAACTCATCATGATCCATGGTTTGAGGATTTCATGGAATCACGCAAGGCTATGACTTTTGATTTAGAATCATCATCCTCTGCACCATGCCTTATGGCAAAAGGTGCCAAGGCAACTGAATGCTACCTTTCTCACTCTAGTGATGATGAATTTGGACCCAGCTATACCAAACTTGCTTCCCTTGCCACTAAACAACAAAGAGCTTTGGAAAAAGTTCAAAATATGCTTAATGAGAGCGATGATATGTTGGGTGAAGAAATGGATCGCACCAAAACTTTGACTGAAAATCCTCAGAGACTTCAGTCCAAGTTTGACAATCTTTAGAGTCATCACAACACTCTCTTATCTGATCATGAGAAGCTTTCTTATGAATTTCATCAAAGAAAGCAAGATCTTGAGAAGCTAAGGGTGAGTTATGAAGATCTTCAGAAGGAGCGTGATTCATTACTTAATCAACAAATCAGCGCTGCTCAGGAATAATTTATTCCTCCATGTTTGAAGTGCATTGAACGTGAATCTGCTAATTCTTCACCTACAAGTTCAAATGCTTCTGTTGCTGCAAATTCTTCACCTATCTCTGCTATTACTAATTCCTCATCTGAGGATACTGCTAGTAACACTAACAATGCAGGGCTAAAGGAATTGTATGTGACAGGCATGTACAAAAGCCTCAAAGGGCATCAGGCTCTTTGTGATGTGCTTGAGAAGCAAATCCTCAACAGGAACCCTAGGAAAGAGGGTATTGCCTTTGAGAGGAAACTCAATGCTGATGGGACATACTGGAAGCCCGAGCAGTATCCCAAAACCTCATGGGTTGCTGCAAAGGGACCTCCAGTAGATCCATCTACTTTATCTGGCTTTACATGTGAGTCTCCTCATTCTTCTGATGAGTCATTTGACTCCAAATATAAGCTGTTCAAAAATTAGAATGGTGAAGTATTTGCTAGATATGTTGGCACTAACTGCAGAAACGGTTCCCCTATGAAGAAAATCTAGGTTCCCAAAAGGTTCCTTGAAAGTCTTCAGGTGAATGTCATCATGACACCACCTGTGAAGAATAGGAACCCCAGATCAAATTCTTCATATGGACCAAATTCTTCATATGGATCCAAGTCCTTGTATGGACCAAATTCCTCAAAGGGATCAAATTCCTCAAAAGGATCAAAGTCCTCATATGAACATCATCGTGTGAACGCTTCTGTTTCGCAGGGAAGATCTAAGGGATATGAATATGTGCATTATTCTTCTAACCATTATGTTCATAAGTCCTCGAAGAATTTCTATGCTTATTCATATGCTTACCCTAACTCCTCTTATGTGAAATGAAGTGGACTGACTTCTATGCCACCTTTCTCTTATGGAGCTCGCAGAATGATGAACTCTTTGCCACCCCTTCAGATGTGGGTGGTGAAGAAAAAAGAACTAATCTCTTATGCAGGGTCAGGTCTCCAGACGTACTTAAACGTCTGAAAAATTTGTTGGAGATCAGAATATGCTTGAAAGGACGCAAGTTAATCATGAAGAAATGAATTTTCATTTCTCACGTCCTCATACTACTACATCGGTTCTATTTCTTGATGAAATTGACCTGATGAATTTGATGTCATACTCTTCACTGATGAAGTATATGAGTTCATAAGTTGCACTAATTCATCTGCAGGATGATCAACCCAAAGCCACTGAGTGGGTCCTCGATAGTGGATGTACAAATCACATGACTGGTGACAAGAACCTATTGATGGACGCTCCCCTATCTTCATCTCATTTGAAGCATATCACCTACGCTGACAAAGGAAAAAAGCAAGGTATTGGGTCTAGGTAAGGTTGTGATCTCGAAGGATCGACACATGGATAAAGTCATGCTTGTCGAGTCCTTAGGATTCAACCTCAGGTCTGTCTCAATGCTTTGTGATCTTGATATGGTTGTTATCTTTGGCAAGTATCATTGTGTTGTGATCATGAAAGATGTCCATTCCAAAGTCTTCGAAGGCTTTAGGAGAGGAGATATGTATATTGTTGATTTCTCTACAGGACCACAACCTGCTATATGTCAACTTGCAAAAGCTTCAGAGGGCTGGTTATGACATCGACGACTAGGTCATGCTAGTATGAGGAACTTGCACACGCTCGCGAAATAGAAGCATGTCATTGGCATTGAGAATGTCAAATTCCTCAAGGATCACTTGTGCGGAGCCTCTGAAGCTGGAAAGATGACCAAGGCCAAGCATCCCATGAAGACTATGATGACTACCACTCGACCATTTGAATTGCTTCACATGGATCTCTTTGGTCCTAACAATTATTCTGCATTCACTAATGAAGCATCTCTATATGGCTTTGTTATTGTTGATGATTACTCTCGTTACACATGGGTGCATATCGTCACTTACAAACGTGAAGTGCAGGAAGTCTTCAAACAATTTTCCTCAAGGGCTTCAACCAACTTTGGTGTGAAGATAAAGCACATCAGAAGTGACAATGAAACTGAGTTCAAGAACACTGTCTTGATGACTATCTTGATGAACTTGGTATTACTCATGAGTTATCTGCTCCTTATACTCCTCAGCAGAATGGCGTCGTGGAGCGCAAGAACAAGACTCTTGTTGAGATGGCTCGCACTATGCTTGATGAATACAAGATGCCTCGTCATTTCTGGATTGAGGCAATGTGCCACATCATCAACAGGGTATGTCTTCACAAATTCTTCAAGAAGACTGCCTATGAACTCCTCACTGACATGAAACCCAATAGAGCACCTACCTCCTGTGCTAGATGAAAAATCACCTGAGGAAACCATCAAGTTCAAGGCTACTGAGGATGTCATTCCTACCGAAGAATCTGCTGAAGAAGTCATTCCAGATCGTGAAGAACATGCTGGTGCACCTGAAGAAAATGGCTCTGCAGAAAATGCTGATCAAATTCCTCGTCGCCAACCCGCTCATCCTCGCGTTGCAAATGAAGTGCAGATTGAGAAAATCATCAGCGACATAAACGCGCCAGGTCCTCTCACACGCTCAAAAGCTTCACATTTTTCTAACTTTTCTGGGCACGTTGCTTTCGTCTCTATCATAGAGCCCATTAAGGTAGATGAAGCATTTCTGGAGCCTGAGTGGATTCAAGCTATGCAAGAGGAATTACATCAGTTCGAGCTCAACAATGTCTGGGAACTAGTCAAGTGACCAGACCCTCGCAAGCACAATATCATCGGCACAAAGTGGATCTACCGCAACAAGCAAGATGAAAATGGCCTTATGGTGAGGAATAAGGCACGACTTGTGATAACCTACAAGTATAGGGGATCACAATAGTTTTCGAGGGTAGAGTATTCAACCCAAATTTATTGATTCGACATAAGGGGAGCCAAAGAATATTCTAAAGTATTAGCAGTTGAGTTGTCAATTCAACCACACCTGGAAAACTTAATATCTGCAGCAAAGTATTGAGTAGAAAAGTAGTATGGAAGTACGGTAACGGTGGCAAAAGTAATAGTAGCAGTTTTATAGTAATTGTAATAGTGGCAACAGTAAAGTAACTAAGCAAAGATCAATATGTGAAAAGCTCGTAGGCATTGGATCAGTGATGGATAATTATGTCGGATGTGATTCCTCATGCAACAGTTATAACATAGGGTGACACAGAACTAGCTCCAGTTCATCAATGTAACGTAGGCATGTATTCCGAATATAGTCATACGTGCTTATGGAAAAGAACTTGCATGACATCTTTTGTCCTACCCTCCCGTGTTAGCAGGGTCCTATTGGAGACTAAGGGATATTAAGGCCTCCTTTTAATAGAGTACCAGACCAAAGCATTAACACTTAGTGAATACACGAACTCCTCAAACTACGGCCATCACTGGGAGTGGTTCCGATTATTGTCACTTCGGGGTTACCGGATCATAACACATAGTAGGTGACTAATGACTTGCAAGATAGGATCAAGAACTCACATATATTCATGAAAACATAATAGGTTCAGATCTGAAATCATGGCACTCGGGCCCTAGTGACAAGCATTAAGCATAGCAAAGTCATAGCAACATCAATCTCAGAACATAATGGATACTAGGGATCAAACCCTAACAAAACTAACTCGATTACATGATAAATCTCATCCAACCCATCACCGTCCAGCAAGCCTATGATGTAATTACTCACGCACGGCGGTGAGCATCATGAAATTGGTGATGGAGGATGGTTGATGATGACGACGGCGACGGATTCCCCTCTCCGGAGCCCCAAACGGACTCCAGACCAGCCCTCCCGAGAGAGATTAGGGCTTGGCGGCGGCTCTGTATCGTAAAACATGGTGAATCCTTCTTTCTGATTTTTTTCTCCCCGAACGTGAATATATAGAGTTGGATTTGAGTTCGGTGGAGCACCAGGGGGCCCACGAGGCAGGGGGCGCCCAGGGGGGTAGACGCGCCCCCACTCTCGTGGACAGGGTGTGAGCCCCCTGGTCTTGATTCTTTCGCCAGTATTTTTATTTATCCAAAAAATATTATCCGTGAAGTTTCAAGTCATTCCAAGAACTTTTATTTCTGCACAAAAATAACACCATGGCAATTCTGCTGAAAACAGTGTCAGTCCGGGTTAGTTCCATTCAAATCATGCAAGTTAGAGTCCAAAACAATGGCAAAAGTGTTTGGAAAAGTAAATACGTTGGAGACGTATCAACTCCCCCAAGCTTAAACCTTTGCTTGTCCTCAAGCAATTCAGTTGACAACTGAAAGTGATAAAGAAAAACTTTTACTAACTCTGTTTGCTCTTGTTGTTGTAAATATGTGAAGCCAGCATTCAAGTTTTCAGCAAAGATTATGAACTAACCATATTCACAATAACACTTAGGTCTTATGTTTACTCATATCAATGGCATAATCAACTAGCGAGCAATAATAATAAATCTCGGATGACAACACTTTGTCAAAAAAATCACAATATGATATAACAAGATCGTATCTCGCTAGCCCTTTCTGAGACCACAAAACATAAATGCAAATCACCTCTAAAGATCAAGGGCTGACTAAACATTGTAATTCATGGTAAAAGAGATCCAGTCATAGTCATACTCAATATAAACTAATAGTAATGCATGCAAATGACAGCAGTGCTCTCCAACTGGTGCTTTCTAATAAGAAGAGGATGACTCAACATAAAAGTAAATAGATAGCACTACAAAAAAATACACTTCCGTGATGATACGTGTTTGTCACAGTAGGTTGCTTTTTTTGTCATGCATGTACATCCATGACAAATTTATGACAGAATCAAGATAGTCATACCTGTGCTGTCGTAGAAGTGTTCCATGACATTACCAAAATTATCATCACGGAAGTGTCCACTTCCATGACGATAAATCGCGCGTCATAGAAGTGCTTTCGTCAAGGGTGACCGACACGTGGCATCCACCGTAACGGAATGCCGTTAAGCTATCGGGTCGGGTTTTGGATCCGATAACCCGTTAACAACCCCGACCAATGAGAAATTTCCACTTGTAAAATTCTTTTTGGCCGGACGAAACACGTGTCAGCTCGTCAGTGGGTCAGATAGTCGCCTATGATACGTCGACACGTGGCACGGCCCAACAGAGGCCCATTCCTGTGAAAAGGCCGGCCCGTTTGACTTGGTCAAAAGGTGGCGGGCCGGCCCGTTTGACTTGGTCAAAAGGTGGCGGGCCGACCCGTTTGACTTGGTCAAAAGGTGGCGGGCCGGCCCATGGAAAGCCTGTTAACGGCCTGTTCGCATATAGCCCATTTACATCCCGCTAAGCCAAGGCCCGTTACGCCCTATCCGAATTAGGCCAAGTAGCGTCATCTGAGCCGTCCAATATGATTCCATCCCATTTTCACTTTTGGCCCATGTATAGCCCATGACGTCTTTCGGCCCATATGAGGCCCTTTGTAACTCTTGGCCCATTAACTGGCCCGTAATGAACAGTGTATTACTTTACACCCATTAATGGCCCGTGGTGAAACTGACCCATAATGAACAGTGTATCATTTTATACCCATTAACGGCCCGTTATTCCGTCGGGCCGTTTCCAGCCCAAGTTAACTTTCGGCCTTCCGAGGGCCCATTTATTCTTGGGCTCATTTGCAGCATTCGGTTACTTACGGCCCGTTACTGTCATTTTCTGCTTGTGGGCCAAATTCAGCCCGTCGTTACAGTCGGCCCGTTTGTGGACCGTTAGTCTGTTGGGCCAGTTTCATAGCATCACCAAATACGGCCTATTAACGGCCCATTATTGTCAGCCCATACAACGTTCGATTTCCATTAAAGGCCCGCCTATGGCCCATTAAAGGGTCGTACAAGACCCATAAATGAGCCGGCGGCCCATGGATCCTACGAGACGTACAAGGCCCATGGATCCTACGAGACGTAGAAGGCCCATGGATCCTACGAGACGTAGAAGGCCCATGGGTCCGACGGCCCGTGAAGGGCCATGGTCGGGCGAATTGGCCCCCGTTTGAACGATATAGCATATTCAAAGAATTATCCTACTCAATACTATCACCTCTAAAAAGCCTACACTATTACAACAAAGAGATCAAGGCATAGAAAGGTAGAATAATCCTACACTATACAATAAAGAAATTACAGCCGATTCTACCCACTGGGCATTATGGTTCGGCACAGGTGATAATAAAGCATACACAAACAGCAAATTACATACACTGGGCAAATACAGCTCATACATCATGGATGCGCATCAACTTAACTCCATTTGAACTATAATCTCTTCAGAAAATAGGATTGGCCGGATTCAGATAGCACCAATTTCAGTCTGCAAAATCTCCAATTCCTTCATGGTTACCTCGGTGTCTTGTTTCATTTTTTTGACTCCTGCATCTAATACCTGCATGTCCATTCTCAACTTGTTGATTATACGTTCACAATCATGTACACATTGTCTTGCCACCTCTAGTTGATGCTCGAGAACATCAGCACATTCCAATTCCAATCCATAATCATTCAGTAACGGCCATACCGCACTGCTCGCAGATCTTTGTGTTGATGTCACTTCATCCTGAAATGTTTCTGTAAGTACACATGACTAGGGCAAAAATATAGTTACAACAGTGAAGCGAACAAGACACTATTTTGTACTACATGGCAAAACAGGACTAACAATAATGTTACATGTCACTTTAAAAAATGTTACACGTCATGAAGCATAAGCAGGTGATATTTTAAAAATTATAAAAAAGATAGTCTGTGCAGCCTGCATACAGAAATCCCTCTTAGCTCACCAGAGGAGCATGATGTTGGGGCCCAATCAAAAACACAGACAAGTTACAAATTTAGACAGCACGTTGCGTATAAGTAAGCAAACAGTTGGCCATTCTGTGCCTCAATTAAAGTCTTAGGGAGCATAATGAACAACAGAGAGTTTCATACAAACATACTACAACAGGCAAAACTATGCAATCATTAGCGTAGTATAAACTAGATTGTGAGCCTCATGCAATAATAGTTGGTTAATGGACTTCAAAGTTTCAGGCACACTTCGGCAGAGTAATTAAATGGTAAGGCCTTTAATTATGTCAACTAATAGTGATACAAGTACCGAACATCAGGCATGATTATTTGGGCATCTCATTAACTAAGGACAAATAAAGCAGTTGAAAAGAGAAAATTAACTATGCCTGAAACAAACAAGGAATTGAACTGTTGAGTTGCATACAGTGACTTACCTTAGCAGGTTGAAGAGGCTCAGCGCAGCTCCTACTTCTCTTGCAAGGCTCCTTCCTAACATCTTGTACTTGGAAATCCTCAATCTTATCTTCATTGCACCCCCTCTGCAAGGTGACACAAACTAGTTACTCGTCTCCTTGGAAGATAAATATGCATACTTTCCAGTCTGTGAACACAAAAGGATGAGATTATAACAAAACAACACCACATAATGAAACATGCCGCATCTCTTGCACTTGCACACAATGAAATGAGCATTTACTATGTCTGCACTATGTAAAAACTAGGCATACCTTCGAACTGGATCTCGAGGTACTCTTGGAGAGCCTAATGTAGTGTACAGCCAAACCTTTATGTCACCTATGAGTTAGACAAGGCCCCACTACAACAACCCTTAGTGTTTAAATCGTTGACAAGCTCTGTTAGAGTGTTAGGTCAAGAACAACAAGTAATCAAAGCAAACAGTCCTAGTATGGCTGGCTGATGCAAACAAGCAATTGAACAGAAGTGTGAGCAAATCTTCCATATGAAGAAAAGAAGCAAAGAAAGAGGCTTAAAGACCATCACTTGACTGACCAGATTTAAGGGGCATTTAAACATCATGTGCAACGTATGAACTAAGATAAACATTGCATATTCCAGATTCTACAATGGAATGCACATGTATTAGGTTATGCCATGTATGATGATGCCTAAATGTACAGATAGCACGCATGAGTGATTCATCATTGCACGCACAATTGAATTGCAGGTTAAGGGCCAGTTCGATTCCGCCTTTTCAGGGCATATTGTCAAAATAAGCCATAAAAGATGTAAAGAAGTCATTTTTGAGTTATGGGCTTGGGCTTAACTAATTTCGCTTTGGAGGGGGGGGGGTGTTTCGGGTAGAACCTCACTAAAAATTGAAGGGAAGGGGAATAGTGAATGACTCTATTGTCTGCCTATATTACACTCAAAATACAACTGCTGACGCTCGTGTCACACCTGACCCTCAAGTAAAAACAAACACACAAGCATTCATTGCCCTGCCCGCTTGCATCTCCTCTCCCCTTTCCCTCTACCTCGATCCCCTGCCTGCAGCACTAGGGTTCCTCCAGCAAGCCGTCGCCACTGGTCCCATCTGGCCTTGTCCTCGACGATGCTATGTCCAGCTAGGCTACATGGCCGGCGGGTAGGGACAAATCTCCCTGGCTTCTCCTCCCTCTGGCGCCGCCCCTCATTCTCATGGTCTCCAGCAGGTGCTCCACTGTGGTTCGTCCAACGCACTACTCCAGCGGGCGCTGCACAACTATGGCTGATGCCACACTGCGGCAGAAGGCACCTTATTCCCCTCCCCTCCTCCCAGACCATGGCCTTGAGATGCTGTTGAAGGATGAGCTCATCCAACAAGGTGAGGATCTCCTCTGATTTTTTGCCAAATTTTCATTCTGATCCACTATACGATGAATTGCTATGAGCTGCTTCTGCTGCTGCTATATGATGCATTGCTATGAGCTGCTCCTGCTGCTGCTATATGATGAATTGCTATGAGTTGATGCTGCTGTATGATGAGTTGCTATGAGCTGCTGCTGCTGCTATATGATGAATTGCTACTGCTATATGATGAGTTGCTACAAGCTGCTCCTGCTGCTGCTATATGATGAGTTGCTACAAGCTGCTCCTGCTGCTGCTATATGATAATTGCTATGACCTGCTCCTGCTGCTGCTATATGATGAATTGATATGAGCTGCTCCTGCTGCTGCTATATGATGAATTGCTATGAGCTGCTCCTGCTGCTGCTATATGATGAATTGCTATGAGCTGCTGCTGGTATATATGAATTGCAGACTGCTGCTGCTGTATGATGAGTTGCTGCTGCTGGTATATGATGCTTTCAGGTGGTGCTGCTATACGATAATAACCAGCCACTTGGACCATCGAATTTCAATAAATAATTGTTCTTCATTTAAATGTGGGTCATGCGTTCTTTGTTTAAATTAGGCAATGGGATCTCTATGGAAAACATTGACCAAAGTAGATTGTGCCAAGTAGATGGTATCTTTGTATTTGCATTTTGAGCAAATAGTGATGGTCTATTTTCCTATCATATTAATTACTGCACTGGGTTCAATTTGTGATGTTTGCAAGTCAAATTAATTTCCATATGGGCAGCAAAATGAAAAAAATATAATGCAATCTAGACTTTCCACTGATCATACCAAAGATAAGCTGAAAATGCAATGAAAAGAACTGGTTGGCTTATTACATGGAACTTATATTCACAGGTGCTTATTTTCTTAGGATAACTCATAATAACTGTCCCTAAGAAACTTGGCTAATAGAACGGGCATACAAATAACATGTCATGATGATTGCAATGGAGGAGTGATGTACCATAGCACACTGTATAGGCTCACCGCTGCCTCTCCTTTTTTTGCGATGTTCCATGAAATTGCCACATACATCTTGTACTTTTTCATTGTGTAACCCTATCTGCAAGTTGAAACGGCTAATTTCAGACATCTCTACATGATACTACATTGCATATCCCTTGCGCATATTTAAACCACAAATTAACGATTGTGTGCGTACCATAAACTAGCCATGACTCTGTATGCTGGACTAGCAGGCAATCTAAGGGAGCCTAATGTAGTGCACTGGAATTCCTACATGCCACCTACGATTTTGTGTAATGTGCTGCCCCTGTTCCTAAATATATGTCTTTGTAGATACCCCAGTATGGACCACATACAGGTGTATATAGATGCATTTTCGAGTGTAGATTCACTCATTTTGCTCCGTATGTAGCCTATAATGGAATCTCTAGAAAGACTTATATTTAGGAACGGAGGTACGAGGTAGTATCATGTATGACATCTACATATCTAATTTAGCAGCCAGCAGTAGAAATCATTGTCTGCACAAAGGGATTACTGGTCGAAAATCCTAGCAAAGCACGCTGGCAGGCACAGAACAATAGAAGAGAGAGAGAGAGAGAGAGAGAGAGAGAGAGAGAGAGAGAGAGAGACGCGCCTACAAGATCATAGCAATGCCTCAGTCCAGGATCTTGGTTGGGCAAGCTGTTAGATCCAGAAGAAACATCGTCCTTGTAGTTTTTGCCAGCTGCATAACAGGTAACAGCGAAGTATATTTGAAGTACATCGGGCAGGTGATGCTGGACGGGTTTAAAGGTGACAAGTACCTAGGCCGTGGCGGGTGCTTGGCATCTCTCCAGACTGTGGGAATCAGGTTAGAAACGTCGAGGGTGATGACGATGCGCTGGCTATCGGGGTCCGGTAAGGAGATCTAGAACCGTTGAGTAGGGTGTTAGTGGAGCGGCTCTGGTAGGGTGGACTACGGTATGGGCGAAGTGGATCTATGGCCGTGGACGAGGGCGTAGGTGAAGCTGCTCCGGTGGTTGGGTTAAGGATGGTGTCGACGATGCGGATCTGCGACCGTGGACGGGGCGTCAGAAGCTGCTCCGGTGGTTGGGTTAAGGGTGGTGTCGACGATGCCGATCTGCGGCCGTGGATGGGGCGTCAGAAGCTGCTCCGGTAGATTGGATGAGGGTGCGAGGAAGCGGATCTGAGGCCGTGGACTTGTGAGTTGGCAAAGCGGCCCCGGTAGGGTTGAGAATGGTATAGGCGAAGCTACTCCGGTAGGGTTGAGGAAGGTGTCGGCGAAGCGGCTCCGGTAGGGTTGAGGAAGGTGTCGGCGAAGAGGATCAGAGGCCGTCGACGGGGGCGTTGGTGGGGCGGCTCCGGGGTGTGTGGACGAAGCATCTCCGGTGGGGACTACAAATGAGCCGCTGCAGATACGCGACGGTTGATGAGAGTACCGGCGAAGCAGATCCGGCGCCGGGGACAAGGCCGACACTGAATGGGCTATGGTACAGTGGTGGATGAGCAGTCTACTTGTTTCTAGGGGAGGTGGGAGGGGTAGATGCGGCCGCAGAAGCAGATCCGGCGAGGTGGACGCCATGGCAGTGAATGGGCTATGGTACGCCGGTGGATGAGCAGTCTAGGGTTTCGAGAGGGGAGGGGAGAAAGGGGGATGAAGTACGGACGGCGTGCCGTGTAGTTAGTCGTTTTTGCGGGAGGGGGAGAGGAAATGGGGGTGCCGTGTAGTGGGGGAACCGGAAATTACCAAAGCAACCCCGACCTATCATGTAGATGAGGGCGGTATTGTAACTGTTGGTCTCCGTGCACCAAGGACAAAAGGGCGATTTCGCATACTAAAGACTAAGGTGGCGGAAATTTTAGAAGGAGGCAGGAGATTTTGCCGCCCGCGGGATCGTTCGTATCCAGTTTCAACTAATTTTGGACCATGCTAGTGGGAAGGTCATGCTAGATTGTGTACACGGGGCACGCGTCAGCAATTAATAACTTGTGTGAAGTCCACCCCAGAAAAAAGACAATAACTTGGGATGATGCGCCGATAACTTGGACGTTCACACGGGGGCGGCCAATCGTACGGGTGTAGTGGCGCGTTCACAAAAAAGGGATCGAACGCTCAGCCTATGTATTTCTCGTGTAAATAGATAATTTAGTGCCATTTGTTATTTACTTTAAACATAATGCATTGACGTGTTAGTGTAGAGGCGCACAAAAAGAAATGGATATTGTAGTCAGCTACTTAAAAGTGTTACCTCATATGATTACATAGCCTCCATTTCATAAATTGTGTACCCGCTGAATTCATATATGAATATTACATATATTACTTCAAAATAGAAACTTAAATCATCCAAGACTAATGAATTTGAATGCAAGAGTAACAATGGTGCATGTTCATGATAGTTGCATTGGTTGTTTGAAGAAACATCACTGTAACTTTGGCATGCACAACTAAAAAGGCTTATTTAAATGGAAAAATGTGATATGTGAGTGTCCAATCTTTATAGCGTTGAATAGATATTGTACCTTTGGCCACGATACGAAGTAGATATTGACTTATGTTCAAGCAATGCACGTCCACGATCGCTAGATAGTGATACGTCAATGAATTGTGCAATCTCTCTCACACACATACATATCTCATTTCCCTGTGGGCATCGGAATCACACACGTTCACTTCGTGTATTTCTCTCCCCCCGTCAGGGTTAAATTCATCTTTCTACCCCGTCCTACAAGTCTCTCACACAGAAACACACACGCTCTCTATATCTAACACGCCCACCCCTTTAATTCCGCCCACCCACAACCACTAATGTCTCTCACACATATGCTATCTACCTATCCGTTAATATAGCTAGATATGTGTCACACAAACTCCTTCTCCCTACTAGCAAGATGCCCATGCGTTGCACGGAACATCAAGATGCATTTATATGAGAAGTTTATCTTGTGGGAGAAAAGGATGAACGAGGGAATGCCTTATTTGCAAATGCGGAGAGGGGTGTGGGTATCTTTTTGCAAAATTGCCATAGTTTCCTTCCTGTCCGTCGGATATAAATCGGATTGCCATAGATATGTGAGTGTCACTGCCCCCCCACACACCCACACTTCCCAACACCGAAGGAGTAGGGTGACACCTCGATCTTGATACTAATCTATCGACTGGCTTCTCTCTCAAACATACACACACACACACACACACACACTACCCGACACCGAAGGAGTAGGGTGGCAAATCGATCTTGATAATAATCTATCTACTCCTATTTCAAACACACACACACACACACACACACACACACACACACACACACACACACACACACACACACTCGCTAGTTGTGCCTCTGTGTCTACCGCACACACTCTCAATACGTCTTTCCCTCCCTCCCCCCAACAATGGCAGCAGAAGGGTGACAACTCGATCTGATCATAATCTGTCAATTGGTTTCTCTCTCAAACATTGTGTCTCGGTGCCTCGCTCGGTAGCCCCCTCGATTTGTAGACTTCTCGCGCGCGCACAACTGTAGTGACGATGACGCTGAACCCAGTGTGCCTTGTTTTTACCGGCCTCATGTGATAGTTTTCACCCTGTTTTCTGTTAATTAACAAGGCAACCTTTTCTTTGTTACTACTAGTGAATTTGAAGTCATTCGGGACAGACATAAAATATATCACTTCAACCCAATTATCGCAGCAACTATTTTAAAAGAAATTAGCTAGTTGCCCGTGCGTTGCACGGAACATCAAGATGCATTTGTATGAGTAGTTTATCTTGTGAGAGAAAAGGTTGAACGAGGGAAGGCCTTATTTGCGAACGTGGAGAGACGTGTGGGTATATTTTTGCAAAATTGCCATAGTTTCTTTCCTATCCGTTAGATATAAATACGACGGCCTATATTGCAGGATGGCACGCACACCATCATCATCAACTCTTTTTCTACTCCCTCCGTCCGAAAATACTAGTCATCAAAATGGATAAAAAGAGATGTATCTAAAACTAAAATACGTCTAGATACATTTCCTTTTATCCATTTTGATGACAAGTATTTCTGGACGGAGGGAGTATTTGTCTTTTTAGAGATTTCAACAAGTGACTATGACCGGACCTTACCAACATACTAAAAAAAGTAGTCCATAATTTTGATGTTATCCTCTTTTCTTGGCGGTGCAGTGCCATTTGGATACCTCATAAATAAATCAAGGACAAATCTGACCCCTTCCTGAAAAGACATACGTAGCAAAATGAGTGAATCTACACTCTAAAATATGTCTACATACACATCCGTATGTGGTAGTCCATTTAAAATCTGAAAAAGACAAATATTTAGGAACGAATGGAGTATATATAAGAGTAGACATTGAGATATATCTCCAGCATGGTCTACAACAAAAATGTGCTGGGCTGGTTAGCGCCGGATGCTCGCAACGCGATGACATGAGTTTGTATTCTGTCTTTTAACTTTATATTTTTATATTATATATTACTCTACTTATTTGATATATACTTCTTTCGCCACTGTACTGACAGTGGAACCCACAAAGTACTTAGAATACAAGATTAAGGATGGACTTGTTTCTTTTTAACTTTCTGTACGAAGCTGTAGCCACCCTGCAAGTCACGTGTACACTGCGCATGCAATTAACTTTTTATAGAGGGACAATCATACTGGAATTAGCTCAAATGGATCGGATGTCACTCTATTATTTCCAGCATAAAGAGCATCTCCAACGGCAACCGGCAAATTTCCTCCCGCTTCCTTAAGCAGAGGACGACATCAAACGCCAGCGGCATACATTTTTACAACTCTAACCAACCAGATGAAATTCGTGCAAACATGGACTGATTTCATATAAGCATGAAGGATTTCGTATAAAAAAGCCGGATCTTCATATAAACATCATTGATTTCATTACATTTACATGAACTAAGAGGTGCCAATCCGGCTCTCTTGTATAATTAATACTCCCTCCGTCCAGAAATACTTGTCCTAGAAATGGATGTATCTAGACTTATTTTAGTTATAGATACATACAATTTATCCATTCTTAGAACAAAAATTCCCCGCCAGCTGGAGAGGGAGTACATAATCTAAATTGCCGCCCGCGGATCCCTTTGTCTTCCTCATGTCCGTCAGACACTTGCGGGGTCGACGAAGGTCCTCGGAAGAGACGAAGCAACAAAGAAACCCCCTGAATCTGCGGTCGTCGCCTCGGCGGTGGCCTTCATGGGTCCCAAGTGGAGGCGGCCTCCCGTGTTCTACTTCTCCTTGATGATGGCGGCGGACACGGAGAAGCTGGCCACCGACTCGTCGCTCTCCACGCACCCGGCTTCTGTCTCTGCCTGCATGGCGCTATCGCAGGCACGAGAGGCACGCCCACAGACACGGGAGGCGCGGCCACCGCAGACACTGGTGGTGCGGTATAGTAAAAAATGTATATACTCCACTTTTGTACAGTAGTAGTATCGATGGATTGCGCCATGGAGCAAAACTTGGAATTAAAAAGAAGGTGGTACATAAAGAGAGCGCTCGTCGCCAAATTATGCATATAGTACTATTAAAAAGGCTTGTCACAATAATGGTGTCCAGCACAAGTGCACAACCCACCCCTCAAATAAAACTAAGCACCCTGGAATTCTTTGACAAAACTAAGCACCCTGAAATTCTTTGACAACTAAACTGCTGGCTATATGATGTTGGCCATATATATTGTATGTATATAATGTGAAGAAACGAGTGGTAGTACTGTACCAACTAAAAGATGAAATGTAAGAAATACTTGTATGCACATATTGAAGAGTTAAAGTAACAAGAAGAAACATATCATAGTTCTGCTGGGGGCTCAGCACAACACACCCCTCAAACTAAATTAAGCACACCTGAAATTAAACTTTGCAACTATTCCGGTATACACTGCATTAGAACCACCGTGAGCAACGACACTGCCACCTTACTCGGAGTCCTCGTCCACGTCCTCGACTTCGTCCTTGTCCCTCTTCCTCTTGGCCGATACTTCTTTGCTTGAACCGCACACTTGGTTGTTGCTCTTCATCCAACCCTTGTAGATATTGAAGCAAAGGTAGCCATCCATTGCAGCTTACTGGATGTGGTCTATATCTAGTACATTCCGCTGCCATGCATGACGATGAAACGTGTATGGAGGTTTCACCAGTTTACCGTATGAAGGATGAACCATGGCTCCTTCCAGGGTCAGCATTGAAGGCTGACGAGAGGGCACCAGCCGATTCTTCTGGAGGTCGAATGGGTTGCCTACAACGAGGCCTATCCGACCCAGGATTTCTTTGTCGTTACCAAAGTCTACAGTAACGAATTTGACTAGGTTGCTCCCGAGGAAGTCCTTAAAATCCTGGCACTCAATGTCGGCATGGCATATGTGGTAGACCAAGCATAAGTCATGCACGCAAACCTGGATCATGGTGGGCTTCTTCCTCTCTTCGTCCTTTAGATCCTTCTCTCGTCCCAGGACTGTGGTGTACTCAACATCTAGCCCAACGACCCACTCATCATCTGAGCTTTCGAACATGTGTCTGAAGCGAGAAAGGCATCCTTTCACCGTCGCGGAAGAACAGGTATAGATGACGTCGAACTCATCGCCGGTGATGGTTCTAACCTTGTACTCACCACCGATCCTGGAGATTTGGGACGCCATGGATTTGGGAGGAGGGTTAGGATTAGTGGAACTGCCGTAATGAGAATGGACGGGACGACTAGGAGCGAACCGCCGTAGTATTGAAGGACGTGCGGGGACGAGTAGGAGCGAACTGCCAGCATGCGAATGGCAGGCTAGTGGCTTTCCATTCTCCCATGATACGGGCTTCCGAGAGCCCTTGGGTCTGAGATCGAATGGTTGCATGGCGTGATTCTAGACCTATGGGTGAATATCCTATCCTGGAGGGTTATTCTGCAAATTTTCAGCAACTTAGCATGCGACTGTTTGATCTCAGATCCAAGGGCTGCCAGCAGCCCGTATCGTGGTCGCGCCTACCACGACCGTCGCGTCGCTCGTGCCGTCGCACCCTTGGAGATTTAACACGGTGCGTTAGGCTATCTGATGTTTGGCATGTTATACATAGTCATCACTTAGTCACTCATACTACAACAAGGTTGGCTATAAGTGTATTTTTTGTTACTCCTCTCTATCTCTTTCTTTGTACTCGAGGAAGAAACGGTGCTAGTAAGCGCGTGTATTTATTGCATTTGCCAAGGAGTGACCTCTTCCAATGAAATGGTGTTGCTAAGTTTGCTTCATTTAATTAGCTATAGACTCAAAATTGTCTTTTCACCTAGGTACACGCGCTTAGCACCGTTTCTTCCTTGGGTCACCAAACTAGTCTCTCTCTTCTTGATTAACTTGCCACATCAGACTTTATGCCTATGTGACAAGCTTAAGCACCTGTAGGAGCAAGTAAAGGTAAGTACAATAGTGCGCTTTACATGGCATTTTTGCATATGTGGAGGAAATAGAGGCAAGGAAAAAGTGGAGAAGTGGGCTCTCATGCAAGAGCCAGCCTCTACTACATGGTGGAGCATTGTGAGAGGCACCTGTATGGACGTGGTCAGGAATCTGGGAGACTCAGTTAAAATGATAATGGCAAGTCAAATCACGGGGCCCCACCTGTCCAGCAGTAACTCACTGTCAAATCACACAGGCCTACGTTTGCAGCAGCCTACTCCCTCGTCTTCTTGTGTCTCTGTCGAAGCGACTAAAGCGCTATGTTACAGTAACATAGTATGTTACCACAAGCACCTCTTTCCTCATTAAATAGTTGCCACATAAGCAAAATTGTCTTGGGATGTGTTAAGTTATTACCTAAGTTACTCCCACTATGACTAGCCTAAGAAACAACGTGAGAGTTAATGCACCACGCTTATGTGTTTACTATTTGGTTTTCGTAAGATGACTTAATACTCACCTAGACGGAGGGAGTATTCGATTTGAAAGCGGGCGGCGCAGTTCCCGATACGTCTTTAATGCAGACGAGGGAGGGAGTAGCGGTTCCTGATATGTTGAACAGCCAATGCATCCTCCTCAATTAATGCATGAGGGAAGTAATGGGAGGAGGTCCGGGAAAAGAGGCTGCATGATGTGAATGCAACGCAGTTTGCCCTCATTGTCCTCATATAAAGGCGCCCCTCTATTCCAATGCATCTACCACATCGTACGCACCTAAGCATTTGCCTAAGCACCTACACTAAGCGCAAAAGAGCTCACTCCAGACCCATGGCGGCGATGCGCGTGAGCGGCCAGCGGCTGTGCCAGATGGTCCACGACGCCGGCCTGCAGCATGGCATCGAGGATCGTCTCCAGACGGTGTTGGAGACCGGCTGGTGGATGGCCGCCGTCGACGCCAACTACGACTCTCAGTTGGACCAGATGATCGTTGACACCAGCAACAAGTTCACCATCATTAAGAAGCTCGCGGACGACATCGCCGTACTCCTCCAGCCCGCGCGCCCGGGCTCCGCATTGCCTGCCACCCTAATCGGCCTCCATGGTCAGAACCTCTTTCAAGCACTGGTGGCCCTACGACTGCCCGCCGACGCCACGAAGAATGTCCACCTAGAGGTCGCCTCGCCGCGAGGCGCCTCGCCCTTCAAGAATTCGTCGACCTACACATCCACGTGTACGAGCAAATCGTGTACATAGGTATCTACAATGTCAGTGAGGATGCTACGAGGCTGGCCTTCCTCAACCGGCTGGAAGCCTTGGATGCCCTTGCTGAGAAGCACCTCGACCTCGCCACAAAAGCCGCCGCTCCTTAGCCGCCGGTCGGTGGCCCGACGCACTAAGTTGAGGAGGAGGAGGTCGTACGTTCGTGGATCCATCTTTCTTCTTGCCTTCTGTAACCACCACTGCGATCGCATCATCGTGGCCTTAATTCTTATTGTGCTATTGCATTATCGTTCCAGTCAATACCGACATGTGCGATCCCTTTGCTTAATTATATGCATCACTGTAACTAGTACTCGATCCGTCAATTTATAAGTTGTGCTTACCTTTTCCATCAACTTCGTGCAACACGCGGGCATCTTGCTAGAAACACTAGAATATGTCTATATAATCCGTATGTGATAGTCCATTTGAAATATCAAAAAAGACAAATATTTAGGTACGGAGGGAGTAATATATTAGGAGTATATCATGCACACAAAGGCAGAGGAGCGGTGGGGCCGAGAGGGATGAGGGGCACGTCGGGGGGATGAGGATCCCTTGACGCGAACAATCCTACCATTCTTTCACTGACATGTGGGACCCATAAGCGCGCGTCCCACCTGTCAGCGAAGGAAAGGCAGGGCAAGGCAGTGATAGCCACGTTAGAGGATCCATGTCCACGTCGGGGGACGTCGTGCCGTGGGTTGGAGCGGAGTCGTGGGAATCGCGTGTGGGTGTGGCAATGGTAGAAACAAGAAACATGATGGTCGCCGTGGTTCAACTTCCATGGACAAGCTGTCATGTCTGCTGACACATGTATATCAAAACTAGAGTGTTTATATTTCAAGAACGCGAACAAGTATTATTCTACTACTTTGGATCCATTGCAACACACGGGCCATCACATTGGTAGTAGTAGTGTCCATCTCTATCTCTAGAGGCCTTCCCTCGTTCATCCTTTTCTCTCACAAGATAAACTACTCATACAAATGCATCTTGATGTTCTGTGGAATGCACGAGGATGTTTCCTGGGGGGTCTCTCCAGTGCGGCGTGGCTGTAGTTGCAACTTGACGCCCCTTGAGATGCCGACGTTGAGGGGCACTCGGATTTCCTCCGATGAGCAGGTAAGATGAGTTTGATCACGTAGTAAATGCATTTTAAAGACTACTTTCGTGTCCATTTCCTAATTCTCCCCCTGCCCACTGTTTCACAGGTTAGGCTCGGTGCGCGTGGAGATTGGCTTGCATATGTATGGGAGGGTACCGACATCAATTTGCACAACATTTACAGCGGTGACACCGTTCCCGTAGAACCTTTGTCCAACATTGGGATCAGCCATGCAACGGGCCACCGCATGAATTGGTACGATGGAACCACGGTGAGATTGAATAAGAAAGCACGAACCTTGCACATGGCGGTCAAAGGCGGACCATGCTGTCTGCGGCCGATTTGTTGCCGTACGAGTAGGAAGACGCTGTGCTCCTTTCTAACCGCATCTCTGCGGTGACAAACCAAGGGACTTATTTTGCATGGGACACATCCTACGATATACTCCCTCTCTCCCAGTTTATTTGTTTTGAATCTTTCCGTTTTATAAGTTTCAAATTCAAATTTAGAGCTCCCCATCACATGTTGAGATTACAATGTCCATTAAATCGTTGCGTGAATGTATACTAAAGAAACAAATCTCGAGTTTGGCACGAGTTCGTGCTGCGGGAGCACCACAAGCCCTGGCGCAGGAGTTACATTTCCCTCTCAGGGCCGTCGGGACTGAGCTTCAGCGCCTTACTACACCTACCTTTGAGTCAATAACATGTGGACCCGATAGGTGACTGGTCCACATGTAATGCTCCCGTAGGCAGAGGGGCAGTGGGGCCAAGAGGGGTGAGCCGCAGGTCGGGGGACGTGTGGTTTCATGGGTTCGAGCGGCGTCCTGGGAATCGCGGGTGGCTGTGGTAGAAACTTGATGCTCGCCGCATTTTAGGTGGCCCACATGTCATGCACACAAAGGCAGAGGGGCAGTGCGGCCGAGAGGGGTGAGGCGCACGTCAGGGGGTGTGGTGCCGTGGGTTGGAGAGGCGTCGTGGGAATCGTGAGATGAAACGTGATGGTCGCCGTAGTTGAACTTCCATGGACAAGCTGTCATCTCTACGGACACATGCACTGCATACCGATCACTGGAAGGAGTAGCAGAGAAAGCTATATATGCGGATAAATAGTTCCTTATAGTCAAGCGGACCCATGCTACTACTCAGTTCCAAAGACATGCACACCATCGAAATAGTCCATCTATATCAATATACACCGAGAGGGAATAATTTTTTTTACAAGAGAGGAAATAGTTCATCCATCCATAATGCCCTCCTGCTGGTGCAGCCTTTTCTTCTTCTTCTTCTTCTTATTCTTCTTCTTCTTCTTCTTCTTCTTCTTCTTGTTCTCATTCTCTGTGGGAGACACCTTCACAACAAGCTCTTTGGACCTTGCAGCTATCTCAAAACTCACACGGGCATCGAGGGCAGCATCCGCTCGTACGTCAAGGGATAATTCTCCCATCCAAATGACCTTAATGCCACCGTCTCGTCACCCTTCTGAAGATTTGTACCGAGCACAAAATTTGCTACGTCGAATAGGGCTGGTGTCTGTTTATCACAAACTTCTACAGGAATTTTGATTCTGGTTTGTAGGTCGGCGATGCTTTTCAAATCAAGGTTGTATGGCTCCAGCTTCTGTTTGTCCCCTTCGATGGCTGCCCCACAGAAGTATACGTCCTCCCGAGACAAGAAATCGTGAAGCTCACCTGGTATGGAGGGTGAGTGTATGATGTGGTACACCAAAACATCATCTTCGAGGCACAGCTGAAGGACGACGGCGCGCTGAATCTTCCCAGGGGCACGCTCCGTGTACTCTGCGTCGAGACCGATGACCCTCGTCTCTACGTTTTCGAGGGAGTTGGATACATTGTTGATCCACTGCCGAACAACCCTTGGGTGGACGGTGACGGTGGCAACTATGCACATCGAGCCTTCGACGAGGACATGTTGGACGCTAAAAACCTGCATCTCGATCTCTTTCGCCATTTGGAACCGCTGGAACGGAGGGCTATGGTTTGGAGAATTAGGATTAGATGGCTAGTCTAAATGAAGTAGTAGATGATTATTTAAAGCGGTTAAAACAATGTGAACGCAGTGGAGTTTGGATGCAAATGAAGATGAAGGGGAGGTGAAGAAGCCGAGGAGAATCGGTTCCCGATGGAGAAGGAGTAAATGGGAGAAGTGGCGTGCAGGAAGTTGATTAGACGACTAGGTAGACTAAACGAAAAGGCTATGCAAACTGTTCGTGTACGTGCCCATCCTTCCTGTTAGGTGGGACCTATGCAAACAGATAAAAAATGTGTCGTACTTTTTTTTTGAGCGCGTGAGTGGGAGACACAACATTCTCTGGTTAAGGAATACTCCCTCCGTTTAGGTGAGTATAAGTCACCTCATGAAAATAAGGTTTTCCCAAAACCTTTAGGCATGGAGCATTAACTTCCTGCTCGATCCCCTCCCAGCCTCGTTAGTCAGTGTTCTCTTCCTCTGCTGCCGTGTTCTACCTTTCCATTTTTCCTCTTCTCAAGTGTGAACGATCTGCATGCCGTCCTTGATGCACCAGAACGACCACTACATGCATCGCGGCAGAGCATTGATTGGGCATGCACGAGAATTTGGTTCTGCTTGCAATATGGATGATACCTGAACGATGAACTGAACATGCATGCTAGCACGGGTGACCTATTTACGCTATACAATACTGGAGTACTCATGTACCTACTACTACTAGTAGTAGTAGTAGTACAACTGTGGTACACTTGATGGTCAAAATACTATTCATGCGGTCCTCATAGTGAAGTGACAACACCCTGCGCCTGACACTAGTCCAGGCGGCATGTTCGGGTTACCAAAGTCAGCCTCACCCTGTGCACACTGCAGTCTATCACCGCCGCTATACAACACATTGGCGCCTCGCCTCGTCTCCCTCTCCGCTCCCATAGCACCACTCCATCTCCATCTCCTTCTCCGTCTCCATCTCACTGTGCCCCCGTGTACCGTCGCCTCACTCGTCTCCCCAGTACCACTATTCCCTCGCTAGCTGCTCCAGCACCGACATCCTTCTCCCCCGTAAATCAAGCCCCCTTCCAAACTCCACCATGGCCGAACGCGAACCGTGCAACATCCATATGAGCCGCGATTGGAGCAATCTCCCCAGTGACATCCTCGACCTCTGTTGTTCGTGTATGTATATATTGAGCGCCCTGCGGCTGGCTGCATGCTCGAGGGACATGCACACGGCCATCGTCGAAGCGAGGCCTAGCTTTTCAAGACACCCTGCTTACTGCTATCTGGTCTTGCGAGATTCGCTCACCATGATACGGAGGCGTGCATGATGCCCCTCGACTTCAATCCGATCTCCATTAGCCGAAACTTCTTTGCAGGTATGTAGTGGGTCACCGTATATCATTTTCCTCGACATCGATCCAATCACCATCGCCCGAAACTTCTTGGCAGGTATGTACTGGGTCAGCATGAACTCCCACTGGATGTCTGCCTTCAGAGAAGACGGTAAAAATTTGGTGCTCGTGAACTTCCAGACCTCCCATGAGATTATCCTTCCTCAATTGGATTATATAGAGTATTACCATCGCGGTCCAAGTCATCTAGATTACTACGTCAGTTGGATGGACCTTGTTTTGCAGAAGATTGTAATCTGCCAAGTGCCCACACGACATGCGAATTACGCAGACTTCAAGCTAATTGCCGTGTTCGACCGCGGACTCGCCTATCTTTACGCCGGTGCCTTCTTTAGCTGGAGACAACTCGGCTCGCAGTGGATCATCGTCAAAGCTGATACACACTTATGTGATGCTATTGAACACAATGGCATCATCTACGCGATCGACAAAGCAGATGGCACCACGTATTGTTGGGATGGCGCATGTAAGTTGTTTCCTCTCATGTTAGTTTCCTCATTTTCATGATGTAGAAACATGCACCACACTGTTGGTTTCATCTAACCATACATTAGGGAAGTAATTGTGCACATTGTGAACTCTATATTTGGAAGTAGTGAAATCCTGCAATGCTTACCATGTGTACATACCTATATTCGCCCTTCAGCAATCAATGGCTAGAATAATATCCTCACAAAATTTTTGCCCACAGAACACGAGTATATAACGATGCATGGTCTGTTAGTTACCTTGAAGAATTTGTTTGTGAGGACAGAACATGATTACATAACATGCATGACATGGTAGTTTCCTGTGAAGAATCGATTGCGAGATAACATGAGTATAACCATGCATGGCACTTCTATATTTTCGAACCCAGTATATATTTCCCTGTATTTTCCTCCCAGTTCCAACAGGGACATATTAATGCTGTTTCTTGCATTATCCTACTCATACTCCGAACAATGCTGATATTACATTAACAATGCATGTCCTTTTTGATATGATGCAGTGTCCCTACAGTTACTGCCCTTTGTAATCACACCACCTTTGCCAAAAACAGGGAAGCACAACTGGTTCCTCGCTCGATCAGACGACGGCAAAAGACTGATGATCATTCGGACACATGAGCCGAAAAAGTTATATTGCAAAAACCCCACTGTATACAAGCACCATGTAATACGTGAGTATCCGGACAGTGGCTGTTACGTCTATGAGCAGGATACCAGCTTGTTGGGGCCTTTAGGATTTTTTAGTTGGAGGTGGGTAAACAGCCTTGGTTCACACTCTCTGTTTCTCAGACTCAATTATCCGATTAACCAGGAGATCACCGTTGGCAAGGACCTTGATGGTAGAGAGGCTCTGTTTGCTATGGAAAACTGTGTCTACACGGCGAGCCCTAGGAGTTCGGGAGCAAACTCCCCTGATTATCAACGATACAGCCTGCAACCAAAAGAAGGTGAGAATGACAAAGGCATCCGGATTAACTTTGATCCTTGGATGTCTCAATTACGACAAACAGTGATGTGGTTCGAGCCTTCAGGTTGATAGGTAATTGGGCTGTTGCATCGAAAGGGTGGAGTACTGGTGTCTCCGGATCACTGGTCGCTGAAGCGGGGCTGCAAATTATGATGGTGTTGGATCATCTCTTCGAATGACTTTGCTGTCTTTGCTGCTGGTTCTGGATGGGTAGTTCTTTCTTTTGTTATGCATATTCCTTGTCATTTGGCCATCCTCGTCTATGTCACTCTTACTATGTAATAGTTGCTTCGGTTTAGAATGTCATTCTCGTCTGGATCACGAGAGTCTGAGCGCTGCAGATGGGTGCGTTTTGGTGGTGTAGCAAGACTTCTTATGAACTATCATGTCTTGCTGTTTATGTCAGTAGTAGTCACTAGTCAGTCTTTGAATGTTGTATATATCATTGTTTCGAACTGTTTATTGTCTCGAACTACTGGTGGGCTAAATGAGGGCATCACCATTCTCCAGTGTTCAGAGTATATCTCCTTTTTTCAAGTTATATAATTTGAGCTCAGTGTCTTTTCGATGATGTACACTTGTTTGGGCCAGTGAGGTGTCGTTGAATAAGGGCCGAGTAGTAACGCAATGCCAAACAGGTCAATTATGACTCTTAGGCCGGGCTCTCAAAAGATCCTGAAAAAGGCCGGGCTCTCCAAAAAAGAAAGAATAAGGACTCTTAGGCCGACATGTGGGCGCCACCGGTGTTTTCGTGCGCTTGCGCGCCGAGAGCATATTGGCGCGTGCTCGAAATTCATGCTACCTTTTCATCCCCAGTCTCCCGCCCCTCCCCCACCTCTGGAATCTCGATTCCTACTCTAGTTCCCCCAAATCCCCCTCTTGTACTCCGTGTACTCAAGCGCACTATCATGTCGCCGGTCAACGTGGATCTCCGAGCCAGAGATCCTGAGGTCCGTCCTGCCTTCGGTCGCTGCGTGCTGTCGCTCAACAGTGGCACGGTGGCGCTTGATGACCAGTTTGCCGGCAAAGTGCTGATGGTAACCATCAACGGCGACCGGCCTCCCGTCTCGCCAGATGACCTTGTCAAAGCTCTTGGCATTGTGCACGGCATCCAAATAAGTGACTTGCTCGTCGAAGTCTGTCCGCCACCGGCTGATTTCTTCGTCAGGTTCCGGACAACTTTCGACTGCAGTCGTGTGTTTGAATCTTCCCGGCGTTTGTTCTGCGATGGCGCGTTGGTGAGCTTTGATCGGTGGCACCCAGGATGGGGCTCGGTGCCCTCTGAGCTTGAGTTTTTAACAAAGCTTACCTTCCATGGCATGCCTCGATGTGCTTGGAACAACGAGTCCATGAACAAGCTTATCAATGACCTTGGAGGTGAGCTCGTAAGTATGTTTGTTCCTCCAGACAGTTGGGCTCTGACGGTTATGGCATGGATGAAGAAGCCATCCACCATACCGAAGGTGATTGGTGTTGAGATACCGATGCAGGAACCGGGGTTGTACTATTCGTCGCCACCAAGGCCGCCGCGGACCACGTTAGAGATGTACCTGTATCGAGTGTTCGTGCATGTCGAAGAAGTGGTCAATCCATCAATCGAGGTCCTGCCGCCGCTTCTGGTGCCAGGGTCCATCGATGACGTCCATTACAGGAGTCAACGTCAGACTTTCCCCGTGTTGCTCAGAACGATGGATGGCACAGGGCCTACTCCATCGCGCGGCGGAGGCCACTGCTTCTTTGGGAGAAGAGGCAGGGCTGGCTGCCTGGATGTGCTCTAATTTGAGGTAACAACTGAATCTTGTCAGATACTAGTTATGTCCGAGCTATGGGTGTGAAGCACTTATATGCCAGTACATCTGACTGTGACCTGTTCTAATTTTGTACCTGAACTTTTTTAGAAAGGGTTGTACGTCAACTTAATGTGCTAGCAGAACTTATTGTGTTGTTTGTCTATTTTCTTTGCACAACATTCAAGATATTTCCGCGTCATTGATAAAGACGATGAACCATTATGTACGACTTCGTTGGTTCCAACATAGCCCTTCCCGTAGCGATCCACTGCTTCCATCCTGATTGTGCCGCCTGCGTGAAACTTTTGTATGCAAGTTCAGTGTGCTATGATGTTCTATATGTTTGTGTCAACTATATAAGTTTTTACTGAGCATCAGCAATGCATATGGCTGAAAGATGTATTTACGAGCATCGGCCGATGGGTCTCTCTCTCTCTCTCTCACACACACACACACACACACACACGCACAAGAGGGACCCGTTGAATTATTTATTTGCTCATGACAACTTTTAATTAGGTTCCACTGTAATCTAACTTTTTTCTTAAGTTATTAATTGAGCTCAGTGAATTCAAAAAGTTGTACAGAAGCCTTATTTGGGCCTTTCCGGCATCGCTGAATGTGGGCTGAGTAACCATGTTAGGTTGTACTGTACTACACATGCGTTTTTTCGCTAATTCTTTAAACAATACATTTTTATTAATTTTCATAAATATTACGCTGGGTAATTTTTTTTCAAAAATAATACACCGTCGGCCCGCTGCAAGCCGACTGGGCCTAGTCGGCCCACAGCCGGCCGATTGGATTCCAGTCGGCCTACAGCTGGCCGACTGTCCCCTGTCGGCCCACTTTGGGCTGATTGGGTCCTGTTGGCCCACTGTGGGCCAACTAGAGCTAATTGGCTCGCTGTGGGCTAATTGTTTTTGCAAAAGTGTTAATCATGTATTTAAAGAATATGTGTATTGTGACCTCCTCCGCTCACTGTGGGCCCACTATTGACTAAAAAATATGTTTTAAAAAGTGTGAATCATGTATTTAAAAAATATGTGTATTGTGACCTCCACCGCTCGCTGTGGGGCCACTGTTGACTAAAAAATATGTTTTAAAAAGTGTTAATCATGTATTTAAAAATTGTTAAATGTGTGTATAAAAAATGTTCCTTTATCTATACGAATTTTTTTAAATGTGTGTATAAAAAATAGCTTTTTTTTCAGCATCAGCAATGCAATTGGGCCGAGAGTTGTACACAATATCCGGGTCAATTTGTTATTCTCCGCCCCGCTGGGCTGCAAACTTTCCTAGGAGGTAGGCATTAGGCTTAACAAGAAAATGGACTTTAAGAAATAATAAATGGGATGTAATTATAATAACTGGACAATTACTATGCACCAAACACGTAATTAGTTTGAAAAATATATTATTTTTGGAATTTGAAAATTTCAATTTCATTACTTGTTGCGCACACAATATTTCGTTGGATTTTAACGTAATACAAATAAAAAATGGGCTCTATGTTCTCTGCCAAATCCGAGCTGTGGGCCTACTAAGTTGACGCGTACCAAGGGCTTTGTCAACTTAGTCAATATAAACGATTCTAGCTGCAGTGATCGTACGATGTCCATCCAATGGCCATAGTGCTTCTTCAACCTCTGGTCTTCTTGCTCCTGCCGCCCAAAGCAGCGCCGGTCGTGTCGCGTGCTCCTGCCTCCCGTGGCCGGCTGTGGTGCCGCGGAGGCCTCACCGCCGCCTACTATTCCCACCGCTGGCCAGTCCCTGCGGCGACGGTAGCCTCACACCGCAGCCGAACGAGTGAACCCTCATACTCCTCTCCGCGTGGGCATCCACTGCCGCGTCTTCACCGGCTCCGCATCGTCCCCTTCCTAGGCCTCGCCGTCGTCCACCGCCCTGGTGCTCTCGGCGCGGCGTGGTCAACATGGTCAAGGAACGACTTCCATCGGACGTGGAATGTAGGTGGAGAGGCTGACAGTTGGGTCCATGGCGGCAGCAAGGAAGTGCCTCCTTATTACGCGGAAAATAATGATTTCTCCACCTAACAGCAGGGACCCACCGGACGGGCCACCGTATTTCGTGAAAAAAACGTTTCCCCCCTGACTGCTGGGACCCACCAGCTACACCTTCGCACGCAAGGAAGTGCGGCCGGGCAAAAAAAAACGATTTGCCCCCTGACTGCTGGGACCCACCAGTTACATCTTCGCACGCAATGAAGTGCGTCCGGGCAAAAAAAAAACAAAACGATTCACCCCCTGATTGCTGGGACCCACCAGCCCCCCAACTGCTGGGACCCACTAGCTACATCTTTGCACGCAAGGAAGTGCGTCCGGGCAAAAAAAATGATTCGCCCCCTGACTGCTGGGACCCACCAGCTACATCTTCGCAGGCAAGGAAGTGCCTGACAGTCGGGACCCACCTGGTCAAAGCGTACGTAACGTTGTCATTCTGGTCGCGAACGTGTATGTACATACTAGTCGATGTAGAGGCGCACACGTAGCATGTACACGTACGTACAGCGGCCAGGGTGAAAGAAAGAAAATACGGCCACGTATGTGTACATACGGGCGGGGTCTCGAACGCCTACTCGCGCATACGTACGGCGAGGGCTTGTGTACATGGCTAGGTCGGAACGGAGAAACAACATCGTCGTCGTGTTCATGGGGAGGCAACAGAATGCGTCGTGTTCATGGGGAGGCAACGGAATGCGTCGTGTTCATCGGGGGGCAACGCGGCTGGGTCAGAACAGAATGCGTGGTCGTGTTCATCGGGAGGGCTTGGATGGAACAGGCGATGGAAACGAGGCCCGGCGTACCGCACAACGGAGGAAACGGACCTCCTACGGTCAAAAAGGGGGTCCTGTTGATCAGGAGGGGTGTGGCGTACCGCAAAACGGAGGAAACGGACTTGTGTTGGAGCGCTACGGTCGAAACGGGGGTCCTGTTCATCGGGAGGGGTGTGGCATACCGCAAAACGGGACTCCACGGGATACTGTTCATCTCCACCGTCGACCCCCTCCAGCCTCCACGAGCTACTGTTCATCCACCGTCGACCTCCTCCAGCCTCCACGGGCTCCTATTCATCCAGTCTCCACCGCGGGCTACTCCACCGGCTACTGTTCAACCACCCCTCCACCGTCAACTGTTCATCCAGCCCTCCACACCACGGGGTCCTGTTCAACCACCCCTCCACCGTCTACTGTTCATCCTGCCCTCCACACCACGGGGTTGTGTTCATCCACCCCTCCACGTGCACCCCTCCATCGTCTACTGTTCATCCAACCCTCCACCACACCACGGGGTCCTGTTCATCCAGAGGCAATGCCACCGCTCACTGTTCATCCAACCCCCCCGCAACGCTCACTGTTCATCCAGAGGCAGCATCGATCGGCTTCAGTTAGCAGCAGTAGCCAAGGAATCGCTCGATCGGGTTCAGTTAACAGCCATCGATCGATCGCTCGGGTTCAGTAACGCGTAGCCTGCAGTGCAATCGCTCGGGTTCAGTTAGAGCCCAACGCCTCGCTCGGGTTCAGTTAGAGCCAACGCCTCGCACACACGCGCGTACATGTACGAGAGAAACACGCATCGCTCGGCCCCCGACCTCCCACCGTAACCGGGAACTCCCCGAAATTTTCCTCCCCCTCGCTTCTACCATGGGTTTTTCCGTCATGGACGGCCCAAAGAATGTCATGCAGCTGCGTCTCCAGCCCACCCAGGACGAAAAGCCCATTTTCTGTCATGATTTTTTGTCATAGAAGTAGGACCCCACCACATCTATGATGATACCGTGTTTTGTCACAATTATCGTCATAGAAGTGTCATATGTATGACAGGAAAAAATCTCGTTCGGCCCAAAATGTCACGGATGTGTCTTTTTTTTGTAATGTAGGCCCTTCGCAGAGGGACGCAGGGATTTGTAGAGGTGCCAGAGCTCGATTTTGAATGGAGATAAATAATATTTTGAGTGGCATACTTTCATTGTCAACATAACAAGCGAGATATCTCGATATCTTCTATGCTACACACATTATAGGCGGCTCCCAAACAGAATGGTAAAGTTTATACTCCCCACCACCAACAAGCATCAATGCATGGCTTGCCCAAAACAACGGGTGCCTCCAACTAACAACAGTCCTGGGGGAGTTTTGTTTGCAATTATTTTTATTTGGTTTGAGCATGGGACTGGGCATCCCGGTGACCAGCCATTTTCTCGTGAGTGAGGAGCGGAGTCCACTCCTCTTGAGAATAACCCGCCTAGCATGGAAGATACAAATATCCCTAGTTGATACATGAGATATTCGAGCATACAAAACAGAATTTCATTTGAAGGTTTAGAGTTTGGCACATACAAATTTACTTGGAACGACAGGTAGATACCGCATATAGGAAGGTATGGTGGACTCATATGGAATAACTTTGGGGCTTATGGAAGTGGATGCACAAGCAGTATTGCTGCTTAGTACAAGTGAAGGCTAGAAAGAGACTGGGAAGCGACCAACTAGAGAGCGACAACAGTCATGAACATGCATTAAAATTAATAAACATTGAGTGCAAGCATGAGTAGGATATAATCCACCATGAACATAAATATCGCAGAGGCTATGTTGATTTTGTTTCAACTACATGCGTGAACATGTGCCAAGTCAAGCCACTTGAATCATTCAAAGGAGGATACCACCCTATCATACCACATCACAACCATTTTAATAGCATGTTGGCACGCAAGGTAAACCATTATAAACACCTAGCTAATTAAGCATGGCATAAGAAACTATAATCTCTAATTGTCATTGCAAACATGTTTCATTCATAATAGGCTAAATCAGGAACGATGAACTAATCATATTTACAAAAACAAGATAGGCCGAGTTCATACCAGCTTTTCTCATCTCAATCAGTCCATCATATATCATCATTATTGCCTTTCACTTGCACGACCGAACGGTGTGGACAATAATAATAGTGCACGTGCAATTGGACTAAGCTGGAATCTGCAGGCATTTTAATACACATGAGAAGACAAGGTAATATGGGCTCTTTGTTAAATCAACAATAATGCATATAAGAGCCACTTCAACATTTTAATTATGGTCTTCTCATCTCGACCCCCAAAGAAAAGAAAAGAAATAAAACTATTTACATGGGAAAGCTCCCAACAAGCAAAAGAAGAATGAGAAATCTTTTGGGGTTTTCTTTAATTATTACTACTACAGGCATGGAAAGTAAACTAGCTAAAAGCTACAACTAATTTTTTTGGTTTTTCTTAAGGTTTTCCGAACACACAAGAAGAAGGCTTAGAAAAGAAAATAAACTAGCATGGATAGTACAATGAAAAAGTATGAGCACCGACAACTGGCATGAGTGTGTGAACATGAATGTAATGTCGGTGAGAAATACGTACTCCCCCAAGCTTAGGATTTTGGCCTAAGTTGGTCTATGCCCATGGATCAAAGTGGTCCTCTCCAGTGTACCGAGGAGGATCCTCGGGGTGCCACTGGATAGCGAGCTCCTCCGGATCCCACTAATAAACAGACTGTCGATAAGGGTCCAGGGGTGGCTCCGGCTCAGGATCTGGAACTGGTATCAGGCTCCAGTACGCGGAGAATAACAAGTTGACCCGGATATTGTGTACAACTGTCGGCCCAGTTGCATTGTTGATGTTGAAAAAAAGCTATTTTTTATACACACATTTTAAAAAAATTGTATAGATAAGGAACATTTTTTATACACACATTTAACAATTTTTAAATACATGATTAACACTTTTTAAAACATATTCTTTAGTCAATAGTGGGCCCACAGCGAGCGGAGGAGGTCACAATACACATATTTTTTAAATACATGATTAACACTTTTTAAAACATATTTTTTAGTCAACAGTGGGCCCACAGCGAGTGGAGGAGGTCACAATACACATATTTTTTAAATACATGATTAACACTTTTGCAAAAACAATTAGCCCACAGCGAGCCAATTAGCTCTAGTCGGCCCACAGTGGGCCGACAGGACCCAATCAGCCCACAGTGGGCCGATAGGGGCCAGTCGGCCAGCTGTAGGCCGACTGGAATCCAATCGGCCGGCTGTGGGCCGACTAGGCCCAATCGGCCTGCAGCGGGCCGGTGGTGTATTATTTTTGAAAAAAATTACCTAGCGTAATATTATGAAAATTAATAAAAAATGTATTATTTTAAAAAAATAGCGAAAAAAGGCCTGTGTAGTATAGTATAACCTAACATGGTTACTCAGCCCACATTCAGCGACGCCGGAAAGTCCCAAACAAGGCTTCTGTCCAACTTTTTGAAGTCACTAAGCTCAATTAATAACTTAAGAAAAAAGTTTGATTACAGTGAAACCTAATTAAAAGCTGTCACGAGCAAATAAATAATTCAACGGGTCCCTCTTGTGCGTGTGCATTCGTGTGTGTGTGTGTGTGAGAGAGAGAGAGAGAGAGAGAGAGAGAGAGAGAGAGAGAGTTAGAGAGATATATAGAGAGAGACCCATCGGCCGATGCTCGTAAATACATCTTTCAGCCATATGCATTGCTGATGCTCAGTAAAAACTTATATAGTTGACACAATCATATAGAATATCATAGCACACTGAACTTGCATACAAAAATTTCATGCAGGCGGCACAATCAGGATGGAAGCAGTGGATCGCTACGGGAAGGGCTATGTTGAAACCAACGGAGTCGTACATAATGGTTCATCATCTTTATCAATGACGGAGAAATATCTTGAATGTTGTGCAAAGAAAACAGACAGACAACACACTAAGTTCTGCTAGCACATTCAGTTGACGTACAACCCTTTCTAAAAAAAGTTCATGTACAAAATTAGAACAGGTCACAATCAAATGTACTGGCATATTAGTGCTTCACACCCATAGCTCAGATTTAACTAGTATCTGACAAGATTCAGTTGTTACCTCAAATTAGAGCACATCCAGGCAGCCAGCCCTGCCTCTTCTCCCAAAGAAGCAGTGGCCTCCACCGCGCAATGGAGTAGGCCCTGTGCCATCCATCGTTCCGAGCAACACGGGGAAAGTCTGACATTGACTCCTGTAATGGACGTCGTCGACGGACCCTGGCACCAGCGGCGGCGGCAGGACTTTGATTGATGGATTGACCACTTCTTCGACATGCACGAACACTCGATACAGGTACATCCCTAACGTGGTCCGCGACGGCCTTGGTGGCGACGAATAGTACAACCCCGGTTCCTGCACCGGTATCTCAACACCAATCACCTTCGGTATGGTGGACGGCTTCTTCATCCATGCCATAACCATCAGAGCCCAGCTGTCTGGAGGAACAAACATACTTACGAGCTCACCTCCAAGGTCGTTGATAAGCTCGTTCATGAACTCGCTGTTCCAAGCACGTCGAGGCATGCCGTGGAAGGTAAGCTTTGTTAAAAACTCAAGCTCAGAGGGCACCGAGCCCCATCATGGGTGCCACCGATCAAAGCTCACCAGCGCGCCATCGCAGAACAAACGCCGGGAAGATTTGAACACACGACTGTAGTCGAAAGTTGTCCGGAACCTGACGAAGAAATCAGCCAGTGGTGGACAGACTTCGACGAGCAAGTCACTTATTTGGATGCCGTGCGCAATGCTAAGAGCTTTGACAAGGTCATCCGGCGAGACGGGAGGCCGGTCGCCGTTGATGGTTACCATCAGCAATTTGTCGGCAAACTAGTCGTCAAGCACCGCCATGCCACTGTTGAGCGACAGCACGCAGCGACCGAAGGCCGAACGGACCTCAGGATCTCCAGCTCAGAGATCTGCGTTGACCGGTGACATGATAGTGCGCTTGAGTACAGGGAGTACAGGAGGGGGATTTGGGGGAACTGGAGTAGGAAACGAGATTCCAGAGGTGGGGGAGGGGCGGGAGACTGGGGATGAAAAGGTAGCATGAATTTCGAGCATGCGCCAATATGCTCTCGGCGCGCAAGCACACGAAAACACCGGTGGCGCCCACATGTCGGCCTAAGAGTCCTTATTCTTTATTTTTTGGAGAGCCCGACCTTTTTTTCAGGATCTTTTGAGAGCCCAGCCTGAGAGTCATAATTGACCTGTTTGGCATTGCGTTACTACTCGGCCCATATTCAACGACACCTCACTGGCCCAAACTAGTGTACATCATCCAAAAGACACTGAGCTCAAATTATATAACTTGAAAAAAGGAGATATACTCTGAACACTGGAGAATGGTGATGCACTCATTTAGCCCACCAGTAGTTCGAGACAATAAACAGTTCGAAACAACGATATATACAACATTCAAACACTAACTAGTGACTACTACTGACATAAACAGCAAGACATGATAGTTCATAAGAAGTCTTGCTACACCACCAAATCGCACCCATCTACAGCGCTCAGACTCTCGTGATCGAGACGAGAATGGCATTCTAAACAGAAGCAACTATTACATAGTAATAGTTACATAGACGAGGATGACCAAATGACAAGGAATATGCATAACAAAAGAAAGAACTGCCCATCCAGAACCAGCAGTAAAGACAACAAAGTCATTCGAAGAGATGATCCAACACCATCATAATTTGCAGCCCCGCTTTAGCGACCAGTGATCCGGAGACACCAGTACTCCACCCTTTCGATGCAACAGCCCAATTACCTATCAACCTGAAGGCTCGAACCACATCACTGCCTATCGTAATTGAGGCATCCAAGGATCAAAGTTAATCCGGATGCCTTTGTCATTCTCGCCTTCTTTTGGCTGCATGCTGTATCGTTGACAATCAGGGGAGTTTTCTCCCGAACTCCTAGGGCTCGCCGTGTAGACACAGTTTTCCATAGCAAACAGAGCCTCTCTGCCATCAAGGTCCTTGCCAACGGTGATCTCCTGGTTAATCGGATAATTGAGTCCGAGAAACAGAGAGTGTGAACCAAGGCTGTTTACCCGCCTCCAACTAAGAAGTCCGAAAGGCCCCAACAAGCTGGTATCCTGCTCATAGACGTAACACACTGTCCGGATACTCACGTATTACACGGTGCTTGTATACAGTGGGTTTTTTGCAATATAACTTTTTCGGCTCATGTGTCCGAATGATCATCAGTCTTTTGCCGTCGTCTGATCGAGCGAGGAACCAATTGTGCTTCCCTGTTTTTGGCAAAGGTGGTGTGATTACAAAGGCAGTAACTATAGGGACACTTCATCATATCAAAAAGGACATGCATTGTTAGTGTAAGATCAGCATTGTTCAGAGTATGAGTAGGATAATGCAAGAAACAACATTGATATGTCCCTGTTGAAACTGGGAGGAAAATACAGGGAAATGTATACTGGGTTCAAAAATATAGAAGTGCCATGCATGGTTATACTCATGTTATCTCGCAATCGATTCTTCACAGGAAACTACCATGTCATGCATGTTATGTAATCATGTTCTTGTTGGAAATATGCCCTAGAGGCAATAATAAAAGCATCATTATTATATTTCCTTGTTCATGATAATTGTCTTTATTCGTGCTATAATTGTGTTATCCGGAAATCGTAATACATGTGTGAATAACAGACAACAACGTGTCCCTGGTAAGCCTCTAGTTGACTAGCTCGTTGATCAACAGATAGTCATGGTTTCCTAACTATGGGCATTGGATGTCAATGATAACGAGATCACATCATTAGGAGAATGATGTGATGGACGAGACCCAATTCTAAACATAGCATAAGATCGCATAGTTCGTTTGCTAGAGTTTTCCAATGTCAAGTATCCTTTCCTTAGACCATGAGATCGTGTAACTCCCGGATACCGTAGGAGTGCTTTGGGTGTGCCAAACGTCACAACGTAACTGGGTGACTATAAAGGTATACTACGGGTATCTCTGAAAATGTCTGTTGGGTTGACACGGATCGAGACTGGGATTTGTCACTCCGCTTGACGGAGAGGTATCACCGGGCCCTCTCGGTAATGCATCATCATAATGAGCTCAATGTGATCAAAGTGTTTGATCACGGGATCATGCATTACGGTACGAGTAAAGTGACATGCCAGTAACGAGATTGAATGAGGTATTGGGATACCGACGATCGAATCTCGGGCAAGTAAAATACCGATTGACAAAGGGAATCGTATACGGTATTAATTGAATCCTCGGCATCGTGGTTCATTCGATGAGATCATCGTGGAGCATGTGGGAGCCAACATGGGTATCCAGATCCCACGTTATTGCCCGAGAGCCATCTCGGTCATGTCTGCATGTCTCCCGAACCCGTAGGGTCTACACACTTAAGGTTCGGTGACGCTAGGGTTGTGAAGATATGTATATGCAGTAACCCAAATGTTGTTCGGAGTCCCGGATGAGATCCCGGACATCACGAGGAGTTCCGGATTGGTCCGGAAGTGAAGAATTATATATAGGAAGTGCAGTTTCGGCCATCGGGAGTGATCTGGGGGTCACCAGTATTGTACCGGGACCTCCAGATGGGTCCCGGGGGTCCATCGGGTGGGGCCACCCATCCCGGAGGGCCCCATGGGCTGAAGTGGGAGGGGGGACCAGCCCTTAGTGGGCTGGTGCGCCCCCCAAGGCCCACCCCCTACGCCTAGGGTTGGAACCCTAGGGTGGGGGGGGGGCGCCCACTTGCCTTGGGGGGCACTCCACCCCCCTTGGCAGCCGCCCCCTTGGGAGATTCAATCTCCCTGGGCCGGCGCCCCCCAGGGGGCCTATATAAAGGGGGGAGGGGAGGGGGGCAGCCGCACCCTTGCCCTGGCGCCTCCCTCTTCCTCTCCAACATCCCCTCCTCCTCCGTAGAACTCGGCGAAGCCCTGCCGGAGTACTGTAGCTCCACCATCACCACGCCGTCGTGCTGCTGCTGGAGCCATCTTCCTCAACCTCTCCTTTGCCTTGCTGGATCAAGAAGAAGGAGACGTTACGCTGACCGTATGTGTGTTGAACGCGGAGGTGCCGTCCTTTCGGTGCTAGGATCTCTGGTGATTTGGTTCACGTCGTGTACGACTACCTCATCCCCGTTCGTTGAACGCTTCCGCTCGCGATCTACAAAGTGGTATGTAGATGCAATATCTCTCCCATGACTTGTTGCTTAGATGAACTCATAGATGGATCTTGGTGAAACCGTAGAAATTTTTTTAATTTTCTGCAACGTTCCCCAACAGTGGTATCAGAGCCAGGTTTATGCGTAGTTCTCTATTGCACGAGTAGAACACAATTTGTTGTGGGCGTAGATGTTGTCAACTTTCTTGCCGCTACTAGTCTTATCTTGCTTCAGCGGTATTGTGGGATGAAGCGGCCCGGACCAACCTTACACGTACGCTTACGTGAGACCGGTTCCACCGACTAACATGCACTAGTTGCATAAGGTGGCTGGCGGGTGTCTGTCTCTCCCACTTTAGTTGGAGCGGATTCGATGAAAAGGGTCCTTATGAAGGGTAAATAGAAGTTGACAAATCACGTTGTGGCTTTCACGTAGGTAAGAAAACGTTCTTGCTAGAACCCTAATTCAGCCACGTAAAACTTGCAACAACAATTAGAGGACGTCTAACTAGTTTTTGCAGCAAGTGCTTTGTGATATGATATGGCCAAAGTTGTGATGAATGATGAATGATCTATATGTGATGTATGAGATGTTCATGCTATTGTAATAGGAATCACGACTTGCATGTCGATGAGTATGACAACCGGCAGGAGCCATAGGAGTTGTCTTTATTTTTTGTATGACCTGCGTGTCATTGAGAAACGCCATGTAAATTACTTTACTTTATTGCTAAACGCGTTAGCCATAGTAGTAGAAGTAATAGTTGGCAAGCAACTTCATGGAGACACGATGATGGAGATCATGATGATGGAGATCATAGTGTCAAGCCGGTGACAAGATGATCATGGAGCCCCAAGATGGAGATCAAAGGAGCTATGTGATATTGGCCATATCATGTCACGTTTATTATTTGATTGCATGTGATGTTTATCATGTTTTGCATCTTGTTTACTTAGAACGACGGTAGTAAATAAGATGATCCCTCATAATAATTTCAAGAAGTGTTCCCCCTAACTGTGCACCGTTGCGACAGTTCGTTGTTTCGAAGCACCACGTGATGATCGGGTGTGATAGATTCTAACGTTCACATACAACGGGTGTAAGACAGATTTACACATGCAAACACTTAGGTTGACTTGACGAGCCTAGCATGTACAGACATGGCCTCGGAACACAGAAGACCGAAAGGTCGAGCATGAGTCGTATAGAAGATACGATCAACATGAAGATGTTCACCGATGTTGACTAGTCCGTCTCACGTGATGATCAGACACGACCTAGTTGACTCGGATCATGTAATACTTAGATGACTAGAAGAGGGATGTCTATCTAAGTGGGAGTTCATTAAATAATTTGATTAGATGAACTTTATTATCATGAACTTAGTCTAAAAGATTTACAATATGTCTTGTAGATCAAATGGCCAACGTAGTCCTCAACTTCAACGTGTTCCTAGAGAAAACCAAGCTGAAAGACGATGGCAACAACTATACGGACTGGGTCCGGAACCTGAGGATCATCCTCATAGCTGCCAAGAAAGATTATGTCCTATGAGCACCGCTGGGTGACGCACCTGTTCTCCCTGCAGAACAAGACGTTATGAACGCTTGGCAGTCACGTTCCAATGATTACTCCCTCGTTCAGTGCGGCATGCTTTACAGCTTAGAGCCGGGGCTCCAAAAGCATTTTGAGAGACATGGAGCATATGAGATGTTCGAAGAGCTGAAAATGGTTTTCCAAGCTCATGCTCGGGTCGAGAGATATGAAGTCTCCGACAAATTCTTTAGCTGTAAGATGGAGGAAAATAGCTCTGTTAGTGAACACATACTCAAGATGTCTGGGTTGCACAACCGCTTGACTCAACTGGAAGTTAATCTCCCGGATGAAGCGGTCATTGACAGAATCCTCCAGTCGCTTCCACCTAGCTACAAGAGCTTTGTGATGAACTACAACATGCAGGGGATGGTAAAGACCATTCCTGAGGTATATGCTATGCTGAAATCAGCGGAGGTAGAAATCAAGAAGGAACATCAAGTGTTGATGGTGAATAAAACCACTAAGTTCAAGAAGGGCAAGGGTAAAAAGAACTTCAAGAAGGACGGCAAGGAAGGTGCCGCGCCCGGTAAGCAAGTTGCCGGGAAGAAGCCAAAGAATGGACCCAAGCCCGAGACTGAGTGCTTTTATTGCAAGGGAAGTGGTCACTGGAAGCGGAATTGCCCCAAATACTTAGCGGACAAGAAGGCCGGCAAAACAAAAGGTATATGTGATATACATGTAATTGATGTGTACCTTACCAGTACTCGTAGTAGCTCTTGGGTATTTGATACCGGTGCAGTTGCTCAAATTTGTAACTCAAAGCAGGAGCTGCGGAATAAACGGAGACTGGCGAAGGACGAGGTGACGATGCGCGTCGGGAATGGTTCCAAGGTCAATGTGATCGCCGTCGGCACGCTACCTCTACATTTACCTACGTGATTAGTTTTAAACCTCAATAATTGTTATTTAGTGCCAAGTTTGAGCATGAACATTGTGTCTGGATCTCGTTTAATTCGAGATGGCTACTCATTTAAATCCGAGAATAATGGTTGTTCTATTTATATGAGAGATATGTTTTATGGTCATGCTCCGATGGTTAATGGTTTATTCTTAATGAATCTCGTACGTGATGATACACATATTCATAGTGTGAATACCAAAAGAGTTAAAGTTGATAACAATAGTCCCACATATTTGTGGCACTGCCGCCTTGGTCACATAGGTGTCAAACGCATGAAGAAGCTCCATGCAGATGGACTTTTAGAGTCTCTTGATTATGAATCATTTGACACGTGCGAACCATGCCTGATGGGTAAAATGACCAAGACTCCGTTCTCAGGAACAATGGAGCGAGCAACCAACTTATTGGAAATCATACATACTGATGTGTGCGGTCCAATGAGTGTTGAGGCTCGCGGTGGCTATCGTTATGTTCTCACCCTCACTGATGACTTGAGTAGATATGGGTATATCTACTTAATGAAACACAAGTCTGAGACCTTTGAAAAGTTCAAGGAATTTCAGAGTGAGGTTGAAAATCAACGTGACAGAAAAATCAAGTTTTTACGATCAGATAGTGGAGGAGAATACTTGAGTCACGAATTTGGCACGCACTTAAGAAAATGTGGAATAGTTTCACAACTCACGCCGCCTGGAACACCTCAGCGTAATGGTGTGTCCGAACATCGTAATCGCACTCTATTAGATATGGTACGATCTATGATGTCTCTTACTGATTTACCGCTATCTTTTTGGGGCTATGCTTTAGAGACTGCCGCATTCACTTTAAATAGGGCTCCGTCGAAATCCGTTGAGACGACACCGTATGAATTATGTTTTGGGAAGAAACCTAAGCTGTCGTTTCTAAAAGTTTGGGGATGCGATGCTTATGTCAAGAAACTTCAACCTGAAAAGCTCGAACCCAAGTCGGAAAAATGCGTCTTCATAGGATACCCTAAAGAAACTATTGGGTATACCTTCTACCTCAGATCCGAAGGCAAGATCTTTGTTGCCAAGAATGGATCCTTTCTAGAGAAATAGTTTCTCTCGAAAGAAGTAAGTGGGAGGAAAGTAGAACTTGATGAAGTGTTACCTCTTGAACCGGAAAATGGTGAAACTCAAGAAAATGTTCCTGAGGTGCCTGCACCGACTAGAGAGGAAATTAATGATGATGATCAAGATACTTCTAATCAAGCTCCTACTGAAATTCGAAGGTCCACAAGGACACGTTCCGCACCAGAGTGGTACGACAACCCTGTCTTGGAAATCATGTTGTTAGACAACGGTGAACCTTCGAACTATGAGGAAGCAATGGCGGGCCCGGATTCCGACAAATGGCTGGAAGCCATCAAATCCGAGATAGGATCCATGTATGAAAATGAAGTATGGACTTTGACTGACTTGCCCGTAGAGCGGCGAGCCATAGAAAATAAATGGATCTTTAAGAAGAAGACAGACGCGGATGGTAATGTGACCATCTATAAAGCTCGGCTTGTCGCTAAGGGTTATCGACAAGTTCAAGGGGTTGACTACGATGAGACTTTCTCACCGGTAGCGAAGCTGAAGTCCGTCCGAATCATGTTAGCAATTGCCGCATTCTACGATTATGAAATATGGCAAATGGACGTCAAAACGGCATTCCTTAATGGTTTCCTTAAGGAAGAATTGTATATGATGCAGCCGGAAGGTTTTGTCGATCCTAAGAATGCTGACAAGGTGTGCAAGCTCCAACGCTCGATTTATGGGCTGGTGCAAGCATCTCGGAGTTGGAACATTCGCTTTGATGAGATGATCAAAGCGTTTGGGTTTACGCAGACTTATGGAGAAGCCTGCGTTTACAAGAAAGTGAGTGGGAGCTCTGTAGCATTTCTCATACTATATGTAGATGACATACTTTTGATGGGAAATGATATAGAACTCTTGGACAACATTAAGCCTACTTGAATAAAAGTTTTTCAATGAAGGACCTTGGAGAAGCTGCTTATATATTAGGCATCAAGATCTATAGAGATAGATCGAGACGCCTCATAGGTCTTTCACAAAGCACATACCTTGATAAGATATTGAAGAAGTTCAATATGGATCAATCTAAGAAGGGGTTCTTACCTGTATTGCAAGGTGTGAAATTGAGCTCAGCTCAATGTCCGACCACGGCAGAAGATATAGAAGAGATGAGTCTCATCCCCTATGCCTCAGCCATAGGTTCTGTTATGTATGCCATGCTGTGTACCAGACCTGATGTAAACCTTGCCGTAAGTTTGGTAGGAAGGTACCAAAGTAATCCCGGCAAGGAACACTGGACAACGGTCAAGAATATCCTGAAGTACCTGAAAAGGACTAAGGAAATGTTTCTCATTTATGGAGGTGACGAAGAGCTCGTCGTAAAGGGTTACGTCGACGCTAGCTTCGACACAGATCTGGATGACTCTAAGTCACAAACCGGATACGTGTATATTTTGAATGGTGGGGAAGTAAGCTGGTGCAGTTGCAAGCAGAGCGTCGTGGCGGGATCTACATGTGAAGCGGAGTACATGGCAGCCTCGGAGGCAGCACATGAAGCAATTTGGGTGAAGGAGTTCATCACCGACCTCGGAGTCATACCCAATGCGTCGGGGCCAATCAAACTCTTCTGTGACAACACTGGAGCTATTGCACTTGCCAAGGAGCCCAGGTTTCACAAGAAGACCAGGCACATCAAGCGTCGCTTCAACTCCATTCGTGAAAATGTTCAAGATGGAGACATAGAAATTTGTAAAGTGCACACGGATCTGAATGTCGCAGATCTGTTGACTAAACCTCTCCCTAAGGCAAAACATGATCAGCACCAGAACTCTATGGGTGTTCGATTCATCACAATGTAACTAGATTATTGACTCTAGTGCAAGTGGGAGACTGTTGGAAATATGCCCTAGAGGCAATAATAAAAGCATTATTATTATATTTCCTTGTTCATGATAATTGTCTTTATTCGTGCTATAATGGTGTTATCCGGAAATCGTAATACATGTGTGAATAACAGACAACAACGTGTCCCTGGTAAGCCTCTAGTTGACTAGCTCGTTGATCAACAGATAGTCATTGTTTCCTGACTATGGGCATTGGATGTCAATGATAACGAGATCACATCATTAGGAGAATGATGTGATGGACGAGACCCAATCCTAAACATAGCATAAGATCGCATAGTTCGTTTGCTAGAGTTTTCCAATGTCAAGTATCCTTTCCTTAGACCATGAGATCGTGTAACTCCCGGATACCGTAGGAGTGCTTTGGGTGTGCCAAACATCACAAGGTAACTGGGTGACTATAAAGGTATACTACGGGTATCTCTGAAAGTGTCTGTTGGGTTGACACGGATCGAGACTGGGATTTGTCACTCCGCTTGACGGAGAGGTATCACCGGGCCCTCTCGGTAATGCATCATCATAATGAGCTCAATGTGATCAAAGTGTTTGATCACGGGATCATGCATTACGGTACGAGTAAAGTGACTTGCCAGTAACGAGATTGAACGAGGTATTGGGATACCGACGATCAAATCTCGGGCAAGTAAAATACCGATTGACAAAGGGAATCATATACGGGATTAATTGAATCCTCGACATCGTGGTTCATTCGATGAGATCATCGTGGAGCATGTGGGAGCCAACATGGGTATCCAGATCCCGCTGTTGGTTATTGCCCGAGAGCCGTCTCGGTCATGTCTGCATGTCTCCCGAACCCGTAGGGTCTACACACTTAAGGTTCGGTGACGCTAGGGTTGTGAAGATATGTATATGCAGTAACCCGAATGTTGTTCGGAGTCCCGGATGAGATCCCGGACGTCACGAGGAGTTCCGGATTGGTCCGGAGGTGAAGAATTATATATAGGAAGTGCAGTTTCGGCCATCGGGAATGATCTGGGGGTCACCGGTATTGTACCGGGACCACCAGATGGGTCCCGGGGGTCCACCGGGTGGGGCCACCCATCCCGGAGGGCCCCATGGGCTGAAGTGGGAGGGGGGACCAGCCCTTAGTGGGCTGGTGCGCCCCCCAAGGCCCACCCCCTGCGCCTAGGGTTGGAACCCTAGGGTGGGGGGGGCGCCCACTTGCCTTGGGGGGCACTCCACCCCCCTTGGCCGCCCCCCCCCCTTGGGAGATTCAATCTCCCAGGGCCGGCGCCCCCCAGGGGGCCTATATAAAGGGGGGAGGGGAGGGGGGCAGCCGCACCCTTGCCCTGGCACCTCCCTCTCCCTCTCCAACATCTCCTCCTCCTCCGTAGAGCTCGGCGAAGCCCTGCCGGAGTACTGTAGCTCCACCATCACCACGCCGTCGTGCTGCTGCTGGAGCCATCTTCCTCAACCTCTCCTTTGCCTTGCTGGATCAAGAAGAAGGAGACGTTACGCTGACCGTACGTGTGTTGAACGCGGAGGTGCCGTCCTATCGGTGCTAGGATCTCCGGTGATTTGGATCACGTCGTGTACGACTACCTCATCCCCGTTCGTTGAACGCTTCCGCTCGCGATCTACAAAGTGGTATGTAGATGCAATCTCTCTCCCATGACTCGTTGCTTAGATGAACTCATAGATGGATCTTGGTGAAACCGTAGAATTTTTTTTAATTTTCTGCAACGTTCCCCAACAGTTCTGTCCTCACAAAAAAATTCTTCAAGGTAACTAACATACCATGCATTGTTATATACTCGTGTTTTGTGGGCAAATTTTTTGTGAGGATATTATTCTAGCCATTGATTGCTGAAGGGCGAATATAGGTATGTACACATGGTAAGCATTGCAGGATTTCACTACTCCCAAATATAGAGTTCTCCATATGCACAATTACTTCCCTAATGTATGGTTAGATGAAACCAAGAGTGTGGTGCATGTTTCTAAGTCATGAAAATGAGGAAACTAACATGAGAGGAAACAACTTACACGCGCCGTCCTAGCAATACGTGGTGCCATCTGCTTTGTCGATCGCGTAGATGATGCCATTGTGTTCAATAGCATCACAGAAGTGTGTATCAGCTTTGACGATGATCCACTGCGAGCCGAGTTGTCTCCAGCTAAAGAAGGCACCCACGTAAAGATAGGCGAGTCCGCGGTCGAACAAGGCAATTAGCTTGAAGTCTGCGTAATTTTCATGTCGTGTGGGCACTTGGCAGATTACAATCTTCTGCAAAACAAGGTCCGTCCAACTGACGTAGTAATCTAGATGACTTGGACCGCGATGGTAATACTCTATATAATCCAACGGAGGAAGGATAATCTCATGGGAGGTCTGGAAGTTCACGAGCACCAACTTTTTACCGTCTTCTCTGAAGGCAGCCATCCAGTGGGAGTTCATGCCGACCCAGTACATACCTGCCAAGAAGTTTCGGGCGATGGTGATCGGATCGATGTCGAGGGAAATGATGTACGGCGACCCACTACATACCTGCAAAGAAGTTTCGGCTAATGGAGCTCGGATTGAAGTCGAGGGGCATCATGCACGCCTCCATATCATGGTGAGTGGATCTCGCAAGACCAGATAGCAGCAAGCACGGTGTCTTGAAAAGCTTAGGCCTCGCTTCGACGATGGCCGTGTGCATGTCCCTTGAGCATGCAGCCAGCCGCAGGGCGCTCAACATATCCATACACGAACAACAGAGGTCGAGGATGTCACTGGGGAGATTGCTCTAATCGCGGCTCATATGGATGCTGTGCGGTTCACGTTCGGCCATGGTGGAGTTTGGAAGGGGGCTTGATTTACGGGGGAGAAGGATGTCGGTGCTGGAGCGGCTAGCGAGGGAATAGTGGTACTGGGGAGGCGAGTGAGGCGATGGTACACGGGGGCACAGTGAGATGGAGACGGAGAAGGAGATGGAGATGGAGTGGTGCTATGGGAGTGGAGAGGGAGACGAGGCGAGGCGCCAATGTGCTGTACAGCGGCGGTGACAAACTGCAATGTGCACAGGGTGAGGCTGACTTTGGTAACCCGAACACGCCGCCTGGACTAGTGTCAGGCGCAGGGTGTTGTCACTTCACTGTGAGGACCGAATGAATAGTATTTTGACCATCAAGTGTACCAGAGTTGTACTACTACTACTACTACTACTACTACTACTACTACTACTACTACTACTACTACTACTACTACTACTACTACTACTACTACTACTAGTAGTAGTAGTAGTAGTAGTAGTAGTAGTAGTAGTAGTAGTAGTAGTAGTAGTAGTAGTAGTAGTAGTAGGTACATGAGTACTCCAGTATTGTATAGCATAAATAGGTCTCCCGTGCTAGCATGCCTGTTCACTTCATCATTCAGGTATCATCCATATTGCGAGCAGAACCAAATTCTCGTGCGTGCCCAATCAATGCTCTGCCGCGATGCATGCAGTGGTCATTCTGGTGCATCAAGGACGACATGCAGATCGTTCCACACTTGATAAGAGGAAAAATGGAAAGGTAGAACGCGGCAGCAGAGGAAGAGAACGCTGGCTAACGAGGCTGGGAGGGGATCGAGCAGGAAGTTAATGCTCCACGCCTAAAGGTTTTGGGAAAACCTGATTTTCATGAGGTGACTTATACTCACCTAAACGGAGGGAGTATTCCTTAACCAGAAAATGTTGTGTCTCCCACTCACGCGCTCAAAAAAAAAACTACGACACATTTTTTTATCTGTTTGCATAGGTCCCACCTATCAGGAAGGATGGGCACGTACACGAACAGGTACTCGCATAGCCTTTTCGTTTAGTCTACCTAGCCATCTAATCAACTGCCTGCACACCACTTATCCCATTTACTCCTTCTCCATCGGGAACCGATTCTCCTCGGCTTCTTCACCTCCCCTTCATCTTCATTTGCATCCAAACCCCACTGCGTTCACATTGTTTTAACCTCTTTAAATAAGCATCTACTACTTCAGTTAGACTAGCCATCTAATCCTAATTCTCCAAACCATAGCCCTCCATTCCAGCGGTTCCAAATGGCGAAAGAGATCGAGATGCAGGTTTTTAGCGTCCAACATGTCCTCGTCGAAGGCTCGATGCGCATAGTTGCCACCGTCACCGTCCACCCAAGGGTTGTTTGGTAGTGGATCAACAATGTATCCAACTCCCTCGAAAACGTAGAGATGAGGGTCATCGGTCTTGACCCAGAGTACACGGAGCGTGCCCCTGGGAAGATCCAGCGCGCCGCTGTCCTTCAGCTGTGCCTCGAAGATGATGTTTTGGTGTACCACATCATACACTCGCCCTCCATACCAGGTGAGCTTCACGATTTCTTGTCTCGGGAGGACGTATACTTCTGAGGGGCAGCCATCGAAGGGGACAAACAGAAGCTGGAGCCGTACAACCTTGATTTGAAAAGCATCGCTGACCTACAAACCAGAATCAAAATTCCTGCAGAAGTTTGTGATAAACAGACACCATCCCTATTCGACGTAGCAAATTTTGTGCTCGGTACAAATCTTCAGATGTCACAGCCTGATTTTCATGCCACAACACTTAAGCTAATAAATCATGATAAAGTGTGGTTTGACGAAAACTTTTGCATTATTTGCCCCCGAGACCCACGGCAACGGCAAAAACCTCGCCGGCGCACGGGTCTATGGTGAGCCGTGGCTCGCCTACTTAAAGGCCTCCCCGAGCCTCTCCCTCACCACCACTCGCTCCTACCTACTCCAAATAGGCCCCCTGTGCCCTCCACTCTCCTCCAGGAGCACCCGAGCTCGAGATCGAGCTCGAGCTCCGCCGCCTCGGGTCATCGTCGATCTCGGGGTACGGGCTCTCTCCGCCCCTTCTCTCTCTCTATCTGGACCCGCCACACCTCCCTGACCATTGCCCCTCTGTTTCCACTCTATTTTGCAGCCGGAATCGACCGGGGCAAGCACCTCCCGAAGCTCTGCGCCGGCTTCCTCGTCGCCGGCGAACCCCTGCACCCCGACGACCACCTCCACCTCCACCCGAACGGCGACTCCGCCCTGAGCACGCCAGTGCCCTCAGATCGCCTCGCCGTCGACCACAGCGGCGCCGGTGAGCTCGCCGCCCTCTCTGACCCAAGGTTGACGACGACGGCCGTGGGCCCCGTCTGTCGGCCTCACGTCGTGATGTGTGGGTCCCACACGTCAGGTTTAAAATGCACGCGCGCGCGTACCGGTTCGCTGCGTCGGCTGGAGGCGTATTTCCCAAATACTCCTTCGACGTGGCAGCCTTGCGCGGGCTGGATTTCCCCTGGGCCTGCTGCACTGTGGCCGAATAGGCCCAGTTGCACAGTGGCCTTTTTCCTTTTCTTTTTCTGTAACTTTTCCAAAAATTCCACTGGATTAAATATTCATTCAAATGAAATAATTCCAACTCCCATATTTTTCTAAAAATCCCACCTATTTAATGGTATAATTTTCACTCATGTCCAAACAACTTTTATGTATTGTTCATATTAAAATTCAAATTTGAATATATTTAAACCCCTCTATAAATCCATTTCTCCTATTCTGCTACTGCAAATCCAAAACTAGGAATTTTCCCCTTCTTAGTTTTCACCCTAGTATTTAACAAAAATGAGTTGACATTTTTCTGAGCACTTTGGTTTTTCTGTTTTATTATTGCCTTATTTTTCTTGCTATTATTTTTGCGACGATAGATTGCGTTGCTGACGAAGGAGTTGAACCATAAGACTTTGAACACCCAGAAGACCTTGCTGAGCCAGGCAAGCAACCCTTTGACTATGTCTATGAAACCCTTTTTATGCATGACATATAGCACCATATTGTTGTTGCAACGGAATCATGATGAGGTGGAACCACTTTGATGGTTTGCCTCCATTAGTTCCTCGTTGATACTTGCATCAAGCATGACCCTACCTTCCTATGAGGGTCATGCCAGTGGGAGTAGATAGGATGCTAAAGTAGTGCTACGCAAAAAGGGACGGGAATATGCATGGTGATGGAGACAAAGTATATTCACAAGACTTTTCGAAAACCCAATCAGGTGCCACTTATGCCCGAGGGAGATAATGAGATGGGTAACCACTTGATGACGAAGTGGTGTACCGAGGCAAGTGTGTGTGTTGTTTTCGAAAACGCATTAGATTTAAGATTTGTCGACTGTCCCAACCTTACATGCGCAACCACTCTACCCTTATATGGGAAAGGGCATTACTGATTACCTAGGCCGATACTAGCTTGGAGCTCACATTACTTGTGACGGGAGAGTTGTTGGTGCACTCTCTCGGGACGGGGTCGTGCTAGGTAGGGCGGCCATGACTGTTTTCACAGGGCACCGGATACACCGTTGTGTCCCCTCTCGGATGTTACGATCTCGAGTGAGTCTCGTATGATGTACATCGTGAGGATACGGAACAACGAGTGGACTCCTTGTTAGTGTCGTCTAGGGAAAGATAGTGATCGGGTGCTTACCCCGGGTACTTGAGGTACCGCGGGTCGTGGATGACACGAAAGTTCCCCGGATCTTGTGGGTAAAGTGTGCAACCTCTGCAGAGTGTAAAACTATTCGAATAGCCGTGTCCACAGTCAAGGACAGTTGGGCGGTGCTGCTTAAACTATGTCCACTTGTTTACAAACCAGTGTGTGTGGGAAGTACTTCTTGGGTCAAGTCAAAGGACTTGACATGAATGGGTTGGGTTGGAGCCCACTCTATTTATGTTGATATCTGTAACCTGCCTTCATGGTTACTTGAATTCTCCTGATGCATGTCTTACAAGTTGTTGAACATGTCATTGCACTCAAAACTAGCTTTCTGCAATAATTTACATATATCATGTATTGTTACATCTTGGACCAAAACATGGGTTGCTTGCGAGTAGATTCAAAGTACTCATTGGCTTGCCACTGGTTATTTAATTGGCCAGGCGTGGAAGAACAGGAGTTCAAAGAAGAGTTCTTTGGAGACGAACATGCGAACTAGGACGTTTCCCAGTCAGAATGCCTGTAGGGTTAAGGCAGATGGCATGGGTTCTACTTATCGATGAAGATTTCCGCTGCTTAAGTTTATTTGGTGTTCAACCCTTGTGGCTTATCTATGTAAGACTTGACCATAATGGTCATAATTTATGTAAGACGGTATGTATGGATGTAAGACTCTCGTTATTCAGCTTTTGTGTGTTTAGTGAGCATTGATCTCTGGGATCACTGTACACGTGCATTCGGTGATCACGACTTATGAGTCGGGGTCCCTATAGAGCTGGCATCAGAGCCATCCTGACTGTAGGAAGCCTTAGCATTCACGTTAGTTAGCTTGAGACCATCTAAACTTCTCTTATTTTCTAAGCTTACCAAACCCGAGGGTTATATTCCATATTGACCTCCCCTATTCAACTTTCGTAGATGGCTGTCGCCCCCTTGAGACTCCTTATGACAGGATTTCCATCACTCCTAAAAGACTGCCTCCAACAATGCCACTATCCCTTGCTGCCCATATACACCCTGCATGAACTGGAAAATGATGTGCTCGAGAAGGAGTTCTACGCCAAGGTTTTTGTGCCTACCAAGACCTCACCCCAGGGGTGGTTCTTCATTGGACCACCCATGCCAACAAAAGACCTGGCCATTCAGCAAGTGGCATATGAAGCACTCCTCCGTCTTCGAGGCCTCCTTCCAGAAATGAAAGAAGAACACGCCACCCGCTACCTACCTGGAAAGAACGGATTTGGAACCCAGCTCAAGTGATGATTTCCCCAGAAGATGAGGATCCAACCCTCAAGTACCAGATCCGCTTCATCAACGCAGGAGACTACATTCTACGTCACCTTACCAAAGCATTCCTTAAGGCTCGCCAAGACCTCCCTTCACTTCTGCACCTCCACTGCATCGAGAAGAAGAAGGTGGCCGAGCAAGGACAGCAAATCAGTGCCTTACAAAGCCCACCTTGCCAATCAAGAGCAACAAATGAAGGAACTTCGGAAAACCCGCAACCAAACCCCATGCAGGAGGCATAGGAACGAATTTCCATATCCACCTCGTAGAAGATCGTCGTCAGTCCATCGACGACATAACCCAAGACTGGATAACAACCTTTTTGCTTCCATCACTTGTCACGGGTGTGGTGAACTTGGGCACATTAAAAGGACGTGTCCCAACAAGCAGCCGACTGTCGCATACCCTTTGGCACCACAAGGGGAAACCAGAAACTAAAGACTGAGCGCCCTTCTCTCTGAGTAAAGCACGACTACTTGGTCCGAGAACCCCTAGGGTAGGATGAGTCGTGTACCCCCATATGCGTAGTCGAGTCCGTGAGATGGTTCGAATGGAACCACGTTTTGTGTTGCTTGCTTTTACTTGTTTTGATATAAGTCGCACATTTGCCCTAGGCAGCTTGTACGCGACTATATCACCTATATTATCTTAATGAATGTGCGTGGCCTTAACAACACTTGTTTGCTTGAACTTGCACTATAGAACCCCCTTTAGGCATCACCCTCCTCTATGCTACCTTTCCCTCTCATCTCTCTCTCCTCAAATAAAGACCGACAAGACAAGATACACCAAGGATTCTACCTCGGCGACCAACTAGCACTGAAGAACTTTTCTACAGCCTCCTCGACCAAGTAAAACCCCGTAGAGTTATGTTTAACCCCCCAGACTAGAAACCAATTCCTAGACCCTTCGAGACTTCACGAGATACGCCAGCTTGAGTCCTTAACCATGTGCTTAACCCATAGAATTGCAAGAGAACCAGTTAAGCCTCTGTAAACCTTGCACAACACTGGGTTCATTATGGAACTAGTGGACATAGTGAACGTGCACATTATCATCCTAATATAGCACCAGAACTGACGATGCCCTAGGGAAGACCAAATTGAGGATATAGGAATAAGGGACAAATGACTTGAGGAATTATATGAGACTATTTGGTGGATTATGAGGCTTTGAAGTTGGTAGATGAACATGGTGAGACCATGTTGATAGAGTAGCATAACTTTCATTACCCCTGGAGTAAATTGGATTTTGTAGGACAATTATATCGCAAGATGAAATTCTTGGAAGTATAAGGTCTTGACTTAGCCAGTGGATATTGATAGGAGATGGTTGGCATTACAATAAGGACTTGGGGTAAACATATAGGAATTCCCGTTGGACATGAGATTTGGATTTAAGTAGGTAATTCTAGTTGAGTAAAGATGATGAGTGAGTCTACATGGTTCGGAGTAAATTGGATTGAGACTGATGATCTCGATCATGATACCATGTTTCTTGGAGGACAATAAACTAGGAGATTGGGTTAATTGTTGGAGTTGATTTAGGGATCTATATAAGCTTGACCTTGGAGTTACTTGACCCCGGTAATGGGAATTGGTGGACTGACTATTGTAAAGATAACCCTTCTTCAAGTATATGAGGATTATAGGACATTAGAAGATCATGTGGAACACCATAAACATTGGATTTGTAGTTATTAATGGAAGTTAATGGGCTATTGGAGTTGATTCATAGGAAGGAAACAAGATCTTGGAGTGGCTTACGACGTGTTTCCTTAGGGTAGAGGTCCTTTATCTTAGACCCTGGAAGAATAGGCTGAGCACTTGGATTGTCATGTTTTACTCCATCTTGGAAGCTTGTATACCCATGGAATTTTAGGGGTTGCCATACATATGAGTTTGGGGATCGTAGACATATATAGTTTTGTTAGACCTCCTCTTGGGAGTCATGAGGGTAATAATAGCATGAGTGATGATTGGAGCTAACCTACAAGAGTTGATGCTTTCGGTGGTATAAAGTTATTTGTTTAAAGGACTAGATAGAACAATTGGCATCTCAGAAACTGTGCCCAAGGATAAGATGATAAACGTTCACTCACACACTAAATCCTTGAAACCCTTAACCCTACCAAGCTACAACATGGTCGGATCATAACTTTGGGTATTGACTCTAGATCGAAAACACCTTGGCCCACACTCAACCGTTACCACCACCAATGCCCCAGCCTACCTTATGTACACCATGAACAGAAACTTCATGGAGTACTTGGTCATGTTGGTTGTCACTTTTACTTGGTGACCTACTCGTCTAACTGAAGATGGAAGAAGAATCGTTCAGCTGGTTAAGGAACATTTGAAGATCGCCATGTCAAGGAGGAAGAACTATACCAACCACTACCGTCAAGAAGTGAACTTCCTCGTCGAAGACCGTGCGTATCTGCAAATCACTCCTCTCTAAGGAACCAAGCATCTCCATGACAAGGAAACCCACACCAAGATTCATCGACCCTCTTCGAGATCACTCCAAGGTTCAACAACCCCCCCTTGAGATCACTTCGAGACGAAGAGTAGACGGCTACCAGCTATTGTTACCACCTGAGTTACCCACTGTGCACAACGTTTTCCACGCGACGCACCCCCGAAAGTGTTTCCAACTTCCTAACTAGCCCGATCCCTACCAGGGCATCAATCACCAAACCATTGACCCCTAGCCCAACCTGACCTAACGCGAGAGACCCCTTAGCAACCTGGATCAAGCAAGAACGTCATACATGAAGCCACACCATCAAGTACTACAAGGTTCAATGGAGCACCATTCAGAAGCAGAAGCAGTATGGGGACGTGAAGACTACCCCAGATCCAAGTTTTCGTATTCCTTTCCGCGCCTAGTCTGGGAATCTCGGGGACGAGATTCTTGTAAGGGGGTAGGTCTGTCACACCCTGATTTTCATGCCACAACACTTAAGCTAATAAATCATGATAAAGTGTGGTTTGACAAAAACTTTTGCATTATTTGGCTTTTATTTGGAGTTGGTTTTCTCTCTGTGTTTTTTTTCAAGTGCTCTTTAAAGTCAACACAACTCCACCTTCTAAACTCCATATCCTTACTCCAAACTCTTGAACCAATGATCATGCCATGTGTATAGGACATAAAAATAATTTCTTACAAAAATAATTTGGCCAAATAGTATTTTCAAAAAATAGTTTTCCAAAAACCCCTGAATTAAGGTTTGTACTGCAAGTACTTAATTCAGGGCAGTAAAAATCTTTCCAAAAATATGTTTGACTCCTATTAGATATAGGATACCCAGAAACCACAAAAATGTAATTTTAGAAGTTATTTTCCTATTTTATTTAAAAGCTTTTTCTTAAGGCCAGAAATGGTCTTTAATAGGGAAAAATTATTTTATTGTTTTAAAAATATTTGAGAAAAATCAGGGAAACTTAGTGGACATATATTTTCCATATATATGAGTTTAAACACATGGCCATGATCAAAATATTGGACAAAACCTCCCAAAACCATTTCTGCCCATTTCAAGGATTTGAAATATTTATACAGGAAATATTTTCATAAAAATCCAAGGAAAATCCAGCAAGTCACAAATGCATATTGTGATCACCTTGCAAAGCCTCATGTCAATCAAGATCATTTTGGTTCACCAAAATGCCCCAAAACCCTCTCTGACCAGAATCAAATTTGAACAAGTTTGTACTACCAACTTTATCTCCTTGACCCCAACTTTTGTGAGCATGTTCACATGACCAAATGAGGCCACTACACCAAGTGGTGCATCAAGGAGAAGTTATTTGCTCAACTAGATCTACACAAGTTTATTTCTGCTAATTTCTAGGGTTTACAAAAGTTGCATTGGCAACTTTTCCCAAATGAACTCAATATTGGTGAAACCCCTTATTTTCTCATGCCATTTGACCCTGTCAAGCCTAATGACAAGAGGAGTTCATCTTCTTGCCCAAACCAGCAACAAACACCTTCTGCCATTTTACTAAAACCCCTGTTTTGACCACTTCCACTCTTCTCCATGGCCTCAACTTTTTACCACAGCCCCTCCTAGTCCCCTTGCACCTCCAGAAGCAATGGCAAATCCATAGCTCAATTGTTGGAGGGGTAAAACCCCACTTTCTCTCTCTGGACAGCCCATTTCCCTCTCTCCCTCAACCTCTCTCCTCTCCTACTGGCTGTCCAGGGCATCCAAGGCCCTCTCCCCTTTGTTTACTCCTCCCTAAACAACCTAGACACAAGTGGCCGCGCCCTAGGAGCCAAAGGCATGCCCTGGCATGCAATTGGCGTGCTCCAGAGCGCACTACATTGCACACCTGCACTGTAGCCGCCCCTTCCAACCGCCTCCGGCCACCTCGGGCCTTCCAAGCGCGCCAGACGATGCATCTGACGTCCGCAACACGGCATCTGGTCGGCCCCCTCCTCCTTCTCCCTCCTCTCGCCCCAGCTCCCACGCGCGACGATCGCCCGAGCGCACCAGTGAGCGTGCTTACACGCGCGGTGCCTCTGCCCCCCTGCTCCCTCTCTCTTCCTTCCCTCGCTCTGGACCAAACCCACGAGCACCCAGACACGCCCACGCGCGCCCCCGTGACCCGCGGCAACGGCAACAACCTCGCCGGCGCATGAGTCTATGGTGAGCCGTGGCTCGCCTACTTAAAGGCCTCCCCGAGCCTCTCCCTCACCACCACTCGCTCCTACCTACTCCAAATAGGCCCCCTGTGCCCTCCACTCTCCTCCAGGAGCACCCGAGCTCGAGATTGAGCTCGAGCTCCGCAGCCTCGGGTCGTCGTCGATCTTGGGGTACGGGCTCTCTCCGCCCCTTCTCTCTCTCAATCTGGACCCGCCACACCTCCCTGACCATTCCCCCTCTATTTCCCCTCTCTTTTGTAGCCGGAATCGACCGGGGCAAGCACCTCCCGAAGCTCTACCGACGGCTTCCTCGTCGTCGGCGAACCCCTGTACCCCGGCGACCACCTCCACCTCAACCCGAACGGCGACTCCGCCCTGAGCATGCCAGTGCCCTCAGATCGCCTCGCCGTCGACCACAGCGGCGCCGGTGAGCTCGCCGCCCTCTCTGACCCAAGGTTGACGACGACGGACGTAGGGCCCGTCCGTCGGCCTCACGTCCTGACGTGTGGGTCCCACACGTCAGGTTTAAAACGCACGCGCGCGCGTACCGGTTTGCTGCGTCGGCTGGAGGCGTATTTCCCAAATACGCCTTCGACGTGGCAGCCTTGCGCGGGCTGGACTTCCCCTGGGCCTGCTGCACTGTGGCCGAATAGGCCCAGTTGCACAGTGGCCTTTTTCCTTTTCTTTTTCTGTAACTTTTCCAAAAATTCCACTGGATTAAATATTCATCCAAATGAAATAATTATAACTCCCATATTTTTCTAAAAATCCCACCTTTTTAATGGTATAATTTTCACTCATGTCCAAACAACTTTTATGTATTGTTCATATTCAAATTCAAATTTGAATATATTTAAACCCCTCTAAAAATCCATTTCTCCTATTCTGCTACTGCAAATCCAAAACTAGGAATTTTCCCCTTCTTAGTTTTCACCCTAGTATTTAACAAAAATGAGTTGACATTTTTCTGAGCACTTTGGTTTTTCTGTTTTATTATTGCCTTATTTTTCTCGCTATTATTTTTGCGACGATAGATTGCGTTGCTGACGAAGGAGTTGAACCAGAAGACATTGAACACCCAAAAGACCTTGCTGAGCCAGGCAAGCAGCCCTTTGACCATGTCTATGAAACCCTTTTTATGCATGACATATAGCACAATATTGTTGTTGCAACGGAATCATGATGAGGTGGAACCACTTTGATGATTTGCCTCCATTAGTTCCTCGTTGATACTTGCATCAAGCATGACCCTACCTTCCTATGAGGGTTATGCCGGTGGGAGTAGATAGGATGCTAAAGTAGTGCTACGCAAAAAGGGACGGGAATATGCATGGTGATGGAGACAAAGTATTTTCAAAAGACTTTTCGAAAACCCCATCGGGTGCCACTTATGCCCGAGGGAGATAGTGAGATGGGTAAACACTTGATGAAGAAGTGGTGTACCGAGGCAAGTGTTTGTGTTGTTTTTGAAAACGGATTAGATTTAAGATTTGTCGACTGTCCCAACCTTACATGTGCAACCACTCTACCCTTATATGGGAAAGGGCATTATTGATTACCTAGGCCGATACTAGCTTGGAGCCTGCATTACTAGTGACATGAGAGTTGTTGGTGCACTCTCTCGGGACGGGGTCGTGCTAGGTAGGGCGGCCATGACTGTTTTCACAGGGCACCGGATACACCATTGTGTCCCCTCTCGGATGTTACGATCTCGAGTGAGTCTTGTATGATGTACATCATGAGGATACGGAACAACGAGTGGACTCCTTGTTAGTGTCGTCTAGGGAAAGATAGTGATCGGGTGTTTACCCCGGGTACTTGAGGTACCGCGGGTCGTGGATGACATGAAAGTTCCCCGGATCTTGTGGGTAAAGTGTGCAACCTCTGCAGAGTGTAAAACTATTCGAATAGCCGTGTCCACGGTCAAGGACAGTTGGGCGGTGCTGCTTAAACTACGTCCACTTGTTTACAAACCAGTGTGTATGGGAAGTACTTCTTGGGTCAAGTCAAAGGACTTGACATGAATGAGTTGGGTTGGAGCCCACTCTATTTATGTTGATATCTGTAACCTGTCTTCATGGTTACTTGAATTCTCCTGATGCATGTCTTACAAGTTGTTGAACATGTCATTGCACTCAAAACTAGCTTTCTGCAAATATTTACCTATATCATGTATTGTTACATCTTGGACCAAAACATGGGTTGCTTGCGAGTACATTCAAAGTACTCATTGGCTTGCCACTGGTTATTTAGTTGGCCAGACATGGAAGAACAGGAGTTCAAAGAAGAGTTCTTTGGAGACGAACATGCGTACTAGGACGTTTCCCAGTCAGAATGCCTGTAGGGTTAAGGCAGATGGCATGGGTTCTACTTATCGATGAAGATTTCCGCTGCTTAAGTTTATTTGGTGGTCAGCCCTTCTGGCTTATCTATGTAAGACTTGACCATAATGGTCATCATTTATGTAAGACGGTATGTATGGATGTAAGACTCTCGTTATTGAGCTTCTGTGTGTTCAGTGAGGATTGATCTCTGGGATCACTGTACACGTGCATTCGGTGATCACGACTTATGAGTCGGGTCCCCACAGAGCTGGTATTAGAGCCATCCTGACTGTAGGAAGCCTTAGTTAGCATTCACGTTAGTTAGCTTGAGACCATCTAAACTTCTCTTATTTTCTAAGCTTACAAAACCCGAGGGATATATTCCATATTGACCTCCCCTATTCAACTTTTGTAGATGGGTGTCGCCCCCTTGAGACTCCTTATGACAGGATCTCCATCACTCCTAAAAGACTGCCTCCAACAATGCCACTATCCCTTGCTGCCCATATACACCCTGCATGAACTGGAAAATGATGTGCTCGAGAAGGAGTTCTATGCCAAGGTTTTTGTGCCTGCCAAGACCTCACCCCAGGGGTGGTTCTTCATTGGACTACCCATGCCAACAAAGGACCTGGCCATTCAGCAAGTGGCATATGAAGCGCTCCTCCGTCTTCGAGGCCTCCTTCCATAAATGAAAGAAGAACACGCCACCCGCTACCTACCTGGAAAGAACGGATTTGGAGCCCCAGCTCAAGTGATGATTTCCCCAGAAGATGAGGATCCAACCCTCAAGTACCAGATCAGCTTCATCAACGCAGGAGACTACCTTCTACGTCACCTTACCGAAGCATTCCTTAAGGCTCGCCAAGACCTCCCTTCACTTCTGCACCTCCACTGCATCGAGAAGAAGAAGGTGGCCGAGCAAGGACAGCAAATCAGTGCCTTATAAGGCCACCTTGCCAATCAAGAGCAACAAATGAAGGAACTTCGGAAAACCCGCAACCAAACCCCATGCAGGAGGCATAGGAACGAATTTCCATATCCACCTCATAGAAGATCGTCGTCAGGCCATCGACGACATAACCCAAGACTGGATAACAACCTTTTTGCTTCCGTCACTTGTCACGGGTGTGGTGAACTTGGGCACATTAAAAGGACGTGTCCCAACAAGCAGCCAACTGTCGCATACCCTTTGGCACCACAAGGGGAACCCAGAAACTAAAGACTGAGCGCCCTTCTCTCCGAGTAAATCACGACTACTTGGTCCGAGAACCCCTAGGGTAGGATGAGTCATGTACCCCCATATGCGTAGTCGAGTCCGTGAGATGGTTCGAATGGAACCACGTTTTGTGTTGCTTGTTTTTACTTGTTTTGATATAAGTCGCACATTTGCCCTAGGCAGCTTGTACGCGACTATATCACCTATCTTATCTTAATGAATGTGTGTGGCCTTAACGACACTTGTTTGCTTGAACTTGCACTATAGAACCCCCTTTAGGCATCACCCTCCTCTATGCTACTTTTCCCTCTCATCTCTCTCTCCTCAACTAAAGACCGACAAGACAAGATACACCAAGGATTCTACCTCGGCGACCAACTAGCACTGAAGAACTTTTCTACAGCCTCCTCGACCAAGTAAAACCCCGTAGAGTTATGTTTAACCCCCCAGACTAGAAACCAATTCCTAGACCCTTCGAGACTTCACGAGATACCCCAGCTCGAGTCCTTAACCATGTGCTTAACCCATAGAATTGCAAGAGAACCAGTTAAGCCTCTGTAAACCTTGCACAGCACTGGGTTCATTATGGAACTAGTGGACATAGTGAACGCGCACATTATCATCCTAATATAGCACCAGAACTGACGATGCCCTAGGGAAGACCAAATTGAGGATATAGGAATAAGGGACAAATGACTTGAGGAATTATATGAGACTATTTGGTGGATTATGAGGCTTTGAAGTTGGTAGATGAACATGGTGGGATCATGTTGATAGAGTAGCATAACTTTCATTACCCCTGGAGTAAATTGGATTTTGTAGGACAATTATATCGCAAGATGAAATTCTTGGAAGTATAAGGTCTTGACTTAGCCAGGGGATATTGATAGGAGATGGTTGACATTAGAATAAGGACTTGGGGTAAACATATAGGAATTCCCGCTGGACATGAGATTTGGATTTAAGTAGGTAATTCTAGTTGAGTAAAGATGATGAGTGAGTCTAAATGGTTCGGAGTTGATTTAGGGGATTGAGACTGATGATCTCGATCGTGATACCATGTTTCTTGGAGGACAATAAACTAGGAGATTGGGTTAATTGTTGGAGTTGATTTAGGGATCTATATAAGCTTGACCTTGGAGTTACTTGACCCCGATAATGGGAATTGGTGGACTAACTATAGTAAAGATAACCCTTTTTCAAGTATATGAGGATTATAGGACATTAGAAGATCATGTGGAACACCATAAACATTGGATTTGTAGTGATTAATGGAAGTTAATGGGCTGTTGCAGTTGATTCATAGGAAGGAAACAAGATCTTGGAGTGGCTTACGACGTGTTTCCTTAGGGTAGAGGTGCTTTATCTTAGACCCTGGAAGAATAGGATGAGCACTTGGATTGTCATGTTTTACTCCATCTTGGAAGCTTGTATACCCATGGATTTTTAGGGGTAGCCATACATATGAGTTTGGGGATCGTAGACATATATAGTTTTGTTAGACCTCCTCTTGGGAGTCATGAGGGTAATAATAGCATGAGTGATGATTGGAGCTGACCTACAAGAGTTGATGCTTTCGGTGGTATAAGGTTATTTGTTTAAAGGACTAGATAGAACAATTGGCATCTCAGAAACTGTGCCCAAGGATAAGATGATAAACGTTCACTCGCACACTAGATCCTTGAAACCCTTAAGCCCTACCAAGCGACAACATGGTCGGATCATAACTTTGGGTCTTGACTCTAGATCGAAAACACCTTGGCCCACACTCAACCGTTACCACCACCAATGCCCCAGCCTACCTTATGTACACCATGAACAGAAACTTCATGGAGTACTTGGTCACGTTGGTTGTCACTTTTACTTGGTGACCTACTCGTCTAACTGAAGATGGAAGAAGAATCGTTCAGCTGGTTAAGGAACATCTGAAGATCGCCATGTCAAGGAGGAAGAACTATACCAACCACTACCGTCAAGAAGTGAACTTCCTCGTCGAAGATCGTGCGTATCTGCAAACCACTCCTCTCTAAGGAACCAAGCATCTCCATGACAAGGAAACCCACACCAAGATTCATCGACCCTCTTCGAGATCACTCCAAGGTTGAACAACCTCCCCTTGAGATCACTTCGAGACGAAGAATAGACGGCTACCAGCTGGAGTTACCACCTGAGTTACCCACTGTGCACAACGTTTTCCACGCGATGCACCCCCGAAAGTGTTTCCAACTTCCTAACTAGCCCGATCCCTACCAGGGCATCAATCACCAAACCATTGACCCCCAGCCCAACCTGACCTAACGCGAGAGACCCCTTAGCAACCTGGATCAAGCAAGAACGTCATACACGAAGCCACACCATCAAGTACTTCAAGGTTCAATGGAGCACCATTCAGAAGCAGAAGCAGTATGGGGACGTGAAGGCTACCCAGATCCAAGTTTCCGTATTCCTTTCCGCGCCTAGTCTGGGAATCTCGGGGACGAGATTCTTGTAAGGGGGGTAGGTCTGTCGCACCCTGATTTTCATGCCACAACACTTAAGCTAATAAATCATGATAAAGTGTGGTTTGGCAAAAACTTTTGCATTATTTGGCTTTTATTTGGAGTTGGTTTTCTCTGTGTGTTTTTTTCAAGTGCTCTTTAAAGTCAACACAACTCCACCTTCTAAACTCCATATTCTTACTCCAAACTCTTGAACCAATGATCATGCCATGTGTATAGGACATAAAAATAATTTCTTACAAAAATAATTTGGCCAAATAGTATTTTCAAAAATTAGTTTTCCAAAAACCCCTGAATTAAGGTTTGTACTGCAAGTATTTAATTCAGGGCAGTAAAAATCTTTCCAAAAATATGTTTGACTCCTATTAGATATAGGATACCCAGAAACCACAAAAATGTAAATTTAAAAGTTATTTTCCTATTTTATTTAAAAGCTTTTTCTTAAGGCTATAAATGGTCTTTAATAGGGAAAAATTATTTTATTGTTTTAAAAATATTTGAGAAAAATTAGGGAAACTCAGTGGACATATATTTTCCATATATATGAGTTTAAACACATGGTCTTGATCAAAATATTGGACAAAACCTCCCAAAACCATTTCTGCCCATTTCAAGGATTTGAAATATTTCTACCGGAAATATTTTCATAAACATCCAAGGAAAATCCAGCAACTCACAAATGCATATTGTGATCACCTTGCAAAGCCTCATGTCAATCAAGGTCATTTTGGTTCACCAAAATGCCCCAAAACCCTCTCTGAACAGAATCAAATTTGAACAAGTTTGTACTACCAACTTTATTTCCTTGACCCCAACTTTTGTGAGCATGTTCACATGACCAAATGAGGCCACTACACCAAGTGGTGCATCAAGGAGAAGTTATTTGCTCAACTAGATCTACACAAGTTTATTTCTGCTAATTTCTAGGGTTTACAAAAGTTGCATTGGCAACTTTGCCCAAATGAACTCAATATTGGTGAAACCCCTTATTTTCTCATGCCATTTGACCCTGTCATGCCTTATGACAAGAGGAGTTCATCTTCTTGCCCAAACCAACAACAAACACCTTCTGCCATTTTACTAAAACCCCTGTTTTGACCACTTCCACTCTTCTCCATGGCCTCAACTTTTTACCACAACCCCTCCTAGTCCCCTTGCAACTCCAGTAGCAATGGAAAATCCATAGCTCAATTATTGGAGGAGTAAAACCCCACTTTCTCTCTCTGGACAACCCATTTCCCTCTCTCCCTCAACCTCTCTCCTCTCCTACTGGCTGTCCAGGGCATCCAAGGCCCTCTCCCCTTTGTTTACTCCTCCCTAAACAACCTAGACACAAGTGGCCGCGCCCTACGAGCCAAAGGCATGCCCTGGCATGCAATTGGCGTGCTCCAGAGCGCGCTACAGTGCACACCCGCATTGTAGCCGCCCCCTTCCAACCGCCTCCGGCCACCTCGGGCCTTCCAAGCACGCCCGATGATGCATCTCGTCGTCCGCAACGCGGCATCTGGTCGGCCCCCTCCTCCATCTCCCTCCTCTCGCGCCAGCTCGCACGCGCGACGACCGCCCGAGCGCACCAGTGAGCATGCTCACACGCGTAGAGCCTCTGGCCCCCCGCTCCCTCCCTCTCTCTCTCTCTCTCTCTTCCTTTCCTCGCTCTGGACCAAACCCACGAGCACCCAGACACGCCCACGCGCGCCCCCGTGACCCGCGGCAACGGCAACAACCTCGCCGGCGCACGAGTCTACGGTGAGCCGTGGCTCGCCTACTTAAAGGCCTCCCCGAGCCTCTCCCTCACCACCACTCGCTCCTACCTACTCCAAATAGGCCCCCTGTGCCCTCCACTCTCCTCCAGAGTAGTAGCGTGGGTCCGCTTGGCTATAAGGAACTATTTATCCGCATATATAGCTTTCTCTGCTACTCCTTCCAGTGATCGGTATGCAGTGCATTTGTCCGTAGACATGACAGCTTGTCCATGGAAGTTCAACTACGACGACCATCACGTTTCATCTGGCGATTCCCACGACGCCTCTCCAACCCACGGCACCACGCCCCCCGACGTGTGCCTCACACCTCTCGGCCGCATCGCCCCTCTGCCTTTGTGTGCATGCCATGTGGGCCACCTAAAATGCGGCGAGCATCAAGTTTCTACCACAGCCACCCGCGATTCTGAGGACGCCGCTCGAATCCATGAAACCACACGTCCCCCGACCTGCGGCTCACCCCTTTGGCCTGACTGCCCCTCTGCCTACGGGAGCATTACATGTGGACCAGTCACCTATCGGGTCCACATGTTATTGACTCAAAGGTAGGTGTAGTAAGGCACTGAAGCTCAGTCCCGACGGCCCTGAGAGGGAAATGTAACTCCTGCGCCAGGGCTTGTGGTGCTCCCGCAGCACGAACTCATGCCAAACTTGAGATTTGTCTCTTTACTATACATGCACACAACGATTTAATGGACATTGTAATCTCAACATGTGATGGGGAGCTCTAAATTTGAATTTGAAACTTGCAAAACTAAAAGATTCAAAACAAATAAACTGGGAGAGAGGGAGTATATCGTAGGATGTGTCCCATACAAAATAAGTCCCCTGGTTTGTCACCGCGAAGATGCGGTTAGAAAGGAGCACATCGTCTTCCTACTCATACAACAATAAATCGGCCGCAAACAACATGGTCCGCGTTTGACCGCCATGTGCAAGGTTCGTGCTTTCTTATTCAATCTCACCGTGGTTCCATCATACCAATTCATGCGGTGGCCCGTTGCATGGCTGATCCCAATGTTGGACAAAGGTTCTACGGGAACGGTGTCACGGTTGTAAATGTTGTGCAAATTGATGTTGGTACCCTCCCGTACATATGCAAGCCAATCTCCACTCGCACCGAGCCTAACCTGTGAAACAGTGGGCAGGGGGAGAATTAGGAAATGGACACGGAAGTAGTCTTTAGAATGCATTTACTACGTGATCAAACTCATCTTACCTGCTCATCGGAGGAAATTCGAGTGCCCCTCAACGTCGGCATCTCAAGGGGCGTCAACTTGCAACTACGGCCACGCCACGCTGGAGAGACCCCCAACGAAACATCCTCGTGCGTTCCACAGAACATCAAGATGCATTTGTATGAGTAGTTTATCTTGTGAGAGAAAAGGATGAACGAGGGAAGGCCTCTAGAGATAGAGATGGACACTACTACTACCAATGTGCTGGCCCGTGCGTTGCAATGGATCCAAAGTAGTAGAATAATACTTGTTCACGTGCTTGAAACATAAACACTCTAGTTTTGATATACATGTCTCAGCAGACATGACAGCTTGTCCATGGAAGTTGAACCACGGTGACCATCACGTTTCTTGTTTCTACCACTGCCACACCCACACGCGATTCCCACGACGCCGCTCCAACCCAGGGCACGATGTACCCCGACGTGGACATGGATCCTCTGACGTGGCTATCACTGCCTTGCCCTGCCTTTCCTTCGCTGATAGGTGGGACCCACGCTTATGGGTCCCACATGTCAGTGACAGAATGGTAGGATTGTTCGCGTTAGGGGATCCTCATCCCCCCGACGTGCCCCTCATCCCTCTCGGCCCCACCGCTCCTCTGCCTTTGTGTGCATGATATACTCCTAATATATTACTCCCTCCGTACCTAAATATTTGTCTTTTTTGACATTTCAAATGGACTATCACATACGGATTATATAGACATATTCTAGTGTTTCTAGCAAGATTCCCGCGCGTTGCACGAAGTTGAAGGAAAAGGTAAGCACAACTTATAAATTGACGGATCGAGTACTAGTTACAGTGATGCATATAATTAAGCAAAGGGATCGCACATGTCGGTATTGATTGGAACGAGAATGCAATAGCACAATAAGAATTAAAGCCACGATGATGCGATCGCAGTGGTGGTTACAGAAGGCAAGAAGAAAGATGGATCCACGAACGTACGACCTCCTCCTCCTCCTCAACTTAGTGCGCCGGGCCATCGACCGGCGGCTAAGGAGCGGCGGCTTTTGTGGCGAGGTCGAGGTGCTTCTCAGCAAAGGCATCCAAGGCTTCCAGCCGGTTGAGGAAGGCCAACCTCGTAGCGTCCTCACTGGCATTGTAGATACCTATGTACATGATTTGCTCGTACACGTGGATGTGTAGGTCGACGAATTCTTGTAGGGCGAGGCGCCTTGCTGTGAGCGCGACCTCCAGGTGGACATTCTTCGTGGCGTCGGCGGGCAGTCGTAGGGCCACCAGTGCTTGAAAGAGGTACCGACCATGGAGGGCGATTAGGGTGGCAGGCAATGAGGAGCCCGGGCGCGCGGGCTGGAGGAGTATGGCGATGTCGTCCGCGAGCTTCTTGATGACGATGAACTTGTTGCTGGTGTCAACGATCATCTGGTCCAACTGAGAGTCGTAGTTGGCGTCGACGGCGGCCATCTACCAGCCGGTCTCCAACACCATCTGGAGACGATCCTCGGCGCCATGTCGCATGCCAGCGTCGTGGACCATCTGGCGCAGCCGCTGGCCGCTCACGCGCATCGCCGCCATGGGTCTGGAGTGAGCTCTTTTGCGCTTAGTGTAGGTGCTTAGGCAAATGCTTAGGTGTGTACGATGTGGTAGATGCATTGGAATGGAGGGGCGCCTTTATATGAGGGCAATGAGGGCAAACTGCGTTGCATTCACATCGTGCACCCTATTTTCCCGGACCTCCTCCCATTACTTCCCTCATGCATTAATTGAGGAGGATGCATTGGCCGTCCAACATATCAGGAACCGCTACTCCCTCCCTCGTCTGCATTAAAGCTGTATCGGGAACTGCACTGCCCGCTTTCAAATCGAATACTCCCTCCGTCTAGGTGAGTATTAAGTCATCTTACGAAAACCAAATAGTAAACACATAGGTGTGGTGCATTAACTCTCACGTTGTTTCTTAGTCTAGCCATAGTGGGAGTAACTTAGGTAGTAACTTAAAACATCCCAAGACAATTTTGCTTATGTGGCAACTATTTAATGAGGAAAGAGGTGCTTGTGGTAACATAATATGTTACTGTAACATAGCGCTTTAGTCGCTTCGACAGAGACACGAGAAGATGAGGGAGTAGGCTACTGCAAACGTAGGGCTATGTGATTTGACAGCGAGTTACTGCTGGACAGGTGGGGCCCCGTGATTTGACTTGCCATTATCATTTTAACTGCGGTGCTACGACCGGCGTGAGTCTCCCAGATTCCTGACCACCTCCATACAGGTGCCTCTCCCAATGCTCCACCATGTAGTAGAGGCTGGCTCTTGCATGAGAGCCCACTTCTACACTTTTTCCTTGCCTCTATTTCCTCCACATATGCAAAAATGCCATGTAAAGCGCACTATTGTACTTCCTTTTACTTGCTCCTACAGGTGCTTAAGCTTGCCACATAGGCATAAAGTCTGATGTGGCAAGTTATTCAAGAAGAGAGAGACTAGTTTGGTGACCCAAGGAAGAAAAGGTGCTGAGCGCGTGTACCTAGGTGAAAAGACAATTTTGAGTCTATAGCTAATTAAATGAAGCAAACTTAGCAACACCATTTCATTGGAAGAGGTCACTCCTTGGCAAATGCAATAAATACTAGTACTTCATGTGTCCCATAATATAAGAACGTTTTTGGCACTACACTAGTGTCAAAAACGTTATTATATTATGGGACGGAGGGAGTACGAAGAAAGAGATAGAGAGGAGTAAAAAATACACTTATAGCCAACCTTGTTGTAGTATGAGTGACTAAGTGATGACTATGTATAACATGCCAAACATCAGATAGCCTAACGCACCGTGTTAAATCTCCAAGGGCGCGACCGCATGAGTGACGCGACAGTCGTGGTAGGCGCGACCACGATACGGGCTGCTAGCAGCCCTTGGATCTGAGATCAAACGGTCGCATGCTAAGTTGCTGAAAATTTGTAGAATAACCCTCCAGGATAGGATATTCACCCATAGGTCTAGAATCACACCATGCAACCGTCCGATCTCAGATCCAAGGGCTCTCGGAAGCCCGTATCATGGGAGAATGGAAAGCCACTACCCTGTCGTTCGCATGCTGGCAGTTCGCTCCTACTCGTCCCCGCACGTCCTTCAATACTACGGCGGTTCGCTCCTAGTCGTCCCGTCCATTCACATTACGGCAGTTCCACTAATCCTAACCCTCCTCCCAAATCCATGGCGTCCCAAATCTCCAGGATCGGCGATGAGTAAAAGGTTAGAACCATCACCGGGGATGAGTTCGATGTCATCTACACCCGTTCTTCCGCGACGGTGAAAGGATGCCTTTCTCGCTTCAGACGCATGTTCGAAAACTCAGATGATGAGTGGGTCGTTGGGCTAGATGTTGAGTACACCACAGTCCTGGGACGAGAGAAGGATATAAAGGACGAAGATAGGAAGAAGCCCGCCGTGATCCAGGTTTGTGTGCATGACTTATGCTTGGTCTACCACATATGCCATGCCGACGTTGAGTGCCAGGATTTTAAGGACTTCCTCGAGAGCAACCTAGTCAAATTCGTTACTGTAGACTTTGGTAACGACAAAGAAGTCCTGTGTCGAGTAGGCCTCGTTCTAGGCAACACCTTCGACCTCCAGAAGAATCGGCTGGTGTCCTCTCTTCAGCCTTCAATGCTGACCCTGGCAGGAGCCATGGTTCATCCTTCGTATGGTAAACTAGAGAAACCTCCATACACGTTTCATCGTCATGCATGGCAGCGGGATGTACTAGATATAGACCACATCCAGTATGCTGCAATGGATGGCTACCTTTGCTTCAATATCTACAAGGGTTGGATGAAGAGCAACAGCCAAGTGTGCGGTTCAAGCAAAGAAGTATCGGCCAAGAGGAAGAGGGACAAGGACGAAGTCGAGGACGTGGACGAGGACTCCGAGTAAGGTGGCAGTGTCGTTGCTCATGGTGGTTCTAATGCAGTGTCTACCGGAATAGTTGCAAAGTTTAATTTCAGGTGCGCTTAATTTAATTTGAGGGGTGTATTGTGCTGAGCCCCCAGTAGAACTATGTTATGTTTCTTCTTGTTACTTTAACTCTTTAGTACGTACATACAAGTATTTCTTACATTTCATCTTTTAGTTGGTACAGTACTACCACTCGTTTCTTCACATCATATATGTACAATATATATGGCCAACATCATATATCCAGCAGTTTAGTTGTCAAAGAATTTCAGGGTGCTTAGTTTTGTCAAAGAATTCCAGGGTGCTTAGTTTTATTTGAGGGGTGGGTTGTGCACTTGTGTTGGACACCATTATTGTGACAAGCCTTTTTAATAGTACTATATGCATAATTTGGTGACGAGCGCTCTCTATATGTATCACCTTTTTTTTAATTCCAAATTTTGCTCCATGGCGCAATCCATCGATACTACTACTGTACAAAAGTGGACATTTTTTAAAAGGCTAGAGGGCGGGGCAGTCTAGCTCGGTCGGTTTCATGAGAGGCGAGGGCTTTGTGATTTGACGGCTCATTACTGCTGTCAAATCGAATAGTACTGCACCCCCCGCTGCATGCCCGGCGCCTCCATTAAACCCCTCCGTTAAACCCGCATGCAAACCGAGAATCCTACTCCGGCCACACGTCCGTTCATGAGCGGGCCGGAATTAAACGCAACACCGGCCGAGCTCCTCCCGTCCGCCCTTAGTTTAAACGAAGCCAGACGCTGGCCAAGCTCCTACCGTCCGCCCTCTATTTACACGAGGCCAGACAGATAGCGGGCAAGAATCGCACCCCTCCGCCGCTCCCCCATCTCCTGTTGGGGAACGTAGTAATTTCAAAAAAATTCCTACGCACACGCAAGATCGTGGTGATGCATAGCAACGAGAGGGGAGAGTGTTGTCTACGTACCCTCGTAGACCGAAAGCGGAAGCGTTATATCAACGCGGTTGATGTAGTCGTACGTCTTCACGATCCGACTGATCCAAGCACCGTTACTCCGGCACCTCCGAGTTCTTGGCACACGTTCAGCTCGATGACGTTCCCCGGGCTCCGATCCAGCAAAGCTTCGGGGAAGAGTTCCGTCAGCACGACGGCGTGGTGACGATCTTGATGTTCTACCGACGCAGGGCTTCGCCTAAGCACCGCGACAATATGACCGAGGTGGAATATGGTGGAGGGGGGCACCGCACACGGCTGAGGAACGATCACGAAGATCAACTTGTGTCTATGGGGTGCCCCTGCCTCCGTTTATAAAGGATCCAGTGGGAGGGGCTGGCCGGCCAAGCCCTTGGCGCGCCAGGAGAGTCCTACTCCCTCCGGGAGTAGGATTCCCCCCTAATCCTAGTTGGACTAGGACTCCTCAAGGGGGAGAGGGAGAGAGGGGGCCGGCCACCTCTCCTAGTCCTAATAGGACTAGCGAAAGGGGGGAGGCGCGCGGCCACCTAGGGCAGCCCCTTTCTCCTTTCCACTAAGGCCCACTATGGCCCATTTTGCTCCCGGGGGGTTCCGGTAACCCTCCCGGTATTCTGGTAAAATCCTGATTTCACCTGGAACACTTCCGATGTCCAAACATAGGCTTCCAATATATCAACCTTTACGTCTCGACCATTTCGAGACTCCTCGTCATGTCCGTGATCACATCCGGGACTCCGAACAACCTTCGGTACATCAAAATGCATAAACTCATAATAACTGTCATCATAACGTTAAGCGTGCGGACCCTACGGTTCGAGAACAATGTAGACATAACTAAGACACGTCTCCGGTCAATAACCAATAGCGGGACCTGGATGCCCATATTGGCTCCTACATATTCTACGAAGATCTTTATCGGTCAGACCGCATAACAACATACGTTGTTCCCTTTGTCATCGGTATGTTACTTGTCCGAGATTCGATCGTCAGTATCCAATACTTAGTTCAATCTCGTTACCGGCAAGTCTCTTTACTCGTTCCGTAATACATCATCCCGCAACTAACTCATTAGTCGCAATGCTTGCAAGGCTTAGGTGATGTGCATTACCGAGAGGGCCCAGAGATACCTCTCCGACGATCGGAGTGACAAATCCTAATCTCGAAATACGCCAACCCAACATCTACCATTGGAGACACCTGTAGTACTCCTTTATAATCCCCCAGTTACGTTGTGACGTTTGGTAGTACCCAAAGTGTTCCTCTGGCAAACGGGAGTTGCATAATCTCATAGTCATAGGAACATGTATAAGTCATGGATAAAGCAATAGCAACATACTAAACGATCGGGTGCTAAGCTAATATAATGGGTCATGTCAATCAGATCATTCAACTAATGATGTGACCTCGTTAATCAAATAACAACTCTTTGTTCATGGTTAGGAAACATAACCATCTTTGATTAACGAGCTAGTCTAGTAGAGGCATACTAGTGACACTCTGTTTGTCTATGTATTCACACATGTATTATGTTTCCGGTTAATACAATTCTAGCATGAATAATAAACCTTTATCATGATATAAGGAAATAAATAATAACTTTATTATTGCCTCTAGGGCATATTTCCTTCAGTCTCCCACTTGCACTAGAGTCAATAATCTAGATTACACTGTAATGATCTTAACACCCATGGAGTCTTGGTGCTGATCATGTTTTTCTCGTGGAAGAGGCTTAGTTAACGGGTCTGCAACATTTAGATCCGTATGTATCTTGCAAATCTCTATGTCTCCCACCTGGACTAGATCCCGGATGGAGTTGAAGCGTCTCTTGATGTGTTTGGTCCTTTTGTGAAATCTGGATTCCTTTGCCAAGGCAATTGCACCAGTATTTTCACAAAAGATTTTCATTGGACCCGATGCACTAGGTATGACACCTAGATCGGATATGAACTCCTTCATCCAGACTCCTTCGTTTGCTGCTTCCGAAGCAGCTATGTATTCCGCTTCACATGTAGATCCCTCTACAACGCTTTGTTTAGAACTGCACCAACTGACAGCTCCACCGTTTAATGTAAACACGTATCCGGTTTGCGATTTAGAATCGTCCGGATCAGTGTCAAAGCTTGCATCAACGTAACCTCTTACGGTGAGCTCTTTGTCACCTCCATATATGAGAAACATATCCTTAGTCCTTTTCAGGTATTTCAGGATGTTCTTGACCGCTGTCCAGTGATCCACTCCTGGATTACTTTGGTACCTCCCTGCTAAACTTATAGCAAGGCACACATCAGGTCTGGTACACAGCATTGCATACATGATAGAGCCTATGGCTGAAGCATAGGGAACATCTTTCATTTTCTCTCTATCTTCTGCAGTGGTCGGGCTTTGAGTCTTACTCAATCTTACACCTTGTAACACAGGCAAGAACCCTTTCTTTGCTTGATCCATTTTGAACTTCTTCAAAATCTTGTCAAGGTATGTGCTTTGTGGAAGTCCAATTAAGCGTCTTGATCTATCTCTATAGATCTTAATGCCCAATATGTAAGCAGCTTCACCGAGGTCTTTCATTGAAAAACTCTTATTCAAATATCCCTTTATGCTATCCAGAAATTCTATATCATTTCCAATCAGTAATATGTCATCTACATATAATATCAGAAATGCTACAGAGCTCCCACTCACTTTCTTGTAAATACAGGCTTCTCCGAAAGTCTGTATAAAACCAAATGCTTTGATCACACTATCAAAGCGTTTATTCCAACTCCGAGAGGCTTGCACCAGTCCATAAATGGATCGCTGGAGCTTGCACACTTTGTTAGCTCCCTTTGGATCGACAAAACCTTCCGGTTGCATCATATACAACTCTTCTTCCAGGAATCCATTCAGGAATGCAGTTTTGACATCCATCTGCCAAATTTCATAATCATAAAATGCGGCAATTGCTAACATGATTCAGACAGACTTAAGCATCGCTACGGGTGAGAAAGTCTCATCGTAGTCAATCCCTTGAACTTGTCGAAAACCTTTCGCGACAAGTCGAGCTTTGTAGACAGTAACATTACCATTAGCGTCAGTCTTCTTCTTAAAGATCCATTTGTTCTCAATTGCTTGCCGATCATCAGGCAAGTCAACCAAAGTCCATACTTTGTTCTCATACATGGATCCCATCTCAGATTTCATGGCTTCAAGCCACTTTGCGGAATCTGGGCTCACCATCGCTTCTTCATAGTTCGTAGGTTCATCATGATCTAATATCATGACCTCCAGAACAGGATTACTGTACCACTCTGGTGCGGATCTCACTCTGGTTGATCTATGAGGTTCAGTAGTTTCTTGATCTAAAGTTTCATGATCATCATCATTAGCTTCCTCAATTATTGGTGTAGGTGTCGCAGAAACAGTTTTCTGTGATGTACTACTTTTCAATAAAGGAGTAGGTACAGTTACCTCGTCAAGTTCTACTTTCCTCCCACTCACTTCTTTCGAAAGAAACTCCTTCTCTAGAAATTTTCCGAACTTAGCAACAAAAAGTCTTGCCTTCGGATCTGTGATAGAAGGTGTATCCAACAGTTTCCTTTGGATATCCTATGAATACACATTTCTCCGATTTGGGTTCGAGCTTATCAGGTTGAAGCTTTTTCACATAAGCATCGCAGCCCCAAACTTTAAGAAACGACAACTTTGGTTTCTTGCCAAACCATAGTTCATAAGGCGTCGTCTCAACGGATTTAGATGGTGCCCTATTTAACGTGAATGCGGCCGTCTCTAGAGCGTATCCCCAAAACGATAGCGGTAAATCAGTAAGAGACATCATAGATCGCACCATATCTAGTAAAGTACGATTACGACGTTCGGACACACCATTACGCTGTGGTGTTCCTGGTGGCGTGAGTTGCGAAACTATTCCACAATTTTTCAAATGTACACCAAACTCGTAACTCAAATATTCTCCTCCACGATCAGATCGTAGAAACTTTATTTTCTTGTTACGATGATTTTCAACTTCACTCTGAAATTCTTTGAACTTTTCAAATGTTTCAGACTTGTGTTTCATTAAGTAGATATACCCATATCTGCTTAAGTCATCTGTGAAGGTGAGAAAATAACGATATCCGCCACGAGCCTCAATATTCATCGGTCCACATACATCGGTATGTATGACTTCCAACAAATCTGTTGCTCTCTCCATCGTACCGGAGAACGGTGTTTTAGTCATCTTGCCCATGAGGCACGGTTCGCAAGTACCAAGTGATTCATAATCAAGTGGTTCCAAAAGTCCATCAGTATGGAGTTTCTTCATGCGCTTTACACCGATATGACCTAAACGACAGTGCCACAAATAAGTTGCACTTTCATTATCAACTCTGCATCTTTTGGTTTCAACATTATGAATATGTGTATCACTACTATCGAGATTCATCAAGAAAAGACCACTCTTCAAAGGTGCATGACCATAAAAGATATTACTCATATAAATAGAACAACCATTATTCTCTGATTTAAATGAATAACCATCTCGCATTAAACAAGATCCAGATATAATGTTCATGCTCAACGCTGGCACCAAATAACAATTATTTAGGTCTAATATTAATCCTGAAGGTAGATGTAGAGGTAGCGTGCCGACCGCGATCACATCGACTTTGGAACCGTTTCCCACGCGCATCGTCACCTCGTCCTTTGCTAGTGTCCGCTTATTCTGTAGCCCCTGTTTTGAGTTGCAAATATGAGCAACAGAACCAGTATCAAATACCCAGGTGCTACTGCGAACATTAGTAAGGTACACATCAATAACATGTATATCACATATACCTTTGTTCACCTTGCCATCCTTCTTATCCGCCAAATACTTGGGGCAGTTCCGCTTCCAGTGACCAGTCTGCTTGCAGTAGAAGCACTCAGTTTCAGGCTTAGGTCCAGACTTGGGTTTCTTCTCTTGAGCAGCAACTCGCTTGCCGTTCTTCTTGAAGTTCCCCTTTTCTTCCCTTTGCCCTTTTTCTTGAAACTAGTGGTTTTGTTAACCATCAACACTTGATGCTCCTTCTTGATTTCTACCTCCGCAGCTTTTAGCATTGCGAAGAGCTCGGGAATAGTCTTGGTCATCCCTTGCATATTATAGTTCATCACGAAGCTCTTGTAGCTTGGTGGCAGTGATTGGAGAATTCTGTCAATGACGCAATCATCTGGAAGAGTAACTCCCAATTGAATCAAGTGATTATTATACCCAGACATTTTGAGTATATGCTCACTGACAGAACTGTTCTCCTCCATTTTGCAGCTATAGAACTTATTGGAGACTTCATATCTCTCAATCCGGGCATTTGCTTGAAATATTAACTTCAACTCCTGGAACATCTCATATGCTCCATGACGTTCAAAACATCGTTGAAGTCCCGGTTCTAAGCCGTAAAGCATGGCACACTGAACTATCGAGTAGTCATCAGCTTTGCTCTGCCAGACGTTCATAACTTCTGGTGTTGCTCTAGCAGCAGGCCTGGCACCTAGCGGTGCTTCTAGGACGTAATTCTTCTGTGCAGCAATGAGGATAATCCTCAAGTTACGGACCCAGTCCGTGTAATTGCTACCATCATCTTTCAACTTTGCTTTCTCAAGGAACGCATTAAAATTTAACGATACAACAGCACGAGCCATCTATCTACAATCAACGTAAACAAGCAAGATACTATCAGATACTAAGTTCATGATAAGTTTAAGTTCAGTTAATCAAATTAATTAAGAACTCCCACTTAGATAGACATCCCTCTAATCCTCTAAGTGATCACGTGATCCAAATCAACTAAACCATAACCGATCATCACGTGATATGGAGTAGTTTTCAATGGTGAACATCGTTATGTTGATCATATCTACTATATGATTCACGCTCGACCTTTCGGTCTCTGTGTTCCGAGGTCATATCTTATATGCATAGCTCGTCAAGTATAACCTGAGTATTCCGCGTGTGCAACTGTTTTGCACCCGTTGTATTTGAACGTAGAGCCTATCACACCCGATCATCACATGGTGTCTCAGCACGAAGAACTTTTGCAACGGTGCATACTCAGGGAGAACACTTCTTGATAATTTAGTGAGAGATCATCTTATAATGCTACCGTCAATCAAAGCAAGATAAGATGCATAAAAAGATAAACATCACATGCAATCAATATAAGTGGTATGATATGGTCATCATCATCTTGTGCTTGTGATCTCCATCTCCGAAGCACCGTCATGATCACCATCGTCACCGGCGCGACACCTTGATCTCCATCGTAGCATCGTTGTCGTCTCGCCAATCTTATGCTTCCACGACTATCACTACCGCTTAGTAATAAAGTAAAGCATTACATCGCAATTGCATTGCATACAATAAAGCGACAACCATATGGCTCCTGCCAGTTGCCGATAACTCGGTTACAAAACATGATCATCTCATACAATAAAATTTAGCATCATGTCTTGACCATATCACATCACAACATGCCCTGCAAAAACAAGTTAGACGTCCTCTACTTTGTTGTTGCAAGTTTTACGTGGCTGCTACGGGCTTAAGCAAGAACTCATCTTACCTACGCATCAAAACCACAACGATAGTTTGTCAAATAGACTCCGTTTTAACCTTCTCAAGGACCGGGCGTAGTCACACTCGGTTCAACTAAAGTTGGAGAGACAGTCTTCCGCAAGCCATCTATGTGCAAAGCACGTCGAGGGAACCGGTCTCGCGTAAGCGTACGCGTAAGGTTGGTCCGGATCGTCTCGTCCAACAATACCGCTGAACCAAAGTATGACATGCTGGTAGGCAGTATGACTTGTATCGTCCACAACTTACTTGTGTTCTACTCGTGCAAATAACATCAAACCATAAAAACCTGGCTCGGATGCCACTGTTGGGGAACGTAGTAATTTCAAAAAATTTCCTACGCACACGCAAGATCATGGTGATGCATAGGAACGAGAGGGGAGAGTGTTGTCTACGTACCCTCGTAGACCGAAAGCGGAAGCGTTATATCAACGCGGTTGATGTAGTCGTACGTCTTCACGATCCGACCGATCCAAGCACCGTTACTCCGGCACCTCCGAGTTCTTGGCACACGTTCAGCTCGATGACGTTCCCCGGGCTCCGATCCAGCAAAGCTTCGGGGAAGAGTTCCGTCAGCACGACGGCGTGGTGACGATCTTGATGTTCTACCGACGCAGGGCTTCGCCTAAGCACCGCGACAATATGACCGAGGTGGAATATGGTGGAAGGGGGCACCGCACACGGCTGAGGAACGATCACGAAGATCAACTTGTGTCTATGGGGTGCCCCCTGCCTCCGTATATAAAGGATCCAGGGGGACGGGCTGGCCGGCCAAGCCCTTGGCGCGCCAGGAGAGTCCTACTCCCTCCGGGAGTAGGATTCCCCCCCTAATCCTAGTTGGACTAGGACTCCTCAAGGGGGAGAGGGAGAGAGGGGGCCGGCCACCTCTCCTAGTCCTAATAGGACTAGGGAAAGGGGGGGAGGCGCGCGGCCACCTAGGGCAGCCCCTTTCTCCTTTCCACTAAGGCCCACTATGGCCCATTTTGCTCCCGGGGGGTTCCGGTAACCCTCCCGGTATTCCGGTAAAATCCTGATTTCACCTGGAACACTTCCGATGTCCAAACATAGGCTTCCAATATATCAATCTTTATGTCTCGACCATTTTGAGACTCCTCGTCATGTCCGTGATCACATCCAGGACTCCGAACAACCTTCGGTACATCAAAATGCATAAACTCATAATAACTGTCATCGTAACGTTAAGCGTGCGGACCCTACGGTTCGAGAACAATGTAGACATAACCGAGAAACGTCTCCGGTCAATAACCAATAGCGGGACCTGGATGCCCATATTGGCTCCTACATATTCTATGAAGATCTTTATCGGTCAGGCCGCATAACAACATACGTTGTTCCCTTTGTCATCGGTATGTTACTTGTCCGAGATTCGATCGTCAGTATCCAATACTTAGTTCAATCTCGTTACCGGCAAGTCTCTTTACTCGTTCCGTAATACATCATCCCACAACTAACTCATTAGTTGCAATGCTTGCAAGGCTTAAGTGATGTGCATTACCGAGAGGGCCCAGAGATACCTCTCCGACGATCGGGGTGACAAATCCTAATCTCGAAATACGCCAACCCAACATCTACCATTGGAGACACCTGTAGTAATCCTTTATAATCACCCAGTTACGTTGTGATGTTTGGTAGTACCCAAAGTGTTCCTCTGGCAAACGGGAGTTGCATAATCTCATAGTCATAGGAACATGTATAAGTCATGGATAAAGCAATAGCAACATACTAAACGATCGGGTGCTAAGCTAATATAATGGGTCATGTCAATCAGATCATTCAACTAATCATGTGACCTCGTTAATCAAATAACAGCTCTTTGTTCATGGTTAGGAAACATAACCATCTTTGATTAACGAGCTAGTCTAGTAGAGGCATACTAGTGACACTCTGTTTGTCTATGTATTCACACATGTATTATGTTTCCGGTTAATACAATTCTAGCATGAATAATAAACCTTTATCATGATATAAGGAAATAAATAATAACTTTATTATTGCCTCTAGGGCATATTTCCTTCATCTCCTCCTTCACCATTTTCTCCACTCCTCCGATGGCTTCCGGTGAGCCGTTCTCCGGCATATTACTCGGCTGGGTGGCCCTCCGAGCCCTCCGGATACGGGCGAGGCCGCTCCATGCTTCACCGACCTCGCTTGGCCCGACGGAGCCAGTTGCCGCCCCAAGCAGGCGCGTGGTTCAGCAACTCGCCGCTCCAGTTCAGCTCGATGAGGAGTGGCGAGTTGCTCCACGCCGGCACGGCGGCGAGCACGCCGGTACGGGCGTCGTCGCTGCCGCGTCGTACCGCGCCACCAGTGTCTGCGGTGGTCGCGCCTCCCGTGTCTGTGGGCGCGCCTCCCGTGCCTGCAGCAGCGCCATGCAGGCAGAGACAGAAGCCGGGTGCGTGGAGAGCAACTGGTCGGTGGCCAGCTTCTCCGTGTCCGCCGCCATCATCGAGGAGAAGTAGAACATGGGAGGCCGCCGCCACTTGGGACCCATGAAGGCCACCGCCGAGGCGACAACCGCGGATTCAGGTGGTTTCTTTGCTGCTTCGTCTCTTCTGAGGACCTTCGTCGACCCCGCAAGTGTCTGACGGACATGAGGAAGACAAAGGGATCCGCGGGCGGCCATTTAGATTATGTACTCCCTTTCCAACTGCCGGGGAATTTTTGTTCTAAGAATGGATAAATTGTATGTATCCATAACTAAAATAAGTCTAGATACATCCATTTCTAGGACAAGTATTTCTTGACGGAGGGAGTATTAATTATACAAGAGAGCCGGATTGGCACCTCTTAGTTCATGTAAATGTAATGAAATCCATGATGTTTATATGAAGATCCGGCTTTTTTATACAAAATCCTTCATGCTTATATGAAATCAGTCCGTGTTTGCACAAATTTCATCTGGTTGGTTAGAGTTGTAAAAATGTATGCCGCTGGCGTTTGATGTCGCCCTCCGCTTAAGGAAGCGGGAGGAAATTTGTCGGCTGCCGTTGGAGATGCTCTTTATGCTGGAAATAATAGAGTGACATCCAATCCATTTGAGCTAATTGCCTGTATGATTGTCCCCCTATAAAAAGTTAATTGCATGCACAGTGTACACGTGACTTGCAGGGTGGCTACAACTTCGTACAGAAAGTTAAAAAGAAACAAGTCCATCCTTAATCTTGTACTCTAAGTACTTTGTGGGTTCCACTGTCAGTACAGTGGAGAAAGAAGTTATATCAAATAAGTAGAGTAATATATAATATAAAAATATAAAGTTAGAAGACAGAATACAAACTCATGTCATCGCGTTGCAAGCATCCGGGGCTAACCAGCCCAGCACATTTTTGTTGTACACCATGCTCGAGATATATCTTCATGTCTACTCTTATATATGCTCCATTCGTTCCTAAATATTTGTCTTTTTCAGATTTCAAATGGACTACCATATACGGATGTGTCTGTAGACATATTTTAGAGTGTAGATTCACTCATTTTGCTCCGTATGTCTTTTCAGGAAGGGGTCAGATTTGTCCTTCATTTATTTATGAGGTATCCATATGGCACTACACCGCCAAGAAAAGGGGGTAACATCAAAATTATGGAGTACTTTTTTGAGTATGTTGGTAAGGTCTGGTCATAGTCACTTGTTGAAATCTCTAAAAAGACAAATACTCCCTCCGTCCGGAAATACTTGTCATCAAAATGGATAAAAGGAAATGTATCTAGACGTATTTTAGTTTTAGATACATCTCTTTTAATCCATTTTGATGACTAGTATTTTCGGACGGAGGGAGTAGAAAAAGAGTTGGTGATGATGGTGTGCGTGCCATCCTGCAATATAGGCCGTCGGATTTATATCTAACGGATAGGAAAGAAACTATGGAAATTTTGCAAAAATATACCCACACGTCTCTGCACATTCGCAAATAAGGCCTTCCCTTGTTCAACCTTTTTTCTCACAAGATAAACTATTCATACAAATGCATCTTGATGTTACGTGCAACGCACGGGTAGCTAGCTAATTTCTTTTAAAATAGTTGCTGAGATAATTGGGTTGAAGTGATATATTTTATGTCTGCCCCGAATGACTTCAGATTCACTTGTAGTAACAAAGAAAAGGTTGCCTTGTTAATTAACAGAAAACAGGGTGAAAACTATCACATGAGGCCGGTAAAAATAAGGCACACTGGGTTCAGCGTCATCGTCACTACAGCTGTGCGCGCGCGAGAAGTCTACATATCGAGGGGGCTACCGAGCGAGGCACCGAACAATGTTTGAGAGAGAAACCAATTGACAGATTATGATCAGATCGAGTTGTCACCCTTCTGCTGTCATTGTTGGGAGGGGGGAGGGAGAGAAAGATGTATTGAGAGTGTGTGCGGTAGACACAGAGGCACAACTAGCGAGTGTGTGTGTGTGTGTGTGTGTGTGTGTGTTTGAAAGAGGAGTAGATAGATTATTATCAAGATCGATGTGCCACCCTACTCCTTTGGTGCTGGGTAGTGTGTGTGTGTATGTTTGAGAGAGAAGCCAGTCGATAGATTAGTATCAAGATCGAGGTGTCACCCTACTCCTTCGGTGTTGGGAAGTGTGGGTGTGGGGGGGGGGGCAGTGACACTCACATATCTCTACTCTTATAAAAACACAGAGTTGGTGATGATGGTGTTCCTGCCATCCTGCAATATAGGCCATCCGATTTATATCCGACGGACAGGAAGGAAACTATGGCAATTTTGCAAAAAGATACCCACACCCCTCTCCGCATTTGCAAATAAGGCATTCCCTCGTTCATCCTTTTCTCCCACAAGATAAACTTCTCATACAAATGCATCTTGATGTTCCGTGCAACGCATGGGCATCTTGCTAGTAGGGAGAAGGAGTTTGTGTGACACATATCTAGCTATATTAAGGGATAGGTAGATAGCATATGTGTGAGAGACATTAGTGGCTGTGGGTGGGCGGAATTAGAGGGGTGGGCGTGTTAGACATAGAGAGCGTGTGTGTTTTTGTGTGAGAGACTTGTAGGACGGGGTAGAAAGACGAATTTAACCCTGACGGAGGGAGAGAAATACACGAAGTGCACGCGTGTGATCCCAATGCCCACGGGGAAATGAGATATGTATGCGTGTGAGAGAGATTGAACAATTCATTGACGTATCACTATCTAGCGATCGTGGACGTGCATCGCTTGAACATAAGTCAATATCTACTTCGTATCGTGGTCAAAGGTACAATATCGATTCAACGCTATAAAGATTGGACACTCACATATCACATTTTTTCTATTTTAAATAAGCCTTTTTAGTTGTGCATGCCAAGTTACAGTGATGTTTCTTCAAACAACCAATGTAGCTATCATGAACATGCACCATTGTTACTCTTGCATTCAAATTCATTAGTCTTGGATGATTTAAGTTTCTATTTTGAAGTAATATATGTAAGATTCATATATGAATTCAACGGGTACACAATTTATGAAATGGAGGCTATGTAATCATATGAGGTAACACTTTTAAGTAGCTGACTACAATATCCATTTCTTTTTGTGCGCCTCTACACTAACACGTCAATGCATTATGTTTAAAGTAAATAACCAATGGCACTAAATTATCTATTTACACGAGAAATACATAGGCTGATCGTTTGATCCCTTTTTTGTGAACGCGCCACTACACCCGTATGATTGACCGCGCCCGTGTGAACGTCCAAGTTATCGGCGCATCATCCCGAGTTATTGTCTTTTTTCTGGGGTGGACTTCACACCAGTTATTAACAGCTGACGCGTGCCCCGTGTACACAGTCTAGCATGACCTTCCCGCTAGCACGGTCCAAAATTAGTTGAAACTGGATACGGACGATCCTGCGGGCGGAAAAATCTCCCGCCTCCTTCTAAAATTTCTTCCACCTTAGTCTTTAGCATGCGAAATCCCCCTTTTGTCCTTGGTGCACGGAGACCAACAGTTACAATACCGCCCTCATCTACATGATAGGTCGGGGCTGCTTTGGTAACTTCCGGTTCCCCCACTACACGGCGCCCCCATTTCCTCTCCCCCTCCCGCAAAAATGACTAACTACACGGCACGCCGTCCGTACTTCATCCCCCTTTCTCCCCTCCCCTCTCAAAACCCTAGACTGCTCATCCACCGGCGTACCATAGCCCATTCACTGCCAGCGGCGTCCACCTCGCCGGATCTGCTTCTGCGGCCGCATCTACCCCTCCCACCTCCCCTAGAAACAAGTAAACTGCTCATCCACCACTGTACCACAACCCATTCAGTGCCGGCCTTGTCCACGGCGCCGGATCTGCTTCGCCGGTACTCTCATCAACCGTCGCGCATCTGCAGCGGCTCATTCATACTCCCCACCGGAGACGCTTCGTGCACACCCCCCGGAGCCGCCCCACCGACGCCCCCATCGACGACCTCTGATCCTCTTTGCCGACACCTTCCTCAACCCTACCGGAGCCGCTTCGCCTACACCTTCCTCAACCCTATTGGAGTAGCTTCGCCTATAAAATTCTCAACCCTACCAGGGCTGCTTTACCAACTCACAAGTTCACAGCCTCAGATCCGCTTCCTCGCACCCTCATCCAACCTACCGCAGCAGCTTCTGACGCCCCATCCACGGCCACAGATCCGCATCGTCGACACCACTCTTAACCCAACCACCAGAGCAGCTTCTGACGCCCCGTCCATGGCCGCAGATCCGCATCATCGACACCATCCTTAACCCAACCACCGGAGCCGCTTCACCTACGCCCTCGTCCACGGCCATAGATCCGTTTCGCCCACACCGTAGTCCACCCTACCGGAGCCGCTCCACAAACACCCTACTCGACTGTTCTAGATCTCCTTACCGGACCCTGACAGCCATCATGGTGTCATCACCCTCGACGTTTCTAACCTAATTCCCACAGTCTGGAGAGATGCCAAGCACCCGCCACGGCCTAGGTACTTGTCACCTTTAAACCCGTCCAGCATCACCTGCCTGATGTACTTCAAATATACTAACCGGTCGCTGTTACCTGTTATGCAGCTGGCAAAAACTACAAGGACGATGTTTCTTCTGGATCTAACAGCTTGGCTAACCAAGATCCTGGACTGAGGCATTGCTATGATCTTGTAAGCGCGTCTCTCTCTCTCTCTCTCTCTCTCTCTCTCTCTCTTGTATTGTTCTGTGCCTGCCAGCGTGCTTTGCTAGGATTTTCGACCAGTAATCCCTTTGTGCAGACAATGATTTCTACTACTCGCTGCTAAATTAGATATGTAGATGTCATACATGATACTACCTCGTACCTCCGTTCCTAAATATTAGTCTTTCTAGAGATTCCACTATAGGCTACATATGGAGCAAAATGAGTGAATCTACACTCGAAAATGCATCTATATACATCTGTATGTGGTCCATACTGGAATCTCTACAAAGACATATATTTAGGAACAGGGGCAGTACATTACACAAAATCATAGGTGGCACGTAGGAATTCCAGTGCACTACATTAGGCTCCCTTAGAGTGCCTGCTAGTCCAGCATACAGAGTCATGGCTAATTTATGGTACGCACACAATTGTTAATTGGTGGTTTAAATATGCGCGAGGGATATGCAATGTAGTATCATGCAGAGATGTCTGAAATTAGCCGTGTCAACTTGCAGATAGGGTTACACAATGAAAAAGTACAAGATGTATGTGGCAATTTCATGGAACATCGCAAAAAAGGAGAGACAACGGTGAGCCTATACAGTGTGCTATGGTACGTTACTCCTCCATTGCAATCATCGTGACATGTTATTTGTATGCCAGTTGTTATTAGCCAAGTTTCTTAGGGACAGTTATTATGAGTTATCCTAAGAAAATAAGCACCTGTGAATATAAGTTCCATGTAACAAGCCAACCAGTTCTTTTCATTGCATTTTCAGCTTATCTTTGGTATGATCAGTGGAAAGTCTAGATTGCATTATATTTTTTTCATTTTGCTTCCCATATGGAAATTAATTTGACTTGCAAACATCACAAATTGAACCCAGTGCAGTAATTAATATGATAGGAAAATAGACCATCACTATTTGCTCAAAATGCAAATACAAAGATACCATCTACTTGGCACAATCTACTTTGGTCAATGTTTTCCATAGAGATCCCATTGCCTAATTTAAACGAAGAACGCATGACCCACATTTAAATGAAGAACAATTATTTATTGAAACTCGATGGTCCAAGTGGCTGGTTATTATCGTATAGCAGCACCACCTGAAAGCATCATATAGCAGCAGCAGCTCATAGCAACTCATCATACAACAGCAGCAGTCTGCAATTCATCATATACCAGCAGCAGCTCATAGCAATTCATCATATAGCAGCAGCAGGAGCAGCTCATAGCAATTCATCATATAGCAGCAGCAGGAGCAGCTTGTATCAACTCATCATATAGCAGCAGCAGGAGCAGCTTGTAGCAACTCATCATATAGCAGCAGCAGCAGCTCGCAGCAATTCATCATATAGCAGCAGCAACTCATAGCAACTCATCATACAGCAGCAGCAGCTCATAGCAATTCATCATATAGCAGCAGCAGGAGCAACTCGTAGCAATGCATCATATAGCAGCAGCAGAAGCAGCTCATAGCAATTCATCGTATAGTGGATCAGAATGAAAATTTGGCAAAAAAATCAGAGGAGATCCTCACCTTGCTGGATGAGCTCATACTTCAACAGCACCTCAAGGCCATGGCCTGGGAGGAGGGGAGGGGGAATAAGGTTCCTTCTGCCGCAGTGTGGCATCAGCCGTAGTTGTGCAGCGCCCGCTAGAGTAGTGCATTGGACGAACCACAGTGGAGCAGCTGCTGGAGACCATGAGAAGGAGGGGCGGCGCCAGAGGGATGAGAAGCCAGGGAGATTTTCCCCTACCCGCCGGCCATGTAGCCTAGATGGACATAGCATCGTCGAGGATAAGGCCAGATGGGACCAGTGGCGACGGCTCGCTGGAGGAACCCTAGTGCTGCATGCAGGGGATCGAGGTAGAGGGAAAGGGGAGAGGAGATGCAAGCGGGCAGGACAATGAATGCTTGCGTGTTTGTTTTTACTTGAGGGTCAGGTGTGACACGGGCATCAGCAGTTGCATTTTGAGTGTAATATAGGCAGACAACAGGGTCATTTCACTATTCCCCTTCCCTTCAATTTTTAGTGAGGTTCTACACGAAACACCCCCCTCCAAAGCGAAATTAGTTAAGCCCAAGCCCATAACTCAAAAATGACTTCTTTACGTCTTTTATGGCTTATTTTGACAATATGCCCTGAAAAGGCGGAATCGAACTGGCCCTTAACCTGCAATTCAATTGTGCGTGCAATGATGAATCACCGATGCCTGCTATCTGTACATTTAGGCATCATCATACATGGCATAACCTAATACATGTGCATTCCATTGTAGAATCTGGAATATGCAATGTTTATGTTAGTTCATACGTTGCACATGATGTTTAAATGCCCCTTAAATCTGGTCAGTCAAGTGATGGTCTTTAAGCCTCCTTCTTTGCTTCTTTTGTTGATATGTAAGATTTGCGCACACTTCTGTTCAATTGCTTGTTTGCATCAGCCAGCCATACTAGGACTGTTTGCTTTGATTACTTGTTGTTCTTGACCTAACACTCTAACAGAGCTTGTCAACGATTTAAACACTAAGGGCTGCTGTAGTGGGGCCTTGTCTAACACATAGGTGACATAAAGGTTTGGCTGTACACTACATTAGGCTCTCCAAGAGTACCTGGAGATCCAGTTCGAAGGTATGCCTAGCTTTTACATAGTGCAGACATAGTAAATGCTCATTTCATTGTGTTCAAGTTCAAGAGATGCGGCATGTTTCATTATATGGTGTTGTTTTGTTATAATCTCATCCTTTTGTGCTCATAGACTGGAAACTATGCATATTTATCTTCCAAGGAGACGAGTAACTAGTTTGTGTCACCTTGCAGAGGGGGTGCAATGAAGATAAGATTGAGGATTTCCAAGTACAAGATGTTAGGAAGGAGCCTTGCAAGAGAAGTAGGAGCTGCGCCGAGCCTCTTTAACCTGCTAAGGTAAGTCACTGTATGCCACTCAACAGTTCAATTTCTTGTTTGTTTCAGGCATAGTTAATTTTCTCTTTTCAATTGCTTTTTTTGTCCTCAGTTAATGATATGCCCAAATTATCATGCCCGATGTTCGGTACTTGTATCACTATTAGTTGACATAATTAAAGGTCTCACCATTTAATTACTCTGCTGAAGTGTGCCTGAAGCTTTGAAGTCTATTAACCAACTATTATTGCATGAGGCTCACAATCTAGTTTATACTACGCTAATGATTGCATAGTTTTGCCTGCTGTAGTATGTTTGTATGAAACCCTCTGCTGTTTATTATGCTCCCTAAGACTTTAATTGAGGCACAGATTGGCCAACTGCTTGCTTACTTATACGCAACGTGCTGTCTAAATTTGTAACTTGTCTGTATTTTCGATTGGGCCCCAACATCATGCTCCTCTGGTGAGCTAAGATGGATTTCTGTATGCAGGCTGCACAGACTATCTTTTTTATAATTTTTAAAATATCACCTGCTTAAGCTTCATGACGTGTAACATTTTTTTAAAGTGACATGTAACATTATTGTTAGTCCTGTTTTGCCATGTAGTACAAAATAGTGTCTTGTTCGCTTCACTGTTGTAACTATATTTTTGCCCTAGTCATGTGTACTTACAGAAACATTTTAGGATGAAGTGACATCTACACAAAGATCTGCGAGTAGTGCGGCATGGCCGTTACCGAATGATTATGGATTGGAATTAGAATGTGCTAATGTTCTCGAGCATCAAATAGAGGTGGCAAGACAATGTGTACATGATTGTCAACGTATAATCAACAAGTTGAGACTGAACATGCAGGTATTAGATGCAGGAGTCAAAAAAATGAAACAAGACACTGAGGTAACCATGAAGGAATTGGAGATTTTGCAGACTGAAATTTGTGCTATCTGAATCCGGCCAATCCTATTTTCTGAAGAGATTATAGTTCAAATGGAGTTAAGTTGATGCGCGTCCACGATGTATGAGTTGTATTTGCCCAGTGTATGTAATTTGCTGTTTGTGTATCTTTATTATCACGTGTGCCGAACCATAATGCCCAGTGGGTATAATCGGCTGTAATTTCTTTATTGTATAGTGTAGGATTATTCTACCTTTGTATGCCTTGATCTCTTTGTTGTAATAGTGTAGTCTTTTTAGAGGTGATAGTATTGAGTAGGATAATTCTTTGAATATGCTATATCGTTCAAACGGGGGCCAATACGCCCGACCATGGCCCTTCACGGGCCGTCGGATCCATGGGCCTTCTACGTCTCGTAGGTTCCATGGGCCTTCTATGTCTCGTAGGATCCATGGGCCTTCTACGTCTCGTAGGATCCATGGGCCTTGTACGTCTCATAGGATCCATGGGCCGCCAGCTCATTTATGGGTCTTGTACAGGCCTTTAATGGGCCGTAGATGGGCCTTTAATAGAAATCGTACGTTTTATGGGCTGACCATAACGGGCCGTTAATAGGCCGTATTTGGTGATGCTATGAAAATGGCCCAACAGACTAACGGTCCACAAACGGGCCGACTGTAACGACGGGCTGAATTTGGCCCACAAGAAAAAAAATGACAGTAACGGGCCGTAAGTAACTGAATGCTGCAAATGAGCCCAAGAATAAATGGGTCCTCAGAAGGCTGAAAGTTAACTTGGGCTGGAAACGGCCCAACAGAATAAGGGGGCGTTATTGGGTATAAAGTGATACACTGTTCATTACGGGCCAGTTTCACCACGGGCCGTTATTGGGTGTAAAGTAATACACTATTCATTACAGGCCAGTTTCAGCACGGGCCGCTAATGGGCCAAGAGTTACAAAGGGCCTCATATGGGCCGAAAGACGTCATGGGCTATACATGGGTCAAAAGTGAAAACGGGCTGGAATCATAGTGGACGGCCCAGATGACGCTACTGGGCCTAATTCGGATAGGGCGTAACGGGCCTTGGGTTAGCGGGCTGTAAATGGGCTATATGCGAACAGGCCGTTAACAGGCTCTCCATGGGCCGACCCGACAGCTTTTGACCAAGTCAAACGGGCCGGCCCGCCAGCTTTTGACCAAGTCAAACGGGCCGGCCTTTTCATAGGAATGGGCCACTGTTGGGCCATGCCACGTGTCGACGTATCATAGGCGCCTATCTAACCCGCTGGCGAGCTCACACGTGTTTCGTCGGGCCAATAAGAATTTTACACGTGGAAATTTCCCATTGGTCGGGGCTGTTAACGGGTTATCGGATCCAAAACCCGACCTGATAGCTTAACGATGTTCCGTTACGGTGGATGCCACGTGTCGGTCACCCTTGACGAAAGCACTTCTGTGACGCGCGATTTATCGTCATGGAAGTGGACACTCCCATGATGATAATTTTGGTAATGTCATGGAACACTTCTACGACAGCACAGGTATGACTATCTTGATTTTGTCATAAATTTGTCATGGATGTACATGCATGACAAAAAAAGCGACCTACTGTGACAAACACGTATCATCACGGAAGTGTATTTTTTTTGTAGTGAGGGGGGATGGCATCCCGCATTCTTCCATCTTCTCCCTCCTTCTACTTCTGCTCCTTCCTTCCATTCGTCATGGAGAAAGGGAATCCCGGTCCTTCGACGGTGGCGGCGAGGGTCGCCGCTCGACAACGCGTCCCTCCTCCTCCTGCGCCCGCGGTGGCAAAGCCGGCCGCGGGGGGAAGGGGGAGGGGGCAAGGCCGTGGGCGAGGCTGGGGCAGAGGCCGCAGCGCTCGGGGAAGAGGAGGACGGGGTGGCGCGCCGGCCTCGCCCCCGCTAGCAGCTCCTCCTCCGGTGGAGGGCCACGTTGGGGACAACCCCTGCGAATTCTTCGTCAGGCTGTGCCGGCTGCCGCGCCGTCGCCTTCGCCTCCCGACTCCATTTGCGCGGGAGATGGAGCTGGATCTGCCGCAGTCATTGCGGCTGCACATGAGGGGCTGCGGTATTAGCGGCACATGGGCCGACGTCGAGTTCCCCGTCCCTCATGTCATGTATCTCCACCTAGGGTGGAAGACGTTCGCTCGTCTCCACAGCTTGACGGAAGGGCTCACTCTCCATTTCAAACTAATGTAGGGTGGCCTCCTCTCCGTCAAGATCTTCGGGCACTTCGGGACTCGCGTAAGGTGCTGCGTGGAGAGCTCTTCTGACGACAAAGATCCTTCCTCGAGCGAGAGTGGCGAGGAGGACAGCGGCAGCGACGACAAGGCCAGCGGGCGGCAGGATGACGGGTCCGACTAGGCGTCGGGCGCCGCTCCGAGCGGCACCGGTGACCCCATCATCCGTGTTGCTGGCTCCTTGAACTTCTCGGGGTCGTCTCCTTGGGCAGCTGCGGAAGAGGAAGAGGGCGGGCGGCAAGGCCGTCAAGTCAGAGTACGCGGGCACCGACAGCTTCGACGCGTACTGACGTCCTGCCGCCTCGTCTTCAAGCTTTGCCTCTGGCGCCGCCATCACCATCCAGCCCTTGGACGGCCACCGAGATGTTCTCTTGGTGTCTTCTGCCACTCGTAGCTTGCCTGCACCCCTTTTGCCCTTTTCGCCTCCTTGAACTGCCTCCTGAGGAGAGGGACAAGAAAGGTATTATGGGCACCTTATCTCTTTTTAGTCTTGTAAGCCTTCGGGCCTTTGTCGACTTTAGAACTTGTAATCCCCTTGCTCATGTTTTTCATTTCGTATGAACTGTACCTGTATGAAATATTTTTTAATGAAAAAGGGATGTTTGCTGGGGTTTTCGTTTGTAGGTAAAACCCACGACAAGGAGTAAATCCTTGTTACCCATAAGATAAACGTTTTTCTTGCCCGGCAACAGGCCTTGCCGTCCCCCCACTTCGCTCGACCTATCTCACGCGCTTGGCGGAGGCAGGGATGAGGTGGGCTTAGGCTCCTCGTTTCGTTTCCTTGCTTCCGTGACTACGACCAAACTCGGTCCCAGGAAATGAGTCCTGGGGTCCGGAGTGAGGGGAGCACAGTAGCCTAAGGATAAAATGAGGTTTCACATACCTCAGTCCACAATGAAACACATGATAAGGGATAAAGAACTTATCTAAATCTGTAGCCCCCGGCAACCTCGGCTTGCCGCGGGTGGATCTTTGCTCTTGTAGCCGCCGGCAATACTGGTTTGCCGGGGCCTGGGCGTCGGTCCGTCCCCTTTCTTCCAATGCAGCTCGGCAAGGATATTCATGTGTCCTGCGAACCAAAGAAGACAGAGAAGAACAGAAAGACGCGCATTCGACCTCTAAGCTAGGGGTTAGCTGCCGCTAAGCACTATCAACCCTAATCAAGGACGGGACTCGACCTGGCATGCATGCTATAACTTAGGGTAACAACGCTTCATTTATTCTCGCTCAGGGTCTGCGCGTGGCTCTGTACAAAGGGTCACATGCCTTGCGGCAAAGCTCGTACAAAAGGTGGCTTGCCGGGAGGCCCGGCAAGCCGCACCTTATGGGTAAAACTTGCGAAGATGCTCGATGTTCCAGGAGTTGCTCACTAGTACGGCATCCTCGGTCTCCAGGCGGACTGCGCCAGGCGTGGTGACTCGTATTACCCGATAAGGGCCTTCCCACTTCGGCGTCAACTTGTTGGAATTCTTGGCCGACTGGACGCGCTGAAGAACAAGGTCGCCTTCCTCAAAGCTTCGGGCATGAACCTTGCGGCTATGGTAGCGGCGCAAGGCTTGCTGGTAGCGTGCCGCTCTCACAGTCGCCCGAAGACGATCTTCCTCAAGGAGCGTCACGTCATCTTGGCGCAACGGCTCTTGCTCAAGCTCGTCCTAAGCGAGCACTCGAGGTGACCCGTATATGAGTTCCATGGGGAGAACTGCTTCTGCCCCGTATACCAGGGAAAAAGGTGTCTGGCCGGTAGCTCGATTTGGCGTCGTCCTGATCGACCAAAGAACCGCCGGCAGTTCATCAGTCCAGCGCCTTCCGCTCTTGTGCATCTTGTCAAAAGTATTTGTCCTCAGGCCTCGCAACACTTCAACATTTGCCCTCTCCGCTTGGTCGTTGCTCCGTGGGTGTGCCACGGAAGCAAATCAGACCTTGCTGCCGAGGTCTTGAATGTATTAAATGAAGGTGTGGCTTGTGAACTGCGTGCCATTGTCGGTGATGACTCTGTTTGGCACACCAAAACGGTAGACCAGTCCTTTGAAAAACTTGACAGCTGACTGAGCAGTCACCTTTCTCACTGCTTCCACCTCTGGCCACTTTGTAAACTTGTCGATTGCAACGTACAAGCACTCAAAGCCCCCGACGGCGCGGGGTAAGGGGTCCAGTATATCGAGCCCCCAGACCGAGAATGGCCAGGAGAGAGGGATTGTTTGAAGGGCTTGATGAAGCTTCTTTGAATGGAACTGGCATGCTTCACACTTGGTGACTAGTGCCGTCGCATCCTGGAGGGCGGTGGGCCAGAAGAAACCTTGCCAGAACGCCTTCCCGGCAAGGGCCCTTGACCCTATGTGGGAGCCACATATGCCTCCATGTATCTCTGCCAACAGCTCCAGTCCTTCCTCTCGGGGGATGCACTTGAGTTTCACACCGTTCAGTCTTCTCCGGTATAGGACGTCATCGACGAACTGGTACAGGGCGGACCGACGGGATACTTTTTTCGCTTCTTCTTGCTCCTCAGAAAGCTCCCCTGTCTGGAGGAATTGGACAGTATGCTGCGCCCATGCCGGAGCCTGGGTGTAACACCCCGGTGTAATGATGCTACAGTAACCCTTAGGGTTAAGTTAATCTTTTTGCTAAACATGTGCCTGATCATTATTGTCTCATGTTCTTTCAAATTCCAGTTGATATTCAAATTCAAATTCTGAGTGAAATTCAAAATGCTCAGACATGAAAACAAAAATGTTCATCATGTGCCAAATATTCCACAACTAATATTTGTGGTGGACCAACATTTTTGCAAAAGGTTTGAGTGGCCTAAGCTACTTAAAACGGTGACCTAAGCAATAAATTAAATGCCCTTTTTAATTTAAAAATTGGCAGCTATTCCAAAAGCCTCCCAACCTTTTGTCGCAGTGCACTTTAATTCTCTGAAATTGTTTTGGCCAGTGGCATAATTTTGCAAGTCATTTTTGGCTAAAAAGAAAATGCAAAAGCTGCTGATAAAAAAAACTAAAAGAAAAAGGAAAGGAAAGAAGAAGGGGTGGGAGAGCCCTGGCCTCCCCTTGGGCCTCGGCCCACCTCGGCCAGCCGGACGGCCACAACCCCCTCCTCCTCACTGCCCTGGGCCTCAGTCCACAGTGGCAGGCCTTTGCCCAGCAGCCCAACCCCCACCCTCGGTCGTCTTCTACTGCTCGACCGACCGCTCGGTCGCGGTCGCCACCGGACCGGCTCACCGGCATCGTCAGCGAGGGGATAAGGCCGCCCCAACGCCTCGGCCTCCACCCATCTCTCCCACTTGCCCCCTCTCTCTGCCTCTCCCTTCCCCCCCAGATCCCCTTCTCCCCCCCTCACCGAGCGCCATCGCTGCTGCCTTCGGTCATCTCCGCGGCCACCGGCGGCCCCGTGCCCGCTGGCCTTGTCTACAGGCCTCGCCGCGGTCGGCCACCTCTTGTGGTGCCACAAGGTGGAGACGCGGAGCCCCGCTGCCTCCGTTGGCCATCGTCTGCATCGCCCGAACACGTCGTCGTCTTCCTCGAGTCGCCCGCGATCCCCTTCTTCCCCGACGACGTTCTGCTGCTACTAATCTCCCAAGGGCCACCGTGTGTGCCGCTCGGTGAGCCCCTCATCTTCTCCACTCGCTCCCCTGGCCTCTTCGCTCCCGTAGCCACCGCACCGCCATGGCCGAGCTCGGCTCCGCCGAGCAGCTGGCCGCCGTCGTTGCAGTCATTGCCATGCTCGCCTGAGCATGGGAACATGCTCAGTGCAGCCCGCCGAGGCCGCCCGTGCCATTTTCCCACCTCGACGTCCCCCGTAGCGCCGTTCCCGATCACAGCCGAACTCCGGCGAAGTTCCCAAGCTCGCCGTCATCGCCGTAGGGCCTCCCTAGCGCCGAGACCACCGAAGTTCGACGCGCGAGCGTGCGCCCGATCGAACGCAAGCAACCGCGCGCAAAACAGCCTTCTGTGGCGAATTTCCGACGCGCTCCGGCGATGCGCCGCCGTGAATTTGGTCGCCGGAGACCTCTCCGGCACAGCCGCTAACATGGACGCATGGGACCCATTACCTGAGCCACTGACACTGGCCCCTGTGGGTCCTAGTTGACTGGGTTGACCCAGTCAACTGCTGACTGGGCAGCCCAGTGTCAATGACAAGAGGGACCCACCCGCTAATTACGTCTTTAAGACTAATTTAAATTAAAATATAATTAGCTTATTTAATCAATCACTGACAGGTGGGACCTACTAACTAATTAACCTCTAGGTTAGTTTAATTTTCTGTTAGAATTAACAGAGGCTGACATGTGGGCCCCACTTGTCAATTTGACCTGGTCAGCCGTCCTGTTGACTGCTGACGTCACAATGATGTCATGCTGATGTCTTTTTCCTTTTGTGTTAATTTAGATAATTCCAGAATATGTCTAAAATCTTTAGAAATTCATAGAAAATAAACCGTAACTCGGATGAAAATGTTTTCTACATGAACGTTGCTCATAACGACGAGACAAATCTGAATATGATGTCCGTTTACCTGTCAGATGCCTCTAACTATCTGAACATGGAACTTTCCCCCTCCGGTCATCTGTCTAACATAGGACCGGAACCGGGAATACATTCCCGGTTGAATTTCCCCTTCTCCTATATCGTGTAGCCTTACGTTAGGTCACACCCGGCACAACTTATTGCCATGATTATGCCTTATGATGCTATGCTTGCTTTATATTTACTGTTTATTCCCCCTCTTCTCTCCGGTAGACCCCGAGATCGATGCCGCCCCTGTGATCGACTACGTCGACGACGACTCCTCCTTGCCAGAGCAACCAGGCAAGCCCCCCCTTTGATCATCCCGATATCGCCCATTCCATTCTCTCATGCTTGCATTAGATTTTGCTACTGTAATTGTTTGCTCCTATTCTGATGCATGGCATGCTTTTGTATCTGCTCTTGTAGCTTACATGCTTATCCTAAACTGCCTAGTATAGGTTGGTTAGTGATCCATCAGTGACCCCCACTTGTCCTTGTTGCCCCTGCTTCATCATTGACGACTCGATCTACATGATCGAAGACCAGGCCCCGACACCGCACATCACTTCCCCTTAGTTGCTCGACACTACTGGGTTACTATCGAGTACCGAGGGTGAACCTCTTCAGCACTTCTGATGTTAACCCTGTAGTGTAGTCATTCGGTCGTGGTCATCGAGGGTGATTTCCTCCTTAACCACTTTCGGTACGACTCTGTCGTGCAACCCCTCAAGTGTGAACCTCGGGGGTGATTCCTCTTATGTTCACCTTGATGATTACATCTAGTGGAGTTCATCGGGGGTGATTCCTCGGGTTTTCCCTTGATGTTTGGACACACTGATACTTGGACTTTACCACTGTTACTTGGAAAGATGGGTTGACCCTGAGGGGTACCCGCGCGAGCTTAATTGCGAGTGATGTGGAGTCGGGCGGGCCTGGAAGGTGCCCGCGAGATAATTACGAGGCGTGGCCGGGCATTCCTAGCCCTTGCCGCAAGTCCTCGAGACGGGGCAACGGGGTCACATCTTTCGTGAGTCTCTGCTTGTTACCGCGCGTTCCTAATCCACTACGATTTGGATATTTGATCTGAGGGGCCTCTGGCTCGATAGCACTAACCATCACGTGGGCATAGTATGGGCGTTCTGCCTCGTATGCATCAGCCGAAGTTAAATAGACGTTAGCGACTGAGCGGCGCGCGCCGGGTTGGACTGCGTAAGCGCCTGCCTTGTTGAAGGAGGTAGCTAGGTCTGCTCACCGTCCGCGTTCGCAACGTGCAGGAGTTCCCGGGGAGATGGCCCATGACCCCTAGGGGCATAGGTTTAGTCCGGCGTGCTGGCCTCTCTATTAAGCCTAGGTCGGGTTGCGGCGTATTGTTTGGCCGAGGCCGGGCATGACCCAGGAAAGTGTGTCCGGCCGGAGTCAATCGAGCATGGTGGGTAAGTTGGTGCACCCATGCAGGGAAGAAAACATCTATCGATAGCCTGTCCTACGGTAACGGACACTTGGAGTTGTATCCCGATCGATACAACTAGAACTGGATACTTGTGATGAGAATTGGATGGTGATGAGAAATGGATTGTGATGATAACTGGATAGTATGGTGTAACACCCCGGATGTAACTTGCCATATTTGTAACTCCAACTCTTGCCATTTTCGGCAATGTGATATGATATTCCCTCCGTGGTTGGTTTTTCCTTCTTTTGCTTTTTGTCCTTGTCATGCATTTCATATCATGTCATCATGTGCATCGCATTCGTATACGTGTTCGTTTCATGAATCCGAGCATTTTCCCCGTTGTCCGTTTTGCAATCCGACGCTCCTACGTCCTCCGGCGCCCCTTTTACCTATTTTCATGTGCGGGTGTTAAACTTTCTCGGAATGGACGGAGGTTTGCCAAGCGGCCTTGGTATAGCACTGGTAGACCGCCTGTCAAGTTTCGGGTCATTCGGAGGTCGTTTGATACTCCAACGGTTAACCGGGTAACCGTGAAAGCCTCTTTTGTGTGCAGCCCAACACCCCTTTCAAAGTGGCCCAAAACCCATCCAAACCCCCTCAATCTTCTCGGTCGTTCGATCACGATCGAGTGGGCGAAAACCGCACCTTTTGGAGCTTCCTAGCTCCTCCTACCTATAAATATGTGCCTCCCCCGAAATTTTCGCGCATGAAACCCTAGCCTCTTCCTCCTCCCGCCGCCGGACGCGTCCACCCCGCAGCCGGACACGTCCGCCGCCGCGCCCGTGCCAATCAGAGGCCGCCACGTGGCCCCGGCCACTGCGCGCCGCCGCGGCCCGCCGAGCCCGCGGCCGGCCCCCGAGGCCCAGCCGCTCCGCCGCCCGCCCGCGCCTCGCCTCCCCGCCGCCCGCGCCCGCGCCCGCCGCCGTCCCGCGCCGGCGTCGGCCGCCGCGCTCGCCCCGCCGTAGCTCCGCGCTCCGCGCCGCCACCGCGACGTCGCCGCCCGCGCCGCGCGCCGCCGCGCCTCCCCGCGCCCGCCGGCGACCTCCTTCGCCTCCCCGCGCCGGGATCCGGCCGGATCCAGCGAGATCCGGCCCGGATCCGCCATCTCCGGCCATCCCCGTCTCTCTCCGGCGAGATTCCGGCCGCCTCGGTTCGCGTGCCGCGGAGGAACCCTAGATCTGAGTTTTTTTCGGAGGTTGAATTTTCCCCAAGTCCCGAAATATTGTTGCATGTTCATCGCATCATAACTTTGCACCCGTGGCTCCGTTTTGGGCGTATAGCCTATAGAATTGTTCGCCTCGATGAGTAAATCGTTTCATATCATTGCATCATTTTCATTTGAGCTCATCTTGATGCCCGAAATGCTATTATAATAGGGCTATGTGATGTTAGTTTCAGATCTGTTTCAGTAGATGCACTTTTGTCATTTTTGCCATGATTGATGTGTGCACCCTATGAAGTTGGGTCCTACATGTGTTTTATAATATGCCATGCTATCTTTCCAGGGGTGTATGCCATGTATTTTTGTGATCTTTGTGGTGACTAGCACAAGCATGCAAACTAGGGATCATATTGTTGCTGATTTCAGGGACTTATTAATTTCACTAAGTCATTCCCTGCTGTTATTTTTATGCCATGTGTTCATGTTCTTTCAGAGAGATCTATGCCTCTTTTGAGAATGATCAGTAAGGGTGTTTTGAACATATGTATTTGATCTATCCATCCATGCCTTTGTTTGTAATTATGGAGTGCCATAGCTTGAGTCAATCGAGCTCTACTTTTGCTACAAAATGTTACTGGCAGATTGTTTACATGTTATTCGATTTTGCCAAGCTTGTTGTAGTTGATCCTTGACTGCTATGAAGTTGTTCTTGCCATGATTAGCTTCTATGCCATGTCTTCTTGGTGGTTGTATGTTTAGTTTATCATGAAATGCTCTGTAGTGAGTGCATCGAGCTCGTAAACATGCCTACTTGTTATCTGTTTTTGACATGTCCAGTTTTCTGCTAAGTCTGAAAACTGTAACGAAACTTGCTTAATTGACATGGGTTCTATTATATTTTCTGGTCCCTTTTGGCTCATGGTCAGTAAGGGTCTTTTGTTCTATGTTTTTATTAGATTCATGCCATGCCTTGTTTTGCTATATTGTGTTCCTGTAGCAGGTTGTTTCCTTGCTCTAAACATGTCATCCTGATGTTAATTTCTGGCATGTTGTAAGTCTGTGAACCTGTTATCTTTTGCACTTTTGCCATGCTTGTTTGAACCTGTTATGGTGTGATTTAGCCGTAGCTCATTGTTCATCTTTTGTCAAGCATCTTGAGTAGATCACTGCCATATGCTTTGCTGATATGTTTGGTTGCAGTAGCTTAATTTCTTGTGCATGCTAAGTGGCATCATGCTGTTAAACGCAGGAATATGTCATTCTTGTTTTGCTTCTCATTTGCAAACCATGCATCCGATTCCGGTGATCTTTATATCGATTTCAACTGAAATCACCTCACCTTTCCAGTGGCTTGGTTTGCCAAGATTATGCCTTGTACATCTTTTCCCTTCCGGAGCACGCATATGCATTGCATACCACATCTCGCATATCATGCCATGTTTTGCATCATGTTCCTTGCGCATTGCATCGTGGTTGATAGTTGTTCCTGTGCTTGTGTTCTTGTTTTGGGTAGAGCCGGGAGACGAGTACGTGACCGAGGAACCTATTGAGAACGCTTACGAGGATCAAGCCTTCGACAACTCTGAGAACCGTGCAGGCAAGATGACCATACCCTCGAAATCACTTCTATCTTTGCTGGCTAGTTGCTCGCTCTTTTGCTATGCCTATGCTGCGATACCTACCACTTGCTTATCATGCCTCCCATATTGTCAACCCAAGCCTCTAACCCACCTTGTCCTAGCAAACCATTGTTTGGCTATGTTACCGCTTTGCTCAACCCCTCTTATAGCATTGTTAGTTGCAGGTGAAGATGAAATTTGTTCCTTGTTGGAACATGGAGATGTTGTTCCTTGGTTGGAACATGTTTACTTGTTGGGATATCACAATACCTTTTATATTATTAATGCATCTATATACTTGGTAAAGGGTGGAAGGCTCGGCCTTATGCCTTGTGTTTTGTTCCACTCTTGTCGCCCTAGTTTCCGTCATATCGGTATTATGTTCCCGGATTTTGCGTCCCTAACACGGTTGGGTGATTTATGGGACCCCCTTGATAGTTCGCTTTGAATAAAGCTTTTCCAGCAAGGCCCAACTTTGGTTTTACATTTGCCTCACCACCACCTACTTTTCCCTTGGGAGTCGCTCTCTCGAGGGTCATCTTTATTTAGTCCCCCCGGGCCAATGCTTGTCTAAGTGTTGGTCCAAAAACAGAGCCACTTGGGTGCCGCCCCTAGGCAACTTGGGGTATCATCGGTTGCCGTACGTACTGCTCTTCCGGTGTTGCCCTGAGAACGAGATATGTGCAGCTCCTATCGGGATGTCGGCGCATCGGGCGGTTTTGCTGGTCTTGTTTTATTACGGTCGAAATGTCTTGTAGCCGGGATTCCGAGACTGATCGGGTCTTCCCGGGGAGAAGGAATATCCTTCGTTGATCGTGAGAGTTTATCATGGGCTAAGTTGGGACACCCCTGCAGGGTTTGAACTTTCGAAAGCCGTGCCCGCGGTTATGTGGCAGATGGGAATTTGTTAATGTCCGGTTGTAGAAAACCCGAAGTTGATCTTAATTAAAATACATCAACCGCGTGTGTAACCGTGATGGTCTCTTCCCGGCGGAGTCCGGGAAGTGAACACGGTGTTGGAGTTATGCTTGACGTAGGTTGTTCTAGGATCACTTCTTGATCATAGTTGTTCGACCGTGCTTTTGCCTTCTCTTCTCTCTCTCATTTGCGTATGTTAGACACCAGATATGCTAGTCCCTTGCTGTAGCTCCACCTCACTACCTTCTCCCACCCATAAGCTTAAATAGTCTTGATCTCGCGGGTGTGAGATTGCTGAGTCCCCGTGACTCACAGATACTTCCAAAACCAGTTTGCAGGTGCCGATGAAACCGTGCAGGTGACGCACCCGAGCTCAAGGAGGAGCTCGATGAAGATCTTGTTCATTGTGTTGTTTCGTTTCAGTTGATCAGTAGTGGAGCCCAGTTGGGACGATAGGGGATCTATGTAGCATTTGGGGTAGTCTCCTTTTATTTTGGTTCCGTAGTCGGACCTTGATTGTATCTGTTTGATGTAATGCTTTACTCATGTATTGTGTGAAGTGGTGATTGTAAGCCAACTATGTATCTCTTTCCCTTATGTATTACATGGGTTGTGTGAAGATTACCTCACTTGCGACATTGCTTTCCATGCGGTTATGCCTCTAAGTCGTGCTTCAACACGTGGGAGATATAGCCGCATCGAGGGCGTTACATATGGCTCTGAGATTTCTTTCTTGTAGGGAGTCGAGAAAGGATCTCCGGCCGAGGTTGATAACACTTCTACCACTTTACTTTATGCTACTCTACTCCCTTCTGTTGCTGCAAGATGGTAGTTTCCAGAAGATGCTAGTCTTCGATAGGACTAGGCTTTCCCTCTATTCTGGCATTTCTGCAGCCAGTCCACATATACAGCCTTCCTTTGATAATGTTGCATATGTAGTGTAGATCCTTGCTTGCGAGTACTTTGGATGAGTACTCATGGTTGCTTTGCTCCCCCTTTTCCCCGTTTCTTCTTCTTTACGGTTGATGCAACCAGATGTCGGAGCCCAGGAGCCAGATGCCACCGCCGATGCCTACTACTACGTGGAGACCGACAATGACCAGGAATAGTTAGGAGGCTCCCAGGCAGGAGGCCTTGCCTTTTCGATCGATGTTGCTTTTGTGCTAGCCTTCTTAAGGCACCCTTGTCTAACTCATGTCTGTACTCAGATATTGTTGCTTCCGCTGACTCTTGTGTATTCGAGCTTATGTATTCGAGCCCTCGAGGCCCCTGGCTTGTAATATAAAGCTTGTATAATTTTAATTTGTGTCTAGAGTTGTGTTGTGATATCTTCCCGTGAGTCCTTGATCTTGATCGTACTCATTTGCGTGTATGATTAGTGTACGATTGAATCGAGGGCGTCACACTGGGGCTCGACGACAAGGACTAAAGGCATCTCTTCCGCCATGGGAGCGAATGTCTCTACAGCCAGGGCCTAACGCCCTGCTGGAGTCAATTGCTCTTGGGCAGGCTCAGCGTCCGGGCAGTACCCTTGCCGGCGGACCCGGGGGGCTCGGTAGGAAAGTACTTGCCGGGACCTCATTTTCTCCGCTTGCTCTGCCGTGCTGATGGATCGACGGATGGTTGAGTTAACCGGAGCAAAAAGGTACCTGGTTCCACAGGTATCTTGAATGCGGCACGCTTTGACAGGTAATCGGCGACGTCATTCTCCGCTCGGGGGACGTGCTCCGCCTGGATACCGTCAAAGCGTTCCTCCAGTTTCCTCACCTCATCTACGTATGCTTCCATCAGTGGGATGTGATAATCTTTGTTGACTTGCCTGACAACGAGCTGCGAGTCACCCCTGACGATGAGCTTCTTGACCCCGAGGTCTGCTGCGATCCTGAGATCGGCAAGCAATCCCTCATACTCGGCGGTGTTGTTGGTGGACATCTCCCTAGGGAAGTGCATCTGGATCACGTACTTGAGGGGCTCTCTAGTGGGTGCGACGAGCAGCACACCGGCACTGGCGCCTTGCAGCGAGAAGGCTCCATCAAAGTACATGACCGAGTTGCAGTCCACCTCCTTGCCAGGGAGAGTCGTCTCCTGGATTTCTTCGTCAGGCGTCGAGGCCCATTCCGCGATGAACTCCGCCAGGACTCTGCTATGAATTGTTGAGGTACTCTCGAACTTTAAGCCGAAGCTTGACAGCTCCAAGGCCCATTCGACAATCCTTCCGGTTGCGTGTGGGTTGTGCAGTATCCGTTGCAATGGGAGGCGGGTGACGACAGTGATCTCGTGGGCCTGGAAGTAGTGATGCAGCTTCCTCGAGGCCATAAGAAGGCCGAAGAGCAATTTCTGCACGCCAGAATACCTTGACCTAGACCCCTGCAAGAGGGAGCTGACAAAGTAAACCGGGTGCTGCATCATCTTCTTCTTGGGTACCACTTCACTCGACCACACGGGCATCGCCTTGGTGGCACCAGACTCTGCCGGGGGCAGCGCCTCGTCGGCACCGGGCCCTTCTGGGGGAATCTTTGGCTCGCCCTCCGCTGGCCCTGCTGCCATTGTCGTCTCTTCGTCAACCCCCTTCTGTGCCACTAGTGCGGCGCTGACCACTTGATTCGTCGCCGCTAGATACAGCAGCAACGACTCTTGTGGTTTAGGCGCAACCAGTATTGGTGTGGAGGAAAGGTATTTCTTCAGGTCCTGCAGTGCGACCTCGGCTTCTGGGGTCCACTCCATTGGGCCCATCTTTTTCAAGACCTTGAAAAAGGGAAGGGCGCGCTCGGCGGACTTGGAGATGAACCGGCTCATGGCGGCAACGCAGCTGGTGAGCCAACGCACATCCTTGATCCGCTTGGGCGCCTCGATCTGCTCAATGGCCTTGATCTTGTCTGGGTTTGCCTCGATCCCACGCTGCGACACGAAGAACCCGAGAAGCTTGCCGGACGGGACGCCGAAGACGCACTTCTCAGGGTTCAACATGAGGTTGATCTTGCGCAGGTTGGCAAACGTCTCTTCTAGATCTTGCACAAGAGTCGGCCCGTCCTTGGTTTTGACCACTATGTCATCCATATAGGCTTCCATATTTCTATGGAGCTGAGGTTCAAAACCAATTTGGATCGCTCTTGCAAACGTTGAGCCAACACTCTTCAACCCGAAAGGTATCCGTAAAAAGCAATACATACCACATGGGGTGATGAATGCTGTCTTCTCTTCATCTTCTCTTGTCATGAAGATTTGGTGGTAGCCTGAGTAGGCATCAAGGAATGATAACCGATTGCACCCGGCCGTGGAGTCAACAATCTGGTCGACGCGCGACAATGGGAAGGGGTCCTTAGGACAAGCCTTATTGATATCTGTGTAATCAATACACAACCCCCACTTCCCATTCGCCTTGCGCACCACTACCGGATTGGCCAACCACGTCGGATGGAGCACCCCTCTCACCAAACCTGCCGCTTCTAGCTTCCTGATCTCCTCTGTGATGACCTCCTGCATTTCCAGAGCCTGCTTTCTGACCTTCTGCTTGACGGGCCGCGCGTGGGGGCAGACAGCTAGGTGGTGCTCAATCACCTCCCTAGGAACACCGGGGATGTCGGACGCTTGCCATGCAAACACGTCGACATTTGCCCGCAGGAAGGTGACGAGCTCGCCTTCCTATTTGCTGTCGAGGGCGGAGCCTATAGTGAAGGCCCCTCCCTTGCCATCCTCCGCGACGGGCACCTTCTTGGCCTGCGGCGGCTCGGCTCTGGATCTCTTGCTCTTGTCGGCAGAGCTCTCTGGCACGTCCTCAACGGTAGCACAACACTCCAAGGAGGTGCGCTTGCCGGAGTGGGTGCGAGAGGTCTTGCCGGGCTCCTTCTTTCCTCCCGGGCCTTCGGCGGCAGGAGCAGGTGCCTTAACGGCAGCTGCTGCAACTGCTTCTCGGTAGAGTTGGTCGGCGCAGATCAGCGCGTCCTTCTTGTCGGAGGGGACGGAGATGGTGGTCAATGGCCCGAGCATCTTCAGCATGTTGTAGGCGTAGTGTGACGCCGCCATGAACTTGGCTAGTGTCGGGCGGCCGAGGATCCTGTTGTAGGGCAAGGGGATCTCGGCCTCGTCGAAGATGATCTTCTCCGTTCTATAGTTCAATTATCCTCCAAAGGTCACGGGCAGCGTGACCTTTCCCTTCGGCTGGCTCCTCCCCGGATTGACCCCTTGGAACGTGCCCGTTTCCTCGAGGTCTCCATTAGGGATTTGCAACCTTTTGATCACGACAGGCGAGATCAGGTTCAGGCCGGCCCTGCCGTCAACCAACATCTTGTTCACCCCGAGGTTGTGTATTGTTGGCGAAACCAACAACGGCAAACACCCGACCACGGTAGTGCGATCAGGGTGGTCCTCGGCGTCAAAGATGAGGGGCGTGCTGGACCACTTTAGGGGCTTCTGAGCGTCGAACGACGGCTCCGTCGCCGTAACCTCTCGCGCCCACTGCTTGAGCTGGCGGTGAGAGGCATGCAGCGAGGCGCCGCCATCGACACACATGGCCTACGTAGCCTTTTGGAACCCTTGCTCACCGGACTTGTTGTCCTCGTCGTGATCGTCGTCTATTGGTTTCTTGTCGCGGCCCCGGGCGGGCCTTTCTTGCTGGTTGTCCTTGCAAGGGCGGCCTCCTTGGCCGCCACGCTTCTTGCCGGACCCCTCTGCACCATCTTGGTACTTCTCCTTGTCCCACCTTTCGTACTCAGCCTTTTGCTTTTCAGCAAGCAGCTCGACTTGTCGGCAGTTCTGGAGATCGTGGCCCTTGGTGCGGTGGATCTTACAGTATTGCTTGCCGGAGCTTCCTGGCTTGTCGGTGGCCACCAAGGCCCGGCAGGCAGTGCACCCGGCAATCTCCTTGCTGGGGGTGTCTGCCTTGACCTTCTTGCCGGCACCCGTGTCGTCAGATCTCTCAACGGCAAGCACAGCCTTGCCTTTGCGTTTCTTGTTGCGGTGCCGGCCCTTCTTCATCGGGGCGGCAGCGTCCTCATCGGTAGAGTTGGTTTCCGCGCCGGCGTCTTCGCTGGGGTACTTCCTTCCCTCTTTAGCTCGGGCGCACCTGTCGGCCAGAACGTAGAGCTCGGCCACATCCTTTACCTTGTTCATCGCTAGCTCCTCGCGCATCTTGCGATTGCACACGTTCTGATGGAACGTGCTAATCACAGCGGCGAGATGAACGTCGAGGATGTTGTACTGCACCCGGCTGAATCTCTGGATGTACTTGCGCAGGGTCTCCCCCTCCTTCTGGGGAATGATATGCAGATCACTGGCCTGGCCATGAGCTTGGTGGCCTCCTATGAAGGCTCCAACATACTCATGGCACAGATCTGGCCAGGAAGAGATGGAGTCCGCCGGCAAGTGCATCAACCAAGACATTACATTGGGCTTGAGCGCCAGCGGGAAGTAGTTGGCAAGCACCTTGTCATCGCGAGCCCCAGCGGCCTGCATCGCGATGGTGTAGATGCTGAGGAACTCGGACGGATGGGTCTTGCCGGTGTACTTCTCGCCGACGTCGGGCTTGAACGTGCGGTGGGACGGCCACTGGAACTGCCTCAGCTCACGGGTAAAAGCCGGGCAGCCCACCTCGTAAGGTAGTCCGCCGGGCTCCCCCGATGCCGGGTGATCCGTAGCATGTCCTGCCCGCTTGTCCAACTGGCGGCGCGTTTCGCGCCGGCGCTCGACGGTGGTTCGAGCATCTTCGTGGGCTCGCTCCTGAAGAACCTGGCGCTGGTCGCGGAGGGTCCGTGCATCGGACGACGCTATGGAGATGTTATCACCAGCGTCATCGCGACGGGCCGACACCCATGGCGGCTGGCGAGGAGGAGGAGAGTGCATCATGGCCGCAGCTCCCCCGGTCCTCCCAGCGCCAGCATGTGGTGGTTCGGTGGAGCGCCGAGCCGAGGGCCCCGCTGGTCGCGGATCGACTTTATTCGCGACGGCGACGAGGCTCCGGATGGTGGCCCTCCACTCATCGAGCTTCTCCGCAGTATGAGGGAAGTCGAGGAGCAGTTGTGCGCGCGCCAAGGCTTCCGCTGGCGTGTGTTGCTACCTCTTGAGCTTGCGTTGGTTTTCCCCGAAGAGGAGAGGATGATGCAGTAAAGTAGCGTAAGTATTTCTCTCAGTTTTTGAGAACCAAGGTATCAATCCAGTAGGAGGCCAGACTCAAGTCCCTCGTACCTGCACAAAACGATAGCTACTCGCAACCAACGCGATTAGGGGTTGTAAATCCCTTCATGGTCACTTACGAGAGTGAGATCTGATAGAGATAATATTTTTGGTATTTTTGGTATAGAGATGCAAAGTGAAAAGTAAAAGGCAAAGTAAAAAAGCAAAGCAAGATTAAAGTGATGGAGATTGATATGATGAGAATAGACCCGGGGGCCATAGGTTTCACTAGTGGCTTCTCTCAAGAGCATAAGTATTCTACGATGGGTGAACAAATTACTGTTGAGCAATTGACAGAATTGAGCATAGTTATGAGAATATCTAGGCATGATCATGTATATAGGCATCATGTCCGTGACAAGTAGACGGAAACGATTCTGCATCTACTACTATTACTCCACTCATCGACCGTTATCCAGCATGCATCTAGAGTATTAAGTTAAAAACAGAGTAATGCTTTAAGCAAGATGACATGATGTAGAGATATAAATTCATGCAATATGAAATAAACCCCATCTTGTTATCCTCGATGGCAATGATACAATACGTGCCTTGCTGCCCCTTCTGTCACTGGGAAAGGACACCGCAAAATCAAACCCAAAGCTAAGAACTTCTCCCATGGCAAGAACTACCAATCTAGTTGGCCAAACCAAACGGATAATTCGAAGAGACTTGCAAAGATAACCAATCATACATAAAAGAATTCGAAGAAGATTCAAATATTTTTCATAGATAGACTTGATCATAAACCCACAATTCATCAGTCTCAACAAACACACTGCAAAAAGAAGAAGATTACATCGAATAGATCTCCACAAGAGAGGGGGAGAACTTTGTATTGAGATCCAAAAAGAGAGAAGAAGCCATCTAGCTAATAACTATGGACCCGAAGGTCTGAGGTAAACTACTCACACTTCATCGGAGAGGCTATGATGATGTAGAAGCCCTCTGTGATGATGGCCCTCTCCGGCGGAGCTCCGAAATAGGCCCCAAGATGGGATCTCGTGGATACAGAAAGTTGCGGCGGTGGAATTAGGTTTTTGGCTCCGTATCTGTTCGTTTGGGGGTACGTACGTATATATAGGAGGAAGAAGGACGTCGGTGGAGCTTCGGTGGGCCCACGAGGGTGGGGGCGCGCCTGGGGGTATAGGGCGCGCCCCCCTACCTCGTGCCCACCTCGAAGCTTCCATGTCGTAGGGTCCAAGTCTCCTGGGTCATATTCGGGAAGAAAATCACGTTCCAGAAAGGTTTATTCCGTTTGGACTCCGTTTGATATTCCGTTTCTTCGAAACACTAAAATAGGCAATAAATAGCAATTCTGGGCTGGGCCTCCGGTTAATAGGTTAGTCCCAAAAATAATATAAAAGTGGAAAATAAAGCCCAATATAGTCCAAAACAGTAGATAAATATAGCATGGAGCAATAAAAAATTATAGATACGTTGGAGACATATCAGGCATCCCCAAGCTTAATTCCTGCTCGTCCTCGAGTAGGTAAATGATAAAAAGAGAATTCTTGATGCGGAGTGCTACCTGGCATAATTTCAATGTAAATCTTCTTAATTGTGGTATGAATATTCGGATCCGAAAGATTCAAGACAAAAGTTCATATTGACATAAGAATAATAATACTTCAAGCATACTAACAAAGCAATTATGTCTTCTCAAAATAACATGGCCAAAGAAAATTACCCCTACAAAATCATATAGTCTGGCTATGATCTATCTTCACCACACAAAGTATTTAAATCATGCATAACCCCGATGACAAGCCAAGCAATTGTTTCATACTTTAACATTCTCAAAACTTTTTCGATCTGCACGCAATACATGAGTGTGAGCCATGGATATAGCATTATATGTGGAATAGAATGGTGGTTGTGGAGAAGACAAAAAAAGGGGAAGATAGTCTCACATCAACTAGGCGTATCAACGGGCTATGGAGATGCCCATCAATAGATATCAATGTGAGTGAGTAGGGATTGCCATGCAACGGATGCACTAGAGCTATAAGTATATGAAATCTCAACAAAAGAAACTAAGTGGGTGTGCATCCAACTCGCTTGCTCACGAAGACCTAGGGAAATTTGAGGAAGCCCAGCATTGGAATATACAAGCCAAGTTCTATAATGAAAAATTCCCACTAGTATATGAAAGTGACAAAATGAGAGACTCTCTATCATGAAGATCATGGTGCTACTTTGAAGCACAAGTGTGGTAAAAGGATAGTAACATTGTCCCTTCTCTCTTTTTCTCTCATTTTTTTATTTGGGCCTTTTCTCTTTTTTTGCCTCTTTTCTTTTCTTTTTTTTATTTTTTGTCCGGAATCTCATTCCGACTTGTGGGGGAATCATAGTCTCCATCATCCTTTCCTCACTTGGGAGAATGCTCTAAAAATGATGATCATCCCACTTTTATTTTTTCTTACAACTCAACAATTACAACTCAATAGTTAGAACAAAATATGACTCTATGTGAATGCCTCCGGCGGTGTACCGGGATATGCAATGAATCAAGAGTGACATGTATGAAAGAATTATGAACGGTGGCTTTGCCACAAATACGATGTCAACTACATGATCATGCTAGCAATATGACAATGATGGAGCGTGTCATAATAAACAGAATGGTGGAAAGTTGCATGGCAATATATCTCGGAATGGCTATGGAAATGCCGTGATAGTTAGGTATGGTGGCTGTTTTGAGGAAGGTATATGGTGGGTGTATGATACCGGCAAAAAGTGCGCGGTATTAGAGAGGCTAGCAATGGTGGAAGGTTGGAAAAATGCATATAATCCATGGACTCAACATTAGTCATAAAGAACTCATATACTTATTGCAAAAATCTAGAAGTTATCAAAGCAAAGTATTATGCGCATGCTCCTAGGGGGATAGATTGGTAGGAAAAGACCATCGCTCATCCCCGACCGCCACTCATAAGGAAGACAATCAATAAATAAATCATGCTCCGACTTCATCACATAAGGGTTCACCATACGTGCATGCTACGGGAATCACAAACTTTAACACAAGTATTTCTCAAATTCACAACTACTCAACTAGCATGACTCTAATATCACCATCTTCATATCTCAAAACAATTATCAAGCATCAAACTTTTCTTGGTATTCAACGCACTCAAAAGAAAGTTTTACAAATCTTGAATACCAAGCATATTATTATTAAGCAATTTACCATGCTATTTAAGACTCTCAAAATAATCTAGGTGAAGCATGAGAGAACAATAGTTTCTTTAAAACAAATCCACCACCACGCTCTAAAAGATCTAAGTGAAACACATAGAGCAAAATTATAAAGCTCAAAAGGTATAAGTGAAGCACATAGAGTAAAACTATATAGCTCAAAAGGTATAAGTGAAGCACATAGAGTATTCTAACAAATTCCAATTCAAGTATGGCTCTCTCAAAAGGTGTGTACAGCAAGGATGATTGTGGTAAACTAAAAAGCAAAGTCTCAAATCATACAAGACGCTCCAAGCAAAACACATATCATGTGGTGAATAAAAATATAGCTCCAAGTAAAATTACTGATGGAAGTAGACGAAAGAGGGGATGCCTTCCGGGCAATCCCCAAGCTTTGACTTTTTGGTGTCCTTGGATTATCTTGGGGGTGCCATGGGCATACCCAAGCTTAGGCTCTTGCCACTCCTTGTTCCATAATCCATCAAAAGATTTCACCCAAAACTTGAAAACTTCACAACACAAAACTCAACAGAAATCTCATGAGCTCCGTTAGCAAAAGAAAACAAAAGACCACTTCAAGGTACTGTAATGAACTCATTATTTATTTATATTGGTGTTAAACCTACTGTATTCCAACTTCTATATGGATTATAAACTATTTTACTAGCCATAGATTCATCAAAATAAGCAAACAACACACGAAAAACATAATCTATCAAAAACAGAACAGTCTGTAGTAATCTATAACTAATGCAAACTTCTGGAACTCCCAAAAATCATACAAAATAGGAAGACCTACGAAATTTATTTATTGATCAGAAGCAATTGGAATCAGTATTTTATAATATTCTGGTGATTTTTAACAATTGTTTTCGTGAACAGAAAGTTTCTGGAAATTACAGTAAGATCAAATAACTATCATCCAAGAAGATCCTATAGGTCTAACTTGGCACAAACGCTAATTAAAACACAAAACCACATCCAAACAGAAGGTAGATGGGTTATCTATTCCTAAACAGAATAAAAAGCAAAAAAAACTAAAAATAAAATTGGGTTGCCTCCCAACAAGCGCTATCGTTTAACGCCCCTAGCTAGGCATAAAAGCGAGGATAGATCTAGGTATTGCCATCTTTGGTAGGCAATCCATAAGTGGCTCTCATGATAGATTCATATGGTAGTTTTATTTTCTTTCTAGGGAAGTGTTCCATGCCTTTCTTTAATGGAAATTGGAATCTAATATGCCCTTCCTTCATATCAATAATCGTACCAATCGTTCTAAGGAAAGGTCTACCAAGAATTATAGGACAAGAAGGATTGCAATCTATATCAAGAACGATAAAATCTACGGGAACATAATTCCTATTTGCAACAATAATAACATCATTAATTCTTCCCATAGGTTTCTTAATAGTGGAATCCGCAAGATGCAAGTTTAGAGACCAATCATCAAAATCACGGAAATCTAGCAAATCACACAAAGTTTTGGGAATAGTGGAGACACTAGCACCCAAATCACATAAAGCATAAAATTCATGATCCTTAATCTTAATTTTAATAGTTGGTTCCCACTCATCATAGAGTTTTCTAGGGATAGAAACTTCCAACTCAACTTTTTCTTCATAAGATTGCATCAAGGCATCAACGATATGTTTAGTAAACGCTTTATTTCGACTATAAGCATGAGGAGAATTTATTACGGATTGCAACAAGGAAATACAATCAATTAAAGAGCAACTTTCATAATTAAATTCCTTGAAATCCAATATAGTGGGTTTAGCAACATCTAGGGTTTTATTCTTTTCAATCCCACTTTTATCAATTTCATCATCAAGATCTAAATACTCCGAATTTTTAGAACGCCGTCTAGGTAAGGGTGGATCATATTCGGTTTCATCAAGATTTGTATTGCAAAACAAAGATTTAATAGGGGACACATCAATAACTTTTAGATGTTCATCTTGATTTTCATAGGAATTGGAAAACACGCTTTAATAAAGGCATCTTTCGTTGCACGCATCCTAGCGGTTCTTTCCTTGCACTCATCAATGGAAATTCTCATGGCTTTGAGAGACTCATTGATATCATGCTTAGGAGGAATATATCTAAGCTTTAAAGAATCAACATCAAGAGAAATTCTATCAACGTTCCTAGCCAATATATCAACTTTAAGTAATTTCTCTTCAAACAAAGCATTAAAATTCTTTTGTGAATTCATAAAATCTTAACACTATTATCAAATTCAAAGAGAATCTTATTAAAATTTCCATAAGAGTTGTTGTAGGAATTTCCATAATTATTAGAAGGATTACTAGGATAAGGCCTGGGATTAAAATTCCCTCTATACGTGTTGTTACCAAAATTATTCCTACCAACAAAATTCACATCCATAGATTCATTATTATTCTCAATCAAAGTAGACAAAGATATCATTAGGATCAGAAGAAACACTCTTATTAGCAAATAATTTATAAGTTCATCCATCTTTCCGCTCAAAACATTGATTTCTTCTATCGCATGCACTTTTTTATTAGTAGATCTTTCAGTGTGCCATTGAGAATAATTAACCATAATATTATCTAGGAGTTTAGTAGCATCTCCTAAAGTGATTTCCATAAAAGTGCCTCCCGCGGACGAATCTAAAAGATTTCTAGAAGCAAAATTCAATCCAGCATAAAAAATTTGTATAATCATCCACAAATTCAAACCATGAGTAGGGCAATTACGTATCATTAATTTCATTCTCTCCCAAGCTTGTGCAACATGTTCATGATCAAGTTGTTTAATATACTTAGAGATAAAAGCATCTTTGCACTTGTTCCAAGAATCAATACTATTTTTAGGCAAAGACGAAAACCAAGCTTTAGCACGATCTCTAAGAAAAAAAGGAAATAGCTTCAATTTAACAATATCATTATCAACATCTTTCTTCTTTTGCATATCACATAAACCAACGAAGCTATTTAGATGAGTAGCGGCATCTTCACTAGGAAGGCCGGCGAATTGATCTTTCATAACAAGATTCAACAAAGCAGTATTGATTTCACAAGATTCAGTATTGGCAAGAGGAGCAATCGGAGTGCTAAGGAAATCATTATTGTTGGTATTGGTATAGTCACACAATTTGGTATTATCTTGAGCCATCGTGACAAACAAGCAATCCAACACACGAGCAAACAAAAGGGCAAGCGAGAAAAAGGCAAACAGAAAAGAGAGGGAGAATAAAACGGCAAGGGTGAAGTGGGGGAGAGGAAAACGAGAGGCAAATAGCAAATAATATTGTGCGAGAGATAGGCATTGTGATGGGTACTTGGTATGTTGACTTTTGCGTAGACTCCCCGGCAACGCGCCAGAAATTCTTCTTGCTACCTCTTGAGCACTGCGTTGGATTTCCCCGAAGAGGAGAGGATGATGCAGCAAAGTAGCATAAGTATTTCCCTCAGTTTTTGAGAACCAAGGTATCAATCCAGTAGGAGGCCACACGCGAGTCCCTTGTACCTACAGAAAAACAATAGCTCAACGCAACCAATGCGATTAGGGGTTCAATCCCTTCACGGTCACTTACGAGAGTGAGATTTCATAGAGATGATAGATAATATTTTTGGTATTTTTGGTATAAAGATGCAAAGTAAAATAAAAGGGAAAGTAAAAAGCAAAGCAAATATAAAGTGATTGGAGATTGATATGATGAGAATAGACCCGGGGGCCATAGGTTTCACTAGTGGCTTCTCTCAAGAACATAAGTATTTCTACGGTGGGTGAACAAATTACTGTTGAGCAATTGACAGAATTGAGCATAGTTATGAGAATATCTAGGTATGATCATGTATATAGGCATCACGTCCGAGACAAGTAGACCGACTCCTGCCAGCATCTACTACCATTACTCCACACATCGACCGCTATCCAGCATGCATCTAGAGTATTAAGTTAATGAAAATAGAGTAACACCTTAAGCAAGATGACATGATGTAGAGGAATAAATTCATGCAATATGATAAATACCCCATCTTGTTATCCTCGATGGCAACGATACAATATGTGCCTTGCTGCCCCTTCTGTCACTGGGTAAGGACACCGCAAGATTGAACCGAAAGCTAAGCACTTCTCCCATTGCAAGTAAAACCAATCTAGTAGGCCAAACCAAACTGATAATTCGAAGAGACTTGCAAAGATAACCAATCATACATAAAAGAATTCAGAGAAGATTCAAATATTGTTCATAGATAATCTTGATCATAAACCCACAATTCATCGATCTCAACAAACACACCGCAAAAAGAAGATTACATCGAATAGATCTCCACGAGAGAGGGGGAGAACTTCGTATTGAGATCCAAAAAGAGAGAAGAAGCCATCTAGATACTAACTATGGACCCGAAGGTCTGAGGTAAACTACTCACACTTCATCGGAGAGGCTATGATGATGATGTAGAAGCCTTCCATGATCGATTCCCCTTCCGGCGGAGCTCCGGAACAGGCCCCAAGATGGGATCTCATGAATACAGAAGGTTGTGGCAGTGGAATTAGGTTTTTGGCTCTGTATCTGATCGTTTGGGGGTACATAGGTATATATAGGAGGAAGGAGTATGTCGGTGGAGCTTCGAGGGGCCCACGAGGCAGGGGGCACACCCTACGGGGGGGGGCGCCCTCCACCCTTGTGACCGCCTCGTGGCTTTCTTGACGGAGGGTCCAAGTATCCTGGATCTTATCTGATGAGCAAATCACGTTCCCGGAGGTTTCATTCCATTTGGACTCCGTTTGATATTCCGTTTCTTCGAAACACTGAAATAGGCAAAAAAACAACAATTCTGGGTTGGGCCTCCGGTTAATAGGTTAGTCCCAAAAGTAATATAAAAGTGGAAAATAAAGCCCAATATAGTCCAAAATAGTAGATAATATAGCATGGAGCAATCAAAAATTATAGATACGTTGGAGACGTATCAGGGACGGGGGCGCGGCCCGTCCCGTCCGTCGCCGCTCCTCCAAGCTTTGACACGCGCCCTGGCCAGCGGTGCATGCGGTGCCATGTAGGCAGGCAGGCAGCTGAGGTGGCATGGCCGTGGAGTCTCCACGAAGGGCTGCATGTAACCACGCAGGTGCCTGCCCAGTTGGTTGGGTTGGCAGCTGCATGCGAACGGCAGCGGAGACTTGGCTGGTGCGGGCCTGGCGATGGCCCTGCTGGTGTGCTTGGCGAGGGCCTTGCGGGGTGGCCCAGCAAGGGTCTTGCCATGGCGCGCAGGCGTCCCCGCCAAGGATCTTGCCGGGGGTCTTCTGGGTTCCTTCGGCGGGGATGGCTGCTTTCCCATCCTTACTTGATCTTAACTATTCTTTGTCTTCACAAAGATATGCATGCCACCGCAGAGGTGCCTCCCGAGCCCTGTCCCAACACATGTGTTGAGTGTTGGTGGGCTCGAGGGTGGCGCGCTCGGCTGGCGCGGACGAGCTGTCCCGGCAAGGGTCTTGCCGGGGCCGCTGGGGCCGCCCCGGCAAGGATCCTTGCCGGGGGAACCTGCTTTGCCCATCTGATCTTTGTGGCCTTGGTCCTTGTCGTTGCTTTGCATCATCTTGGGCTTCGGTCTTACCTCGGCTCACCTCCTCCGCTCTGCTTGGTGTGGCCGTGGGCGTGGCTCTGACTGCCCGTGCGCATGTAAAGGGGTACAAAAATGTGCCCCTAGTTTTGTACACCGACAGTTTCATCATAAGTATCATGCATAGCAGAAGTGGCATGATCAATAACATGCGACATATCAGAATTAATAGCAACGGTAAAGTAACTAAGTAAAGATCAATATGTGAAAAGCTCATAGGCATTGGATCAGTGATGGATAATTATGTCGGATGCGATTCCTCATGCAACAGTTATAACATAGGGTGACACAGAACTAGCACCAGTTCATCAATGTAACTTATGGAAAAGAACTTGCATGACATATTTTGTCCTGCCCTCCCATGACAGTGGGGTCCTATTGGAAACTAAGGGATATTAAGGCCTCCTTTTAATAGAGTACCGGACCAAAGCATTAACACTTAGTGAATACACAAACTCCTCAAACTACGATCATCACTGGGAGTGGTTCCGATTATTGTCACTTCGGGGTTATCGAATCATAACACATAGTAGGTGACTAATGACTTGCAAGATAGGATCAAGAACTCACATATATTCATGAAAACATAATAGGTTCAGATCTAAAATCATGGCACTCGGGCCCTAGTGACAAGCATTAAGCATAGCAAAGTCATAGCAACATCAATATCAGAACATAATGGATACTAGGGATCAAACCCTAACAAAACTAACTCGTTTACATGATAAATCTCATCCAACCCATCACCGTCCAGCAAGCCTACGATGGAATTACTCACGCACGGCGGTGAGCATCATGAAATTGGTGATGGAGGATGGTTGATGATGACGATGACGATGGATTCCCCTCTCCAAATGTAGCGACCCGACCCGAAATTGGTCAAGTCTCTGTGTGGCTGTACCATCCCAAGATCATGCTGGCACACACAGTACATTGATGAAAATATTCAAAGTTCAATCACACCTGAATTTATTACATGATTCTCATATTGAGTCTTTATTACATCGTAATAAATTCGGCCGAAGGCCAACTCATGAGAAATAAACTAAATAAAGCTGCGGAAGCGTAGACTAATAGCGAGTCCATCTGACTCCATAGGGCAATCGCCAAGCATGGATCGTAGCCTCACTCCTGGTCGGAAAACTCCTCTGCAACATGAGACATTGCAGCCGTGTAGGTCAGCATTTTGAATATGCCGGCAAGTCAAAGAGAAAGACAATAATAACAATGCTAATACTATATGCAATTTGGCTGTGGGGTTGTAAGTTTTATGTTTTTTCGAAAAAGCCAGTTTTTCCTTACAACAAAGGACTTTCTTGCAATTACTACAAAACATTGGTTGATAATGAGATGGTTCCGCCAACCAATGTCTCATACCTGAAACTATTAATAACCCATCAATTAATTAATGATGTTCGGTGTTGAGATTTCCGAAATACTCCAATTCCAGAGGCTCAAATGTTCGTAACCGAGGACACGGCTAATCGATTAGGTTGTTACTCTGCAGAGTCTTGTGCACTTTACCCGCAAGAATCGTTCCCTCCTTTATGTCCTCGCACTTCCTGGTGTTTGAAGATGGGACGAACGAAACAGGGTCTTCCGTAGAGTTTCTCTGGGCACTGCCAGTGCCCATCCATGTCCTACCGTTGTTCTAAATCTGCTGACACCGTCCGTCTAGAGTCAAGCCTAAGGTCAACCCAGCAAGAGCCCATAATGGCTTGCGGCTGCACAGGTAAGCTTTCGGTCAAGGTGTATTGATACGTATCCAATGTATCTATAATTTTTGATTGCTCCATGCTATATTATCTAATGTTTTGGACTATATTGGGCTTTATTTTCCACTTTTATATTATTTTTGGGACAAACCTATTAACAGGAGGCCCATCCCAGAATTGTTGTTTTTTGCCTATTCCAGTGTTTCGAAGAAACGGAATATCAAACGGAGTCCAAACGGAATAAAACCTTCGGGAACGTGATTTTCTCACCGAACGTGATCCAGGAGACTTGGACCCTACTCCAAGGGAGCCAAGAGGCGGTCACGAGGGTGGGGGATCCCCCCTTAGGGCGTGCCCCTGCCTCGTGGGCCCCTCGGAGCTCCACCGACGTACTCCTTCCTCCTATATATACCTACGTACCCCAAACAATCAGAACAGGAGCCAAAAACCTAATTCCACCGCCGCAACTTTCTATATCCACGAGATCCCATCTTGGGGCCTGTTCCGGAGCTCCGCCGGAGAGGGTCGTCATCACGGAGGGCTTCTACATCATCATAGCCCCTCCGATGAAGTGTGATTAGTTTACCTCAGACCTTCGGGTCCATAGTTAGTAGCTAGATGGCTTCTTCTCTCTTTTTGGATCTCAATACAAAGTTCTCCCCCTCTCTTGTGGAGATCTATTCGATGTAATCTTATTTTTGTTGTGTGTTTGTTGAGACCGATGAATTGTGGGTTTATGATCAAGTCTATCTATGAATAATATTTGAATCTTCTCCGAATTCTTTTATGTATGATTGGTTATCTTTGCAAGTCTCTTAGAATTATCAGTTTGGTTTGGCCTACTAGATTGGTTTTTCTTGCCATGGGAGAAGTGCTTAGCTTTGGGTTCGATCTTGCGGTGTCCTTTCCCAGTGACAGAAGGGGCAGCAAGGCACGTATTGCATCGTTGCCATCGAGGATAACAAGATGGGGTTTATTTCATATTGCATGAATTTATCTCTCTACATCATGTCATCTTACTTAAGGCGTTACTCCGTTTTTAACTTAATACTCTAGATGCATGCTGGATAGCGGTCGATGAGTGGAGTAATAGTAGTAGATGCAGGCAGGAGTCGGTCTACTTGTCTCGGACATGATGCCTATATACATGATCATACCTAGATATTCTCATAACTATGCTCAATTCTGTCGATTGCTCAACAGTAATTTGTTCACCCACTGTAGAATACTTATGCTCTTGAGAGAAGCCACTAGTGAAACCTATGCCCCCCGGGTCTATTCTCATCATATCAATCTCCATCACTTTAATTTTGCTTTGCTTTTTTACTTTGCCTTTTACTTTTCACTTTGCATCCTTCTATATAAAATACCAAGAATATTATCTATCATCTCTATCAGATCTCACTCTCATAAGTGACCGTGAAGGGATTGACAACCCCTAATCGCGTTGGTTGCGTTGAGCTATTGTTTTTGTGTAGGTACGAGGGGCTTGCGCGTGGCCTCCTACTGGATTGATACCTTGGTTCTCAAAAACTGAGGGAAATACTTACGCTACTCTGCTGCATCATCCTTTCCTCTTCGGAGAAATCTAACGCAAGCTCAAGAGGTAGCAAGAAGAATTTCTGGCGCCGTTGCCGGGGAGTCTACGCAAAAAGTCAACATACCAAGTACCCATCATAATACCTATCTCTCGCATTACATTAGTTGCCATTTGCCTCTCGTTTTCCTCTCCCCCAATTCACCCTTGCCGTTTTATCTGCCCTCTCTTTCCCAATCTCCTTCTCCTTCCCTTTTTCCGTTTGCCTTTTTCTCGCTTGCCTTTTGTTTGCTCGTGTGTTGAATTGCTTGTTTGTCGCGATGGCTCAAGATACTACCAAATTGTGTGACTTCACCAATACCAACAATAATGATTTCCTTAGCACTCCGATTGCTCCTCTTGCCAATACTAAATCTTGTGAAATCAATACTGCCTTGTTGAATCTTGTTATGAAAGATCAATTCGCCGGCCTTCCTAGTGAAGATGCCACTACTCATCTGAATAGCTTCGTTGATTTATGTGATATGCAAAATAAGAAAGACGTTGATAATGACGTTGTTAAATTGAAGCTATTTCCTTTTTCGCTTAGAGATCGTGCTAAAGCTTGGTTTTCGTCTTTGCCTAAAAATAGTATTGATTCTTGGAACAAGTGCAAAGATGGTTTTATCTCTAAGTATTTTCCTCCCGCTAAGATCATCTCTCTGAGAAACGATATTATGAATTTCAAGCAACTTGATCATGAACATGTTGCAGAAGCTTGGGAGACAATGAAATTAATGATACGTAATTGCCCTACTCATGGTTTGAATTTGTGGATGATTATACAAAACTTTTATGCCGGATTGGATTTTGCTTCTAGAAATCTTTTAGATTTGGTCACGGGAGGCACTTTTATGGAAATCACTTTAGGAGATGCTACTAAACTCCTAGACAATATTATGGTTAATTATTCTCAATGGCATACTAAAAGATCTTCTAATAAAAAAGTGCATGCGATAGAAGAAATTAATGTTTTGAGTGGAAAGATGGATGAACTTATGAAATTATTTGCTACTAAGAGTGTTTCTTCTGATCCTAATGATATGCCTTTGTCTACTTTGAATGAGAATAGCAATGAATCTATGGATGTGAATTTTGTTGGTAGGAATAATTTTGGTAACAACACTTATAGAGGGAATTTCAATCCTAGGCCGTATCCTAGTAATCCTTCTAATAATTATGGAAATTCCTACAACAACTCTTATGGAAATTTTTATAAGATGCCCTCTGAATTTGAGAATAGTGTTAAAGAGTTTATGAATTCACAAAAGAATTTTAATGCTTTGCTTGAAGAGAAATTGCTTAAAGTTGATGATTTGGCTAGGAACGTTGATAGAATTTCTCTTGAGGTTGATTCTTTAAAGCTTAGATCTATTCCTCCTAAGCATGATATCAATGAGTCTCTCAAAGCCATGAGAATTTCCATTGATGAGTGCAAGGAAAGAACCGCTAGGATGCGTGCAACGAAAGATGCCTTTATTAAAGCGTGTTTTCCAATTCCTATGAAAATCAAGATGAACATCTAAAAGTTATTGATGTGTCCCCTATTAAATCTTTGTTTTGCAATACGAATCTTGATGAAACTGAATATGATCCACCCTTACCTAGACGGCGTTCTAAAAAATCGGAGTATTTAGATCTTTATGATGAAATTGATGAAAGTGGGATTGAAAAGAATAAAACCCTAGATGTTGCTAAACCCACTATATTGGATTTCAAGGAATTTAAATATGAAAGTTGCTCTTTAATTGATTGTATTTCCTTGTTGCAATCCGTAATAAATTCTCCTCATGCTTATAGTCAAAATAAAGCGTTTACTAAACATATCGTTGATGCCTTGATGCAATCTTATGAAGAAAAACTTGAGTTGGAAGTTTCTATCCCTAGAAAACTCTATTATGAGTGGGAACCAACTATTAAAATTAAGATTAAGGATCATGAATTTTATGCTTTATGTGATTTGGGTGCTAGTGTCTCCACTATTCCCAAAACTTTGTGTGATTTGCTAGATTTCCGTGATTTTGATGATTGGTCTCTAAACTTGCATCTTGCGGATTCCACTATTAAGAAACCTATGGGAAGAATTAATGATGTTATTATTGTTGCAAATAGGAATTATGTTCCCGTAGATTTTATCGTTCTTGATATATATTGCAATCCTTCTTGTCCTATAATTCTTGGTAGACCTTTCCTTAGAACGATTGGTACGATTATTGATATGAAGGAAGGGCATATTAGATTCCAATTTCCATTAAAGAAAGGCATGGAACACTTCCCTAGAAAGAAAATAAAACTACCATATGAATCTATCATGAGAGCCACTTATGGATTGCCTACCAAAGATGGCAATACCTAGATCTATCCTCGCTTTTATGCCTAGCTAGGGGCGTTAAACGATAGCGCTTGTTGGGAGGCAACCCAATTTTATTTTTAGTTTTTTTGCTTTTTATTCTGTTTAGGAATAGATAACTCATCTACCTTCTGTTTGGATGTGGTTTTGTGTTTTAATTAGCGTTTGTGCCAAGTTAGACCTATAGGATCTTCTTGGATGATAGTTATTTGATCTTACTGTAATTTCCAGAAACTTTCTGTTCACGAAAACAATTGTTAAAAATCACCAGAACGTTATAAAATACTAATTCCAATTGCTTCTGATCAATAAATAAATTGCCTAGGTCTTCCTATTTTGTCTGATTTTTTGGAGTTCTAGAAGTTTGCATTAGTTACAGATTACTACAGACTGTTCTGTTTTTGATAGGTTCTGTTTTTCGTGTGTTGTTTGCTTATTTTGATGAATCTATGGCCAGTAAAATAGTTTATAATCCATACAGAAGTTGGAATACAGTAGGTTTAACACCAATATAAATGAAGAATGAGTTCATTACAGTACCTTGAAGTGGTCTTTTGTCTTCTTTCGCTAACGGAGCTCACGAGATTTCTGTTGAGTTTTGTGTTGTGAAGTTTTCAAGTTTTGGGTGAAATCTTTTGATGATTATGGAACAAGGAGTGGCAAGAGCCTAAGCTTGGGTATGCCCATGGCACCCCCAAGATAATACAAGGACACCAAAAAGTCAAAGCTTGGGGATTGCCCGGAAGGCATCCCCTCTTTCGTCTACTTCCATCGGTAATTTTACTTGGAGCTATATTTTTATTCACCACATGATATATGTTTTGCTTGGAGCGTCTTGTATGATTTGAGTCTTTGCTTTTTATTTTACCACAATCATCCTTGCTGTACACACCTTTTGAGAGAGCCATACTTGAATTGGAATTTGTTAGAATACTCTATGTGCTTCACTTATACCTTTTGAGCTATATAGTTTTACTCTATGTGCTTCACTTATACCTTTTGAGCTATATAGTTTTACTCTATGTGCTTCACTTATACCTTTTGAGCTTTATAATTTTGCTCTATGTGTTTCACTTAGATATTTTAGAGCACGGTGGTGGATTTGTTTTAAAGAAACTATTGATCTCTCATGCTTCACCTAGATTATTTTGAGAGTCTTAAATAGCATGGTAAATTGCTTAATAATAATATGCTTGGTATTCAAGATTTGTAAAACTTTCTTTTGAGTGCGTTGAATACCAAGAAAAGTTTGATGCTTGATAATTGTTTTGAGATATGAAGATGGTGATATTAGAGTCATGCTAGTTGAGTAGTTGTGAATTTGAGAAATACTTGTGTTAAAGTTTGTGATTCCCGTAGCATGCACGTATGGTGAACCCTTATGTGATGAAGTCGGAGCATGATTTATTTATTGATTGTCTTCCTTATGAGTGGCGGTCGGGGATGAGCGATGGTCTTTTCCTACCAATCTATCCCCCTAGGAGCATGCGCATAATACTTTGCTTTGATAACTTCTAGATTTTTGCAATAAGTATATGAGTTCTTTATGACTAATGTTTAGTCCATGGATCATACGCATTTTTTCAACCTTCAACCATTGCTAGCCTCTCTAATACCGCGCACTTTTCGCCGGTATCATACACCCACCATATACCTTCCTCAAAACAGCCACCATACCTAACTATCATGGCATTTCCATAGCCATTCCGAGATATATTGCCATGCAACTTTCCACCGTTCTGTTTATTATGACACGCTCCATCATTGTCATATTGCTAGCATGATCATGTAGTTGACATCGTATTTGTGGCAAAGCCACCGTTCATAATTCTTTCATACATGTCACTCTTGATTCATTGCATATCCCGGTACACCGCCGGAGGCATTCACATAGAGTCATATTCTGTTCTAACTATTGAGTTGTAATTGTTGAGTTGTAAGAAAAAATAAAAGTGGGATGATCATCATTTTTAGAGCATTCTCCCAAGTGAGGAAAGGATGATGGAGACTATGATTCCCCCACAAGTCGGGATGAGATTCCGGACAAAAAATAAAAAAAAAGAAAAGAAAAGAGGCAAAAAAAGAGAAAAGGCCCAAATAAAAAAATGAGAGAAAAAGAGAGAAGGGACAATGTTACTATCCTTTTACCACACTTGTGCTTCAAAGTAGCACCATGATCTTCATGATAGAGGGTCTCTCATTTTGTCACTTTCATATACTAGTGGGAATTTGTCATTATAGAACTTGGCTTATATATTCCAATGCTGGGCTTCCTCAAATTTCCCTAGGTCTTCGTGAGCAAGCGAGTTGGATGCACACCCACTTAGTTTCTTTTGTTGAGATTTCATATACTTATAGCTCTAGTGCATCTGTTGCATGGCAATCCCTACTCACTCACATTGATATCTATTGATGGGCATCTCCATAGCCCGTTGATACGCCTAGTTGATGTGAGACTATCTTCCCCTTTTTTTGTCTTCTCCACAACCACCATTCTATTCCACATATAATGCTATATCCATGGCTCACACTCATGTATTGCGTGCAGATCGAAAAAGTTTTGAGAATGTTAAAGTATGAAACAATTGCTTGGCTTGTCATCGGGGTTGTGCATGACTTAAATACTTTGTGTGGTGAAGATAGATCATGGCCAGACTATATGATTTTGTAGGGGTAATTTTCTTTGGCCATGTTATTTTGAGAAGACATAATTGCTTTGTTAGTATGCTTGAAGTATTATTATTCTTATGTCAATATGAACTTTTGTCTTGAATCTTTCGGATCCGAATATTCATACCACAATTAAGAAGATTTACATTGAAATTATGCCAGGTAGCACTCCGCATCAAAAATTCTCTTTTTATCATTTACCTACTCGAGGACGAGCAGGAATTAAGCTTGGGGATGCCTGATATGTCTCCAACGTATCTATAATTTTTTATTGCTCCATGCTATATTTATCTACTGTTTTGGACTATATTGGGCTTTATTTTCCACTTTTATATTATTTTTGGGACTAACCTATTAACCGGAGGCCCAGCCCAGAATTGCTATTTATTTCCTATTTTAGTGTTTCGAAGAAACGGAATATCAAACGGAATAAACCTTTCTGGAACGTGATTTTCTTCCCGAATATTACCCAGGAGACTTGGACCCTACGCCAAGGAAGCTTCGAGGTGGGCACGAGGTAGGGGGGCGTGCCCTATACCCCCAGGCGCGCCCCCACCCTCGTGGGCCCACCGAAGCTCCACCGACGTTCTTCTTCCTCCTATATATACCTACATACCCCCAAACGAACAGATACGGAGCCAAAAACCTAATTCCACCGCCGCAACTTTCTGTATCCACGAGATCCCATCTTGGGGCCTGTTCCGGAGCTCCGCCGGAGAGGGCCGTCATCACGGAGGGCTTCTACATCATCATAGCCTCTCCGATGAAGTGTGAGTAGTTTACCTCAGACCTTCGGGTCCATAGTTATTAGCTAGATGGCTTCTTCTCTCTTTTTGGATCTCAATACAAAGTTCTCCCCCTCTCTTGTGGAGATCTATTTGATGTAATCTTCTTCTTTTTGCGGTGTGTTTGTTGAGACCGATGAATTGTGGGTTTATGATCAAGTCTATCTATGAATAATATTTGAATCTTCTCCGAATTATTTTATGTATGATTGGTTATCTTTGCAAGTCTCTTTGATAAAAGTGGGATTGAAAAGAATAAAACCCTAGATGTTGCTAAACCCACTATATTGGATTTCAAGGAATTTAATTATGAAAGTTGCTCTTTAATTGATTGTATTTCCTTGTTGCAATCTGGCTAAATTCTCCTCATGCTTATAGTCAAAAGAAAGCCTTTACCGAACATATTGTTGATGCCTTGATGCAATCTTATGAAGAAAAACTTGAGTTGAAAGTTTCTATCCCTAGAAAACTCTATGATGAGTGGGAACCAACTATTAAGATTAAAATTAAAGATCGTGAGTTTTATGCTTTGTGTGATTTGGGTGCTAGTGTCTCCACTATCCCCAAAACATTGTGTGATTTGCTAGATTTCCGTGACTTTCATGATTGCTCTCTAAACTTGCATCTTGCGGATTCCACTATTAAGAAACCTATGGGAAGAATTAATGATGTTATTATTATTGCAAATAGGAATTATGTGCCCGTAGATTTTATCGTTCTTGATATAGATTGCAATCCTTCTTGCCCTATTATTCTTGGTAGACCTTTCCTTAGAACGGTTGGTGCGATTACTGATATGAAGGAAGGGAATATTAGATTCCAATTTCCATTAAAAAGGGCATGGTACACTTTCGTAGAAAGAAAATAAAATTGCCATATGAAAATTTCATGAGAGCCACTTACAGATTGCCTACCAAAGATGGCAATACCTAGATATATCCTCGCTTTTATGCCTAGCTAGGGGCGTTAAGCGATAGGTCTTGTTGGGAGGCAACCCAATTTTATTTTTAGTTTTTTTCTTTTATCTTCTGTTTAGGAATAAATAATCCATCTACCTTCTGTTTAGATGTGGTTTTGTGTTTTAATTAGTGTTTGTGCCAAGTTAGACCTATAGGATCTTCTTGGATGATAGTTATTTGATCTTGCTGTAATTTCTAGAAACTTATTGTTCACGAAAACAATTGTTAAAAATCACCAGAACGTGACAAAATACTGACTCCAATTGCTGCTCATCAATAAACAAATTGTCTAGGTCTTCCTATTTTGGTATAATTTTTGGAGTTCCAGAAGTTTGCGTTAGTTACAGATTACTACAGACTTTTCTGTTTTTGACAGATTCTGTTTTTCGTATGTTGTTTGCCTATTTTGATGAATCTATGGCTAGTAAAATAGTTTATAATCCATAGAGAAGTTGGAATACAGTAGGTTTAACACCAATATAAATAAAGAATGAGTTCATTACAGTACCTTGAAGTGGTCTTTTGTTTTCTTTCTCTAACGGAGCTCATGAGATTTCTATTGAGTTTTGTGTTGTGAAGTTTTCAAGTTTTGGGTGAAATCCTTTTATGGATTATGGAACAAGGAGTGGCAAGAGCCTAAGATTGGGCATGCCCATGGCACCCCCAAGATAATCCAAGGACACCAAAAAGTCAAAGCTTGGGGATGCCCCGGAAGGCATCCCCTGTTTCGTCTACTTCCATCGGTAATTTTACTTGGAGCTATATTTTTATTCACCACATGATATGTGTTTTGCTTGGAGCGTCTTGTATTATTTGTGTCTTTGTTTGTTTGTGTGCCACAATCATCCTTGATATACACACCTTTTGATAGAGCCATACATGAATTGGAATTTGATAGAATACTCTATGTGCTTCACTTATATCTTTTGAGCTATGTAGTTTTGCTCTATGTGCTTCACTTGTATATTTTGAGCATGATAATTTTGCTCTATGTGCTTCACCTAGATCTCTTAGAGCACGGTGGTGGTTTTGTTTTAAAGAAACTATTGATCTCTCATGCTTCACTTTGATTATTTTAAGAGTCTTAATAGCATGGTAAATTGCTTAATAATAATATGCTTGGTATTCAAGATTTGTGAAACTTTCTTTTGAGTGCGTTGAGTTCTAAGAAAAGATTGATGCTTGATAACTGTTTTGAGATATGAAGATGGTGATATTAGAGTCATGCTAGTTGAGTAGTTGTGAATTTAAAGAATACTTGTGTTAAAGTTTGTGATTCCCGTAGCATGCACGTATGGTGAACCGGTATGTGATGAAGTCGGAGCATAATTTATTTATTGATTGTCTTCCTTATGAGTGGCGTTCGGGGACGAGCGATGGTCTATTCCTACCAATCTATCCCCCTAGGAGCATGCGCGTAATACTTTGCTTTGATAACTTCTAGATTTTTGCAATAAGTATATGAGTTCTTTATGACTAATGTTGAGTCCATGGATTATACGCATTTTCCCCCATCCTTCCACCATTGCTAGCCTCTCTAATACCGCGCACCTTTCGCTAGTATCATACACCCACCATATATCTTCCTCAAAATAGACACCATACCTACCTATCATGGCATTTCCATAGCCGTTCCGAGATATATTGCCATGCAACTTTCCATCGTTCCGTTTATCATGACACGCTCCAACATTGTCATATTGCTAACATGATCATGTAGTTGACATCGTATTTGTGGCAAAGCCGCTGTTCATAATTCTTTCATACATGTCACTCTTGATTCATTGCATATCACGGTACACCGCCGGAGGCATTCATATAGAGTCATATTTTGTTCTAAGTATCGAGTTGTAATTGTTGAGTCGTAAGAAAAATAAAAGTGTGATGATCATCATTTTTAGAGCATTGTCCCAAGTGAGGAAAGAATGATGGAGACTATGATTCCCCCATAAGTCGGGATGAGACTTCGGACGAAAAAAAGAGACCAAAAAAAAGAGAAAAGGCCCAAATAAAAAATGATAGAAAAATAGAGAAGGGACAATGTTACTATCCTTTTACTACACTTGTGCTTCAAAGTAGCACCATGATATTCATAATAGAGAGTCTCTCATTTTGTCACTTTCAGATACTAGTGGGACTTTTTCATTATAGAACTTGGCTTCTATATTCCAATGATGGGCTTCCTCAAAATTGCCCTAGGTCTTCGTGAGCAAGCGAGTTGGATGCACACCCACTTAGTTTCTTTTGTTGAGCTTTCATATACTTATAGCTCTAGTGCATCCGTTGCATGGCAATCCCTACTCACTCACATTGATATCTATTGATGGGCATCTCCATAGCCCGTTGATACACCTAGTTGATGTGAGACTATCTTCCCCTCTTTTTGTCTTCTCCACAACCACCATTCTATTCCACATATAGTGCTATATCCATGGCTCACACTCATGTATTGTGTGCAGATCAAAAAAGTTTTGGCAATGTTAAAGTATGAAACAATTGCTTGGCTTGTCATCGGGGTTGTGCATGATTTAAATACTTTGTGTGGTGAAGATAGAGCATAGCCAGACTATATGATTTTGTAGGGATAACTTTCTTTGGCCATGTTATTTTGAGAAGACATAATTGCTTTGTTAGTATGCTTGAAGTATTAATATTTTTATGTCAATATGAACTTTTGTCTTGAATCTTTCGGATCTGAATATTCATACCACAATTAAGAAGATTTGCATTGAAATTATGCCAAGTAGCACTCCGCGTCAAAAATTCTCTTTTTATCATTTACCTACTCGAGGGCGAGCAGGAATTAAGCTTGGGGATGCCTGATACGTCTCCAACGTATCTATAATTTTTGATTGCTCCATGCTATATTATCTACTATTTTGGACTATATTGTGCTTTATTTTCCACTTTTATATTATTTTTGGGACTAACCTATTAACCGGAGGCCCAGCCCAGAAATGATGTTTTTGCCTATTTCATTGTTTCGAAGAAACGGAATATCAAACGAAGTCCAAATGGAATAAAACCTTCGGGAACGTGATTTTCTCACCGAACGTGATCCAGGAGACTTGGACCCTACTCCTAGGGAGACAAGAGGCGGTCACAAGGGTGGGGGGCGCCCCCCCCCCTTAGGGCGCGCCCCCCTGCCTCGTTGGCCCCTCGGAGCTCCACCGACGTACTCCTTCCTCCTATATATACCTACGTACCCCCAAACGATCAGAACAGGAGCCAAAAACCTAATTCCACCGCCGCAACTTTCTGTATCCATGAGATCCCATATTGGGGCCTGTTCCGGAGCTCCGCCGGAGAGGGCCGTCATCACGGAGGGCTTCTACATCATCATAGCCCCTCCGATGAAGTGTGAGTAGTTTACCTCAGACCTTTGGGTCCATAGTTAGTAGCTAGATGGCTTCTTCTCTCTTTTTGGATCTCAATACAAAGTTCTCCTCCTGTCTTGTGGAGATCTATTTGATGTAATCTTCTTTTTGTAGTGTGTTTGTTGAGACCGATGAATTGTGGGTTTATGATAAAGTCTATCTATGAATAATATTTGAATCTTCTCTGAATTCTTTTATGTATGATTGGTTATCTTTGCAAGTCTCTTTGAATTATCAATTTGGTTTGGCCTACTAGATTGGTTTTTCTTGCCATGGGAGAAGTGCTTAGCTTTGGGTACGATCTTGCGATGTCCTTTCCCAGTGACTGAAGGGGCGGAAAGGCACGTATTGCATCGTTGCCATCGAGGATAACAAGATGGGGTTTATTTCATATTGCATGAATTTATCTCTCTACATCATGTCATCTTGCTTAAGGCGTTACTCTGTTTTTAACTTAATACTCTAGATGCATGCTGGATAGCGGTCGATGAGTGGAGTAATAGTAGTAGATACAGGCAGGAGTAAGTCTACTTGTCTCAGACGTGATGCCTATATACATGATCATACCTAGATATTCTCATAACTATGCTCAATTCTGTCAATTGCTCAACAGTAATTTGTTCACCCACCGTAGAATACTTATGCTCTTGAGAGAAGCCACTAGTGAAACCTATGGCCCCCGGGTCTATTCTCATCATATCAATCTCCATCACTTTAATTTTGCTTTGCTTTGCTTTTTTACTTTGCCTTTTACTTTTCACTTTGCATCCTTATATCAAGAATACCGAAAATATTATCTATCATCTCTATCAGATCTCACTCTCGTAAGTGACCATGAAGGGATTGACAACCCCTAGGTTGGTTGCGTTGAGCTATTGTTTTTGTGTAGGTATGAGGGACTTGCGCGTGGCCTCCTACTGGATTGATACCTTGGTTCTCAAAAACTGAGGGAAATACTTACGCTACTCTGCTGCATCATCCTTTCCTCTTCGGGGAAATCCAACGCAAGCTCAAGAGGTAGTATGTATCCATCCGTCTCTTCGTGGCTGGGTGAAGCTTTCCCCAAGATGTCATGGCGCTTCTCCATGCATCCCGGCCATCTGCTGGTTTCTCCAGGGTGCCTGTCAACCGTCCTCCACCCAGTAGTGAATTTGAAGTCCATCTTGAGCTTCAAGTCATGGGGTTGTCATCATCTTGACTCTCACATCTCCCTTATGAATCTCTCAACCAACCCTGTCTACGAGCATAGAAAAATAAACTACATCGTCCCGAGCAATGGTAACAAGGGGAATTGGGTTCATCCTACCTCATGATACTACTAAAAAACATAACTTGAAATTCTCCTACTGCATGCATGGTGGGGAGGAATAATTCTAATGCAACAAAATCATAGGTATTGTAAAAGATGATCAAATGACTTGCCTGGCTGACGGTCTTCGAAAGCTAGCAACTCAAAATAGCAGGCTTCGCACTCCGGAAATTCTATCGAAGCAAACAATAATCATATAAGCATACAAACATACAATCACTTAACATAACAGCATGCTAACATAAATCACATGAAAACAATCAAACCAAAACCAAAGAGAACTCGAAGAACTCCAAGCCAACAACTAGCAAGAAAATAAAATAAACAATTTCTTTTCTGTAAATAAAAGTGCACCCTCTGTAACTACAGAAACTAATCTGAAATAAATTATAACAGAGGTAAAATAAAATTTTAAAAATAACTAGAAAAATAGAAATTAACAGCAAGCTAAAAAAACTAGAAAAGCTTGTTTTCGCATAAAAACTATTTTTAATAAAGACTAAAAATACCCAAATAAATTCCTACTGCTAGTCAAGGTCAAAACAAAGCAGGGACAAAAAGAATCACAAAAAAAGAATAATCCTAACTCAATTTATAACAGAAATACTAATCTGACTAAAACTAATATAAAACAATTTTTAACAACTGAAACATGGCCGTAACTATTTTCTACAGAAACTATAGGAAATTTGCAAACTAGAGCAAAAAGAATCAACTAAAAATAATAAATAACCTAAAAGATACAGATTTTTCAAGATTGGAACTATTCTGTTTTAAAACAGAAACGAAAAAAACAACTAAGGCGCTAACGGGCCGAAACAATGAGCGCTTTAATACTATCTAACGCGCGAGCGATCTTTAACTGAAATGTATACGGGCTCAGCAGAATAAACCGATCGGACCGGTCTGTCTAAACTAGGAACTAAACCTGAAATAAACCGTAAACTAAACCGTTCTATTGAAAATAACCTAACCCTTCGCGGATCTAATCTAAGCCGTACATACGAGATCCAACGGTGGAGGGGGCTCGGGCTGACAGTGGACGGCGGCGACAGACGGAGACAACGGCGGCGACTCGAGCGATGGTGGTGCAGTGAGGCGGAGGTGGTGGTGGAGTTGTTGGAGCTCGGGGACCGCCCGGACGTCGAGGGCGAGGCGAAACAGAGCCCGGTGCTCTGCAGCTCCGGCGGGTGGCAGACCAGCTCGGGGTCGTCGCTTCTATGAATGAGAGGGCGGAAGACCATGTCAAAAAGGTGGGAAATGTCTACGGAAGTATGTGGGTGGAAATTGGGGTCGAGGGAGTGCTCACCGGAGTCGGAACGAGCGGCGAACTGCGGCGGCAGCAACGAGATCGTAACGGCGAGAGAGCGAGCTATGGTGGGAGTTGTGGCAGGGTTTTGGTGGGGTTCGGATGAGGAGGTTGTGGGTTATTTATAGGACAAAGTCTTGGGCGAGGGGATAGCCCGGATTAGGGTATTAGCAAGGGCTCAGACTCGGCCGGCGCGAGCGCGTGCGGGATACGCGTGCGTGGCTTGCGGGAGGAGGAAGACGGGGTGGGGCCGGCGCGTCGGTGAGAGAGGGAGGGGAGGGTTCGGTCGGGCGACCGAAGCGGAGGCGGCTCGGGCGTGTGCCGCCCTGGGCTAGCGGCCTTGGCGCTGGTTGGGCTGCGGCCTTGCTGGCTGGGCCGTCGGCCTGGCCAGCTCGGGGGCTTTCTTTTTTTTGAATTAAGGCAGAGAGAGAAAACTAAATATAGAGAAATCTATAATATTTTTATATAGGACATATATATATATATCAAAAACGTCAGAAAAATAAATCCTACAACGTGAACATTTTTCAGAGGCGAACAAGAAACTTTATATATATTTTTGGAAATTCAAATAAAACTCAAATTAGGATTCGAAACTTTTGGCATTAATTTCTTCTGACATTTTGGAGTGTCATGTTAGCTCCTCTCATACTTTTGATCAATTATTTGTCAAGGATATTTGAAATAAATTTCAATGCCAAATCAAGTTCAAATTCACAACAAAAACTCAACTGCCTCTGAATTTTTCAAATGCCACTCAGTTTCAATCAAAATGCATAGATGCGTAACTAATAATTGTAAAACATTCCAAATTGGAAACTTGGGATGTTACACCAGAGCCCCGAACGGACTCCAGATTAGCCCTCCCGAGAGAGATTAGGGCTCGGCGGTGGCTCTCTATCGTAAAACGCGATGAATCCTTCTCTCTGGTTGTTTTCTCCCCGAACGTGAATATAGAGAGTTGGAGTTAAGGTCGGTGGAGCACCTGTTCGGGAATGTAGTAATTTCAAAATTTTCCTACGCACACGCAAGTTCATGGTGATGCATAGCAACGAGAGGGGAGAGTGTTGTCCACGTACCCTCGTAGACCGAAAGCGGAAGCGTTATGACAACGCGGTTGATGTAGTCGTACGTCTTCACAATCCGACCGATCCAAGTACCGAACGCACGGCACCTCCGATTTCTGCACACGTTCAGCTCAATGACATCCCATGAACTCCGATCCAGCAGAGCTTTGCAGGAGAGTTCCGTGAGCACGACGGCGTGATGACGGTGTTGATGATGCTACCGACGCAGGGCTTCGCCTAAGCACCGCTACGATATTACCGAGGTGGAATATGGTGGAGGGGGGCACCGCACACGGCTAAGAGATCAATGATCAATTGTTGTGTCTATGGGGTGCCCCCTGGCCACGTATATAAAGGATGGAGGGAGGAGGAGGCCGGCCCTCATAGGTCGCGCCCAAGTGTGGAGTCCTACTAGGACTCCCTAGTCCTAGTAGGATTTCACCTCCCATATGGAATAGGAAAAAGAGAAGGGAGAAGGAGAAGGAAGGAAGGGGGCGCCCCCCCTTCCTAGTCCAATTCGGACTAATCCATGGGGAGGGGTGCGGCCACCCTTTGAGGCCTTTCTTCCTTTCCCGTATGGCCCATTAAGGCCCAATACGAATTCCCGTAACTCTCTGATACTGTGAAAAATACCCAAATCACTCGGAACCTTTCCGATGTCCGAATATAGTCGTCCAATATATTGATCTTTATGTCTTGATCATTTCGAGACTCCTCGTCATGTCCCCGATCTCATCCGGGACTCCGAACTACCTTCAGTACATCAAAACACATAAACTCATAATACAAATCGTCACCGAACGTTAAGCGTGCGGACCCTACGGGTTCGAGAACTATGTAGACATGACCGAGACACGTCTCCGGTCAATAACCAATAGCGGAACCAGGATGCTCATATTGACTCCTACATATTCTACGAAGATCTTTATCGGTCAAACCGCATAACAACATACGTTGTTCCCTTTGTCATCGGTATGTTACTTGTCCAAGATTCGATCGTCGGTATCTCAATACCTAGTTCAATCTCGTTACCGGCAAGTCTCTTTACTCGTTATGTAATGCATCATCCCGCAACTAACTCATTAGTTACATTACTTGCAAGGCTTATAGTGATGTGCATTACCGAGAGGGCCCAGAGATACCTCTCGGACAATCGGAGTGACAAATTCTAATCTCGAAATACGCCAACTCAACAAGTACCTTCGGAGACACCTGTAGAGCACCTTTATAATCACCCATTTACATTGTGATGTTTGGTAGCACACAAAGAGTTCCTCCGATAAACGGGAGTTGCATAATCTCATATTTATAGGAACATGTATAAGTCATGAAGAAAGCAATAGCGACATACTAAATGATCAAGTGCTAAGCTAACGGAATGGGTCAAGTCAATCACTTCATTCTCCTAATGATGTGATCCCGTCAATCAAATGACAACTCATGTCTATGGCTAGGAAACTCAACCATCTTTGATCAACGAGCTAGTCAAGTAGAGGCATACTAGTGACACTATGTTTGTCTATGTATTCACACATGTATTATGTTTCTGGTTAATACAATTCTAGCATGAATAATAAACATTTATCATGAAATAAGGAAATAAATAATAACTTTATTATTGCCTCTAGGGCATATTTCCTTCAGTCTCCCACTTGCACTAGAGTCAATAATCTAGTTCACATCACCATGTGATTTAACACCAATAGTTCACATCACGATGTGATTGACACCCACAGTTCACATCGTCATGTGACCAACACCCAAAGGGTTTACTAGAGTCAATAATCTAGTTCACATCGCTATGTGAATAATACCCAAAGAGTACTAAGGTGTGATCATGTTTTGCTTGTGAGAGAAGTTTAGTCAACTGGTCTGCCACATTCAGATCCGTATGTATTTTGCAAATTTATATTTCAACAATGCTCTGCATGGAGCTACTCTAGCTAATTGCTCCCACTTTCAATATGTATCCAGATTGAGACTTAGAGTCATCTGGATCAGTGTCAAAACTTGCATCGACGTAACCCTTTACGACGAACCTTTTGTCACCTCCATAATCGAGAAACATATCCTTATTCCATTAAGGATAATTTTGACCGATGTCCAGTGATCTACTCCTAGATCACTATTGTACTTCCTTGCAAAACTCAGTGTAGGGTATACAATAGATCTCGTACACAGCATGGCATACTTTATAGAACCTATGGCTGAGGCATAGGGAATGACTTTCATTCTCTTTCTATCTTCTGCCGTGGTCGGGTTTTGAGTCTTACTCAATTTCACACCTTATAACACAGGCAATAACTCTTTCTTTGACTGTTCCATTTTGAACTACTTCAAAATATTGTCAAGGTATGTACTCATTGAAAAAAACTTATCAAGCGTCTTGATCTATCTCTACAGATCTTGATGCTCAATATGTAAGCAGCTTCACCGAGGTCTTTCTTTGAAAAAAAAACTCCTTTCAAATACTCCTTTATGCTTTCCAGAAAATTCTACATTATTTCCGATCAACAATATGTCATTCACATATACTTATCAGAAATGCTGTAGTTCTCCCACTCACTTTCTTGTAAATACAGGCTTCACCGCAAGTCTGTATAAAACTATATGCTTTGATCAACTCATCAAAGCGTATATTCCAACTCTGAGATGCTTGCACCAGTCCATAGATGGATCGCTGGAGTTTGCACATTTTTGTTAGCACCTTTAGGATCGACAAAACCTTCTGGTTGTATCATATACAACTCTTCTTTAAGAAATTCATTAAGGAATGCAGTTTTGACATCCATTTGGCAGATATCATAAATTGCGACAACTACTAACATGATTCGGATAGACTTTTAAGCATCGATACGAGTGAGAAAATCTCATCGTAGTCAACACCTTGAAATTGTTGAAAAAATTTGCGACAATTCGAGCTTTGTAGACAGTAACACTACTATCAACATCCATCTTCCTCTTGTAGATCCATTTATTCTTAATGGCTTGCCGATCATCGGGCAAGTCAACCAAAGTCCATACTTTGTTCTCATACATGGATCCCATCTCAGATTTCATGGCCTTAAACCATTTTGTGGAATCTGGGCTCATCATCGCTTCCTCATAGTTCGTAGGATCGTCATGGTCAAGTAACATGACCTCCAGAACAGGATTACCTTACCACTCTGGTGCGGATCTTACTTTGTTTGACCCACAAGGTTCGGTAGTAACTTGATCTGAAGTTTCATGATCATCATCATTAATCTTCCTCACTAATTGGTGTAGGCATCACCGGAACTAATTTATGTGATGAACTATTTTCCAATTTGGGAGAAGCTACAATTACCTCATCAAGTTCTACTTTCCTCCCACTCACTTCTTTCGAGAGAAATTCCTTCTCTAAAAAGGATCCATTCTTAGCAACGAATAATTTGCCTTTGGATCTGTAATTAGAAGGTGTACCCAACAGTCTCCTTTGGGTATCCTATGAAGACGCATTTCTCCAATTTGGGTTCGAGCTTATCAGGTTGAAACCTTTTCACATAAGCATTGCAACTCCAAACTTTAAGAAACGACACCTTTGGTTTCTTGCCAAACCACAGTTCATATAGTGTCGTCTCAACGAATTTAGATGGTGCCCTATTTAACGTGAATGCAGCTGTCTCTAATGCATAACCCCAAAACGATAGTGGTAAATAAGTAAGAGACATCATAGATTGCACCATATCTAATAAAGTACGGTTATGATGTTCGGACACATCATTATGCTGTGGTGTTCCAGGTGGCGTGAGTTGCAAAACTATTCCGCATTGTTTCAAATGAAAACCAAACTCGTAACTCAAATATTCTCCTCCATGATCAGATCGTAGAAACTTAATTTTCTTGTTACGATGATTTTCCACTTCACTCTGAAATTATTTGAACTTTTCAAATGTTTCAAATTTATGTTTCGTCAAGTAAATATACCCACATCTGCTCAAATCATGTGTGAAGGTCAGAAAATAATGATACCTGCCGTGGGCCTCAACACTCATCGGACTGCATACATCAGTATGTATTATTTCCAACAAGTCCGTTGCTCGCTCCATTGTTCCGGAGAACGGAGTCTTAGTCATCTTGCCCATGAGGCATGGTTCGCAAGCATCAACTGATTCATAATCAAGTGATTCCAAAATCCCATCAGCATGGATTTTCTTCATGCGCTTTACACCAATATGACCTAAACGGCAGTGCCACAAATAAGTTGCACTATCATTATTAACTTTGCATTTTTTGGCTTCAATATTATGAATATGTGTATCACTGCAATCGAGATCCAACAAACCATTTTCATTGGGTGTATGACCATAGAAGGTTTTATTCATGTAAACAGAACAACAATTATTCTCTAACTTAAATGAATAACCGTATTGCAATAAACATGATCAAATCATATTCATGCTCAATGCAAACACCAAATAACACTTATTTAGGTTCAACACTAATCCCGAAAGTATAGGGAGTGTGCGATGATGATCATATCAATCTTGGAACCACTTCCAACACACATCATCACTTCACCCTTAACTAGTCTCTGTTCATTCTGCAACTCCCGTTTTGAGTTACTAATCTTAGCAACTGAACTAGTATCAAATACTGAGGGGTTGCTATAAACACTAGTAAAGTACACATCAATAACATTTATATCAACTATACCTTTGTTCACTATGCCATCCTTCTTATCCGCCAAGTATCTAGGGCAGTTCCACTTCTAGTGACCAGTCCCTTTGCAGTAGAAGCACTTAGTATCAGTCTTAGGTCCAGACTTGGGCTTCTTCACTTGAGCAGCAACTGGCTTGTCGTTCTTCTTGAAGTTCCCCTTATTCCCTTTGCCCTTTTCTTGAAACTAGTGGTCCTGTCAACCGTCAATACTTGATGTTTTTATTGATTTCTACCTTCTCGATTTCAGCATCACGAAGAGCTTGGGAATCATTTCCATTATCCCTTGCATATTATAGTTCATCACGAAGTTCTACTAACTTGGTGATGGTGACTAGAGAATTCTGTCAGTCACTATTTTATCTGGAAGATTAACTCCCACTTGATTCAAGCGATTGTAGTACCCAGACAATCTGAGCACATGCTTACTGCTTGAGCTATTCTCCTACATCTTTTAGCTATAGAACTTGTTGGAGACTTCATATCTCTCAACTCGGGTATTTTCTTGAAATATTAACTTCAACTCCTGGAACATCTCATATGGTCCATGACGTTCAAAACGTCTTGGAAGTCCTGATTCTAAGCCGCTAAGCATGGTGACTAAACTATCAAGTAGTCATCATATTGAGCTAGCCAAACATTCATAACGTCTGCATCTGCTCCTGCAATAGGTCTGTCACCTAGCGGTGCATTAAGGACATAATTCTTCTATGCCGCAATGAGGATAAACCTCAGATCACGGACCCAGTCCGCATCATTGCTACTATCATCTTTCAACTTTGTTTTCTGTAGGAACATATATAAAACATAGGGAAGCAACAACGCGAGCTATTGATCTACAACATTATTTGCAAAATACTATCAGGACTAAGTTCATGATAAATTAAATTTCAGTTAATCATATTACTTAAGAACTCTCACTTAGATAGACATCCCTCTAATCATCTAAGTGATCACGTGATCCAAATCAACTAAACCATGTCCGATCATCACATGAGATGGAGTAGTTTTCAATGGTGAACATCACTATGTTGATCATATCTACTATATGATTCATGCTCGGCCTTTCGGTCTCAGTGTTCCGAGGCCATATCTGCATATGCTAGGCTCGTCAAGTTTAACCTGAGTATTCTGCGTGTGCAAAACTTGCTTGCACCCGTTGTAGATGAACGTAGAGCTTATCACACCCGATCATCACGTGGTGTCTCGGCATGACGAACATTGGTAACGGTGCATACTCAGGGAGAACACTTTTATCTTGAAATTTAGTGAGAGATCATCTTATAATGCTACCGTCAATCAAAGCAAAATAAGATGCATAAAGGATAAACATCACATGCAATCAATATATGTGACATGATATGGCCATCATCATCTTGTGCCTTTGATCTCCATATCCAAAGCATCGTCATGATCTCCATCGTCACCGGCATGACACCATGATCTCCATCATCTTGATCTATATCAATGTATTGTCACATGGTCGTCGTGCCAACTATTGCTATTGCAACTATTGCTATCGCATAGTGATAAAGTAAAGCAATTATTTGGCGCTTGCATCTTATGCAATAAAGAGACAACCATAAGGCTTCTGCCAGTTGCCGATAACTTCAACAATCATCACGTCTTGACCATATCACATCACAACATGCCCTCCAAAAACAAGTTAGACGCCCTCTACTTTGTTGTTGCAAGTTTTACGTGGCTGCTATGGGCTTAGCAAGAACCGTTCTTACCTACGCATCAAAAGCACAACGATAGTTCATCAAGTTAGTGTTGTTTTAACCTTCTCAAGGACCGGGCGTAGTCACACTCGGTTCAACTAAAGTTGGAGAAAACACCCGCCAGCCACCTGTGTGCAAAGCACGTCGATAGAACCAGTCTCGCGTAAGCGTACGCGTAATGTCGGTCCGGGCCGCTTCATCCAACAATACCGCCAAACCGAAGTATGACATGCTGGTAAGCAGTATGACTTGTATCGCCCACAACTCACTTGTGTTCTACTCGTGCATATAACATCTACGCATAAAACCAGGCTTGGATGCCACTGTTGGGGAACGTAGTAATTTCAAAATTTTCCTACGCACACGCAAGATCATGGTGATGCATAGCAACGATAGGGGAGAGTATTATCCACGTACCCTCGTAGACCGAAAGCGGAAGCGTTATGACAACGCGGTTGATGTAGTCGTACGTCTTCATGATCCGACCGATCCAAGTACCGAACGCACGGCACCTCCGAGTTCTGCACACGTTCAGCTCGATGACGTCCCACGAACTCTGATCCAGCAGAGCTTTGCAGGAGAGTTCCGTCAGCACGATGGCGTCGTGACGGTGTTGATGATGCTACTGACGCAGGGCTTCGCCTAAGCACCACTACGATATTACCAAGGTGGAATATGGTGGAGGGGGGCACCGCACACGGCTAAGAGATCGATGATCAATTGTCGTGTCTATGGGGTGCCCCCTGGCCACGTATATAAAGGATGGAGGGAGTAGGAGGCCGGCCCTCATAGGTCGCGCCCAAGTGTGGAGTCCTACTAGGACTCCCTAGTCCTAGTAGGATTCCACTTCCCACATGGAATAGGAAAAAGGGAAGGGAGAAGGAGAAGGAAGGAAGGGGGCACCCCCCCCTCCCTAGTCCAATTCGGACCAGTCCATGGGGAGGGGTGCCGCCACCCTTTGAGGCATTTCTCTCCTTTCCCGTATGGCCCATTAAGGCCCAATACGAATTCCCGTAACTCTTCGGTACTCCGAAAAATACCCGAATCAATCGGAACCTTTTGATGTCTGAATATAGTCGTCCAATGTATCGATCTTTACGTCTCGATCATTTCGAGACTCCTCGTCATGTCCCCAATCTCATCCGGGACTCCGAACTACCTTCGGTACATCAAATCACATAAACTGATAATACAAATCACCACCGAACATTAAGCGTGCGGACCCTACGGGTTCGAGAACTATGTAGACATGACCGAGACACGTCTCCGGTCAATAACCAATAGCGGAACATGGATGATCATATTGGCTCCTACATATTCTACGAAGATCTTTATCGGTCAAACCGCATAACAACATACGTTGTTCCCTTTGTCATCGGTATGTTACTTGCCCGAGATTCGTCGTCGGTATCTCAATACCTAGTTCAATCTCGTTACCGGCAAGTCTCTTTACTCGTTATGTAATGCATCATCCCGCAACTAACTCATTAGTTACATTGCTTGCAAGGCTTATAGTGATGTGCATTACCGAGAGGGCCCAGAGATACCTCTCCGACAATCGGAGTGACAAATTCTAATCTCGAAATATGCCAACTCAACAAAGTACCTTCGGAGACACCTATAGAGCACCTTTATAATCACCCAGTTACGTTGTGACGTTTGATAGCACACAAAGTGTTCCTCTGATAAACGGGAGTTGCATAATCTCATAGTCATAGGAACATGTATAAGTCATGAAGAAAGCAACAACAACATACTAAACGATCAAGTGCTAATGTAACATCCCAAATTTCCTATTTGGAATGTTTTACAATTATAGCTAAGCATCCATGCATTTTGTTTTAATTGAGTGGCATTTGGAAATTTCAGAGGCATTGAGTTTTATTTGAATTTGAATTTGATTTTTGGCAATTGAAATTTATCTCAGAAGTACCTGACAAATACTTGAGAAAAGTATGAGAGGAGTAAACATGACACTCCAAAGAAAAAAATGTCAGAAGAAAATATTGCCAAAAAGTTTGAATTCAAATTTGGTTTGTATTTGGAATTTACAAAAAAAAAATGTTTTTATTTTTGTTTCTGTTTTGCCTCTGAAAAAAATGTTCACGTTGTAGGAATTATTTTTCTGATTTTATTGATATATATATGTCCTATATAAAACTATTATATATTTCTCTTTTTCTCTCTCTGTTTTTATTTCAAAAAAAAAAAAAAAAAAAAAAAAAACAGGCGCCAACCGGCCCAGCCAGCGCCGAGCCGCGGCCCAGCTAGCGCCCGAGCCGGCCTGCCCCGACGCCGCGCGCCCGAACCCCTCCCGCTCGATCCCCTCTCTCCCTCTCTCACCGACACGCCAACCGCGCCATCACCGCCGCCGTCGCCGGAATCCCGGAGACCGCGGGATCCCCTCCCCCGATTCGCCCCTCCTCCAAGACGGGCACCCCCCCTATAAATACCCGCCCCCTCGACCCATTCCCCACCCCTCCCCCTCGCCTAACCCCTCCACTCCGCCGCGATTTCTCGCCGGAGTCCGACGCCGCCGCCGCGCCATTGCTCCTGCCCCGCTCGTCTCCGACCACCCCGAGCTCCACCGACTCCCCCCCCGACTCCCCCTCGCTCCGCCGCACCCGCCGGAAGTCTCCGCCGTCTTCCCCGACCACCGGAGCCACCGCACCGTCGTCGCCCGAGCCGCCGTCGTCCGTCGCCGTCGCCGCCACCGCGGTGAGTCGCCGGAGCCGCCCGCCGCCGTTCGATCTGAAATCTAGGGCCTAGATTAGATCACGCGAAGGGTTAGGTTATTTTCAATAGATCGGTTTAGTTTACGGTTTATTTCTGGTTTAGTTCGGTTTAGTGTAGACCGGCCCGATCGGTTGTTTTAATATTAACCCGTACGCGTATTAGCCTATTCAACGCACGCGCGCTGTTTAGTTTCCGAACGCTCACTGTTTCGGCCCGTTAGCGCGTTAGTATTTTTTTTTTTTTTTTCGTTTCTGTTTTTAACAGAATAGTTCCAGTTTTGTAAAACCCATATCTTTTAGGTTACTTAATATTTTTAGTTGATTCTTTTTTTGTTAGTTTACAAATTTGTTGTAGTTTCTGTATAAATTAGATTCTGCCATGTTTTAGGTTTTTAAAAAACTGTTTATATTAGTTTTAGTCAGATTAGTTTTTCTGCTATAAATTGAGTTAGGATTATTATTTTTCAGTGATTCTTTTTACTAATGCTTTGTTTTGACCTTGCCTAGCAGTAGGAATTTATTTTAGTAATTTTAGTCTTTATTAAAAATAGTTTTATGCGAAAAACAAGTGTTTCTATTTTATTTTAATTGCTGCTGTTTTCTACTGTTCTAATTAGTTTTAAGTTTTATTTTACCTCTGTTATAGTTTATTTTAGATTAGTTTCTGTAGCTACAGAGGATGAACTTTTATTTACAGTAGAAAAAAAAAAAAATTTTGCTTTGCTAGAATTGTCTTAGGCATAATATGAGTTCTATAATAGCTTTTAATATGATTCCTTTTGCTCCTAGTTTGTTTAAAGTTTTCCTTGCTGTTAGTTAGCAAGATCCATACTTAGGTTCTGTTAAGAAAATTTGTAGTTGTGTAAAACTATTTCTTAGTTGTTGCTTGATGTGGTGAAAATCCTCGATTTGCTTTCTTCGAGTTTTTCTTGGGTTTTGGTTTGAGTGCTTGGGTGTTTTACTTCAACTTGCTGTTATGTTATTTTGTGCTATACTTATTTGTGTTATTGTTTGACTCGGTAGAATTCCCGGAGTGCGAAGCCTGCTATTACGAGTCGCTAGCTTTTGAAGACCGTCAGCCAGGCAAGTCATTTGATCATGTTTTTCAATACCTATGATTTTGTTGCATTAGAATTATGCCTCCCCACCATGCATGCAGTAGGAGAATTTTAAGTTATGTTCTTGAGTAGTATCATGAGGTAGGATGAACCCAAATCCCCTTACCATTGCCCGGGACGATGTAGTTTATTTTGCTATGCCCGTAGACGGGGTTTGGTTGAGAGATTCACAAATGAGATGTGAGAGTCAAGTTGATGACAACCCCATGATTTCAAGCTCAAGATGGACTTCAAATTTCACTACTGGGTGGAGGACGGTTGACGGGCACCCTGGAGAAACCAGCGGATGGCCGGGATGCATGGAGGAGCGCCATGACATCTTGCGGAAAGCTTCACCCAGCCACGAAGGGACGGATGGATACACCTTGACCGGATGCTTACCTGTGCAGCCGCAAGCCATTATGGGCTCTGGCTGGGTTGACCCTAGGCGTAACTCTGGACGGACGGTGCCAGCAGATGTAGAAGAACGGTAGGACATGGATGGGCACCGGCAGTGACTAGAGAAACTCTACGGAAGACCCTGTTTCGTTCGTCCCGTCTTCAAACACCAGGCAGTGCGAGGACATAAAGGAGGGAACGATTCTTGCGGGTAAAGTGCACAAGACTCTGCAGAGTAACAACCTAATCGATTAGCCGTGTCCCCGGTTACGGACAAATGAGCCTCTGGAAATTGGAGTATTTCGGAAATCTCAACACCGAACTTAATAAATTAATTTGAGGGGTATTTAATAATTGGGAATGAGACATTGGTTGGCGGAACCATCTCAATAACAACCAACATTTTGTAGTAATTGCAAGCAAGTCCTTTGTCATAGGGAAAAATTGGCTTTTTCGCAAAAACTTAAAACTTAGAGCCCCACAGCCAAATTGCATATAGTGTTAGTATTATTATTGTTGTGCTCTCTATGATTTGCCGGCATATTCAAAATGCTGACCTACACGGCTGCAACGTCTTATGTTGCAGAGGAGTTTTCCGACCAGGAGTGAGGCTACGATCCACGCTTGGCGATTGCCCTATGGAGTCGGATGGACTCGCTATTCATCTACGCTTCCGCAGCTTTATTTTAGTTTATTTCTCATGAGTTGGCCTTCGGCCGAATTTATTATGATGTAATAAAGACTCGATATGAGAACCGTGTAATAAATTCAGGTGTGATTGAACTTTGAATCTATGCATCAATGTACTGTGTGTGCCAGCATTCTTGGGATGGTACAGCTACACAGAGACTTGACCGATTTCGGGTCGGGTCGCTACAGAGATGGTATCAGAGCACACGCTGACCGTAGGACGTAACCCCTAGGATCGGAAAGCCATAGGAAGAGACTATTTTATGTCCTTATCATTCCGTAATTCTCCCCTGTTCATTTCTGACTTCTCTCCGATTTTCAACTTTCTAGATGGCCGTCAAGTTCATCCCAGTTCTGCTCCCGGAGTTTTGCCAGCCAGATGAGACAATGCTTTTCGGCAGGAGGCTGGTCCAGATCACCAAGGAATTGAAGATTGCTCTGCCGTCGATCACCGGGACACCCATCATGGCATTTCCAGAAGACCGTCGCTATAGGATCAAGGTGCACATACCAGGGAGGACCTTCGGAAGTCTCTCGGTGCCCGTTGACTTCAGGTTCACTGCTCCCACTTGGATCCTCGGGAGAAACATAGCAGTTCATACTGCACTTGGACGCATCCAGGAGGAATACAGGGCCGAGCTTGTTGGACCAGACCACGCCATGATTTCTCGCAGGACTGCAGATGGAGAGATTATCCGCACCATAGATGACGACTCCGTTCACTCATATGTCCAAGACTTGGAGGCTCACATCAGGACTCTAGAGATCCAGATGCGCAGGAGTTTGAAGACGGACCAAAAGATGCATCTTCGTGAAATTGATCTGGAGGATGCAGCACGTGAAGCCCACTATGAGCATGAGGAAGAAATCAAGGATTTTATGGATAGAATGAAGGAACGAGATAATTATATGGCCACACTGCAGGAGAAGATGGACTTGGGGGAAGAACTTTTTCCGAGTGGAGATGATGGACCTCTCGTGAGCAATGACCAGGACTATGAAGAGAGCTCCACCGAAGGAAGTCGCAAGAGGAGGCGCCGCACCAGAGGACACAGCACCGGAGGACACCGCACCAGAGGACGCAAGGATAATTGATGAAGACATTTAGTGGACCACCATGTTATTTTACTTTTTCATCGATCAGTTAGGCCGTTATATTTTGCGATTAGTCATGAGATTTTGTAACCCGAGATTGAACGTTTGAGATGAATGAATAAATGATTGGTGTGTTTATGATTGTGCATTCATATGGGTAGTGTTATTTTCTCATTAGACCCTTGTTCTATTCTAATTTCTCATCCACTCCAAAACACCAGATGCCTCCGAGACGTGACCCCGGTTCCAACTTTCCGCCGGAGCTCACCCAGCTGATCCAGCAGCAGAATGCCCTAATGCAGATACTCATCCAGAACCAGAACAACAACAACAACAATCCACCGCCACCACCCCCTGTTGACAACCTGACCCGCTTCCTAAGGCTGAATCCGCCGGTGTTCTCTAGCAGCACCGAGCCGATTGTGGCCGATGATTGGCTCCGCAAGGTCGGAAGGGAGTTAGTAACTGCTGGATGCACAGATGCAGAGAAGGTGCGCTTTGCCGCACATCAGCTTGATGGACCTGCAGCCTCTTGGTGGGAGAACTACACCACCACTTATCCCATCGCCACCATCACGTGGGATCAGTTCCAGCAGGCTTTTCGCACCGCCCATGTCTCAGCTGGAGCCATGAGTCTGAAGAAGCGTGAGTTCCGCAACTTACGCCAGGGGAATCGTACTGTGGGGCAGTATGTGGATGAGTTTAGCCAGCTAGCTCGTTATGCCCCGGATGATGTGGCCACAGATGCCGCAAAACAGGAGAAGTTCCTCGAAGGTCTTAATGATGAGCTGGGAATGCAACTGATGGTGGCCACATTCAATAACTATCAGGAGCTGGTAGATAAGGCCATCATCCTTGAAGGCAAACAACAGCAGATTGATAGCCGCAAGCGAAAGTATAGTCAGGGGAAGTATAACTCAGGAGCTCAGCAGAAGCCTCGCTACACCCCATACCAGGGAGGCCACAACCATCACACTCATGGAGGACATAACCATGGAGGACATAACCATGGAGGGAATGGGAACAATCGCAACAACAACACCAACTTCAAGTCTGGCAGTGGAGGCAATGGCAACCAGCACCGTCCTGCTCCGGCTCAGAAGGATCTGAGTCACATCACCTGTTTCAAGTGCCAGAAGACAGGACACTATGCCACCGACTGCCCGGAGGCCAAGCAGAGGAATGGAAACGGCAACGGCAATGGAAGCTCAGCAAAGAAGCCCAACCCTTTTCCTCGTGCTCAGGTGAATCACATTGACGTGGAGGACGTCTATGAACAGCCAGAAACTGTGGTTGGTAAGTTTTTATTAAATTCACGTCCAGTATTGGTACTCTTTGATTCTGGTGCAACCCATTCATTCATATCAAGGGTAGTTGTGGAAAAGTACGGGTTGCCCACTAGAACCCTTAGAACCCCACTTCAGGTCAGTTCTCCAGGAGGAGAAATGACGGCAGGCTTAGGCTGTCGTTCAACCCTCAGCATCGGAAATCATGATTTTCCCGCAGAACTCATAGTATTGGAATCCCAGAGTTTGGATGTAATCCTAGGCATGGATTGGTTGACCAAGTTTGAAGGAAACATCGACTGTGCCCGCAAGACGATTTTGCTCACCACCCCGGAGCAGAAGAGGATCAAGTATGTATCCAGACGCACTCCGACGAAACATCAGGTAAATTCCCTCACGGGAGTTGTTCAGGAGGAAGTGCCCGTAGTACAAGATTTTCCTGATGTATTCCCGGAGGAATTACCAGGAATGCCACCGGACAGAGACATTGAATTTCTGATTGAGTTATTGCCCGGCACCGCCCCAATATCCAAGAGACCTTATCGGATGCCCCCGAACGATTTGGAAGAGATCAAGAAGCAAATCAATGAGCTATTGGAGAAAGGATATATTCGCCCAAGTTCGTCACCTTGGGGAGCCCCAGTTCTTTTGGTAGAGAAGAAGGATGGAACTCTGAGAATGGTTGTGGATTATCGTTCATTGAACGACGTGACCATCAAGAACAAGTACCCTCTGCCGATGATTAACGATCTATTTGATCAGCTAGTTGGAGCCAAGGTATTCTCCAAGATCGATCTTCGATCAGGGTATCATCAGTTGAAGATCCGTGAAAAGGATATACCCAAAACAGCTTTTACCACCAGGTATGGTTTATATGAGTATACCGTCATGTCATTTGGATTGACTAATGCCCCTGCATACTTCATGAATTTGATGAACAAGGTATTTATGGAATATCTGGACAAGTTTGTCGTGGTTTTCATCGATGACATACTGATTTTCTCCAAGAGCGAGGAAGAGCATAAGGAACATTTGCGTCTAGTTCTGGAGAAACTCCGAGAACATCAGTTATATGCCAAGTTCAGCAAATGTGAATTTTGGCTGAAGGAAGTCGGATTCCTTGGACATGTTATTTCAGGAGAAGGAATAGCAGTCGACCCCACCAAGGTTGAATCGGTCACCAACTGGCAGTCCCCCACCTCAGTCAAGGAGATCCGCAGTTTTCTCGGACTCGCAGGATATTACCGGAGATTTATTGAGAACTTCTCGAAGATTGCAAAGCCCATGACTGAGCTGTTGAAGAAGGAAGCCAAGTACATTTGGACCGAGGATTGTGAGGCCAGTTTTCAGGAGCTGAAGAAACGTCTGGTTACAGCCCCAGTGCTCATTTTGCCGGACATACACAAGGATTACCAGGTATATTGTGATGCTTCTCGTCAAGGACTCGGAGGAGTGCTCATGCAGGAAGGAAAAGTTGTAGCTTATACCTCCAGACAGCTACGACCTCACGAGATGAATTATGCCACACACGATTTGAAGTTAGCCGCCGTAGTGCATGCACTCAAGACCTGGAGACATTTCCTTGTCGGAAACAGTTGTGATGTTTACACGGATCATAAGAGCCTGAAGTATATTTTCACGCAGAAGGAATTGAACCTCAGGCAGAGGAGATGGCTTGAATTGATCAAGGACTATGACATGAGATTGCATTATCACCCAGGGAAGGCAAATGTTGTAGCAGATGCCTTGAGCCGTAAAAGCTATGTGAACACTCTCATAGCTGGAGGATTACCTCAGGAATTAACCGATGATCTCAGAGAGCTCCGACTTGAGATAGTACCGAGAGGATATGTCGCCACCTTGGATATTCAGTCCACTTTGACCGAAAGAATCCGTGACGCCCAGAAGACGGACAAGGAAATTGCTGAGATAAAGGAAAAGATGAGTAACGGAAAGGCTAAAGGTTTTCGTGAAGATGAGCACGGAACTTTATGGTTTGAGGATCGCATCTATGTGCCCAATGACCCAGAGGTCAGGAAGTTAATTCTTCAGGAGGCCCATGATTCACCGTACTCGATTCACCCAGGCAACACCAAGATGTATCTGGATCTGAAGGAAAGTTTCTGGTGGACAGGTATGAAGAAGGATATTGCCGAGTATGTGGCAGTATGCGATGTTTGCCAGCGAGTAAAAGCGGAACATCAGAAGCCGGCAGGGTTACTTCAACCTCTGCCGATACCCGAGTGGAAATGGGAAAAACTTGGAATGGATTTTATCACAGGATTACCGAGGACCCGTTCGGGGTATGATTCCATCTGGGTAGTGGTTGATCGCTTGACCAAGGTAGCTCATTTCATTCCGGTGAAGACTACCTATACCAGTGCTAAGTTAGCCAAGATATACATGACCAGGATCGTATGTCTGCATGGAGTTCCGAGGAGTATCGTGTCAGATAGAGGAACGCAATTTACCTCAAAGTTTTGGAATCAGTTGCATGAAACTTTGGGTACGAGGCTAGAGTTTAGCACAGCCTTTCATCCGCAGACAGATGGACAGACCGAGAGAGTCAATCAGATTCTGGAGGACATGTTGAGAGCTTGTGCGCTAGACTATGGGTCTAGCTGGGATGATAATTTGCCATACGCAGAGTTCTCGTACAATAACAGTTATCAGACCAGTCTGAAGATGGCCCCTTTCGAAGCTCTATACGGAAGGAGGTGTAGAACACCATTGCTGTGGGATGGTGTTGGAGACCGAAAGCTTTTTGGTCCCGATCTTATCAGAGACTCCGAAGAGAAGGTCAAGCTGATTCGAGATAGACTCAAGATAGCTCAATCGAGACAGAAGAGTTATGCCGACAGTAAACGCAAGGAGGTAACATATGAAATTGGAGACCGAGCATATCTCCGCGTGTCCCCACTTCGTGGAATCAAGAGGTTCGGTGTTAAAGGAAAGTTAGCACCACGATTCATTGGCCCCTACAAAATCCTCGAACGCAGAGGAGAAGTTGCATACAAGTTGGAATTGCCGGAAGGATTGTCCGGAGTTCATGATGTCTTCCATGTTTCTCAGCTGAAGAAATGTCATGCCGAGATGGCCGATATTCCGTTGAGAGACACAGTGCCCCTAGAGGCCATACATCTCGACAGTGATCTAACTTATGAGGAGAAACCCGTCAAAATTCTCGAGACTGCGACCAGAGTCACTCGCAGCAAGATCATCAAGTTTTGCAAGGTTCTGTGGAGTAATCATTCCGAAGAGGAAGCCACCTGGGAGCAAGAAGAAGATCTCCGCCGAGACCACGCGCACCTATTTGCTAGCCAACCCGAATCTCGAGGGCGAGATTCATCTTAAGGTGGGTAGGTTTGTAACATCCCAAATTTCCTATTTGGAATGTTTTACAATTATAGCTAAGCATCCATGCATTTTGTTTTAATTGAGTGGCATTTGGAAATTTCAGAGGCATTGAGTTTTATTTGAATTTGAATTTGATTTTTGGCAATTGAAATTTATCTCAGAAGTACCTGACAAATACTTGAGAAAAGTATGAGAGGAGTAAACATGACACTCCAAAGAAAAAAATGTCAGAAGAAAATATTGCCAAAAAGTTTGAATTCAAATTTGGTTTGTATTTGGAATTTACAAAAAAAAAATGTTTTTATTTTTGTTTCTGTTTTGCCTCTGAAAAAAATGTTCACGTTGTAGGAATTATTTTTCTGATTTTATTGATATATATATGTCCTATATAAAACTATTATATATTTCTCTTTTTCTCTCTCTGTTTTTATTTCAAAAAAAAAAAAAAAAAAAAAAAAAACAGGCGCCAACCGGCCCAGCCAGCGCCGAGCCGCGGCCCAGCTAGCGCCCGAGCCGGCCTGCCCCGACGCCGCGCGCCCGAACCCCTCCCGCTCGATCCCCTCTCTCCCTCTCTCACCGACACGCCAACCGCGCCATCACCGCCGCCGTCGCCGGAATCCCGGAGACCGCGGGATCCCCTCCCCCGATTCGCCCCTCCTCCAAGACGGGCACCCCCCCTATAAATACCCGCCCCCTCGACCCATTCCCCACCCCTCCCCCTCGCCTAACCCCTCCACTCCGCCGCGATTTCTCGCCGGAGTCCGACGCCGCCGCCGCGCCATTGCTCCTGCCCCGCTCGTCTCCGACCACCCCGAGCTCCACCGACTCCCCCCCCGACTCCCCCTCGCTCCGCCGCACCCGCCGGAAGTCTCCGCCGTCTTCCCCGACCACCGGAGCCACCGCACCGTCGTCGCCCGAGCCGCCGTCGTCCGTCGCCGTCGCCGCCACCGCGGTGAGTCGCCGGAGCCGCCCGCCGCCGTTCGATCTGAAATCTAGGGCCTAGATTAGATCACGCGAAGGGTTAGGTTATTTTCAATAGATCGGTTTAGTTTACGGTTTATTTCTGGTTTAGTTCGGTTTAGTGTAGACCGGCCCGATCGGTTGTTTTAATATTAACCCGTACGCGTATTAGCCTATTCAACGCACGCGCGCTGTTTAGTTTCCGAACGCTCACTGTTTCGGCCCGTTAGCGCGTTAGTATTTATTTATTTTTTTCGTTTCTGTTTTTAACAGAATAGTTCCAGTTTTGTAAAACCCATATCTTTTAGGTTACTTAATATTTTTAGTTGATTCTTTTTTTGTTAGTTTACAAATTTGTTGTAGTTTCTGTATAAATTAGATTCTGCCATGTTTTAGGTTTTTAAAAAACTGTTTATATTAGTTTTAGTCAGATTAGTTTTTCTGCTATAAATTGAGTTAGGATTATTATTTTTCAGTGATTCTTTTTACTAATGCTTTGTTTTGACCTTGCCTAGCAGTAGGAATTTATTTTAGTAATTTTAGTCTTTATTAAAAATAGTTTTATGCGAAAAACAAGTGTTTCTATTTTATTTTAATTGCTGCTGTTTTCTACTGTTCTAATTAGTTTTAAGTTTTATTTTACCTCTGTTATAGTTTATTTTAGATTAGTTTCTGTAGCTACAGAGGATGAACTTTTATTTACAGTAGAAAAAAAAAAAAAATTTTGCTTTGCTAGAATTGTCTTAGGCATAATATGAGTTCTATAATAGCTTTTAATATGATTCCTTTTGCTCCTAGTTTGTTTAAAGTTTTCCTTGCTGTTAGTTAGCAAGATCCATACTTAGGTTCTGTTAAGAAAATTTGTAGTTGTGTAAAACTATTTCTTAGTTGTTGCTTGATGTGGTGAAAATCCTCGATTTGCTTTCTTCGAGTTTTTCTTGGGTTTTGGTTTGAGTGCTTGGGTGTTTTACTTCAACTTGCTGTTATGTTATTTTGTGCTATACTTATTTGTGTTATTGTTTGACTCGGTAGAATTCCCGGAGTGCGAAGCCTGCTATTACGAGTCGCTAGCTTTTGAAGACCGTCAGCCAGGCAAGTCATTTGATCATGTTTTTCAATACCTATGATTTTGTTGCATTAGAATTATGCCTCCCCACCATGCATGCAGTAGGAGAATTTTAAGTTATGTTCTTGAGTAGTATCATGAGGTAGGATGAACCCAAATCCCCTTACCATTGCCCGGGACGATGTAGTTTATTTTGCTATGCCCGTAGACGGGGTTTGGTTGAGAGATTCACAAATGAGATGTGAGAGTCAAGTTGATGACAACCCCATGATTTCAAGCTCAAGATGGACTTCAAATTTCACTACTGGGTGGAGGACGGTTGACGGGCACCCTGGAGAAACCAGCGGATGGCCGGGATGCATGGAGGAGCGCCATGACATCTTGCGGAAAGCTTCACCCAGCCACGAAGGGACGGATGGATACACCTTGACCGGATGCTTACCTGTGCAGCCGCAAGCCATTATGGGCTCTGGCTGGGTTGACCCTAGGCGTAACTCTGGACGGACGGTGCCAGCAGATGTAGAAGAACGGTAGGACATGGATGGGCACCGGCAGTGACCAGAGAAACTCTACGGAAGACCCTGTTTCGTTCGTCCCGTCTTCAAACACCAGGCAGTGCGAGGACATAAAGGAGGGAACGATTCTTGCGGGTAAAGTGCACAAGACTCTGCAGAGTAACAACCTAATCGATTAGCCGTGTCCCCGGTTACGGACAAATGAGCCTCTGGAAATTGGAGTATTTCGGAAATCTCAACACCGAACTTAATAAATTAATTTGAGGGGTATTTAATAATTGGGAATGAGACATTGGTTGGCGGAACCATCTCAATAACAACCAACATTTTGTAGTAATTGCAAGCAAGTCCTTTGTCATAGGGAAAAATTGGCTTTTTCGCAAAAACTTAAAACTTAGAGCCCCACAGCCAAATTGCATATAGTGTTAGTATTATTATTGTTGTGCTCTCTATGATTTGCCGGCATATTCAAAATGCTGACCTACACGGCTGCAACGTCTTATGTTGCAGAGGAGTTTTCCGACCAGGAGTGAGGCTACGATCCACGCTTGGCGATTGCCCTATGGAGTCGGATGGACTCGCTATTCATCTACGCTTCCGCAGCTTTATTTTAGTTTATTTCTCATGAGTTGGCCTTCGGCCGAATTTATTATGATGTAATAAAGACTCGATATGAGAACCGTGTAATAAATTCAGGTGTGATTGAACTTTGAATCTATGCATCAATGTACTGTGTGTGCCAGCATTCTTGGGATGGTACAGCTACACAGAGACTTGACCGATTTCGGGTCGGGTCGCTACAGCTAAGCTAACGGAATGGGTCAAGTCAATCACATCATTCTCCTAATGATGTGATCCCGTCAATCAAATGACAACTCATGTCTATGGCTAGGAAACTCAACCATCTTTGATCAACGAGCTAGTCAAGTAGAGGCATACTAGTGACACTATGTTTGTCTATGTATTCACACATGTATTATGTTTCCGGTTAATACAATTCTAGCATGAATAATAAACATTGATCATGAAATAAGGAAATAAATAATAACTTTATTATTGCCTCTAGGGCATATTTCCTTCAACACCAGGGGGCCCACGAGGCAGGGGCGCTCCTAGGGGGTAGGCATGCCCCCCACCCTCGTGGACAGGGGTGTGGGCCCCCTGTCCTTGATTCTTTCACCAGTATTTTTTATTTATTCCGAAAATATTCTCCGTGAAGTCTCAGGTCATTCTGAGAACTTCTATTTATGCACAAAAATAACACCACGGCAATTCTGCTAAAAATAACACAAGTCCGGGTTAGTTCCATTCAAATGAAACTTTTCCGAAACAAGGGCAAAAGTGTTTGGAAAAGTAGATACGTGGGAGACGTATCAGCTTGTAGCTCAAGGCTACACACAGGTTGAAGGAATTGATTTCGATGAAACTTTTGCACCTGTTGCTAGACTTGAGGCTATTAGCATATTACTTTCTTAGGCTAACCATCATGACATCATCTTATATCAAATGGATGTGAACAGTGCATTCCTCAATGGTAGGCTTGAGGAAGAAGTATATGTTGCTCAACCACCAGGTTTTGAAGATCCAAAGCATCCTGACCAAGTCTATAGACTCAATAAGGCCCTCTATGGCCTCAAGCAAGCCCCTCGGGCGTGGTATGATACTTTGAAGGAATTCCTCATGAATAAAGGCTTCAAACCCGGTTCACTTGACCCGACTCTTTTCACAAAAACTTATGATGGTGAATTATTTGTGTGCCAAATATATGTTGATGATATTATCTTTGGCTGTACTGACCAATGTTACACTGATGAATTTGGTTATATGATGAGGGAGGAATATGAAATGTCTATGATGGGAGAATTGAAATTCTTCTTAGGACTTCAAATTCGTCAACAGCGCAATGGCATCTTCATATCTCAGGAGAAATACCTCAAGGATGTATTGAGGAAATTCAGCATGCAAGATTGCAAAGGCGTCAAAATCCCTATGCCCACAAATGGCCATCTATGCACTAAGGAAAATGGTATTGACTTTGATCAAAAGGTATACTGCTCCATGAATGGTTCTTTATTGTACTTATGTGCATCTAGGCCAGATATTATGCTTAGTGTTTGCACGTGTGCCCGCTTTCAAGCTACACCGAAGGAATTGTTGGGGAACGTAGCAGAAATTCAAAATTTTCTACGCATCACCAAGATCAATCTATGGAGAGACTAGCAACGAGGGGAAGGGGAGTGCATCTACATACCCTTGTAGATCGCAAAGCGGAAGCGTTCAAGTGAACGGGGTTGATGGAGACGTACTCGTCGTGATCCAAATCACCGATGACCAAGTGCCGAACGGACGGCACCTCCGCGTTCAACACACGTATAGCCCGGTGACGTCTCCCATGCCTTGATCCAGCAAGGAGAGAGGGAGAGGTTGAGGAAGACTCCATACAGCAGCAGCACAACGGCGTGGTGATGATGGAGGAGCGTGGCAATCCTGCAGGGCTTCGCCAAGCACCGCGAGAGAGGAGGAGGAGAGAGGCAGGGCTGCACCAATAGGGAGAGATCGGATCGTGTGTTATGGGCAGCCCCAGGCCTCACTATATCTAGGGGAGAGGGAGGAGGGTGCGCCCCCTCTAGGGTTCCCACCCCTAGGGGGCGGCAGCCCTAGATGGGAAAGGGGAGGCGACCAAGAGGGGGAGGGGAGAGGGAGGCGCACCAGTATCGGCCTTAGGGCCCATCTGCCCTAGGGTTTGCCCCCTTCTCCTCTCCCTTGCGCCTTGGGCCCTTGTGGGGGGGGGGCGCACCAGCCCACCTGGGGCTGGTCCCCTCCCACACTTAGCCCAAGTAGCCCTCCGGGGATGGTGGCCCCACTTGGTGGACCCCCGGACACCTCCGGTGGTCCCGGTACACTACCGGTGATGCCCAGAACACTTCCGGTGGCCAAAACCATACTTCCTATATATAAATCTTTACCTCCGGACCATTCCGGAACTCCTCGTGACGTCCGGGATCTCATCCGGGACTCCGAACAACATTCGGTAACCACATACAAGCTTCCTTTATAACCCTAGCGTCATCGAACCTTAAGTGTGTAGACCCTACGGGTTCGGGAGACATGCAGACATGACCGAGACATTCTCCGGTCAATAACCAACAGCGGGATCTGGATACCCATGTTGGCTCCCACATGTTCCACGATGATCTCATCGGATGAACCACGATGTCAAGGACTTAATCAATCCCGTATACAATTCCCTTTGTCTATTGGTACGATACTTGCCCGAGATTCGATCGTCGGTATCCCGATACCTTGTTCAATCTCGTTACCGGCAAGTCTCTTTTACTCGTTCCGCAACACATCATCCCGTGATCAACTCCTTGATCACATTTTGCACATTATGATGATGTCCTACCGAGTGGGCCCAGAGATACCTCTCCATCACACGGAGTGACAAACCCCAGTCTCGATTCGTGCCAACCCAACAGACACTTTCGGAGATACCTGTAGTGTACCTTTATAGCCACCCAGTTACGTTGTGACGTTTGGCACACCCAAAGCACTCCTACGGTATCCGGGAGTTGCACAATCTCATGGTCTAAGGAAACGATACTTGACATTAGAAAAGCTTTAGCATACGAACTACATGATCTTGTGCTAGGCTTAGGATTGGGTCTTGTCCATCACATCATTCTCCTAATGATGTGATCCCGTTATCAACGACATCCGATGTCCATGGTCAGGAAACCGTAACCATCTATTGATCAACGAGCTAGTCAACTAGAGGCTTACTAGGGACATGGTGTTGTCTATGTATCCACACATGTATCTGAGTTTCCTATCAATACAATTCTAGCATGGATAATAAACGATTATCATGAACAAGGAAATATAATAATAACCTATTTATTATTGCCTCTAGGGCATATTTCCAACAGGAATCACACCATAAGGCTATGAGGCATATTCTTCGATATCTAGCTCACACTCCAACACTTGGATTATGGTATCCCAAGGGCTCGGCTTTTGATCTCATTGGATATTCAGACTCTGACTATGCTGGTGATCGTGTGGACCGCAAGTCAACATCTGGGACGCCGCATTTGACATAATACTCATCTTTTTGAAGCATATATTACCAGAGGGGGTCTCCTTGGGCTCCCTTGTCGCGGCTAGTGCGGCCTCAAGTTGGGCTCTGCACTCTTTTAGCTCCTGGGACAGTTGGGTATTCTTCTCTGAAAGAACCTGCGTGTTACATGATCCTTGAATCAGCTATTCTAACTGTTTCAAGTCTCGGGGGCTACTGATACATATAACTATCAAATTTTCTCACCCGTATGTCTTTTACATATTGCTCTGTGGCTCTGGCTAGACCATTTTGAGCAGCACGGAGGTACACATCCCCCGAATTGAAGGCATCCAGCGCCTCTTGGGAGAAACAACATTCACTTATGCCATATATATGAGTTTATGTCCTCTACAACATTCACTTATTGCTATTTTTTCAAGTTGCTTTTTCTGCTAAGTGAATGTGATCGGACCCTTCCCCTTCTATGCTAAACTCTGATATGTCTCCAACGTATCTATAATTTTTTATTGTTCCATGATATTATATTATCTATTTTGGATGTTTAATGGGCTTTAATATGCTCTTTTATATTATTTTTGGGACTAACCTATTAACCGGAGGCCCAGTGCTAGTTTTTGTTTTTTTGCCTATTTTAGTGTTTTGCAGAAAAGGAATACCAAACGGAATCCAAACGGAATGAAACCTTCGCGATGATCTTTCTTGGACCGAAAGCAAACCAGAAGACTTGGAGTTGAAGTCTGGAACTCCGCGAGGAGGCCACGAGGCAGGAGGGCGCCTAAGGGGGTAGGCGCGCCCCCACCCTTGTGGGCCCCATGGAGCTCACCCGACGTACTTCTTTCGCCTATATATTCTCTTATACCCTAAAAACATCAGGGGGAGCCACGAAACAACTTTTCCACTGCCGCAACCTTCTGTACCCGTGAGATCCCATCTTGGGGCCTTTTTCGGTGCTCTGCCAGAGGGGGAATCGATCACGGAAGGCTTCTACATCAACACCATTGCCTCTCCAATGATGCGTGAGTAGTTTACCACAGACCTTCGGGTCCATAGTTATTAGCTAGATGGCTTCTTCTCTCTCTTTGATTCTCAATACAAAGTTCTCCTCGATGTTCTTGGAGATCTATTCGATGTAATACTCTTTTGAAGTGTGTTTTTCGAGATCCGATGAATGTGGATTTATGAACAAGTTTATCTATGAATATTATTTGGTTCTTCTCTGAATTCTTATATGCATGATTTGATATCTTTGCAAGTCTCTTCGAATTATCGGTTTAGTTTGGCCTACTAGATTGATCCTTCTTGCAATAGGAGAAGTGCTTAGCTTTGGGTTCAATCTTGCGGTGTCCTTTCCTAGTGACAGTAGGGGAAGCAAGGCACGTATTGTATTGTTGCCATCGAGGATAAAAAGATGGGGTTTATATCATATTGCTTGAGTTTATCCCTCTACATCATGTCATCTTGCCTAATGCGTTACTCTGTTCTTATGAACTTAATACTCTAGATGCATGCTGGATAGCGGTCGATGTGTGGAGTAATAGTAGTAGATGCAGAATCGTTTCGGTCTACTTGACATGGACGTGATGCCTATATTCATGATCATTGCCTTAGATAACGTCATAATTATGTAATTTTCTATCAATTGCTCGGCAGTAATTTGTTCACCCACCGTAATACATGCTATCTTGAGATAAGCCACTAGTGAAACCTATGGCCCCCGGGTCAATTTTACATCATATAAGTTTCCGATCTACAATTCTAGTTTCCTATTTACTTTATTTTGCAATCTTTACTTTCCAATCTATACAACAAAAATACCAAAAATATTTACTTTACTATCTTTATTAGATCTCACTTTTATGAGTGACCGTGAAGGGATTGACAACCCCTTTATCGTGTTGGTTGCAAGGTTCTTGATTGTTTGTGCAGGTACTAGGTGACTTATGCGTTGTCTCCTACTAGATTGATACCTTGGTTCTCAAACTGAGGGAAATACTTACGCTACTTTCCTGCATCACCCTTTCCTCTTCAAGGGAAAACCAACGCATGCTCAAGATCATGTATATAGGCATCACGTCCGTGACAAGTAGACCGACTCCTTCCTGCATCTACTACTATTACTCCACACATCGACCGCTATCCAGCATGCATCTAGAGTATTAAGTTCAAAATAACAGATGCTTTAAGTAAGATGACATGATGTAGAGGGATAAACTCATGCAATATGATATAAACCCCATCTTGTTATCCTCGATGGCAACAATACAATACGTGTCTTGCTGCCCCTGTTGTCACTGGGAAAGGACACCGCAAGATTGAACCCAAAGCTAAGCACTTCTCCCATTGCAAGAAAGATCAATCTAGTAGGCCAAACCAAACTGATAATTCGAGGAGACTTGCAAAGATAACCAATCATACATAAAAGAATTCAGAGAAGATTCAAATATTGTTCATAGATAAACTTGATCATAAACCCATAATTCATCGGTCTCAACAAACACACCGCAAAAGAAGATTACATCGAATAGTTCTCCACGAGAATCGTGGAGAACTTTGTATTGAGATCCAAAGAGAGAGAAGAAGCCATCTAGCTAATAACTATGGACCCGAAGGTCTTAGGTAAACTATTCACACATCATCGGAGAGGCTATGCTGTTGATGTAGAAGCCCTCCGTGATCAATGCCCCCTCCAGCAGGACGCCGGAAAAGGCCCCAAGATGGGATCTCACGGGTACAGAAGGTTGCGGCAGTGGAATTAGGTTTTCGTGGATGCTTCTGTTGGTTTGGGGGTATGTAGGTGTATATAGGAGGAACAAATACGTCGGTGGAGCAACGTGGGCCCCACGAGGGTGGAGGGCGCGCCCAGGGGGGTAGGCGCGCCCCCTGCCTCGTGCTCTCCTGGTTGCTTTCTTAACGTAGGGTCCTAGTCCTCTGGATCACGTTTGTTCGAAAAATCACGTTCTCGAAGGTTTCATTCCCTTTGGACTCCGTTTGATATTCTTTTTCTGCGAAATTCTGAAATAGGCAAAAAACTGCAATTTAGGCTGAGCCTCCGGTTAATAGGTTAGTCCCAAAAATAATATAGAAGTGTATAACAAAGCCCATTAATCATCCAAAATAGAATATAGTATAGCATGAAGCAATCAAAAATTATAGTTACGTTGGAGAAGTATCAAGCATCCCAAGCTTAATTCATGCTCATCCTCGAGTAGGTAAATGATAAAAACAGAATTTTTGATGTGGAATGCTACTTGGCATAATTTTTTTAATGTAACCCTCTTAATTGCGGTATGAATATTCAGATCTGAAAGATTCAAGATAAAAGTTTAATATTGACATAAAAATAATAATACTTCAAGCATACTAACTAAGCAATTATGTCTTCTCAAAATAACATGGCCAAAGAAAGTTATCCCTACAAAATCATATAGTCTGGCTATGCTCTATCTTCACCACACAAAGTATTTAAATCATGCACAACCCTGATGACAATCCAAGCAATTGTTTCATACTTTTGGTGTTCTCAAACTTTTGAATCTTCACGCAATACATGAGCGTGAGCCATGGACATAGCACTATATGTGGAATAGAATGGTGGTTGTGGAGAAGACAAAAAAGGAGAAGATAGTCTCACATTAACTAGGCGTATCAACGGGCTATGGAGATGCCCATTAATAGATATCAATGTGAGTGAGTAGGGATTGCCATGCAACGGATGCACTAGAGCTATAAGTATATGAAAGCTCAACAAAAGAAACTAAGTGGGTGTGCATCCAACTTGCTTGCTCACGAAGACCTAGCGCATTTTGAGGAAGCCCATCATTGGAATATACAAGCCAAGTTATATAATGAAAAATTCCCACTAGTATATGAAATTGATATCATAGGAGACTCTCTATCATGAAGATCATGGTGCTACTTTGAAGCACAAGTGTGGTAAAAGGATAGTAACATTGTCCCTTCTCTCTTTTTCTCTCATTTTTTCATTTAGGCCTTTTCTCCTTTTTTATGGCCTCTTTTTTTTCGTCTGGAGTCTCATCCCGACTTGTGGGGGAATCATAGTCTCCATCATCCTTTCCTCACTTGGGACAATGCTCTAAAAATGATGATCATCACACTTTTATTTACTTACAACTCAACAATTACAACTCAATACTTAGAACAAAATATGACTCTATGTGGATGCCTCCGGCGGTGTACCGGGATATGCAATGAATCAAGAGTGACATGTACGAAAGAATTATGAACGGTGGCTTTGCCACAAATACGATGTCAACTACATCATCATGCGAAGCAATATGACAAATGATGGAGCGTGTCATAGTAAACGGAACGGTGGTAAGTTGCATGGCAATATGTCTCGGAATAGCTATGGAAATGCCATAATAGGTAGGTATGGTGGCTGTTTTGAGGAAGGTATATGTTGGGTGTATGATACCGGCAAAAAGTGTGCGGTATTAGAGAGGCTAGAAATGGTGGAAGGAAGAGAGTGCGTATAGTCCATGGACTCAACATTAGTCATAAAGAACTCATATACTTATTGCAAAAATCTACAAGTTAACAAAGCAAAGTAATTACACGCATGCTCCTAGGGGGATAGACTGGAAGGAAAAGACCATCACTCGTCCCCGACCGCCACTCATAAGGAAGACAATCAATAAATAAATCATGCTCCGACTTCATCACATAACGGTTCACCATACGTGCATGCTACGGGAATCACAAACTTTAACACAAGTATTCCTCAAATCCACAACTACTCAACTAGCATGACTCTAATATCACCATCTTCATATCTCAAAACAATTATCAAGCATCAAACTTCTCATAGTATTCAACACACTCATAAGAAGAAAAAAATCTACTAATCTTGAATACTTAGCATATTAGGATTAATTTCCCAATTTAAGCAAATTACCATGCTGTTTAAGACTCTCAAAATAATATAAGTGAATCATGAGAGAATAATATTTTCTATAAAACAAAACCACCGCCGTGCTCTAAAAGATATAAGTGAAGCACTAGAGCAAAAACTATAAAGCTCAAAAGATATAAGCGAAGCGCACAGAGTATTCTAATAAATTCCGAATCATGTGTGTCTCTCTCAAAAGGTGTGTACAGCAAAGATGATTGTGGTGAACTAAAAAGCAAAGACTCAAATCATACAAGACGCTCCAAGCAAAACACATATCATGTGGTGAATAAAAATATAGCTCCAAGTAAAGTTACCGATGGAAGTAGACGAAAGAGGGGATGCCTTCCGGGGCATCCCCAAGCTTTGGCTTTTGGGTGTCCTTATATTATCTTGGGGTGCCATGGGAATCCCCAACCTTAGGCTCTTGATAACTCCTTGTTCCATAATCCATCAAATCTTTTACCCAAAACTTGAAAACTTCACAACACAAGACTTAACAGAAAATCTCGTGAGCTCCGTTAGCGAAATGTAGCGACCCGACCCGAATGGATCAAGTCTCTGTGCTTAAGTGTCATCCCTGGATCGGTATGCTGACACACACAGTACTCGAAGGATTTATAACAAAGGTAAATCACATGTATAAAGTAACGTAAATACTATTACCTCAATCCATATAGCGGAAGCAACAAGGTTGTGGATTCACATCAACACCAACGGCAAAGTTGAGTGTAGAAATCGTAACCCTAACGTATCACTTACTCGTCGTAAGAAACCTGCAACATGAGACGTTGCAGCCCGAAACGGGTCAGTACATTGAATGTACTGGCAAATTCACACCATAGAGAAAATGATGAACAATGGCTATCACTACATGCATATATGGCTGGTGGAAAAGCTCTATGGTTATAATGTTTTTGCGAAAAGCCAACTTTTCCCTACTACAAAGGAATAAATTTATTTAACTATCATGGTGGTTGTTAAACATTGAGAATGGTTGACAGCATTCTCAATCCCAATTAAGTATCATCATTAAAACCCAACAAAATTAATTAAAGTAACGTGATGAGATCAACAGGATAATCCAAGAACTAGATACTCAAGATGTCCATAACCGGGGACACGGCTAATCATGATTAGTTTGTACACTCTGCAGAGGTTTGCGCACTTTTCCCCACAAGACTCGATCGCCTCCGTTTGATTTCTCGCACTACATGGTGTTTGAGAAACGGATGACCGAGACATAGTCTTTCTGAAGCGCTAGCGCCTTACGTTGGATAGACCGGTACACCTACTTTCCCCTAGATCTGCTAGTCTACCCTGTAAGAGTTCTCAAATCATAATCAACTATGCCAGAGCCCATAATGGCTTATGGCTGCACACGAAAGTTTCTATTTTGAATAATCTTATGATCCCTTTGAGCCTGGGTGGCGGTCCAAAATAAAAATAGGCAAGTCCTAGAATACCCAGGTGCCTAGACAGGCAAGTCCTGGAATACGCAGGTGCCTCAATCCACCCAGATGTGTGCTTAAGTTGCCACCTTAAGTAAACCATTAATTAACAATCTCACATCTGTCATGGATACTCTCAAAACCCAATCCACGTCTACGAGCATAGCATGGCAATATAAGCAACGCGTAGAAGTAACTCCCAAGGGTTTGATATAAGAGGTAATAGGTACTACCTCAACTACTTCCCAATACCCACATGTTATCAATCCTACTCATGCAATGTTTGAGGGTGAAACTAATGCATAAAAACTGGGTATGAAAAGGGATATGATCAAAGTGTGAACTTGCCTGCAATGTTGATGAAGATGATTCGCACTCAAAACTCTTGATAGATCTACTCGTCACACTCCGGTCAATCTATCGTAAGCAAGCAATAGTAACCACACATAAGCAATCACTCAAAAGATCAGAGAGAACGAATAAGACGATTCAGGAAGCATCAAAACCGAGCAAAAATAACTCTTGCACATAAAACAACTTCTAACAGTACCAAAATTATGTGAATTTGGCCTTATCAGAAATTTTAGGTCAAGAGCTTCGATTTGCAAAAAGATTCAATTAAATTGGAGTTACGAAACTCAAGTTATGATCAAACGAAGTTTGAATACAAATATGTTCTAATTCAAATTTTAAAATTTTCAAAAACATGTTTGAGTTGGATTACTGGAAAGAGTGGATCATAACGAAGACGTGAGCGTTGGTTTCGTTGAATTTGGACTAACGAGTAAAAAGATGTGGTTGTTTGAAAAACAGGGGCTAATCTGTAAATAAAATATTCACAAACAAGTCCCTGACCGAAAATAAAACAGAAAAAGAAAAACCTATCTAACGAACGTTCGCTACAAAAGCATACGTGACGAACTCGTCCACTACAGAGGCTAAACTAATGAACGTTCGCTAACTAACAAAAAACGAAATGGTTTATTTAAGAAAAACCGATCTGGGCGTGCAGCGCGGGGCGGCGGCGCGGCGAGATGCGGGCGGTGGTGCGATGCGGGCGGCGGCGCAGCGCGATGCGGGGAAAGGAGAGAGGGGCGCGGCGGCGGCGGATCGCTATTTAAGGGGGGGCGGGAGCATCGGGAGGCGTGGAGGAGGGGTAAGCAGAGGCGGCGGCGGGAGTCCGGGCGGCGTACGGCGGCGGCGATGGCGTGCTGCTGCGGGAGTCCGTCCCGAGGTCGGGGACGAGCGGGCGGGCTGGCTGGGCGAGCTGGGCTGGGCGCGGCCCAGTTCGGTCGGTCCGAGAAGTTTTTTTTTATAAAGATTTTTCCAGACTAACAAAACACATAAAAATAAAATAAATAAAAAAATTATACGGGCATATAATATATCAAAATTTTCAGAAAAAGATTTTCTACGACGTGAACATTTTTATAACTCCAAATACAATCCACAAAAATTCAGATAATTCAAAGAGTGCTACTGGTCTAATAAAATCCAATAAAAATCATTTTAAAAATACCAAAATGACTTCAAATTTATTTATCTCCAATTTTCTATTGTAGGGAATCATGTTACCCTATTTTTCATTTATTTTATTTTTGGAGAAAAATAATTTGAATAAAACTCAATTTGCTCCAAATTGAAAATAAATTCAAAAGAACTTTGAATTTAATTCTTTGAAACTCCCAACTCATATTTCATATGTTTTGAAGAAGTCATTTTATCTTCGCTCATGAAAATCATTGAGTTGCATAAAGTTCCTGGGTTGGAAATATTTTCCAAATGAAATTCAAATATTTTCAACACCCCTTGTCATTTAAATAAATGGAAGAAGTCATGTCATCTTCTCTCCAGGGTTTTGTGGTGAAAAGAATTTGAATTCACGGAGATCATAAAAGCAAAAATGAAAGTTTGGGAAGTCCTTTTATTCCATCTCATTTAACTTTCAAAAAGTTTCGAATTCACTCACTTTCAGTCAATCAATCCAACAATCAATCAAATCTATCTATTTAATATAACATTCCAAAATTTAGAATTTTGGGATGTTACACGAAAGAAAACAAAACACCACTTCAAGTTACTGTAATGAACTCATTATTTATTTATATTGGTGTTAAACCTGCTGTATTCCAACTTCTCTATAGTTTATAAACTATTTTACTAGCCATAGATTCATCAAAATAAGCAAACAACACACGAAAAAAAGAATATGTCAAAAACAAAACAGTCTGTAGTAATCTGTAACTAACGCAAACTTCTGGAACTCCACAAAATCTACCAAAATAGGACGACCTAGGAAATTTGTTTATTGATCTGCTGCAATTGGAATAAATATTGTATCACATTCTGGTGATTTTTAACAATTGTGTTCGTGAACAGAAAGTTTCTGGAATTTCCAGCAATATCAAATAACTATCATCCAAGAAGATCCTATAGGTTTACCTTGGCACAAACACTAATTAAAACATAAAAAACAAATCTAACCAGAGGCTAGATCAAATATTTATTCCTAAACAGAAGAAAAAAGCAAAAAATTAAAAATAAAATTGGGTTGCCTCCCAACAAGCGCTATTGTTTAACGCCCCTAGCTAGGCATAAAAGCAAGGATAGATCTAGGTGTTGCCATCTTTGGTAGGCAATCCATAAGTGGCTCTCATAATAGATTCATATGGTAGTTTAATTTTCTTTCTAGGAAAGAGTTCCATGCCTTTCTTTAATGGAAATTGTAATCTAATATTTCCTTCCTTCATATCAATAATTGCACCAATCGTTCTAAGGAAAGGTCTACCAAGAATAATAGGACATGACGGATTGCAATCTATGTCAAGAACAATGAAATCTATGGGCACATAATTGCTATTTGTAACAATAAGAACATCATTAATTCTTCCCATAGGTTTCTTAATGGTGGAATCCGGAAGGTGCAAGTTTGAAGAACAATCATCAAATTCACGGAAACCTAGCAAATCACACAAAGTCTTGGGAATCATGGAAACACTAGCACCCAAATCACACAAAGCATAGCATTCATGATCTTTAATTTTAATTTTAATAGTAGGTTCCCACTCATCAGAGTTTTCTAGGGATAGAAACTTTCAACTCAAGTTTTTCTTCATAAGATTGCATCAAAGCATCCACGATATGTTTAGTAAAAGCTTTATGTTGACTATAAGCATGAGGAGAATTTAGCATGGATTGCAACAAGGATATACAATCTATCAAAGAGAAATTATTATAATTAAGTTCCTTTAAATCCAAAAAAGTGGGTTCATTAATATCTAGAGTTTTGATCTCTTCAATCCCACTTTTACCAATTTTTGCATCAAGATCTAAAAACTCCAAATTTTTGGAACGCCTTCTAGGTAAAGGTGGATCACATTCAGTCCCATCATTATCAAGATTCATATTGCAAAACAAAGATTTAATAGGGGACACATCAATAACTTTTAGATCTTCATCTTTATTTTCATAGAAACTAGAAGAACACGCTTTCACAAAGCAATCTTTCTTAGCACGCATCCTAGCGGTTCTTTCTTTGCACTCATCAATGGAAATTCTCATGGTTTGAGAGACTCATTGATATCATGCTTAGGTGGAATAGATCTAAGTTTCAAGGAACCAACATCAAGAGAAATTCTATCAACGTTCCTAGCCAATTCATCAATCTTAGGCAACTTTTCTTCAAGCAAGCATTGAAATTATTTTGCGAATTCATAAATTCTTTAACACTAGTCTCAAATTCATAGGGCATCTTATTAAAATTTCCATAAGAATTGTTGTAGGATTTACCATAATTATTAGAGGGATTACTAGGATACGGCCTAGGATTAAAGTTTCCTCTATACGCGTTGTTACCAAAATTATTCCTACCAACAAAATTCACATCTATAGATTCATTATTATTTTCAATCAAAGTAGACAAAGGCATATCATTAGGATCAGAAGAAACACTTTTATTAGCAAATAATTTCAAAAGTTCATCCATCTTTCCACTCAAAACATTAATTTCTTCAATTGCATGCACTTTTTTATTAGTAGATCTTTTGGTGTGCAATTGAGAATAATTAACCATAATATTATCTAGGAGTTTAGTAGCTTCTCATAAAGTGATTTCCATAAAACTGCCTCCTGTGGCCGAATCTAAAACATTTATAGAAGCAAAATTCAATCCGGCATAATTTTTTTGTATAATCATCCACAAATTCAAACCATGTGTAGGGCAATTACGTATCATTAATTTCATCCTCTCCCAAGCTTGTGCAACATGTTCATGATCAAGTTGCTTAAAATTCATAATATCGTTTCTAAGAGAGATGATCTTAGCAGGAGGAAAATACTTAGAGATAAAAGCATCTTTGCACTTATTCCATGAATCAATACTATTTTTAGGCAAAGACGAAAACCAAGCTTTAGCACGATCTCTAAGCGGAAAAGGAAATAGCTTCAATTTAACAATATCATTGTCCACATCTTTATTCTTTTGCATATCACACAAATCAACAAAGCTATTTAGATGGGTAGCGGCATCTTGACTAGGAAGGCCGGCGAATTGATCTTGCATGACAAGATTCAATAAAGTAGCATTAATTTCACAAGATTCAGTATTGGTAAGGGGAGAAATCGGAGTGCTAAGAAAATTATTGTTGTTGGTATTGGTAAAGTCACACAATTTAGTATTATCTTGAGCCATCGTGACAAGCAAGCAATCCAACACACAATCAAACAAGAAGCAAGCGAAAAAAGGGCGAGCGGAAAGAGAGGGCGAATAAAACGGCAAGGGTGAAGTGGGGGAGAGGAAAACGAGAGGCAAATGGCAAATAATGTAATGCGGGAGATAAGAGTTTGTGATGAGTACTTGGTATGTTGACTTTTGCGTAGACTCCCCGGCAACGGTGCCAGAAATCCTTCTTGCTACCTCTTGAGCACTGTGTTTGTTTTCCCTTGAAGAGGAAAGGGTGATGCAGCAAAGTAGCATAAGTATTTTCCTTTGTTTTTGAGAACCAAGGTATCAATCCAGTAGGAGGCCACGCTCAAGTCCCTCGCACCTACACAAACAAATAAAAACCTCGCGACCAACGCAATAAAGGGGTTGTCAATCCCTTCACGGTCACTTACGAAAGTGAGATCTGATAGATATGATAAGATAATATTTTTGGTATTTTTATAATAAAGATGCAAAGTAAAATAAAAGGGCAATAAAAATAGCTAAGTGTTGGAAGATTAATATGATGGAAAATAGACCCGGGGGCCATAGGTTTCACTAGTGGCTTCTCCCAAGAGCATAAGTATTACGGTGGGTGAACAAATTACTGTTGAGCGATTGATAGAATTGAGCATAGTTATGAGAATATCTAGGTATGATCATGTATATAGGCATCACGTCCGTGACAAGTAGACCGACTCCTGCCTGCATCTACTACTATTACTCCACACATCGACCGCTATCCAGCATGCATCTAGAGTATTAAGTTCAAAAGAACAGAGTAATGCTTTAAGTAAGATGACATGATGTAGAGGGATAAAATCATGCAATACGATATAAACCCCATCTTGTTATATCCTCGATGGCAACAATACAATACGTGCCTTGCTTCCCCTGTGATAACCCAAAAGTATAGGGGATCAATTGTAGCCTCTTTCGATAAGTAAGAGTGTCGAACCCAATGACGAGCTAAAGGTAGAACAAATATTCCCTCAAGTTCAATCGACCACCGATACAACTCTACACACGCTTGACGTTTCTTTACCTAGAACAAGTATGAAACTAGAAGTACTTTGTAGGTGTTTTTGGATAGGTTTGCAAGAAAGTAAATAAAAGCTAGGGGCTGTTTAGATGAAGACACAACTAAGTTAGTTTAGTAAAGAGCTTTTTGTCACGAGGAAGTTATTTGTCCCTAGGCAATCGATAACTAGACCGGTAATCATTACTGCAATTTTATTTGTGGGAGAGGCATAAGCTAACATACTTTCTATACTTGTATCATATGCACTTATGATTGGAACTCTAGCAAGCATCCGCAACTACTAAAGATTCATTAAGGTAAAACCCAACCATAGCATCAAAGTATCAAGTCATCTTTATCCCATACGCAAACAACCTACTTACTCGGGTCTGTGCTTCTGTCACCCACGCCACCCACCATAAGCAAATCATGAACATATTGCAAACCCTACAGCGGGAATCCCTCACGCTTGCGCAACACGGAGAGCACCATAGGACAGCACCAATAATAAAACATGCAACTCAAACCAGTCTTGATCATCAAATAACCCATAGGACAAAACAGATCTACTCAAACATCATAGGATAACCATATATCATTGGGAAATGGTATATAGTAAAGGCCAATGCATAGTATAAATAGTTTCTTGCAATTTTATCGTGTTGGAAACATAGAGAGGTGGAGATATAGTTCCTCTCTCATAATAATTGCAAGTAGGAGCAGCAAGCACATGCATATTATACTCATCAAAATCATCATGTGCAACGGTAAAAGGCAACCCATCAATATAATCCTTAATAAAAGCAAACTTCTCCGATATAGTGTGGTTGGGAGAATTCAAAAAGATAATAGGACTATCATGCGTGGGTGCAATAGCAACAATTTCATGTTTAACATCAGGAACTATAGCAAGTTCATCTCCATAAGCATAATTCATATTGGCATCTTGGCCACAAGCATAGCAAGCATCATCAAAAAGGGATATTTCAAAAGAATCAAAGGGATCATAACAGTCATCATAGCAATCATCCTTCGGTAAGCACGAAGGGGAATTAAACAATGTATGAGTTGAAGAGTTACTCTCATTAGAAGGTGGGCACGGGTGATCAATCTGCTCTTCCTCCTTTTGTTCTTTGCTCTCCACCTCATCTTTTTCATCCAATGAGCTCACAGTTTCATCAACTTCTTCTTCCATAGATTCCTGCAAAATATTAGTCTCTTCTTGGACAGGCGGAGACTTTCTCAATAAGTGCATTAATTTCGTAATTGTATTCATAATTCTCATAGCAATATTTGAGGATAGCTAAATTTTTAGATCTATAAACAGCATCATCAAAATCTTCAAACTCTTTACACATATATTCAATTTCATAAGCACCCATAAAAGCAACAAATTCTTCTATTTGTTCCACATCATAGTAATCATATATACCATTAGCATAAGAAGCTAAGGTTTTATTATCATTGAATTTGCATGAAAAGGGAAGGTGTGGAGCCTTCATCCTAGAGCAACAAGTATAATCATAACTCACGCATAGTTGCCAAGCATACCACTTCAATATATGAATTTGATCCCATAATAGTTTCCCTTTATGTGTTAAGTGATAATCCCTAAAGTATTCATGTTGATCCAACGTTACTCCCATTACATAATTGAATGGCGTTTTCTCAGGATTATTAAAGTAGTACATACACATAACCAGCATCGAGGGTTTTAGGAGGTTCCCCATCTCCATGAGCAGCAAGTACACCTAATTTTTTTGGTATTTCGTGTTCCATATCCATAAATAAAGATAAAGAACAACTAAGAACAGCAAATAAAAATTACATAGTGATAAAGCAAACAAGCACACACGAGAATATTCACCCCACGCTATGACTCCCCGGCAACGGCGCCAGAAAAAGGTCTTGATAACCCACAAGTATAGGGGATCAATTGTAGCCTCTTTCGACAAGTAAGAGTGTAGAACCCAACGAGGAGCTAAAGGTAGAACAAATATTCCCTCAAGTTCTATCGACCACTGATACAACTTTACGCACGCTTGACGTTTACTTTACCTAGAACAAGTATGAAACTAGAAGTACTTTGTAGGTGTTTTGGATAGGTTTGCAAGAAAGTAAACAGCGAGTAAATAAAAGCTAGGGGCTGTTTAGATGAAGACACAACTAAGTTAGTTTAGTAAAGAGCTTTTTGTCACGAGAAAGTTATTTGTCCCTAGGCAATCGATAACTAGACCGGTAATCATTATTGCAATTTTATTTGAGGGAGAGGCATAAGCTAACATACTTTCTCTACTTGGATCATATGCACTTATGATTGGAACTCTAGCAAGCATCCGCAACTACTAAAGATTCATTAAGGTAAAACCCAACCATAGCATTAAAGTATCAAGTCCTCTTTATCCCATACGCAAACAACCTACTTACTCGGGTCTGTGCTTCTGTCACTCACGCCACCCACCATAAGCAAATCATGAACATATTGCAAACCCTACAGCGGGAATCCCTCATGCTTGTGCGACATGGAGAGCACCATAGGACAACACCAATAACAAACATGCAACTCAAACCAATCTTGATCATCAAATAACCCATAGGACAAAACAGATCTACTCAAACATCATAGGATAGCCATACATCACTGGGAAATAATATATAGCATGTTTAAGTAGAGATTACAGCGGGTAAGAGAGAGGTTACACCGCTGCATAGAAGGGGGAAGAGTTGGTGATGATGGCGGTGAATTTGTTGGTGAAGATTACGGTGATGATGATGGCCAGGGCAGCGTTCCGGGGCCACCGGAAGAGAAGGGTAGAGGGGGCCCCTTCGTCTTCTTCTTCCTTGACCTCCTCCCTAGATGGGAGAAGGGTTTCCCCTCTGGTCCTTGGCCTCCATTGCTTGGGAGGGGCGAGAGCCCCTCCGAGATTGGATCTATCTCTCTGTTTCTGCGTTCTCTTCTGCTGCCCTTTCACCATTTCGGGTATATATTGAGATTCGTAACTCTGATCGGAACGAAACCTTCACCGTGATCTTTTTCTGAATATTAGCTTTCTTGCGGCCGAAGAAGAGCGTCAACCGCCTTATAGGTGGGTCACGAGGGTCAGGGGCGCGCCCTAGGCGGGGCGCCCCCTACCTCGTGCCCACCTCGGACACTGGTTCGCGTTGATTTTCCTCCAAGATTTTCCTAATATTCTGAAAATAAGCTCCGCCCGTTTTTATCTTATTTGGACTCCGTTTGATATGGATATTCTGTGAAACCAAAAACATGCAACAGATAGGAACTGGCAGTGGGCACTGGATCAATATGTTAGTCCCAAAAATAGTATAAAAAGTTGCCAAAAAGTATATGGAAGTTGTAGAATATTGGCATGGAACAATAAAAAATTATAGATACGACGGAGACGTATCACCCTGCTGTCACTGGGAAAGGACACCGCAAGATTGAAACCAAAGCTAAGCACTTCTCCCATTGCAAGAAAGATCAATCTAGTAGGCCAAACCAAACTGATAATTTGAAGAGACTTGCAAAGATAACCAATCATACATAAAAGAATTCAGAGAAGATTCAAATATTGTTCATAGATAAACTTGATCATAAACCCACAATTCATCGGTCTCAACAAACACACCGCAAAAGAAGATTACATCGAATAGATCTCCACAAGAATCGTGGAGAACTTTGTATTGAGATCCAAAGAGAGAGAAGAAGCCATCTAGCTAATAACTATGGACCCGAAGGTCTGAGGTAAACTACTCACACATCATCGGAGAGGCTATGGTGTTCATGTAGAAGCCCTCCGTGATCAATGCCCCCTCCGGCAGGACGCCGGAAAAGGCCCCAAGATGGGATCTCACGGGTACAGAAGGTTGCGGCGATGGAATTAGGTTTTCGTGGATGCTTCTGTTGATTTGGGGGTACATAGGTATATATAGGAGGAAGAAATACGTCGGTGGAGCAACGTGGGCCCCACGAGGGTGGAGGGCGCGCCCCCTACCTCGTGCTCTCCTGGTTGCTTTCTTGATGTAGGGTCCAAGTCCTTTGGATCACATTTGTTCCAAAAATCACGTTCCCGAAGGTTTCATTCTGTTTGGACTCCGTTTGATATCCTTTTTCTGTGAAACTCTGAAATAGGCAAAAAAAAACAATTTGGGTTGGGCCTCTGGTTAATAGGCTAGTCCCAAAAATAATATAAAAGTGTATAACAAAGCCCATTAATCATCCCAAACAAAATATAATATAGCATGAAGCAATAAAAAATTATAGATACATTGGAGACGTATCAGTGACACATGTCACAAGGATGAGAAGGGTCAGGGGCACGTTCATCCATATTCCTTGGGCGAGCGGTTTTTCATCTCGGCTATATATACCCCTCACCCTCCTCAGACTGTTTTTACTCCGCTCGACCTCACTCCCTCGCTCGTGCTCTCAAAACCTAGCGCCGCCGCTACTTCCATCATCGCTGGTGAGGAAGAGCTTTGCTGCCTCGACCTCGTCGCCGTCGTACTCACGCTGGCCGCGGATTTCTTATCTCCTCCGCCGCCGTAGTTGTCTTCCTCTACCAAGTTAGGGCGTGGAAGATCTGAACTGACGTGCTTCAAATCTACTATTCTCAGTTTGTCATGTTCTTCGTCAAGGGTAATTAAAAGTCACTTTTACTGCCCTTGTTGATTCTGATGATTTCCATAAAATATTCAAAAGGTGTTTATTCTTCAATCTTCACACTCTAAACACCTCACATAAACATCTGTTCTTGGTTTGTTTCTCTAAGCAACATTTTTCTTCAAGATTCCTCAATTGTGTGGATTTTCAATCTATACAACTCTGGAACCTAAGTCAAAAACGCTTAGTGAAATTCCTCAAGACACCTCTGGACAAATTCCTCAAACTTGTTCTTTTTGCAAAAACTTTTGAGAACGCATATGACCTCTCCAAATTATTCGCACCTATACTCTGTTCACAGGTACACATGTCCGCTGATGAATCACTAGGTTCTCATCAACTTAACTCATTTGCAGCGTTCCTCGAAGAAAAGTTGCATACCTCGTTAGAGAACTCAATCGTTCAAAATCCTCAGCTGAAGAAAATGGCAGATGGCAAGAAACCTCAGAAGGGAGGCAAGAAACCTGAAGTCAACACAGCATTTGAGATCCCTGATGACATCTATGCAGGATACTACACACCTCCTCATGAAACAAAGAATGAGCGCAAGGTGCGCATTCAGAGAATAGAGAGGAGATGGGCCAGAGAATGGAGGGAGTATTGATATGTAACTCCCAAGTACATGAAGAAATTCGCAGTACACCCTGAAGGAAATATGCCCTAGAGGCAATACTAAAGTTGTTATTTATATTTCCTTATATCATGATAAATGTTTATTATTCATGCTAGAATTGTATTAACCGGAAACTTAGTACAAGTGTGAATAGATAGACAAACAGAGTGTCACTAGTATGCCTCTACTTGACTAGCTCCTTGAATCAAAGATGGTTATGTTTCCTAGCCATAGACATGAGTTGTCATTTGATTAACGAGATCACATCATTAGAGAATGATGTGATTGACTTGGCCATTCCGTTAGCTTAGCACTTCATCGTTTAGTATAATGCTATTGCTTTCTTCATGACTTATACATGTTCCTATGGCTATGAGATTATGCAACTCCTGAACACCGGAGGAACACTTTGTGTACTACCAAACGTCACAACGTAACTGGGTGATTATAAAGGTGCTCTATAGGTGTCTCCGATGGTACTTGTTGAGTTGGCATAGATCAAGATTAGGATTTGTCACTCCGATTGTCAGAGAGGTATCTCTGGGCCCTCTCGGTAATGCACATCAATATAAGCCTTGCAAACAATGTGACTAATGAGTTAGTTATGTGATGATGCATTGCGAAACGAGTAAAGAGACTTATTGGTAACGAGATTGAACTAGGTATTGAGATACCGACGATCGAATCTCGGGCAAGTAACATACCGATGACAAAGGGAACAAGTATGTTGTTATGCAGTTTGACCGCTAAAGATCTTCGTAGAATATGTAGGAACCAATATGAGCATCCAGGTTCCGCTATTGGTTATTGACCGGAGATGAGTCTCGGCAATGTCTACATAGTTCTCAAACCCGTAGGGTCCGCACGCTTAACGTTCGATGACGATCGGTATTATGAGTTTATGTGTTTTGATGTACCGAAGGTAGTTCGGAGTCCCATATATGATCACGGACATGACGAGGAGTCTCAAAATGGTCAAGACGTAAAGATTGATATATGGGACGACTATATTTGGACATCAGAATGGTTCCAGGTGAGGTCAGGCATATACCGGAGCACCGAGAGGTTATCGGAACCCCTTGGGAGGTATATGGGCCTTATTGGGCCATAGTGGGAGAGAGGAGAAGGGAGCGAAGGAGGGGGCGCGCCCCCCAAGCCCAATCCGAATTGGGAGGGGGGCGGCCCCCCTTTCCTTCCTCCTTCCTCCCCCTTCCTTCTCTCCTAATCCAACTAGGGAAAGGGGAGATCCTACTCCCGTTGGGAGTAGGACTCCCTTTGGTGCGCGCCTAGGAGGCCGGCCTCCTCCCCCTCCTCCACTCCTTTATATATGGGGGAAGGGGGCACCACATAGACACACAAGTTGATCATTGATATTTTAGCCGTGTGCGGTGCCCCCTCCACCATAATACATCTCGGTCATATCGTCGTAGTGCTTAGGCGAAGCCCTGCGCCGGTAGCTTCATCATCACCGTCATCACGCCATCGTGCTAACGAAGCTCTCCCTCGAAGCTCTATTGGATCGTGAGTTCATGGGACGTCATCGAGCCGAACGTGTGCAGATCGCGGAGGTGTCGTACGTTCAGTACTAGGATCGGTCGATCGTGAAGACGCACGTCTACATCAACCGCGTTGTCATAACGCTTCCGCTTTCGGTCTACGAGGGTACGTGGACAACACTCTCCCCTCTCGTTGTTGTGCATCACCATGATCTTGCGTGTGTGTAGGATTTTTTTTTTGAAATTACTACGTTCCCCAACAGTGGCATCCGAGCCAGGTTTATGCATAGATGTTATATGCACAAGTAGAACACAAGTGAGTTGTGGGCGATAGTAGTCATACTGCTTACCAGCATGTCATACTTTGATTCGGCGGTATTGTTGGATGAAGCGTCCCAGACCGACATTACGCGTACGCTTACGCAAGACTGATTCTATCGACGTGCTTCGCACACAGGTGGCTCGTGGGTGTCAGTTTCTCCAACTTTAGTTGAATCGAGTGTGGCTACGCCCGGTCCTTGGGAAGGTTAAAAGATCACATACTTTACGAAATATCATTGTGGTTTTGATGCGTAGGTAAGAATGGTTCTTGCTCAGCCCATAGCAGCCACGTAAAACTCGCAGCAACAAAATAGAGGACGTCTAACTTGTTTTTGCAGGGCATGCTGTGATGTGATATGGTCAAGACATGATGCTAAATTTTATTGTATGAGATGATCATGTTTTGTAACGGAGTTATCGGCAACTGGCAGGAGCCATATGGTTGTTGCTTTATTGTATGAAATGAAATTGCCATGTAATTGCTTTACTTTATCACTAAGTGGTAGTGATAGTCGTAGAATCAATAGTTGGCGAGACGACAAACGATGCTACGATGGAGATCAAGGTGTCGCACCGGTGACGATGGTGATCATGACGGTACTTTGGAGATGGAGATCAAAGGCACAAGATGATGATGGCCATATCATCTCACATATATTGATTGCATGTGATGTTTATCTTTTATGCATCTTATTTTGCTTAGTACGATGGTAGCATTATAAGATCTCACTAAATTTCAAGGTATAAGTGTTCTCCCTGAGTATGCACTGTTGTGAAAGTTCGTCGTGCCGAGACACCACGTGATGATCAGGTGTGATAAGCTCTACGTTCACATACAACGGGTGCAAGCCAGTTTTGCACACGCAGAATACTCGGGTTAAACTTGACGAGCCTAGCATATGCAGATATGGCCTCGGAACACTGAGACCGAAAGGTCGAGCATGAATCATATAGTAGATATGATCAACATAGTGATGTTCACCATTGAAAACTACTCCATCTCACGTGATGATCGGACATGGTTTAGTTGATATGGATCATGTGATCACTTACATTATTAGAGGGATGTCTATCTAAGTGGGAGTTCTTTAGTAATATGATTAATTGAACTTTAATTTATCATGAACTTAGTACCTGATAGTATTTTGCATGTCTATGTTGTTGTTGTTGTTTCGTTTAATTTTAATGCGTTCCTAGAGAAAGCTAAGTTGAAAGATGATGGTAGCAACTACACGGACTGGGTCCGTAACTTGAGGATTATCCTCATTGCTGCACAGAAGAATTACGTCCTGGAAGCACCGCTAGGTGCCAAACCCGCTGCAGGAGCAACGCCAGATGTTATGAACGTCTGGCAGAGCAAAGCTGATGACTACTCGATAGTTTAGTGTGCCATGCGTTACGCCTTAGTATCGGGACTTCGACGATGTTTTGAACGTCATGGAGCATATGAGATGTTCCAGGAGTTGAAGTTAATATTTCAAGAAAATGCCCAGATTGAGAGATATGAAGCCTCCAATAAGTTATATAGTTGTAAGATGGAGGAGAATAGTTCTGTCAGTGAGCATATACTCAAAATGTCTGGGTATAATAATCACTTGATTCAACTGGGAGTTAATCTTCCGGATAATAGTGTCATTGGCAGAATTCTTCAATCACTGCCACCAAGCTACAAGAGCTTCGTGATGAACTATAACAGGCAAGGGATGGATAAGACAATTCCCGAGCTCTTCGCAATGCTAAAGACTGCGGAGGTAGAAATCAAGAAGGAGCATCAAGTGTTGATGGTCAACAAGACCACCAGTTTCAAGAAAAAGGGTAAAGGGAAGAAGGGGAACTTCAAGAAGAACGACAAGCAAGTTGCTTCTCAAGTGAAGAAGCCCAAGTAGGGACCTAAGCCTGAGACTGAGTGCTTCTACTACAAAGGGACTGGTCACTGGAAGCGGAACTTCCCCAAGTATTTGGCGGATAAGAAGGATGGCAAGGTGAACAAAGGTATATGTGATATACATGTTATTGATGTGTACCTTACTAAAGCTCGCAGTAGCACCTGGGTATTTGATACTGGTTCTGTTGCTAATATTTGCAACTCGAAACAGGGACTGCCGATTAAGCGAAGATTGGCTAAGGACGAGGTGACGATGCGCGTGGGAAATCGTTCCAAAGTCGATGTGATAGCGGTCGGCACGCTACCTCTACATCTACCTTCGGGATTAGTTTTAGACCTGAATAATTGTTATTTGGTGCCAGCGTTGAGCATGAACATTATATCTGGATCTTGTTTGATGAAAAATGGTTATTCATTTAAATTAGAGAATAATGGTTGTTCTATTTATATGAGTAATATATTTTATGGTCATGCACCCTTGAAGAATGATCTATTTTTGTTGAATCTCGATAGTAGTGATACACATATTCATAATATTGAAGCCAAAAGATGCAGAGTTGATAATGATAGTGCAACTTATTTGTGGCACTGTCGTTTAGGTCATATTGGTGTAAAGCGCATGAAGAAACTCCATTTCGATGGACTTTTGGAATCACTTGATTATGAATCACTTGGTACTTGCGAACCATGCCTCATGGGCAAGATGACTAAAACTCCATTCTCCGGAACAATGGAGCGAGCAACCGATTTGTTGGAAATCATACATACTCATGTATGTGGTCCGATGAATGTTGAGGCTCGCGGCGGGTATCGTTATTTTCTCACCTTCATAGATAATTTGAGAAGATATGGGTATATCTACTTGATGAAACATAAGTCTGAAACAATTGAAAATTTCAGTGTGAAGTGGAAAATCATCGTAACAAGAAAATAAAGTTTCTACGATCTGATCATGGAGGAGAATATTTGAGTTACGAGTTTGGTCTTCATTTGAAACAATGTGGAATAGTTTCACAACTCACGCCACCCAGAACACCATAGCGTAATGGTGTGTCCGAACATCGTAATCGTATTTTACTAGATATGGTGCGACCTATGATGTCTCTTACTGATTTACCGCTATCGTTTTGGGGTTATGCTTTAGAGACGGCTGCATTCACGTTAAATAGGGCACCATCTAAATCTGTTGAGACGACACCTTATGAACTATGGTTTGGCAAGAAACCAAAGTTGTCGTTTCTTAAAGTTTGGGGCTGCGATGCTTATGTGAAAAAGCTTCAACCTGATAAGCTCGAACCCAAATCGGAGAAATGTGTCTTCATAGGATACCCAAAGGAAACTGTTGGGTACACCTTCTATCACAGATCTGAAGGCAAGACATTCGTTGCTAAGAATGGATCCTTTCTATAGAAGGAGTTTCTCTCGAAAGAAGTGAGTGGGAGGAAAGTAGAAATTGACGAAGTAACTGTACCTGCTCCCTTATTGGAAAGTAGTTCATCACAAAAATTTGTTCCTGTGACTCTTACACCAATTAGTGAGGAAGCTAAAAAAGACTATAACAGTATGGTAAAAACCCCACTGCAACTTTTATTAAAATTAAGAGAGGTATAATACAAAGGCTTGAGGTAAGCCAGAAGAAAAAAACAAGACTAAAAAAAGAACTAACTAGCTAAGCAAAAACAGAAAAAGAGAGAAAAACCAAAAAGACAACCTACTAAGACCAGAAGAAAAGATAAATTACAATATGGTCTCCAACCAAGCAGAGAACTGATGAGCATACTTCTTCTTCATCCTGTATCTTAATAGCTTCAGCTCCTCCAAGAAAATGAACTTCCAACCCTGGAAGGAGAGATTAATATGCTCAAAAAATTTATTGTTTCTGGAAATCCAAATAGCCCAGGATCCAAGAATGATGATCTCCATGAAGAAAGGTTTGTTCAGTTTGTCTTTGAGATCTTGAAAAGCTTCTAAGACTAACAAGTTGTGTGCTCTGCTAGAGCAAATGAAATCCCAACATTGTGATGCAAAGGGGCGACTGCAAAAGAGGTGGTGCAGTGTCTCTTCCCGTTGACAGTTTCTGACAGCATAGTTGTATTCTTCCAGCTCAAAATTCTTTCTTCTGAGTAAGTTTCTTGTATTGACTCTGTCATGGAGCAGCATCCAGAAGAACACCTTGTGTTTTGGCTGGCATGAGCTCTTCCATATCCAACAGAAATGAGGTGGAGTTTGTTTAAATCCAATTAACACATTGTATGCCTTAATGGAAGAGTAAAATTCATTACCCCAAATATAACTCCATGTTTCTCTAAGTTCCAAGTGTTCTGAAGTTCTCAGTATGAAACATATATTCTCCATTTCCAGAAATTCCTCATAAGCTTGGGTTGTCAGGGGTAAGTGAAACAAGTCTTGCAGATACTCGGTGTGAATCACTTGGTGGACATTTATGGCCGTATCGCGAGCAGAAGAACAGAGGTGATCAAACTTGGGCTTCACCACAAAATCATGCCAACAATCATCCCAAAAAAGGGCACTTTTGCCATCCCCTATATTGCGTCTTGCAATAGCCTTGTATTGATCAATGAGTAACTTCATGTAACTTCAGATCAAGTTACTACTAAACCTCGTAGGTCAACCAGAGTAAGATCCGCACCAGAGTGGTACAGTAATCCTATTCTGGAGGTCATGTTACTTGACCATGACGAACCTATGAACTATGAGGAAGCGATGATGAGCCCAGATTCCGCAAAATGGCTTGAGGCCATGAAATCTGAGATGGGATCCATGTATGAGAACAAGTGTGGCCTTTGGTTGACTTGCCCGTTAATCAGCAAGCCATCGAGAATAAATGGATCTTCAAGAAGAAGACTGACGTTGACGGTAATGTTACTGTCTACAAAGCTCGACTTATTGCGAAAGGTTTTTGACAAGTTCAAGGAGTTGACTACGATGAGACCTTCTCACCCGTAGCGATGCTTAAGTCTGTCTGAATCATGTTAGCAATTGCTGCATCTTATGATTATGAAATTTGGCAAATGGATGTAAAGACTGCATTCTTGAATGGATTTCTAGAAGAAGAGTAGTATATGATGCAACCTGCAGGTTTTATCAATCCATTTATGGACTGGTGCAAGCATCTCGGAGTTGGAATAAACGTTTTGATAGTGTGATCAAAGCATATGGTTTTATACAGACTTTTGGAGAAGCCTGTATTTACAAGAAAGTGAGTGGGAGCTCTGTAGCATTTCTAATATTATATGTGCATGACATATTGTTGATTGGAAATGATATAGAATTTCTGGATAGCATAAAAGGATACTTGAATAAGAGTTTTTCAATGAAATACATCGGTGAAGCTGCTTATATATTGGGCATCAAGATCTATAGAGATAGATCAAGACGCTTAATTGGACTTTCACAAAGCACATACCTTGATAAAGTTTTGAAGATGTTCAAAATGGATCAAGCAAAGAAAGGGTTCTGGCCAGTGTTACAAGGTGTGAAGTTGAGTCAGACTCAATGCCCGACCACTTCAGAAGATAGAGAGAAAATGAAAGGTGTTCCCTATGCTTCAGCCATAGGCTCTATCATGTATGCAATGTTGTGTACCAGACCTGATGTGTGCCTTGCTATAAGTTTAGCAGGGAGGTACCAAAGTAATCCAGGAGTGGATCACTGGACAGCGGTCAAGAACATCCTGAAATATCTGAAAAGGACTAAGGATGTGTTTCTCGTTTATGGAGGTGGCAAAGAGCTCGTCGTAAATGGTTACGTCGATGCAAGCTTTGACACTGATCCGGGTGACTCTAAGTCATAAACCGGATACGTGTTTATATTGAACGGTGGAGCTGTCAGTTGGTGCAGTTCTAAGCAAAGCATCGTGGCGGGATCTATGTGTGAAGCGGAGTACATAGCTGCTTCGGAAACAGCAAATGAAGGAGTCTGGATGAAGGAGTTCATATCGGATCTAGGTGTCATACCTAGTGCATCGGGTCTAATGAAAATCTTTTGTGACAATACTGGTGCAATTGCCTTGGCAAAGGAATCCAGATTTCACAAGAGAACCAAGCACATCAAGAGACGCTTCAATTCCATCCGCGATCAAATCAAGGAGGGAGACATAGAGATTTGCAAGATACATACGGATCTGAATGTTGCAGACCCGTTGACTAAGCCTCTCTCACGAGCAAAACATGATCAAGACCAAGACTCCATGGGTGTTAGAATCATTACTGTGTAATCTAGATTATTGACTCTAGTGCAAGTGGGATACTGAAGGAAATATGCCCTAGAGGCAATAATAAAATTGTTATTTATATTTCCTTATATCATGATAAATGTTTATATTCATGCTAGAATTGTATTAACCGGAAACTTAGTACATGTGTGAATACATAGACAAACAGAGTGTCACTAGTGTGCCTCTACTTGACTAGCTCGTTGAATCAAACATGGTTATGTTTCCTAGCCATAAACATGAGTTGTCATTTGATTAACGGGGTCACATCATTAGAGAATGATGTGATTGACTTGACCCATTCTGTTAGCCTAGCACTTGATCGTTTAGTATATTGCTATTGCTTTCTTCATGACTTATACATGTTCCTATGACTATGAGATTATGCAACTCCCGAATACCGGAGGAACACTTTGTGTGCTACCAAACGTCACAACATAACTGGGTGATTATAAAGGTGCTCTACAGGTGTCTCCGATGGTACTTGTTGAATTGGCATAGATCAATATTAGAATTTGTCACTCTGATTGTCGGAGAGGTATCTCTGGGCCCTTTCGGTAATGCACATCAATATAAGCCTTGCAAACAATGTGACTAATGAGTTAGTTGCAGGATGATGTATTACGGAACGAGTAAAGAGACTTGCCGGCAATGAGATTGAACTAGGTATTGAGATACCGACGATCGAATCTCGGGCAAGTAACATAACGATGACAAAGGGAACAACGTCTGTTGTTGTGCGGTTTGACCGATAAAGATCTTCGTAGAATGTGTAGGAACCAATATGAGTATCCAAGTTCTGCTATTGGTTATTGACCGGAGATGAGTCTCGGTCATGTCTACATAGTTCTCGAACCCGTAGGGTCCGCACGCTTAACGTTCGGTGACGATCGGTATTATGAGTTTATGTGTTTTGATGTATCGAAGGTAGTTCGGAGTCCCGGATATGATCACGTACATGACGAGGAGTCTCTAAATGGTCGAGACATAAAGATCGATATAATATATGACTATATTTGGACATCGGAATGGTTCCGGGTGAGATCGGGCATATACCGGAGCACCGGGAGGTTACCGGAACCCCCGAGAGGTATATGGGCCTTATTGGGCCATAGTGGGAGAGAGGAGAAGGGAGCAAAGGAGGGTGCACGCCCCCCCCAAGCCCAATCCGAACTAGGAGGGGGGTCGGGCCCCCTTTCCTTCCTCCTTCCTCCCCCTTCCTTCTCTCCTAATCCAACTAGGGAAGGGGGGGAATTCTACTCCTGGTGGGAGTAGGACTCCCTTTGGGGCGCGCCTAGGAGGTCGGCCTTCTCCCCTTCCTCCACTCCTTTATATACGGGGGAAGGGGGTGCTACCTCTTGAGCACTGCGTTGGATTTCCCCGAAGAGGAGAGGATGAAGCAGCGAAGTAGCGTAAGTATTTCCCTCAGTTTTTGAGAACCAAGGTATCAATCCAGTAGGAGGCTACACGCAAGTCCCTCGTACCTACACAAAAACAATAGCTCCTTGCAACCAACGCGATTAGGGGTTGTCAATCCCTTCATGGTCACTTACGAGAGTGAGATCTGATAGAGATGATGGATAATATTTTTGGTATTTTTTATATAGAGATGCAAAGTAAAAAGTAAAAGGCAAAGTACAAAAGCAAAGCAATAATAAAGTGATGGAGATTGATATGATGAGAATAGACCTGGGGGCCATAGGTTTCACTAGTGGCTTCTCTCAAGAGCATAAGTATTCTACGGTGGGTGAACAAATTACTGTTGAGCAATTGACAGAATTGAGCATAGTTATGAGAATATCTAGGTATGATCATGTATATAGGCATCACGTCCGAGACAAGTAGACCGACTCCCGCCTCCATCTACTACTATTACTCCACTCATCAACCGCTATCCAGCATGCATCTAGAGTATAAAGTTCAAGAAAACAGAGTAACGCTTTAAGCAAGATGACATGATGTAGAGGGATAAATTCATGCAATATGATATAAACCCCATCTTGTTATCCTCGATGGCAACAATACAATACGTGCCTTGCTGCCCCTTCTATCACTGGGAAAGGACACCGCCAGATTGAACCCAAAGCTAAGCACTTCTCCGATGGCAAGAAAAACCAATCTAGTAAGCCAAACCAAACTGATAATTCGAAGAGACTTGCAAAGATAACCAATCATACATAAAAGAATTCAGAGAAGATTCAAATATTATTCATAGATAGACTTGGTCATAAACCCACAATTCATCGGTCTCGACAAACACACCACAAAAAGAAGATTACATCGAATAGATCTCCACGAGAGAGGGGGAGAACATTGTATTGAGATCCAAAAAGAGAGAAGAAGCCATCTAGCTAATAACTATGGACCCGAAGGTCTGAGGTAAACTGCTGACACTTCATCGGAGAGGCTATGAAGATGTAGAAGCCCTCCGTGATGACGGCCCTCTTTGGCGGAGCTCCGGAACAGGCCCCAAGATGCGATCTCGTGGATACAGAAAGTTGCGGCGGTGGAATTAGGTTTTTGGCTCCGTATCTAATCGTTTGGGGGTACGTAGGTATATATAGGAGGAAGGAGTACATCAGTGGAGCACCGAGGGGCCCACGAGGTAGGGGTGCACGCCCCCCACCCTTGTGACCGCCTCTTTGCTTCCTTGGAGTAGGGTCCAAGTCTCCTGGAACACGTTCGGTGAGAAAATCACGTTCCCGAAGGTTTCATTCCGTTTGGACTCCGTTTGATATTTCGTTTCTTCGAAACACTGAAATAGGCAAAAAAACAGCAATTCTGGGCTGGGCCTCCAGTTAATAGGTTAGTCCCAAAAATAATACAAAAGTGGAAAATAAAGCCCAATATAGTCCAAAACAGTAGATAATATCGCATGGATCAATCAAAAATTATAGATACATTGGAGACGTATCAGGCATCCCCAAGCTTAATTCCTGCTCGTCCTCGAGTAGGTAAATGATAAAAAGAGAATTTTTTATGCGGAGTGCTACTTGACATAATTTCAATGCAAATCTTCTTAATTGTGGTATGAATATTCAGATTCGAAAGATTCAAGACAAAAGTTCATATTGACATAAAAAATAATAATACTTCAAGTATACTAACAAAGCAATTATGTCTTCTCAAAATAACATGGCCAAAGAAAGTTATCCCTACAAAATCATATAGTCTAGCTATGCTCTATCTTCACCACACAAAGTATTTAAATCATGCACAACCCCGATGACAAGCCAAGAAATTGTTTCATACTTTAACATTCTCAAAACTTTTTCGATCTTCACGCAATACATAAGCGTGAGCCATGGATATAGCACTATATGTGGAATAGAATGGTGGTTGTGGAGAAGACAAAAAGAGGGGAAGATAGTCTCACATCAACTAGGCGTATCAACGGGCTATGGAGATGCCCATCAATAGATATCAATGCGAGTGAGTAGGGATTGCCATGCAACGGATGCACTAGAGCTATAAGTATATGAAAGCTCAACAAAAGAAACTAAGTGGGTGTGCATCCAACTTGCTTTCTCACGAAGACCTAGGGCAATTTTGAGGAAGCCCATCATTGGAATACACAAGCCAAGTTCTATAATGTAAAATTCCCACTAGTATATGAAAGTGACAAAATGAGAGACTCTCTATCATGAAGGTCATGGTGCTACTTTGAAGCACAAGTGTGGTAAAGGATAGTAACATTGTCCCTTCTCTCTTTTTCTCTCGTTTTTTTGGGCCTTTTCTCTTTTTTTATGGCCTCGTTTTTCTTTATTTTTTTATTTTTTATTTTTCGTCTGGAGTCTCATCCCGACTTGTGGGGGAATCATAGTCTCCATCATCCTTTCCTCACTTGGGACAATGCTCTAAAAATGATGATCATCACACTTTTATTTTTCTTACAACTCAACAATTACAACTCAATACTTAGAACAAAATATGACTCTATATGAATGCCTCCGGCGGTGTACCGGGATATGCAATGAATCAAGAGTGACATGTATGAAAGAATTATGAACGGTGGCTTTGCCACGAATACGATGCCAACTACATGATCATGCTAGCAATATGACAATGATGGAGCGTGTCGTAATAAACGGAACGGTGGAAAGTTGCATGGCAATATATCTCGGAATGGCTATGGAAATGCCATGATAGGTAGGTATGGTGGCTGTTTTGAGGAAGGTATATCGTGGGTGTATGATACCGGCGAAAGGTGCACGGTATTAGAGAGGCTAGCAATGGTGGAAGGATGGGAAAAAGTGCATATAATCCATGGACTCAACATTAGCCATAAAGAACTCATATACTTATTGCAAAAATCTAGAAGTTATCAAAGCAAAGTATTACGCGCATGCTCCTAGGGGGATAGAGTGGTAGGAAAAGACCATCGCTCGTCCCCGACCGCCACTCATAAGGAAGACAATCAAAAAATAAATCATGCTCCGACTTCATCACATAACGGTTCACCATACGTGCATGCTACGGGAATCACAAACTTTAACACAAGTATTTCTCAAATTCACAACTACTCAACTAGCATGACTCTAATATCACCATCTTCATATCTCAAAACAATTATCAAGTATCAGTCTTTTCATAGTATTCAACGCACTCAAAAGAAAGTTTCACAAATCTTGAATACCAAGCATATTATTATTAAGCAAATTACCATGCTATTAAAGACTCTCAAAATAATCTAAGTGAAGCATGAGAGATCAATAGTTTCTTTAAAACAAATCCACCACCGTGCTCTAAAAGATCTAAGTGAAGCACATAGAGCAAAATTATATAGCTCAAAAGATATAAGTGAAGCACATAGAGTGTTCTATCAAATTCCAATTCATGTATGGCTCTCTCAAAAGGTGTGTAAAGCAAGGATGATTGTGGCACACTAACAAACAAAGACACAAATAATACAAGACGCTCCAAGCAAAACACATATCATGTGGTGAATAAAAATATAGCTCCAAGTAAAATTACCGATGGAAGTAGACGAAAGAGGGGATGCCTTCCGGGGCATCCCCAAGCTTTGACTTTTTGGTGTCCTTGGATTATCTTAGGGGTGCCATGGGCATCCCCAAGCTTAGGCTCTTGCCACTCTTTGTTCCATAATCCATCAAAAGATTTCACCCAAAATTTGAAAACTTCACAACACAAAACTCAATAGAAATCTCGTGAGCTCCGTTAGAGAAAGAAAACAAAAGACCACTTCAAGGTACTGTAATGAAATCATTCTTTATTTATATTGGTGTCAAACCTACTGTATTCCAACTTCTGTATGGATTATAAACTATTTTACTAACCATAGATTCATCAAAATAAGCAAACAACACACGAAAAACAGAATCTGTCAAAAACAGAACACTCTGTAATAATCTGTAACTAACGCAAATTTCTGGAACTCCAAAAAATCTACCAAAATAGGAAGACCTAGAAAATTTGTTTATTGATCAGAAGCAATTGGAATCAGCATTTTATCACGTTCTGGTGATTTTTAACAATTCAGGCACTGAGCGCAAAGTTTCTGGAAATTACAGCAAGATCAAATAACTATCATCCAAAAAGATCCTATAGGTTTAACTTGGCACAAACACTAATTAAAACACAAAACCACATCTAAACAGAAGATAGATAGATTAATTATTCCTAAACAAAAACAAAAACAAAAACTAAAAACTAAAAATAAAATTGGGTTGCCTCCCAACAAGCGCTATCGTTTAACGCCCCTAGCTAGGCATAAAAGCAAGGATAGATCTAGGTATTGCCATCTTTGGTAGGCAATCCATAAGTGGCTCTCATGATAGTTTCATATGGCAATTTTATTTTCTTTCTAGGAAAGTGTTCCATGCCCTTTTTTAATGGAAATTGAAATCTAATATTCCCTTCCTTCATATCAATAATCGCACCAACCGTTCAAAGGAAAGGTCTACCAAGAATAATAGGGCAAGAAGGATTGCAATCTATATCAAGAACGATAAAATCTACGGGCACATAATTCCTATTTGCAACAATAAGAACATCATTAATTCTTCCCATAGGTTTGTTAATAGTGGAATACGCAAGATGCAAGTTTAGAGAGCAATCATCAAAATCACGGAAATCTAGCAAATCACACAAAGTTTTGGGGATAGTGGAGACACTAGCACCCAAATCACACAAAGCATGAAACTCATGATCTTTAATTTTACTTTTAGTAGTTGGTTCCCACTCATCATAGAGTTTTCTAGGGATAGAAACCTTCAACTCAAGTTTTTCTTCATAAGATTGCATCAAGGCATCAACGATATGTTCGGTAAAGGCTTTATTTTGACTATAAGCATGAGAAGAATTTAGCACGGATTGCAACAAGGAAATACAATAAACTAAAGAGCAACTTTCATAATTAAATTCCTTGAAATCCAATATAGTGGGTTTAGCAACATCTAGGGTTTTATTTTTTTCAATCCCACTTCTATCAATTTCATCATCAAGATCTAAATACTCCGAATTTTTGGAACGCCTTCTAGGTAAAGGAAGATCATATTCAGTTTCATCAAGATTCATATTGCAAAACAAAGATTTAATAGGGGACACATCAATAACTTTTAGATCTTCATCTTGATTTTCATAGGAATTGGAAGAACACGCTTTAATAAAGGCATCTTTTGTAGCATGCATCCTAGCGGTTCTTTCCTTGCACTCATCAATGGACACTAGTAGAAAAAGGGTCAAACGTGAAGCACATTAGTGTCGGTTTGTATTTGAGCCGGCACTTGTCGGTGTACTAAAGTAGGGGTACTCTAGTATCCCGAACCTGTGCACGGGCAGTCGCAGCACCCCGTGGCAAGGCCCGCCAGGTGATCACCAAGGCTCTCTATGGTTCCTTTGAAGCCATTCGAGAACAAAATATTTAAGTCAAGAAGACAAGTCCCCGGCAAGAGGCGCTTGCCGGGTAGACCATTCAAGGCACGAGACCCCGGCAAGAGGAGCTTGCCGGGAAGCCCAACAAGAGCATCTCAAAGAACTTGCCGTGGAACGCCACGCGTCCCGGCAGGACCCGGCGAGCGACAAGTTCCCGGGCGCGACAAGGCAACGGCCGCGGCAAGGTACTTGCCGTGGCAGGCAGTCACTCTGTACCCGCGCTCCAGCTCACCCACCTACGTGTCGCTCCGGGACCCTTCCCAGCGTACGTGGCGGGAGGCTGTGCAGCCAGGGGTGCACTGTGGCATGCAGCGCTGACAGGATCGCCATCGTGGCGAGCGATAGCGCCCCTGACGGCCCCTTTTCTGCATCGTCTGGGCGACGTAGACGGGCATTTAATGCCTTTGTCCCCTGCCGTCAGGGTTAGGTATGATACACTATGTAGGTAGCTGTACCTACCGCAGCATATTTACACTTTTACCCTTACCTACGTTGACACCTGTTGGAGACCCCTTGGACATATAAAAGGAGGCACATGCACAACGTAGAGGGGGATCGATCCTCAGAGGAGCGCTCGGTCTCGTTAGCTGCTCGAGTGTACTGTAGCACTCGGCGCTCCCGAGCAAGAACTCAATACAATCCACAAAGCAGCAGTAGGAGTGTTATCTCCCCGGAGAGCTCCGAAGCTGGGTAAAAACCCCTCGTGTGCCTCGCCTCGATCCGCTCTTCGCGCGGCCTCCGCCCCCCGCCGAACCGAGAAGGGGCTCCGTCCCCATAGGTGCTCGGGGAGCCAGGAAAACCCCGGCATCTTTGGCGCGCCAGGTAGGGGGCGTCGAGGTCGGGTGAACCTGACCCGGCGTTCACGCGAGCTGAATCTTCATCGAGTTCATCGACATGCCGCCGAAGAATAAGGCTTCGGAGGCGGCTGCGCCGTCCGCGTCGAATCCGCCGCCGCCGCAGCAAACGGCCGGCGGGGAGAACGCCGGCGGTGGAACGGGCGCCGACGAGGGAGCCCACGGTGCCAACAAGTCCAAGGACAAGACCGCGCTGCCCGCTGGCGGTGTAGTCAGCTCCCTCGACGACCGGGCGTCCATAGACGCACCGCGCCCATCTCAAGAGGCGCAGGACCGGCAGCGTCGTGGTACTCAAGGTACCATACGCTCGCTGGACCCAAATCGAGCTAGCGAATCCCACGACACTCAAGGCCAACATGCGCGCCGACGTGCTGGCGCGAGCGAGGCACGGTCGCCTGGACGGAATACTTCTCCTTCCAACATCGTTGGGAGCCCGAGCATATCCCGCTCCTCGCACCGTTCGCCACCGCTACCCGCCACCCCAGCGGAAGCTCTAGCGCGATCTCAACTGCTCCTAGACTTCCCTCCAGCGCCAGACAAGATCGACGACTGGAGGGCCACCATTCAGAGTCTCATCGGCTTCGCCAACGGCGACACTGCGCGGCCAGCGACCACATCGCAGCCGCGGCAGGCCAGCCAAGTGCGAGCCGATGGCGACAAAACCGGTGGGGGTGCAACCACCCTGCACTCTCCGCCCGAAGGCCAAGATCGCCAACTCGCCGGGTCCGCCACGACAGCGACTCCACTGCTTCCTCAGATCCGCGAACTCGTCGCGATCAGCGCCACGTTCTTCACGAACGGCAGCAAGAAGACGCCCGCACCCACATCGAGCGCCGGAGAGAAACGCGGCGTCAATCAGACCGACGCGCTGGCCCCACTGTCGATATGCAAGCGCCAGGGGAACCAGGCGACCTGCCGTACGCGGTAGGTTGCCCTGCGTTCACCCGTGAGCTGCGGCAAGTCCAGTGGCCCAGCACGAAGAATTTCAAGCCAGACGTACCAGAGAAGTACGACGGCGGGCTGCATCCGTCGGAGTTCCTCAGCATCTACACCATTGCGGTGCAGGCTGCCGGGGGGCGGGACGACAAGATCCTCGCCAATTACTTCCCTCTGGTGCTCAAGCCCAACGTCAGGTCCTGGCTCATGCACTTGCCGGAAAACTCCATATCCTCCTGGGCGGACCTATGCCATCAGTTTGTCGGCGCCTTTACAGGCGGCCACAAACCCCATGGCCAGGAGAGTGATCTTCACCTGCTTGCCCAGAAGGAAGGGGATCCTCTGCGTAAGTACATCCAGAGATTCAGCCAAGTGCAACACAACATCCCAGACATCCACCCTGCCGCGGTCATCAGTGCGTTCCATCAGAACGTGCGCAACCGCAGGATCCGGGAGGGGATGGCGATGTGCAAGATCAGAGACGTCAGCGAGCTGTATTCCCTGGCCGACAGATGTGCACGTGCTGAGGAAGGGAGGAAACTCCCCGGAGAGAACGTAGGAACCGCAGGATCTGACAGCGACGATGCCGCCCCAGCAAGCAAAAACAGGCGGCGGAACAACAGGAAGAGAAAAGGCAAAGACGTGCTAGTTGTCGAGCAATCCGGCAACGAAGGTGGCGCCAAGATAGCCAAGACTGATGGCTCCGGCAAGGAGGCTGCCGCATGCGCCAACTGCCAGGCTGTGGTGGCCGCCGACAAGCAGGATGGCACCAACAAGCAGTACTGCAAGATTCACCGCACCAAAGGCCATGACCTCCAGAGCTGCAAGAAGGTCGAATAGCTCGTTGAGCTGCAAAAGGCCGAGTACGAGCGACGCGACAAGGAGAAGGCCCAAGGAGGTGCTGGGGGATCTGGTACGAAGCGCACTGGCCGGGGGGGACGCCGCGGCAACGCCAAACAGCGGCAAGGCGACAGACCTCCCCGCGGCCGCGACAAGGATGAAGATGACGACGACGACGAAGACATGGATGACGCCGAGACCAGCGAGCAGGAGTTCCAGAAAGCCACAGAAGTTTTGTGCGTTGATGGCGGTGCTTCTCTGCATACTTCACACCGCCAACTCAAGCAGTGGGTGCGGGAACTTAATGCAGCAGAACCACCCGTCGAGTCACGCAAGCTTCTGAAATGGTCCAGCACGCCTATCATCTTTGATATTGAGGACCACCCCGATCGCACAACTGCTGTCGGGTGTTTGCCGATGTTGGTCTCACCAACTATCCGCAACCTCAAGGTCACTAAGATGCTAGTTGACGGCGGGGCCGGCTTGAACCTGATCTCCTCCGCTGTACTTCGGAGACTCCAAGTCCCTGACAGCGAGCTCGAAGAGACCGGCACGTTTCAAGGAATCAACCCGGGAAGGAGCAAGCCGAAGGGGAAGATCATGCTGCCAGTGACATTTGGCAGTGAGTTGAACTTCAGGACTGAGAGGATCACTTTCGACGTTGCCGATTTCCCATTGCCTTACAATGGGATCCTCGGCCGTCCAGCGCTCGCCAAGTTCATGGCGGCCTCTCACTACGCGTACAACATGCTGAAGATGCCAGGCCCGATAAGTGTCATCTCTGTACATGGCGACAAGAAAGACGCTCTCATCTGTGCCGACAAGATCTACCGGGAAGCAGCAGCTGCCGCGGAACGTGAGACACTTGCCGCTGAAGCTCCCGGGGGGAAGAAGAAGACCAAGTCCGGCAAGAGCTCTGATGCCCACTCCGGCAAGCGCACCTCTTCGAAGTGCTGCACTACCGTCGAGGACGCACCATCGAGCTCCACCGGCAAGTGTAAGAAGACAATGGCAGCTCCGCCAGCAACCAAGAAGGTGTCCGCCAAGGAGGACGGCACTGGTGGTACCTTCACCATTAGTGCCACTCTCGACCCTAAATAGGAAAGCGTGCTCGTTGCTTTCCTGCGGGCGAATGTCGACGTGTTTGCGTGGCAACCGTCTGACATCCTCGGTGTTCCCAGGAAAGTAATCGAGCACCACCTCGCCGTCTGTCCTCACGCGCGACCCGTCAAGCAGAGAGTCAGGAAACAAGCTGTGGAGCGCCAAGAGTTCATAGCCGAAGAGATCAAGAAGTTGGAAGCAGCAGGCCTCGTCAGAGGAGTGCTCCATCCTACGTGTTTGGCCAATCCTGTAGTCGTGCGCAAGGCGAACGGGAAATGGAGACTTTGCATTGACTTCACTGATGTCAACAAAGCTTGTCCCAAAGACCCATTTCCCTTGTCGCGCATTGACCAGATTGTCGACTCCACAGCCGGATGCGACTTGCTTTCGTTTCTTGACGCATACTCAGGATACCATCAGATCTTCATGGCAGAAGAGGATGAGGAGAAAACCGCGTTCATCACTCCATGTGGCACGTACTATTTTGTACGGATGCCTTTCGGTTTGAAGAATGCTGGTTCAACATTTGCAAGGGTCGTCCATACTGCTTTTGAGCCGCAAATACACAGAAATGTGGAAGCCTACATGGATGATATAGTGGTCAAAAGTAGGGACAAGTCAACTCTGATTCAAGATCTAGAAGAAACTTTTGCAAATCTACGTCAGATCAGCCTCAAGCTCAACCCCGAGAAGTGCGTGTTTGGAGTCCCTTCCGGCAAGCTTCTCGGGTTCTTTGTGTCCCAGCGGGGGATTGAAGCCAATCCCGACAAGATCAAGGCCATTGAGAAGATCGAAGCACCGAAGCGCATCAAGGATGTACGAAAACTTGCCGGCTGCGTGGCGGCTCTCAGCAGGTTTATCTCTAAGTCTGCTGAGCGCGCCCTGCCGTTTTTCAAAATCTTGAAAAAGGCAGGTCCGGTGAAGTGGACTCTGGAAGCGGAGGCTGCGCTGCAGGACTTGAAGAGATACCTGTCCTCCACTCCAATACTTGTCGCACCTAAACCACAAGAGAAGTTGCTGCTATACCTGGCGGCAACCAATCAAGTGGTTAGTGTTGCGTTAGTAGCGGAGAGAGAGGCAGATGATGAGCCAGCAACCGTGGCAAGCGCATCCAGCGACAAGCAAGGGGCTTCCCCGACGAGCTCTGGTCCCGACGGAGATAGATCTGCGCAGATGTGCAAAGGGATACAGAAGAAAATGGTACAGCGCCCAGTCTACTTTGTAAGTTCCCTTCTGCAGGGGGCTAGGTCGAGGTACTCTGGTGTGCAGAAGTTGCTTTTCGGCCTTCTTATGGCCTCGAGAAAGCTGCGCCATTACTTCCAAGCACATGAGATCACAGTTGTCACTCGCTTTCCGCTGAAGAGGATACTGCAGAATCCAGAAGCAACAGGCAGGATTGTTGAGTGGGCATTGGAACTGTCGAGCTTTGGCCTCAAGTTTGAGAGCACTTCAACTATTCAAAGCAGAGCATTGGCAGAATTCATAGCAGAGTGGACGCCAACACCTGATGAAGAAACCCCAGAGACGAGCATCCCCGTCAAGGAAGCAAAGAAAGAGTGGTTGATGTACTTTGATGGCACGTTCTCGCTACAAGGCGCCGGTGCTGGCATGCTGCTTATCGCACCAACCGGAGAGCACCTCAAGTACGTGGTCCAGATGCACTTTCCCAAGGAGCAAGCAACAAACAATATTGCAGAGTATGAAGGATTGCTCGCCGGTCTCAGGATCGCGGCAGACCTTGGGATCAAGCAGCTCATTGTCACGGGAGACTCGCAGCTTGTCGTCCGCCAAGTAAACAAGGATTATCAGAGTCCGTTGATGGAAGCTTACGTTGATGAAGTGAGGAAGCTGGAAGAGCGCTTTGTCGGCCTACAGATGGAACATGTTCCTAGAGCACAGAACGACATCGCTGACGGCCTGTCAAAGTGCGCGGCATTTAAGTTACCTGTGGAACCAGGAATCTTTGTGCTCAAGCTGACTCAGCCATCCGTGACGCCACCAACTGGACAGAGCAGGAAGAGGAAGTTGATTTCTGGCGACTATCTTCCGGCTGAGCTTCCCGAAGCCGCCGCCAAGAGGGTCCCCAAGATCAACACCAAGAGTGCTGAGGAGCAGTCTGCTCCGACAAGCCCCAAGGTTTGTTTCGTTGAAGCAGACGCTCCCGACAAGTTTCGCTCCGGCAAACTCGCCGGGGATCATCAAGCTCTGGCTGAGCCACGGGTTCTCGCCGTAGAAGCGGATGTTCCCGCAGCAGCAGTTATGCCTTTAGTCCTTGTTGTTGAGACGCAGGCTCCAACATGGGCACAGCAGATCGTCCGTTTCCTCCAGTCAGGAGAACTTCCCGAAGAGCCAGAAGAAGCAGAAAGAGTAGCCCGGCAGTCTAGTATGTACCAGTTCGTTGACAACGCACTGTACAGAAGAAGGCTCAATGGAGTGAAATTGAAGTGTATTCCCCGGGAAGATGGACAGAAGCTATTGGCAGAGGTGCATGGAGGCATATGTGGTCATCACATTGGCGCCAGAGCACTTGCCGGCAAAGCGTTCCGGCAAGGTTTCTTTTGGCCGACAGCCCTCCAGGATGCAACGGCACAAGTAACCAAGTGTGAAGCGTGCCAGTTCCATTCCAAGCAGGTACACCAACCAGCTCAAGCTCTCCAGACAATCCCTTTATCCTGGCCATTTTCGGTCTGGGGGCTCGACATCCTCGGCCCTTTCCCCCGAGCTGTCGGGGGCTTTGAGTACTTGTACGTCGCAATCGACAAGTTCACAAAGTGGCCAGAAGTGGAACCAGTGAGGAAGGTGACAGCACAGTCAGCAGTCAAGTTCTTCAGGTCGATTGTTTGCCGCTTCGGAATCCCTAACAGGATCATCACCGACAACGGTACACAATTCACGAGTCGCAACTTCATGCAGTACGTCCAAGACCTTGGCGCCAAGGTCTGCTTCGCTTCTGTTGCTCACCCAGGAGCAACGGTCAACCAGAGAGGGCAAATGCTAAAGTGTTGCGTGGACTCAAGACCCGAACTTTCGACAGGCTGCACAGGTGCGGAAGAAACTGGGTCGAGGAGCTGCCGGTGGTTCTTTGGTCGATCAGGACGACGCCAAATCGAGCCACTGGCCAGACACCTTTCGCTCTAGTCTATGGAGCAGAGGCAGTTACCCCCAGGGAACTCGTATACAGGTCACCTCGAGTGCTCGCTTATGATGAGCTTGAGCAAGAGCAGCTGCGCCAAGATGACGCGCTGCTCCTTGAGGAAGACCGTCTTCAGGCTGCTGTACGAGCTGCTCGATACCAGCAAGCTTTGCGCCGCTACCATAGCCGCAAAGTTAAAGCCAGAAGTCTCGAGGAAGGCGACCTTGTTCTTCGGCGCATTCATTCCGCCAAGAATTCCAACAAGTTGACGCCAAAGTGGGAAGGCCCTTACCGGGTGAAACGAGTCACGAGGCCTGGCGCTGTCCGCCTTGAGACCGAGGATGGCTTTCCGGTGAGCAACTCCTAGAACATCGAGCATCTTCGTAAGTTTTACCCGTAAGGCGCGGTTGTCGGACCCTGTTCGGCAACCACCATTTTGTACAAGTCTTGCCGCTGTTGCATATAATCCTTTGTACAAAGCCAGGCGCAGACCCTGTGCATAAATAAAACTCACGTGCTCTGCACACCTTGTCACTTTCATGCCTTTCTGCATGAATTATCTGACACTTTGTGCAGCAAGCACCCTCGGTAAGCAATAACGAGCCATAAGGCTCCATACTATTGTTTTCTCTTTTCTTTTTCTCAAGGAGAGGAAGGATCCTTCGCCCACAAGTTAACCGGAGGGGATGGGAAGATAATGGTATGGACACGGCGTCGTTCAGGAAAAATTTCGCCTTGCCGGGGAGCAAACGACAAAAAAGCTAAGTGCCAAAGTTTGAGCAATCAGATTTTTTTTTAAGTTACTTTCCTTGAACGACCATGCTTTGTATGGAAAACCCGTGCACAAAGGAACCAGCTCGTGGCTAGTTGCGCCCTTACTTTGCTTCGAGTTCGCTCAACAGCTTAAGTGTGCCGCGACTAGAGTCGCGCCCTTACTTTGTTTCGAGTTCACTCAGCAACTTAAGCGAGCTGCGACTAGTCGCGACAAGGTTTCTTGTCGGTAAACGGCACCGCCAGCAGGCTGCTGACGTCCCGCACCCAGCCCTCGCGGCAAAGGTGCCCACGCCGGCAAGTTCCCTAAACGCGTAGGGCAAAAACATACAAAGGAGGGAGTCGAGTAAAGGGAATAGCATTGCAATCGTGACATGAAACAAAGTTATATTACAAGATAGTTTGTCACGGCCCTAATAGACTGTGTTCATAACATGACCAGCGACGACAAGAAAATAAGAAAATAGGCGGCCTAGTCCGCGCGGTCGCCCTCAACCCTCTTGATCCCGCTCACCTTGTCCACAATGGGTGCGACGAGGGTCTCGAGCTCATCCAGATCAGCTTCCGGCGGCAGGGACCTGAGTACATTAGTGAGGCGGAGGCCCGGGTTGCGGAAGGCCACCTTCATCAGCAACTTTTTGAGAGCTCCCGCGCAGATCTCGCGTGACTCGTCGGCCAGTTGCTTTGGGATCCTCTCCCGGAGTTGCTGGAGGACCGTCGCCACGCCTTTGAAGAACAAGGTGAGCTTGGCGCTAGATGGGAGGTTCTCGTCAGAGGAATACCCGAGATCCTCCACCCCCAGCAACGCCAACTCCTTGTCGATGCCTGCGGCAGCGCTCACAAGGCCCTCCGTCCACCGCTCCATAGTTCCCCTGAACTCATTCTGGGTGGCAGCGATGTTCTCCAGCAGCGCCTGGTCGGCCTCGATCTCTTTCTTCATGGCCGCCTCCTGCTCCTTGGCGCCGTCCAGCGTCTTGGTCAAAGTTGCCAGCTTCAGCTCAAGGTCAACGTTGGAGTCCTTGGCGGCGTCAAGCTCCTTGATCTTCTAGGCGAGACGACCCTGCAGTTCGCCAAAGGTGTAGGCGTCCTTCTCGCGCTCATTCTTGAGCGTGGCAAGCGCTTCACCGCTCGCCTTGAGATCAGTCTCCAGCTGCGCCACTTTCGCCTCCAGCTCTTTCTTGGCGGCCTCGGCAACTGCGGCAGCGTCCTTTGCTACCTTGAGGGCTCCGTTGAGTGCTTGCTCGCGCGCAGCCAGCTCCTCTTCGTGGCTGTCCAGGCTGGCCTTCAGCTGCACCAACTCGCCGTCCCGCGCGGATAACTCCTCGGCGGCAAGCCACTGTTGCTCTGCAACCTCTGCCTTCTCAAGGATGAAAGCCTTCTGCGCCTCATCGAGTTGCGCCCGCTCCGCCGCCAGCGACTGGAGAATTGCCTGGTTGAGGCCTCGGAGCTCTTCCGCGCGCTTCTCCACGTCCACCCCCGCCTTCGCGACAAGCGCTTCGCGGGACTCCAGTTTGGCCTGGCGGGCGCGGTAGAGCGACACCAGCTTCCGCAGCAGTCGCTCCTCCTCGAGCTCGTCGCTGCTGCTGCTTGGTGCGTCGACCAACATCAGCCCAGCGGAGGCGAGCACCTCCACGTCGAAGCTTTCTCCTTCGACTGGTGCCCTGGACATTGACGCCCAGGGGAGGTTGATGAAGATGCCAGCGCCAGCCTTCAAGTAGACGCCTGGCTGGGGTTCCTCGAAGCCCGATGCTGCGGCAGCGGCGGGAGGATCAGCGGTCGGTGTAGCGCCTGTCGCTCCTGCGGCCCCAGGGTCGTCAGTACGATCGCCGGGCCCCTCATCAGCTGCTGCGGCGGCAGCCTTGGCGGCCTCTTCGCCGGCGGGATCATCAGCGCCGGCCGTTTCCTCGATGGCAGTGGCGTCGTCAACAACGACTTCGGTATCCATTGACTCCACAGTGGATGGATCTGACGGCCGGAAAAAGAAGAAAAGTCAAGCAAATACCCAAAAAGAAGAACCCAAGGGGGGCTTAGAAGCAAGGAGAACCTGTACCAGGCTCGGTAGTGGGGATCTCCGCTGCCGGGGGTTCGCTGGTACCGTCCCTTGCCGGAGATTTCTCCCTCGCCAGGGAACTCTCCCTCGTCGGGGACTTCTCTCTTGCCGGGGAGCTCTCACTTGCCGGAGAATTCTCCCTTCGCGGCGTGGTCGAAGCAGGTGGCACGTCGGGGGTGGCCTCCGGGCGCTCCTGGTGGAGCTGCTCTGCTCCTACATAAGCCAACGGTCAGATATCAGCAAGCAAAGAGTATCCGTGCGTGTCTAATAGCTGGAAGTAAACCATCTATACTTACGCTGGGGGCTGCGCTGGGGGCTGGTCTGAAGAACAGTTGTCGGGTCCGGCGAGTTTATCCCGAGCGCACCCCCGCTCCCACGGAGGGGTCATCCTCGATGACGATCACCGGGACCTTGGCCCTCTTTGCCATTCTCTGGGCCAGTGTCCTAAAAAGGGATGGGTTCAAAGTAAAGCAAATGAGATACAATACAGGACAGCAAGTATTGGAGACGTGCAAATACAACAAGGATCTTACTCTCCTTCTTCCTCGTCGGAGCTGAGCGCGGAGAAGTCAAAGACTGGCCCACCTCCGGCGCGAGGAGGCGGGGGAGTGGGATCCCTTGGCCGCTTGGCGGGCGCTGGGGCGGCAGGCCGAGAGGACCCCGCCCCGGTTGCCGTTGCAGCGCGAGGTGTTCCCGCGGCAACAGAACTTGCCGCGGTGGAGCGTGTCGTGCGGCGCGGCGGGGGTTGACTCGCCCGCCGCTCCGCTACGTCCCCGGCCTTGCGGAGACGCTTCCTTGGTGGAGCCGGGGGCTCCGCTTGTGGAGCCGGGGGCTCTGCTTGCGGAGCCAGAGGCTCTACTTGCGGCAGGCTGTCCGAAGACGAAGAGGAAGAGGAGCCGATCTCCAGCGAGCCGCTCGTGTCCTCGGCGGGCCCGCTCGGCCCGACGTCATGCTCGGCGGACCTCCTCTCGCCGGCAAGCTCCTCTCGGTCGGCAAGGCTTGCCGCCTCGGCTGCCTCTGCTTCCTCCAAGGTGAACCCAAACTCGCTCGCAGCGGCGGCTGCCGCCGCCTCTTCCATCCTGGTAGCAATTCGCTTGAGCTCATCGTCGGTGGTGTCCCGGGTGAGCCCCTTTTTCTCGTCGGCGTCGACCGGCACTTCTATCAAGTTGTCGAAGAACGCCCGCACGACATCATCCGCAGGCTCTATCTAGGCTAGATCAATTCCATGCGAGTCGCACAGAGGCATTATTGCACGGATGCGGTCGAGCGCGGAGTTGTTGCACAGCGAGACGACGCCCCTCGGCAACCAGAACATTTCGGGATGCTGTGGGTCGTGCTTGAACAGTTCCTGGAGCATCGCGTTGAGCTCCATGACAGTGAAGTTGAAATTGAGGCCCGACCGCAACCTCATGATATCCGCCGCATTCTGGAACTCCCAGGCGGGTCTCCTCCTCTCCTGCAGGGGGGCAATGCGGCGGCGGAGGAAATCTGCGCCAACTGCTCCTACAGTAAGCCCGGCAAGCCTGAGGTGCAGGATCCGGGTGACGGCAATCCTCAGTCTGTCGTCCTCCGGGGCCAGGCTACTCCAATCGCCGCCGCGCACTACTGGGGTTTCGCGCAGAGCAGTAAACGGCTGGGGGTTCTCCTCGACAATCAAACACCAGTCAGCCCTCCACTCCTCCCACTTGCTGCGGAGATCTCCCTCCAGATAAGCATCTTTCTTGCCAGCTTTCGAGATCCAGGCGATTCCGCCGGACAAAGGCTCTCCTTTCTCAACCCGAGGCGAAAAGAAATGGCGGAAAAGAGCTACGTTTGGATGGATCCCGACAAAGTTTTCGCAGAGATGTGCGAAAACCGCCATGGTCAGGACAGCATTGGGGGTGAAATCGAGAAGGTGGAGCCCGTAGGTGTTCATGACATCGCAAAAGAATTCAGAAAAGGGCGGGCAGAGCCCGCAGTAGAAGAACAAGGCAAAGAAGGGATACCCAGTGGGATACTTATCCCAAGCAATGGCTGGGAGTACCTTCGTGCGCGGATGCGCTCGCGTCCCCGTCGACCAGAAGAGATAGAAATCTTCCTTCAGATCTACTGCCTCGAGCCTCGGAGGGAAGATCGTCCGCTCCTTTCGCAGCGCCGCGAGCCGCTGCGCCTCAGCCGACTTCGCCTTCTCGGCCTTCGGGGCCATGGCGGGAATGGAGAAGGAGGACGACGGCATTGGTGGTGCTGGTGGCGATGGGGACGGGGCTCTGCTCTCCTTCGGCTTTGGGGAGGAAGGGGAGTGGCGGAGATTCTCAAGGAAGGAACAGCAACGCGCAGATGGGCGAACTGCCCCTGTTTCCCCTGCTTATAACGAGGGATGGGGGCGGACGCTTCGCCTTTCTGAGTAAAGGAACCACCCACGACCTCCCCCACGACACCGCAATCGACGCGTGCCGTTCAGGAGGGCGTGGTGGGTGCAGAGCAAGGTACAACGCGACCCAGGCCGTGCGTGCCCGTGCCCTGTTTTGGGCCTGGCCCAACAGCGCTCGGCATCGTGTGTGGCCCAGGCCCGGGGGCTCCTGTCGGTGTACTAAAGTAGGGGTACTCTAGTATCCCTAACCTGTGCACGGGCAGTCGCAGCACCCCGCGGCAAGGCCCGCCAGGCGATCACCAAGGCTCTCTATGGTTCCTTTGAAGCCATTCGAGAACAAAATATTTAAGTCAAGAAGACAAGTCCCCGGCAAGAGGCGCTTGCCGGGTAGACCATTCAAGGCATGAGACCCCGGCAAGAGGAGCTTGCCGGGAAGCCCAACAAGAGCATCTCAAAGAACCTGCCGTGGCACGCCACGCGTCCTGGCAGGACCCGGCGGGCGACAAGTTCCCGGGCGCGACAAGGCAACGGCCGCGGCATGGTACTTGCTGCGGCAGGCAGTCACTTTGTACCCGCGCTCCAGCTCACCCACCTACGTGTCGCTCCGGGACCCTTCCCAGCGTACGTGGCGGGAGGCTGTGCAGCCAGGGGTGCACTGTGGCATGCAGCGCTGACAGGATCGCCATCGTGGCGAGCGATAGCGCCCCTGACGGCCCCTTTTCTGCACCGTCTGGGCGACGTAGACGGGCATTTAATGCCTTTGTCCCCTGCCGTCGGGGTTAGGTATGATACACTATGTAGGTAGTTGTACCTACCGCAGCATATTTACACTTTTACCCTTACCTACGTTGACACCTGTTGGATACCCCTTGGACATATAAAAGGAGGCCCATGCACAACGTAGAGGGGGATCGATCCTCAGAGGAGCGCTCGGTCTCGTTAGCTGCTCGAGTGTACTGTAGCACTCGGCGCTCCCGAGCAAGAACTCAATACAATCCACAAAGCAGCAGTAGGAGTGTTATCTCCCCGGAGAGCTCCGAAGCTGGGTAAAAACCCCTCGTGTGCCTCGCCTCGATCCGCTCTTCGCGCGGCCTCCGCCCCCCGCCGAACCGAGAAGGGGCTCCGTCCCCATAGGTGCTCGGGGAGCCAGGAAAACCCCGGCAGCACTAATGTATACATTAGTGCCGGTTCCAATGGCTAGCCGGGCCGCTTTCATTAGTACCGGTTCGTGGCGAACCTTTAGCACCGGTTCGTGCCACGAACCGGTACTAATGAGAGTGGTGGCAGGATGTTGTCAGACTGGGGCCCCTCCATCCCCTTTAGTACCGGTTCTTGGCATGAACCGGTACTAAAGGTCGTCCTACATAAACCCTTCATCCACCCGAGCTCGCTCTGTTCTTCCCCTTTCCCCTCTCCTCTCTGTTCTTCCCCTCTTCCTCTCGAGCTCATCACACATTTTGCCCAAATTTTGTCAAGATTTGAAGGCCCCCATCCATTGAAATGATCACAAAGGTTAGCAACTTTGTCCTTTCATCTCTCATTGCTAGATTTACTCTTGCAATGCTTTATATAGTGATTAATTTGTGAGTTTAGTAATTTGGGAGGAAATATATATATGTGCTAGTATTTGATTTATATGCAATTTGAGGTCAAAAATAACACTTAGTTTGCATATGTAGGTGTGTTTTACTTAGTGCCTTCTAAATCTCCGTCGTAACCACCGTCGATCGCCCGCACCGTCCCATCGCCGGCACCACCTTGTGGTGAGCCTCTTTGTCCATGAAATTTTATATAAAAATTGATGTTTGTGTGATTTGGATATATAGTTACTCGTATAATTATCTTACCCGTACGTTGTTTGTTATACATATAGTGCCATGGTTTTGATATCCGTCCCCGTCGGCCCTCATCCTTGTTATGATTCGGATGTGGTATATATATTCTCTTTTAAAACTAGTTGCATTTCGTGTTTATGACAAATTATGCCCATCAAGTTGACATAGAAATTTTTTCTAGGAGGTATGTGAACCGGAAATTCCAACCGACCCTATTGTCGAGAGGTTAAATTTAGTTGAAAGAGAAAACGAGTACTTGAAAGAAAAATTTAAAAGAATTGAGGGGGAGAAGATGGAATTGGAGTTGCATGTTGCCGATGTCGTCGATGATCACAAGATCAAGATGGAGAAAATGCGCTTGAAGATTAGAAAGATTAGAAAATATGCCATCGATAGTGAGGCTTGGTATCATTATGTGGTTGGATCCATTGTTACCTTAGTTGTGATCTTGATCGCATTTGTTGTTGCATTTAAATGCTTTAGCTAGAGAGTTATTTGTTTGTTGCATTTAAGTGTTGTATGAACTTTATGTATGAACTTGTATTAATTTGGTCCATTCGGTGTTGCGTAATGAAGATGAGCCGGCAATGGATGTACGATGACCGATGCTCTCCCCAATTCGTTGAGGGCGTGCATACTTTTCTGATTGCGGCTAAGGCAAACAAGCGGGCGGATGGTTTTATGCCTTGTTCATGTGCTGGCTGTAAGAATGGTCACAATTACTCTACGTCAAGAACCATTCACGTCCACCTGTTTGAGCCCGGTTTCATGCCCCACTATAATGTTTGGACCAAGCACGGAGAAAGAGGGGTTATGATGGAAGACAATGAAGAAGAAGAGGACGACGACAGCTATCCTAGCCATGGGTTCCCTGAATACGATGATACAACAATGGGGGAAGAAGCTGAGCCGGTAATGCGGGAAGAAGCTGAGCCGGCAATGCGGGAAGAAGCTAAAGAAGAGGCATTAGATGAGCCCGTTGATGATCTAGGTCGGGCCATTGCCGATGCAAAGAGAATCTGCGCAAGTGATTTGGAGAAGAAGAAGTGGCAGCGCATGTTAGAGGATCACAAAAAATTGTTGTACCCGAATTGCGTAGGTGACAAGAAAAAGTTGGGCACCACACTGGAATTGCTGCAATGGAAGGCAGAGAATGGTGTATCTGACAAGGGATTTGGAAAGTTGCTGGTAATGATAAAGGATATGCTTCCAAAGGACAAGAATTGCCCGAGAGTACGTACGAAGCAAAGAAGGCTGTCTGCCCTCTAGGGTTAGAGGTGCAGAAGATACATGCATGCCCTAATGATTGCATCCTCTACCGCGGTGAGTACGAGGATTTGAACGCTTGCCCGGTATGTGGTGCATTGCGCTATAAGATCAGCCGCAATGACCCTGGTGATGTCGAGGGCGAGCGCCCCAGGAAGAAGATTCCTGCCAAGGTGATGTGGTATGCTCCTATAATACCACGGTTGAAACGTTTGTTCCAAAACAAAGAGCATCCCAAGGCGATGCGATGGCACAGAGAAGACCGTAAGAAAGACAGAAAGTTGAGAGTACCCGCTGACGGGTCGCGGTGGAGAAAAATCGAAAGAAAGTACGGGAAGGAGTTTGCAGATGACGCAAGGAGCGTATGGTTTGGTCTAAGCGCAGATGGCATTAATCCTTTTGGGGAGTAGAGCAGCAACCATAGCACCTGGCCTGTGACTCTATGTTTGTATAACCTTCCTCCTTGGTTGTGCATGAAGCGGAAGTTCATTATGATGCCAGTGCTCATCCAAGGCCCTAAGCAACCCGGCAACGACATTGATGTGTACCTAAGGCTATTAGTTGAAGAACTCTTACAACTATGGAATGGAACAGGTGTACGTGCGTGGGATGAGCACATGGGGGAAGAATTTGACATAAAGGCGTTGCTGTTCGTGACCATCAATGATTGGCCTGCTCTCAGTAACCTTTCAGGATAGACAAACAAGGGATACCGCGCATGCACGCACTGTTTGGACGATACCGACAGTATATATTTGGCTAATTGTAAGAAGAATGTGTACCTGGGACATCGTCGATTTCTTCCAAACAGGCATCCCGTAAGAAAGAAAGGCAAGCATTTCAAAGGTGAGGCGGATCACCGGACGAAGCCTGGCCACCGTACTGGTGCTGATGTACATGATATGGTCAAGGATTTGAAGGTGGTCTTTGGAAAGGGTCCTGGTGGACAACCTGTTCCGAATGACGCTGACGGACGCGCACCCATGTGGAAGAAGAAATCTATATTTTGGGACATGCCCTATTGGAAACACCTAGAGGTCCGCTCCGCAATCGATGTGATGCACGTGACGAAGAATCTTTGTGTGACCCTGCTTGGCTTCTTGGGCGTGTATGGGAAGACAAAAGATACACCTGAGGCACGGGAGGACCAGCAACGTATGCACGGAAAAGACGGCATACATCAGGGTCATGCAAGCTACGCTCTTACCAAAGAAGAGAAGGAAATCTTCTTTGAATGCCTGCTCAGTATTAAGGTACCGTCTGGCTTCTCATCGAATATAAAGGGAATAATAAACATGGCAGAGAAAAAGTTCCAGAACCTAAAGTCTCATGACTGCCACGTGATTATGACGCAACTGCTTCCGGTTGCATTGAGGGGGCTTCTACCGGAAAATGTTCGATTAGCCATTGTGAAGCTATGTGCATTTATCAATGCAATCTCTCAGAAGGTAATCGATCCAGAAATCATACCAAGGTTACAGAATGATTTGGTGCAATGTCTTGTCAGTTTCGAGTTGGTGTTCCCACCATCCTTCTTCAACATCATGACGCACGTCCTAGTTCACCTATGCGAAGAGATTAACGTTTTGGGTCCTGTATTTCTACACAATATGTTCCCCTTTGAGAGGTTCATGGGAGTCTTAAAGAAATATGTTCATAACCGTGCTAGGCCAGAAGGAAGCATCTCCAAGGGCCGTCAAAATGAGGAGGTTATTGAGTTTTGTATTGACTTTATTCCTGACCTTAAGCCGATTGGTGTTCCTGAATGGCGGCATAAGGGCAGACTGGATGGAAAAGGCACGCTAGGTGGGGAACAAATAATATGTATGGACGGACATTCTCTCACTGAAGCACACTACACAGTTCTACAGAATTCCGCCTTGGTGGCTCCGTATATGGATGAACACAAGAATTTGCTACGCTCCAAACACCCGGAGCGGTCTGATGACTGGATTACACGTGAACAAACCAAGAGTTTCGCCAGCTGGTTGCAAGCACGTATCATGCATGACACCTCTATTGAAGATGACATGTACTTGCTGTCCCAGTTACCATCTTCGAATATAATGACTTTCAAAGGGTACCAGATAAATGGTAATACATTTTACACGATCGCCCAAGATAAGAAGAGCACCAACCAAAACAGTGGTGTCCGCTTTGATGCAGAAACCAAGACGGGAAAGGAAACATATTATGGTTATATACAGGACATATGGGAACTTGACTATCGACGTGGTTTGAAGGTCCTTTTGTTTCGGTGCAAATGGGTCAATATGACACGAGGCGGGGTAACGGAAGACCCGCAGTACAGAATGACAACAGTGGATCCCAACAGTCGTGCGTATGCAGACGAACCATTCGTCCTACCCAATGATGTGGCACAGGTTTTCTATGTGAAGGACATGTCTACCAAGCCAAGAAAAAGAAAAGATAAGGAAGCGAATGCATCGTACGATGAGCCAAAGCGGCACATAGTTCTTTTTGGGAAGAGAAACATCGTGGGAGTGGATGACAAGACAGACAAGTCAGAAGATTATGAGAAGTTTGATGAAATTGCTCCATTCACAGTGAATATTGACCCGAGCATCCCGTTAAATGATGAAGATTTTCCATGGTTATGGTGCAAAGGGACACACACAAAGAAAAAGTTTCACACCCAAAGATCTGGGATGTGATCGGCTTCACTAGCTATCATCACTTTCTTCTGTGTTTCACACCTAGAAGGGAATCTCTGTAATAGTTAGGGTAGTTAATTATGTGTTTTGGCATTTGAAACGCGAAGAAATTTTATGTGCAAACAAATTCTTTCATGCCTTTACTGATTTTTAAAGTTAAGTTATTCACAAACTAGTGATTCACACTAATTTCAAATAATTCAAAATTTAAACTATTCAAATTTGAAAACTACGGGCACTAACAGAAAGTTTGTAATTTTTTGTACCTAAAGCAAAAATATTCACAAAGAAACTATAAATACACAAAAAAAACAACTCAAAAATAAATAAAGCAAAAAAAATAAAAAAAGCCCGCCTACTAGGCTAGAGCGGCCTGCATACGACTAGAAACCCAACCCGTTGTTGGGCCAGGATGCAGGCCCGCAAAGGCCCAGTAGGCCCAAGGGGCAGCACAGCACAGGTACGCCCAGAAGGCCTGCATTTGAGAGGAGCTCGAAGGAGCAGCCGCGGCTGGGTTTATAAACCAGTGCGGCTGCCCTTCGCTAGGCGAGGTGGGACTAAACTTTGCGCCCCTCGCCTGGCAGCGCCCCCCCTTTAGTACCGGTTCGTGGCACCAACCGGTACTAAAGGGGGGCCTTTAGTACCAGTTGGAGCCACCAACCGGTACTAAAGGGGGTCGCTTCCCGCCGCTTGACCTGGCCAAAACAGGCCTTTAGTACCGGTTGGTGGCTCCAACCGGTACTAAAGGTGCCTTCTATATATACAACACTTCAAAATTTCGTCAGTTTCTCATCTCTCCCTCTGCTTCTTCTCCTCTGCACACCGTCACCCGCCGCCCCCGCCGTCTCCATATCCCTCGTCGCCGCCCCCGTCGCCAGCCCCGTCGCCGCCCCGTCCCCGTCGTCGCCGCCCCGTCGTCCCGTCCCCGTCGTCACCGCCGCCCCGTCCCGGCCCATCCCACGTCGTCACCGTCCCCGTCGTCGTCACCGCCCCGACCCGTACGTCCCCGTCCCTGTCGTCGCTGCCCCGTCGTCGTCGCGCCTGTCGCCGTCCCCGTCGCTGCGCGCCCCCCGTCGCCGCCCCCCGTCGCCTCTCGCCTCGCCGGCCGGTGAGCGCGCACACACACACACATACATTTTTAGTTATAGATTTTTCTGTTTTTTAGAAACTGTTAGACATTTTTCAGTTTTTTAGAAATAGTTAGAAATGTTAGAATTGTTAGAATAGTTAGAAATGTTAGAATTGTTAGAAATTTTTCTGTTTTTTAGTTATAGAAATAGTTATAAAAAAGTTAGAATTGTTAGAAATTTTTCTGTTTTTTAGTTATAGAAATAGTTATAAAAAAGTTAGAATTGTTAGAAATTTTTCTGTTTTTTAGTTATAGAAATAGTTATAAAAAAGTTAGAAATTTTTCTTTTTTTAGTTATAGAAATATTAGAAATGTTATAGAAATGTTAGTTATATATAGCATTGTTAGAAATGTTATAGAAATGTTAGAAATTTTAGTTATCAAAATCCAATCATTAAAAAAATGTTACTTTTTGCGGGCATATAGCTAGTATTTGTTGTCGACGATGCCCGGCCCGCATCCTCGCCGTCGACACGTCCGCGACGATGTCCAGCTGACCCATGTCCGGGACTGGGCTCTGCCGGGCTGGCACTGGGAGGTGCTGCCTGGAGGGGCGCGCCGCTTGATGAGGAACCCGGCCCCGGGTCCCGTTGTCGACCCTGATCTCGTTTGGTGGCGTTCGCATGGGCCAGTTTCGGTGCGGAGGGAGCCGGCCCCGCCGGAGGTGGTACGTCGTCGTGTCAGGGAGGAGGACGAGCACGTCCATCGCTACATGGTTGCGTTAGAGGGTGGCAGGTTCTCCAATACCTGGCAGTTTCTTCAGGGATCTCACTTCAGCTATGATCCTGTGAGGGTTCCTTCTCTTTGGGTGTCCACCGCCCGCGCCGCAGGAACCGCGAGTGTCCTAGATTCTTCTGTAGTATTCGATCTTTAATTGGCTACCTAGCAAGTGATGTACTATTCAATATTATATATTATTCGAGACGATGTATTCGAGATTAAATCTATTATTCGAGACGATGTATTCGAGATTATATCTATTATTCGAGATGATGTATTCGAGATTATATCTATTATTCGAGATTATACTAAATTGTTTTATATTTCTTTTGGCATAGTTAAATAAAAGCTATGGCGGACAATACCGACAGAGAGAGAGAACAGACCATGTTCGATATGATACGCGGGCCAGATGATGATCAGAATGAAGAAGATTATGACAGCTCCGAATTTCTAAACAACACCGGAGAGGGTGATATGATATTCGATCGCGATGACCGAATTGATGAAGTCATGAACTACGATTATGACGATGACGAAGAACATGTTGATCCTGAAACAACAAACACCGGCGAGGTATATATATTTATATAAGCAGGAATCTGGTGATCATCACATGTTTTAAATGAGTTGAAGATATATTAAAGAATCGATCTTTCTTCTTTCAGCCATCCGGATCGAGAAAATCTTCAGGCAAAAGGACGAAACGAGGCCCGAACAAAAAGTTGAAGGAGGGAGTAAAGTACAATATCGAGGCATTCGAACCTAATGGCGAACCATTAGCGCCTAAGAAGATTGCGGACAAGTTCGTTCGTCAGTGCGGAGTTCTTGTGAAGGACCAACTCCCGATCTCCCTTCAAGAATGGAGAAAGCCAGCAAAGCCACGTCCAAATGTTACTTTTGTCGACGAGAATAAAAAAACTGCTTTGGGATACTCTCATGGAACATTTCACCCTACCATATCATTTCACAGAAGCAGATGTGCAGAAAGTCAAGGACGCTGCTTTTAGGAAGATGGCGGTTGCATTCAAGAACCACAAGAGATGTGAATGGGAGAAGTAAGTCAAGGGAGGAAGGAAGACTCCAATATTCGAGGGGATACTAGAGAATCAAAGTGCTCATTGGGACGATTTCGTGAAATTCAAGGATTCAGAATTAGCTAAGGAACTGTCGAGAATAAACAAGAAGAATGCCGAAAAAAGGATAAGTTCCATAAGCTGGGGCCAGGTGGCTACGCGGTGGCAATGCCTAAGTGGGATAAGTCTAAGAAAGAGATGGAGGATGCAGGTGTCACTCCGGTTACTAAGAGCTGGCCCCCCAGGTGCAGGAGTTGGTTCTATACGCATGGGGGGGAGTTGGACCCGAAGACAAGCAAAGTTTCGACGAAGGCATGTCTGAACGGAGCCGGCGATAACATACTTGTTGCAATAGAAGAGGCTCGAACGGGGGTGTTCCAGCCGAACAGAGAGAATGACGAGCTTACGCGTGCCCTGGGAAATCCTGAACACCCGGGAAGAACACGAGGCAAGGGCGCTATTCCGTGGTATGAGGGGTTTTCGGACTGGAACGCCGACTACAGAACCCGTGCGAGAAGGAAGAATGCGGAGGAGAAGCAGAGGAAGATGGAGGAGGAGAAGAGGAAGCTGGACTATGAACGCCTTCAAGGCCTAGAATCAGCGCACGCGGACTTGGCAGACAAATTCCAGCGGTAGCAGGAGCAGATCATCTCACTTAGCCAGCAAAGGGGGTCTCAGCAGCAGCAACAGCTAGCGGATGATCCAGCATTGGATACCACCACCCCATCCATGCCGAGAAGCAGCGTGGGTTCCGCCCCGTTTGATGCAATGCTGGATAGATACCCCGTGGATGACATCATGGAGAACACTAACTGCGAGCTACACTTCAAAATGAAGAACATATCCATGAAGGTGGCGGATGGCGTTGCTTATACAAATTCCCCCGATGCAACCTTCCATTGCAACCCGATTCCAGCAGGCTATGCTCGTGTCGTGGTTGATGAGGTGGTGGACCAATATTCGGGGCTAGAGCTTGACATTCCTGGAGGTGACGAGGAGCACACACTTGGAGATGCCAAACACCGTATCATCCTATGGAGAAAGGATTGCATCATCTTTCGAAGGCCACCGACACCGCGTCACCCGACTCCTCGTCGAAGTCCGCCACCGAGTCAGCAGACTCCCGCTCCTCCAAGTCCACCAACGCGTGAGGCCACTCCTCCTCCTCCAAGTCCGGCAAAGTGTCAGGCCACTCCTCCTCCAAGTCCGACACAGCGTCAGACGTCCACTCCTCCTCCAAGTCTGGCAAAGTAACAGGCCACTCCTCCTCCAAGTCTGGCAAAGTAACAGGCCACTCCTCCTCCAAGTCCCGCACAGCTTCAGGCCACTCCTCCTCGTCCAACTCAGCCCCGTCAGCCGTCTCTGCAGCCTCAGCAATCGCAGAAGAGACACCCCGCAGCTATGGTGTGTAGCGGTACCAGTCGAGGTCATAGTACAGGAAGTACAGGAGGACGCAAGCGATATAAATATGGTCCAAACCTCACTACTCCTCTTCCTGAGAGGGCTTACGACAGGACCAAGGAGCAAACCAATGCCATAGTGCGGGCAGAAGTCGACGCCCATTTTGGACCGAAACCGCCACCGCCGCCAAGGGAGAAAGTGCCTGTGGAAGTTATTGACCACTTCATTCGTATGGCTGAACCACCAGCTCCTAAGCCTGTTGACACAGACTATGAGCGCCACATCAAGAAGTTACATCGACAACATCTACTGAAGGAGGCGAGCTCGAGCAAACAACAAGCAGCTGTCAAAAAATGCGAGAGAACCGTTGCCCAGCTGGGAGAACAGTGGGCGCAATCGATCCCCCCACTTGTTGTGCCGCCAACAACACGTGACAGTACGCACGGCCAATATTATTGTGGGCAAACAGTTTACGTTCCCCAGGTGGGCGATGTGGTAATAACCCAGCAGCATATAACGCAGGCTGAAGAACTCAAGATCACTGTTGGACAACTCCTCGAGATCGAGGACATGCCTGTGCTTACAGAGGAGGAAATAAAATGGAAATATGTCCGGGGCCAGCCTTTGGTCAAGCCAGAAGATGTCAAGAAGCTCCCAACGAGAATGTATGAATTGCATCAATGGTACATGGACATTACCAAGAGATCCGATCGACAGTCCCTCATGGTGCAAGTCAACAAGGATCATTACTACCATGAGAAACCTGTGACCGTTGAGTATTCTGAACTGTTTCAGTTATACAATCAAGATGCACTCGACAAATCTATCGTTAGTTGCTATTGTCTGTAAGTGATTTCTTTCTGTAATTTAAGTCTCAAGCTAGCTGTATTGATCCTTTTGATCAATCATTACCTGTAGTTATCCACACTATATTCTTTTCTATGGTATTATGCAGGATGAAGATGTATGAAATGACAAAAGGTGGACGCTATGGCATTGGGTTCATTGACCCAAACACCGTTAATGAATACACATGGAAAATAAGCAAGCATTATGAAAAGCAGGTAGAGGACAGCATGTTCGAGTTCTTGAAGCACCTCAAATACAATGAAGATATACTGCTTCCTTACAACTTCCAGTGAGTCACACTTTCTTGTACTACAAATTCTCTGTTTTTGCCTACTAGCTAGCTAGCTACATATTTTTGCTTACATATGCCCGCTTAATTAAGACATGCAAACGTGTGTGCATGCAGATTTCACTGGATCTTGTGTATCATTAAAGTTGACGAAGGAACAGTTGAAATACTGGACTCACTACTCAAAGAAAATAGTGACTATAACATCTTGTTTGGGATAGTCAACAGGTAATTTCAATCATTATTAACTATATATCTCGGCCTATTTAGTTCGTCATTTCATGATATGAACTATTTAATAACCCCTTTATTCATTTTCTTTGTCGGCGGGTAGGGCTTGGGCAAGGTTCATCAGCAAAACGGAAGGCGAATGGAAACAACAGCTGAGATGGCTTCGACCCAAGGTAAGTAATTAAGTAGTGCTAGCTAGCTGCCATCTTTTTAATATTATCATGCTTGATTAATTATTATCTGATCAAATTAAATTCCATTCTCGTAAAGGCCATAAAGCAGGCGCAGGGGACTGATCTGTGTGCATACTACGTTTGCGAGAACATTCGCATGATGGCGTCCGAAAGGAGCAGATCTCAAAGACAGGAATGGGTACGCTTGTCAGAACACTATTCACAATTTGTGCACCATTATCGATATCTAGTCACACAACTAATACACATGCATATTGATCTCCTTCTTAACAGTTCACAGAGGTGCGGGACAAGCTCCTAGATACGGAGCACGTACAAGCACTTCAAGAGGAAATAGCGGGATTTTTGCTCGACCAGGTCATAAATCCGAAGGGAGAATACTATTACCCGCTACCGCCCCCATCGACCAGGTCATGAACCACTTCCAATTTGTCATCGTGCTCCGAAGGCACCAATTAGGCTAATGCAACTGGCTCCGAAGGCAACATGCATATGTACGAGAAATTGTATATAGCTATACATGTGTGTATATGTGAATTAATATGGTGGTTTGTGAGACATTGATGATCTATATATATATGATTGGTTCTACTAGCTACCATATATATGCATAACGTGTACAGTGTGTAGTATCGTAAAATACCAGCAAACGAAAAAGAATTAAAATGGAAAACACAAAATTAAATGAAAAAGAAATCATAAAACCAAAAAAACCCAAACATTTTAGTACCGGTTGGTGTTACCAACCGGTACTAAAGGGCTCCCGGCCCCCAGAGCTGGCTCGTGCCACGTGGTTGCCCTTTAGCACCGGTTCGTGCTGAACCGGTACTAAAGGGGGGGGGGGGCCTTTAGTGCCCACACTTTAGTGCCGGTTATGGAACCGGCACTAAAGGGCCTTACGAACCGGTGCTATTGCCCGGTTCTGCACTAGTGGGAAATTCTCATGGCTTTGAGAGACTCATTGATATCATGCTTAGGAGGAATAGATCTAAGCTTTAAAGAATCAACCTCAAGAGAAATTATATCAACGTTCCTAGCCAAATCATCAACTTGAAGTAATTTCTCTTCAAGCAAAGCATTAAAATTCTTTTGTGAATTCATGAACTCTTTAACACTATTCTCAAATTCAGAGGGAATCTTATTAAAATTTCCATAAGAGTTGTTGTAGGAATTTCCATAATTATTAGAAGGATTACTAGGATAAGGCCTAGGATTAAAATTCCCTCTATACGCGTTGTTACCAAAATTATTCCTACCAACAAAATTCACATCCATAGATTCATTATTATTCTCAATCAAAGTAGACAAAGGCATATCATTAGGATCAGAAGAAACACTCTTAGTAGCAAATAATTTCATAAGTTCATCCATCTTTCCACTCAAAACATTGATTTCTTCTATCGCATGCACTTTTTTATTTGTAGATCTTTTGGTACGCCATTGAGAATAATTAACCATAATATTATCTAGGAGTTTAGTAGCATCTCCTAAAGTGATTTCCATAAAAGTGCCTCCCGCGGCCGAATCTAAAAGATTTCTAGAAGCAAAATTCAATCCAGCATAAATTTTTTGTATAATCATCCACCGATTTACACCATGAGTAGGGCAATTACGTATCATTTATTTCATTCTCTCCCAAGCTTGTGCAACATGTTCATGATCAAGTTGCTTAAAATTCATAATGTCGTTTCTAAGAGAGATGATCTTAGCGGGAGGAAAATACTTAGAGATAAAAGCATCTTTGCACTTGTTCCAAGAATCAATACTATTTTTAGGCAAAGACGAAAACCAAGCTTTAGCACAATCTCTAAGCGAAAAAGGAAATAGCTTCAATTTAACAACATCATTATCGACATCTTTCTTCTTTTGCATATCACATAAATCAACGAAGCTATTCAGATGAGTAGCGGCATCTTCACTAGGAAGGCCGGCGAATTGATCTTTCATAACAAGATTCATCAAAGCAGTATTGATTTCACAAGATTCAGTATTGGCAAGAGGAGCAATCGGAGTGCTAAGGAAATCATTATTATTGGTATTGGTGAAGTCACACAATTTGGTAGTATCTTGAGCCATCGCGACAAACAAGCAATCCAACACACGAGCAAACAAAAGGCAAGCGAGAAGAAGGCAAACGGGAAAGAGAGAAGGAGATTGGGAAAGAGAAGGCGAATAAAATGGCAAGGGTGAAGTGGGGGAGAGGAAAACGAGAGGCAAATGGCAACTAATGTAATGCGGGAGATAGGGATTGTGATGGGTACTTGGTATGTTGACTTTTGTGCAGACTCCCCGGCAATGGCGCCAGAAATGGCTCGTTGTCGGGAGTCCAAATCTTGACTTGACTTCGCGTAAGCCTCCCCGGCAACGGCGCCACAAATTCTTCTTGCTACCTCTTGAGCACTGCATTGGATTTCCCCGAAGAGGAGAGGATGATGCAGGAAAGTAGCGTAAGTATTTCCCTCAGTTTTTGAGAACCAAGGTATCAATCCAGTAGGAGGCTACACGCAAGTCCCTCGTACCTACACAAAAACAATAGCTCCTCGCAACCAACACGATTAGGGGTTGTCAATCCCTTCATGGTCACTTACGAGGGTGAGATCTGATAGAGATGATGGATAATATTTTTGGTATTTTTGATATAGAGATGCAAAGTAAAAAGTAAAAGGCAAAGGAAAAAAGCAAAGCAATAATAAAGTGATGGAGATTGATATGATGAGAATAGACCCGGGGGCCATAGGTTTCACTAGTGGCTTCTCTCAAGAGCATAAGTATTCTACGGTGGGTGAACAAATTACTGTTGAGCAATTGACAGAATTGAGCATAGTTATGAGAATATCTAGGTATGATCATGTATATTGGCATCACGTCCGAGACAAGTAGACCGACTCCCGCCTGCATCTACTACTATTACTCCACTCATCGACTGCTATCCATCATGCATCTAGAGTATTAATTTCAAGAAAACAGAGTAACGCTTTAAGCAAGATGACATGATGTAGAGGGATACATTCATGCAATATGATATAAACCCCATCTTGTTATCCTCGATGGCAACAATACAATACGTGCCTTTCTGCCCCTTCTGTCACTGGGAAAGGACACCGCAAGATTGAACCCAAAGCTAAGCACTTCTCCCATGGCAAGAAAAACCAATCTAGTAGGCCAAACCAAACTGATAATTTGAAGAGAGTTGCAAAGATAACCAATCATACATAAAAGAATTGAGAGAAGATCCAAATATTATTCATAGATAGACTTGATCATAAACCCACAATTCATCGGTCTCGACAAACACACCGCAAAAAGAAAATTACATTGAATAGATCTCCACGAGAGAGGGGGAGAAAATTGTATTGAGATCCAAAAAGAGAGAAGAAGCCCTCTAGCTAATAACTATGGACCCGAAGGTCTGAGGTAAACTACTCACACTTCATCGGAGAGGCTATGATGATGTAGAAGCCCTCCGTGATGACGGCCCTCTCCGGCGGAGCTCTGGAACAGGCCCCAAGATGGGATCTCGTGGATACATAAATTTTCGGCGGTGGAATTAGGTTTTTGGCTCCGTATCTGATCGTTTGGGGGTACGTAGGTGTATATAGGAGGAAGGAGTACGTCGGTGGAGCACCGAGGGGCCCACGAGGCAGGGGGCGCGCCCTAGGGGGGCTCCCCCTCACCCTCGTGACCGCCTCTTTGCTTACTTGGAGTAGGGTCCAAGTCTCCTGGATCACGTTCGGTGAGAAAATCACGTTCCCGAAGGTTTCATTCCGTTTGGACTCTGTTTGATATTCCCTTTCTTCGAAACACTGAAATAGGCAAAAAAACAGCAATTCTGGGTTGGGCCTCCGGTTAATAGGTTAGTCCCAAAAATAATATAAAAGTGGAAAATAAAGCCCAATATAGTCCAAAACAGTAGATAATATAGCATGGAGCAATAAAAAATTATAGATACGTTGGAGACGTATCAAGGGGCACCCCATAGACACACAAGTTGAACATTGATCTTTTAGTCGTGTGCGGTGCCCCCCTCCACCATAATCCACCTCAGTCATATCGTCATAGTGCTTAGGCGAAGCCCTGCGCCGGTAGCTTCATCATCACCGTCATCACGCCGTCATGCTGACGAAGCTTTCCCTCGAAGCTCTACTGGATAGTGAGTTCGTGGGACGTCACCGAGCCGAACGTGTGCAGATCACGGAGGTGTCGTACGTTCGGTACTAGGATCGGTCGATCGTGAAGACATACATCTATATCAACCGCGTTGTCATAAAGCTTCCGCTTTCGGTCTACGAGGGTACGTGGAAAACACTCTCCCCTCTCGCTGCTGTGCATCACCATGATCTTGCGTGTGCGTAGGAATTTTTTTGAAATTACTACGTTCCCCAACACACCCTCCATGCCCAAGACCTCCACTAGCACCTGGCCAAGAAGCTGATCTCGCCTCATGTCAAAGGACCACGGGCAAATTAATTGCATCAGGAGCCTCCGCAAGTTCTTCAGCTCCTCTACAATCCTCAACCAGCCCCACTCTGCTGAAGACCAAGGCCACTGCTGGACGAGGCTCTAGACCAAGTCCTCACAAGAAGCAGATTGCCTTTCATGTACCATCCAGTGCTGACGAAGCTGATGATGAAGAACTCGCCGAAATCATTAGAGATAGACAATAAAGGGCCGCTAGAGCCAAAGGAAGTGAAGTTCCTCTCCTGCTGGATCCCAAGCTGAACCTTGAGTACATTGATCTCTGGCACAAGGACTCCAACACACCTGTTCTTGACTTCAAGCTCACTCCTGGTCAAAGTCACATGCTGACTGCCTTCATTGGCGAAGAAAAATGGAAGTTTGATAAGGACAGGCAGCTGTGAAAGCTCAATACAAGAAGGAGCGCTTTCTAAAGAAGAATGTTGTCAACATGACAACTGATGAACTTGTTGCTATACAAACTGAGATCAAAGGACTCAGTGATGAATTCAACGTCTACCGCACAGATTGGCTTGGAGCCAAAGTCAGATTTGTGAAATTGACGGAGAAATTCACTTCAAATGTTGCTGCATCATCGCAACACGAATCTCCTCAGGGTGAAGCATCAGCTCAGCCCACTAAAGAACATGCTAGCACCGCTGATGAAAATCAGGCTGCTGATGAAAATGCAAGTACCAGGGCTGATGAAGCTATTCCAACCACTGATGACATTGCCAGGGCAACCAATAGTGTTGCGCCTGAAGAACAAGCCAGGCCAGCTGAAGCATCTGTCACCGTGGCTGAAGAAACTGAACCAACCAGGGCAACTGCATTAGTTGTGCCTGAAGAAAATGAACCAATTTCCTCTGCTCCTCCTGCACCAACGCCAAGTCCCATTCTTCCTTCTGCATCAGAAGCAAAGAAAATCAAGGTTGCGGAGCGAGCATCAGTGAAGAAGAGGAAAGCATCTGCTTCATCACAGTCTTCAGCACCGAAGAATATGAAGACACTGATCAGCTCTTTTGAGAATCTCATTGATGCTATTCCTGTCTCAAGTATGCCATCAAAGGAAATCATTCCTTTTGGTGAAGATTATGAGATCCCAAATGGATCTGATGAAGATGTTCCTTCTGCTGCTTCTTCAGAGCAGTTGGACGAAGAATTTGAAGTGGATAATATCCCTTCAACCCCAATGGTCTCATCGCCCATGCCTCAGTTCACAGCTGAAGAGGCAGGCGTTGAAGAATTGAATGAAGAAGATGAAGACATGAACATTGGGAGCACCACTCCTGTGCTGAATGATGACTATTGGGAAAGTCACCCCAACTCTCCCATGTTCACGCCACTGCAACAAATTCCTCAGTCCCCAGTGCACACTGAAGTTCAAATGGGCTCTGACGAACCTCAAGCCACTCCTTCCAATCCTGAAGAAATTCCAGCCACTAGTGCTGATGTTAATGTTGCCGAAGAGTTGAAGACCCAGGCTACTACTGATGTAGAAACTGAAATTCCTCATCCTGTGGTTCCTGAGATTGTGATTCCTGAAGTTGTGAAGGCACTGACTGATACTCCTCAGCCCAAGCCGAAGAATCCCTTCTCCAAGAAGCAAAAATTCAAGGATGATGACTTCTTTCATGAGCATGTGTTCTTCACTGAATACAACCCGTATGACTCTGCTCGTCTTTGAAGGAAGCGCTTCTGGACAGCTAGCCAAGCAAACTTCTACTCTTCACTGCTTTTTGATAAGGACAAGATCTTTAACCATGAGCATATTCCTCATGTGGATATGGAATCGCTGCCTTGCTTCACTCCAGTCCTTTGTGTTTTTCATGACGCTGGACTGCTCAACTTCTGCACCGACATCGTTGACTAGAATGAAGAGCTAATTCTTCAGTTCTATGCTACATTGCACATCACCGGCAACGCTGAAGATGTAAATTCATGGGTGTTGGACTGGATGACAGAAAACACTCACTTCAAAACACCGGCCTCTGAATTGCTTCATGCCCTGCCTGTCAGTCCTCCCATTGAAGGTGCGCAGCTCATCTACCATGAACCTGAGCTATCTGATCATTACATGCAAGTGTTGATGAAGCCGCTGAAGCCTGGTCAAGCCCCATGGACCAAATTCCTCATGAAGGAATTGATGTATGTGCCACGGACTGTCTATCACATTTTGACCAAGACACTGAGTCCAATCAAAGGCCACGACTCTAATGAAGAAGAGGTAGTTGGCATCATGAACAATCTGCTATTCAATATCATGCATGGAGTTCCTGTCAACTATCATGATTTCTTCATGAGGACTCTGGCAAATGTTGCTCTTTCTCCTTTTGAGTTGAAGCCTTACGCTCCTTGGATTATGAGATTCCTCAGATCAAGATCTTCAATCAATTACAAGGCTAACACACTCAACCATGGCAGATACTTGCCCCCCATTGAAGTCCTCAAGCGGACATTTTCCTCGGCTGATGAGAAAGGCAAGGCGACTGCAATTATTGATGAAGGCATTCGTCCATTGAATGGTCAGTTCCGCAAAGTTGCATCTTACTCCACCAATGATAACTCTTCCACTCATGACTCTGCCGCCAATGCCTCAAAGCAAAAACCTCAAGGCACAGCTCCAAGGGTGATTACTGATCATGAGCTTCTCCTCAGTCTTCACCAGAAGGTCGATCGCAACCATAAATGGGCCAAGAGACAGTTTGGTTCAATTCTTCACAACATGACTGCTACACACAATTCAGTGAAGAAGAACCATTACTACCTCCATGAAGTATTTGATCGCACCTGGGTTGTTCTGTCTCATCTTTATGGTGAAGAAGATCTCAAACAGATGGGCTTCAAGCAGGGCTTTGACTGGTCTCAGCCACCGTCGAAGAAATTCAAGAAAGTCGTGGCTAGCTCATATTCTTCATCGCACGAGACTGATGAGCATGAAGATTTGGACGACACTGCGGCAGGCCCTACTTCAACAACCGACCCCAACAACGCTGGCGCTCCTCCATCGATTTCGTGATATTCTTCAGGGGCGTTAGTCCTCATTTTTCGCCCCTTTTGTCATTCAATGACAAAGGGGGAGAAATTTGAGTTAGTCTTCAAGCGGGTCTCTATATATGGGCGTTTTTTTTGCTAAGTTACAACTCTCATTCTTTTGAAGACTTTGTTGGATCGAGTTGTAAACTTAAACCCGATGGTGGTCTGATACTCTTGCTATGTTTTCTGCATGCTATTTCCTCATAATGCACGCATGCTGAATCATCAATCACCATATTTCATCATGCATTTCAAATTCTTCATACCATATGTTAAATGCGTGTATGAATTACAAGATATAGGGGGAGATCTCCATGATTCTACTCTTCAAATGTGCATTGCTTTAAAAGCAAATTCCTCACTATGCACATCTTCAGGAGGAGTTCTTCTATATCTTGCAATCAAATTCCTCAATATCAGTATTTACACTTCATATGTTTATCCCCGCTGAAAATTTAACCTATATTGTCATCAATCACCAAAAAGAGGGAGATTGTAAGTGCATCTAGTGCCCCTTAGTGATTTTGGTGTATTGAAGACTTATAGGTTAAGGGACTAATGTGTTTGTGAGTGTACACAGGTCTATAAGTCTATGAGGAGTTTGATATTTACAGAGAAAGTCGACCCTTAAAAATGAATGTCTTCAACTGAAGACTTTGGATTTCTGAAGACTTTGAAAGTGAAGAAAATGGTGTGACCCTGAAGACTTGGTATTCATGCGAGGAACATGAAGCGTGAAGACTTTTGTTTTCGTAGTTTCATTTTCTCTTTCTTGAGTCATAGGAAACACCGTACTGTTAAAGGGGGTTGAGGAAAATCTAAGGAAAAGTTTGCAAGTGATGATCATCTCAAAATCCTACACCTACCGATCCTTTCGAGTGAAGCCATTGGAAATCTCATGCAGTTCAGTCAATTTCTTCAGTGACAGAAACGAAGTTCATCTGGTCTCTGAGGAATTTGTTTTGACTGAGGAGCTAGGAATTCGCCAGTGCGGATTGCCTATAAGTGAGGAACATGATAGCCCTGACGAATTTGATACTCAAATTTTCGACCGTTGTTGTGATATGCGCGAGCTTTTCCAAAATATCTACCCACCTAACGGTCATATCATTGAAGGGCATTTATGTCTTATCATGTCGGCCTGTTCCCTAGGCTATAAATAGCCGCCCCCTACAACCACTAGCTGGTTGGCTGCTCCGAGAAAAACTGACACTTGTTATTGAGAGCATTCCATCATCCGAGGACTTTGAGCGGAAATCATCAAGTGAGGAAAACCCAAATCCAAACACCTACAAACCCAAAGTGATTGAGCATCACTGAATAGATTGTTCCTGTGTGGATCCGGCGCTTGTTACTTTTGAAGATTGTGCATCTTCCAAACGGTTAGGTGTCATGGTCTAGAGCATCCAAGAGGAAATTATGGATCGCCGAGTGACCGAGTTTGTGAAGGTTTGGAAGTCACCTAAAGACTTACCACGAGTGATTGGGCGAGGTCTGTGTGACTTTAGCTCAAGGATAATACGGTGAGGACTGTGTGTCCTCAGGTTTAAATACCTAGCCGCTCCAACCAGACGTACAATTGTCACAACAGTTGGAATTGGCCTACCAAATCACTGTCTTCACCAAGCCTACTGGTTCTATTTCCTCATTACTGTGTTGTGTACTTGATCATTACTGTTTGAAGACTTTGACTGAAGACTTTCTCTATTTCCTCAGTTCAACTTCTTCAGTCAGTTTGTCTTCTGTCTGCTAATCCTGTGTTTACGCTTTATGTACTCTGTGCTTGTTTTCATTTCATCATGATGTTTGTGCGTCTGTTCTGTTATGTATGCATCTGAGTACTTATTCCGTTGCTAGTAGTTCTTTGCTTAGGAATTTCCTCACCCTGAAATTTCTTAGTGAAAAATTCATAAAAATCGCCTATTCATCCCCCCTCTAGTCGACTTAACGCACTTTCAAAGGTTAAGTCGAAATGCCTGACTGATGGTGGCGAGGCCATGGCACCAACCAAAGGGACTTTAGTTAAGGTTAAGTCTAAGTGTCTGGCTGGCGGTGGCGAGGCCATGGCGCCATCGTGGCGAGCAATAAGACCTCACCATCCTATCGTCGTCCCGATGATGTTGTTTGGCATCGACGGAGGACACGTGAAGCTTCATTCGGGGCCAGAATTCGGGCCTCGTTTTTGTCTTCATTTTTGTTTTAGGTGATCGGCTTCCCACCACCAAGGGGAAGATGTTGCGACATGTTTTTTTATTTTCGGTTTCCTTCTTCGTCCGATGAAGCTCATCGAGATGGTGCTTTGTCGGGGAACTTGCGAGGTTTGTGACCTCTACCATGTTTGGTCAGAGTTGGGATTATCTTTGGGCCCTATTCGGTGCTTGCTTCTCAGGGTTTGCGGTTTGTGTAGATCGTGACCGTCGACATCTCCTGGTCTACGTCAAGGACTTCCCAGCCGATGTTTCGTCAAGCTCGTATGTTAATTGCTCCACTTGGACAGAGGCAGAAGAAAGACGGTGTTGATTTTCTTTGAAGAGTTGCTTGCAGTTTCTTATTCTTGGATGCAAGTTTTTGTAAGGACTGGTTTTATCAAAGGACTGTGCTAACCACCAGTCGACTGGTGGTTAGCAACAGATCCGCACGACCTTCGATCGCTAGTCCCACTACGTCGTTCCACTTCCACTGATTTTTTCCTTCTCTCAAAAACCGTAGTAAATTGCTAGTGGTTTTTTCTGGTTTTTCGCTGCATAATATGAAAAGAAATTAAAAGTGCTTGCAAGAGGATTCGAACCCAGGTCTATGTAATACCTACCAAGCCTAATAACCAACTAAGCCACGTTTTGTTGTTGTCTATTCTAGAATGACAATGTTATTTGAACCTTTCTTATTTCTGCCATATCAAAAAAAATAAAGTTTGGCTTGGTAACTTTGGCAATGACCAGCGTGATAACTATGGTCTGAGTAACATGATAACTATACCATGATAAGGCTGGTAACTACAGTACGAGAAGGTTAAAAGCATGGGAAAGTATGGTAATTTAACATAGAAATTACCGGTGAAATGTTTTAAAAACTTTTTTCCCTTGGATGAAAGACACCATGGTGTTTAAACGTAAAAAATTAGTTATCAAGTCTGCGATGATACATCATCATGTTATTTACACAGAAATTATCGGGTGTGTGTTTTTCAACAAAAAAGTTTCAGGTCAAAAGTTACAGTGGCGTTTGTATGGGAGTTATCAATTTTGTATGTTTCTATTACCATGTTATTTACACAGAAATTAGCGGGGCATCACCCCCCTCGCCACAGTCGCCATATTACCAGGATCGGGTACATAAGTTATCAAGTCTGCGATGTGTGAGTTATCATGTTATTTGCATGAGAGTTATCGTGGTATGGTTCAACAACTCCTCCCACCCCTACCCCCACCGACAAAGTTACCAGGACTGGGTGCATAATTTATCATGTCTACGATGTGTGATTTATCATGTTATTTGCATGGAAGTTACCGTGGTATGTTTCAACGACTCCCCCCACCCCTACCCCCACCGACAAAGTTACCAGGACTGGGTACATAATTTATCATGTCTACGATGTATGAGTTATCATGTTATTTGCATAAAAGTTTTCAAGATAGTGATGCGTAAACTATCATCATATTTACGCAGAAGTTATCGAGAGTATATTTCATCATCAAAACCCCTCCCTTCGGCGGAGGGAAAAGTTATCATGTTTGCGGTGCGTAAATTTTTGGGGGTATATTTCAGCACCCCTTCTCGCCAAAGTTACCAGGACCGGGGTGCATAAGTTATCGGGTCTCTGATGTCTGAGTTACCATGTTGTTCACATCAGAGTAACTGAGTACCATGCTATTCACATAAAAGCTCGTCAACTCCCCCTCCCCTTCGGCCGCCAAAGTTATCAGGACAGGGGTAAATAAGTTATCGGGTCTTTAAATGTGTGAGTTATCATTCTATTCACAGAAAAATTACCTGAGGATATTTGATCAACTCCTCAAAGAAAAAAGAAAAAGGAATCAACAGGGAATGGCCAAAAAGTGTGATGTGCATTATTTTGCACAACAAATAGTCTAGCTGAGCTAGTTAGTGTGTGTTTCACATTAGCTGCTTGGTGTGTGTTCAAATCTCATATTCAACGTCATTTTTTTGGGACTAAAAATGTAACCAGAGTGTGCCAATAGATCTAGCACCCAAAAAAATGACAGATCCAATCGAGAGAAAAAAATCACGGTAGTCAATTCCATAGTCTCGGAATTCTTCTCACTAAATTCGCCATCAGCAGGTCGTTCACATTTAATCTTGAACAAAGAGCCACCACGCTACACATTCACAGTCTGGGGAAATTAGACAACAGCAAAGTCTAAGCGAGTTGGTTACTGTGGTGGTGTGCACATGCAGGAGGTTGGGGGTTCGAATCCCGTCCTGGCCATTTCTTTTTCTCGCGGAGTGGAGCGCTCCTGGATGAATTGCACGTGCGCTCAACAGAAACGACGCGGGCCATTGGATGCGGATCCGGCGGCTTTCGAATCGTGCGGATTTGTATAGATTTGTCGTTTATCAAATATATACGATCTCCGGCCTTTCCACAAAAGGAAAAAAAAAAGAAGAAGGGGAAAGTCGAGGACCAAGGGGCCTTCTGGTTGCACTTGCAGCGTGGGCATCGCAGCTGAGGTCAATCCCGTCCCTTGTCCACAGTCCACACATGACATCCGATGGCCGCGCAGCAGGAAGAGAGGAGAGCAGTCCAACGCAGAGACGGGCACGAGGTTCACGTGGCGAGCGAGCCGCTCCGGCTCGACCGTCCAAGTGTGGAAGATGGCGGACTGACCAAAGACCGACGACGGAGCAGCAGCAGTAGCAGAGCAGAGGCCCTCGCGCCCGGCCGGTCTCTTCCGGTCGTCGTCCTCGCCGTCTCCACCCACCCACACCCAGAGGCCACAGCCAACCCCACCACCGGGGCTCGGGTACTCGCGCGCACGATCGATCGATGGCGCCACCACGCACCCACCCCAACGGAAAACCCAAACGGCTCGTTCCAACGTAACTGCGAAGATACTGGGACGCACCAACCAGATATCCCGCCCCGAAACGGCGAAACCAGACCGCCGTGCCGTGTCGTGCAGCCGTGGGTACGTGACTCGGAGTGGGCTGGCTCGTCTAAGCCCTCCTCTGCCGTGACGTCTCCCTCTTCTCCTGCTCCTCCTCCTGCCTACACACACCCCGCGCCCCGCCCCCCTTTTTCCCTCCTCGCTGGAAGGAAGGTACGCCCCGATTACTACTACTTACAGGCTGCTTGGACCCCGCGACGAGCCAGCCAGCAACAGACTAGCAGCCAGTCGAGAGCGCCGAGTAGGGAGAGGGAGAGCCTGCCTTGCCGAGATTCCTCTCGGAGTCGCGCTACGCCCCTGCTCGGGGGATCTCGTCGGCCGATATGGAGGGGGAGGACGGCGGCGGCGGGGTGGACTGGGACAGCCTGGCCGAGGCGGCGTCGGGGGCCGTCGGCGCGCTCGTCAGCACCACCGTGCTCTACCCGCTCGACACCTGCAAGACCAAGTTCCAGGCCGACGTCCAGACGGACCAGGGCGCGCACAAGTACAGGTCAGCCAGCCACCGATTCCCTCCTCTATCTCTCTCCCCCACTTCGCCTGCGTCCCCTCCTTGACTCCGTCGCGGTCTGCTGTCCGTCTGCATATAAGGTGATCGCCGGCTAGAGGGCCGGAATTTGGGTGCTCGATTGAGTGCCAGTTCGGATCTGGGGGACTGGATTTTGCTTTGCAGACCATGATTGGGGGATATCATTCTGACAGCTAGGAATATCCATCCTGCGTTAGATGTGGACGGGTTGGTTTCCACATAGGCCGATCGTGGATTCAGTAAATCAGTATCTGGTTAGCCCCAAGTTTTTTGTATGGCGAAGGGCAAACAGTTACTCACTTGTGGTCTTTGCACAAGTTGCTAGGACTCTAGTTTTGGTAACTACCACATTAATGGATCGTTAATCCATTTAAGGTTTACAAGGAGTTCGTTTAATCTAGAAATTGTACAAATCTGCATGCATAATTACTTCAGGTTGTTGAATATAAGGAAGGAGCTCAGGGTTCAGTTCCAAGCAACAGGGGTTAGGTTGATTTCTTACAAGCTCTAGAAATAGTGAGATGAATCATTGTTGTAATTTGTAAAGCTGTCAAGGAAAGTAGTCTAGCCAAAATAAAAGGATCATACCTGTGAAGGTGTTTCTTTGCCAGTCACCTAGACCTAGTAACTGAAATGTCAAGACATTCAGCATAAACAATAGATTCTCATACACTAGTAAGAGAGATGTGTTGGCCTTCGTATTTTGGCCAGTTGAGATTTTTAACTCACTACATTTGTGTGCTCTAAAGAGATTTAAAAGGTTTTTGACATTATGAAGAATTTTCTTTTCATGTGCTCCCTCCGTCCCAAAATAAGTGTGTCAACTTTGTACTAACTATAGTAGTACAAAGTTGTACTAAAGTTGAGACAGTTATTTTGGGACGGAGGGAGTAGTATGTCTTCCCCTTTATGTTTTTTGGTGAAGGATATTTCACTGCATGCTGTTACATCTCTAGCATAAATTTCCTTTTCATCATATACGTTAAACTTCTCTAGTTATTCCATTGTACAAACTAACTGGCCTCATGACTTTTCAGGAACCTTTCAGATGTCTTTTGGGAAGCAATTAAGAAAAAGCAATTTCTGTCCCTATATCAGGGCCTTAAGACGAAGAATATCCAGTCGTTCATTTCGCAGTTCGTTTACTTTTATGGCTATAGCTATTTCAAAAGACTCTACCTGGAGAAGAGTGGAGCTAAGTCTATTGGAACAAAAGCCAACTTGTTGATTGCAGCAGCCGCTGGTGCTTGCACAGTTGTTGTGACACAGGTAACTAGTCCTATAGCTTCTTGAAAAACAGTTTTAGCTGCCTAATCTTATACTCGTTTCTCTCACCATTTCAGCCATTAGATACGGCATCTTCTAGAATGCAAACAAGTGCTTTTGGAAAGTCCAAAGGGCTGCGAGCAACTCTCGCGGAAGGCACTTGGCTTGAGGCGTTCGATGGCTTGGGCATTTCCCTTATGTTAACATGCAATCCTTCTATTCAGGTACTAACTTCTGCATCATTATTGTACGACATATCCTGTGGAACTTAATATTGATCCTCTGAGTTACATTGTCCATCTATGTCATCTTTTGTATGCATTGTTCGAGTAATTTTTGGTAAAGAGATATGTAGATGCTTCAATCCAATTGAACAATTTTTGTTTGAACAAACGGGAGCCATCACAAACAAAACATTCAGCTAGGGCAAAATTCTTGGAATGTTGTCTGGTTGTGTACTATGATGTACTTGTAAGTACCATTGCAGTTATCTGTAAATTTAATGGGGCTCTTGTACAGTCGTACCTTCCATTATAGAACTTGGGATAATATCTTGAACAAACTAGGAGGAAGAACTTCAGAACTTATCTGTGGGTGTGTGTTGTTTTCCATGTCTCCCACTAGAGCAAATGCATATACCAAATTATTTAGGTCTGCAAAATGGTGTGAATCATTGGCCTCGCGATTTTCACCTTGTTGATTCAGTCAATAAATCCTCAATGTTTTGTAGTAACTGTAGAGCCTTCAAACATGTTTCAATATTGTTGAGTATGTGGTGTCTGCATTACCATATTTAAAGTGAAAAGTAGCAGTGTATTCTTAATCTGAATACGACCTCGGGTGTAACTTGCAATGTTATAAGTTCTATTTTCTTTTCCTTTTTCGTGCACGGGATAACAACTGTTTTATGTGCAATCCTTTGCAGTACACCGTGTTTGACCAGCTTAAGCAGAAGCTCATTCTGAGGCAGACGCGTAAAAATGCAGAATCAGCAGGTGATTCTTCCCCGGTTGCTCTTTCTGCTTTCTCGGCATTTCTCCTTGGTGCCATCTCAAAAAGTGTCGCAACAATCTTGACTTACCCATTAATCAGGTATGGAAACTTTATTTTGCCAGCACTTGTTATCTGGACTTCTCCACTTGCTTTTGCCTGTTAGTGCTGCCTATAAAGTATAAATTCAACCGCCACTGCAATTATATGACGCCATTTTTCAAACAGGTGCAAGGTCATGATTCAGGCTGCAGACCCCGATGAGGACGACGAGGACGAATCTGAAAAGGCAGGCAATTCAAGGCCTCCCAAAACAATGTTGGGCGCCATGCATGCAATGTGGAACAAGGAAGGCATCCCAGGGTTCTTCAAAGGATTACATGCTCAGATACTAAAGACAGTTCTGAGCTCCGCATTACTGCTGATGATAAAAGAGAAGATTTCAAAGTTCACTTGGATCTCGCTGCTTGCCCTGCGTCGATACCTCTTTGTTTCTCGGAAGAGAATCAAGAGTGCATAATTGTATCATACATATGTCAGACCTGAGAAAACCAGTCTAATCGTCCACCGGTATTTCAAGATCTTATATCAAATAACAGAAGTACAGAAGCAGAACAACACGAATCATCTTGAGAGCGCCATGGAATGTTCTGAATAAATTTACTTGGTTTTTCCCTGTAGCTCTGATACTTGGAATGGATTGGAATAGGTGTTGTCCAGAAATAGTTCTGGTGATGTGATTGTGGTCTGGTAGACTGGTACCATACGTGTAAAAATATCACTTTTGTTCTATTCTTTCTTTCTTTGCTGGAATTGAAGCAATAGCAATAAATCTCCCATGTTGTAATTTCGCGCCCTACCCTAAGGCTTAATGTCGAAAGAACTTTCGCTTGGCGCATTCAAATTTTGCTTTGGCAATGGCACGCGGATCGCCGGGACGAGCAGGAGGTCGGAGCGCCGGCGCGTGGTGAGCCCCATCAGCTCACCCATGTCCAGCTCCCCGGGCTCCGCCCCGTCCGGCAGCTCCCAGTCGAAGTGGTAGAGAAGGCTGGCGAGCGCGAGCTCCATGTTGGCCAGCCCGAAGGCCATCCCGGGGCACATCCGCCGCCCGGCGCCGAACGGTATGTACTCGAAGTCCGTGCCCTTGAAGTCGACGCCGCCGCCCTCGAACCTCTCCGGCGAGAACTCCTCCGGCTCGTCCCAGTGCGCCGGGTCCCTGCCGATCGCCCACGCGTTGACGAGCACCATGGCGCCCGCCGGCACGTCGAAGCCGAGGACCCTGCACGGGGCCCGGCACTCGCGGGGGAGCAGCATCGGCGCCGGCGGGTGCAGCCGGAGCACCTCCTTGATGACGAGGTCCAGGTAGCGCAGGCTCGCCAGGCTCTCCTCCGTGACCCAGCCGCGCCCGTCGAGGGCTCGCCGGACCTCCTCCTGCGCCTTGCGCAGCACCCTCGGGTTCCTCATCAGCTCCGCCATGGCCCACTGCAGCGCCGTCGCCGACGTCTCGCTGCTCGCTATGAAGATGTCCTGTCCGAGTTGAAGCAGAGGAAGTTAGTCTCGCTCCCTCACGGTGGCGACGGAGAAGATCGAGATGAGCAGCTTACGACGATGACTGCCTTGATGTCGTCGTTGTTGAGGGGAGGATCGAGCTTCCCTTCTCCCTGGATCCTCAGGAGGACGTCGAGAAAGTCGTCGCCGTCGGCGCCGGCCCTGCTGTTCTCTTGATGCTCCTGGATGATGGCGTCGATGAAGTCCCTCATCTCCCGGCGCTCCCGCTTCATCTCGCGCGGCATCCGGCTGACGAGCATCGCCAGCCGCGAGGACGGGAAGAGGTCCGGTAGGCACTGCGCCGGCGTGAGCTTGATCCTCCGCTCCAGCATCCGAAGGAACGCGCCGCGGTCCTTGAACCGGCTGCCGATGACGGCGCGCACTGACGAGTCCGCGACGTACGCGCTGATCCGCTCGCTCAGGTTCACCGCCGATGACGGAGACGGCGCCACCGCCACCGACCGGAGCAGCCGCCTGACCTCCTCCTCGCGCACGGGCCGGAAGGACTTGACGCGGCGGGAGGTGAAGAGCTCGAGGGCGCAGATCTTGCGGAGCTGCCGCCACGCGTCGCCGTAGGGCGCGAACACGATGCCCGGGCTGTCGGCGAGGAGGGCCGTCCCCGTCGGGGTCATGGGCCGCGACGCGAACGCCAGGTCCTGGGTCTTCATGATCTCCCGCGCGGCGGCGGCCGAGGAGGCGACGACGACGCGGAGCTCGCAGAGGCGGAGCAGCATGAGCGGGCCGTGGCGGCGCGACAGGCCCAGCATCGCGCGGTGCGGGAGCGCGCCGGCGACGTGGTGGAGGTGGCCGATGACGGGCAGCGCCCACGGCGACGGCGGGGGCCGCGGCCGGCTGCTTCCCTCCTCATGCCGGCGCGACGACCGGATGAGGTAGAGCACGGGGACGACGACGAGCAGGGCAAGGAAGAGCATGGAGAGCGGAGCTAGCTCGGCCATGGCTCGATTGATTCTGGCCTCCGATCCGAGCTAACGCAGCAGAGCTTCTCTTTGTCTGTGTGTGCGTGTAGCGTAGCGTAGTAGACCAGCGGGAGCAGTAATTTTTTGTAATTAGTGACTCAGTGTTGGCCTGATCTTAATATGGTCAATATCCTGTAATATACGTACTTCTGTACGCTACACTGACGCTTTGCCCAACCACTCACTCTGAAAGCGATTTTCTTAGCGTAGCCAGTTTCTTCTACCGTACTTCAATCCACCATCCATGTTTGACTTGGGCGAGTATTTATTGTAGTAATAAACTATCATTTGACAAATCCGCATCTCAGGGAAAGTCATGTACTACGTGGTAAAAACCTGAAGGGTACTCCCTCCGTAAACTAATACAATAAGAGAGTTTAGATCACTAAAATAGTGATCTAAACTCTCTTTTACAGAGGGAGTACATCACAACACAAGTGTCCATCGCTGCTTTGAAACTTTAGATCCAACAAATATTTGGAGTATGGAGTCTGAATTTGGCAGCACAGCACAATTCATACTTGGGCAGGATATGCGCACATGTAATGTCATAGCACAAAACATGTGGCAACAAGTTATGGACCAAATTGACAATGCCTAACACGCTGATAATAGCCCATACAATAGCACCACCATTCATATTTACGGATTTATGTACTGTACAGAGCTTCATCTGGTTATTTACAGGTGTCACTCTCGCTGATAAACCGGCTCGAGACACCAGCAAAACAATCATTTGATTATTTACAGGTGTCACTCTCGCTGATAAAACGGCCCGAGAACACCAGCAAAAAAGCGCGCAAAATGAAAAGATCCGAAAGATAACCAACCACTCATTTGTACATGCTTTCCTTTCCTCCACTTCTACATCTCACAATCTTTTAACTAATCAACCACAGGCAGATGAAAATCATCATTTCCCGGGTTTCTTCCTCTTCTGAGCGGCCATCCTCTTGGTGTAGAATATCCATCCTATAACATATGGCTTGGGCTTTGATATCGTCTCCCTTCAGCGCAGCGCCGAGATCTTGCGAGTCAAAGGACACCGGGGGAGGATCTGGACGGCAATAGTAGTCTTCATTGAATGAGGCATGACTGATGCTCTCCTCGAAAACCAATGAATTCGAGAACTTGTCTAAAGCAAGTGATTCTTGAGGCTGTCCATGGCCACCAAGTGGGGGAAGCTCAGGCTGAAATCTATTTTCACTGCTCTCTACAGCTCCCACCGCACAAGGATCCAAGGCACACAGTGGTTCCACAGAGAAAATGTCACCTGATGGTATGTCCAAGTGGCTTAACTCAAAATCGTCAGTGGCAACTTGTGCAGGTAACTGGAAAAATTCGTTTTCACAGAAAGATGAGGATCTCATATTGAGGAGCTGTAACGGATTCTCCAAAAGTGTTTCACTGTCACAGGTCGAGACATTCTTCCAGTCTTCAAATGCTTGTTTAACAGCTGCATTTGCTTCAGCCTAGAAAGAACAAATGCTGTAAGACCAGATGGTCTAGGTTGCAACTGGTAGAAGGGGAAATGAATTTGATCTAAAGAACTTATACGACGAAGAAAAGTGAATACCTTCTCCTTTTCTGTTAGATCATCAACAGAAACAAACATCTCCGATATTAACCCTCACTTCTCCAACAGCATTGAACACAACAGCAGTTTTGCTTGGGTTTTCTATATAGTAAACGTGCACCTTGTCACTGAGAATACATGTTGTTTTTGCATGCTCAATAGTAACCTCCCACATCTTAGTTGACATGCCAGTGCCCAATATCTGCACAATGCTAACATTAGAGTTGGTTAGGAAATTTACATATTTTCTGAGCCACCACTATCATCTGCAACAACATGCCACACCTCATTTACACTACCATAGATAAAATACAGTTGATCCATCCAAATGAGGGATCCAGTTTGATGGTTCCAGTTTTTCCTAATTCAAAGATTTACAAAATAATGCTGCCAAACACGTTCGATATAAATATACATGTCAACCTTGGATAGAATGGACAAGTCATCAACAGCTTGTATAAACTCTACGAAGAATATATAAAATATAAATACATACGCAAATTCTGTAAACCTTGCAAAAGAGTGCATAGTACCTTCCGGAGCCTAGGAGAATCCAGATGCAATAAAGTGAGTTATTCAAACGCTTGTGAAAAGCTCCTTCCTTGCCGATCTTCTCCACTCTCCAAACCTCATCTTCAAGAACTGGTGGGTGATGCTTCTTGTACACTGGGAAATGGGAAAAAATATAGCAAGTGAGGCATTTACATTTGTCCATTTTGGTAGCATTTGAGACAATGAAACGATGACATAGGTCAATCACTATTAGCAGTACGAGTAAACTAAGTTGGTCAAAATCCTTGCTTTGAGAAAGAAAATTTTTATTACATGACTATGACTATCATATATAATGTGTTCTGACAAATCTAGATTGCAGCAAGGAATTCATGTGCTTGTATTTCTATGTGCAGTTGTCAAGTTTAAGGACGCTGCGTCAAAATGATGAAACTTATCAAATGTACAGGAAGGGGTGCAAAAAACAAATAACAATTGAAAGCGGCATGAACTCACATTCTCCAAGATGATCCTTTACCACAAATGATTCAGTTTTTGCTTCCTGTACTCTTACGCCATTATAACAACCATCTCAGTTATTGCACCTAACCTGAACTTTCGGCTGCGTGTCCAGCTGGAGTTATCTGTGAATGATACATCTCCCACTCTACCAATGCCTCTATCAAGACCAACAAACACATCTCCAGAAAGCAAGGGCCGTTTACCTTGTCTTTCTCTAACGATGTTAGTATTGAACTCCTGAGCTGTCCAGTCATTGCCTTCTCCGTCTTCAAAGTCACCCTCTAGAACTACAATTTCAACCTTCAACAGGGACTCCTTACCCATTGCTACAACCTCTCTGATCAAAGTGTCAACTAGAGCAATACTTAAGGTACCCTCGCCTTCAATCTTGGAGCCAGTGAAAATTGGAAGAGAAAGCCTAGTCGTGAATTGGAGCTGCAAATTTTTCGATGTCAATGGAACAGTGTACGTGGGACTTCTAATGAAAAAGGAAAAAAAAACAAGGTGGTTAGATAAATCTGCATCAGTTTATACAAACCTAAAAGCTTGTCAAAAGGTGTAATATACAATACCTTGTCATCATAGCAGCATGATTTGCGAGGGCCAACTCAATTTCTTCTTTAACCTAAAAAATTGACTTCAATTAAACATCAAGGCCACCACTGAACAACTTAAAACGAAAACATGGCTGAAAACAGCAATGGCTAGGTCAAGCTTTATGATGCAAGCAACAGCTTTGGCTGAAAATATTATCTTCTGAAAATGAACAACAAAATGTCCATATGAATGAATCCTTGCTTAGTCTTCCAGGGTTTGAATGGTTCTGAATGTAGAACAATACAATACTGACACAGCTTGTCCATATGAATTCATTACAGTGACTTCTAAAAAAAGCATGATTGAGATCTACTAACACAGCTTGTAAAAACGTCTTATATTGTGGGACGGAGGGAGTATTAAACAAGAACCCCCTCCTAACTTAATTGATGAATTAACTACAAGACCTCTTGGTGAAGATTTGTTAGTTCCTAATTCCTTGGTCTTCAAAACTAATGCAAATACAGGAACCAATACAAGATGGACTGCTGACAGCAGCAAGATTGATCATCAATTTAAGTAACCTAAGTTTAATTCAGAAACCATGTCATAATCATAAGCCTAATGGAATGAAAAGAAGATGGAGATTGAAAGGAGCACATCCTATAAAAGTTTCTGGCACGGTTGAAGGAAATGGGGGAAGAAACAGCTTGCATAGGCTCCTCACTACTCTGCAGATGAGTGGCTGCCATGAAGAGCGTTTTCAAAAGTGCGATTTCAAATCTACTCAATGTGAACCTCCTGTTCCTAAATCAATACCTAAAAGTTCGTTGTAACCTCACAGTACAAATTTGTGGGTCTGCGGAGTTTCTGATTCGTAGATACTCAAGTCAAGACTAAAATAAGTGATGTATTGATTGAAATTTTGGACATGGGAGCATTTTTTTTAGCATAATCAAGTTTGACTGCATCATGGTTGTATGCTTCAATTCACCTTGGGAGATATCAACTTCTAAACTATATACTGGTACATATTTTTGTTCTTGAAAATACAACTTCATTGAATGCATGGCTACTGCTTGACTATTAGATTCATACAACATCAGGAAACAAGATGAAAAATACAATGGGCAGGCCAACTTGAATACACCACCAGTGAGAAGCATGTGCTGGATTTGTAAAGCATTTTCACCTTTAATCCCAGAGTGATAAAGAAAACAATAACTTGATAAAGGGTGAACTCAAATGCTGTCCTTGAATATGATGTATCCAGCAGTTGTTGGAACATCCGTGCATGTACCTCAACCAAACCAATGACAAAGAAGAGCTACTAATTAGGATGCCTCTAGTCTAGAGCAAAGAACATTGACATAACAACTATGCTCATGAGCACGCTCCCTGTAGTTAAAATGTCAAACTCACAATTCTACGATGGGCAGGCCAGCTCGCACACACTATTGGGGAGGAGCATAGGCTGACTTTGTAAAGTATTTGAAATCTCACAATAATGATGCAGCCAAACTTTACAACCATGATGCAACCAAACCTTACAACCACTGGTGAGGGGCATTCCGGCTAACTGTGTTATTTCCATTTGCTTCCACCTTTGTTCAAGAACAATGAGCTAACTTGGTGATCATTTTACTACTATATAAACATTAGTGATAAAGAAAGAATAACATAACAAAGGGTAAGTTCAAATTCTCAGTCCTTGACTATGATGAATCTAGCAGCGATTGAAACATGTGTGCCTACACCACAACCAGACGAATGATAAAGGAGAGCTACTAATTGGGATGCCTCCAGAACAAGGAACATTGACATAACACCAATTTTACTCATGGGCATGTTTCGAGTCCTTAAACGTGGAACTCACAGTTATACATGTGATCCAAATAAGTACACTGTACTTCAAATTCGTCTCTGTAATCTTGCATTGGTGTCATATAATGATATGAATAATTCCAACGAATCAATCCATGTGCAAGAATGTGGATAACAGAATTTGACACAGACTCCATTGCATTATCAATATTGAGGATACAAACGAGGAAGCAATTTCAGCCAACAGAAGAGAAAATCATTTGCTAGAATGTGACAGAGTTTGACACAGACCCCCTTGCATTACTAATCTTGAGAATACAAATCACGAATCAGTTTCAGCCTACAGAATGGAAGACCTAAGTGCTCACATACAACGCGATCAAGTGGCAAGCGGTGTCATCCGTGAGGAAAAAGAAGAAGGGGTCGAGGGCACGAACCCTAGCCTAGAGCTGCCGAAAGCTGGAGGGGAACAGCGAGGGGGCGGTCGGTGCCGCCACGGCGTTGGAGGCAGGCGCGGTGGGGGCAGCGGCCGACGGGGGAGCGGTGGAGGACAGCTCGCGGACCAGGGCGGCGAGAGCCTCCGGGTTGGCGCCGCGGTCGCAGAGCGCCATGAGCAGCGAGAGGGTGTGGCGGTCGAGGCCGGTGTCCAGGATCTGGGACATTTGGAACGCCAGCTCCAGCGACTCCTTCGCCTGCCTCGCGGCGCCCCCCGCCGACTCCTCCATTCCCATCTCGCGCGGGCACAGTTCCGCTCTCCGGTAGCCGAGTCTAGGAATTTTAGAAAGGGTGGTCCACCTACAAAAAAATGACAACAAAATACGACATGTGAGCGTTCTATTTAAGTTAGCAGTAGCACGTAGAATCGTGTAGATATAGATCAATATGGTCTTACAAACACACCAAAATTCTCAAGTATACAAGTCTCAGTTTTGCATAAAAGAAGCCTACATAGTACATATACCAATTCTTCAACAATTCTATTCGTTTGGATGTCTCCATTGGAGAGCTCCGTATTGAATTGGTCTGAATTCCAAATCAGTGAGGAAACTGAAATGGCACGAATACGAATTCACCTGTTTGGTTGTCTAGTGAATTGGCCCTTGAAATGCCTCTGAGATCTCAATACCAAATCCTGTTTGGATGACAAACTTTGGAATTGCATAGCTACATTACCAGGCTATACCTTTGTTGTACATGACTCGAAAATGAAATCTGATTACGAATGAATATATATAGCAACGAAAATAAATAAATATTATAGAAATGCATCAGGAAAACACAAATGGTCATACAATGACAACAATATTTTCTTATGATAACATAACACAAATTCGAAACAATAACAAACAACATGTACTCTCAAATATGGTCTCGTGCATGACATAAATCAGAACGATTTGAATAGATAGATCCAAATGGTTGACATAAACAGTGCGTGGCAGTAGTTAATGTATAGTTCCAAGTTCAATATAAAATAGATAGTTCGAAGTTCAACAAGACACAAAAGAACACAAATCTGCACAATACATAAACAAAAAAAATTAGTCAACAGAGAACAGAAAGGTCCTCACATGAACCAAGTTACAGGTACAAGACAGTACAACGTAAATTAAGAATGCTAAGGAGGGGATGGTGTAGGAGAGGAAAGGGAGAAGGAAGAGCGCGGTGGTTGTGCTGATGCCTGGGCGCCATGGAGGAGATGGCCTGCGACAGAAGGTTTGGAGATGGGTACAGGGGGTGGGCGCGGCGGACAGGGAGGAGGCCCGAGGCGGAGCGACCGTGGCCAGAGGAGATGTGCGCCTCCGCCGCCGAAGACCTGCTGGTGGCCGACGTGGTCCTTCTGGACGCCGCCGAGATGCGACCTAGACCGGGGACGGGGATAGGGTGAGGAAGAGGGAATCAGGCATAGGCGGACCGGGGAACCGGCGCCCCCGCCCCCGCGGTCCTGCTGGTGGTCGCCGCCGAGGTCCTCGTGGTGGCCGCGGAGACGCCCGAGTACGGCGATGGGAACTGGAGGAGGGAGCGGGGAAGGAGATGGGTAGAGGAGGAGGGAGCGGGGCCGAATCGAACCTGGGTGTGGCCGCCGAGATCCTTGGGACTCGCCGCCGAGGTCCCTGGTGGTAGGCGCCGCTCTGTTCCGTTCGTCTCCTCCTTTTCTTTTTTTCTCGAGGACGCGGGGATTAAGGCAGCGAGCGAAGGGGTACCAATTCGGAGGAAATCGGAGCGCCAAGGCTCCATATCGTTGGAGGAAGTTTTGGTAGGAGGGAATAGGAGGCTGAATTTGGGTTTCGTTTCCGAGCGGCAATTCACAATCCAACCAAACAGCCGAATTGCAATCAGGGAATACCAAATCCATTTCAGGCACCTCAACTGGGACATCCAAACGCAGAAAACGAATTTAATTTCTCTGCATTAGTATGAATCATAACTGAACAACAGAAAATGAACTGATCAACCTATAGGGTTTGAATCAGAAACTGGGAAAATTAAGAAATGTTTTTTCTATGCGGGAAGGAAAATTGGGGAATGTTGATAGATACCTGTGTGATGTGCTTAGTCATGGGACAGTAGGAGGGCTGGCCTGTAGCTGGTGGCCGCAGGTTGGCTGCTGATGTAGTGCAGGGCGCACGCCTCACTCGGTCACGCCTGCACACCGCAGACCGTCGCAGACAGGATCGGGCGGCTGGGTGCATTGGAGCGCGCGGGCGCGGAAGCAGCGCGTGGGGAAGAGTGCGGCAGGGCGGGGCACAGAGACAAGTGGGAGGCGGCGATGGCGAGTGGCTGGCGAGGCGTGGACCAAGGGGGCAGCAGGAGGCGGCCGGCGGCGAGTTCAGATCGGGAGAGCCGAAGAAGGAGTAGAGGGGAATCAGCAAACGGGCAGAGACCGTGACTGGGCGCCGGGAACACTAGGCAGCCTGCTGGGCTCATTTTCTCGTCCAGCCCATCTCCTCCTCAAGCCCCTATCGCCTGCAGCCCACCCTGTAGGTCCGCCCTGTGAAGTAAAGTCCCGTCTCAGGAGACTAACTAGTTGACGAGCACTCCCAACTATCCTTAGGGTTGGGCTGAGAGCGCCACTTGGCCCACTCTCAGCTGCCACCACGTGCCGCGCTCTGGGTGTACCCTCCGGATTTTTTCACACGCGTTTTCGGCATTTTAAACGGTTTTTCCCTATTTTTTTGCTTGTTAGTTTTTCACTGATCTTTCGTATCTTTTGGACAAAAAAATCAAAAACTTTTTTAGCGTGGAAAAGCGTGTTTTTTCTTTCACGAGAGGCACGGTTTTGCTTTCGTGAGAGGCACGGCTTTGCTTTCGCGGGAGGCACGACCATGCCTCTCGAAAACGAAAAAAACATGATTTCTGTTTTTTTCCTTCCGTCAGAGGCACGGTTTTGCTTTCGCTACAGGCACGGTTTTGTTGTCGCAAGAGGCACGGCCGTGCCTCTCCAAAACAGAAAAAAAAACACATTTTCTGTTTTTTCCCGTCCGCGAGAGGCACGGATGTGCCTTTCGGAAACGAAAAAACGCGTTTTCTTCACGAGAGACACAGTTTTGCTTTCGCGAGAGGCACGATTGTGCCTCTCGAAAACGAAAAAAACATTTTTCATTCTTCCGCGAGAGGCACGGTTTTGCTTACTTGAGAGGCACGGTTGTGCTTTCGCGAGAGGCACAGTCGTGCCTCTTTAGGAAAGGGGTTCGGTCTTTTCGTCCGTTTTTTCAGGAAAAAAGTTTTGTCAGAACCTATCAACAGGGTATCTAGTTTTGAAGATCTCGATGCGAGAAATCCAATGGTGAAAACGGATCGAGATTTCGATGCACGATTTAAGAGATAATTTCTTTTGAATAAGTAAATGTATGAAAAAGGGAAGACTTCCAGATTACAACATGTGGCGCGCATGCAGTGCGCCACTTGCCGCAACCTGATACCAGTCTCTGCATTAGTAGGAATCATATCTGGACAACAGAAAATGAATGGATCAATATATAGGGTTTGAATCAAAAACCGGGAAAAGTTGAGAATGTTTTTTTTCTGCGGGAAGGAAAATTGGGGAATGTTGATAGATACCCGTACCTGTGTGGTATGCTTAGTCATGGGACGGTGGGAGGGCTGGCCTATAGCTGGTGGGCGCAGGCTGGCTGCTGATGTAGTGCAGGGCGCACGCCTCACTCGGTCACGCCTCACTCGGTCACGCCTGCACACCGCAGACCGTCACGGACAGGACCGGGCGGCTGGGTGCAGTGGAGCGCGCGGGCGTGGAAGCCAGGGGCGGAGCCAAGGGGGACGAGCGGGGGCCAGGCCCCCCCAACGGCCGCGTCGTACACGAAGTATGCAATTGTACGCCAGGTAGATTACGCTACATGAAACAAACTTAGGACTAAATGGCCCCCCCCTAACAAATGCGCTCAAGGCTTGAAGCCCAGGAGCTTTCCTAGTTAAAGCCCATATGTATTTCTTGGTCAGCCCACGCTAGAGAAAACAAACAGCCAGGTAATTCTGGAATCTGACGAGGCCACGAACCCACGATCGGGGGCATCTATCGTTCGTTTGGGCGCCGAGCCGCCGTCCGCCGACACACCGGGCACACGCGCTCGCTTCGCGTAGACGCCTAGGAAGTTCGACGATGGCATCTGTAAAACGGATCAACACCGGCGCTAAAGGCAGAATAATCCTGCGGTGAGTCTCCTTAATTCCTTTGTTGATTTATACTGTGAAATATTGATGATGAAGTGATCCGCATCTGCCTCCAGAAGACTGGAAACTTTTTGCTTTAGATGGAATTAATTAGGTGTAGCAATTTCTTGTTTTATTCTCACAAATAGGTCCTGTATGAACTGATTTCATCATCCGAGTTTAAAATTTCGCCCTTAGTTTTAAATTTCACCCTTAGGACAACATAGCACGACTCACATCAAATCTAAGGTATATCACCGGCTCATGTCTAGGCTATCACAAGTTACTATTATTATTAGATATGCACAAATTGTTAGATGCTTGTTTGTATTTTTGGGACGATTAAAAATATATCAGTTTGTATGCATGATGGCTAGAATGTCAAATTAGTTGATACACAAACTACTGATCAAATATTCTAGCACCAGTAAATTTAGTTAACAAGCTAGAATCGCCATATAGGATTGTCGACTTTATTTTATGTGTTTTAGGTGTAAGAGCCACATTCAAACTAATGAACAAAAATACAATTTTCTAACTGCAAAATACATATTTTATTTTGTGTTCCTTTATGTATGGTCATTTTCAGAAGAAAAAAAACGTTTATGTGTTCATTGTCTTCTTCGCCCCCCCTATGGTCAAATCCTGGCTCCGCCCCTGGTGGAAGCAGCGCGTGGGGAAGAGCGCGGCGGGGCGGGGCACGGAGACAAGTGGGAGGCAGCGACAACGAGTGGCTGGCGAGGCGCGGACCAAGGGGGGCGACGGGAGGCGGCTGTCGGCGAGTTAAGATCGGGAGAGCCGGAGAGGGAGCAGAGGGGAATAAGCGAACAGGCAGAGACCGTGGCTGGGCGCTGGGAACACTAGGCAGCCTGCTGGGCTCATTTTTTCGTCCAGCCCGTCTCCTCCTCAAGCCTCTATCGGCTGCAGCCCACCCTGTAGGTCCGCCCTGTGAAGCAAAGCCCCATCTCAGGAGACTAACTGGTTGACGAGCGCTCCTTGGGAGCGCTCCCAATGATCGCTTGAGGTTGGGCTGAGAGCGCCACTTGGCCCACTCTCAGATGCCACCATGTGTCGCGCTCTGGGCATACCCTCCGGATCTTTTTTATTTTTCACACGCGTTTTCGGCTTTTTAAACGGTTTTTCCCTAGCTTTTTTGGCCTGCTGGTTTTTCACCGGTCTTTCTTATCTTTTGGACAAAAAAAACCAAAAAAAAATTTAGCGTGGAAAAGCACATTTTTTTCTTTCGTGAGAGGCGCGGTTTTGCTTCCATGAGAGGCACGGTTTTGCTTTCGCGGGAGGCATGACCATGCCTCTCGGAAATGAAAAAAACGTGATTTCTGTTTTTTTTCCTTCCGCCAAAGGCACGGTTTTGCTTTCACTAGAGGCACGGTCTTGCTGTCGCAAGAGGCACGACCGTGCCTCTCGAAAACGGAAAAGAACGCATTTTCTGGGTTTTTTCCGTCCGCGAGAAGCACGGCCGTGCCTTTCGGAAACGAAAAAAACTCGTTTCTATTTTTTCCTTCCACGAGAGACACGGTTTTGCTTCCGCGAGAGGCATGGCCGTGCCTCTCGGAAATGCAAAAAAAAACCGTTTATTGTTCTTCCGCGAGAGGCACGTTTTTGCTTACTTGAGAGGCACGGTTGTGCTTTCGCGAGAGGCACTGTCGTGCCTCTTTAGGAAAGGGATTCGGTTTTTTCGTCCGATTTTTTCAGAAATTTTTTTGTCAGAACCTATCAACATGGTATCTAGTTTTGAAGATCTCGACGCGAGGAATCTAATGATGAAAACGGCTCGAGATTTGGATGCACGATTTAAGAGATAAAAAGTTTTGAATAAATAAATGTACGAAAAAAGGGAAAACTTCCAGATTACGACATGTGGCGCGCATGCAGTGCACCACTTGCCGCATCCTGATACTAGTCTCTACATTAGTATGAATCATAACTGAACAACAGAAAATGAATGGATCAATATATAAGGTTTGAATCAGAAACTAGAAAAATTAGGGAATGTTTTTTTTGCGGGAAGGAAAATTGGGGAATGTTGATAGATGGGAGGGCTGGCCGGTAGCTGGTGGCCGCAGGCTGGCTACTGATGTAGTGTCGGGCAGGGTGCACGCCTCACTCGGTCACGCCTGCACACCACCGACCACCGCGGACAGGACCGGGCGGCTGGATAAGTGGAGCGCGCGGGTGCGAAAGCAGCGCGGCGGAGCAGGGCACGAAGACAAGTGGGAGGAGGCGGCGACGGGTGGATAGTGAGGCGCGAACCAAGGGGGCAGGCGGGAGACGCCTGGCGACGAGTTCAGATCGGGAGAGCCAGACAGGGAGTAGAGGGGAATCAGCAAAGGAGCAGAGGCCGTGACCGGGCGCCGGGAACACAAGGCAGCCTGCTGGGCTCATTTTTTTGGTCCAGCCCATCTCCTCCTCAAGCCTCTATGGGCCACAGCCCACCCTGTAGGTCCGCCGTGTGAAGCAAAGCCCGAGACTATCTAGTTAACGAGCGCTCCTTGGGAGCGCTCCCAACGATCGCTCGGGGGTTGGGCTGAGAGCGCCACTTGGCCCACTCTCAGCCGCCACCACGTGTCGCGCACGGGGCATTCCCTCTGGATTTATTTTTTTGCATGCTTTTTTAGCTTTTTAAACGGGTTTTCCGAGTTTTTTTGGCTTGCTGGTTTTTCACCGATCTTCCTTATCTTTTGGACAAAAAAATCAGAAAACTTTTTTAGCGTGGAAAAGCGGGGTTTTTTTCTTTCGCGAGAGGCACAACCATGCTCTCGAAAACAGAAAGAAATGTGTTTTTTTTCTTCCGCCAGAGGTATGGTTTTGCTTTCACTAGAGGTACAGTTTTGATGTCGTAAGAAGCACGGACATGCCTCTCTGAAATGAAAAAAACGTGTTTTTATTTTTTTTTTCTTTCACGAGAGGCATGGTTTTGCTTCAGCGAGAGGCACGGCCGTGCCTCTCGGAAACGGAAAAAACGCGTTTTTTTCCCTTATGCGAGAGGCATGGTTTTGCTTACTTGAGAGGCACGGTGGAGCTTTGCGAGGGGCACGGTCGTGCCTCTTTCGGAAATGGGAGAAAAGTGCTCTCAGTTCGGTTTTTTCGTCTGTTTTTTTTAGAAAATAAAAGTTCTTCAAAACCTATCGACACGAGATCTAGTTTTGAATATCTCGACGTCGAGAATTCAATTGTGAAAATGTCTCGAGATTTGGACGCACGGTTTAAGAGATAAAACATATTAAATAGATGAATGTACGAAAAAAGGAAAACTTCCAGATTGCAAAAAGTGGCGCGCATGCAGTGCGCCACTTGTCGCAACCTGATACCAGTATCTGCATTAGTATCTATCATAATTGAACAACAGAAAATGAATGGATCAATATATAGTGTTTAAAACAGAAACTGGGAAAATTGGGGAATGTTTTATTTGCGGGGAGGAAAATTGGGGAATGTTGATAGATACCCATACCTGTGTGGTGTGCTTAGTCGTGGGACGATGGGAGGGCTAGCCGGTAGCTGGTGGCCGCAGGCTGGCTTCTGATGTAGTGCAGGGCGGGGTGCATGCCTCACTCGGTCACGCCTGCACACCGCGGACAGGACCGGGCGGCTGGGTGCAGTGGAGTGTGCGGCCGCGGAAGCAGCGCATGGGGAAGAGCGCGTCAGGGCGGGGCACGGAGACAAGTGGGAGGCGGGGACGACGAGTGCTTGGCGAGGCGCGGACCAAGGGGGCGGGCGGGAGGCGGCTGGCGGCGAGTTCAGACCCGGAGAGCCGGAGAGGAAGCAGAGGGGAATCAGCGAAGGGGCAGAGACCGTGACCGGGCGTCGGGAACGCTAGGCAGCCTGTTGGGCTCATTTTTTTCCGTCCAGCCCATCTCCTCCTCAAACCTTTATGAGCAGCAGCCAATGCGTTTGCTGGAATTTGCTAGAAATCTTACGTTCGTTGAATAATATTTTCCTATTATATTTTATATCCGACTATACTTCATCCCTCGAGCCGGCCCTAACCAAGCCCGAAGCAAAAAAAACTCAGGCCCAGGCCCGGCTGGGCGTCGGGCCTAAAAATCAGGCCCAAGCCTGGCCTATCCTTGCAAAAGCTCGCCGGACATCTGGCTGGGCCTATTCATTAAAGGGCAATATGGCTGGTATGGCCCGGCCCTCGGGCTCAAAACCTAGGCCCAGACCTGGCCCGCGGGCAAGACCAGGCCAGGCCGGGTCAGGCTTTTTCAGGCCGGCTCGGGTCGGGCCGGGTAGCCCATGGGCAGGTATATTTCCAACACATTACCGCTAGGCGTACGTCGACAACCTTAGCTTCCTGATAATCCGGTACGTGCATGTGAGGATTGAAGGAAATATGCCCTACAGGCAATAATGAAGTTATTATTTATTTACTTATATCATGATAAATGTTTATTATTCATGCTAGAACTGTATTAACCGAAAACTTAGTACATGTGTGAATACATAGACAAAGAGAGTGTCCCTAGTATGCCTCTACTTGACTAGCTCGTTAATCAGAGATGGTTAAGTTTCCTAGCCATAGACATGTGTTGTCATTTGATGAACGGGATCACATCATTAGAGAATAATGTGATGGACAAGACCCATTTGTTAGCTTAGCATTATGATCGTTTCAGTTTCACTGCTACTGCTTTCTTCATGAGTTATACATGTTTCTCAGACTATGAGATTATGCAACTCCCGAATACCGAAGGAACACCTTGTGTGCTATAAAACGTCACAACGTAACTGGGTGATTATAAAGATGCTCTACAGGTGTCTCCGAAGGTGTTTGTTGGGTTGGCATAGATCAAGATTAGGATTTGTCACTTCGTGTATCGGATAGGTCTCTCTGGGCCCTCTCGGTAATGCACATCACTATAAGCCTTGCAAGCAATGTGACTAATGAGTTAGTTGCGGGATGATGCATTACGGAACGAGTAAAGAGACTTTCCGGTAACGAGATTGAACTAGGTATGATGATACTGACGATCGAATCTCGGGCAAGTAACATACCGATGACAAAGGAAACAACATATGTTGTTATGCGGTTTGACCGATAAAGATCTTCGTAGAATATGTAGGAGCTGTTGGGGAACGTTGCAGAAAATTAAAATTTTTCCTACGGTTTCACCAAGATCCATCTATGAGTTCATCTAGCAACGAGTATTCAGATTGGATAGCATCTACATACCACTTTGTAGATCGCAACGGAAGCGTTCGAGTGAACGTGGATGAGGTAGTCGTACTTGCCGTGATCCAATTCACCGATGATCTAGTACCGAACGGACGGCACCTCCGCGTTCAACACACGTACGGGACGGGAGACGTCTCCTCCTTCTTGATCCAGCAAGGGGGAAGGAGAGGTTGAGGAAGATCCAGCACGACGGTGTGGTGGAGGATGCAGCAGAACTCCGGCAGGGCTTCGCTAAGCAACTACGGGAGGAGGAGGAGGTGTTGCAGGGAGGAGGGAGGAGCCAGGGCAATTGGTGTGCTGCCCCCCACCCCTGCCCCCTTTATATAGATGCATTAGAGGGGGGGAGGGCGCAACCTTGCCCCTTCCTCCAAGGAAGGGGTGCGGCCAAGAGGGGGGGAGGAGTCCATCCTCCCCAAGGCACCTCGGAGGTGCCTTCCCCCCTTTGGACTCTCCCTCCTCCAAGTTTCCTTGGCGCATGGGCCCTTGGGGCTGGTTCCCCTTGGCCCAAGCAGGCCAAGGCACACCCCCTAAGGCCCATGTGGCCCACCAAGGCAGGTGGCCCCACCTGGTGGACCCCGGGACCCCTCCGGTGGTCCCGGTACAATACCGATAACACCGAAACTTGTCCCGATGGCCAAAATAGCACTTCCTATATATAATTCTTTACCTTCGGACCATTCCGGAACTCCTCGTGACGTCAGGGATCTCATCCGGGACTCCGAACAACATTCGGGTTACTGCACATACATATCTTCACAACCCTAGCGTCACCGAACCTTAAGTGTGTAGACCCTACGGGTTCGGGAGACATGCAGACATGACCGAGACGGCTCTCGGGCAATAACCAACAGCGGGATCTGGATACCCATGTTGGCTCCCACATGCTCCACGATGATCTCATCGGATGAACCACGATGTCAAGGATTCAATTAATCCCGTATACGATTCCCTTTGTCAATCGGTATTTTACTTGCCCGAGATTCGATCGTCGGTATACCAATACCTCGTTCAATCTCGTTACCGGCAAGTCACTTTTCTCGTTACCGTAATGCATGATCCCGTGATCAAACACTTTGATCACATTGAGCTCATTGTGATGATGCATTACCGAGAGGGCCCGGTGATACCTCTCCGTCAAGCGGAGTGACAAATCCCAGTCTCGATCCATGTCAACCCAACAGACACTTTCAGAGATACCCGTAGTATACCTTTATAGTCACCCAGTTACGTTGTGACGTTTGGCACACCCAAAGCACTCCTACGGTATCCGGGAGTTACACGATCTCATGGTCTAAGGAAAGGATACTTGACATTGGATAACTCTAGCAAACGAACTATGCGATCTTATGCTATGTTTAGGATTGGGTCTTGTCCATCACATCATTCTCCTAATGATGTGATCCCGTTATCGATGACATCCAATGTCCATAGTCAGGAAACCATGACTATCTGTCGATCAACGAGCTAGTCAACTAGAGGCTCACTAGGGACATGTTGTTGTCTGTTATTCACACATGTATTACGATTTCCGGTTAACACAATTATAGCACGAATAAAGACAATTATCATGAATAAGGAAATATAATAATAATGCTTTTATTATTGCCTCTAGGGCATATTTCCAACAGTCTCCCACTTGCACTAGAGTCAATAATCTAGTTACATTGTGATGAATCGAACACCCATAGAGTTCTGGTGCTGATCATGTTTTGCCTTAGGGAGAGGTTTAGTCAACGGATCTGCGACATTCAGATCCGTGTGCACTTTACAAATTTCTATGTCTCCATCTTGAACATTTTCACGAATGGAGTTGAAGCGACGCTTGATGTGCCTAGTCTTCTTGTGAAACCTGGGCTCCTTTGCAAGTGCAATAGCTCCAGTGTTGTCACAGAAGAGTTTGATCGGCCCCGACGCATTGGGTATGACTCCTAGGTCGGTGATGAACTCCTTCACCCAAATTGTTTCATGTGCTGCCTCCGAGGCTGCCATGTACTCCGCTTCACATGTAGATCCCGCCACGACGCTTTGCTTGCAACTGCACCAGCTTACTGCCCCACCATTCAGAATATACACGTATTCGGTTTGTGACTTAGAGTCATCCAGATCTGTGTCGAAGCTAGCGTCGACGTAACCTTTTACGACGAGCTCTTCGTCACCTCCATAAACGAGAAACATTTCCTTAGTCCTTTTCAGGTACTTCAGGATATTCTTGACCGCTGTCCAGTGTTCCTTGCCGGGATTACTTTGGTACCTACCTACCAAACTTACGGCAAGGTTTACATCAGGTCTGGTACACAGCATGGCATACATAATAGAACCTATGGCTGAGGCATAGGGGATGACACTCATCTCTTCTATATCTTCTGCCGTGGTCGGACATTGAGCTGAGCTCAATTTCACACCTTGTAACACAGGTAAGAACCCCTTCTTAGATTGATCCATATTGAACTTCTTCAATATCTTATCAAGGTATGTGCTTTGTGAAAGACCTATGAGGCGTCTCGATCTATCTCTATAGATCTTGATGCCTAATATGTAAGCAGCTTCTCCAAGGTCCTTCATTGAAAAACTTTTATTCAAGTAGGCCTTAATGCTGTCCAAGAGTTCTATATCATTTCCCATCAAAAGTATGTCATCTACATATAATATGAGAAATGCTACAGAGCTCCCACTCACTTTCTTGTAAACACAGGCTTCTCCATAAGTCTGTGTAAACCCAAACGCTTTGATCATCTCATCAAAGCGAATGTTCCAACTCCGAGATGCTTGCACCAGCCCATAAATCGAGCGTTGGAGCTTGCATACCTTGTCAGCATTCTTAGGATCGACAAAACCTTCCGGCTGCATCATATACAATTCTTCCTTAAGGAAACCATTAAGGAATGCCGTTTTGACGTCCATTTGCCATATCTCATAATCATAGTATGCGGCAATCGCTAACATGATTCAGACGGACTTCAGCTTCGCTATCGGTGAGAAAGTCTCATCGTAGTCAACCCCTTGAACTTGTCGATAACCCTTAGCGACAAGCCGAGCTTTATAGATGGTCACATTACCATCCGCGTCTGTCTTCTTCTTAAAGATCCATTTATTTTCTATGGCTCGCCGTTCAACGGGCAAGTCAGTCAAAGCCCATACTTCGTTTTCATACATGGATCCTATCTCGGATTTCATGGCTTCCAGCCATTTGTCGGAATCCGGGCCCGCCATTGCTTCCTCATAGTTCGAAGGTTCACCGTTGTCTAACAACATGATTTCCAAGACAGGGTTGCCGTACCACTCTGGTGCGGAACGTGTCCTTGTGGACCTTCGAGTTTCAGTAGGAGCTTGATCAGAAGCATCTTGATCATCATCATTAATTTCCTCTCTAGTCGGTGCAGGCACCTCAGGAACGGTTTCTTGAGTTTCGCCATTTTCCGGTTCAAGAGGCAACACTTCATCAAGTTCTACTTTCCTCCCACTTACTTTTTTCGAGAGAAACTCTTTCTCCAGAAAGGATCCATTCTTGGCAACAAAGATCTTGCCTTCGGATCTGTGGTAGAAGGTATACCCAACAGTTTCTTTAGGGTATCCTATGAAGACGCATTTTTCCGATTTGGGTTCAAGCTTTTCAGGTTGAAGTTTCTTCACATAAGCATCGCATCCCCAAACTTTTAGAAACGACAGCTTAGGTTTCTTCCCAAACCATAATTCATACGGTGTCGTCTCAATGGATTTCGACGGAGCCCTATTTAAAGTGAATGCAGCAGTCTCTAATGCATAGCCCCAAAAAGATAGCGGTAAGTCGGTAAGAGACATCATAGATCGCACCATATCTAATAGAGTGCGATTACGACGTTCGGACACACCATTACGCTGAGGTGTTCCAGGCGGCGTGAGTTGTGAAACTATTCCACATTTTCTTAAGTGTGTGCCAAATTCGTGACTCAAGTATTCTCCTCCACGATCTGATCGTAGAAACTTGATCTTTCTATCACGTTGATTTTCAACCTCACTTTGAAATTCCTTGAACTTTTCAAAGGTCTCAGACTTGTGTTTCATTAAGAAGATATACCCATATCTACTCAAGTCATCAGTGAGGGTGAGAACATAACGATAGCCACCGCGAGCCTCAACACTCATTGGACCGCACACATCGGTATGTATGATTTCCAATAAGTTGGTTGCTCGCTCCGTTGTTCCTGAGAACGGAGTCTTGGTCATTTTACCCATGAGGCATGGTTCGCACGTGTCAAATGATTCATAATCAAGAGACTCTAAAAGTCCATCTGCATGGAGCTTCTTCATGCGTTTGACACCTATGTGACCAAGGCGGCAGTGCCACAAATATGTGGAACTATTGTTATCAACTTTAACTCTTTTGGTATTCACACTATGAATATGTGTATCATCACGTACGAGATTCATTAAGAATAAACCATTAACCATCGGAGCATGACCATAAAACATATCTCTCATATAAATAGAACAACCATTATTCTCGGATTTAAATGAGTAGCCATCTCGAATTAAGCGAGATCCAGATACAATGTTCATGCTCAAACTTGGCACTAAATAAAAATTATTGAGGTTTAAAACTAATCCCGTAGGTAAATGTAGAGGCAGCGTGCCGACGGCGATCACATCGACCTTGGAACCATTCCCGACGCGCATCGTCACCTCGTCCCTCGCCAGTCTCCGTTTATTCCGCAGCTCCTGCTTTGAGTTACAAATGTGAGCAACTGCACCGGTATCAAATACCCAAGAGCTACTACGAGTACTGGTAAGGTACACATCAATTACATGTATATCACATATACCTTTGGTTTTGCCGGCCTTCTTGTCCGCTAAGTATTTGGGGCAGTTCCGCTTCCAGTGACCACTTCCCTTGCAATAAAAGCACTCAGTCTCGGGCTTGGGTCCATTCTTTGGCTTCTCCCCGACAACTTGTTTACCGGGCGCGGCAACTTCCTTGCCGTCCTTCTTGAAGTTCTTTTTACCCTTGCCCTTCTTGAACTTAGTGGTTTTATTCACCATCAACACTTGATGCTCCTTCTTGATTTCTACCTCTGCTGATTTTAGCATAGCATATACCTCAGGAATGGTCTTTACCATCCCCTGCATATTGTAGTTCATCACAAAGCTCTTGTAGCTAGGTGGAAGCGACTGGAGGATTCTGTCAATGACCGCCTCATCCGGGAGATTAACTTCCAGTTGAGTCAAGCGGTTGTGCAACCCAGACATTTTGAGTATGTGCTCACTGACAGAGCTATTTTCCTCCATCTTACAGCTAAAGAATTTGTCGGAGACTTCATATCTCTCGACCCGGGCATGAGCTTGGAAAACCATTTTCAGCTCTTCGAACATCTCATATGCTCCATGTCTCTCAAAACGCTTTTGGAGTCCCGGCTCTAAGCTGTAAAGCATGCCGCACTGAACGAGGGAGTAATCATCGCAGCGTGATTGCCAAGCGTTCATAACGTCTTGTTCTGCAGGGAGAATAGGTGCGTCACCCAGCGGTGCTCTTAGGACATAATCTTTCTTGGCAGCTATGAGGATGATCCTCAGGTTCCGGACCCAGTCCGTATAGTTGCTACCATCGTCTTTCAGCTTGGTTTTCTCTAGGAACGCGTTGAAGTTGAGGACTACGTTGGCCATTTGATCTACAAGACATATTGTAAAAATTTTAGACTAAGTTCATGATAATAAAGTTCATTTAATCAAATTTAATGAACTCCCACTTAGATAGACATCCCTCTACTAGTCATCTAAGTATTACATGATCCGAGTCAACTAGGCCGTGTCCGATCATCACGTGAGATGGACTAGTCAACATCGGTGAACATCTTCATGTTGATCGTATCTTCTATACGACTCATGCTCGACCTTTCGGTCTTCTGTGTTCCGAGGCCATGTCTGTACATGCTAGGCTCGTCAAGTCAACCTAAGTGTTTTGCGTGTGTAAATCTGTCTTACACCCGTTGTATGCGAACGTAAGGACCTATCACACCCGATCATCACGTGGTGCTTTGGAACGACGAACTTTAGCAACGGTGCACAGTTAGGGTGAACACTTTCTTGAAATTATTATGAGGGATCATCTTATTTACTACCGTCGTTCTAAGTAAACAAGATGCAAAACATGATAAACATCACATGCAATCAAATAATAAACGTGACATGATATGGCCAATATCACATAACTCCTTTGATCTCCATCTTGGGGCTCCATGATCATCTTGTCACCGGCTTGACACCATGATCTTCATCATCATGATCTTCATCATCGTGTCTCCATGAAGTTGCTCGCCAACTATTACTTCTACTACTATGGCTAATGCGTTTAGCAATAAAGTAAAGTAACTTACATGGCGATTCTCAATGACACGCAGGTCATACAAAAAATAAAGACAACTCCTATGGCTCCTGCCGGTTGTCATACTCATCGACATGCAAGTCGTGATTCCTATTACAATAGCATGAACATCTCATACATCACATATAGATCATTCATCATACATCACAACTTTGGCCATATCATATCACAAAGCACTTGCTGCAAAAACAAGTTAGACGTCCTCTAATTGTTGTTGCAAGTTTTACGTGGCTGAATTAGGGTTCTAGCAAGAACGTTTTCTTACCTACGTTCAAACCACAACGTGATTTGTCAATCTCTATTTACCCTTCATAAGGACCCTGTTCATCGAATCCGATCCAACTAAAGTAGGAGAGACAGACACCCGCCAGCCACCTTATGCAACTAGTGCATGTTAGTCGGTGGAACCGGTCTCACGTAAGCGTACGTGTAAGGTTGGTCCGGGCCGCTTCATCCCACAATACCGCTGAATCAAGATTGACTAGTAACGGCAAGAAGAATTGACAACATCTACGCCCACAACAAATTGTGTTCTACTCGCGCAAGAAGAACTACGCATAGACCTAGCTCATGATGCCACTGTTGGGGAACGTTGCAGAAAATTAAAATTTTTCCTACGGTTTCACCAAGATCCATCTATGAGTTCATCTAGCAACGAGTATTCAGATTGGATAGCATCTACATACCACTTTGTAGATCGCAACGGAAGCGTTCGAGTGAACGTGGATGAGGTAGTCGTACTTGCCGTGATCCAATTCACCGATGATCTAGTACCGAACGGACGGCACCTCCGCGTTCAACACACGTACGGGACGGGAGACGTCTCCTCCTTCTTGATCCAGCAAGGGGGAAGGAGAGGTTGAGGAAGATCCAGCACGACGGTGTGGTGGAGGATGCAGCAGAACTCCGTCAGGGCTTCGCTAAGCAACTACGGGAGGAGGAGGAGGTGTTGCAGGGAGGAGGGAGGAGCCAGGGCAATTGGTGTGCTGCCCCCCACCCCTGCCCCCCTTTATATAGATGCATTAGAGGGGGGGAGGGCGCAGCCTTGCCCCTTCCTCCAAGCAAGGGGTGCGGCCAAGAGGGGGGGAGGAGTCCATCCTCCCCAAGGCACCTCGGAGGTGCCTTCCCCCCTTTGGACTCTCCCTCCTCCAAGTTTCCTTGGCGCATGGGCCCTTGGGGCTGGTTCCCCTTGGCCCAAGCAGGCCAAGGCACACCCCCTAAGGCCCATGTGGCCCACCAAGGCAGGTGGCCCCACCTGGTGGACCCCGGGACCCCTCCGGTGGTCCCGGTACAATACCGATAACACCGAAACTTGTCCCGATGGCCAAAATAACACTTCCTATATATAATTCTTTACCTCCGGACCATTCCGGAACTCCTCGTGACGTCCGGGATCTCATCCGGGACTCCGAACAACATTCGGGTTACTGCACATACATATCTTCACAACCCTAGCGTCACCGAACCTTAAGTGTGTAGACCCTACGGGTTCGGGAGACATGCAGACATGACCGAGACGGCTCTCGGGCAATAACCAACAGCGGGATCTGGATACCCATGTTGGCTCCCACATGCTCCACGATGATCTCATCGGATGAACCACGATGTCAAGGATTCAATTAATCCCGTATACGATTCCCTTTGTCAATCGGTATTTTACTTGCCCGAGATTCGATCGTCGGTATACCAATACCTCGTTCAATCTCGTTACCGGCAAGTCACTTTTCTCGTTACCGTAATGCATGATCCCGTGATCAAACACTTTGATCACATTGAGCTCATTGTGATGATGCATTACCGAGAGGGCCCGGTGATACCTCTCCGTCAAGCGGAGTGACAAATCCCAGTCTCGATCCATGTCAACCCAACAGACACTTTCAGAGATACCCGTAGTATACCTTTATAGTCACCCAGTTACGTTGTGACGTTTGGCACACCCAAAGCACTCCTACGGTATCCGGGAGTTACACGATCTCATGGTCTAAGGAAAGGATACTTGACATTGGATAACTCTAGCAAACGAACTATGCGATCTTATGCTATGTTTAGGATTGGGTCTTGTCCATCACATCATTCTCCTAATGATGTGATCCCGTTATCGATGACATCCAATGTCCATAGTCAGGAAACCATGACTATCTGTCGATCAACGAGCTAGTCAACTAGAGGCTCACTAGGGACATGTTGTTGTCTGTTATTCACACATGTATTACGATTTCCGGTTAACACAATTATAGCACGAATAAAGACAATTATCATGAATAAGGAAATATAATAATAATGCTTTTATTATTGCCTCTAGGGCATATTTCCAACAGGAGCCAGCATGAGCATCCAGGTTCCGCTATTGATTATTGACCGGAGATGTGTCTCGGTCATGTCTACATAGTTCTCGAACCCGTAGGGTCCGCACGCTTAACGTTCGATGACGATTTGTATTATGAGTTATGTGATTTGATGTACCGAAGGTTGTTCGGAGTCCTCGATGAGATCACGGACATGACGAGGAGTCTCGAAATGGTCGAGAGGTAAAGATTCATATATTGAAAGGTTGCATTCGGACATCGGAATGGTTCCAAGTGATTCAGGCATTTTTTCGGAGTACCGGAAGGTTACCGAACCCCTTGGGGAAAGATATGGGCCTTATGGGCCATAGGAGGGAGGCTAACCAGCCCACAAGGGGCTGGTGCGCCCCCCACAAGGGAGGAGGCCGAATTGGACTTGGGAAGGGGGCGCGACCCCCCTGAGGGAGTCCTGGGTTAGGGGGTGTCCGGACAGCCGGACTATGACCTTTGGTCGGACTGTTGGACTATGAAGATACAAGATTGAAGACTTCGTCCCGAATCTGGATGGGACTTTCCTGGGCGTGGAAGGCAAGCTTGGCAATATGGATATTTAGATCTCCTCCCATTGTAACCGACTCTGTGTAACCCTAGCCCCTCCGGTGTCTATATAAACCGGAGGGTTTAGTCCGTAGGACACAACAACAACAACAGCAACAACAACAACAACAACAACAACAACAACAACAACAACAACAACAACAACAACAACAACAACAACAACAACAACAACAACAACAACAACAACAACAACAACAACAACAACAACAACAACAACAACAACAACAACAACAACAACAACAACAACAACAACAACAACAACAACAACAACAACAACAACAACAACAACAACAACAACAACAACAACAACAACAACAGCAACAACAATAGCAACAACAACAGCAACAACAACAACAACAACAACAACAACAACAGCAGCAGCAACAACAACAGCAGCAACAACAACAACAACAACAACAACAGCAGCAACAACAACAACAGCAACAACAACAGCAGCAACAACAACAACAACAACAACAAGAACAGCAACAACAACAACAACAACAACAACAACAACAACAATCATATCATAGGCTAGCTTCTAGGATTTAGCCTCTCTGATCTCGTGGTAGATCTACTCTTGTACTACCCATATCATCAATATTAATCAAGCAGGAGTAGGGTTTTACCTCCATCGAGAGGGCCCGAACCTGGGTAAAAACATCGTGTCCCTTGTCTCCTGTTACCATCCGCCTAGACGCACAGTTCGGGACCCCTTACCCGAGATCCGCCGGTTTTGACACCGACATTGGTGCTTTCATTGAGAGTTCCTCTGTGTCGTCGTCGTCAGGCTTGATGGCTCCTTCGATCATCATTGGCGATGTAGTCCAGGGTGATACTTTTCTCCCTGGATAGATCTTTGTATTCGGCGGCTTTGTACTGCGGGCCAATTCGCTTGGCCATCTGGGGCAGATTGAAAGCTACGCCCCTGGCCATCAGGTCAGGTTTGGAAGCCTAAAATACACGGCCGATATCCATGGAGACTTGATCTTCGACGGGTTCGAGCCCTTGCCGAGTGCGCTGCACTGTCATGATGGGCATGATTTAGCTCTGCCGCCGAACAGTGCCTCGGAGGCTGCACCCGCGTCCGCTCCGACCTTCAATTCGGAGCCAACTGCGCCGACCGAGAGCGGGTGGCTAGACCCCGCCGCGGAGGCTGCAGTCTCAACGGCGATCGAGCCGAACACCAGCCTTATCCTTTGCGAGGCCCATGACTCCACATTGCCGGACTCTTCTCCGGACTCTGAACCCTCCGCGCCCTTGCCAATCGAATCTGATTGGGCGCCGACCATGGAGTTCACTGCCACGGATATTTTTCAGCGCTCGCCCTTTGGCGACATAGTGAACTCACTGTTGGAAATATGCCCTAGAGGCAATAATAAAAGGATTATTATTATATTTCCTTGTTCATGATAATTGTCTTTTATTCATGCTATAATTGTGTTATCCGGAAATCGTAATACATGTGTGAATACATAGACACCAACATGTCCCTAGTAAGCCTCTAGTTGACTAGCTTGTTAATCAATAGATAGTCATGGTTTCCTGACTATGGACATTGGATGTCATTGGTGACGAGATCACATCATTAGGAGAATGATGTGATGGACAAGACCCAATCCTAAGCATAGCACAAGACTGTATAGTTCGTTTGCTAGAGCTTTTCCAATGTCAAGTATCTTTTTCTTAGACCATGAGATCGTGTAACTCCTGGATACCGTAGGAGTGCTTTGGGTGTACCAAACGTCACAACGTAACTGGGTGACTATAAAGGTATACTACGGGTATCTCCGAAAGTGTCTGTTGGGTTGACACGGATCAAGACTGGGATTTGTCACTCCGTTTGATGGAGAGGTATCACTGGGCCCACTCGGTAATGCATCATCATAATGAGCTCAATGTAATCAAAGTGTTTGATCACGGGATCATGCATTACGGTACGAGTAAAGTGACTTGCCGGTAACGAGATTGAACGAGGTATTGGGATACCGACGATCGAATCTCGGGTAAGTAAAATACCGATTGACAAAGGGAATTGCATACGGGATTGATTGAATCCTCGACATCGTGGTTCATCCAATGAGATCATCGAGGAGTATGTGGGAGCCAACATGGGTATCCAGATCCCGCTGTTGGTTATTGGCCGGAGAGGCGTCTCGGTCATGTCTGCATATCTCCCGAACCCGTAGGGTCTACACACTTAAGGTTCGGTGACGCTAGGGTTGTAGAGATATGAGTATGCAGTAATCCAAAAGTTGTTCGGAGTCCCTGATGAGATCCCGGACGTCACGAGGAGTTCCGGAATGGTCCGAAGGTAAAGAATTATATATAGGAAGTGCAGTTTCGGCCATCGGGAAGAATTCGGGGGTCACCGGTATTGTACCGGGACCACCGAATGGGTCCCGACGGCCCACCGGGTGGGGCCACCCATCCCGGAGGGCCCCATGGGCTGAAGTGGGGAGGGGAACCAGCCCATAGTGGGCTGGTGTGCCCCCCTTGGCCCACCCCTGTGCCTAGGGTTGAAACCCTAGGGTGGGGGGTACTCCACCCCCTGACCGCCGCCCCCCATGGAGATTCAATCTCCAGGGCCGGCGCCCCCCCAGGGGGCCTATATAAAAGGGGGGAGGGAGGGGCAGCCGCACCCTGAAGCCTTGGCGCCTCCCTCTCCCCTGCTACACCTCTCCCTCTCGCAGAAGCTCGGCGAAGCCTTGCTGCGGTGAGTGCTGCATCCACCACCACGCCGTCGTGCTGCTGGATCTTCATCAACCTCTCCTTCCCCCTTGTTGGATCAAGAAGGAGGAGACGTCACGCTGACCGTATGTGTGTTGAACGCGGAGGTGCCGTCCGTTTGGCGCTAGGATCTCCGGTGATTTGGATCACGGCGAGTACGACTCCCTCATCCCCGTTCTTTGAACGCTTCCGCTCGCGATCTACAAAGGTATGTAGATGCATCCGATCACTCGTTGCTAGATGAACTCATAGATGGATCTTGGTGAAACCGTAGGAATTTTTTTATTTTCTACAACGTTCCCCAACAGTGGTATCAGAGCTAGATCTATGCGTAGTTCTCTTTGCACGAGTAGAACACAATTTGTTGTGGGCGTAGATGTTGTCAACTTTCTTGCCGCTACTAGTCTTATATTGCTTCAGCGGTATTGTGGGATGAAGCGGCCCAGACCAACCTTACACGTACGCTTACGTGAGACCGGTTCCACCGACTAACATGCACTAGTTGCATAAGGTGGCTGGCGGGTGTCTGTCTCTCCCACTTTAGTTGGAGCGGATTTGATGAAAAGGGTCCTTATGAAGGGTAAATAGAAGTTGACAAATCACGTTGTGGCTTTAACGTAGGTAAGAAAACGTTCTTGCTAGAACCCTATTGCAGCCACGTAAAACTTGCAACAACAATTAGAGGACGTCTAACTTGTTTTTGCAGCAAGTGTTCTTGTGATGTGATATGGCCAAAGTTGTGATGAATGATGAATGATATATATGTGATGTATGAGATCATGTTCATGTAATAGGAATCACGACTTGCATGTCGATGAGTATGACAACCGGCAGGAGCCATAGGAGTTGTCTTTATTTTTTTGTATGACCTGCGTGTCATTGAGAAACGCCATGTAAATTACTTTACTTTATTGCTAAACGTGTTAGCCATAGTAGTAGAAGTAATAGTTGGCAAGCAACTTCACGGAGACACGATGATGGAGATCATGATGATGGAGATCATGGTGTCATGCCGGTGACAAGATGATCATGGAGCCCCAAGATGGAGACCAAGGAGCTATATGATATTGGCCATATCATGTCACTATTATTATTTGATTGCATGTGATGTTTATCATGTTTTTGCATCTTGTTTACTTAGAACGACGGTAGTAAATAAGATGATCCCTCATAAAAATTTCAAGAAAGTGTTCCCCCTAACTGTACGCCGTTGCGACAGTTTGTTGTTTCGAAGCACCACGTGATGATCGGGTGTGATAGATTCCAACGTTCACATACAACGGGTGTAAGACAGATTTACACATGCAAACACTTAGGTTAACTTGACGAGCCTAGCATGTACAGACATGGCCTCGGAACACAAGAGACCGAAAGGTCGAACATGAGTCGTATGAAAGATACGATCAACATGGAGATGTTCACCGATGATGACTAGTCCGTCTCACGTGATGATCGGACACGACTTAGTCGAGTCGGATCATGTTACACTTAGATGACTAGAGGGATGTCTAATCTGAGTGGGAGTTCATTATATAATTTGATTAGATGAACTTAATTATCATGAACTTAGTCTAAATAAACTTTGCAATATGTCTTGTAGATCAAATGTCCCACGCTAATGTTAACGTCAACTTCAACGCGTTCCTAGAGAAAACCAAGCTGAAAGATGATGGCAGCAACTATACGGACTGGGTCCGGAACCTGAGGATCATCCTCATAGCTGCCAGGAAACAATATGTCCTAGAAGCACCGCTAGGTGAAGCACCCATCCCAGAGAACCAAGACGTTATGAACGCTTGGCAGCAGCGTGCTGATGATTACTCCCTCGTTTAGTGCGGCATGCTTTACAGCTTAGAATCGGGGCTCCAAAAGCGTTTTGAGCAACACGGAGCATATGAGATGTTCGAAGAGCTGAAAATGGTTTTCCAAGCTCATGCCCGGGTCGAGAGATATGAAGTCTCCGACAAGTTCTACAGTTGTAAGATGGAGGAAAATAGTTCTGTCAGTGAGCACATACTCAAGATGTCTGGGTTGCACAACCGCTTGTCCCAGCTGGACATTAACCTCCTAGACGAGGCGGTCATTGACAGAATCCTTCAGTCGCTCCCACCTAGCTATAAGAGCTTTGTGATGAACTACAATATGCAGGGGATGGAAAAGACAATTCCTGAAGTATTTGCAATGCTGAAATCAGCGGAGGTAGAAATCAAAAAGGAACATCAAGTGTTGATGGTCAATAAAACCACCAAGTTCAAGAAAGGCAAGGGTAAGAAGAACTTCAAGAAGGACAACAATAATGTTGCCGCGCCCGGTAAGCCAGTTGCTAGGAAGAAGTCAAAGCATGGACCCAAGCCTGAGACTGAGTGCTTTTATTGCAAAGGGAAGGGCCACTGGAAGCGGAACTGCCCCAAATACTTAGCGGACAAGAAGGCCGGCAACACTAAAGGTATATGTGATATACATGTAATTGATGTATACCTTACCAGTGCTCGTAGTAGCTCCTGGGTATTTGATACCGGTGCCGTTGTTCATATTTGTAACTCAAAGCAGGAGCTGCGGAATAAGCAGAGACTGGCGAAGGACGAGGTGACGATGCGCGTCGGGAATGGTTCCAAGGTCGATGTGATCGCCGTCGGCACGCTACCTCTACATTTACCTACGGGATTAGTTTTAAACCTCAATAATTGTTATTTAGTGCCAAGTTTGAGCATGAACATTGTATCTGGATCTCGTTTAATACGATATGGCTACTCATTTAAATCCGAGAATAATGGTTGTTCTATTTATATGAGTAATATGTTTTATGGTCATGCTCCGATGGTCAATGGTTTATTCTTAATGAATCTCGTACGTGATGTTACACATATTCATAGTGTGAATACCAAAAGATGTAAAGTTGATAACGATACTCCCACATACTTGTGGCACTGCCGCCTTGGTCACATTGGTGTCAAGCGCATGAAGAAGCTCCATGTTGATGGACTTTTAGAGTCTCTCGATTATGAATCATTTGACACATGCGAACCATGCCTCATGGGCAAAATGACCAAGACTCCGTTCTCCGGAACAATGGAGCGAGCAACCAACTTGTTGGAAATCATACATACTGATGTGTGCGGTCCAATGAGTGTTGAGGCTCGCGGAGGATATTGTTATGTTCTCACTCTTACTGATGACTTAAGTAGATATGGGTATGTCTACTTAATGAAACACAAGTCTGAGACCTTTGAAAAGTTCAAGGAATTTCAGAATGAGGTAGAGAATCAACGTGACCGAAAAATAAAGTTCTTACGATCACATCGTGGACGAGAATATTTAAGTCACGAATTTGGCACACACTTAAGGAAATGTGGAATCGTTTCACAACTCACGCCGCCTGAAACACCTCAACGTAACGGTGTGTCCGAACGTTGTAATCGCACTCTATTGGATATGGTGCGATCTATGATGTCTCTTACTGATTTACCGCTATTATTTTGGGGATACGCTCTAGAGACAGCTACATTCACTTTAAATACGGCACCGTCTAAATCCGTTGAGACGACACCATATGAATTATGGTTTGGGAAGAAACCTAAGCTGTCGTTTCTAAAAGTTTGGGGATGCGATGCTTATGTCAAGAAACTTCAACCTGAAAAGCTCGAACCCAAACCGGAAAAATGCGTCTTCATAGGATACCCTAAGGTAACCATTGGGTATACCTTCTACCTTAGATCCGAAGGCAAGATCTTTGTTGCCAAGAACAGATCCTTTCTGGAAAAAGAGTTTCTCTCGAAAGGAGTAAGTGGGAGGAAAGTAGAACTCGATGAAGTACTACCTCTTGAACTGGGAAGTAGTGCAGCTCAGGAAAATGTTCCTGTGGTGCCTACATCCACTGGAGAGGAAATTAATGATGATGATCAAGGTACTTCGAATCAAGTTGCTACTGAACTTCGTAGGTCCACTAGGACACGTTCCACACCAGAGTGGTATGGCAACCCTGTCCTGGAAATCATGTTGTTAGACAACGGTGAACCTTCGAACTATGAAGAAGCAATGGCGGGCCTAGATTCCAACAAATGGCTTGAAGCCATGCAATCCGAGATAGGATCCATGTATGAAAACAAAGTATGGACTTTGACAGACTTGCCCGATGATCGGCGAGTGATAGAAAACAAATGGATCTTTAAGAAGAAGACGAACGCGGATGGTAATGTTACCATCTATAAAGCTCGACTTGTCGCTAAGGGTTATCGGCAAGTTCAAGGGGTTGACTACGATGAGACTTTCTCTCTCATAGCAAAGCTGAAGTCCGTCCGAATCATGTTAGCAATTGCCGCATACTATGATTATGAGATATGGCAAATGGACGTCAAAACAACATTCCTTAACGGTTATCTTAAGGAAGAACTGTATATGATGCAGCCGGAAGGTTTTGTCGACCCTAAGAATGCTAACAAGGTATGCAAGCTCCAGCGATCCATTTATGGGCTGGTGCAAGCATCTCGGAGTTGGAACATTCGCTTTGATGAGATGATCAAAGTGTTTGGGTTTATGCAGACTTATGGAGAAGCCTGCGTTTACAAGAAAGTGAGTGGGAGCTCTGTAGCATTTCTCATATTATATGTAGATGACATACTTTCGATGGGAAATGATATAGAACTTTTGGACAGCATTAAGGCCTACTTGAATAAGAGTTTTTCAATGAAGGACCTTGGAGAAGCTGGTTGTATATTAGGCATCAAGATCTGTAGAGATAGATCAAGACGCCTCATAGGTCTTTCACAAAGCACATACCTTGCTAAGATATTGAAGAAGTTCAATATGGATCAGTCTAAGAAAGGGTTCTTGCCTGTGTTGCAAGGTGTGAAATTGAGCTCAGCTCAATGTCCGACCACAGCAGAAGATATAGAAGAGATGAGTGTCATCCCCTATGCCTCAGCCATAGGGTCTATTATGTATGCCATGTTGTGTACCAGACCTGATGTAAACCTTGCCGTGAGTTTGGTAGGAAGGTACCAAAGTAATCCCGACAAGGAACACTGGACAGCGGTCAAGAATATCCTGAAGTACCTGAAAAGGACTAAGGACATGTTTCTCGTTTATGGAGGTGACGAAGAGCTCGTCGTAAAGTGTTACGTCGACGCTAGCTTTGACACGTATCTGGATGACTCTAAGTCACAAGCCGAATACGTGTATATGTTGAATGGTGGAGCAGTAAGCTGGTGCAGCTGCAAGCAGAGCGTCGTGGCGGGATCTACATGTGAAGCGGAGTACATGGCAGCCTCGGAGGCAGCACATGAAACAATTTGGGTGAAGGAGTTCATCACCGACCTAGGAGTCATACCCAATGCGTCGGGGCCGATCAAACTCTTCTGTGACAACACTAGAGCTATTGCACTTGCCAAGGAGCCCAGGTTTCACAAGAAGACCAGGCACATCAAGCGTCGCTTCAACTCCATTCGTGAAAATGTTCAAAATGGAGACATAGAAATTTGTAAAGTGCATACGGATCTGAATGTCGCAGACCCATTAACTAAACCTCTTCTGCGAGCAAAACATGATCAACACCAGAACTCTATGGGTGTTCGATTCATCACAATGTAACTAGATTATTGACTCTAGTGCAAGTGGGAGACTGTTGGAAATATGCCCTAGAGGCAATAATAAAAGGATTATTATTATATTTCCTTGTTCATGATAATTGTCTTTTATTCATGCTATAATTGTGTTATCCGGAAATCGTAATACATGTGTGAATACATAGACACCAACATGTCCCTAGTAAGCCTCTAGTTGACTAGCTCGTTAATCAATAGATAGTCATGGTTTCCTGACTATGGACATTGGATGTCATTGGTGACGAGATCACATCATTAGGAGAATGATGTGATGGACAAGACCCAATCCTAAGCATAGCACAAGATCGTATAGTTTGTTTGCTAGAGATTTTCCAATGTCAAGTATCTTTTCCTTAGACCATGAGATCGTGTAACTCCCGGATACCGTAGGAGTGCTTTGGGTGTACCAAACGTCACAACATAACTGGGTGACTATAAAGGTATACTACGGGTATCTCCAAAAGTGTATGTTGGGTTGACACGGATCGAGACTGGGATTTGTCACTCCGTATGACGGAGAGGTTGTTGGAAATATGCCCTAGAGGCAATAATAAAAGCATTATTATTATATTTCCTTGTTCATGATAATTGTCTTTATTCATGCTATAATTGTGTTATCCGGAAATCGTAATACATGTGTGAATAATAGACACCAACATGTCCCTAGTAAGCCTCTAGTTAACTAGCTCGTTGATCAACAGATAGTCATGGTTTCCTGACTATGGACATTGGATGTCATTGATAACGAGATCACATCATTAGGAGAATGATGTGATGGACAAGACCCAATCCTAAACATAGCACAAGATCGTATAGTTCGATTGCTAGAGTTTTCCAATGTCAAGTATCCTTTCCTTAGACCATGAGATCGTGTAACTCCCGGATACCGTAGGAGTGCTTTGGGTGTGCCAAACGTCACAACGTAACTGGGTGACTATAAAGGTATACCACGGGTATCTCCGAAAGTGTCTGTTGGGTTAACATGGATCGAGACTGGGATTTGTCACTCCGCTTGGCGGAGAGGTATCACCGGGCCCACTCGGTAATGCATCATCATAATGAGCTCAATATGATCAAAGTGTTTGATCACGGGATCATGCATTACGGTACGAGTAAAGTGACTTGCCGGTAACGAGATTGAACGAGGTATTGGGATACCAACGATCGAATCTCGGGCAAGTAAAATACCGATTGACAAAGGGAATCGTATACGGGATTAATTGAATCCTCGACATCGTGGTTCATCCGATGAGATCATCCTGGAGCATGTGGGAGCCAACATGGGTATCCAGATCCCGCTGTTGGTTATTGCCCGAGAGCCGTCTCGGTCATGTCTGCATGTCTCCCGAACCCCTAGGGTCTACACACTTAAGGTTCGGTGATGCTAGGGTTGTGAAGATATGTATATGCAGTAACCCGAATGTTGTTCGGAGTCCCGGATGAGATCCCGGACGTCACGAGGAGTTCCGGATTGGTCCGGAGGTGAAGAATTATATATAGGAAGTGCAGTTTCGGCCATCAGGAATGATCTGGGGGTCACCGGTATTGTACCGGGACCACCAGATGGGTCCCGGGGGTCCACCGGGTGGGGCCACCCATCCCGGAGGGCCCCATGGGCTGAAGTGGGAAGGGGGGCCAGCCTTTAGTGGGCTGGTTCACCCCCCAAGGCCCACCCCCTGCGCTTAGGGTTGGAACCCTAGGGTGGGGGGCGCCCACTTGCCTTGGGGGGCACTCCACCCCCTTTGGCCGCCACCCCCTTGGGAGATCCAATCTCCCAGGGCCGGCGCCCCCCTAGGGGCCTATATAAAGGGGGGGAGGGGGGTAGCCGCACCCTTGCCTTGGCGCCTCCCTCTCCCTCTCCAACACCTCCTCCTCCTCCATAGAGCTCGGCGAAGCCCTGCCGGAGTACTGCAGCTCCATCACCACCACGCCGTCGTGCTGCTGCTGGAGCCATCTTCCTCAACCTCTCCTCTCCCCTTGCTGGATCAAGAAGGAGGAGACGTTACGCTGACCGTACTTGTGTTGAACGCGGAGGTGCCGTCCGTTCGGTGCTAGGATCTCCGGTGATTTGGATCACGTCGTGTACGGTTACTTCATCCCCGTTCTTTTGAACGCTTCCGCTCGCGATCTACAAAGGTATGTAGATGCATCCGATCACTCGTTGCTAGATGAAATCATAGATGGATCTTGGTGAAACCGTAGGAAATTTTTTGTTTTCTGCAACGTTCTCCAACAGTGGCATCATGAGCTAGGTCTACGCGTAGTTCTCTATTGCACGAGTAGAACACAATTTGTTGTGGGCGTAGATGTTGTCAACTTTCTTGCCGCTACTAGTCTTATCTTGCTTCAGCGGTATTGTGGGATGAAGCGGCCCGGACCAACCTTACACGTACGCTTACGTGAGACCGGTTCCACCGACTAACATGCACTAGTTGCATAAGGTGGCTGGCGGGTGTCTGTCTCTCCCACTTTAGTTGGAGCGGATTCGATGAAAAGGGTCCTTATGAAGGGTAAATAGAAGTTGACAAATCACGTTGTGGCTTTTACGTAGGTAAGAAAACGTTCTTGCTAGAACCCTAATTCAGCCACGTAAAACTTGCAACAACAATTAGAGGACGTCTAACTTGTTTTTGCAGCAAGTGCTTTGTGATATGATATGGCCAAAGTTGTGATGAATGATGAATGATCTATATGTGATGTATGAGATGTTCATGCTATTGTAATAGGAATCACGACTTGCATGTCGATGAGTATGACAACCGGCACGATCCATAGGAGTTGTCTTTATTTTTGTATGACCTGCGTGTCATTAAGAAACGCCATGTAAATTACTTTACTTTATTGCTAAACGCTTTAGCCATAGTAGTAGAAGTAATAGTTGGCGAGCAACTTCATGGAGACACGATGATGGAGATCATGATGATGGAGATCATGGTGTCAAGCCGGTGACAAGATGATCATGGAGCCCCAAGATGGAGATCAAAGGAGCTATGTGATATTGGCCATATCATGTCACTACTATTATTATTTGATTGCATGTGATGTTTATCATGTTTTTGCATCTTGTTTACTTAGAACGACGGTAGTAAATAAGATGATCCCTCATAATAATTTCAAGAAGTGTTCCCCCTAATTGTGCACCGTTGCGACAGTTCGTTGTTTTGAAGCACCACGTGATGATCGGGTGTGATAGATTCTAACGTTCACATACAACGGGTGTAAGACAGATTTACACATGCAAACACTTAGGTTGACTTGACGAGCCTAGCATGTACAGACATGGCCTCGGAACACAGAAGACCGAAAGGTCGAGCATGAGTCGTATAGAAGATACGGTCAACATGAAGATGTTCACCGATGTTGACTAGTCCGTCTCACGTGATGATCGGACACGGCCTAGTTGACTCGGATCATGTTATACTTAGATGACTAGAAGAGGGATGTCTATCTAAGTGGGAGTTCATTAAATAATTTGATTAGATGAACTTTATTATCATGAACTTAGTCTAAAATATTTACAATATGTCTTGTAGATCAAATGGCCGACGTAGTCCTCAACTTCAACGCGTTCCTAGAGAAAACCAAGCCGAAAGACGATGGCAGCAACTATACGGACTGGGTCCGGAACCTGAGGATCATCCTCATAGCTGCCAAGAAAGATTATGTCCTACAAGCACCGTTGGGTGACGCACCTGTTCTCCCTGCAGAACAAGACGTTATGAACGCTTGGAAGTCACGTTCCGATGATTACTCCCTCGTTCAGTGCGGCATGCTTTACAGCTTAGAGCCGGGGCTCCAAAAGCGTTTTGAGAGACATGGAGCATATGAGATGTTCGAAGAGCTGAAAATGGTTTTCCAAGCTCATGCCCGGGTCGAGAGATATGAAGTCTCCGACAAATTATTTAGCTGTAAGATGGAGGAAAATAGCTCTGTCAGTGAACACATACTCAAGATGTCTTGGTTGCACAACCGCTTGACTCAACTGGAAGTTAATCTCCCGGATGAAGCGGTCATTGACAGAATCCTCCAGTCGCTTCCACCTAGCTACAAGAGCTTTCTGATGAACTACAACATGCAGGGGATGGTAAAGACCATTCCTGAGGTATATGCTATGCTGAAATCAGCAGAGGTAGAAATCAAGAAGGAACATCAAGTGTTGATGGTGAATAAAACCACTAAGTTCAAGAAGGGCAAGGGTAAAAAGAACTTCAAGAAGGACGGCAAGGAAGTTGCCGCGCCCGGTAAGCAAGTTGCCGGGAAGAAGCCAAAGAATGGACCCAAGCCCGAGACTGAGTGCTTTTATTGCAAGGGAAGTGGTCACTGGAAGCGGAATTGCCCCAAATACTTAGCGGACAAGAAGGCCGGCAAAACAAAAGGTATATGTGATATACATGTAATTGATGTGTACCTTACCAGTACTCATAGTAGCTCTTGGGTATTTGATACCGGTGCAGTTGCTCACATTTGTAACTCAAAGCAGGAGCTGCGGAATAAGCGAAGACTGGCGAAGGATGAGGTGACGATGCGCGTCGAGAATGGTTCCAAGGTCGATGTGATCGCCGTCGGCACGCTACCTCTACATTTACCTACGGGATTAGTTTTAAACCTCAATAATTGTTATTTAGTGCCAAGTTTGAGCATGAACATTGTGTCTGGATCTCGTTTAATTCGAGATGGCTGCTCATTTAAATCTGAGAATAATGGTTGTTCTATTTATATGAGTGACATGTTTTATGGTCATGCTCCGATGGTTAATGGTTTATTCTTGATGAATCTCGTACGTGATGATGCACATATTCATAGTGTAAATACCAAAAGAGTTAAAATTGATAATGATAGTCCCACATACTTGTGGCACTGCCGCCTTGGTCACATAGGTGTCAAACGCATGAAGAAGCTCCATGCAGATGGACTTTTAGAGTCTCTTGATTATGAATCATTTGACACGTGCGAACCATGCCTCATGGGTAAAATGACCAAGACTCCGTTCTCAGGAACAATGGAGCGAGCAACCAACTTATTGGAAATCATACATACTGATGTGTGCGGTCCAATGAGTGTTGAGGCTCGCGGTGGCTATCGCTATGTTCTCACCCTCACTGATGACTTGAGTAGATATGGGTATGTCTACTTAATGAAACACAAGTCTGAGACCTTTGAAAAGTTCAAGGAATTTCAGAGTGAGGTTGAAAATCAACGTGACAGAAAAATCAAGTTTTTACGATCTGATCGTGGAGGAGAATACTTGAGTCACGAATTTGGCACGCACTTAAGAAAATGTGGAATAGTTTCACAACTCACGCCGCCTGGAACACCTCAGTGTAATGGTGTGTCCGAACGTCGTAATCGCACTCTATTAGATATGGTACGATCTATGATGTCTCTTACCGATTTACCGGTATCTTTTTGGGGCTATGCTTTAGAGACTGCCGCATTCACTTTAAATAGGGCTCCGTCGAAATCCGTTGAGACAACACCGTATGAATTATGGTTTGGGAAGAAACCTAAGCTGTCGTTTCTAAAAGTTTGGGGATGCGATGCTTATGTCAAGAAACTTCAACCTGAAAAGCTCGAACCCAAGTCGGAAAAATGCGTCTTCATAGGATACCCTAAAGAAACTATTGGGTATACCTTCTACCTCAGATCCAAAGGCAAGATCTTTGTTGCCAAGAATGGATCCTTTCTAGAGAAAGAGTTTCTCTCGAAAGAAGTAAGTGGGAGGAAAGTAGAACTTGATGAAGTGTTACCTCTTGAACCGGAAAATGGCGAAACTCAAGAAAACGTTCCTGAGGTGCCTGCACCGACTAGAGAGGAAATTAATGATGATGATCAAGATACTTCTAATCAAGCTCCTACTGAAATTCGAAGGTCCACAAGGACACGTTCGGCACCAGAGTGGTACGACAACCCTGTCTTGGAAATCATGTTGTTAGACAACGGTGAACCTTCGAACTATGAAGAAGCGATGGCGGGCCCAGATTCCGACAAATGGCTAGAAGCCATGAAATCCGAGATAGGATCCATGTATGAAAAAGAAGTGTGGACTTTGACTAACTTGCCCGTTGAACGGCGAGCCATAGAAAATAAATGGGTCTTTAAGAAGAAGACAGATGCAGATGGTAATGTGACCATCTATAAAGCTCGGCTTGTCGCTAAGGGTTATCGACAAGTTCAAGGGGTTGATTACGATGAGACTTTCTCACCGGTAGCGAAGCTGAAGTCCGTCCGAATCATGTTAGCAATTGCCGCATTCTACGATTATGAAATATGGCAAATGGACGTCAAAACGGCATTCCTTAATGGTTTCCTTAAGGAAGAATTGTATATGATGCAGCCGGAAGGTTTTGTCGATCCTAAGAATGCTAACAAGGTGTGCAAGCTCCAACGCTCGATTTATGGGCTGGTGCAAGCATCTCGGAGTTGGAACATTCGCTTTGATGAGATGATCAAAGCGTTTGGATTTACGCAGACTTATGGAGAAGCCTGTGTTTACAAGAAAGTGAGTGGGAGCTCTGTAGCATTTCTCATATTATATGTAGACGACATACTTTTGATGGGAAATGATATAGAACTCTTGGACAGCATTAAGGCCTACTTGAATAAGAGTTTTTCAATGAAGGACCTTGGAGAAGCTGCTTATATATTAGGCATCAAGATCTATAGAGATAGATCAAGACGCCTCATAGGTCTTTCACAAAGCACATACCTTGATAAGATATTGAAGAAGTTCAATATGGATCAATCTAAGAAGGGGTTCTTACCTATGTTACAAGGTGTGAAATTGAGCTCAGCTCAATGTCCGACCACGGCAGAAGATATAGAAGAGATGAGTGTCATCCCCTATGCCTCAGCCATAGGTTCTATTATGTATGCCATGCTGTGTACTAGACCTGATGTAAACCTTGCCGTAAGTTTGGTAGGAAGGTACCAAAGTAATCCCGGCAAGGAACACTGGACAGCGGTCAAGAATATCCTGAAGTACCTGAAAAGGACTAAGGAAATGTTTCTCATTTATGGAGGTGACGAAGAGCTCGTCGTAAAGGGTTACATCGACGCTAGCTTCGACACAGATCTGGATGACTCTAAGTCACAAACCGGATACGTGTATATTTTGAATGGTGGGGCAGTAAGCTGGTGCAGTTGCAAGTAGAGCGTCGTGGCGGGATCTACATGTGAAGCGGAGTACATGGCAGCCTCGGAGGCAGCACATGAAGCAATTTGGGTGAAGGAGTTCATCACCGACCTTGGAGTCATACCCAATGCGTCGGGGCCAATCAAACTCTTCTGTGACAACACTGGAGCTATTGCACTTGCCAAGGAGCACAGGTTTCACAAGAAGACCAGGCACATCAAGCGTCGCTTCAACTCCATTCGTGAAAATGTTCAAGATGGAGACATAGAAATTTGTAAAGTGCACACGGATCTGAATGTCGCAGATCCGTTGACTAAACCTCTCCCTAAGGCAAAACATGATCAACACCAGAATTCCATGGGTGTTCGATTCATCACAATGTAACTAGATTATTGACTCTAGTGCAAGTGGGAGACTGTTGGAAATATGCCCTAGAGGCAATAATAAAAGCATTATTATTATATTTCCTTGTTCATGATAATTGTCTTTATTCATGCTATAATTGTGTTATCCGGAAATCGTAATACATGTGTGAATAATAGACACCAACATGTCCCTAGTAAGCCTCTAGTTAACTAGCTCGTTGATCAACAGATAGTCATGGTTTCCTGACTATGGACATTGGATGTCATTGATAACGAGATCACATCATTAGGAGAATGATGTGATGGACAAGACCCAATCCTAAACATAGCACAAGATCGTATAGTTCGATTGCTAGAGTTTTCCAATGTCAAGTATCCTTTCCTTAGACCATGAGATCGTGTAACTCCCGGATACCGTAGGAGTGCTTTGGGTGTGCCAAACGTCACAACGTAACTGGGTGACTATAAAGGTATACTACGGGTATCTCCGAAAGTGTCTGTTGGGTTAACATGGATCGAGACTGGGATTTGTCACTCCGCTTGACGGAGAGGTATCACCGGGCCCACTCGGTAATGCATCATCATAATGAGCTCAATATGATCAAAGTGTTTGATCACTGGATCATGCATTACGGTACGAGTAAAGTGACTTGCCGGTAACGAGATTGAACGAGGTATTGGGATACCGACGATCGAATCTCGGGCAAGTAAAATACCGATTGACAAAGGGAATCGTATACGGGATTAATTGAATCCTCGACATCGTGGTTCATCCGATGAGATCATCGTGGAGCATGTGGGAGCCAACATGGGTATCCAGATCCCGCTGTTGGTTATTGCCCGAGAGCCATCTCGGTCATGTCTGCATGTCTCCCGAACCCGTAGGGTCTACACACTTAAGGTTCGGTGACGCTAGGGTTGTGAAGATATGTATATGCAGTAACCCGAATGTTGTTTGGAGTCCCGGATTAGATCCCGGACGTCACGAGGAGTTCCGGATTGGTCCGGAGGTGAAGAATTATATATTGGAAGTGCAGTTTCGGCCATCGGGAATGATCTGGGGGTCACCGGTATTGTACCGGGACCACGAGATGGGTCCCGGGGGTCCACCGGGTGGGGCCACCCATCCCGGAGGGCCCCATGGGCTGAAGTGGGAAGGGAGCCAACCCTTAGTGGGCTGGTGCGCCCCCCAAGGCCCACCCCCTGCGCCTAGGGTTGGAACCCTAGGGTGGGGGGGGGGCGCCCACTTGCCTTGGGGGGCACTCCACCCCCTTTGGCTGCCGCCCCCCTTGGGAGATCCAATCTCCCAGGGCCGGCGCCCCCCCAGGGGCCTATATAAAGGGGGGGAGGGGGGCAGCCGCACCCTTGCCTTGGCGCCTCCCTCTCCCTCTCCAACACCTCCTCCTCCTCCATAGAGCTCGGCGAAGCCCTGCCGGAGTACTGCAGCTCCATCACCACCACGCCGTCGTGCTGCTGCTGGAGCCATCTTCCTCAACCTTTCCTCTCCCCTTGCTGGATCAAGAAGGAGGAGACGTTACGCTGACCGTACGTGTGTTGAACGCGGAGGTGCCGTCCGTTCGGTGCTAGGATCTCTAGTTATTTGGATCACATCGTGTTCGACTACTTCATCCCCGTTCTTTTGAACGCTTCCGCTCGCGATCTACAAAGGTATGTAGATGCATCCGATCACTCGTTGCTAGATGAACTCATAGATGGATCTTGGTGAAACCGTAGGTAAATTTTTGTTTTCTCCAACGTTCCCCAACAGAGGTATCACTGGGCCCACTCGGTAATGCATCATCATAATGAGCTCAATGTAATCAAAGTGTTTGATCACGGGATCATGCATTATGGTACGAGTAAAGTGACTTGCCGGTAATGAGATTGAATGAGGTATTGGGATACCGTCGATCGAATCTTGGGCAAGTAAAATACCGATTGACAAAGGGAATTGCATACGGGATTGATTGAATCCTCGACATCGTGGTTCATCCGATGAGATCATCGAGGAGTATGTGGGAGCCAACATGGGTATCCAGATCCCGCTGTTGGTTATTGGCCGGAGAGGCGTCTCGGTCATGTCTGCATATCTCCCGAACCCGTAGGGTCTACACACTTAAGGTTCGGTGACGCTAGGGTTGTAGAGATATGAGTATGCAGTAATCTGAAAGTTGTTCGGAGTCCCGGATGAGATCCCGAACATCACGAGGAGTTCCGGAATGGTCCGGAGGTAAAGAACTATATATAGGAAGTGCAGTTTCGGCCATCGGGAAGGATTCGGGGGTCACCGGTATTGTACCGGGACCACCGAATGGGTCCCGGGGGTCCACCGGGTGGGGCCACCCATCCCGGAGGGCCCCATGGGCTGAAGTGGGGAGGGGAAGCAGCCCATAGTGGGCTGGTGCGCCCCCCTTGGCCCACCCCCTGTGCCTAGGGTTGAAACCCTAGGGTGGGGGGGCGGCGCCCCCACTTGCCTTGGGGGGTACTCCACCCCCTGGCCGCCGCCCCCTTTGGAGATTCAATCTCCAGGGCCGGCGCCCCCTAGGGGGCCTATATAAAGGGGGGGAGGGAGGGGCAGCCGCATCCTGAAGCCTTGGCGCCTCCCTCTCCCCTGCTACACCTCTCCCTCTCGCAGAAGCTCGGCGAAGCCCTGCTGCGATGACTGTTGCATCCACCACCACACCGTCGTGCTGCTGAATCTTCATCAACCTCTCCTTCCCCCTTGCTGGATCAAGAAGGAGGAGACGTCACGCTGACCGTACGTGTGTTGAACGCGGAGGTGCCGTCCGTTCGGTGCTAGGATCTCCGGTGATTTGGATCACGGCGAGTACGACTCCCTCATCCCCGTTCTTTGAACGCTTCCGCTCGCGATCTACAAAGGTATGTAGATGCATCCGATCACTCGTTGCTAGATGAACTCATAGATGGATCTTGGTGAAACCGTAGGAAAAATTTTATTTTCTGCAACGTTCCCCAACACTCACTAAGGTCTCTCTCTTTGTTAGGAGAGTCCTGACCGGATTATGACCGGCAGGACTGGGATGCGGACGACGAAGAAATTCGACGCCCACCCACCACTCACCTCATAGCCGCTATCGATGATTTAACCGACATGCTAGACTTTGACTCTGAAGACATCGACGGTATGTACGACGATGCTGGAGACGAACAGGAACCAGCGCCTATAGGCAACTGGAAAGCCACCTCGTCGTATGACATATATATGGTGGACACACCCAAAGAAGGCAACGGCGACGGATCAGCGGAGGATAACCCCTCCAAGAAGCAACCCAAGCGCCAACGTCAGCGGCGCCGCTCTAAGTCCCGCCAGAGCAAAAACGATGACTCCAGCACAAGAGATAATAACACTCCAGACAGCACCGAAGACAACCCCCTCCAGCAAGATTTAGCGCAGGAGTATGGAGAAGCCAGCCCCTCATGACAGAGCGGCAGATAGAGAGGAAGAGGATGACAATTACATGCCTCCCTCCGAAGATGAGGCAAGCCTCGACGACGACGAATTCGTCGTGCCTGAGGATCCCGTTGAGCAAGAGCACTTCAAGCGTCGGCTCATAGCCATGGCAAATAGCCTTAAGAAGAAGCAGCAGCAGCTTAGAGCTGATCAAGACTTGCTAGCTGACAGATGGACCGAAGTCCTTGCGGCCGAGGAATATGAACTCGAACGCCCCTCCAAGAGCTACCCAAAGCGCAGGTTGCTACCCCGTTTAGAGGAGGAAGCATCTAAACCTACATCTCCAGCGTATGACGCGGCCGACCGGCCACCTCGTGGCCGCGATAGAGAGGCCTCTCGGCCCATAACTCAAGCCGCACCCCGACGTCACTCAAAAAATACCAACGCACGGGGAAACACGCTAGACCTGCGAGATATGTTGGAGGACAAAGCAAAGCAAACAAGATCAATCTACGGATCGCGTGGGCGTCCCACAACACGAGACGATAACCGTCATGCCGGATACAGTAAAAGTAAATTCGGCCGGGCCGAACACAGCAGACAAAACTCATTTGAGCTACGTCGTGATATAGCCCAGTACAGAGGCGCCGCACACCCGCTATGCTTCACAGACGAAGTAATGGATCATCAAATCCCATAGGGCTTCAAACCCATGAATATTGAGTCATACGATGGTACGACAGATCCTGCGGTATGGATTGAGGACTATCTCTTCCATATCCACATGGCCCGCGGCGATGATCTACACGCCATCAAATACCTCCCACTCAAGCTTAAAGGACCAGCTCGGCATTGGCTCAACAGCCTGGCAGCAGAATCCATTGGGTGTTGGGAAGACCTGGAAGCCGCATTCCTCGATAACTTCCAGGGCACCTATGTGCGACCACCAGACGCCGATGACCCGAGCCACATAATTCAGCAGCCAGAGGAGTCGGCCAGACAATTCTGGACACGGTTCCTAACCAAGAAAAATCAAATCATCGACTGTCCGGACGCAGAGGCCCTAGCGGCTTTCAAGCATAACATCCGCGACGAGTGGCTTGCCCGGCACCTTGGACAGGAAAAGCCGAAATCTACGGCAGCCCTCACGACACTCATGACCCGCTTTTGCGCGGGAGAAGACAGCTGGCTGGCTCGTAGCAATAACATGTCAAAGAACCCTCGTAATTCGGATACCAAAGACAGCAATGGCAGGTCACTTCGCAACAAGCACAAGCGCCGCATTAATAGCGACAACACTGAGGATACGGCAGTTAATGCCGGATTCAGAGGCTCTAAGCCCGGTCAGCGGAAAAATCCATTCAAAAGAAGCACTCCGGGCCCGTCCAGCTTGGACCGTATACTCGATTGCTCGTGTCAGATACATGGCACCCCCGAAAAGCCAGCCAACCACACCAACAGGGATTGTTGGGTGTTCAAGCAGGTCGGCAAGTTAAATGCCGAGAACAAGGACAAGGGGCTACATAGCGACGACAAAGAAGAGCCCCGACCGCCGAACAATAGAGGACAGAAGGGTTTCCCCCCACAAGCGCGGTCGGTGAACATGATATACGCAACCCACATCCCCAAAAGGGAGCAGAAGCGTGCGTTAAGGGACGTATACGCGTTGGAGCCAGTCGCCCCAAAGTTCAACCCATGGTCCTCCTGCCCGATCACTTTCGATCGCAGGGACCACCCCACTAGTATCCGCCACGGAGGATTTGCCGCATTGGTTCTAGACCCAATCATCGATGGATTTCACCTCACTCGAGTCCTCATGGATGGCGGCAGCAGCCTGAACCTGCTTTATCAGGACACAGTGCGCAAAATGGGCATAGATCCCTCAAGGATCAACCCACAAAGACGACCTTTAAGGGTGTCATACCAGGTGTAGAGGCCCATTGCACGGGCTCAGTCACACTTTAAGTGGTCTTCAGATCCCCGGATAATTTCCGAAGCGAGGAGTTAATCTTCGATATAGTCCAGTTCCGCAGTGGCTATCACGCACTGCTCGGGCGAACCGCATTTGCACAGTTCAATGCGGTGCCGCACTACGCATACCTCAAGCTAAAGATGCCAGGACCTTGGGGAGTCATTACAGTCAATGGAAACACCGAGCGCTCTCTCCGAACAAAGAAGCACACAGCGGCCCTCGCGGCGGAAGTACAAAGCAGCCTCTCAAGGCAATTCTCCAGTCCGTCAATAAAACGCCCGGACACCGTCAAGCGCGCTCGAAGTAACCTACAACAAGACCGCCTGGCACATGCCGAGCAAGCATAGCAATGCGGCCCCAACCCCAGCCCTAACCAAACGGCGAAATCCGTGCTACGCGTACATAATTACGCTCTGAAAATACCATGGGCACAGGGGGAGGGGCATGACAACGGCATGCCCCAATACACGGCTCAACCGCACTAGGGGCTGCCGATTTTATCATTTTTTCTTACTTTCATGACTCTAATCTCCGGAAGACTTGCTCGGCAGTACAATTGCCGAACACACGATACAACACCCAGGGAGGCAGAAAGCTATGTCGCATTATGGAATCCCCAGGTGGTCTCTATAACGAGCAAAATACCTGCTTTAAATACCTTTCCGCAGCTCGCCCCTGGAGGGGACATGTCAGATAGTCCCATCTCTTGCTTATCGCACCATTTGTATCGTTCTGCCTTAATGCACCTTTTCGAATAAAAATGCATAGCTTCAGTCTATTATTGCATTCTCTATTCCTTTATCTTTTATGTATATATGTTCATTCGTGACATTCAGTACCCGTATACTTTGGTACGGCTAATACGCCAGGGGCTTAAGCACCCCATAATACGGCGTGAGAAGTCCGAACACTTTCACAAGTGCGGCACCCCGAACTTATAGCATTATATGCATCAGCTCCGAATCATGTCTTGGGTCAATAGTTGGGTTTGCCCGGCTCCCATGTTTTGGTACCTTATGTCCCGTTATATCGGCTAAGGTAGCGCTGGGAGAACTACTGCGATTGTGCCCCAGTTCAGCTGGGCTAAGCACCTTAGTAGAGAAAGCTAAAACTGACTGTCATGATAGGGCGAGAGCTGGTCGCTGTTCGAGAGGTTTCGAGTCCTTAAAGACTTATGCCGCTTAGAGCGAGGAGTCGGCTTTGTCCGGCCTAAGGCGTGTATAGCGCCCCGAACTCGGTCTTCCGAACACTAGGGGCTTCGCCAAAATTTAAAATTATAGAATTCTCTGGCTAAGTGAGAGTGATAACGCATTATAGTCCGATTGCCTTGTTCGTTGTGCTGAGCACCTCCCTCGAAGGACCCAAGAATGGGAAAAAGAGTGCTCAGGTTTTATCCCGAACACCCCAGCACTCGTGGCATGGGGGCAGAAGCCGACGACTCGCCATCTCTCAGGTTTAATAAACGGCCGCATAGAAGGTAATATTTTAAATTAAAACAAGCGTTGCATAGCGCACATTAACAAGTTTTCAGCGTATAGGATCACACGAGCAAGTTTACTCAAATATTACATCTTTGGAACATTCATCCGCCACAAGGCGGGCACCCTTCAGGACGCCCTCATAGTACATCTCAGGGTGGCGATGCTCCTTGCCCTGCGGTGGCCCATCCTTCACCAGCCGCTCCGCGTCCATTTTGCCCCAGTGTACCTTCACACGGGCAAGGGCCCTACGGGCGCCCTCGATGCAGACGGAGCGCTTGATAATCTCAAGCCACGGGCAGGCATCCGCCAGACGCCTCACCAGCCCAAAGTAGCTCCCAGGCATGGCCTCTCCAGGCCACAACTGGACTATGAGACCCTTCATGGCCTGTTCGGCCACCTTATGGAGCTCGATCAGTTGCTTCAGCTAGTCGCTCTAGAGCACCGAGTGTCCGGTCTCAGCATACTAAGATCAGAACACCTTCTCCGTCGAGCTCCCTTCCTCGGCCCGGTAGTAGGTGGCGGCATCGGACACGCTGCGGGGCAAATCTGCGAATGCTCCTGGAGAGCTCCGGACCCGGGTAAGTAACAAGTAATTCACTTTCACATGCTTGCTTCGCATATTGAAGGCCTTACCCGCTGCTATCTTCTTTATCGCCTCAATTTCCTGGAGGGCCTTTTGGGCTTTGGCCTTGGCAGACTTGGCGCTTTCGAGGGCCGTAGTGAGCTCGGACTCGCGAGTCTTCGACTCAAGCTCCAAACTCTCATGCTTTTTCACAAGAGCCTGGAACTCTTGCTGCACCTCGGCAACCCGCGCCTCTTGCTTCCCCCGCTCGCTGCACTCCGTGGCCGCTTTATCTTCGGCCTCGGATAGTGCTCGCTTCAGGGTCGCCACCTTGGTCGTGGCCCCTAGCACATCAATAACGATCCTATCATTTTTCGCAACTGCATCTTTTTTATATACACATACAGACAAGGCATTACGTACCTTGGTTCTCCTCAAGCTGCTTCTTGGCAAGGCCGAGCTCTTTCTCGGACCGCTCGAGGTTCTGCTTCAACACATCAACCTCCGCAGTCAGCGCGACACAGGTTAGCAGCGAAGCCTACGCACGCATCTCGACATAATTATGTTAGACTCCTGCGAATATTATTAGATCCTCTATTCGGCTTTTCTTTGTGAACACCGAACAGAGCATCAGGGGCTACTGTCTATGCGGTAATATTTTCACATATTTTTTACATACCTCAAAGCCCGTCAGAAGGCTAGCACAAGCTTCAGTCAGCCCGCTTTTGGCGGACTGAACTTTCTGGATCACCGCACTCATAATAGTGCGGTGCTCCTCGTCGCTGGAGGCGCCGTTAAGCACCTCCAGCAAGTTATCCGGTGCCTCCGATTGGACGGAGGTCACCGGCGCGGTAGGCTTCCCCTTCTTAGCGGGGGGCCGCCTGCCGGACTCCGGAACCGATGAAGGTTCCGGTGCGGTGTTCGTCCCAGGGCCGGACTTGGAGCCCCTGGGGGTCTTGCCCCCCTTGCGCATGGAGTCCGGGACGTCGCCTTGAGGCGCCCCCATGACTGCCTCCCCTCAATTTGGAACCTCTTGGGACAATACCTCGGCATTGTCCGCAGGGCAAGGGGAGGAGGCGGCCGGAAGTGAAAGGCTATTCACATCCGACGAACTCAAGGAGCCGCTCGACGACACGTCGATCCGGGCTCGGGGCGGACTGCATGATTATATTCCGCGTCAGGGAAAGCTGTGCAATAAAGGAACACTACGAGTCACTTTGGTGTCTGAATACTTACGACTTCGCCAGGGGCTTGGCCTTGGGCGTCCACTCCTCCTCGCTGTTGGTGGAGTAGTCCGGAGGAAGGGTCCTTCCCTTCTTGGACCCTCCGGCCTCCCCAGTTGGGGCGGACTTCCTTTTCTTCTCTCCCCCTGCTGGAGGGGAAGTAGCCTCTTTTCCCTCCTCCTCGTCTTCGTGGGAGGAGTGCGCCTCGGAGTCATCGGCCGATGAGTCCAACACCACCGGGCGTCGGGAACTCTTCCGGGTTCCCATGGCCTTCTTCTCCGGCACCACGTAAGGTGCCGGAACCAGCAGCTTCGCCAAGCGGGCGTCTGCTGGGCCTTCCGGCAAAGGAACCGGACAGTCGATCTGTCCGGCCTTCTCCTGCCAGTCCTGTCAAAGGTACGGGAGCTTAGATCCCGCATAGAGTCAAACTATGAAAAACGAGTATCCTGTAAAAGGTAAAACAGCTTACTGCGCTGGCTTGGCGCTTCACGCAGAATCCGCGATCCTCGGTAGTGGGAGGGGGGACCTCGGCGCCCTTGAATAGCACCTTCCAGGCATCCTCGTGTGTTGTGTCGAAGAGCCTGGTCAGAGTTTGGTGCTGGGCCGGGTTGAACTCCCACAAGTTAAAAGCCCGTCGTTGACACGGGAGGATCCGGCGGATGAGCATGACCTGGACTACGTTGACAAGTTTGACCTTCTTGTCCACCAGGTTTTGGACGCATGTTTGGAGTCCGGTCAGCTCTCCCGAATTACCCCATGACAGGCCCTTCCCTTGCCAGGAGGTGGGCCGCGTGGGGATGCCAGATCGGAACTCGGGGGCCGCTGCCCATTCAGGGTCACGCGGCTCGGTGATGTAGAACCACCCCGATTGCCACCCCTTTATGGTCTCCACGAAGGAGTCCTCGAGCCATATAACGTTGGGCATCTTGCCCACCATGGCGCCTTCGCACTCCGCCCGGCGGCCACCCACTACCTTTGGCTTGACATTGAAGGTTTTCAGCCATAAGCCGAAGTGGGGCTTGATGCGGAGGAAGGCCTCGCACACGACGATAAACGCCGAGATGTTGAGGATGAAGTTCGGGGCCAGATCGTGGAAGTCCAGGCCGTAGTAGAACATGAGCCTTCGGACGAATGGGTGGAGTGGGAAGCCTAGTCCGCGGAGGAAATGGGTGAGGAACACCACCCTCTCATGGGGCCTGGGGGTGGGGATGAGTTGCCCCTCATCTGGGAGCCGGTGCGCGATGTCGTCGGGCAGGTATCCGGCTCTCCTTAGCTTTTTAATGTTTCCCTCCGTGACGGAGGATACCATCCACCTGCCTCCCGCTCCGGACATGGTTGGAGAAGGTTGAGGTAGGAAACGCGAACTTGGGCGCTGGAGCTCGAGTGTGCAAAAGCGGATGAGCAAAGGAGGAAGAAGGAGTGGATGAGAAGGTGAATCCTTATCCCTTTATATGGGCGGACGAAACTAAGCGTCCCCACCAGCCTGGTAAAACTCGCTTATCCCCCAAGCGCCGTAATCAATGGCGCGGTTGGGTTACCCACGCCCGTATTGATGAGAATCTCGTGATAAGGGGACACGATCTCTGCTTGGACAAGACGTGCCAAGGAAACCGCTCGCAAAACGCGCTGAGGTGGGACAGTAAAAAACGATTCGAATGAAAACTTGGCTGTGGTGTGATGTCACGCTACAGAATACATCAGCAGATTAGATTTGTGAAAATGTTATTCTCTCTCTCTACGGTGGTATGTGGAACTTGTTTTGCAGAGCCGGACACGATCCTTGTGTTCAAAATCTTCTATGCAGTATTCGGAGGAGGAACCCGCCTTGCAATGCCGAAGACAATCTGTGCGCCGGACTCGTCGTCATTGAAGCCTGGTTCAGGGGCTACCGAGGGAGTCCTAGGTTAGGGGGTGTCCGAACAGCCGGACTATGACCTTTGGCCGGACTATGACCTTTGGCCGGACTGTTGGACTATGAAGATACAAGATTGAAGACTTCGTCCCGTATCCGGATGGGACTTTCCTTGGCGTGGAAGGCAAGCTTGGCAATACGGATATTTAGATCTCCTCACATTGTAACCGACTCTGTGTAACCCTAGCCCCTCCAGTGTCTATATAAACCGGAGGGTTTAGTCCGTAGGACACAACAACAACAACAACAATCATACCATAGGCTAGCTTCTAGGGTTTAGCCTCTCTGATCTCGTGGTAGATCTACTCTTGTACTACCCATATCATCAATATTAATCAAGCAGGAGTAGGGTTTTACCTCCATCGAGAGGGCCGGAACCTGGGTAAAAACATCGTGTCCCTTGTCTCCTGTTACCATTCGCCTAGACGCACAGTTCGGGACCCCCTACCCGAGATCCGCCGGTTTTGACACCGACACCCCCTATCCGGGATCCGCCGGTTTTGACACCGACACCCTCTTTCCTTCTCCTACTTCCTCTCCTTCCCCTTTTCCCCCTCCGGTAGAAGGAAGAAAGGGTGGGGCCGAATCCTACTAGGACTGGAGTCCTAGTAGGACTCCCCTCTCCCTGGCGCGCCCCTTGTTGGCCGGACACCTCCTCCCCTCCTTTATATACGGGGGCAGGGGGCACCCCAAAGGCACGACAGACAATCTCTTAGCCCTGTGCGGTGCCCCCCTCCACATTTCAACACCCCAGTCATATCGTTGTAGTGCTTAGGCGAAGCCCTGCGCCGGTAACTTCATCATCACCATCACCACGCCGTCGTGCTGACGAAACTCTCGCTCGGCCTCAACTATATCAAGAGTTCACCGAGCTGAACGTGTGCAGATCGTGGAGGTGTCATGCGTTCGGTACTTGATCGGTTGCATCGCGAAGACGTTCGACTACATCAACCGTGTTACTTAACGCTTCCGTTTTCGGTCTACGAGGGTACGTGGACACACTCTCCCCGCTCGTTGCTTTGCATCACCTAGATAGATCTTGCGTGATCGTACGATTTTTTTTTAAATTACTACGTTCCCCAACAAGGATCGGTCATATAAAAGGCCTAGCGATTACGGACTCCTGGCGGCTGGAACCCTAGCCGCCGCCAGGAGAGTCCAATCTTCCAACGTCGTTCTCCGACGACTCCCCTCTGCCGGCGACCTCGGTCATCGGTGGTGAGGGGGTCGCTGGTTCCACGCGTGTTGATTGTTTTTACTCTTTCGTAGTCTAGGTTTTAGGCTGTTCATCGTCTTCTTCAGCGATGACGATGACGGCGCTGAATAAAGATTCTTCGGATCCTTCCCTGACAAGGCCATCGGTTTTATGGTTGGGGATGGATTAAACCAGTCTGTTCAAGCAAGGATGGCGTGGCGGTGGCGGCATCCTCGTGGTGGACCTGTGTCCTCGGGCTCCATCGTTGCCACGGCGTTTGCTCCAGCGTCGGCGTGGAGCTTGGGAGGTAGTCCAGGAGTGGATGCAGATTGTGGTCTGCATCGACGATATCTGGAAGACGGAACGTGTGCTGGGTTCGTGGTTCGTGGATGTCAAGTATGGTTTCCTCCTTCGGCGTCTTAGTCATGGTGGGGGTGCCAGATGTGAGATGTGGAGTTCGATGACGTGTCCGGGGTGTTGCCCCGGTCTGATTCGTTCAACGACAAGGGCTTCACTTTTGGTGAGCCACTTTAGAGGTCCACAAAGCTGCATATCAGCAATGGAGCCGCATCGAGCTCGGATGAGGAGGTGATCCGTCATTTTTCTCTTCGGTCGGTGGCTGCTATGGTGGTGCCGGAGGCAGATGACGGGCGTTGGTGTGAAACCCAGAGATATTCTGCTATTTTTTCAATTTTGTCATGTCAGTCCTTACTTGACTTGTAAATTGATCTTTATGATATGAATGAGACACGTACTACCAGGAAAAAAAGCATCCCAATAAACCCCAGTCGTCCGGACTCGATTCGTACCGATCCCTCTATTAGTCTATTCCTCTTCCTGACCTAACGGCGGCGGCGAGCCGGCGGTGTGCTTCTGCCTCCTGCTCCCCCGTCCACACCTCCACCCCGACACCTGCCCCTCTCACTCTAAGGCGTTAGGAGCAGCTCGCCGAGTCGCCAGCTCGTGATATCGACAACATCAACCCAGCCGCGGGACCCATGGCTTCTGTTCCGCCACTCCAGGTCTCCTTGGACGAACACGAAGGTTCTGGCCAAGAGGGTGTTCAGGAAGTTCATGAGATCGCTAATGGAACCGAATCAAATGTGAAAAGGAGAAAACAAAGGTATATTCACACATCGCATCCTCCTTGTTGTACCTCAACATTAGCATCGTAGACTCTTGATTAATTACAACCTGTTTTCATCTTTTATTTCCCAGGGAAATAGAGATCAGCGCCTTGGAGGAAAGGGCGTTGCAGAAAGGTATACCGCAGACTCCAAATGAATTCGAGAAGTTGGTTAGGAGCTCTCCAAATAGCAGCTTCGTCTGGATAAAGTATATGGAATTTTGGTTCGACCTTGCAGATGTTGAGAAAGCACGTTCAGTAGCCGAAAGGTAACGTCTGCTGAATAAGGATAATTCTTTTGAGACTCTATTTCGAGTAACCAGTGGTGATAGGAAGTTACTGTTCTGAAGAACGAAGTCCAATGAAAATGTTCAATTCATAATAATCTTCTATTATGCAAAGACATCTAGTTATATGCTTGTTTCTTTGCTGAATTTTTGCTTACTTCAAACATGTTGCATGAACTGTCATCTTAATTCAAGTGTCCCTCGTGTTCATTAGGGCTTTGAGAACAATAAACATTCGAGAAGAGGATGAGAAACTCAATGTATGGGTAGCTTACTTTAACCTTGAAAATGAATATGGGAGTCCGCAAGAGGTAAGTTGCAACTTGCAAATGACACTACATTACGTTTCCTTCTTCCTGCTGTCCTAGTTGATACTGATCTGTCTTCGGTATATACAAGGATGCCGTCAAGAATATATTCCAAAGAGCCGTGCAGTATTGTGATCCCAAGAAGGTGCACCTGGCTCTTCTTGGAATGTATGAGAGGACTCAACAGCATCAACTGGCAGATGAACTTCTTGATAGAATGACCAAAAGATTCGGGACTTCGCGCAAGGTTAGCTTGTCAATTTGTTGTCTGTATTTGGAGCAAATATATGACTTGCATGATGCAATTGTAGATCTGGTTCCGCCGCATTCAGTTTTCTCTCAAGCAAGGCGAGGGTGTTGATTACATCAACTTTGTCGTAAACCGCGCGCTTCTAGGTCTGCCACAGCGCAAGCGTATAAGGTTTCTCACGCAGACCGCCACCCTGGAGTTCAAGTGTGGGGTGCCTGAGGAAGGGAGATCCAGATTTGAGCTGATCCTATGGGATCATCCAACAAGAACAGATCTTCGGAGTCTTTACCTTGATCAAGTAATATTGCATTTGCAAACTGTGTCCTGTATTTGTTATCATCCCGTAAACCTTTTCAATTTAACTGAAGCAATGGTCTTTTGTAGGAAATTCGACTTGGTGACACGGAAATTATACGGGCATTATTTGAAAGGGTGATATCCCTTAGTCTTCCTCCAAAAAAGATGAAGGTTCGGCTCATTCTTTGTGTATCCTGCTCTTACTTACTATTGAATAAATAGTATGAAAACCTATACATGCACAAAACTCAATCAGATCTATTTTTGTAATGCCTCTTGCTTCTTAGCGTACTGATCCGTATTTCACCCATTTTTGTCTCATTTTTTTGCTCGATGGAGCTTAAATTGTATAGCTAAGATTGCAAGGCTGTAATTTAGTGTATGGTTCAGTTTGTTGGGCCGAGCTCAAGCGTGAATTCCATCTCTCTTTACTACTCCCTCTGTCCTAAAATATAAGAACGTTTTTAATACTACACTAGTGTCAAAAACGTTTTTATATTATGGGACGGAGGGAGTAAATCTGTCCTCTTTCCTGCATATGCATCTCTTACTGATTTCTATTCATTTTCCCATGTGGGATATCCTGATTTATTGTCTGGAAAGATCAACTATTTGTTTGACTGAGGACTCTAACCTACCTGATATTTGCCATTCACAAATTTCGTGTACTCATTTTCATCAAAGTCTTTGTTAGGGTTTTCCTTGCATTGATATCAGTTTAATTTTCATACCATGCTCATCATTTGCAGTTCTTGTTCAAGAAATACCTGCGATATGAGAAGTCTCAGGCCGATGAAGAAAGAATCGACCATGTGAAGCAAAAGGCACTCGAGTTTGTGAACATGCCCTACGAATAAGCATGACGCTCACTTAATGTCAAAGAAAATTCCTGTGAAATGCATTCGCCTATGGAATAGTAAAACTCTTAGGTCAGCTCAGTACTTTATTCTTTTGAGAAAACTACTCCTTCCGTCTCATAATGTAAGATATATTTTGACACTACGCTAATATTAAAAAACGTCTTACATTTTGAAACGGAGGGAGTACCTCATAAAACGTTTCTTTTGAAGGGTCCTGTGTGCATGTCCAGTTATCTCGTATCCCTATCTGGAATTGTTGGACTAAGAATGTGTATGCAAGCTTCTTTTGGTTAACTAACTTATTGTTGACCCTCCATTGTTCTTCACCATCTTGTTTTCTTTTTGTATTGAGACATGAATGTTTCTTAATGACATTGTGAATGATATTTCAAATGACTAATTCGGATGCCATTCTCTTCTGAGACAAGGTTTTCTTTAGCATTCAATTTGCCTTTTCTGAATTGGTGTTAGTAATGGCATGGTGGTGTCTGATTGTCATGTCATTACAAAGGTGCTTATTGGGTCTGAATATACCCAAAAAGGACCCGCACAAACAACATGATACCACACCCATGCACTCAAGGCAGGATACAACGGTGTAGAGAAACGGCAACAAAGCCGAGCTTGACGAACTAGGACTCCCAGACGGCGCCTTCAAGGGGCTAGCCCGCACATGAGCTCTGATCGCGAGCACCACGTCTCCCACCATCAAGGCCGCTGCCCCGGAGTTCGAGACCACCCCACCTCCGCCGTTGAGGTACACAAATGCCGCCGACCGAAGAAGGGCGAAAGGTGCCGCCTTCGCCCCAAACCGCCCCCTGGTAGGAAGGGGGGCCCAGCCAACCGGAATATAGGCAGGAGAAGGTCGTCGGCAACAGCCGGCCACACCACAGCCATTGCACCACACCATCAGGGACCAGGGCCACCGCCACGACACATCTGGCACCTCCAGATTCCGGCGACGGCAAAGGCCGGGAGGCACCCCTACCTCCCTGCCCGGATTGCCCCTGCCCCACCGGTCGGCCATCGACGCATCGCGTGTTGAGCTGCCTTCACCACCTAGCAAGAGCAGCCGTCGCCCGATGCACCAAGTATCCGCGCGAAGGAGGGGAAGCTCACCACCACTGCTCCACCTCCACCCCACCAGCAGACTGCCACGGCAGGGGCGACCAACCGTGGCCCGCACCTCGCGAAGGATAGATCTGAGCGCCCCGTCGACGGAGCCTACCGTAGATGACGCCCCCGGCCACCACTTGTGCCCCTCCACCATGACACCTGTCATGGGGCCGACACCCTCCGCCGCCATTCAACGCCGGCGCGCCGCCGCACTACAACGCGTCTGTCGCCCAGCGTTACAATCCCAGCCAGCCGCCAAGTCTCGTGCTGAGGCCGCCGCCACCGCTGGTGGCGACCGGGCTTTGCCTGACCGCGCCCTTAGGCTGCGGCAAGGGAGGAGGGAGAGGTGGAGGGGAGGGCTTGGCGGCGATAGCAACTAGGATTCCTCCTCGATCGCGCGCATGGCGACACGAGGGGGAGGGGAGAGAAGGGGGTGTCCGATTTCCCACACTTTGCTTTTCTGTCTCGGGTCTGAATATTTGGGTCCTTTCTTCATATGTTGCATTATGAAATGTTCTATATTTTAGTTGTATAATTGTTTCTAATTTAGAGACACAAACAAACAACTTTGTTTGAAATTTGCTTGTAAAAATATGCACTAATACATAACCCGAGGTTGACATTCTCATTAATTTTATATCCAAGCCAGTTAGTTCAAGCTTCCCAAGGTTATCATGTTCTTTTTATGTGAAGTTACTTTCTCTCTGTTGGGTGTTATTCAGCTTGCTATAACGGCACTTCCTTCCGCCGTTTCTCTAACCAGTTCAGGTGGATGCCTGAGGCACTGAACTTTTTTTTCTGTCTTTATTAAAATCTGACTGAAATGCCCCCGCAAAAAAAATCTGACCAACGTGCTTCATGCCCCATAGGATTAGAAATGACCTAATAAAGGCTAAATTCGGAAACTAAAACTTTGTCATATGTACTATTTATTCATCTATTGTCACCTCACTTATAGAGGATCGGATGCAGCAATGCGCGTCTTTTATCCGAGTACTACTACCTCTGTGTAAGACGTTTTGCCAATTCAAGATAAACTTCCAAAGCATCTTATATATAAGAACAAAGGGAGTATATATGTATGTATAATGAATATGCCCTTCAGAATTAGTGGTGGACAAGGTTGGCTTTCTCCAAATGGGTCAAAAACTTTGTTTTCCATTGCGCCATCAAGTTACTATGCAAGGGCCTCATGACATGAGTCTGATACCTGCTCATCAGTAGCTTGCCCTAAACCGTAAACTTGGGCTCCTTTGTGAGAATCGCCTTGGCCTTCATGTCAGTGAAGATGATATTCCTACCGAGCCGTTGTACGGCGTCTGTGACGAATCTTGGCGGTACGGTCCTTGACCCTCTTGGCGTGCCCACGGAACTTGCGCAACTCATACTCGTCCATACAGGTAAAGTTGGATTCCTTTTCTTGTTCCAACCTTTTCCTAGATAGCTCCTCATCTTCAAGTAGCGATTCTAGTTCGTTTCCACGAAACTCGCCCATCCAGCAGGGCGTGTACGGGAAAGCTGCGTCCGTCACTCCGCATGGTAGCCCGCAGCTGGGATCAAAGTCTGCTGGACACACATTGCCCAAGTCCTGAAATTTTGATTTGTTCCAATCATAGGACATTCCTCTTACTTCTCTCCCCGATGAAATCAAAAAGGCAATCTTTTTATAAGGATGAAATCCAAGAAAGTAAAGACCATCGTGATATCCCTCTTCAGCGTTGTCTTCAATGCCAATAATGTTATCCTCGTCAGAGTTCCAATCATATTTCTCTTCCACCGGCGCTCTGTAATCTCGATATTTGTTACCATTGTGCTCAAAGAACCGCTTACGATGGTTAACATCCTGTAAGATCCATGGCCTGCCCGGTTGGTCCTCACGTTCAAAGATCTCAAGATGGGTCTCATGTTTTACCACCCACTCTATTCGGCTGCTGCATGATTCGTTGAGATACGAAAGCTGAAGAAATCCATCCCAAGTACATATTGCGAAATACACCCCTCTCAGTGATCTCCCCAAATGGCGGTCGGGATGTATGGTATATGGTAGCTTAATTACACTATACGTGTGATCTGACAAGGACATTCTGCAAAGAGTAACCAGTAGGATGCATATTAATAGCAAGCAATCTAACCGAGTCATGAATTTGTTAGAGTGGAATGGTGACCAAGAAGAGTAAAAAACTACTCCCTCCGTCTCATAGTATAAAAGCGCTTTTGACACTAGTACGTACCTCGTAAGATAGCCATGCTGGCAGTGGACGTACAATGCGCTTTGCCAATAGACGGCTTGATAACGATACCGATCGTCCTCTGAACCCCTCTGCATGTTGGCGACGATCCCTGCAGCCTCCCCTTCCCGACGGAAGGTCCTCTTTTCCCACCGCTGAGTCGCCGACGAGAACACATGCATCACGCATGATGCGGGAGGCCACTCCGACTCGAGCAACGGGTCGTCGTCGTCGTCCGATTCGCCGGCGGCCGGCACGCGTGGGATCAGAAAGACCTCGTAATGGGGCGACACGGCGGGCTCGAAAGCGAGGTAGGCGGTCTGGCCGGACCCCGGCACGTGCGGCCGGGGGCATTGGGGCAGACGCGTCCACCGACGCGTGGCCGGGTTGACGACGTACTCGCACGGCCGTGCATCGTCGCTCGTATCACGGCAGAGCAGGAGCCCGTTGCAGTGGTCCGTGACCTTGACGCCCATCGTGCATGGCAAGAAGTCCAGCCCTCCGCAGATCGCCGGGCCCGTCGAGGGGCGGGAGAAGAACTCCGAGAAGGTGAACCGGGGGAAGTTGATGAAGATGCCGCGTACGGAGCGCGAGAGCAGATGGCCGCGCAGGCGGGCGTCGACGGTGTCGCGCCACGCCCTGCAGACCCGCCGGGCCGAGCCCAGGCTGTGCGGCTCCAGGCGCCGGAGGACCTCCGCGGTGACGTCGCCGGGTAGCATGGCGAGCTCCGGTGCCATGGTCGATCGATCTTTCTCGCCGCTCCCTCCTTTTAGTTTCCAGTCGTCCGCAGGCTGCAGGATGCAGGATGTTAACGAACTACTTCTTTTTTGCGTAGGTTAACGAACTACTTGGAACGTGGTGCAATCTTGGACTATAACGAACGCGGTTGGAGACGTATTCGGCCAGGAGTAGTATGCGGACGTATTGTAGGCGGTCAAACGGCCCAACTGTTTTGTTTTCTAGGACAACGGCGCAACTGATATGTATCGCAATACTTGTCTCAAAAAAAAAAGAAATTGTCTCTAAAAAAATGTATCGCAATATGGCCAGTTTCGGGTAATATGCCTTTTTTTAGATTCACCTGTAATTTTATTCATGCTCATAACAATTACAGGTACACCGATTTGGATCTAAAATCCAAAAAAATTCAAAGTAACTTCTATCACTAAGAATTAGAATGAAATCTCTAGAAAACCTTCTTCACGGTATCAATCTCTGTTAGAAGAAATATCCCAAAGCCTCCGCTAAAGAGACTGCAATTGGATTGGAGAAACAATATTGACACTCTTTCACCCGCACGAACATTACCAATAATGGTTTTTGAAAACGCCTTGAGTCGCCCATCCAAAAAAATGGGAAGTCTTGATCGCTGAACGTACTTGGGCCGGGGATGATCACCTAGAAGTGCGGGCCATCGAATCACAATATTTTCACCTTGTTATAAATAAAAGGTTTCAACTCCACAAAGAATTAAACCAACAAAAAAATTGACACACCAATATAAACTCATCAGATCCGAATATAAATATGGCCAGTTAGTGTGATACATTGGCGCCACACATTTATGTATGGCCTGGCCCATCTAATCATCTCCAATAGTTCCAATTTTGGGTAGTTTCTCAAACCTTTGGCCCGGTATTCCGGAGGTTTTTCTTCTTCTGTGTTTCTATGCCGGTTTTACTTGGCTTTGTTTGGGTTTCAAGTTACTTTTTCTTTTCTTTTTTGTTTTTGTGGTTTATTTTTCTTTATTTCGTGATTTTTTTCATATTCGTGAAATTTTGAAAAATATCTCCAATTTGTCAAAAAATCAAATTCACAAACATTTATTAAATCATAAAATTTTCAAATTCATTGAATTTTTTTCAATTTTGATGAAAAAACAAAATCCTTTTTTAATTCAATATTTTTTTAAACAATTGACAATTTTTTACATTAATGGATATTTTTAGCATTCACAAACATTTCATTTTTGTGATATTTTTTAATTTGTAAAGTTTTTTGCTTCATAATTTTTATAATATATAAATAAACCAATATTCGGGTTTTCTAAGTAGCGCTTTCTGGTCAAGAGAAGGAAACGCAGCGAACCTATAGTACAAGTACAGCGAACAGAGCGATCAGTAATGGGCCTATAACTCTTGAAACCTTTCCTGGTTTTGGGTAGCTGCATTCGATTGGTTTTGCTCGGTTTCCTATTTTTTGGGTTTCAGTTCGTTTCTTTCTTTTTCTTTTTTCCTTTTGTTCATGTTTATTTTATTTTCCCTTCCTTTTGATTTTAATTTTTAGGAACGTTTTCAAAATCCATGAAGTTTTTCTAAATTTGTGCATATTCTTCAGATGCCCAAACTTTTTAAAATTTGTGATAAAAATACAAATCCGTGAAGATTTTCAAATTCACAAACTTTTTTCAAAATATGTGAACTTTTACAGTTCTTGAACTTTTTTAAAACCTGTGAGAATATTTATAACGTTTTTTAATCTATAAGAAAACTGCAACCTATTTTTTTTTAGAACGAGCTAGCCTAGCATAGCTTTTTTTGTTCTTTTGTTTTGAGGGCAGCCTAGCATGGCTAGCGATGAAAAAGTCAACCCAAGCGAGCAGCAGCAAACAGACTGCTGTATGGATCAAACATGCCCCAAGGGCAAAGGCCCAAAGGGCAAGGCCCAGCTATGAGGAGACAGAACGAGTGGTGGTTCTACGTCCGAAATCACTAGTTGAGAAGTACTTGTTGCAAAGATCACTTCAACTCCCTTGGTTGCGACAAGTGACACACATGCAGCATGCCACTTGTCGCAACCTGGGAGTTTTTCTTTTTTTTCATAGATCCGTTTATTCAAAACGTTTTATCTCTCAAACCGTATGTCCAAATCTCGAACCGTTTTCATCGTTGGATTCCTCGCGTTGAGATTTTCAAAACTAGATCCCATGTTGATAGGTTTTGACGAACTTTTTTTCATGAAAAAAACAGACGAAAAAACCGAATCGGGAGCACGGATTTTTTCCCTTTACAAAAGAGGCACGCCCGTGCCTCTCACGAAATCACAACCGTGCCTCTCGCGGAAGCAAAACCGTGACTCTCACAGAAGGAAAAAAAACGCGTTTTTTTCGTTTCCGAGGAGGCACGGCCGTGACTCTCGCGAAAGCACAACCGTGTCTCTCGCGGAAGCAAAACCGTACTCTCGCGAAACGAAAAAAAACAGAAAACGCATTTTTTTTCGTTTCCGAGAGGCACGGCCGTGACTCTCGCGAAAGAAAAAAAATAAAAAACGCGTTTTTTTTTCGTTTCCGAGAGGCACGGCCGTGATTCTCGGGAAAGCAAAATCGTGCCTCTCACGGAAGCAAAACCGTAACTCTCGCGAAAGGGAAAAAACGCGTTTTTTCACGCAATTTTTTTTTAAAAAAAATTATTTTGACCGAAAAGCTAAGGAAGACCGGTAGAAAACCAAAATGTTGAAAAAAATAGAAAAAAAAACCGTTTAAAAAGCCGAAAACGCGTGCGAAAAAAATCCGGAGGAAGCGCCCAGAGCGCGACACGTGGCGAATGGCTGAGAGCGCGTCAAGTGACGCTGATCGTTGCGAGGCTCCGAAGGAGCGCTCGTTAACTAGTTACTCTCTTCTATGTCGGTTTTGAACCGTTCCATCAAGTTTTGGGAGGCTTCAAGGCCATTTTTACGTATTTCTCAGTCAGGTGTTTTTTGCCAGGTTTTTCATATTTCCTTTTTACAGTTAAAAAAATCACTTTTTAAAAAATATGATGAATATCTGATTTTTTTATGAATTTTAACATTTTATAAAAAACTGAAATTACAATTTAAAATTTATTTCCAAATTTTGAAATCCATAAATATTTTCCGAGTTCATTAACTGTTTTCCAAATTCATGATCATTTTAAAAATATGAATATTTTTCAATTTCATGAAAAAATATCAAAATCATGTCCATTTTAGACTTCCTGAACTATTTCCCATTTCTTGAACACTTTCAGTCAGAATTTTTTAGTCCATGAATATTTTTCAAATTGTCGGACTTTTTATAAATTTTTGAGCATTTTTTAAATTTACAAACATTTTTGTAATGCAGGAACAATTCTTTAAATTAACGAACAAATTTTAAATCTGTGATAATAAAATTATGTTTTTTTTAAATTCCCTGAAGTTTTTACAAAAACATTAACATATTTTAGTTTTACCAACATTTTCATTACTTAGAAATATAAACACATTTTATTTTTATTTTTAGAGATTTCTTGGAAATAGAGAAAAAGAAAGTAAATATGTGAAAAATAATGAAAGGAACCAATCCTGTTACTCCAAGGGCGTTGCTTGCTAGGGAGGGGAAATTTTTTTAGCGATGTGCTGGGTTGTTCCCTAGGAGGTTAGGCACTAGTAGTTGACCCAGTACAGAGCATTTGGAGGCAACATGCGTGATGCAGCTCGCAACGGACGAGTATTGCACAACCTGCAAGATGAGTCGGATCAAAGCTGAAGTTTGATAATCTAAATAGAGACTAGCCGGTCTATATTATTTGGAAATTGGGTTATATATGTCTAACCATAGGATTGCGGATGCTAGGGTTGCCAAGGTCGACCATGGAATTAAAACATAGGTTCACCACAAAGAGCATGGGGGCATAATTGGTTGTTGGGGATGGGCCAAGGTCACCTGATCCGACTCTTTCGGGGCTCCGGCGATCCCGAGGCGTCGGCGCCCAAAAATTATAGAAAAGTTAGCCATCTTGAAGTTTTTATGTTGCATGGTATGGTTTAGCAAGCTGCAAGCTTGTGTGGGGTTTGTTGCATACGCACGGGCAACATGTTGTGATGATTATGGGCACTTTGTTGTAAGTGTTGTGTTTATGTTAGGAAGTTGTTTCATTAGTATGTTGCATATGTTGTAATGATTTTCTCCATCCGTTTGTTGTGACCGATGGGAATCTGTTACATACGTAGGACAAAAATGTTGTGTGCTAGGATTTTTTTTCAAGAGGATCTCATTAAGGTTTCCCACCATCAACCATGGCTTATCACTATGATTTGTCAGAGTACACAACAATTTCCACGTCTTGTGCTTCTCATCAGTCTTGGATTATCCATAAATACCCATAAACCGCCATTCAAAACCATGTTCCTCCTTTATTTTCGTATCAATGTGGTATCGAGAGCACCACCCACCTTTCATTTGCAACGCATTCCTCCAAAACACAACAAAGACCACCACTCTAACCATTGCCTTTTGCACCACCTAGTTAAGGAGCCCTAACTTCCACTCATTCAAGGTCTTGTTTATCTGTTCTAGTCTCAAACAAGAAGAGCACATCGGGGTCCTTCTCCTGGACGTCCAGGAGTCCTCGTAGTGTCGGGCCATTCCCAAAACCCTGATAATTCTGCGCCACAATCTTCATTGGTTCTCGCTGGGCTGATATGTCAACCCCGCTTCATTCTTTTCGGACATGCTGAAATCAATCTTAAGCCTCTTCCTCTACTCAATAGTTTGGTCTACCTCCATAATCTCTGTACCCAGCCCACGCTTAGCCCCTACATGCACTCTCAGGGGCTCATGGACTGCCCCCATAGCCCTGGTTGTGCGTTTATATTTCCCAACGTTCTTTCCTATCGTATTCTCCCCTTCTCTCTGTCTGGTTTCCCAATAGCCGTTGTTGCGGCTTCCTTATCCTTCTCCGCCCTAGCCCTATTTAAAGCCTTTTCCTCTTTCTCTCTTCTCATTCTTTGTGCTTCCTTCTCTGCCTCTATACTGCCAAGATCACTCCTTGCATCCTCTACTCTATCATCCATCTCCTTGTCATGGGCACCTACCCCACCTCTAGCAGCTCCCATCTCCCTACTAAATGAAACGTCAATTGTTTCCGCGAGTTAGCAGTTCTGTTGGAGGAGCCGAGAGATTTTTCAGAGGATTAGCGACCTTGTTATCCTTGCCCGAAGACCCAGTAGTATTGCTACCTCATCTAGTGTTGTCCTTCTTCCATGAAATATCACCATTCCTTGATCTCCCACCCCATCTTCCATAGCTATCACCCCTGCTCGAGTACCATCTCCTCTTCCACTACTCCATCTACTCCCCTCCTCGCCACCCCCTTCCCGTTCTCGATAAACACCTTCAGCCCCTTTCTATATTGGGGAGTTCTCACTTTTTTCAGTTTGATCTTGCATTCATGAGAACCTATCTCAATTCTCTCAATATGCACACATGCTACCTCACCATGGATGCCACCTCGTCACCCGCTAATTATTTCTCCTAACATGTATGGAAATTCTATTTATATTCTCTCTCAACATGCACACATGCTACCTCATGAATCACACTAATTATATTCTCACAACATGCGTGGGAAAATACTACTTATATTCTATATATATTTACAACTATATAGTAATCAAATACAATATGTAGATTATATCTATTTTTATTTCATTTAACTATTATCAAAAAATATTGCAACCAATCCCCGCCGCAACGTACATGATATCATCTAGTTTTTACTTAAAGTGAACCCATATCTTTTCCTCCTTCATGTCGTCCCTCCACACCATTATAGTAATCCAACTGCCTCTCATCGCATCAATGGTTCAGCCACTAACATTTTTACTCGGATTCGCATGAACTTTCACATTACCATCCCATCAGGGCCCACATCTACCACTCGTGTTTCTCCCATCAAATTTCCGAGCAACTCCCATTATCATGGTGCATATCACCCAACGACAGATCATACGCTCTTACCCACATAGTGACATACTTGAATTCATAATCCTCAATCCATCTGGATTGGACAAATTCCTCCAGTAGTAGCAGATCCTTCTCAAAAGTCCATGCCCCTCCCTCCCCCACCCCACCCCCCCCCCCCCCCCCCCGCCCCAGCCTTCCGCTGATTTGGCTCCTGCCTGAATGTAAATAAGTAGATGCCCCCCCCCCATATCCCTTATCCCTGCAGTCCACACCCCTCGGCGGGCTCCATGCTCATCCCAGAGACGGGGCGAGGGCATACGCATAGGTTGGTTTCTCGGAGAAAAACTTTGTCATACCTCTCAGTTCAATCATGCCCACCATACCGAACCTGGCCAATCGATCTTAATTCCCTTCCTCTCCGCCTCCGACAACTTCAACCCCTTCAGCATACCCTCAACCTTGTCCATCGATGCAGAACAAAACCATACCGATCCAAACTAGGGGACTTGGTGTTTTATGATCGCGTGCCCTAGATCACCTGAAAGGTGATGGGTGGAGGTGGGGGAATGTTAACCTAGACACTAGGGTTTCACTGGGGAAGGAGAAGGGGTGGTCAGGGGTTGAGCACGTCACATCAACGGGGGAAGAGTGCATGTCAGCCAAGAAGGCAAACCCTAACTAACGATAGCGACAGACATCACCTCGAGGTTGCCTAACACAAAAACCCACACACGGGAGGGACCTATGGATCAGTGTGGTCCTAATCCCACGCAATGTGTGTGATATAATGCAAAGAGAGAGGGGAAGGACAGGGAGAGGAGGAAAAAGACCAAATCAGTCCACATAGATTTATTTAAAAAAAAATGCCAACTCAGCCGGACAAGCAGACCTCATCTATCATAATCGTTGTCCAAACAAACTCAGCAAGCGGTCACTGTATTCAATGAAAAATAGGTTTTTCGTCAATGAATCAGTCACAAATCGTAAAGTTTTTGACAGTGCTACGGCGGGCTTACGCCGGCCTGAACCATTTTCACAAATCATAAAGTGATGGCCGACAGCTAATCACGCCGCGATAGTAGTGGTTTTGTGGGATTGACTCCGGCCGTGCCTGGCCTGCAATCAACAACATACGGCTAACCTGCAGATGTCCAGGATCATGACCTTGAAGGCTACTTCAGAACAGCTATCTGACACAAGACCAAGTCTTCATTGGTAAGTCGAAGGCAGGACTCAAGTGGAATTGGGGAAGGATGTCTTCCAACGCCCTGCGCACAAAGGACCAACACCAGCGACGCACCGTATGCAAGTTAAATCTTCACAGGTGTTATCTGACTCTAATCAAGTGCGCAGAGAAGAACACAACATCAAGCGATGAACAAATCATGGAAAGGCCATATCCATCTGCCCTCGGGAATACTTGCCAATAGATTATTCAATTAAACCGCGGTACTGAGCATCATATGACTGAATGATGATCAGACATTGTTTTCCAACTCGCTGGCGAAAATTACTAACCTAGAGACGTTTGAGCATGACTCTACAGCACTACCAGCGGCCTTTCTAGCGCAAAACCCATTGCATGTTTTTACAGTTACATCCAGTAGCTCCTAAACGTCTCGAGATTCACTTTGAGCAAGCAGCCAAGAATAAGCAACAGATACAGATCAAACCGATTCGTCTCCATTGTGCTGATCCCTCCCACTCTACCACAGAAAGCACTGTTGAAAAACCTGCAAGAGATATGTCAAAAAGTTACTGAGAAGCATGTGCACATGCTTGTCTTCGTTCTTTCAGAAACAAAACCAGCATGATACAAATATAAAAAAAAGGAGCAGCTGTCCAGTGGTGCTTGCTGGGCAAATATTTGAAGGTGCTTAGGACTAGAATTGTGCTATGAGCCTATGACATGGTGGAATTTGTTGAGTAATGTGGTGTTCATTAGCTGTAAACCTATAAAGACTCATCCCTCTCATGTTCTTTTCAAACACCCACACACAACTGTAGAAACACCAACGACATCCAAAGAAGTCAGTCATTTTTGTAAAAGTCATATATCTCATATGCTAACCAGTGCTCCATAAAGCAAAATAATGGTGCAGTAATAACGGTCAACCTACAGTTTGTTCCAAACAAAAATCTTACTGTTTGCTGGTACAAAACAAAGAAAAATATTAGGACTGACAAGACACACAAAAAAGACAAACAGCTCTTTTGAAGTTCACAGTGGGCAAAGAGTTGGGGAAAATATTTAGATATACACAGACAAAATGGAAAATGAGTGGTTCTGCTACTAGTTATTACAACACCCAGAGAACATATCTAGACACAACCTAGTGAAGTTGGTTTATTAGCCCATCTTATGTTGAGCTTATATATCTAGTCAGTAGTCACCATTCTCATGGACCAACAAAGCTCAGTCTATAGAAGACATAGGACGAAGAAAAAGTTTACTATGCTAAAACATGCTTCCATACAAAGTACTCCCTCCGTAAACTAATATAAGAGTGTTTAGATCACTACTTTAGTGATCTAAACGCTCTTATATTAGTTTACAGAGGGAGTAGATGGTATAGCTGAATAGTAGCTGAAGGGGTACTTACACATCATCTGCGAATATTGGCAGCTGCCACCATACTTGAGTTAGCAAGCGAAGGCCAGCCACTAAAGGACGTCATGTATACATGTGACTGCTGCAGATATCTCCCTATGTAGACAAGTGTTAACACAAAGCAATATGAACACTCTGCATACTTGAAAACGTGTTCTGCATAGAAGTACTATGATCTAGTAGCCTCTGACCATGAAAACATGTGGTAGGCTCCTTTATTTCATTTTGCTGGCATCAGTATAAATGACTCGATGAGCAGACATAAGTACTGTAAGTGATAAAGAAGCTGTTAACCAACAAATTTTCGGTACATCAGATAGTAAACACTGAGCGTATCAGACAATGAAATGAAGGCTGAATCTTTTTTCTTTTCAGGCTTATAGCATTGCACAAAAACTTATAGGTCCATTTCCTCTTGTAAGATGCAGAGCCAAACTAAGATTCCATGACGCAGTACCATGGTATCCCAAGTTGGCTCTTTTATATGCACGCATTATCAGAATACAGTTTCCAAGTCTTGGCATTCTTTAACTAGGGGAAGAACATATGACAATACAGTCATTCTCAGATAGAGACATCAACTAACCATACAAAATTTATGCTATAAATGGAACTCTATATATGACAGCAAACAAGAGGAACCAAAATAATGCTAGCATCCATAGAATTATAGAACTGATGGAAGGTTACACCACTATCATTGATACATTAATTACATGAAGATATCCTACGTTTAAGAGCATACCTTGTTAGTATTAATCAAACTGATGCCAATGTTACCATTAACTCAACTCAGGGGCAATCTGATTGTAAGTGAAAACCATGTTTGACTCAGTTGGTGGATAGTGTATCTTTAAGAACATGCCTTTTAGCTGGTCATGGGAGGCCATCTCCTCCAGAACCTTATCCTGAGATATCAACTTAGAACAGTGATCCATTTCAGCTTTTGATAGCATGTTCCTGACATTATTGAACTCATCCTCTTGAGAGAAGACCAACTTAGACAAATGGTCTTTTTCTGCTTGCCTATCATACTTGTCACCTTCACCTGTTCCATAAGTTATTAAATTGTATGTATATACAAATTTCTTCTGTCCTATCCTAAATGCCCTACTGATAGCTTGCCTTCCCACAGCGGGATTCCAAACCACATCTAGAAGAACAACTCTTGAAGCTCCGGTTAGGCTAATCCCTTCACAGCAAGCTCTTGTAGATGCAAGTAACACCTTCGCATCACTATCTGGATTATTGAAAACTTCAATTGACGTCTGACGATATCGTGGTTGGATCTTTCCATCCATTTGGAGAATCTCTTTCCCTACTCTCCATTTGAAAAGCTTGCTAAGGTGTTCTTTTATCAATTCTAATGGCTGAATAAATTGACTAAAGATCAATACCTTTTCTTTCAGTGCTTCACACAAACGAACGACTTCAATTACAAATCTTGTTTTAACCCCTTCATAAGGATTTGACCTTAATCTCTCAAGCATAGGTTTATCAATAAGTGAAGCTTCCTCTTCGGACATGTTGATGGCAGTTACAAGAGAAGGATGTGTCGAAGCCAAGGAAATAACATATTCATGTTCAAAATTATTACCAGACCCAATATTCTCCACCTTTCTAATGATACTCTTCTGAAGAGGAGGAGGTTTCAGAACAATCACACTCTCTCTGAGCCCTGGAAGAGTTCGAAGAATGGTGCCATTATGGATATGAACAAATGGCTTCAGTATTGATCGAACTTTCTCTGCATTATCATCAGTTACATTACTAGTTAATGAAGCCCAGACTCCTTTTTCGTATTTGTCAGAAAACTTATCCTGTCGCTTCTTTGAGACATAGTGCCTTCTGCCCACTTTTTTTTCAGTCAAAAACATTTCACCAAACCTAGGCCTTACCAAACAGAGTATATTATAAAGCTCAAGAAAATTGTTTTGGAAAGGAGTTCCTGACAGAATTATGCGCTTCTCAGTTTTAACTTTTCCCAATGTCTTCCACATAATACTGCGCTCGTTCCTAGGTGTGTGTCCTTCATCTAGCACAAGCAAACCAGGGTTCTCGAGAAGAATAGTTCTTACTTTGTTCCCTTCAGTGCAGCCAGATTTTTTTTCCGATGTTAGTTTCATATACAGACCATAACTTATTCCAAGAATACCATGACCCTTGTTCCATGAAAGCAGTTTTACAAGCCTCGTCAACTTCTCTGTCCGATGCTCTTTCTTTATTAGCCTACATATGTCTCTGTCTTCTTTCCCTGAAAAATCTGTAGTGTTCATTATATGGAAAGGAACATTGACGTCCCATTTTTTGAACTCCTCTTCCCAAGCAAAGAGCATCCCGCGAGGTGCAATAATCACTGGCCGACAGTCTGGAAATACCTTCATATATGTCTGGATGAAAACAATAGCTAAACGTGTCTTTCCTGTCCCTGGGGCATGACAGATCACACATCCTCCAACAACATCAGGTTTAGCTCCATGCTTCAGCTCATCAAGCCTAATATCACCAACTAGATTTGTCCACATAAATTCAAATGCTTCGCGTTGATGCTGATACATACTAGTAATGACACCAGGGATGAGATCCCATACTGTTCCATATAGATGGAAATCTTGAGATTGCCCGTCAACACTTCCAGCTTGTTCACAAAGATCATGATACATCAACGCTTCCTTCAAACAAGATCCATTTCGCCAAGGAGTTTTTTCTGCGTAATTTGAGACCTGAAATGAAAGGAGTTAACTGATGAAACTTACCTTTGTGTTGTGGAGTGAGCTAAAATTTCGAGAGAAAAAATACATGGCTCACCATTGACGGTAAAACAAATCTGATTTCCAGATTTACCAAGGAGCAGTATTTACATCTGATTCCTATTTGGTCGTCAATAATAAATTCATGCTTCCCTCGAGAACAAGGTGTTTTAGAAGGTAGTCCAAGATCTAGCACATTGCTCTCTCCTTGGTGCTGCAATATAATACAGGCTAATCATTTTAACCAGTTGTCTCAACAAGATGATGCTGTAAATATAAGCATGCGACAAGTAGAAATTCTAGGAGGAGTAATATGGTGCATTATATAGTTAAAGTTGGCCAGATTCTCCTGGATGTAACATTTGTAGTGTAATACACAGATAGCATTAAGGAATCTTTAGTTTCTATGGAAAAGAAACAAATGTTCAGAGGTACATCTGTTAGTACTTTAGTAGCATAAAGTATGTTCTGTGTCAACATTAGCCGATCATGCCAAGCAGAGATAATCACTCTCAAAGTGTGTTCCATTAAAATATTGGTAAACATTGAACTTATGAAACTAGTCCTGTTCTTTTATCTGAGGATACAGGGATGAAGCTACGATGGGTCAGCGTCACATTAGGTGAAATCCCTTTTTCTTTCTTGATCAGCGTGAATCTTAAGCTCCATGTTCCTCAAACTGGTCTAGTCTGAGCCTTCTGAAGTTAATCATGTTATATATTCAGATCGGATATCATCTCGATACAGCTCAGTCTGTGCAGTTATTAGCTTATAGCCAGGTCTAGTTAAACAACTACATAAATTTTAAAATAATTCAATACCTACTTTAAAAAAAGGACTGGTTAACATAATCAAATCAACACCACTCAAGAAAATAGAAGAATAACAGTCATGCATCTGCAAGGTCAGAGACAATTGTCATGCTGCAATACAAACTTACCTCGTCATCATAGTAGGTTCCAATATTCTCTGACTCTAAAGCAAAGTCAAAGTCACCCCACAGCATATTTTCTTTAGCATTTTGCTCTGGTATGTCAGCTGGTGTGGAATTTTCAGTGCCAAATGAGAATACCAACGGATGAGGATCCTTGAAATTATAGTCGAACTGAGGATGCTGGTCAAAAGGAGAGAATCCTCCATCTTTATCGCCACTGATCTTATCCATCAGAAGCCTCAGAAGTGACTGTCGCTTTAGTGTTTTTGAACCTGAACGGCTGGATTTCTTGGCAGATTTTCCAGATTTTGATGACAAATGCTTCTTTTCCCTCTCAGTTTTGCTATCATCGCCATGCCTTTTATTCTGATCCGAACTGGATGGGCTAGAATCCGAGTCCAAATGTCGCTCAAACAATTGACGTTCCTTAGTCGTCGTTTCAAGCTTTAGCCTTTTCCTCCTCTCAAGATCCCAAGTAAAATGTGTCTGCTTCTGATGCTGTGTAATGTCATTGCCCACTGGACCCTCACTGCCATCTTTATCAAAGTTCAGTGGTTGAAACCCTGGTTTTTTGTGAACCTCCCACTTGAAACCATCTGCTACAGTATGATCAATTATCTCATCATCAGATGAGTCAATTCTGTGGTGGGTTTGTATCCTCCTCCGTCGCTTTGAGTTGTTGCAGCTGTTTGGGGTTGCTTTTCGTATTCTCTTCCCTCTATCCATATAAAGAGGCCAAGGCCCTGCCCTTACTTTTACCGAAGATGAAGCCATTTCTTTCTTGCGTTTTCTCATTTCGGCCTCTTCTTCCTCTTTCGCTTTCTTTTTTGCATCCTCTTCTTCCAGTTCCACTTCTGAATCATGACTGGCACTATTGTCATCATCGGCACTGTCATCATCCTCGTCATCCAGTTCCACTTCTGAATCATCCTCCTCTTCTGGCTCATCGGACAACTCCTCAAAATACGCATTGTACGACAACCTATCTTGCTTAAGCCCCCATAATGACCGAGTCCTCCATGCAACACATGGCACGACAGGTTCCTTTTTTCGCGGCAACGGTTTCCTCTTCGAGGCCTTACTGGCATCATTCAGCACTTTTACTTCCTCGTCAGAGTCAAGAATTTCTATATGCGATCTCCCTTGATTAAAGCCCGTAGCTCCTTCTCGCTTAGTCTCCATCTCATCCTTGATAACATCTTCTTCCTCCTCCTCCTCATGGCACCTAACCTCACCAGCAACAACCTTGTGATCCACCGGATCCTGCGTTCCTGCCTTAGCATCAGTGTTGTTTGGCGCCTTAGCATCGCCGTTGATTGGTTCAGACATGCCACATTCATCTGCATCATGCATAGAATCGTCATCATCACCATCATCAGTGAATCCCATCTCATCCTCGTCTTCCTCCAGATCGCCACCATCGCCGTAAGCACCATTACTTGCCTCCAAATTACCACCATTACTGTAAGTACGGATCAGATCTGCCACCAGTCTTTCCTCCAACATTTCATCGTCATAGTAATCTCCAAAGTCATCTTCAGACGCTGCGGCCTCGTCATCCATCATCGCATCCGCAGTCGGCAGCTCCCTGTTTCCACAGCCTACTGTATCCTCTTCGTTCATGTGCTCCTCATCCACATGAAAACCACCGCCTAGCCCGCCTCCCTCACTCCCACGACCTTTGAGCCCCCCTGCATCGCCTGATACCACCTCATTCATCGCATGACACGAATTCGAACCATTGACCGCCCCACTCCCCTGATGCTCATTGATTGGATTCCCACTAGCCGCGGCACTGTGATGCTCATGGCTCCCCTGGCCAATGCCGCATGCCTCGTCGGCGCGAGATTCGGCATTATCATCGCCAGAAGCATCATCACCTCGCCGCGCGCTGTCGTCACAGCCATCGCCCCGGGACACCTCCACCCAGTCTCCACAGGCGGGCGCATCCGCCTCCGCCTCTGCCTCCTTGCTCCTCACTGAGGCCCGCGGGGGGCGCCCTCGACGATTCGGTCTCGTTTCCGACTTGGAGGAGCCGGCGCCCTTGCTCCCACCGCCGCCGTCGGCATCCGCGCTCGTCGCCCCCTTCCTCCTCCGCTTGGCCGTCGGCGCCTCCTCCGGCGCCGGCGGCTGCATCGCCAGCCTCCTCGATCGGGTCCGCGTCGCCACCGCCCCCACCAGCGGCACCGGCATCGTCGCCGCCGCCGAGGAGGAGGAGGAGGAAGAAGAGCGCCTGCTCGCGGCAGCAGCGGCCGCAGGGGCCGCCCCGTCGTCGTCGAGGTCGATGACGATCGTCCGGGCGTCGTCGCGGCGGCGCGCGCGAGTGGAGGGCGCCGCCGGGGCACCTCCGCCGGCGCGGGCGCGGCGGCGAGCGGCGCGATCCATGGGGGGCGGGGCGGGGAGGGGAGAGCCGAGAGCGAGTCTGTTTCCGGAACGGCGGAGGCGAGAGTCGTCAGGTCAGGTGGGGGTAGGAGGAGTCAGCAGAGGTATGGTACTACTGCTCCTACTCCTACTCCCTGACGCTCTCGCGGTTAGCGGGCGTGGGGCGGGGGTTTATGTCGACGCCCCGCGCGGCTGACGCGCGGGCCCGGGCGGGGGTTCTGTGGTCCACAGGGAGAGAGAAAAGCCCGCGAAACGGCGGCGGGGCCGGGGCCGGAGTCCGAGGAGGGGGGGGGGGGGGGAGGCCGGATCGGGTGCGGCAACCGTGCTGGAGACGATGTGTGTCCTTGTCGTCGCCATTTTTCTGGGCTTTCCGCTCTGGAGCGAATCCCGCCGTGGGTTCTGTGCCACCGTCACTCAGCCTTTCGGCGGCTTTCGGAAGCGACGGACGCGTGAAAGCCGTTAGCGCTGGCCACTGCGGTGCTTCCTTCCTTCGTTCTGGCCCTGAATTTACTCCCTTTCGAGCTGGCTATATTCATGGCGCTCTTTTACCGGCTTTCCCGAACGGGCGCGCGCATTAATTAAATCTACTGACGACGAAAGCGGACGGGCCAGCGCGCTAATTTCGCCGTGGATGGAGCAAAGTTAGGTTAAAACTGTCAATAACCACTGCGCAGTTTACCAAACTAGAATAATTGTCCATGCATTGTAATAAATATAAATATTCTAAAACGTTAGCCCGTGATTTACACGCCCATATTAATAAGATTGTGTAAATAAGTGTTTACCAAATAAAATCCTACCCATTCTTTATCTTCCCAAATGAATTCTAGGATCTTATTTGGTAAGCATTTAGTGTCTTGCCAAAGAAAACATGATCTTATTTGCTAAGTCAGTAAAACATGGGGCAGTTAAGGCGGTTTTCAAGGATATCACTGAAAAACTCAGAGATAGGAGGGGTTGGGGGGGGATCAAAACTGGGAGAGGGGGAGATTAAGGGGAGGGGTGGGTGATGTGCGAAAGAACAATCCTAACCCGGCTTTAATATCTCTACTTCTATAAAAGACCGAGTTGGTGATGATGATGTGTCTGCTTTCTGTCATTCCTGACCATCAGATCTGCATCAAATGGTTGTGAGGTAAGTTGTGACATTTTTGCAACAAGACCCTACTTCTATGCTGCAACCTACAGAAAACCCCTTCATATCTTGAAACCAATCACATCCCTCACTTACCTCATCAAAACAGCCACGAGGAATATATTTTGAGTGAAACCTCTCTCACACACACGCGCGCGCGCCAAAACTAGAGTGTTTTGCTTTCAAGTTTGTAAACATCTATTATTCTACTTTGGATCTGTTGCAATGCATGGACACATTGCTAGTTAAAGATAATAGCAATGAAGGTCAAACACACTCTGCATTATCCTATTAAGTGGAGAAGTGAGTAATCCTTATAATCTAAAGTTTCTGCCTATTTTGAAAAAGGTTTACATGTTACACTTTTTACTTATAATAAAAGTTAATCGTCAAAGTTATATTTTAAAAACCATATCAATGTCCAAAGTATCATCTTTTACATGAATTGAATCGATAATTGTACTCCCTTCGTCTAGGTGCATAAATCATCTTAGGTTGTGCACCACGACCAAGGTGGAGGAGAAATGAGAGAACTTAATGTGTATTTACTCATTAATATCATTATTGTATGCAATGAACTGACCATTGCATGTCGTGTTTGGTAGCCTTAAGACTAGCCACAATGGGTAGTAACATAGACTAGTACTCCCCACTATAGAGGTAGTAACTAGCTTGTTATCACTTTCATCTTTTTCTTCATTTATTGCATGCCACATCATCTATTTAACCTAGATATGTGTGATGTTACTACCTATGTTACTCCCACTATGGGTAGTCTAAGTCATTGAAAGAAACAAGATGAGAGTTAATGCACCACGCCTATATATTTGAAGATTATTTGATTTTCGTAAGGTGGCTTGTGCTGTTATGCACCTGGATGGAGGGAGTAGTTGTTTATGTCACACTCATAAATAAAGGCACCATGGGGTTGGTAGGTGAGATGACGTGTACCCACCGTCCCTATTGAATGGCGCACTTGTTTTTTGTGCATAAAGTTTGATCATCAATAATATATTAATTATAAACCTATCTATAGCACTATAAGGCTGGTTGTAATGGGGAGTATCATATACTAGTATCATGCATATGATACTAGTATATGATACTACCTCCCTAATGCATAGTATCATATATTAGTATCATGTAGTACTCTATTTATTGGCATGCATGACACAAGGTAGCTTAGCATTTAATATGATACGGTATCATGATATGATACTACACCCTCTCTTTCTTCATTTAATGCTATGACATCTCATCAAAATTACCTAGTTAACATGCATGATACTACCTATGATACTACCATTACGACCAGCCTAATAGAAAACAAAGGGCCGGATCCAACTACTCTTAGCCATCGAATCATGCCAATCAAACGTCCTACATTGCTCCAATGTTGAGTGGTCAGCACGTTTTACGTGCAATTAATAACGTACTAAATATCAAATTCTCACATTAACCACATAATTACTCACAATTCATATCCTTACCTAATATCAACATGCAATTAATATGCTTCCCAATATCACATGCATTGGACACGTTTACTAGTCACAAGAAATACACAATTGAAAACCACATTTTACTATAATTTGAATAGTATAATTTTTGTAACACATAATCCACGTTTTGTTGCTCAGATTAACGGTTAAAGTTGAGCTTCACATATACTATCATGAAAGTTATAGTTTGAACTTTTCTGTGTTAACTTTGATCGTCAGTTTTGCCAATAATAATTTATATGTCATAAGAGAAAATATACAAACTAGACACAACACATTTTGCTGCAAAATGAATAGTATAATGTTTGTAACACATGATTCACATTTTTTTGTCCGAGTTAAATCTTGAAATGTATGTGTGCCATGTCAATAGGAACTGAGTGAATATAATATTGGAAAAAGATAGAACCAAATGACACCAACAAAGCCAAAACTGTTACCACTATCAATAAGCATTGCACTGCCACAATCTTATTATGTGGAGAAGTGAGTAATCCTTATACTCCAAAGTTTCTGTCCATTTTGAAAAAGATTTTCATATTGCACTTTTTATTTTATAATAAAAGTTAATCATCAAAGTTATATTTCAAAAACCGGATCGATGTCCAAAATATCATCCTTACGTGAATTGAGGCGGTAATTGTAGTTGTTTATGTCACACTCACAAGTAAAGACAACATGTGGTTGGGTAGGTGAGGTGTACCCACACCATCCCTATTTAATGGCGCACTCGCTTTTTGTGCATTAGTTTTGATAATTAACTTCATCAATATTGGACTACATCCATTCCTAATTATAAGGTCTATAAGTTTTCAAAAAGTCAAACGTTGTCTATGTTTGACCAAATTTATAGCAAAATATATAAATATTTACAACGGAGTAGGATTTTCTATCATAACTTAGCACAAAACTAGTTAAGGGTTTTGACAGTATAAAAGTTCTCAAAGATATTGAAATATTGCGCCTATAATATAACATGATCCAACGGTGCGATTAAAAATACAATTGTATGTGTCCTAGACAAAAAATGTTTAGTATATATTTATGTCGTAGTAAGCTGAAATAATTTTTTTTGTGAGGACACATAAATGCATATTTTCACAATCTCTGTATTGGATCATCTTATTACATTAAAGTGATGCTCCACTATTTATCTCATTTTTAAAACATTTAAACCGTTAAAAGCTTAGCGAGTCTAAACAAGTTCTGTGGTAAGCTATGATAGACATAGTTTTACCTATTTACAATACTAAATATAAAAATACATTTCATGGTGAACTTAGCGACATTGATTTGATATTCTAGACACTGATATTTTTGTCTATAAACTTGGTCAAAGATAGAGAGGTTTGAATTTTTGAAAATATAATACATCTTATATTTTGGAAGGGGGGTATTTATAGCAAGTCTATCTCTAGCACTATAAAAAAATATAAAGGATCAGATCCAACTAATTTTGGCCATCAAATCATGTCAATCAAACGGCCAATGTTGTTCCAATGTTGAGTGCTCAACATGTTTAACATGCAGTTAACAACGAACCAAAAACCAATCCCGGCATTAACCAATTAGTTAACACGCAATTAATATCGTACCTAATATCAACATGCAGTTGATATTCTCTATAATAACAACATGTATTGGACGTACACATTTAGTTGCGCGTTAACTACTTGATTAATGTTAGGATTGGTTTTTGGTTCGCTACTGAGAATTATAGAGAATAATAAGAGCATGTTGATATTAGGAAGGACATTAATCGTAGCACTCAATTAATATTATCTATAATATCAAAATGACCGCCACACGTCATTTCTATATTAAGATACCAAAATGATAAGTGCCACACGTCAGGTGTGTGGCACTCTGGCCTTGATGCTTTTTGATGGCAATTCCAGTCACGCAAGAATGACAAATTCCAACGACACACGATAAGTTTCTGTCAAAAATAAACTGAAGCGCGAAAGTGGTCATGAGTCGCCATACTCGCATCACTAAACTTGCAATAAAAAATGCTCAAAGTTTCCATGTGCTCGTACCTCACTAAACTTGCAATAAAAAATGCTCGAAATTTCCATGTGCTCGTACCTGACGTGTGGCACTTTTGAGGGTCCTTAAGATATGGTTACTCTCTCTTTCCTCATTAAATAGGTTGCCACATCTAATTTTTACCTATGAAACCGTGCTAAGATACAAGCATTGGGAATGCCCAAATGCCTCTTTCAATGTGCAGTTGCTTAGATGAGGTGCTAAGCAAATTAAAAAGTTTAGCAACTAAAGTCCTCAATGCATGGGTGCTAATTTGTTGTTGATAAGTGTTACTTGTTATAGGCGCTGGGATTTCCCCGGAGAGGAAGGGTGATGTAGTATAGTAGATAGTATTTCCCTCAGTTAAGCACCAAGGTTATCGAATCACTAGGAGACACCAATCAAACAAGACAAAGGATATCTGCACACACAAAGCAAATACTTGCACCCAACGTGGTCAAGAGGGTTTTCAATCCCCTTATACTCGTTAATTGTAAGGATCAAATCAGATAGTGGTAGATAGATACATAAAAAGTAAAATAAACGATAATAAATTGCTGCAAGGTTTTTTAGGGTTTTAGTAAATATAAAGTGAATGGACCGGGGGGGGGGGGGGGTCATAGCGTTACTAGAGGCATCTCTCTCATGAGCGTAGTAACGGTGGGTAAACAAATTACTGTTGGGCAGCATATAGGCATTACGTCCGAGGCAAGTAGACCATTCATTTTACTACATCTACTACTATTACTCCACCCCTTGATGGCTATCCAGCATGCATCTTGTGGTATTAAGTTCATGATAAATAGAGTAATGCTTGGAGCACGATGACATAATGTAGACAAAGTAAAATCAATTAATATGATTGTGTCCCATCGTTTTATCCTTAGTAGCAACAATACGAATGTGTACGTTGTAGCTCCTCCTGTCACAGAGTAAGGACACCACAAGATTGAACTACTACCAAGCACCTCTCTCACTGGAGATAAATCAATCTAATTGGCCAAAGAAGGCAGATAGATCAGAGAAAAATACAAGGCTATAAAATCACACATAATAAATCTCAGAAAAAGACTCAATTACTTTTAATGAATAATCTAATCATAAACTCATAATTCCTCGGATCTCAACAAACACACCGCAGAGATTACATCGAATAGATCTTCAAAGAGATCATTGTATTCAAGATCGGAGAGAGAGAGAGAGAGAGAGAGAGAGAGAGAGAGAGAGATACTCACACATCATCATGGAGGCAGCAAGGTTGATGAAGATGGCCTCCGTGATTGATTCCCCTTCGGGCAAAGTACCGGTGGAGGCCTCCAGATGAGATCGCGGAAGAACAAAGGCTTGCAGCTATTGGGGAATGTAGTAATTTCAAAAAAAATCCTATGCACACGCAAGATCATGGTGATGCATAGCAACGAGAGGGAAGAGTGTTGTCCACATACCCTCGTAGACCGAAAACGGAAGCGTTATAACAACGCGGTTGATGTAGTCGTACGTCTTCACGGCCCGACCGATCAAGCACCGAAACTACGACACCTCCGAGTTCTAGCACACGTTCAGCTCGATGACGATCCTCGGACTCCGATCCAGCAAAGTGTCGGGGATGAGTTCCGTCAGCACGACGGCGTGGTGACGATCTTGATGTTCTACTGTCGCAGGGCTTCGCCTAAGCACTGCTACAATATTATCGAGGATTATGGTGGAGGGGGGCACCGCACACGGCTAAGAGATCTCAAGGATCAATTGTTGTGTCTTTGGGGTGCCCTCTGCCCCCGTATATAAAGGAGCAAGGAGGGAGGCGGCCGGCCTAGGAGGAGGGCGCGCCAAGGGGGGAGTCCTACTCCCGGTGTTGGAGTAGGAGAGAAGGAAAGAGGAGGAGAGGAAGAAGGAAAAGGGGGCTGCACCCCTTGTCCAATTCGGACCAGAGGGGGGGCGCCTCCTTCCTTGTGGCCTCTCTCCTCTATTCCCGTATGGCCCAATAAGGCCCATATACTCCCCGGCGAATTCCCGTAACTCTCCGGTACTCCGATAAATATCCGAATCACTCGGAACCTTTCCGATGTCCGAATATAGTCGTCCAATATATCGATCTCTACGTCTCGACCATTTCGAGACTCCTCGTCATGTCCCCGATCTCATCCGGGACTCCGAACTCCTTCGATACATCAAAACTCATAAACTCATAATATAACTGTCATCGAAACCTTAAGCGTGCGGACCCTACGGGTTCGAGAACAATGTAGACATGACCGAGACACGTCTCCGGTCAATAACCAATAGCGGAACCTGGATGCTCATATTGGCTCCTACATATTCTACGAAGATCTTTATCAGTCAAACCGCATAACAACATACGTTGTTCCCTTTGTCATCGGTATGTTACTTGCCCGAGATTCGATCGTCGGTATCTCAATACCTAGTTCAATCTCGTTACCGGCAAGTCTCTTTACTCGTTCTGTAATACATCATCTCGCAACTAACTCATTAGTTGCATTGCTTGCAAGGCTTATGTGATGTGCATTACCGAGAGGGCCCAGAGATACCTCTCCAACAATCGGAGTGACAAATCCTAATCTCGAAATACGCCAACCCAACATGTACCTTCGGAGACACCTGTAGAGCTCCTTTATAATCACCCAGTTACGTTGTGACGTTTGGTCGCACACAAAGTGTTCCTCCGGCAAACGGGAGTTGCATAATCTCATAGTCATTGGAACATGTATAAGTCATGAAGAAAGCAATAGCAACATACTAAACGATCAAGTGCTAAGCTAACGGAATGGGTCAAGTCAATCACATCATTCTTCTAATGATGTGATCCCGTTATTCAAATGACAACTCATGTCTATGGTTAGGAAACATAACCATCTTCGATTAACGAGCTAGTCAAGTAGAGGCATACTAGTGACACTCTGTTTGTCTATGTATTCACACATGTATTATGTTTCCGGTTAATACAATTCTAGCATGAATAATAAACATTTATCATGATATAAGGAAATAAATAATAACTTTATTATTGCCTCTAGGGCACATTTCCTTCAGCAGCGACGATAAAATTGTTTCGAGTCTCGCTCTCAGGTTTCTAGATTTTAAGGAATTTATAGCGCCGGAGTTAGGGCAAACGGAGCCTCGAGGGCCCCACAAGCTTAGGGGGCGCGCCACCTGAGCTTGTGGGCCTCTGGTAGGTCTTCTAGCACTCCCCTGAAACTTCTAGGGTCTCTTCCGGTCCAATAAAAATTACCGTAAAATTTTATCGTGTTTGGACTTCGTTTGGTATGGTTTTTCTGCGAAGCAAGAAAATAGGTAAAAAAATAAGAACTGGCAGTATGCATTGAGTCAATAGGTTAGTTCCCAAAAATGATATAAAATGACGTATAAAGCATAAAATATTAATAATATAGTAGAAACAATAAAAAATTATAGATACATTGGATACTTATCAATAAGTTGTCTTTATTTAATTACTTAGCAACTAAACTCTTCCATACATTAGTGAGCTTCCTTCATTTAAGTGTTTTGCATAGGTTCACACACTTGGCATTGTTTCTTTCTAGGATCATCAAAGTGTTCTCTCTCCTCCTTAACTGTTTTGCCATGTCATTTTTTTCACTTATGTGACATGCTTAGCATTGTGCACCATGGAGCAATGGGAACACAAAATATAATCTAGGGAATACAAAACACAATTCTAACTTCAAAGGCATTAAAACATTATGGGCCTGCTTGGTTAAAAGACAACTCGATATTGCCACTCACTTGGTGTTAGCAAGGTGTTTGGGTCATAGCCACGGTGATGCAATTTTTCCTCCTAAGCCCTGCAGGTCATACTCCATCTGTTCTTAATTAATTAAAGTTCTAGTTTTGTCAAAAATCAAACTTCTTTTACTTTGACCAAGTCTATAGAAAGATGTATCAACATTTATAACATCAAGATAGTTTCATTGATTCAACATGAAATATACTTTCATAGCATATACATTTGATGTGGTATATATATTAGTATATTTTTCTATAGAGCGGACAAAGCTAGAACTCTTATTAATTTAGAACAAATGGAGTAGATATATATATATATTTGTGTGAAGGTTGGTTAAGTTGTGTCTCCATTGATTTTGACAAAAACTAATAGGAATATTTTACATACAAGATATCCTTAGACATTAACCAAAAAGCATGGTTTGCACGCAAAAAAAAAGGAATAAATCACAAGTTGCATGGAGCCCCTTTTCTTTTTGAAAGATAAAAGTACATTTTGAAATCTTAAGAAATTATGTGCCTACCAAATTGTATCTTTTTTAGATTACACATTTTTTTATAGAAGTATATTAATATGTAATGCACATCTATATGTATATGTAGGGAATATTGCATAACTATTGAAGATGCCCTTAGTCGGTCCGTCACAAGTTCACGTCATCCACTATAGACTTATACAGTTTGTGAGCATGTGCGTCTGTACCACATTATTCTACTTTATTCTCCGCTACACCATCCCATACACATTATTTTATAGGATATATACTTTATCAAGGACAACATCATAACTATTGAAGATGCCCTCAGTCAGTCCATCACAAGTTCACGTGCATCTACTGCAGACATCATCTGTAAAGTTAGCAAGGGTGTCTTTTCCCACATGAAATTTGACCTCTAGCAGATGGATTCTCTATGGCATGCATCGATATCAGCCCACCTCTCTCCTACGAACCACTAGATCTTCTAGGCATTGCATTTGTTTGCGTCCTCGCTTGCAACACCCGAGCTAAACATCGCCCATCAGCCATTAGACGAATGATTAACTGAGGGCCTCGTTCGTGAAGCGTTTATTTCGTTCATAAACGTGCGTTTTAGTCAGCGTAAATGCAGAGCAATGTACCACTTTTGTGTGCTCACAGCTCAAGTAACAACACAGTTGTGAGAACTTATACAAAGCATAACCGTGTTTGTTTCCTTACGAGAAAAGTCCACTTTTCAACGAGAGTGGCGTTTTGGCACATGGGAGCGCGCTTCTGGTTTTAAAATGTGTTTTAGATATATTTTGAAATATCAAAAAAATTCAAACAAAAACTTAACGCGTACATCTTTATATTGTATATACTCATAAAGTCATTTTGCAAAAAACGGATAATTTATGTGTCGCGTATGAAAAAGACAAAACTCGATGTTAAAAAATGCTTTTCACAAGACATCCTTTTGTCTTTTTACACAAGCCGTAAAAAATATCATTTTTCTCCAAAACTTGACGTGCACACATATAATGTCAAGATGTATGCATAAAAAAAATCAATTTTTTCACACTTTGAAAAAAAATCGCACACAGGAGCGTGCGCTCCCAGGAGCACCAACGAATTTCTGACTTCGCGAACCTCAGGTTACCAACGGTATTGAAAGTTTAGGGGTGCAGTAATAGGCTTTGAAGTTGAGAATTGATTCTTAAACCAAGTGGTAACTTGAAGGTCGAAAAGTGGACTTTTCTCTTTCGAAATAGAAAAAAAAATCCTTAACTTTTACATGCAATACAGTAGAAAGTTAGAAACATGTTTAAGTTGATCAGCTGAAAATGAAGAATTGCATGTTGATGCCTAAATATTTATTAAGTATTGAATGCATTAAAAATGTTGCTAAACACTGCAATTATAATACTGCAACAACAACTCATCTGGAATCAACACTTGAGTTTCTTTCATTTTTCCTTTGTGTCCGCCAATGCACTCACTGTCACATCGTCTTACAAGAATCAACATATAATATTATAACCTGCTCTTGGTTACAGGAATTACTGCACCTAACATGTCCGACTAAACAACACTCAAAAGCTCAATGTCCACACAAGAACAAAATGTTTATATATCCGATAAAGATTACAGATTCGGGTTCTCACCGGAGCAAACTCACGTACCCAATGAAGGTTACAGATTGAGGAGGGGCCTTCCTCATGGAAATCGGCTAATTATAGGAATCACCTGTGCATGCCTCTTGGCGTAAATCAGCGACACATCTCTTCACTTTCACATTATAGGAATGAGCTTGGCTGGGCAGCACAGTTGATTGTGTCGGCGACCTTCAGTGAAGCTTTTATGGCTTTGGACACATTCTTTTGTTGGAATTGCCTCTTCAAAGAATATGTAGAAAAAATCAACACACCGGTGAGGGGAAAAATGATGCACGCAAACTTGTTTTACTCTGCGTACTCGAATTCAGGATCCATATCTAATTTCCTTTTTAGACACGACTTGTCAGCACTGCAAAAGAGGTTTAAATGGTCAATATTTCACATGAAGAGAGCTGAATAAATATAATCCTAGATTCAATAGGCTCACTGGTCACATTTTAAAAACTGGTATAAGTTCCAGTGGTCAGACTAGTGCTGTTTACCTATTCAATGTTGGTCGAGGAGCTGGTCGTTTGCCAAACACAACTCCAACATCAACTGACATTGGTATTCTAGAACTCTGACTGGACATGCCCTCGCTGCGCCTCATGCCTGTAGTAGGATGCTCTTCTGCTTTCTCTGCTCGATGAGCATTGATTTCCATCCCATCAGGGGCAGACACTCTGCGCAACTTCCTCGGCGGGGACACAACGACAGGGCCGCCCTGCAGATTCAGATCAGGTATCTTGTCATTCCCTGGGTCCCCTTTCAGCTTTGGCCTTGGCAGCAAATTTGGTTTTGTTGGAGCTGGTACTGATGAGAAGTACCTTCACATGAAACATGAGCACAGTTTCGTTAGGCATACTGGAAACAGAGAAAGGCTTGTGTTTCTGGTCGGTCACATTCACATCAGCATACCTGTGTTCTAGAGCCTGCTGAGCAGTGATTCTTGCTTTTGGGTCATATGTAAACATTCTTGACAGAAGATCCAAAGCATCGTCACTGGCCATTGGAAATAACGAACGAAGAGGAGGAGCAGAGACAAACTGGTATTCAACGTAATCTGGAAGGCAAACCATGTCTGGCCATTGAGAAGACTTTGGGGTTCCAAATGCCGCAAAGATCTTCCCGAGTTGATCAATATCACTAGAACCCTGCATCATTTAATTTTAGTACCTTGGAGTGCCCCTGAAAGCTCGTCAAATGCCAAAATGGAAGTTGCCAATCATTTACTTAAACTAGAGTTTCGCAGTTTCAAACTAAGGCACACCCTTAAACATGCCACCCAGAAGGAATGTTTGTCACCCTCCCCAAGGATTAATCCAGGAAAGAAGGTCATTCGTTAGAAGTAGCACCCTAAAGGATTTAAGAAACCAATGCTTAGAAAAGCCACATGTGGGAATGCTGTCCTAAATGGTTTATATTGTACTCCCTCCGTCCGAAAAAACTTGTCATCAAAATGGACAAAAAGGGGTGTATCTAGAACTAAAATACATCTAGATACATCTTCTTTTATTCATTTTGATGACAAGTATTTCCGGACGGAGGGAGTACTCAATAAACTTGACAGGACTACCATATTTACAGGGGCAAATAAACCTACAGAGAGAAGTCTTCCTAAAAAAAAACTTTTCCATTGAAAGTGGGACAATATTTTCTCTCTAGATAAATCTAACAAAGATTCTAGATCAACTGCAGCTTCAGAATCAGAAAAGGGTGGAAAGTGGCATACAAAGGCTCGGCAAGACTGCTTTCCTCGTATGGAAGTCTTCAAACCAGGACATATATCATAAAGCATTTGATGAGCATCTAAGACTTAAAATGAACTACCATCAACACCACTGCAGCTAGTAAGAACTTGTTGCGTAACTTTAAGCAAAAGTGAAGCCCACAATGATGAGTATAGACTATAGGGCATTGTTTCTCCAAAGCATGAGCAATCATCATATGTGGTACCATTTGTTAGACAATTTTTTTGATAAAATATCAGCAAATACATACTTCTAGTCCACTTATAACCGGCACCAGTTCTCATATTTTTCACCTTCCGCTGCAATAATGAACCGCATCCATGACCTTTTGATATTTTTTCATGCTTACATTTCCAATACACAAGATAGATTGGACTCGGGGGGGGGGGGGGGGGGGGGATAAGAAAACAGACTGCCACAACTGGCTTTGATAAAAAATGGTCGATCATTCACTTGATTGAAACATAGTTATGGTCAATCACCAACATTAAACGTTCATGTTATCTAGCCACACAGATTCCTTGGTATATTTCTACCTCAGATTAAGTCCACAGAGTTTTATAATACAGGCAGAATGATAACCAGTAAGTAAGACTAGCCACAGTGGGAGTAACTTCAGCAGTAACATCGAGTCCAACTCAGCAAATTTGCTTATGTGGCAATGAGTTAATGAGGAGAGAGGTAGTTTGAGTAACTTAGCTAGTTACTGTAACATCACATGTTCCAATGCAATATGAGTCTATAACCTAATAAATGAAGTTTTGCATGACACCACACTTATGTTACTACTTACTACCCACTACGAAGGTAGTAACATAGTCTAGGGATATGTGCATGTTACTCTCCACTGTGGCTAGTCTAAAAGTTCAATTTTCAGTGGTACCCTACTAGGTAACCAGAAGTGCCCAGAACAGTGAACACTGAAAACCTTTCTGCAGTTAAAACAAGTAGGCACCCTGCTATCAGCTATATGTTCACCCAAAACATATTATGCATATACAGAGTGCACATAACCAAATAAACAAAAGACTATTATATCAGATGGGGAGGAGGAAAACACAAGGCATCATTTATACACAAGAGATTGGAAGGAAGAAGAGGAGTGATGCATTTTTCCTGCCAAGCTTGAGAAACCGAGCTTACTTCATTTGAACCTTTCTTTATCACTGCTGTATTTTGTTTCTTTTCAGTTTTAACACGTCTGGCATAAATGCTTGCATGCTGTGTGGCTAGGAGCAATTAGCTCCCGGTTCACACAATCTACTGTCAAATGTTTGAATCCTCCAAAAAGAAATTAAGTCATACTCCCTCTGTAACATAATATAAGACGTTTTTGGACACTGCCATGGACTCTAAAAAGTCTTATAAAATGTTACAGAGGGAGTGCATTTTTTAACGTTAAATTAAGTCATACATTTTTTTTACCTTAAATTAAGTCACACATGAAAGCAGTTTGTTTAATTAATCCATTAGCGGGCTCAAAGCGGTCTACTTTCTGGGACAACACAAGAACTCCACAGGAGCAGACCAATTTCCAGTTTTTCCCAGCTGTACTTACAGTCCAGTCGAGCTTTCAAAACGATGTTTTGAGTTGTGACATAAAAACTGTTTCACCCATGCAGTTATCACATCATCAATGAACAGTGTACTTAGCCATACACATGTTACATTCAGAGTCAAAGACAATATATCTTAATCAGACATAGATTCAAATGAATAAATATAGTGACCATATTGAGAAAACTGAGAGGCTGTTAAACCTGGAGAAATGGTCGTCTAAGCAGCAACTCGGCAAAAATACAACCAGCAGCCCAAACATCAACGGCAGATCCATACTGCTTAGTACCAAACAGTAACTCTGGCGCTCGGTACCATCGTGCAAAGACCTAAATGTGGTGAAAAAACAGTCAAATTTCAAGTGTCCATCAGGACAATGCAACTCAAACAAAAGATAAAGTGCAAATTAATCACATTGCAGTAAACCACACTAGGAAATAAGCTTAGAGATGGTACTTGCGTAGGTGATGTTTAATGCTGTACTGAATAAAAGTGATGGACTAAGAGATCTTCCAGATATAATGTAACTTTTTGCTGGGAGGATCTAATGTAACTTGCAAGAATGAAAATCCACAGCGAGCATAAATCATTTACAATAGTTAGCATCCTTTTCTGATCAGCATTGATGAGTTTGAAAGAAGTACCCTTGTTAAATCAACATTTTTACTTCCTCCGTTCCTAAATATAAGACGTTTTGGCAACTCAATTTGAACTACCAAAACGTCTTATATTTTGGAACAGAGGGGGAGTAGCACTCTTCATAATTACATCACCAAGGAATCAACAAAGAGCAATCCAAAAGCTCATATAGGAAGCAAATATCATTCAGATGTCCTCAGAATAGCTCAATAGCATAAGATAATGTATATGTTTGTTCTATCCAGAAAGCTTTTCTATCCTAGAATAGTCAGCAGCTCCAAGGATACTTCACTTAGCTGGTTTAACATATTTTATCTTTTATTTAAACTTTAGCAGGCAATTGATACCACGAGGAGATATAATCTACAGACAAATCTATCTACCTCCAAAGTGCCATGGTACTCCAAATTAATATTGTTATTGTTAATAATTGTACAATCGACAAATACTGGCAAGCATGTATCATGTTCTTAATGGATAAGCAGAAAATTAGAAGCATCAACCAGCACTATACAGACTGCCTAGAGGCATATAAAGCATAGGAAGTAATAATACTACTTGAAGAAAGTTGCCACCGTACAATTTTATTTCTATAACCAATTTCTGGGATTTCGAAATAGTCCGGGACAAAACTAACAGAATGCATATTCACATAGATCTATTAACAAGAACCTGGTGAGTGAAGTTCCGTTCTGGGCTCCCGAATATGCGTGCTAGACCAAAATCACCAAGCTTGAGCTGTCCTTCAGCACCGATAAGTAGATTATTTGGTTTCATATCCCTGCAGTACAGCTTGTGTTAAAGACTCGAATGTTGTTTTGCCAAAAAGAAATTAGCCAGATAGTAGGTACCTGTGCAGCACCCATTTCTTATGGCAAAAGGCTAGACCTTTCAACATCATCTGAATATAAGATTTTATGTCCGCTGGAGATAATACAATGTTCCTATCACGAATGACTGCTTCCAGGTCTGTTTCCATAAACTCAAATACAAGGTGCAAGTTTCCCTTGTAAGGGAAAGCATCAATCAACTCTATAATATTAGGATCTTTCAGCTCCTTAAGCAGCTTGATTTCCCTCAATGCAGTGAAGTTGACGCCTTCCTTGTACTTCCCTAGGCGGATTCGCTTGATTGCAACCGTCTCCCCGGTCTGAAAATAAAAGGCATGCCATTTATGATCATTAGCTGAAACGGACTGAAGTATCAAAATGAAACCTGAGCAAGCATCATCGAAAGCAGAATGAAACCTGTCAAGATTAAATCCTAGAGAGCTGAAAGAGTTAACTTGGGAATACTGAACACCTCTTGAATGAAATTTTAACACCTTGGACCCCTAGCCCTACTATCCAGAGACGAAAGACTATTAAGGACCAAATGGCATGACCTGTTATTCCACTACAACAGATTTGCCAAAACCTGCACTGCAGATAAAACCCACCATAGTGTCAACAGGACCAGCTCAATCAGCGATGCCAGTGAACGAACGAAACAAGGTGAATTACATTCTCCTAGGAGCTAATCACGCATGGCGGGAGGCTAGCCTGCTCGGCCTCCGCTGAGAAACAACCCTAGCCAATTCACGCCGAGCCCAGAACAACCAGCGAGGCCAATTCAAAGAGCTGCCGCGACCAAAAGCCCTAAACCCTAAGCTGAATCGCTCCACAACCTATATCCACCAGAAAGCAGACGGACGGACCAAGGGGGGGACGGAGCCGCCTGTGGCCTAATTCTCGAGGGGCGGGCGCAGATCAGCGCGCCGCGAGGGTTTAGGAACGGGGGCGGGGGGGAGGGAAGGTCCGACCTTGGTGTCGATGGCCTTGAAGACGACCCCGTACGTGCCCTCTCCGAGGACCTCGCGCTTGAGGTAGCGGTCCGTGACGCGCTTCTCGCCCGCGTCGTCGCCGCCGCCGCTCGCCATGTGGGGCGGGGCCCACCGCCAGCCTCCCCTCCGGAGGGGACGGCGCAGGCGCGGGGGATCCCGGAGAGCGCGGGGGAGGGGGCGCTGCGGGAGGGGCCGGCGGGGGGCGAGGGGGCGGCGGGTGGGGGCGCGGCGAGGTGCGGCCCTGCCGTTCGGCGCCGAGGGGAAGAGGAAGGAGGAAAAGGAAAATTCCGTGTTTTCGCACTTTATTTCGGCCTAGGTGTTTGTTCGGGATTCCGTTTGTAAATGGGTTTGCCTTTTCTTTCTTGGTCTTGGACCGCTCCTCCACGCCCGTTGGTTGATTGTGAGCTGGGCCAGCTCGCTGCTGAGGGTTTCCTTGTTTCGGACCGTTTGAAACGCGAGCAAAGGACCCTAGGGCAGAGCCTAGCTAGTACGGAGGGTGTACCAGTTTTTCTTTCACGTCTCGCAAAAAAAAAAAGAGTTTTTCTTTCACGAACTGATCCTAGTTCGAATGGTCACCCCATTTTAAGTCCTATACTTGGCATTGGTTCTATTTTTCTGGATTTATTGCAATGTGCGTCATAGGGGTGAGTGTAGCGACCAACCCACCAAACGTACTATGAAGGCGTCCATCAATCTCAAGATGATGTGACGACTCGATCTCTTTGAGATGCTCGTAGGGTAGAATGTGCGTATATGTGTTTATAGGAATGAGTGTATGTGTGTATATATGAGCATCTACATCTGTATTGTGTTAAAAAAAGTTTTTCTTTCCAAAACCATAGATCAATTATAAAAGATTCTCTAAAAGCATCTCAAACATAATAATAAAATATATCAAGGTCTATGGACCATCCAACGACCGCTGTCACCGTCAAAACGAGCCGTCGGCACGTCGCTATGATCGCTCCCATAACAGAGCCATCATGACCTCGTCGTGAAGCTGTTATCGGTGCGGACGCACGCCGTCGCCTCCACCTCAACCCTCTGGAAGCGGATCCACTCCACGAGCGCGCGACACCAGCCCAGGAGCTTGCGCTTGTCGATCATGGTGTTACAGAAGACGTTAGGCCTCCCGCTCCTGTCCAGGATCTGTATGGAGATCATGGCCTTGGTGGTGGTCTGGGCATACTCCTTGGGGAGAGTATATGGGGCGGTGCTGACTCTGAAGGTGACGACGTGGTGGTGTACCCCGGAGGCGTCGCGAAAAAAAGCCGCCGACTGCACCTCGACTCGCCACTCGTGGCCGCGGAAGTAGAAGTGGTCGGAAGTCTGCTGCTCATCGAGGAGTTGCGAGGCGGAGTAGTTGCGAACCCTAAAGGCACGCGTGGTGGACTTGATACCCGTGGTGGGCAAGATGACCATGAACCATGGTTGAAGATCATAGTCCATCCGATGATCCTCCAACGCAGCACGTGGAGTCGTAATAGTACACACAAGTGGGTATCTGCCCTAAATGATTAAATTGTAGAAAACCACCATTTTAAAAAGCTAGATTAGCACGTACTCAAAAACAAGGTTAGATTAGCAGAAAACATTACGTTACACTCTTTTGGCAGAAAACATCACATGTTGTATAATCCTTTTACAAACCACTGATCGGCGGATTTGGCTCGTTTAAGTGCATTTATACGACAGATGGGGCCTTTTTCGCCGACGTGGCGTAACGTTTTGCGAAAGACAACGCTAGATGGATAGAAAAGCAAAGAAAAAAAAACATCCCCAACATTCTCTCCCCATGTCGCCCAGGCACTTCCCCCGTCTTCCTGGACTTTGTCCAGCCACCACAGTCAGCCTCGTTCCCACAGCCGCCCGAGAAGAGGAGCTCCTCATCCTGCGCGTGCCCGTCGCCACCTTCCTCGGACTAGATGGGCTGGTCACCACCACACGCCAATCGACGCCGCCACTCGACTGCGCGCACCGTGCCGGCCTTGAGACCAGGCGGGTAAGGGCCCACCTCTAGCCAGCCCCGGCGCTCCCAACGCCACTCCATCATGGTGGTGCCTTCGATGAACCACACGCGGCCACGTACCACCATGCGAGCCACCAACGGCGGTGCGCGCGCTCCAGGCGAGGCCACCTCATCCGGATCCTGCGGGGGGTGTCCCGTCGTCGCCCTGGTTTAGCCTCTTGCTCCAAGGAGACGTCCAACGCCGCCACCTCGCCGGATCCAACGAGGGATGCCGCACCGCCGCACCGATTGGCCTCTTGCGCGAGGGAGACGCCCAGCGCTGCCACCTCGTCCGGATCCGGCGAGGGATGCCGTGCTACCACCCTGGTTTGGCCTCTTGCGAGAAGGAGACGTCCAGCTCCACGAGTGTTGACTGCCCCAACCGACGGCGAGGATGCAGGTGGGCTAATTGCATTTTTTTCTTTTTGATTCAAGGCTGTCTGTGTAAAATCTATGGACTAGTTTGTAAATTCAGATTAAAATTATTTTGGCATGAAATGTTACACCACATAGGCAAAAAAGGGTCCCAACTGTCATAAGCGTGTTTAACCGAGCCAAATCCGCGGATCAATGATTTATACAAAAAGATTACACAAGGCGTGGTGTTTTCTGCTAAAAAAAATGAAGTGTTTTCTGCTACTCTAGCTTTTAAAGCGATGGTTTCCTGTAATTCATACTTGTCCTAAATAGATAGACATAGGCGGGCTGGCACTCCGGCAGGGTGCAATTTACTTGTCCTAAATAGATAGACATAGGCGGGCTGGCACTCCGGCAGGGTGCAATTTACTTGTCCTAAATAGATAGACATAGGCGGGCTGACACTCCGGCAGGGAGCCCGGTACCGCTTTCTTTTGCAAAGAAAAAATGCGAAGGAAACCCAGCACCCCGAGTCATCCTCTTGTCGAGCTTCTTCCTTCCATGGGCAATTCCAACAATAGTTCCCCTATCTTTAGATTAATCCCTATTTACGAAAAGTTAAGGCAAAACGAAAACTCTCCGACATATCACGTAAACCTTTCTTAACTTTAGAGGATTCTATAAATCTGTCTCAGTCTCATCTCAGGTTTACGGAAAGATGTCGTTTCCATATAGTTTCGGTGGGCTAGTAACCGCCTAAAACTTTAATATGCACCCAGCCGAAATGTCGCCACCTCGCTGAAATCTTGCCAGAACGGTGTCGCGCCGCCGCCCGCGCCCACATCGTCGCCCCTCTCCCGTGGCCATCACACTGTCATTGGCTTGCGGGCCCTAAGCCATTTTGCTAGTTTTGTTTAATAAAAAATAAAATACAAATAGATTTAGGAGAAGATATTTACCGGAACTGACAAAAGTTGCTCCGAAACAACTTTTTTTTAAATTATGGTTCTCGTAAAACTTTTAAGGGAGCTGTTAGAGTTGCTCTTAGGGATGCAAACTAATTGGTGTTAGGGTGCCCTCAGACCCTAGCTTGTTCATAAATACACTAACAATTCTAGGAAAAAGGTCTTGTGGACTTTTAGTTCATTAGACTGAACTAGTTACGGGGTGTGTGGAGGTTTGTCTTTGACGGATCTCACGGAATTTGGTCGGCATTTGTTTTCGATGGATTCACATGGATCAGGTCTTCTTTCGTGAGTGGTCGTGTGTCTACATGTTCCTTCGCTGGTCCTCAAAGGTCTTAGCACGACGTCTTTCCGGTTGTTTACTATAAGAAGATTTGCCCGGCTCCTGTGAGGGAGAGATGACGGCGACGCGGCTTCGGCTCGTCCCAATGCTTCTAGTCGTCGCTAGGTGGTTTACAGACCTATATGTATTTTTTATTTCTAATGTTCTTTATACTACCTTAACAGTTAATGAATGGATCAAAAGTTTTTCCCGCAAGAAAAGACAGGGTACGCTTTTTTTTAGTTGAGAAGGTACACTTTAGATTGCCCATTTGCATGATTAACCGTGGTGGATGGAAAACAGAAACATGTCCGGTGAAGTAAAGAAGAAGAAAACTGTAATCCACTTCTGAGCCCAGGCTCAGCTGCACCCGCCCTTACGAAAAAAATCAAGACAAATACTAGAAAAATTCAAAAAATTCCAAATTTTTTGTGTGTGGTAAATAATTTGATGCGTGAGGTACGCTCCAATTTTAATATCATTTGAACATCTGAGCAACTCTCGGTAAAAAAGACAAATTCAGGGTCTGTAAAAATGTTAATTGTTCATGCACTGTTCTGACCCGATTTGTCTTTTTTGTTGAGAGCTTCTCAGAAGTCCAAATGATCTAAAATTTGGAGTGGACCACACGTGATAAACTGTCTACCATGCAAAAAAAGATTGGAATTGTTTGATTTTTTTGATTTTTTGTGATTTTTTTCTGGACGGGTGCAGATGAGTCTAGGCACCGAAACGCCACACTCGAAAGAAAATAGAAACCTGCCCGGACTCCGCAGCGCGTCCAGTTCCAATCCAAACTTTCCTATTCCTGAAAGTATACGATGTAGGGAAGAGCAATGAGGGCTTCAGTTGTGGTTTAGGGCATCTTCAATGTTCACCCTCAAACCACCTGCAACTGTCTAGACCGTGCGGTCTGTACATATTTTATCATCCAATGCGATCCTATATCAATCTTCTATATGATCCCAACATCAATTTTTGGCAAACCAAAAGCAAACCGGGGTAGGGGGCTTTACGACCGCCCGAACCGCGGTGACGCAAGTGTCCAACAACACTGGCCCAACCAAACCCTCTCCCTCGCTCGTGTCCTTTCTCGCCCGAAGCGGCCAGCGCCACTCTAGGGCGCTAGTGCTACATGCCGACCTAGAGTGGACGCAACCACTTACGTTGCCTCGGCACTGAAGCGGCGCCCTAGCCGAGAGCGCCGCCCACGCCGTTGTCTCGGTGCATGTGACTGCGAAAGTATAACTATCCCTGGGTGGTTTTGGTAATTCCTAACAACATATAGCTCATTGAACTAATGCTCTTTCAAGATGATCATTTTAGAAAGTTCAATGATTGGCATGGCATGGACTAGGAATGTGGACCCCTCAAAATGCTAAGGACACATATTGGCTCAAGCTCAAGACTCCACATTTTCATTTTAGTGATCCAAGATCACATTGAGTCCATAGGAGAAGGCAATACTATTAAAAGGGGATGAGGTATTGCTTAATGACTTGCTTGCTCAAAATGCTTAGTGCTATACTCCAAAAGCCCTCAACCACTTTCTCATATCCACATATGTCCCAAACCAAAAGTCAAACTCGGCCCCACCGATTTGATCTATCCGGTGCCACCGAGTTCATTTGACATAGCCATAGCCAGAAACCCTAACCAGTTCGGTCTCACCGATAGGGATCTCGGTCTCACCGAGATGGGATTGCAAACCCTTCGTAACGTTTCGGTCTAACCGAGATGAGTGATCGGTCCCACTGAGTTCGCAATGCAAACTCTCTGTTTCCTTTTCGTAACGTTTCGGTCTCATCAAAATGAGTGAATCGGTCCCACCGAGTTTGCCTGACCAACTCTCTATGTGCCTATTACACAAAATCGGTCCCACCGAGTTTATGTGATTATGTTATGCCCTAATCCTAATGAAATCGGTCCCACCGAGTTGACATGTTGGTCCCACCGAAAAGCCTAACATTCACATTTTGAACTAAATCGGTCTGACCGAGTTTTGTGATTCGGTCCCACCGAGTTTGGTGAATTGTGTATAACGGTTAGATTTTGTGTGGAGGCTATATATACCCCTCCACCCACTCTTCATTCGTGGAGAGAGCCATCAGAACGTGCCTACACTTCCAACATTCATTTTCTGAGAGAGAACCACCTACTCATGTGTTGAGAGCAAGATATTCCAATCCTACCACAAGAATCTTGATCTCTAGCCTTCCCCAAGTTGCTTTCCACTCAAATCTTCTTTCCACCAAATCCAAATCTGTGAGAGAGAGTTGAGTGTTGGGGAGACTATCATTTGAAGCACAAGAGCAAGGAGTTCATCATCAACACACCATCTATTACCTTTTGGAGAGTGGTGTCTCCTAGATTGGTTAGGTGTCACTTGGGAGCCTCCGACAAGATTGTGGAGTTGAACCAAGGAGTTTGTACGGACAAGGAGATCGCCTACTTCGTGAAGATCTACCCTTGTGAGGCAAGTCCTTTGCGGGTGATGGCCATGGTGGGACAGACAATGTTGCTTCTTCGTGGGCCCTTCGTGGGTGGAGCCCTCCGTGGACTCGTGCAGCCGTTACCCTTCGTGGGTTGAAGTCTCCATCAACGTGGATGTATGATAGCACCACCTATCGGAACCACAGAAAAAATCTCCGCGTCTACATTGTGTTTTCTCCCTCCAAACTCCTCCCTTTACCTTCATGTGCAATATTTTACATTCCGCTCACTACAAAAAAATACACTTCCGTGATGATACGTGTTTGTCACAGTAGGTCGCTTTTTTTGTCATGCATGTACATCCATGACAAATTTATGACAGAATCAAGATAGTCATACTTGTGCTGTCGTAGAAGTGTTCCATGACATTACCAAAATTATCATCACGAAAGTGTCCACTTCCATGACAATAAATCGCGCGTCACATAAGTGCTTTCGTCAAGGGTGACCGACACGTGGCATCCACCGTAACGGAACGCCGTTAAGCTATCGGGTCGGGTTTTGGATCCGATAACCCGTTAACAGCCCCGACCAATGGGGATTTTCCACATGTAAAATCATCATTGGCTGGAGGAGACACGTGTCAACTCATCCAATGGGCGAGACGCGCCTATGATATGTTGACACGTGGACCGACCCATCAAGTTTAAATGGGCCGGCCCAGCTGAAGGCCCACAAAATTTTGCGGACCATAATGGGCCGGCCCAGCTAAAGGCCCACGAGATTTTGCGGACCGTAATGGGCTGGCCCAGCTAAAGGCCCACAAGATTTTGCGGGCCATAATGGGCCGGCCCAGGTAAAGGCCCACAAGATTTTTGTGTGCCATAATGGGTCGGCCCAGGTAAAGCCCACAAGATTCTTGCGGGTCATAATGGGCCGGCCCAGCTAAAGGCCCATGAGATTTCGCCGACATTAATGGGTCGGCTCAACTGTAGGCCCACAAGATTTTGAGGACCCTAGTAGGCCGGCACATTAACTGGCTGCCATGTTTTGGGCCAAATGCAGGCCCATATTTGATCCGGTCCATTAATGGCCTGCCACGCTCCGGGCCTAATAGTGGCCCATATGAGATCCGGCCCGTTAAAAGCCTACCACGTTCTGGGCCAAATTACGACCCAGATCAGGTCCGACCCTTTAAGAGGCTTTGGGCTCAATTATGGCCCATATCAGATTCGGCCCGTCAACTGGACACTATTCTTTTGGACTCACTTGCTAAAGGCCCACTTAGTAATTCGACCTGATATTAGTTTTGGTCTGTTAAGGGCCCGTTTAACATTTCGGCCCTATATTAATTTCGGCCTGTTAAAAGCCCATCATATAGTTGGGCCTAACTATGGCCCTGTTTGCATCCGGCCTGCTCGCAGCCGATATCTGATTGGGCCGAACAAGGACCGAGACAATTTTGGCCTGTTAAAAGCCCGTGATTTATTTTGCACAATCATGGGCCGGGGTTCATTTCGGGCTGCTGCGTAATTAGTATGAATTAAGAACGAAGCTACTCTATACAATAAAGAAATACGGCATAGTAACTTAGGATAAACCTACACTATACAATAAAGGGTTTAAGGTATATTACATCCACTAGGCATCGAAGTTCGCCACCAGTGATCATAAAGCGCAACGTAGAAGCAGATTACAAAAACTGGGCACCATTGCAGCGTAACAAAATAATACTGAACTGAGACCACTTCCAAGACAGTTCAAGAAAGGTTAGACTTGCGGGGGAACTGCTGCGCAAGCTGCTGAGCAAGGCTGTGAGACCGGCCTAGCATGTCGGTCATAGCTTTCAGGTGTAGCTGTTTAGCGATGAGGTTCTCATTGGTTTTCTCCGCAATCTTTCTTAGAGATAGGACTTCAAGTCGAAGTTGAGTTGCAGAATGCCTTTCTGCTAGAACTTGGGACTGAAGAAGTCGAACTGATTCAGACAACGAATTCTGTGAGCTTGTCTGACTGTTAGTGTCAAGTAACTTGAACACTGCATCAAGACAAGACTTTGGGGTTGTCTCGCTATCTTCAAGATGTTTTGCCTTCTTTGCTGCAATATATGTTGGATTTGTCTCACAGCCTTCAGCAGACTTGTGCATGCCATTAGGCATATCACCCTGAAACAAAGCAGAGAGATGACAGGTTTCCCACGTGTATAAACAAAGATGATAACTGTTCTGTCAATTCTATCCAATTTCAAATTAGAAAATAAAGAGTATGTTCAAAATATCAATAGCATAATTTGGCATTGTTCATAATGCGGGGAGCTTCACCACACTACTGGATTACCATGTCAACATAACAAGCATAGATGAAGGGCAAAGAAAATCATTGTATCTATTTTGGATAATGTGCATGGCACGTTGTTCATATCATCAGCCACATCAGTAAGATAAAACAGGAGATGACAAGGTGCAAACGTGGGCTGCTTCACCACACACTGGATTATATATCCACAAAAACAAGCATACATATAGGGAGTATTAAGTAATGTGCATGGTATGAATAAGGAATTTGGTTTTACAAGTAAAACTTAGAACTTACGGTTCTTACGAACATGCATTTTGGTAGAAACAGCAAACTAAACAGCAGTAAACGATAGGGAGTATGAGCAAATTAAACAGCAGTTGAGGATAAAGGCTTTAGAAGGACTGACTTACATTAACAGTTAACACCGGATTTATAATGCCCTTCTCCATGTCAAGGGAAGGATAACTCAAGAATTTCAGCACAGAATCTTCTTCATAAGCATTGCATGTACTCTACATTTTGTAGAGAGTAATTATAGATATGATAATACTGAAAGGGGTAGAGGATAATGAAGATAAGATGCAGATTGATGCTACATAATCAACTACCAATCCCTGGAAGTACAAGTGTTACAGGACAAAATGTACTGACAAGAGCAATGGGCTACACTTCTGCACTGGCATTGTCTGTGTATTCTACTTGTTGGTAAGATTAAATATAGCTCTGATCTTTTTTAGTAAATGGTGGGCGAGGGAGATAAGATGCAGAATGCTACAAAATGAACCAACCCCTCTTCCCATAATACAAGAGTGTTTTGAACACTGGTGTACTGTACAAAACGTTCTTATATTATGGGACGGAGGGAGTAGCTGTTAATGTAAGTACAGTGATAGACCACGTTCAGTCCTTACAAGAGGACTGTAGAGCTAAACCTCTTCAAAAGCATTGGGTTGATTCTAAATTTATGTAAGAGTCCATATAGATCTTATAATGTCCACCAAATGGACGATTACGAGGCTAACATGTGCAGTGATGCTACATAATCAAACAGCTATGAAAGTAAGTATGGTCATACAGGGCAAGAGGTACTCACAAGAGCAATGCAGTGTGCAGTATAGTTGCGAGATTCGGTGGTCCCTTGAGAACGAATGTTCTTCTGCTAACAGTTTTCGTACAAGTGAGACATTAAGGCAAATGCAGAAACGTAGTTCAAATTGTGATGTGATATCATAGACGGTACCTTACGCTGTAGCCGAGACCAATGTGTAACAAGATTATTCCAGTCACCGTCGGATAAATGTAGCACCAGAGACTTTACAGAAATTTCGTTCAGAGGCTTGCCATCGAAGTGCGCTTGCCTCAGGTAGGAATGATACTTCATCAACGAGTGCTTGAAAAGCGCAACCAACCCTTGCTCGTCATCACAATCCAGTTTGCGCCTCGCCTATTTAAAAGAATGAAATCTTGTGTCTTCTGTCAGCAGAAACATATGCAGTAATGACCATGAATAACATTAGTATATTACTTACGCGTAAGTTGCGGAGGAAGACTGGAAACTGTTCTGTGTCTGCGGTATAATCTTTCCATGAAGGAAAGATGCGCATGAAGTTCCTGACAACAACATAAGCTTCGTCTTCTAAACTGGGAAGAAATGGAACAGGGGTCCTATTTGCTGCAATTGGGGCTCTCTCTGGTTTGAAAAGGGATTTGGCAACTGTATTTGGTGTACTCTTTGCTGGAATGGGGGTTTTGCGTCGTACAGCTGGTGCTATGTCAACTGGCATAATCATACTGTTTACTGCAGTTGGGGTCTGCTGAGTTGGGGCATCGGAAATGACCAGTGTAGTAGGGCTAGAGTCTGCTAGAGTTGGGGTATTTTGTGGGTCAGGTGATATTGCAACTACACCTAATGGGCTATTATCAGGTGCCACTACCTTTTCCAAATACTTTGCTTGTGCTCCTCCACGATCAGCAACCGCCCTCTTCCTTTTGAACGTCTGATACACAAAAACAACATTTGAATGGATAAATATGGTATGATGATAGATGGAATATGTACTGAAAATGGATAGGCAGGGTGTATTCACATACACAATGTGTAAACTAAGCTAATGGCAGTTCAACAAAGTAGAAGCAATGCAAAGCATCAGTTGCAAGATATGTGCGAGCAATGTAACCTTGGAAAGTTAGAGCAAGTACCTTGATGGGTGAATAAGATAGGGCATCTTCCTCTGACTCCTCCACTAGGGAGCTACATTGACTTAGGTCTCCCTCTAGCTCAGAATCACTGTTAGGATCATATTCTGAGCATGAATCTGTAGGTGGAGAGTGTTTGCATTGCATTGCATCCAGACTTGATTTCAGTCCCTTAATGCCAAGTTTGACAGCCATGTCATTGTTCTGCTTTATTCTTTTCATGCGCGCAAGCTCATAATCATTATGATGCTGTTCAGAATCTGAGATTCATGAAAACATAAAAAGTAGTCAAATTATCTATGGAATGCATTGCGGTTTCAACTCGGAGAGTGTCTCCCTATAAACCTGTAACGCCCTCGATGCGGCTATATCTCCCACGTGTCGAGGCACGACTTAGAGGCATAACCGCATTGAAAGCAATGTCGCAAGTGAGGTAATCTTCACACAACCCATGTAATACATAAGGGAAAGAGATACATAGTTGGCTTACAGTCGCCACTTCACACAATACATAAATAAACATTCATCATCCAGATTACACTCAAGGTCCAACTACGGAACCAAAATGAAAGAAGACTACCCCAAATGCTACACAGATCCCCGAATCACCCCAACTGGGCTCCACTACTGATCATCAGGAAAAGACACATAATAACGACCACGTTCCTCGTCAAACTCCCACGTGAGCTCGGTCGCGTCATCTGCACTGGCATCTTTGGTTCCTGCAACTGTTGTGGTAGAATCTGTGAGTCACGGGGACTCAGCAATCTCACACCCGCGAGATCAAAACTATTTAAGCTTATAGGTAGGATGGGGTTGTGAGGTGGAGCTGCAGCAAGCGACTAGCATATATGGTGGCTAACAACGCAAAAGAGAGCGAGAAGAGAAGCAAAACACGGTCGTGAAGCTAGAAGTGATCAAGAAGTGATCCTAGAACAACCTACGTCGAACAAAACTCCAACACCGTGTTCACTTCCCGGACCCCGCCGAGAAGAGACCATCACGGTTACACACGCGGTTGATGTGTTTTAATTAAGGTCAACTTTGGGTTTTCTACAACCGGACATTAACAAATTCCCATCTGCCTCATAACCGCGGGCACGGCTTTCGAAAGATATTATCCTGTAGGGGTGTCCCAACTTAGCCCATTATAAGCTCTCACGGTCAACGAAGGATATTCCTTCTACCGGGAAGACCCGATCAGTCTCGGAATCCCGGACTACAAGACATCTCGGCAGTAATAAAACAAGTCCAGCAAAGCCGCCCGATTGTGCCGACAAATCCTGATAGGAGCTGCACATATCTCGGTCTCAGGGCACATCCGGATAAGCTAAGCGTACAGGTACCAACATAATCCAAGTTGCCAAGGGACGGTCCCGCACGGTGCTCTAGTTTGGACCAGCAATCGAAGGAGAACTGGCCCGGGGGGGTTAAAATAAGATGACCCTCGGGCTCGCGAAAACCCGGGGGAAAAAGGCTTAGGTGGCAAATGGTAAAACCAATGTTGGGCCTTGCTGGAAAAGTCTTATTCAAAGCGAACTGTCAAGGGGGTCCCATAAATCACCCAACCGTGTAAGGAACGCAAAATCAAGGAACATAACACCGGTATGACGGAAACTAGGGTGGCAAGAGTGGAACAAAACACCAGGCATAAGGCCGAGCCTTCCACCCTTTACCAAGTATATAGATGCATTAATTAAATAAGAGGTATTGTGATAACCCAACAGGTAAACATGTTCCAACAAGGAACAACAAGTCCATGTTCCAACAAGGAACAAAATACATCTTCACCTGCAACTAGCAACGCTATAAGAGGGGCTGAGCAAAGCGGTAACATAGCCAATCAACGGTTTGCTAGGACATGGATGGTTAGAGGCTGACATGGCAATATGGGTGGCATGATATAGCAAGTGGTAGGTATCGCAGCATAGGCATAGCAAAAGAGCGAGCATCTAGCAAGCAAAGATAGAAGTGATATCGAGGGTATGGTCATCTTGCCTGCAAGGTTCTCAGAGTTGTCGAAAGCTTGGTCCTCGTAAGCGTTCTCAACAGGTTCCTCGTTCACGTACTCGTCTCCCGGCTCTACCCACAACAAGAACACAAGCAAAGGGTACAAACATCAATCACGATGCAATGCACAACCAACGTGATGCAAAACATGGCGTGATATGCGAGATGTGATATGCAATGCATATGCGTGCTCCGGAAGGAAAAAGATGAACAAGGCATAAACTTGGCAAACCAAGTATGCCGCTGGAAAGATGAGGTGATTTCGGTTGAAATCGATATAAAGATCACCGGAATCGAATGCACGGTTTGCAAATGACAAGCAAAACAAGAATGACAATAGTCTGCCATTAACAGCATGGTGCTACTTAGCAAGCAACAAGAAATTAAGCTAATGCACCCAAACATATCAACAAAGCATATGGAAGTAATCTACTCAAGATGCTTGACAAAAGATGAACACTGATCTACGGCTAAATCACACCACAACAGGTTCAAACAAGCATGGCAAAAGTGCAAAAGATAACAGGTTCACAGACTTGGTGAAAATAACATGCCAGAAATTAACATCAGGATGACATGTTTAGAGCAAGAAAACAACATGGTACAGGAACAGGACATAGCAAAATAAGGCATGGAATGAATCTAATCAAAGCACTTAACAAAAGTCCCTTACTGACCATAAGCCAAAAAGGATCAGAAAATATAATAACACCCATGTCAAATAAGCAAGTTTCGTTACCGGTTCCAGACTTAGCAGAAAACTGGGCATGTCAAAACAGATAGCAAGTAGGCATGTTTACGAGCTCGATGCACTCACTACAGAGCATTACATGATAAACTAAGCATACATCCATCAAGAAGACATGGAATAGAAGCTATACATGGCAAGAATAACTTCATAGCATGCAAGGATCAACTACAACAAGCTTGGCAAAATCGAATAACATGTAAACAATCTGCCAGGAAACATTTTATAGCAAAAGTAGAGCTCGATTGACTCAAGCTATGGCACTCCATAATTACAAACAAAGGCATGGATGGATAGAGAAAATCCATATGTTCAAAACACTCTTACTGATCATGCTCAAAAGAGGCATAGATCTCTCTGAAACAACATGAACACATGGCATAAAAATATCAGCAGGCAAGGACTTAGTGAAAATACTAAGTCTCTGAAATCAGCAACATTAAGTACCCTAGTTTGCATGCTTGTGCTAGTCACCACCAAGATCACAAAAATACATGGAATACACCTCTGGAAAGATAGCATGACATATTTCAAAACACATGTAGGACTCAACTTCATAGGATGCACACATCAATCATGGCAAAAATGACAAAAGTGCATGTTCTGAAGCAGATCTGAAACTAACATCACATAGCCCTCTTCCAACAGCATTTCGGGCATCAAGATGAGCTCAAATGAAAATGATGCAATGAGATGAAATGATGTACTCATCGAGGCGAACAATTTTACATATTATACGCACGAAACGGAGCTACGGATGCAGAGATATGGTGCAATGAACACGTGACAAAGATGCAAAATATTAGGACTTAGAGGAATATTGGGGGGGTTAGAAGTCAACCGCCGGGTCAGATCTGGATCCGGGCCTGGCTCGCCGGAGTCGGCGCCGGAGTGGGCACCGGAGCTCGCCGAAGAAGGAAGAAGCCGACGAGGGGGTTGGGGCGTGCGGGATCCGGTCCGGCCCGACCGGATCCGCGGCGGCGGCGGCGGCGGAGGACGGCGGGGAGTCGCGGGCGGCGGACGGAGGAGGCGCGCCGGCGGACGGGCGGCGGCGGGCGACCAGGCGGCGGCGAAGGCGCTCGGCAAGGAGGCGCGAGACGGGCGGCGGCGCGCGGGCGGCGCTCGGGCCCTGGATGGGCTCGGGCGGGCCCCGCGCGGGTTCGACGGGCCGGCGGCGGCGGCGGCGGAGAGAGAGGGGCGCTGGGACACGTGTCGCGCGCCGATTGGCCGTGGGCGGCGGCGGAATTCGTCCGGCGCGGAACGGACGTGTCTGGCGCGACGGAGGGGAGCGGGGCTAGGGTTAGGGGGGATTTGGACCCGAAAATGGAGGAGGGGGGCACATATTTATAGGTAGAAGGAGCTAGGAGGCTCCAAATGGAGAGCGGTTTTCGGCCACGCGATCGTGATCGAACGACGATGGACATGGGAGTGACTTAGATGGGTTATTGGGCTGTTTTGGAGGGGTTTTGGGCTGCAACACACACGAGGCCTTCACGGTTACCCGGTTAACCGTTGGAGTACCAAACGACCTCCGAATGACCCGAAACTTGACAGGCGGTCTACCGGTGCTATACCAAGGCCGCTTGACAAACCTCGGTCCATTCCGAGAAGGTTTAATACCCGCACACGGAAAAAGGTAAAAGGGGACGCCGGGGGACATAGGAGCGCCGGATTGCAAAACGGACAACGGGGAAAATGCTCGGATTCATGAGACGAACACGTATGCAAATGCGATGCACAAGATGACATGATAAGAAATGCATGACGAAGACAAAATGCACAAAGGCGGGAAACCCAACCACGGAGGAAATATTATATCACAATGCCGAAAATGGCAAGAGTTGGATTACAAATATGGCAAGATACATCCGGGGTGTTACAAAACCCCTGCATATGCAAAGTTCACCTCCCCAACCGTGCTGACCAGACCACACACAGAGATACACACCCGAGCGGCGAACATGCATTTTCGAAACTAATTTAGGAACATTTAGCTGACCAATTAAACAACTCTGTTTTAATAATATCATATTCGTATTTGAACAATTAAGCTTGTTTAGCTTGATGGGTGGAGCAGTGTTATTATGAAACGAAGCACGTATTCTGATCGTATAGTGATCATAAAAGGGGGAAACTCTAAGCATATATTTTTTAGCAAAAGAGGGTTTCCCCTCTGATTTCTATTAAATAAACCACCACGGAACCAACATGATCAATTAAACCCTAAGCATGATCAATTAAACCGTATTATGGTTGTGCCATGGCAGATTTGAAGCTGCAAACCGGAGAAATGATATATAGCATCCATTTTTTGCTTCGAACTAAGAACTAAATTCTAAGAGCTGAAAAGAAAGTAGAGTAACCAAGTTAAGATCTATTTTCTGGTTGAGATCAAAAAGTTGAGGAGATATGAAGTACCACCTCTCTTGCGGCGCCGTGTAGGCATCGGGGGTGCGATGTCTGTCGGTGGCGTTCAAGCAGATCTGCGACGGTAGACGGGTGCATCGGGGGATAAGTCCCGTTGCGGTGGAATAGAAGGTCGTGTGAGCGGCCCCGGCAAAGAGGACGACGGCGCCGATCAAGCGAGAGGACGCGATGCAAGGCTATTGGTCCGTCACCGTGGATGAGAAACGTCCATCTCTAGCAGTGGACGACGCGGTCTTGGTAGGCGCTCCGGCATGGTGGAGGACGGTGGCAATGGATGTGGTGGAGGACGGTGGCGATGGATGGGGTGGCGGACGGAGGCTGGTGTGGGAATGGGGTGTTCTAGTGCGGACGGTGTATGAATGGGAAAATGGAGGGAGAGGTACGGGGAACCATGTTTTTGGGACGCGCCTGTTTGAAATATGGGAAAGTTACGAACTTATCCCCCGTTTCAAATTTGGACGTCTCGTCGGTTGGGGATAGGACGGTAATCTCGCATCTCCCAAATATTTGCCGGTAACTATTTCGGGCGAGGAGAGGGTGTTTTGCCGCCCACGGTTGGCGCCCATGGTGTATGAACGGGGCTGACAGGTAGGGCGGTTGTGTCACGTCTGATGGAAGTTACACATCTGCCCCTATTTAAAATATTAGCCTACATCTATCTCAGACGAGGAGAGTTTGTTTTGCCGCCCACCTTGTATGAACTAGATGATACCTCGCGCGTTGCTGCGGGAATTTGTAGTACTGTATAGGAGACTTTATAGAGTGAGAAGTAGTGGAATTTATGGAAACAATAATATAAATACATGTCTATTTGAACCTTTGAATGATATTATTTAATATATGGGACATCTCCATATTTGCATAATTAGAAGAACGCATCACCAACATTAAGAGAAGTAACATATATTGTAATGAGATTTTTCTCATAATATTTCAAGATCATATCATTTAGTTGTCTATCAGAAGTGCATGGGAGCAAGAAACAGAAACATTTGATACTAATTTTTCAGCATGTGCACTCTATTTTACAGTACTTCATACAGTACTATTTAAAATACTACCAGCAAACAAAGAGTAATTAAATTGAAGGAGAATGAGAACAGCCCATACCTGATGCTCTCAGTGACAAAAAAATCTTCGAGGTTAGGACTGTTATTAGTAGCATAACAATCAAATACAAAGAATGCAAGTATGTTCATAAGAGTCACGTCATATTCTCAGTGACAAAAAAATCTTCGAGGTTAGGACTGTTATTAGTAGCATAACAATCAAATACAAAGAATGCAAGTATGACAATAGTAGAACCCTGCCGCACGGGAACGACAAAAATGCCAATGACACAATTGTATCACTCAGGTAATAGAAATATACCATAAAATTCACGATGTCTACTCACAGGGAACAAATTACCTGAAAATGAACCCTAATATGCCATATGTTGTGATAATGTGATACTACAAAACAACCAGAGAAGAGCTAAAAGTAAATAATTCGTACTAAATTAACATGAGTGAGAGGGAGACAGAGAGATGTTGTTGTAGATGGGGAACAATACATGGTAGCTTCTTCATTTGTTTGTTCTTTCCAGAACCCTAAATACAGAACACAAAAGGAAGATCAATGATCCATCGCATCTCGACATATGTTTGTCGGCAGTAGTTGAGTAAGAAAGGAGTTTGGGGGAGAGATACTGACCGGACTTGTTGCCGCAAAGGAGGTCGCTGGGGATGGAAAAGAGCTCCCTACTATGAAATTTACGACCACACACAAATCAGAGCGTCTAAAAAATTACGTTAATATATGAGAAGAATGAGAGGAAGGAGAGCACCCATCTCTGGCGCAAGTAATGTTGGAGAAGGAGAGTGGCGGCGACATGTACAACTCTTCTTGTCCAGGCCTGGGAGTAGGTCTTCAGCCATCATAACCAGTGAAGGCGGGGATCGCAGGGCTCCGAGAGAGAGGTGGAGATAGAGGGAATGATCTCCGAGCTGGCAGCAGTGAGCGGATCTTCGATGGCGACATGCCGTGAAGGCTTGGCTGGCGGCAGCGCAATATGGAGAGAGAGTTAGAGATAGGGAAGATGAGAAGAATTGGTGGAATTTTTTTAGGGAATCAGTGGAGATTTAATCGTTCAGAGAGGAACCTCCGGGATATCATTGATCAGCTAGACGAAAGGTCAGAAATATTCGGTCCTTTTTTACTTCCTGTAGCATGGAATCTGAACCGAAATCAACGCTGCTATTAATGGATCGCCCACGTCCCCGTGCATGCAAGAATGGATTACTGCATGCATGCCTCTTTGAATTAATGCCCAACGCTAATTAAGGACACGCACTACTACTTACTTTCCAGAAATTTCACTGTGAGGGAGTTATTGCGATGCCAGAATAACTGCATGCATGTATTGAGCATGCCTAGCGAGATGGAAGCTTGCATGCGGAGTGTAGCAATATTTATTTCTAGAGAGGCTGCCAAAGATTATGCTCGTGGTGTGGATTCCTGTTTGTGAAAGCCTACGTGGCAAAATGATGACGTGGACTACCTGCATGTTAAGAGAATGCTTTGTAGTGGGGAGCAACTTCTTAAGAATGGTAGATGGGGAATGGAGGGAGAAACATAGGTCTTTCGGACGAGCTTGAATCAAATGAGTTTTGCCGCCCATGTTTGATGCCCACCATGTCGGAATGGGCTCAGAGGCGGTCGTGTCACGTCTAATTGAAGTTACTAACCTACCCCTATCTAGAGCAGTGGAAATGGGGCCGATGTATTGTCCGTGTAATGGGTAGACAGTAATTTCCATCTCCCAAACACTTGGCTTCGGGCAGCCGATGTGGGAGTGGACATTTTGCTGTTTCTTTCGAATTTGGGGACAATAAGCATCCACGTTTACCCTGGCAACTAAATTGGAATCCATTTTGTATTCCTATATGAATCTTTATAAATCATTCTATGTGTTTTTATATATCTTCAAAAGGACGACAAAGATGTATTCCACTGTCATATATGAATATGCTTTACAAATGCCGATACTCAAATTCAGAAACTAGAATCCAGTTTAAGGTGAATTCGAATATTTGGAACACTTCATGTCCAACTCAAATGTCACACGCAGCATAATGTGTACTCCCATTTAGATATGTAAACAAGCGATGTATCAAGATTCAAATACTGAGTCAATCAACCAAGAATGTACGGAACTAACAGACATATAAACACTTATAGAGTATATGGATCAATAATATCAACTAACATACATAAGCCAGGCCGCTGTACTATTTTTTGGCTACAACATCATCCTTTTTTTAGCCAGCATCTCGGCCCTTTCCGATGCTTGCCACTTATGGTCCATCTATACTAGTATTACTGAATGCACATTCAGCCCGATTGGCATATTTGTAGGTATGGCACAACAATCCAAATGAAATGTCTCCAAGTCTTATCAATTAATACACACTTGTGCTCAAATAAAATTACAAACAAAAAAAACAATTATTACATGATCTCTAAAACAAATGGTTTGATTGATTACATGAACAGACAACACAAAGGTTATTCAATTATGGAAAGAACATTTCACCTATGGTTTACCAAGTAGGAATTTAATTTCCTTTTTTCCTTCAGGACCTTAACAATCTGGTCAGTCTCAGCTTGCTTCGTTTTGAAATCCACCAAATATTTAATGGTTGTCTTGAGTACTGCTTGTGATTGTGCTGTTTGCTTCCTCAACATGTCAACTTCATCTCTAAGTGCAGAAGCAGAATCTCTTTCTACCACAAGTTTAGCCTCTAGAGCATCAGCAGTTGGCAATTCATAATGCACAATTGGGCTGGTGCCACTGCTGTGGGATGATGCAACGTCCATGGGGACCTCGCTCTTTGATCTTGGGCTAACCTGTTTTGCCATTAAAGTTCCGATTGGATTCAGAAAAGTTGAAGTTAGCAAAACATCTCAACTGGGAGTTATAACAGCAAACCAGTTAAACAAACAAGGAATTAAAGAGTTTCAATTGGATGCTGAAAAGTAGTTATTAACATCATTGTAACCCGCTGTTGCAGCAGCAAAGCAGTTAAACAAACAAGTAGATATTTAAGTTAAGGCAAACAGGTAATTCTTAACAGTAAGTATCAAACACATAGATAGGCGCAGTCTACAATATGATTAACAGTCTGTGCCATTATGTAATCAGTAGCAAACTAAATTAAGCCAAGCAACGTAATTGAACAATTTTGCAATAAGTGGCTAACTAAAATTCTGAGAAGCAGGTAACTGAACTTATGCTAGTTCTTTGTACAGGCACACTGCAACTTCTTTTTCGCTTACATGGTTGTACGAAGGAGTCCATGGCATCAATTGCTTGGATATGCAGTCCCAATACTTCTTTCTTCCCACACTGCATGGGTAAGTCGAATGGTTAATCTGGTAAGATGGTGTGTCCTTGATATGTTATATGAGGACGTGTAGTGAGACTAGTTGTAGCCAAACACATCACACTGGCTTTTACTGTATATTTCATGCGATTACTTTTGGCATATTGAGATCTAAGGAATCTACAATAGGATGAAAAGACTGGCATCCTTCACATTATTGACGAACTTGGTTCATAGAAACAAGCAATTCAACCATTCTGTGGGTAAATCAAAAGCGCCACTGGAATATTTTTCACTATCCAATCATACACGCAAAAAGGGGCGACGCCACCATAGGGGCTGGTATGGGCGGCCGCCTCAGGTGGCTGGAAAGTGTGCACCTAGTTTGAGTCGTCCAGGTTGGCCCACGCTAGTTTTGTTCGTCCCAACGCATGAGCAGGCAATGTAAAAAATGAAGAAAAATGTTTCAATTTGGATGGGCCAATAACATAAGTGCAAGGCAGGCCCTATAGCAGGCTCGCGGCCCAAACGAGCGCCCCCCATATCGATCGACAGCAGGAAAAATCCCAATTCATTCGCTCCAGCCTCCAGTCTGGTTCGCTCCTAACCTAGCCGCCGCTCGACAGACCGACACAACACTTCCTCGCGCCCTCGTTGGAGGGCGATCGCCGGGCTTCAAGCGAACAGAAGGACAAGAAGATGAAGATCCAACCCTGGGTGTAGCCTGCATGGGAGGCAGCGGCGGCAGCATGGGCATGGCATCGAGCTTGCGCAAACGGACAATCGCTAATTGCAAGAGTAGCATGCGCAACGAGCAGGTACATCACATCCCTGATTATATCTAGTTCAACTCTTCAATTTCTGGCCAATAGTTAAACCTGATGGTGTTGTAAAACTGCTTGTATGTAGGGAATCTATGAGTAACTCCCCCAATCAATACTGAACTGACTGAATCTGATGTATCTAATCAAGTTTCCGGTGCAAACATACAAGCTCATGTTGTTCTTGAGCCTGAAGTGTCTAATGAACAGACTGCTAATGAAGGATTTGATGCAAACATTTTACATGCTCCCGGTGATGAACATATAGTGTCTAATGAGGGATCTAATGCAAGCATTTTGCAAGCTCATTGAAGGATTTAGTGTCTAATGATGATCTACTATGTTGAGAGAGACAGAGATTTGCAGGCATTGATGACAAGCAAATTATAGTGCATTTTCATAGCTTGAGGAAAGTCGAGGCCATCTACCAGAAAGTCCCCGTATCATGACAACATAGCATAAATACTTTTCTAATCTATTGTTTGAAACTATTGGCATACTTGTGCAGGATAGATATGTTGATATGCACTTTGCGCACTGGTTATACGTGCAATTACACTTCGATATTTCCAGCCAGAGAACGAATAATTCAAGCAGGTACATACCATGTTTGTAGTCCTTGTACACCATGTTGCATTTTGTGTTTTTTGGTGCTTGCATCATTTAGTGTTTATAATCTGAAGTACTTTGGATCATTAGCTGGTTTTCAAAGTGCATATAGCTTCACATTTCTCAAGTTATGTTGATTTCCGGAGTGTAAGTGCCTTCGTATTTGTTAAGTTAAATGTTCGCCCCTAGTAACTTGAATTCGTGGATCAGCCACTGCACACAAATCATACACGAATGACAGTACGAATTAAATGAAATGCAGGGACTTACGCTAGCTCGTTGTACAGGCTCACTGCAGCTCTGCTTGCGCTTGGGATGTTCCATGTACAAGTCCATGTTACCACTTGCTTGGATGTGCAGGCCTTGTGCTCCTTGCATCCCCCTCTGCATTTTTGACACGGCGAATGGTTGATCAAATAAGAGGAATCGACCTTGATGTTGTACCGGAGGACGGATACTTACAAGGTTATACGCGTGTGCAAGATGTGTACCAGATCCCGTAGTGCCGTCATGCTTCGCTAAAATATGGATTTGCTTGTTTCAGATGATATCTCTAGAAGAAATAAGAGTTAAGGTCGGAGTTGCATAGGCGTGTAAGCTAAGAGAGCAGTGAAAGGATATCCAAACATCATCGGAACAGTGCACAAGGGAGTGATGTGTGGATACCTAGTTCGGGTCGGCGTTTGGGCATGCTCGCCTAGCTAGAGTGCGGGTCACTTCAGAGCCGTTGAGGGTGATGCGCTGGCGTTGGCTGGCCGCGCACGGATGCAGATCTTGAGTGGCAGCGGAGCGCTACGATGCGGTGGACGAGACCGTTGGTGAAGCCCCAACGGCCTCGGGGGGCGGAGGTGCGGCGATGTGCTCGGTGAAGTAGCCCCGGTGAGCTGGGAGACGGCGTCGGTGAAGCGCACCTGATGCGGTGGAACTCGGTGTCTGTGAGGCACGTCGGTTGCGGCGGCCGACGTTGTCGGTGGACCACCCGGTGTGGTGGACGAGGGCGTAGATGAGGTAGCTCCGGTGCGGTGGTAAAGCGCGACCGTCGTCTTCGTCGTTGTCGTCCGGCATAGAGGTAGGGAATGGTGGGGAAAGAGACAAGACGAGGGGCGATTCGAGGGTTGGCGGCGAATTAGGGATTTGAGCAATCTGGGCGCGGAAGGGGACGGTGGAGAAGAGAGATTTTGCAGGGCTGGAAGGGGCCGCCAGATATTTCAATCCGAAACGTGGAAGCGCGAACTTATATTGTCGTCGTCCTTTTTTTGGGGGGGAGGGGGGTGGGTGGCTGGGTGCTACGCGTCCGTCCGACACACGCGACCACCCCGACAGGACTATGCTTCGGTGCCTTAAGGCACCTGCCTTTGTGTCCATGACATATGGGCCCAACAGGTCGCTGGCCCACATGTCAGTGACGCAAAGGCAGTTGCCTTTAAGGCACCAAAGCAGCGTCCACAACGACACGACCCTGGTTTGCCTGGTGCGCCTACACTTGAGAATGCAAACGAATCTTCTTCCATTTGCAAACGAATCTGTATGTATTACCATGCCCGTGTTTTCCTTGCAATAATTAGTCATTCGAAACGAGATACTCCATCCGTTCACTTTTGTAAGTCGTTTCAAACAACTTAAAATGAACTGTTTTGCACATTGTCTGAAATGTCTTCAAGGTCTTATAAAAGTGAACAGAGGGAGTACTATAAATTAATTAATGAGGAGTTATTTGAAAAAAAATCAAAACGGTACCCACGCTAACGTGGATTAGAGTGTGTCTCACATAATTAGTTATTTGAATTAGAGTGTGTGTCACGTAGTTAGTTATTTGAATTAGAGTGTGTGTCACGTAGCGATCTCCAATTCTAACATGGATTTCACATTTCACTGTATCCATGCTACTTTTTTAATACAAATGCATATGTATATGATGAACACCATGGTAGTGAGAAAACTTTTGGATGGATTCAAACATATGACCTACAAAATAGCACAACAAACTGAGTCAATGTCAACTTTTTGAAACTTAGTATGGCACGAATTCGAAATAATTACCCATATGCCTGCTCCTCGGTTCAAATCTTACAATGTACACCGAATTGGAACATCGATATTAAGTCTCGTACTATGTACATTCAAATGTTGTTTTTAGCCCCCCCGCACAAACGCTACATACTTCCTGTATCGGTCAATCTTCCTCTCCTAACCACCTTAGGAAGCTATCGGTTTCCAACACACGTTCATTCTTTCTCTCAACTACACAACCCCCTTTTCCACTCTGTTACCAAATGTATTTACCTCACACACCCGCCATTGCACCCCATGCCGAGCTCTCTCTCCCCCCTCTCCCTCTCACCCTCTCGCGCTAAATACATGCATTGCCTATCTAGCCCCCAACCTCTCGTGCATGCGCACGCACGCACGTTGCATATCTAGGTCACTCCCTCGAGACTGTCTCACTCTTTCTTCCGCACGGCGGGCCACACTCGCTCAATCTTGCTCTCTTTATCCGAGTCTCGTTTAACCTCGTTTTCTTTCACACACAAATGATATATCTCCCTGTTCGGGCCTCGATCGACACACTCTATACTCTCTCACGCAGATTGTCTATCTAGGTCAGTCCATCCAAGCGGCCACCACTCTTTCGACCTCATGGTGGGTCACGCTCACTCAATCTCTCTCTCTCTCTCTCTCTCCGTATGTCTCGATTGACCTTGCTCTTTCTCGGACAAAAACGATATATCACCATGTTTGAGCCCAATTCGACCTATTCACATTGTATACTCTCTCACACACATCGTCTATCTAGGTCACTCTCTCCAACCCGTCTCATTCTTTCGATCGCACGGCGACCCTATGTGATCGGTTGACCTTGCTTCCTCCCACGCACAAAATATATCTACACGTCTTCACTTACTGGTGGGTTCCATGTGTGCTCTCTCTCTCCTCCCCTTCTACGTTTAGACGCACATGCAAACAGGAAGAACTCGCGGGCGATGTTGCCGTTGACCATATCTGGACGCGTTCACAAGTCACGGCACCAGTTTCACGTACTAGCAGCACTAGTCAGTGTGTACGTGCAATGCACGTTAATTTGGATGTATATTAAGTGCATGCGGATATTAACTACTAGGATATTATTTGCGTGTTGTCATGTGATTAGCATTATTTTTGGCATGAAATTAACTGCACGCTAAACGTGTTGAGTGCTCGACATTGAAGCAGTCTAGGTCGTTGGATGACAAGGAATACATGTGGCTTGATGACGTTTTATAATTAATTTGATACGGCTCTAGCAGAACATTCGATCGATCAAACCATACATTTCGTTCAGTCTGACTCCAACTTTAAATTATACGACGATCGATATAAAATAAACGGAAATGATAAACGTTCGGATTTTAAGCATGGCAATCCAAACGTTTTTCATGGCCAATTTAGATTACACGGCGGCGGCAGGGGCGTCTCGCGGTGGGAAGCGGCTCCTCTGCCGTGCTCTGTGTGTCGTCGGGCCACTGACCGACGGCGACGGCGGCGCCTTGCGCCGTTGTTGGCGTACTCCTGGACGTTGGCCTAGCTTCAAGGAAGGCCAAAATGTTCTGGACTTCGGAGCGAGTTGACTGGCGGGAGGAGGCGACTGGCGTTGGTGCAAGGAAACGGTCGACGACGGCCATCCATGCCGCTGAGGGGGGGCACTGGCACCCGCGCGGGGACAGGCGCTGTCAATGGCGCGGTGGAGACATTCGTGTGCACGGGCACTGGCACGGGCGCGCACGTTAGTGCACGCACAGGCGCAGGCGCTGGCAGGTGCACAGGCACCGGCACGGGCGTGCGCGTCAGTGCACGCGCAGGCAGGTGCACTGGCGCGTGAAAGTTGGCGGGCACCTCGTGGAACCCCGTGGGATCAAGCTCGGCGACAATGTGTGGCTCCCAGCCCATCAATGCCACGGGGATTGGCGCTGGCACAGTCGGGGCGACGGGAGCCGGAACGGGAGCAGGGACAGGCGCGGCGTCTTCCCGCAAGGCCAGTTCAAGCTCGTCCCAAAGCGCCTTATGTTCTTGAGACTCCGGCTGGGTGTCTTCCTCAGGAAACTGGAACACTAAGGGCATACCATCGTGATGCGGCATGGCGTACGTTTAGGTCAGGCTAGTTGGAGGTAGACGACAGTAGAATCGGAGAGGAAGAGAGAGGATTGTAGCGATACTCCCCCCTTTCTGGTTTATAAGGCTCAATTCAAACTGGGTAGTGCGGGGTTGATTTTAAACTGCGGCACCGGCTACATTAAAAGTGGGAGCAGTTGGGACGACGGTGGGTGGCGGAGCCTGGCCAAAGGGCTCGCCTCCCGGTGAGCCTGCACAACGGTCTGCTCGCACGCCTCCCTGACAGCCGGCGCAACGGTCTGCTCGCACGCCTCCCGTCGACTCACACGCTTGCTCGGACGGCACCTGTCGATTGCCGAGGAGAAGCGGGGACTCGTGGCGGCACGTAAACGCCCACGATTTCAATAGTGAAAGCGTTCGCCTTAACGTGACAGGTCTTTCTTCCAAAATACCTTGGCTCTTCATTTGTGCAACTTGTCATAAGCAGCTTGTCTTAAATTGAAGAAAAAACTTACGAAGTAATATTTGTGCCATATCACGTGACCATGCTTAGTTTCAAGAATTTATGGTCACTTTTGGATTTTCTGAAATTGAAGATCCAGGATTCGAAACAATATCATAACCTGCATCATGCAATAAATTTTCAAGCCGTACATCTGTCCTGTTGTATTTCTTAAGAAAGGATTTGGTCAAACATTTTGCTTAGTTAGACTTCAGACAAGTTATATATGCAGAGTAAAAGGATAATCCCTCCGTACCAATGCATTGACTGATATATTAACTCAAGTACTAGGCACGAACAAATGGGCTCAATTATGTGCTCATCCTGGTGTAGTAGTAGTAGTACTAGGCAACGGCGACCGAGGGAATTGAACCGTGCTCGGCACGGTAGGTAACGTTGTCTAGTTACTAAAGCATTCCTCTGTTGTTCATCGATAGTCATTATGGACCGGGGACATGAGGGGAATTTCCTAGGGCTGGAATTCTGGCCGCCAGATATTTCGACTTGAAACGCTGAGGCTCGACTGGTTGGGGTAATGGGGTTGCCTAATGTGCGTACCACGCACGCCACCGAAGGACACGAGCCCGCTTTTTTTAGGATCAGCATGAGCCAAGGTCTGGCTGGTACGCCGTTGGGTCCTACCATTCGAGAATACAAAAGGAACCTTTTAAATTGCCGAACGAATCTATGTGTATTACAATACCCGTATTTTCCTTGCAAATACTAATCTCAACGTGGTAATTGATTTATGACGAGTTGTTGAATTAGAGTGAGTTTGTGATATAGTGATCTCAACGTGGATTTCACATTTCATGGTATCCCTATTAAGTTTACCAATGCAAATTCAAATTAAAAAGACGAACCACATGGAGGTGAGAAAACTTTGTATGTATCAAGCATATGACCACACACACACACACACACACACACACACACACACACACACACACAGAGAGAGAGAGAGAGAGAGAGAGAGAGAGAGAGACACGCACGAACACAACAACAATCCAATAAGTATAGTGCATCTATTTTTCCAAACCATGCATGTATGACATGAATTCAAAAATACTCCTTCTATTCCCGAATATTAGTCTTTTAGAGAGTTCAACAAGTGACTACATACGGAGCAAAATGAGTGAATCTAGACTCTAAAATATGTCTATATACATCCGTATGTGCCAGTCCATTTGAAGCCTCTAAAAAGACTAATATTTGGGAACGAAGGGAGTAAAATGTAAGACATCCATGGTCCTCAGTTCAATATTTAAAATGAACATGAAACTGAAACATGAACATTAAGTCTATTACTACAGTACATGCAAATGTTCTGTTTAGGCGGATCTATGATTGTCGGGGGTCAACTCCTCGACCTTAGATAAAATTGTGGAGCTCTGTTTAAGGTTGTTTAGATTACATTTGTCCCCACCCTCCCAACCACCGATTGGTTGTGCACCCCCACCCCTCCTCCCCGAGAGAATATCATGTGCCCCCATACCTTAGATGCTATATGACGATACGAGTTGCTTGGAGCTTGTAGATCTGAGATATAGCAGCTCACATGATGTGTCTTAATATTTCTGCAGGAAACCTTGGTGAGTTTGAGAATTGCACACAATTTGTACAAAAACTACTTAGATGCCCTTTGATCCCATATCCAACGACCTCGAAGCTCGTATCACCATAGCATCTAAGATGAAGGAGGACATCATATTCTCCTATATGTAAGAATATCATGTGCTACCACACCTTAGATGCTTTGGTGATACAAGCTCTTCGGAGGCGTTGGATTTGTGACCCAACACCTCCTCGGTGGTTCGAATGGTTTTTTTTGCAGAAAAGCCCCAAAAGAGTTCGGCCACTGCTTACAAGCACAAAGACTACTCAGATGCCATTGGATCTCAGATCAAACAACCTCCAAGCTCGTATCACCGTAGCATCCAAGCTGCGATAGCACCTTATGTTTTCTCGCACGGGAGAGTATGAGGTGCTCCCGCATCGTAGATTCTATGGTGATACGAGTTCATTGAGATCTAACAGCTCACAATAGGAGGTTTGAATGTTTTTGCAATATACGGCTGATAGAGTTTGGGAAATGCACAGAAAGTACAAGTACTACGCATGTGCCATCTGATCACTGATCATACGACCTAGATGCTCATATCATCGTAGCGGGTAATTAAGCTACGAGGAGCACCTAATATGAGCACCGGGGAGCCGTTGGATCGAAGATGCAGCGGCACACACGAGGCCTGAATGTTTTATTTGCAAAAAAAAACCTTTGGAGAGTTTGGAAATTGCACATAATTACAAAGGCTACTCCCAAGCCATTGGATCTCACTTCCAACGGTGTAAAAACTCGTATCACCATAGTATCTAAGCTGCGGGGTGGATGTGATATTCTATGCCGCTGTCATTTTTGTTCGTAAACTTGCAAAATACGTGTAAGTCGTCCCGTTACTTGTCTAACCGCGCAAAGTGTTTGTTCAAAAAAACCATCCTACACTGAAATATCGGAACAACACACGGGGGTCCCACTTGTCATTAATCAAATTTGGACCTAAAACTAACAAATCTGAAAAACGAGATTCGGACTGGCAACCTGGACCACAAAGCGTAAGTCGATAGCCTGAAAAAACGAACGGTTGTTGGCTTTGTCCCATAACTTGATTTTATTTATACAGTACTTTCGTTGAGTAGAGTAGAGGGAGTGCCTCGTCAACACGTGCATGACCGTTGTCTCACTTACTGGTGGGTCCCAGGTCTGCGATCTCAATCTCTCTTCTCTCCATCGTCTAACCTTTGCATAGGCACACACGAAGAGCGGCGATAGCTTGCCGTGGTGTTATTACAACTAAAAAAAAGCTTGGAAAATAGAAGAACCGCCTAGAACAAGAGACGTTGTGGCTGGTCGAGACGGAGCTAACCACATCTATCCTCCGTGCCACGTTTGCATGATGAAGCTATGTGGCTAGTGGGGTGTTTTCGACCGACTGGCTGGGTCCCGAGGTCAAACCATAGGTACTACGTCTGATATAGTATATTTTTACACGCACATTTTTCCTCCGTGCCGAGACGTGGCACACCCTACTGCGCGGTTTCGGGGTCCTCCCAGGTGGTGCACGCATATATTCTTCCTGACGTGGGATGCCCTACCACGCGTTTTCTGGGTCCTCCTCGGTCGTAGCGCCGAGTCGTCAAATCACGAAAGACCACCTTTCCCGCCGAGTACATCAGTGAAGCACGGTGGCTAGCTAGTTGGGCTAGTTCGACCGATTAGCTAGGCCGCCGCCACATTTGTTTTTTCACCCCTTTTTTTATCTACTTGCCGGCAGGTAAATATAAATATCCACCGCGGCGTTACTCTGGTGTTTGGGTGCGGCAGGATTTTTATTTTTTTGATTGACGGGAGCAGGCGCGACAGGATTTTTAATTTTTTGATTGACGTGAGTAGGCGCGGCAGCAATTAGCCACGATGACTCCGCCTGTAAAAACCCACCGCTCCCGGATGTGAGAAGTCGTCGACTGGTGTTTTACCGTGGTGAAAACCAAAAGATTCCCCACTCCCTCCGCCTTCCCGTAGATTGCATTGCCTTTTAGCCGTTTCGCCCCCTTTGCTTCCTCTCCCCATTACTTCTACCTGGTGCCATGGCGGCGCAGCAGATCACGGAGTCCGAGGTGAGGCTCCTGACACAGGAGCTCCATGCCAAGGATGCGGAGCTCAGGGCCAAGGACGTGGAGCTCCGTGAGCTCAAGGAGGAGAGGAGTGACATGCTCCTCCGTTATGTGCGGGAGTTCACGGAGCTTCAAAAGCGGCAGGCGTCCACCACAAAGATGCTCGAGGCGTCAGCGGCGTTGCTACAGAAAGCGGGAGATACGACAGGCCGTCAGGGGAGCCGGCTGGAGCGCGAGTGGGCCGATCGTGACGAGGTCCAGGATCGCCTCAGCCACTTGGTGAACCAAGTTGCCACGCACGTGTTGCGGCTGCGCGATGCCTACCGTCGTGCCAGCGCGACGATGCTGGCCGTCAGGCTAAACCCGTTCGACCACCCGGTCGACTTCAACGAGCTGCGGCTTCCTGACCTAGTCTCCTTCTTCACCTATATCTCCGAGGAGCTGAGCCGTCTCCGCGCGATGGTGGGGGCTGAGCTGGACAAGGAGGGGTTGCGGGCTGCCGTCGCCATTGCCGGGCGAATCCTTTCAGGGCTCCGTCACCGGAATCCATTCGTGCCATTGGACGCCGTCTTTGACGAGCTGGCTCCCGTCGACCGGGAGCGGGCTCTGCGGGCGGTTGCACCCTGCATAACCAATGTCGTGCGCCTCGAGAAGCATAGGGACTTCGGTGGTGTTTAGGCGCCGTCTGCATGGGCATGTCCATGTCTTGGTGCAACATGACCGTTGGATCAAACTCAGACGGTGCAGATCAGTCAGTGTAGCACAAAGCGTGTGGGTGTGTTTGGTTGCATTCTCATCTCAATATAGTTGTTTCCTCTTCGTGTATTTGTTACATATAGGAGTAGTTGACATGCGCACAACATCATTTGTTATCGTCATATATTACTACACTAGCAACAAGATTGTGTAGTACTGACGTATGAACCACTGCACATGCCTAGTAGTAGGAGCACTGTGTATGTTCAAGTGGCTGCCGTGTTTCGCACTCCTCCGTCGTAAGAGTGGAAACGCTTGCTGTAATCATTTTTTCTTTTGAAAAACAGTGGACACGCTCTACCGTGCGGATCCTCCTCCAGCCATGCACTAAATTACTCACTTTCGCCGACGTGTGGGACAGCCAGCATCGGGGTCCACCAGCCATGCACTAAATTACTCCGTAGTAGAGTGACGGTAGACTACCCCGATCGAAGCGCCGCAGTAATGCCCAATGAGCCGTCAAATCACAAAACCCCCTCCTTTCCAGCAGTAAGTTGGATGGACGAAGCAACCATCATTTCACTCTTCTCTCTCAGCTTCCTCTCTACCCAACCCTCGCTTCTGCCTCATCTTGTTCCTCATTTCTTCAAGAAAACCCCGACCTGCTTCTGCCATTGTTCTTCTCTCCCAAAGAAGGAAAGGTGAGCGCATCAATGGTGTTGATTCTGGCCAAGGCCCGGTCTTGCAACCCCGAGACTGATCCTATAACTCCCTCTCTTTTCTTCTTTTGGGTTTGTGATTATGGTTTCATTTCTTTTATTTCTATTTGACAGTTTCTTGATGGACGCTGGAGCACCGGCCGAAGTGATGTCTATGGCTCCGGTCAAAACCGTTGAGGCTCATGGTACGAAGAAGCGCAAGCACCCCGCCGAGACTACCGCAGACAAGCTCAAAGCCATCGCCCTGTCCAAGCCCCCCTCTCCGGGATCCCTCATTAAGCAAGTCCAGGTAATATCTCTTCTTGACGATCTTTTTCTCAATCTTGATCGTGTTTTTTCATCTAACACGCAGTACTAGTACTAGTAGTACAATTTTTTGGGTGATCTTGCATGTGATTTTTTTGTGCCAAATGATGGTTCTAAATTCCTCTTTTGACCAAAACATGCGAGAGGTTGACACTGATTTCTTATAGATTACTTTCAACTACTCCCTCTGTCCCAAATTTCTTGTCTTAGATTTGTCTAGATACGGATGTATCTAATACTAAAATGTGACTTGATACATCCGTATCTAGACAAATCTAAGACAAGAATTTTGGGACGGAGGGAGTACTTTATGAACATCAATGCTACCTTTTAAGAGGGTATATTTGCCTCAGTAACTTGTGTTATGGATTTTGCATGTAATCCCTCTGCTCTCATGCCTTTGAAGACATGTTCCAGTGTCTTTGTTCACTCATTTCTGTGCGTATATGTAGTCATTCATATATGGAGTATAATATCGAAAATCATCTTATATTTCTAAATGGAGGTAGTAATAAAATATGGTTTCTGTTTGAATTAGAACCAGGTCCGCGGTGGAGATGAAGTTCTCATAGTCATGCCGTGTGAACTGGAAGACCTGATGATGAGTTCTACTGCTGAACTATCCAGCTGATGTGTCCTTGTCGCCACGTGTCCTGAACTAGTGTTTTCCTGTAGCATTGTTGTCAGGCGTGTTCTCCAGGCTGTACTTGACCACAACAATTTCCTGGCTGTGCCTTCAATTATGAAGGGTGTGGTTCTTGTAAAGCTTCCCAACAAATCTGATGCGGCTTGTCTTCATCATCATGTTTATGAGTGGAAAGACCACTCTGTTAGGTTCTCCAAGGTTGACAAGATGGTGATGGTGCGTGTAGACATCTCACACGAAGTCCATGGCCTAGTCAATTATGCGGGGTTCATCCCGTAGGTCGGTGGCAAGAAATAGTCTGCAGAGTTTAGTTAGTGCAACTTTGCTTGTCTGTAGTAAGTACTATTGTTCAGTACTTGATTTGTGTTTGTGAACCCTGTATTGTTTATTAGTACTGCCGCTTTTGGTGTGTGGCCAGTCCTGAGAACGGTCTATGTTAATGTCTGTCCACTCAATTCAGTCTGCATATTTTGAAGTATCCAGATCATATTTTTTGTGAGGACGGTTTATCAATTATGGTTACACTCCAATATCTGTATGCATTGCAGGGTTTATCGCACCCACCAGGATTTCCAGTCCCATGGATGTTCGGTCCATACGATTTGTCACGACCTTTGGACTGTCCTGCTTGTGGGAGTGGGCAGGGCCCCTGCATGCCACGCATAGTTGGACGATCAATCTTCTGTTTAGTACTTCAACATAGTGATTTCCTGGTAAGGATTCACTCGTGTCACATCAAGTAAGTCTTATTGATTTACTGTCTAAATCCTATTGATTTAATGTCATGTTTTCTTTCTTTTCCTGCAATTTTATGATGCAGGTTTTGCCATGTGACATTCATCATAGAATAAACCGTTTGGTTTGCTCTACGATGGCTATTTTTGCAGGTTTCACTTCTTATGTCGTGTCAGTAACGAAGGCACTGTCCATCACTTATATTACTGCAAAAAATTGGATCAGTCTGTTGTCTGAGTACAAGCTGAATCCCTATGATGAACTGCAGTTTGGTTTAACAAAAACGCCACAATTAGTCCTTCTCGCGTTTAAAAGAAATGAAGAAAAAAAACTGGATCACGGTCACGGATCCTAGTCAAGTTAGAAAGCTGATCATAGCAGACCAGATACGATCGCCGCTGTCTCGCACAGATCGAGCACCGGCAGTTGCTCTAGCACTGACAGCGGCAGCAGCTCAGTCTGATCCAGCTGAGGATTGGGCACCGACCGCGTCAGCGGATCAGTCTGATCTACCAGAGGATCGGGCATTGACACCGGCACCTGCTCCGACACCGGCACCAGCTCTACAAGGAGCACCATCTCCGGTAGCAGCAGCGGCTTTGGCACCTGCACCAACACTTGCACTTGCATCTGCTCCGGCCCGTGCAGTTGCACCGGCAACAGACTGGGCTGCAGTTCGCACTTCATATACCAAAGTCCTTACAAAAACCGACATGTCCACCTTCTTGGTAAGCATTGGCCGCCCAAGTGCTTCGTTCTTTTTTCTTTCCATGTTGTTTCACATGATTCACTGTGTTGATCTAACTGTTTGGGTATGTCTTCTTGTTTGCAAACAGAGAATTCCTAGAGCAACAAGAGAGTCGTTCAACAATCCGGGCGACCGCGGCCAAGTTTCTCTTACCATGCGCAACCTTGGTGTAAATGAACCTGCTCAATATACCGTAAGTACAAAGGATGGTCGCATGATGATTGATGCTAAAGGATGGTCAAGGTTCAAATCTAAATCATATCTTGCGGTAGGGGATGATGTCAAAATCGAACTTTCTCGGCAAGGAGAGCTGGTCCAAATCAACTTTGAAATTAGCAGCACGCAACTGCCGAACTGATCTATCCTCCGAGAGATTTTGATGTAATAATCTGGCATGGTGAAACAAGTGTCCTGTGTGTATAAGTAGTACGACAGTATTATTTATCACATGGTATATCGTTGATAGAATTGCAACTCTAATTGCTGGTTAGGAACTGTCGTTCGATTTCATTCCAACAGCTGTCGTGCTTTATTCAATTTTGTGTATTCGCCTTGCGACAGCATCTAAACCAGCACCGTACCGATCGCTTGCAATATGAAAAGCACTGAGGTAGAACACATGGGCCCCCAAACATGCAGGGTCGGCCTGTGGCCCAAAGTCCAGAACCGTGAGCCTATCTGAGTATTATATTCTTAGTTGAACCCCCATAATGCCCGTGCGTTGCAGAGGGAGTATATTTCTCGGCAAGGTGAGCCTGTGATATAAAAGATTTGTATATTTCTTTACAGAGGGAGTATCTCTCTGTCAAAAAATATATTTATGTGTAACTAGTTACTCTTGTCTTTCTACCTCCTTCCGCTGATATGTGGGGCAACCGACAACGGGGTCCACGTGCCATATGCACAAATTAGAGTGCACAAGTTCACGGTAGACACACCCCGTTCGTAGCGCCGCAGTAATGCCCAATGAGCCGTCAAATAACAACCCCCCTTTCCAGCTTTAGTAGTAAGCTGGACGGACGAAGCGGCAATATTTCACTGGGCCTGAATCCCCTTCTCCCTCGTCTGCTTGTTCAGAGAAAACCCCCTCTCGGCGATTGCATAGGGTTTTCTCATGGAGAACCAGGTACGAATTCTTCATCCATCCCCGATAAACCCAAGTCCCTTGGTCGCAGGTAATCCTAGGATGGCAGCCGCCGCCGTTGATGCATTTTTCTTCCTACTGAATCTAGTGTGTTTCATTTGCAGTGCCCAAAGTGCGAGTACCCTACAGGTTTTTGCGCCCTCGGCGAGACGCCACACTTGTTCCTTCTCATCCTAACACAACATTTTGAAACACGCACAGTATGTTCCTAGAATCCTCTTTTCTATCCGGGAGGGTGGGTTTTTTTTGAACATGCTGTGTTCTCATATTATTTTTCCTGCAGTGTATTATTTGCTCTGCCAGAATACATGTACTCAAGATGCTCGGCCTTGCCATAACTGAATACACTAGTTTAATGGTCACAGTGAAGATAAGCCATGGACATAAGTTCCGAGTCGGGTTCATGAACCAAGAAGATCGCTGCTTTTTTTATGGCCGAACTTGGATAAACTTTCTCAAGTGTTACAGACTGAAAGTTGGCGCACGAATGTTGATGGAAATAGTAGAACCTGGTCTCATCTTCACTGCGATCTTCCACCCGACATCATTCCAATTGTTCATCCATGTTAGTTTTGTATCTGGTTCTTGCTTGTTGCCTCAGTTACTTCTTAATCCACCTATTTTGTCTAACTAATCACAATTTAACTTTAGAAGTAGCAACGAATCTCTCACGAAGATGCTACTTCTAACTAATATTTTCTTATAATTGGTGGCACGTGTAGGTTTTTTCAGAGTTAAGCAGTCTGCTCGTTTGTTACTCTGTAATAACTCGGCTGTTACTAATGGCACTGAAGTTGACTGGATCGACATCCACAAGTTCCTACACTTTATTGATCGTCTTGAGGTCCTTGTGGGGCGTTTCAATGGTGGAAGGCCACGTGGGATATGTGTGCCACTGCTGCACTCGTTGAACAGGTCCAACTGTGTCGAGAAACTTATGGTACGAGCTGTTTTCTGTTATATATGTTGTTCATAAACTATTGCTTATACACAGTTTTACAGCTGTGATCTTCTTGAAACAGGAACTGCCGAGTTCTATTGTTCCTATACAGATGCCTGACCATGGTCGGGTCAGACTTGCGCTTGGTCACAACATGATGTTTATGTCGACCTACTCAATTCCCCTTGGAGGTGAAAAGATACTTATTCATGGGTGGTCTCAAATAATGAAGGCCCGTCCATCTTGGAGAATAGGACAGAAGATTATGTTCATGCTTTTCCATGGCTCTAAAGCGAATATCCTGTTTGTTGACCACGTTGCGAGATGAAGCCGCTTTCAGAAGGTTATGGATGCGCGGGGTGGCGCCTGGGCCTTGTCCTGGGGCTTGGCGGCCTCACCCTTGGTTAACTGTAGGCAAAGTAGCACTGTTCGAGGCGTGCTTTGTACGATTGAACCTGTATAAGTACTCATACTGCTTTCAGCTTTGGTTGTTAAGTGCCCCTGCTGGTTTCAGTTAAGGTTGTTAAGTACTCTTGCTGCTTTTACAGTATGTCATGTTTCTTCAGTCCTGTCTTCATCCAGCCGCCAAAACCAAACCAACGCCGGCAGGGCCGCCTGCTTCCGCCTCCCACGGCTGGCTGCACCTCAGCGCACGCATCACCGCCCCACCGTCTCATAAATCGTTAACGCCAACGTCCTCCACGCGCTTTGGTGCGCTCGCCGCGGCGCCGCCCTCTCGCGTTGTCAAGATGGTCAACAAACAACAGGAATCGGCAGAAGTACGTGGAGAGGGTGACAGTAGGGGCCCACCACGTCAGTGTATGGAAAAATAAAATGCTTCCTCCTAGCGTTTTCCTGACATCTGGGACCCACGACATTGTGAGCGTATATAGTCAATAGACAAGAGAACAACACAAGATCGGCTGACACCTGGGACGTAGCTACTCGAGCAGTATTTTTTTTGTTTGGTATTGTTGAGACGGAGCAGGGTTTGAACTGGGTTGTGGCCCGTCTAGCCCAGGCTTATATTTTATGTTCACCATGTGACCAGCCCAGCTATTTTGTCTTTGTGAAAATGAGCCCAGTTTATTTTTTCTGAAGAATACTCAATCCAGGCCTACTTATTTCTATGCCCTGATGGGCTGCAACTCTTTCAAGACGCCTGCAAATCTTGAAAGTAATATGAAATGGGTTGTAAATATAAAAACAGATGACAAATTGGCAATTACTTTATAATTTTTGAATTTTATCACATTTTCAGATTCCTATTTCACTGGGCATTAACCTAATTTAAATATATCTTCAAAGTACTTTAAATCTGGCTGGACATTTCGTTATTAAAAATAGTTTGGAACCCACAGAAATATGGGAAATTGGCCCTGGCCAACCAAAAAAACGACGACAATAAATTGCATAAGAAGTTTCCATGAGCTATATGTAAATTAAAAAAAGAGGGAGTGGTCTGACTTGTGGGCCTGTTTAGTTGACGCGTATGCAAGACTTTTTAGTTATTATATACGTTAACAAATGATTCTAGCAGACGTAACCGTTGGATGTCAATCCAACGACCGTCATGTTTCTTCAATCTCTGATCTTCTTGCTCGAGCCGCCAAAGCAGCGCCGGCGGGACCGCCTACTCCCGCCTCCCGTGGCCGGCTGTGCTGCCGCGCAGGCCTCAGCGCCCCTACTACTCCCACCATTGGCCAGGGCATCCCTCTACTCTCCCACACCCCCTGTTATTCTACGGCGACGGCAACCTCACACCGCAGCCGAACCGGTGAACGCTCGTACTCATCTCTGCATGGGCATCCACTGCCGCGTCTTCCCTGGCTCCGCGTCGTCCCCTTCCTATGCCTCGCCGTCGTCCACCGCCGTGGTGCTCTCGGCGAGGCGTGGTCAAAGTGGTCAACGACCGACTTCCATCGGAAGAGTACTATACATGGAGAGGCTGACAGCTGGGTCCACTGCAGCCACAAGGAAGTGCCTCCTTATTACGCGAAAAATAATTATTCCTCCACCTGACAGCGGGGACCCACCGGACGGGCCACCAGTATTTTGTGAAAAAAATCATTTCTCCCTGACTGCTGGGACCCACCGGACGGGCCACCGTGTTTCGCAAAAAAAACGTCCCCCCCGCTGTCAGCTCGGACCCACCGGAAGTGCCTCCTTATTACGCACAAAAAAATGAATACTCCCCCGGCTAGCTGGGACCCACCTTGGTGGGAGGCTGACTTGTGGGCCTACTAAGTTGACGGGGATGAAGGGCTTTGTCAACTTAGTCAATATGAACGATTCTAGCTCTAGTGACCGTACGATGTCCATCCAACGGCCGTAGTGCTTCTTCAACCTCTGGTCTTCTTTCTCCAGCCGCCCAAAGCAGCGCCGGTCGTGCCGCATGCTCCTGCCTCCCGTGGCCGGCTGTGCTGCCGCGGAGACCTCACCGCCCCCTACTATTCCCACCACTAGCCAGGCCCTGCGGCGGCGACAGCCTCACACCGCAGCCAAACCAGTGAACCCTCGTACTCCTCTCCGCGCGTGCGCGGGCTTCCACTGCCGCGTCTTCCCCGGCTCCCCGTCGTCCCCTTCCTAGGCCTCGCCGTCGTCCACCGCCCTGGTGCTCTCGGCGCGGCATGGTCAACGTGGTCAAGGAACGACTTCCATCGGACGTGGACTGTACGTGGAGAGGCTGACAGCTGGGTCCACGGCCGCAGCAAGGAAGTGCCTCCTTATTACGTGCAAAATAATTATTCCTCCACCTGACAGCGGGGACCCATCAGACGGGCCACCGTATTTCGCCCCCCTAACTGCTGGGACCCACCAGCTACATCTTCGCAGGCAAGGAAGTGCCTGACAGTCGGGACCCACCTGGTCGAAGCGTACGTAGCGTTGTCATTCTGGTCACGAACGTGTACGTACATATATACTGGTGGATGTAGAGGCGTGCACGTGTCGTAGTAGAGGCGGCCAGGGTGCAAGAAATAAAATACGGCCACGTATGTGTACATACGGGCGGGGTCTCGAACGCCTACTCGCGCATATGTACGGCGAGGGCTCGTGTACATGGCTGGGTCGGAACGGAGAAATAGCGTCGTCGTCGTGTTCATGGGTCGGAACGGAATGCGTGGTCGTGTTCATCGGGAGGGCTTGGATGGAAGAGGCGATGGAAACGAGGCCTGGCATACCGCACAACGGAGGAAACGACCTTGTGTTCGACCGGCCACGGTCGAAACGAGGGTCCTATTGATCGAGAGGGGTGTGGCGTACCGCACAACAGAGGAAACGGACCTCCTACGGTCGAAACGGGGGTCCTGTTGATCGGGAGGGGTGTGGCGTACCGCAAAACGGAGGAAACGGACCTCCTACGGTCGAAACGGGGGTCCTGTTGATCGGGAGGGGTGTGGCATACCGCAAAACAGAGGAAACGTACTTGTGTTGGAGCGCTACGGTCGAAACGGGGGTCCTGTTCATCGGGAGGGGTGTGGCGCACCGCAAAACGGGACTCCACGGGATACTGTTCATCTCCACCGTCGACCCCCTCCAGCCTCCACGAGCTACTGTTCATCCACCGTCGACCTCCTCCAGCCTCTACGGGCTCCTGTTCATCCAGCCTCCACCGCGCGCTACTCCACCGGCTACTGTTCAACCACCCCTCCACCGTCTACTGTTCATCCAGCCCTCTGCACCACGGGGTCTTGTTCAACCACCCCTCCACGGGCACCCCTCCACCATCTACTGTTCATCCTGCCCTCCACGGGGTGGTCCTGTTCATCCAGCCCTCCACAGGGTCCTGTTCATCCAGCCCCAACCGGCTCGATCGATCGGGGTCCTGTTCATCCAGAGGCAACACGACGGGGTCCTGTTTATCCACCCCCACCGGGAACTATTCATCCACCCCCCCGCCGCAACGCTCACTGTTCATCCAGAGGCAGCATCGATCAACTTCAGTTAGCAGCAGTAGCCAAGGAATCGCTCGATCGGGTTCAGTTAACAGCCATCGATCGATCGCTTGGGTTCAGTAATGTGTAGCCTGCAGTGCAATCGCTCGGGTTCAGTTAGAGCCCAACGCCTCGCTTGGGTTCAGTTAGAGCCAACGCCTCGCACACACGTGCGTACGTGTACGAGAGAAACGCACATCGCTCGGCCCCCAACCTCCCACCGTAATCGGGAACTCCCCGAAATTTTCCTCCCCCTCGCTTCTACCACGGTTTTTCCGTCATGGACTGCCCAAAGAATGTCATGCAACTGCGTCTCCGGCCCACCCAGGACGAAAAGCCCATTTTATGTCATGATTTTTTGTCATAGAAGTAGGAGCCCACCACATCTATGACGATACCGGGTTTTGTCACAGTTATCGTCATAGAAGTGTCATATGTATGATAGAAAAAAAATTCGTTCGGCCCAAAATGTCACGGATGTGTCTTTTTTTGTAGTGGATGCTATACTCTTAGACATGCATGTGTAGGTTGATTGCTTGACTTGTGTTATCTTGCTAAAATCTGCCAAGACTTAAAATTGGAAAAAGACTAGATTTTTATTTGGTCAAGTAGTCTAATCACCCCCCTCTAGACATACTTTCGATCCTACAAGTGGTATAAGAGCTTTTGTCTCCATTTGCCTTGATTTCCATAGCTTTGGTGATCATAGCCTTGGTTTCACAATCTAGGAGAGTATGGCGTCTAGCGAGGGAAATTACCACCATAGAGGTCCTTACTTTGATGGTACTAATTTTGCTAGTTGGAAGCATAAGATGAAAATGCATATTCTTGGACATAACCCTGCCGTTTGGGCTATTGTGTGTATTGTCTTGCAAGGTGAATTCTTTGATGGGAGAGAACCGAACTGTGAAGCTACTGCGGAAGAGTTGAAGATGCTGCAATACAATGCTCAAGCTTGCGATATCCTCTTCAACGGATTGTGCCCCGAAGAATTCAACAAAATCAACCGTCTTGAGAATGCAAAGGAAATTTGGATACTTTGATTGATATGCACGAGGATACCGACTCCGTCAAGGAATCCAAATTGGATGTGCTTCAAAGTAAGCTTGACAAGTTCAAAATGAAGGATAGTGAAGGTGTCTCTCAAATGTACTCTAGGCTTGCTCTCATCACAAATGAGATTGCCGGCTTAGGAAGTGAAGAGATGACCGATAGATTCATCATCAAGAAGATCCTAAGAGCCTTGGATGGAAAATATGATACCGTGTGCACATTGATCCAAATGATGCCAAATTACAAAGATCTCAAGCCAACGGAAGTCATTGGAAGAATTGTTGCTCATGAGATGTCACTCAAGGATAAAGAAGAGCTTCACAACAAGTCAAGTGGTGCTTACAAAGCCTCATGTGATGCTCCTACATCATCAAGTGAGAAACAAGCCTTCAATGAGGAATTGAGCCTAATGGTGAAGAATTTCAACAAAGTTCTACAAGAGTAGAAGCAAAGAAAGAAGTTCCAAGTCAAGGTCCTACAATGACAAAAGATCTTCTAGCCATGAACGTAATTGCTACAATTGTGGAAGACTAGGACACTACTCCAATGAGTGTAAAGCTCCCTACAAAAGAAGAGAAGACTCACCCAAAAGGAGAAGTAGAAGAGAAGAATCACCTCCAAAAGAGAGAAGGAGCAGAGATGATCGTTACGAACGAAGAACCTCTCATAGAAGCAAGGATTCGGAAAGGAAGGACAAGTCATCAAGGAGCTACACAAAACGAAGACATCAAGCTCATGTTGGTGAATGGGTATCCGGCTCCGACTCCGACCATCACTCTGAGAGAAGTTATCACTCCGACTCCGAATATACTCAAGATGAAGGTGTTGCCGGTCTAGCACTTGTGTCAACCAACTCCTATGACATATTTGACTCACCAAATGAAGGAATTGGAAGATGCTTCATGGCTAAAGGCCCAAAGGTATCACACCCCGAGTATGTTGATTTCAATAGTGATGAAGATGACTTGCTAGGTGATGATGATTTACTTGTTGGCAACTCTAGTGATGAAAACTATGATGAAATTGCTATTAATCATGCTAATCAAGATAAAATGAACAACGATGATAATTAATAAGGAGATTGAGTCTCTAACTAAAGAACTAAACACTCTTAAGTTAGCTCATGAAACTATCTTAGGAGATCATCGAGAACTTTTAAGGACTCATGAGAAGCTACGCTTTGAAAAGCTCAACCTTGAGCAAGAGCATGGGTTCTTAAAAGCTATCAATGATGATCTTCGTAAGAAAAGTCCTTCTTACATTGCCAAGCATTTACTCTTATCCACTTACATGCCTCAAGTCAAGTCTAGTAACAAGAACAAGAAAGATTCTTCCTCTAGTAGTAACAATAATCATGCTATATCCAGTATTGTTGCTTCTAGTAGTTCTCTTGATTCCACTAATGATTCTCTTAGCCAAGTTACACTTGAGCAAGAAAATAGCTTATTGAAGGGAATTATAGAGAAAGGTGTTTACAAGAGCCTTGCCGGAAGTAAGCAATTCGAGGAAATTGTACGCAAGCAAGGAAGGCACCGGAAGAATCAAGGTGTTGGTTTTGAACGAAAGTTCAATGCCAATGGAGTTGAGTGGGAAGAAGATCAATACCCCAAGACGAAGTTTGTTCGTCAACAAAAGAAGTATGATCCTACTTCTTTCAAAGGGACACAAGCTCAAGATGATCTTCCACCACAAGACCACAAGCAAAAAGGCAAGGACAAGCTTCAAGAGGAAATTGATGCATTTGAAGAAGCTCTTAAGGCCTTGGTCAAGTGGGTTCCCAAGACTACATCAAGTTCCACTTCATCAAGTACAACTACAACTCCGAGGATTCCCATCAAGATGGTGTGGATCCCGAAGAAGAAGAACTAGAGAGTTCTTGAGGGTGACTCCGCCAACATACTTCACTCATATCATTTTGGCGAGGACAAGTGCAAACAATTTCCACATCTTGCACTAGTTCAAGGAGTCACAAACCCTCTTGTTGGTAAGACAAGGGACAAGGTAACCTAATGTGGACATCATCTTGTGTGAACTTCATTCTATGTCCATGGATATCCTTGTTTGTTCCTTGTGGGACTAACCCGTTGATACGTCCCCAACGTATCTATAATTTTTTATTGTTCCATGCTATTATATATTCTATTTTGGATGTTTAATGGGATTTATTATACACTTTTATATTATTTTTGGGACTAACCTATTAACCGGAGGCCCAGCCCAAATTGCTGTTTTTTTGCCTATTTCAGTGTTTCGAAAGAAAGGAATATCAAACGGAGTCCAAACAGAATGAAACCTTCGGGAACGTGATTTTCGGAACAAACGTGATCCAGTGGACTTGGAGTGGACGTCAAGCGATCAACAAGGAGGCCACGAGGCAGGGCGCGCGCCTACCCCCTGGGCGCGCCCTCCACCCTCGTGGGCCCGTCGTGGCTCCACCGACCTACTTATTCCTCCTATATATACCTACGTACCCCCAAACCATCAGCAGAGGAGCAAAAAACCCTATTTCCACCGCCGCAACCTTCTGTACCCGTGAGATACCATCTTGGGGCCTTTTCCGGCGCTCCGCCGGAGGGGGCATTGATCACGGAGGGCTTCTACATCAACACCATAACCTCTCCGATGATGTGTGAGTAGTTTACCTCAGACCTTTGGGTCCATAATTATTAGCTAGATGGCTTCTTCTCTCTCTTTGGATCTCAATACAAAGTTCTCCTCATTTCTCTTGGAGATCTATTCGATGTAATCTTCTTTTGCGGTGTGTTTGTCGAGATTCGATGAATTGTGGGTTTATGATCAAGATTATCTATGAACAATATTTGAATCTCCTCTGAATTCTTTTATGTATGATTGGTTATCTTTGCAAGTCTCTTCGAATTATCAGTTTGGTTTGGCCTACTAGATTGATATTTCTTGCAATGGGAGAAGTGTTGGGGAACGTAGCAGAAATTCAAAATTTTCTACGCAACACCAAGATCAATCTATGGAGTAATCTAGCAACGAGGGAAGGAGAGTGCATCTACATACCCTTGTAGATCGCTAAGCAGAAGCGTTCAAGTGAACGGGGTTGATGGAGTCGTACTTGTCGTGATCCAAATCACCGATGATCCTAGTGCCGAACGGACGGCACCTCCCCGTTCAACACACGTACAGCCCGGGGACGTCTCCTCCTTCTTGATCCAGCAAGGGGAGAGGAGAAGTTGAGGGAGAGCTCCGTCAGCACGACGGCGTGGTGGTGGTGGAGCTCGTGGTTCTCCTGCAGGGCTTCGCCAAGCACCATGGAGGAGGAGGAGAAGGTAGGAGGAGGGAGGGCTATGCCAGGGGAGAGGTACTCGTGTGTTGGCAGCCCCAAATACCTCAACTATATATAGGGGAGAGGGAGGGGGCTGCGCCCCCTCTAGGGTTCCCACCCAAGGGGTGCGGCAGCCCCCAGATCCCATCTCGGTGGCGGCCAGGTGGAGGGGAGGGGGAGGCGCACCAGGGGTGGGCCTTATGGCCCATCTGCCCTAGGGTTTGCCCCCTTTCCCACTAGGAGGCGCCTTTGGGCCTTGGTGGAGGGGCGCACCAGCCCACCTGGGGCTGGTCCCCTTCCACACTTGGCCCACGCAGCCCTCCGGGGCCGGTGGCCCCACTTGGTGGACCCCCGGACACCTCCGGTGGTCCCCGTACACTACCGGTGATGCCCAGAACACTTCCGGTGGCCAAAACCATACTTCCTATATATAAATCTTTACCTCCGGACCATTTTGGAACTCCTCATGACGTCCGGGATCTCATCCGGGACTCTGAACAACATTCGGTAACCACATACAAACTTCCTTTATAACCCTAGCGTCATCGAACCTTAAGTGTGTAGACCCTACGGGTTCGGGAGACATGCAGACATGACCGAGACGTTCTCCGGTCAATAACCAACAGCGGGATCTGGATACCCATGTTGGTTCCCACATGTTCCATGATGATCTCATTGGATGAACCACGACGTCGAGGATTCGATCAATCCCGTATACAATTTCCTTTGTCTAGCGGTATAGTACTTGCCCGAGATTCGATCGTCGGTATCTCGATACCTTGTTCAATCTCGTTACCGGCAAGTCTCTTTACTCGTTCCGTAACACATCATCCCGTAATCCACTCCTTGATCACATTGTGCACATTATGATGATGTCCTACCGAGTGGGCCCAGAGATACCTCTCCGTCACACGGAGTGACAAATCCCAGTCTCGATTCGTGCCAACCCAACAGACACTTTCAGAGATACCTGTAGTGTACCTTTATAGCCACCCAGTTACGTTGTGACGTTTGGCACACCCAAAGTATTCCTACGGTATCCGGGAGTTGCACAATCTCATGGTCTAAGGAAATGACACTTGACATTAGAAAATCTTAGCATACGAACTACACGATCTTTGTGCTAGGCTTAGGATTGGGTCTTGTCCATCACATCATTCTTCTAATGATGTGATCCCGTTATCAATGACATCCAATGTCCATGGTCAGGAAACCGTAACCATCTATTGATCAACGAGCTAGTTAACTAGAGGCTTACTAGGGACATGGTGTTGTCTATGTATTCACACATGTATCTGAGTTTCCTATCAATACAATTCTAGCATGGATAATAAACGATTTATCATGAACAAGGAAATATAATAATAACCTATTTATTATTGCCTCTAGGGCATATTTCCAACAGTCTCCCACTTGCACTAGAGTCAATAATCTAGTTCACATCGCCATGTGATTAACATTCACAGGTCACATCGCCATGTGACCAACATCCAAAGAGTTTACTAGAGTTCATAATCTAGTTCACATCACTATGTGATTAACACTCAATGAGTTCTGGGTTTGATCATGTTGCTTGTGAGAGAGATTTTAGTCAACGGGTCTGCAACATTCAAATCCGTATGTACTTCGCAAATCTCTACGCTATATTTGGAGCCATTTCAAATAACTGTTCTACTTGGAGCTATTCCAAGTTGTTGCTCCATTATACGTATCCGGCATCTCTACTCAAAGCTATCCGGATAGGTGTTAAGCTTGCATCAACGTAACTCTTTACGTCGAACTCTTTATCACCTCCATAACCGAGAAACATATCTTTATTCCTCTAAGGATAATCTTGACCGCTATCTGGTGATCTACTCCTAGATCACCTTTGTACCCTCTAGCCAGACATGTGGCAAGGCACATGTCAGGTGCGGTACACAGCATAGCATACTATGGAGCCTATGTCTAAGCATAGGGGACGACCTTCGTCCTTTCTCTCTGTTCTGCAGTGGTCGAGCTTTAAGTCTTAACTTCGTACCTTACAACTCAGGCAAGAACTTCCTTCTTTGACTGATCCATCTTGAACACCTTCAAGATCATGTCAAGGTATGTGCTCATTTGAAAGTACCATTAAGCGTTTTGATCTATCCCTATAGATCTTGATGCTCAATGTTTAAGCAGCCTAATCCAGGTTTTCCATTGAAAAACACTTTTCAAATAACCCTATATGCTTTCCAGAAATTCTACATTATTTCTGATCATCAATATGTCAACAACATATACTCATCGAAAATTCTATAGTGCTCCCACTCACTTCTTTGGAAATACAAGTTTCTCATAAACTTTGTATAAACCCAAAATCTTTGATCATCTCACCAAAGTGTACATTCCAACTCCGAGATGCTTACTCCAGTCCTTAGAAGGATAGCTGGAGCTTTGCATACTTGTTAGCATCTTTCAGGATCGACAAAATCTTCTGGTTGTATCACATACAACCTTTCCTCAAGAACAAGGAAACAATATTTTGACATCCCATCTGCAAGATTTCATAAATAATGCAGTACCTGCTAATTCCAACAGACTCTTAGGATCGCTACGAGTGAGAAAGTCTCATCGTAGTCAACTCCTTGAACTTGTCGGGAAACATCTTAACGACAAGTCGAGCTTTCTTAATGGTGACATTTACCATCATTGTCCGTCTTCCTTTCAAAATCCATCTGTACTCAACAGCCTTACGACCATCGAGCCGTTCTTTCAAAGTCTACACTTTGTTTTCATACATGGATCCTCTCTCGGATTTTATGGCCTCGAGCCATTCATCGGAATCCGGGCCCACCATCGCTTCTCCATAGCTCATAGGTTCATTGTTGTCTAGCAACATGACGTCCAAGACAGGATTACGTGCCACTTTGAAACAGCACGCATCCTTGTCGTCCTACGAGGTTTGGTAGTAACTTGATCCGAAGTCTCATGATCACTATCATAAGCTTCCACTTCAATTGGTGTAGGTGCCATAGGAACAACTTCCTGTGCCCTGCTACATACTAGTTGAAGTGACGGTTCAACAACCTCATCAAGTCTTCACCATCCTCCCACTCAATTCTTTCGAGAGAAACTTTTCCTCGAGAAAGGACCCGATTCGAGAAACAATCCCTATTGCTTTCGGATCTGAGATAGGTGGTATACCCAACTGTTTTGGGTGTCCTATGAAGATGCAGTTATCCGCTTTGGGTTCGAGCTTATCAGCCTGAAACTTTTCCATATAAGCGTCGCAGCCCCAAACTTTTAAGAAATGACAACTTATGTTTCTCTAAACCATAGTTCATACGGTGTCATCTCATCGGAATTACGTGGTGCCCTATTTAAAGTGAGTGCGGTTGTCTCTAATGCCTAACCCATGAACGATAGTGGTAATTCGATAAGAGACATCATGGTATGCATCATATCCAATAGGGTGCAGTTATGATGTTCGGACACACCATCACACTATGGTGTTCCAGGCGGTACTAGTCGTGAAACAATTTCCACAATGTCTCAATTGTGTACCAAACTCGCAACTCAGATATTCATCTCTATGATCATATCATAGATATTTTATCCTCTTGTCACGACGATATTCAACTTCATTCTGAAATTACTTGAACCATTCAATAATTCAGACTTGTGTTTCATCAAGTAAATATGCTCAGTATCTACTCAAATCATCTGTGAAGTAAGAGCATAACGACATCCACTGCGTGCCTCAGCACTCATTGGACTGCACACATCAAAATGTGTTACTTCCAACAAGTTGCTTTCTTGTTCCATTTTACTGAAACCGAAGCTTTCAGTCATCTTGCCCATGTGGTATGATTTGCATGTCTCAAGCGATTCAAAATCAAGTGAGTCCAAACGGTCCATCTGCATGGAGTTTCTTCATGCGTACATACCAACAGACACGGTTCACATGTCTCAATCTTTTCAGAAATGAGTGAGTCCAAAGATCCATCAACATGGAGCTTCTTCTTGCATTTTATACCAATATGACTTACATGGCAGTGCCACAAGTAGGTGGTACTATCATTATTATCTTATATCTTTTGGCATGAACATGTGTATCACTATGATCGAGATTCAATAAACCATTCATTTTAGGTGCAAGACCATTGAAGGTATTATTCAAATAAATAGAGTAACCATTATTCTCCTTAAATGAATAACCGTATTGCGATAGACATAATCCAATCATGTCTATGCTCAACGCAAACACCAAATAACAATTATTCAGGTTTAACACCAATCTCGATGGTAGAGGGAGCGTGCGATGCTTGATCAACCTTGGAAGCACTTCCAACACATCTCGTCAGCTCACCTTTAGCTAGTCTCCGTTTATTCCGTAGCTTTTATTTCGAGTTACTAACACTTAGCAACCGAACCGGTATCTAATACCCTGATGCTACTAGGAGTACTAGTAAAGTACACATTCACATAATTTATATCCAATATACTTCTATCGACAGCCTTCTCATCTACCAAGTATCTAGGGTAATTCTGCTCCAGTAGCTGTTCCCCTCATTACAGAAGCACTTAGTCTCGGGTTTGGGTTCAACCTTGGGTTTCTCCACTAGAGCAGCAGCTGATTTGCTGTTTCATGAAGTATCCCTTCTTGCCCTTGCCCTTCTTGAAACTAGTGGTTTCACTAACCATCAACAATTGATGCTCCTTCTTGATTTCTACTATAGCGGTGTCAAACATCGTGAATATTTCAAGGATCATCATATCTATCCCTGATATGTTATAGTTCATCACGAAGCTCTAGCAGCTTGGTGGCAATGACTTTGGAGAAACATCACTATCTTATTTGGAAGATCAACTCCCACTTGATTCAAGTGATTGTTGTACTCAGACAATTTGAGCACAAGCTCAACGATTGAGCTTTTCTCCCTTAGTTTGCAGGCTAAGAAAATTGTCGGAGGTCTTATACCTCTTGACGTGGGCACGAGCTTGAAATCCCAATTTCAGCCCTCGAAACATCTCATATGTTCCGCGACATTTCAAAAATGTCTTCGGTGCCTCAATTCTAAACCATTTATCATTACCGAACTATCATGTAGTCATCAAAACGTGTATGTCAGATGTTCGCAACATCCACAGACCACGTTCGAGGTCCAGCACACCGAGCGGTGCATTAAGGACACAAGCCTTCTACTGTCCGCATAATTGCTACTATCAACTTTCAACTATATTTTCTCTAGGAACATATCTAAAACAGTAGAACTAAAGCGCGAGCTTACGACATAATTTGCAAAGACCTTTTGACTATGTTCAGGATAATTAAGTTCATCTTATGAACTCCCACTCAGATAGACATCCCTCTAGTCATCTAAGTGATTACATGATCCGAGTCAACTAGGCCGTGTCCGATCATCACGTGAGACGGACTAGTCATCATCGGTGAACATCTTCATGTTGATCGTATCTACCATACGACTCATGCTCGACCTTTCGGTCTCTTGTGTTCCGAGGCCATGTCTATACATGCTAGGCTCGTCAAGTCAACCTAAGTGTTTCGCGTGTGTAAATCTGGCTTACACCCGTTGTATGTGAACGTAAGAATCTATCACACCCGATCATCACGTGGTGCTTCGAAACAACGAACTTAAACAACGGTGCACAGTTAGGGGGAACACTTTCTTGAAATTTTAATGAGGGATCATCTTATTTACTACCGTCGTTCTAAGCAAATAAGATGTATAAACATGATAAACATCACATGCAATCAAATAGTGACATGATATGGCCAATATTATATTGCTCCTTTTGATCTCCATCTTCGGGGCTCCATGATCATCATCGTCACCGGCATGACACCATGATCTCCATCATCATGATCTCCATCATCATGTCTTCATGAAGTTGTCACGTCAACTATTACTTCTACTACTATGGCTAACGCTTTAGCAATAAAGTAAAGTAATTACATGACGTTTATGTTGACACGCAGGTCATAAATAAATTAAAGACAACTCCTATGGCTCCTGCCGGTTGTCATACTCATCGACATGCAAGTCGTGATTCCTATTACAAGAACATGATCAATCTCATACATCACATATATCATTCATCACATCCTTTTGGCCATATCACATCACATGGCATATCCTGCAAAAACAAGTTAGACGTCCTCTAATTGTTGTTTGCATGTTTTACGTGGCTGCTATGGGTTTCTAGCAAGAACGTTTCTTACCTACGCAAAACCACAACGTGATATGTCAATTGCTATTTACCCTTCATAAGGACCCTTTTCATCGAATCCGATCCGACTAAAGTGGGAGAGACTGGCACCCGCTAGCCACCTTATGCAACTAGTGCATGTCAGTCGGTGGAACCTGTCTCACGTAAGTGTACGTGTAAGGTCGGTCCGGGCCGCTTCATCCCACAATGCCGCCGAATCAAGATTGACTAGTAACGGTAAGCATATTGAACAAAATCAACGCCCACAACTACTTTGTGGTCTACTCGTGCAAAGAATCTACGCAATAGACCTAGCTCTGATACCACTGTTGGGGAACGTAGCAGAAATTCAAAATTTTCTACGCAACACCAAGATCAATCTATGGAGTAATCTAGCAACGAGGGAAGGAGAGTGCTACTACTTACCCTTGTAGATCGCTAAGCGGAAGCGTTCAAGTGAACGGGGTTGATGGAGTCGTACTTGTCGTGATCCAAATCACCGATGATCCTAGTGCCGAACGGACGGCACCTCCGCGTTCAACACACGTACAGCCCGGGGACGTCTCCTCCTTCTTGATCCAGCAAGGGGAGAGGAGAAGTTGAGGGAGAGCTCCGTCAGCACGACGGCGTGGTGGTGGTGGAGCTCGTGGTTCTCCTGCAGGGCTTCGCCAAGCACCATGGAGGAGGAGGAGAAGGTAGGAGGAGGGAGGGCTGTGCCAGGGGAGAGGTACTCGTGTGTTGGCAGCCCCAAATACCTCAACTATATATAGGGGAGAGGGAGGGGGCTGCGCCCCCTCTAGGGTTCCCACCCAAGGGGTGCGGCAGCCCCCAGATCCCATCTGGGTGGCGGCCAGGTGGAGGGAAGGGGGAGGCGCACCAGGGGTGGGCCTTATGGCCCATCTGCCCTAGGGTTTGCCCCCTTTCCCACTAGGAGGCGCCTTTGGGCCTTGGTGGAGGGGCGCACCAGCCCACCTGGGGCTGGTCCCCTTCCACACTTGGCCCACGCAGCCCTCCGGGGCCGGTGGCCCCACTTGGTGGACCCCCGGACACCTCCGGTGGTCCCGGTACACTACCGGTGATGCCCAGAACACTTCCGGTGGCCAAAACCATACTTCCTATATATAAATCTTTACCTCTGGACCATTCCGGAAATCCTCGTGACGTCCGGGATCTCATCCGGGACTCCGAACAACATTCGGTAACCACATACAAACTTCCTTTATAACCCTAGCGTCATCGAACCTTAAGTGTGTAGACCCTACGGGTTCGGGAGACATGCAGACATGACCGAGACGTTCTCCGGTCAATAACCAATAGCGGGATCTGGATACCCATGTTGGTTCCCACATGTTCCACGATGATCTCATCGGATGAACCACGATGTCGAGGATTCGATCAATCCCGTATACAATTTCCTTTGTCTAGCGGTATAGTACTTGCCCGAGATTCGATCGTCGGTATCTCGATACCTTGTTCAATCTCGTTATCGGCAAGTCTCTTTACTCGTTCCGTAACACATCATCCCGTAATCAACTCCTTGATCACATTGTGCACATTATGATGATGTCCTATCGAGTGGGCCCAGAGATACCTCTCCGTCACACGGAGTGACAAATCCCAGTCTCGATTCATGCCAACCCAACAGACACTTTCAGAGATACCTGTAGTGTACCTTTATAGCCACCCAGTTACGTTGTGACGTTTGGCACACCCAAAGTATTCCTACGGTATCCGGGAGTTGCACAATCTCATGGTCTAAGGAAATGACACTTGACATTAGAAAAGCTTTAGCATACGAACTACACGATCTTTGTGCTAGGCTTAGGATTGGGTCTTGTCCATCACATCATTCTTCTAATGATGTGATCCCGTTATCAATGACATCCAATGTCCATGGTCAGGAAACCGTAACCATCTATTGATCAACGAGCTAGTTAACTAGAGGCTTACTAGGGACATGGTGTTGTCTATGTATTCACACATGTATCTGAGTTTCCTATCAATACAATTCTAGCATGGATAATAAACGATTTATCATGAACAAGGAAATATAATAATAACCTATTTATTATTGCCTCTAGGGCATATTTCCAACAAGAAGTGCTTTGCTTTGGGTTCAATCTTGCGGTGCTCGATCCCAGTGACAGTAGGGGAAAGGACACGTATTGTATTGTTGCCATCGAGGATAAAAAGATGGGGTTTATATCATATTGCATGAGTTTATCCCTCTACATCATGTCATCTTGCTTAAAGCGTTACTCCGTTCTTATGAACTTAATACTCTAGATGCATGCTGGATAGCGGTCGATGTGTGGAGTAATAGTAGTAGATGCAGGTAGGAGTCGGTCTACTTGTCACGGACGTGATGCCCATATACATGATCATACCTAGATATTCTCATAACTATGCTCAATTATATCAATTGCTCAACAGTAATTTGTTCACCCACCGTAATACTTATGCTATCTTGAGAGAAGCCACTAGTGAAACCTATGGCCCCCGGGTCTATTTTCCATCATATTAATCTTCCGTCAACAAGCTATTTTTATTACCGTTTATTTTGCAATCTTTACTTTTTATCTTTATCATAAAAATACCAAAAATATTATCTTATCATCTCTATCAGATCTCACTTTTGCAAGTGGCCCTGAAGGGATTGACAACCCCTTTATCGCGTTGGTTGCAAGGTTCTTATTTGTTTGTGTAGGTGCGAGGGACTTGAGCGTGGCCTCCTACTGGATTGATACCTTGGTTCTCAAAAACTGAGGGAAACACTTACGCTACTTTCCTGCATCACCCTTTCCTCTTCAAGGGAAAACCAACACAGTGCTCAAGAGGTAGCACTCGTGTAGCTATTGAAGTGCAACTCACTCCAAAGGATTGCTCCGAATGATCTACATCGAAATTGAGCATCCACATCTTCAACATCTACATGAAGTTATCATCGACAAAACCCAAGTTAGTTCATCCCTCTTAGGGGGGATATCACGTCTAGGGGGAGATTTACTCTAAAAATTGAGCTAAAACAACTCTAATGGTGTGAACACAACAATGCTTTATGTAAAAGTGGTAACCTCACTTGTGCTTAAACAATGAGTATGACCTATGATCAAATGTTTTCATTTGACTCCTAAGTCAATATACTCATATATAGATAACCTAGTCATCGTTAATTGCTTGATAGATGCTAGAGTGTTTGTGCATGCTTTGTCACATATTTCAATTGTCATTTTATTGTCTGAGCATGTTGGTTGCATATTTTACTCATTCGAGGACATCCATTTGTTGCTTTGATTGTTTGGCTCTTCTTTTGCCAAATGGATGGACAAGAATGCCTAAGAACTTCCTCTAGCTATCAATGCTTTTCTCGTCTCAAACTCTATTCATGCTACATCACAAAGTTTGATCAAGTCAGATTCGAACACTCTGTGTGAGGAGCACTCGGAGTCCCCGATTCGTCATACACTTAAACTTCCAAAACCTCTCTGTGCATTTCGGTCTGACTGATTCATCCTTTTCGTTCTGACCGAGTTCACTGAGTTGATCTAGGTTTTCAATCCCGGTGCAACCGATTAGAACCTTTCGGTCACACCGAGTTGCAGTAACCGCTTGCGATTTTGCATCTTGGTGCCACCGAGTTGTTCCACTCGGTCACACCGACAGGGTCGGGATATAAATACCGTGGGGTCAAATTTTGGACATTCCTCCAAAAGCTCTCAGTCCGCGCGTATCCTGCTCTGCCACCTCGGGTCTCTGGATCGTCCTCTCGTCGCTAGTGACCTCCCTCCGCTGGTCTCTATCGCTGTCAACGGATTTCAACACCGTCGTTGCTGTCGTAGCGAGCTCATCACCGAACTAGGGTATGAGTTCAAATCTTTGTGTTGTTCTTTACTCTGATTCTTAGCACAAAGCGAATGCCATGATTCTTACCACGCATGAAATCATCCTGTCCAGCAAAAACATCCTTTAGATTTGATTTGATTCAAAAATTTAGGGTTAGGTTTCCGCCGAACTCATCTCGGACCGACCGAGTTGTGGAAATCGGTCCCACCGATTTGGCTTAGGTCATTGCAGTTGCACTTGCTTTCGGTCTGACCGAAACTTGCAAATCAGTGTGACTGAGTTCAACTCTCAGTGAAACCCTTGCAATCTCGGAGTCACCGAATTGTGTCTCGGTCTGACCGATATCACTAGTTTAGACTCCAAAAGTTGCTTCGGTGTCACCGAGTTTAACAAAGCGGTAGCTCCGAAATGCTTTCTGTGGAAAACTAAAACTAAGTTTTTGACTAATTTATTTTGCAAAATCTCCGCACTTTGTGATGCTCATCCATTCTATCTCATCTATAACTATTCACGGGGTCAGTTGTCAGTTTGCTTTGCCAGAATGTCTAATCAAAGTGATAGCCAGAACAAGTCAGAAGAGCAGGTGAACCTGAGTGAGGGCACTAGTCCCTCTAGCAGCTATGATGAGGGTAGTAGGAGCACCCCAAGCAACTTGCCCAAAGCAGCTACAAGGACAAGGAAGAAGAGAAATTCTGACTCAGAAGATGAGGATTATGTTGCTGCTAAGGAGGAAGTCGGCTCCAAGAAGAAGGTGCTGAAAAAGGAATATGGTACAATTGCCACTATCAAGCCAGGGATGAAGAACAAAACTCCTGCCAGAAGGGTGCCAACATCCAAGCCAAGAAAAGTTCCAACCAGAGAAACCATGCAGTTCACTATAGAACAGTCAGATGATGATGTGGCTGCTAGCAAGAAGAAGAAAGGGGCAAGAACCACAAATGCAAAAGTACTTGGAACATCAACCATGGTAAGAGATTCTGATGAGGAAGAAGAAGAGGAAGAGGATGCTGCACCAGCACCCAAGTCACAAAAGCTGATGGGTGATGCCATCAAGTCTTGGGCTGCCCCTTCTAAGCCCAAGACAGCTCCCAAAGCTTCTGCTCCAGCTCCAAAGACTGCACCAAAGAGGAGCACAAGGAATATACCAGCTGCTGAGAAGAACAAGGCCCCAGTGCCTGAAACTGAGATTGATGAAGAAGATGCTGAAGCCCAAGTGCTTGGGAAACTCAAGCCTAAGATTCCATACCATGATGATAACCAATGGCAGAAAACATGAAGATCGAAAAGGATGCAGGTCTCAGACTATGGAGACAATCTGATCCATATGTTGTGAGGAGAAGGACTGCTGTGGATTACAGGTTCCACACCAAAGAGCAGCAAGATTTTTATGAAACTATCTTGCTTGATAAGAAGCCAATTGTTTGTGATATGAAGTGGGCAGATTGGAAATATATTGACAACAATGAAGACCATTTTCCAGGAGTGCATGAGAGCTTCAGGCTATGTGGAGTGGACAAGCTTGTGGGTCAGAAGTTGACCAAGTGGAATGATGAACTCATCATGCAATTCTACTCCACAACACATTTCTATCCTGATGGGAAAATTGTCTGGATGTCTGAAGGTACTAGGCACCAGTCTACAGTTGATGAATGGGCCAAATTTATCAATGCCCCTGAAGAGCAAGAGGATGACATAGATGTATATGTCAAGAAGAAGAAGGATCACAACTCCATGGCTAATATGTATAAGGAGATTCCTAACAAAGCCTTGGAGACTCACAAGATGGGCTCCGTCTACTATTTGTTGTCTAGATTGACCACAATCAACACTATATTGAGGCATACATTGTTGCCCAAGTCTAGAGATCATAGAATGATCAAAGGTCACTCCATCAATTTGCCGCAACTGTTTGATGTGCCCCAAAAGTTCAAAGTCATGATTCTGATTGTTGATACAATCAAGAGGACAGCTGCAGATCAGAAGAGGTCATGTGGGTATGCTCCACACATCCAAATGCTCATCAACTCCAAGATGGGCACATGCACATATCTATTGGACAATGAACATCTTCCCTTGAGGCCAGATTTTGAGGACAACACAGTTTTCATGAATGAAGATGACCTCACATCTGTAGAAGCCCAAGAGAAGAGAGAGAAAGCTAAGGCTGAGAAAGCTGCAAAGATGTCAAGTGATGAAGAAGCATCTCAAGTGTTTCTCAAAAATAAGCAAGATCAACTTGGATATCTAATTTAAGCCACCTTGAGGATTGTGAAGGGCTCGGCAACCCTGACTCAGAACCAAGAGAGCCTGGAAAGGATCATTGAGACTAAATTTTATGACCTTGATTTGAAGGTGACAGAGATGCAGACAGCAGTTGAGTAGCTCCAGGAAGAAGACGAGGAGAGGAAAGGGCAGGCTACCACAAATGCCTTTCAAAGTGTGCCAAGAGGGCAGAGATCTGCCGCAGTGTCCATGGCTGACACAAGAGCAACTACATCATCACCTGCAGCCACAACATCGGTGCCACCTCCAGTTGTCACTCCACCATATCCAACAACTTTAACCGATGCATTCATCCTTGGAGTCCTCTAAACGCCTCCTCCCGAAGATCAAGCCTAGAGAGACGCAAAGCACTATGCATTTTCAAGCTTTTTGGTAACTTGTTGCCAAAGGGGGAGAAAGTGTATAGATCATAGGCTAAGAGAGAGAGAGAGAGAGAGAGCTTTGCTTCTTTTTGCCTTCTTTGCTATTTGGTTGATACTTATTTGTGTGCTTGCTTGATACTCTATGTTTATGTGTGTGAGATACTTGGATGATCATGTGTTTGATCATACCCTACATTACCGATTGTGCTTGAATGATGTTATCTTTTATATCTCTTATATGATCATTCACTTTGCCTTGGTGATGAGTGCATATTTTACTTTCTATCATTTTGAGCGCTCCACCAAGATGTATGTGACATGGAAGAGTAACCTATGATCCTAATCAATTGTGCATTTGCATTCAAAAGCAAATTTAAATAATGCACAAATTTAGGGGGAGCTCTTGCTTATCACATACTTCTCAAAGCTACGATGTATTTCAATCTTATTATCATTTGTCGAAGCTTTGATCTATATGTTGTCATCAATTACAAAAAAGGGGGAGATTGAAAGTACAACTATCCCTGGGTGGTTTTGGTAATTCCTAACAACATATAGCTCATTGAACTAATGCTCTTTCAAGATGATCATTTCAGATAGTTCAATGATTGGCATGGCATGGACTAGGAATGTGGACCCCTCAAAATGCTAAGGACACATATTAGCTCAAGCTCAAGACTCTACATTTTCATTTTAGTGATCCAATATCACATTGAGTCCATAGGAAAAGCCAATACTATTAAAAGGGGATGAGGTGTTGCTTAATGACTTGCTTGCTCAATATGCTTAGTGATATGCTCCAAAAGCCCTCAACCACTTTCTCATATCCACATATGTCCCAAACCAAAAGTCAAACTCGGCCCCACCGATTTGATCTATCCAGCGCCACCGAGTTCATTTGACATAGCCATAGCCAGAAACCCTAATCAGTTCGGTCTCACCGATAGGGATCTCGGTCTCATCGAGATGGAATTGCAAACTCTCTGTTTCCCTTCGTAACTTTTCGTTCTAAAGATGAGCAATCGGTCCCACCGAGTTCGCAATGCAAAATCTCTGTTTCCTTTTTGTTACGTTTCGGTCTCACCGAAATGAGCGATTCAGTCCCACCGAGTTTGCCTGACCAACTCCGTGTGCGCCTATTACAGAAAATCGGTCCCACCGAGTTTATGTGATCGGTCTCACCGAGATTACGTTATGCCCTGACCCTAATGAAATCGGTCCCACCGAGTTGACATGTCGGTCCCACCGAAAAGCCTAACGTTCACATTTTGAACTAAATCGGTATGACCGAGTTTTATGATCCGGTCCAGCCGAGTTTGGTAAATTGTGTGTAACGGTTAGATTTTGTGTGGAGGTTATATATACCTCTCCACCCACTCTTCATTCATGGAGGGAGCCATCAGAATGTGCCTACACTTCCAGCATCCATTTTCTGATAGAGAACCACCTACTCATGTGTTGAGACCAAGATATTCCAATCCTACCACAAGAATCTTGATCTCTAGCCTTCCCCAAGTTGCTTTCCACTCAAATCTTCTTTCCACCAAATCCAAATCTGTGAGAGAGAGTTTAGTGTTGGGGAGACTATCATTTTGAAGCACAAGAGCAAGGAGTTCATCATCAACACACCATCTATTACCTTTTGGAGAGTGGTCTCTCCTAGATTGGTTAGGTGTCACTTGGGAGCCTCCAACAAGATTATGGAGTTGAACCAAGGAGTTTGTACGGGCAAGGAGATCGCCTACTTGGTGAAGATCTACCCTAGTGAGGCAAGTCCTTCGTGGGCGATGGCCATGGTGGGATAGACAATGTTGCTTCTTCGTGGACCCTTCGTGGGTGGAGCCCTACGTGGATTCACACAGCCGTTACCCTTCATGGGTTGAAGTCTCCATCAACGTGGATGTACGATAGCACCACCTATCGGAACCACAGAAAAAATCTCCGCGTCTACATTGCGTTTGCTCCCTCCAAACTCCTCCCTTTACCTCCATGTGCATTGTTTTACATTCCGCTGCTATACTCTTAGACATGCATGTGTAGGTTGATTGCTTGACTTGTGTTATCTTGCTAAAATCTGCCAAGACTTAAAATTGGAAAAAGGCTAGATTTTTATTTAGTCAAGTAGTCTAATCACCCCCCTCTAGACATACTTTCGATCCTACTGACTGCTTCGCGTTCAAACGGCAGCCCGTCTGTCCACCTACCTACAATAAACATGTGCGGATGTCGAGGAACCTTCTTCGGCGCCCCTCCCCTCTCCCCCACATTAACCACCTCGCTGGCGCATCCATCCTCCTCCGCTCTCTTTCTCCTATCTGGACGATGCCGCCATGGCCTCCTCGGGCTCCAAAGCCATTTGGGACAACCTCCCATCCTAGTAGAAGAAGGAGATCGCCGCCATTGCAGTCGGCTGGCAGGCCGACAGGCAGGCGGAGGCCAGCGTTGCGAACGCCTGATAACCCACAAGTATAGGGGATCAATTGTAGCTTTTTTGATAAATACGAGTGTCGAACCCAACGCGGAGCTAAAGGTATAATTTATATTCCCTTTAAGTTCTATCGACCACCGATACAACTCTAGGCACACTTAACCTTTGCTTTACCTAGAACAAATATGAAACTAGAAGTACTTTGTAGGTGTAATGCTAGAACTACTTTGCAAGAATAAAACTATGAGTAATTTTTTATATAATAAAAGTTAGTTATTTAATAGAAAGCTTTTTGTAACACAAGAGAATGATTTGTCCCTAGGCAATCGATAATTAGACTGGTAATTATTTTTGCAATTTTATATGAGGGAGAGGCATGGGCTAACATACTTTTCGTACTTGGATCTTATGCACTTATGATTGAAACTCTAGCAAGCATCCGCAACTACTAAAGATCATTAAGGTCAAACCCAACCATAGCATTAAATAGCAAGTCCTCTTTACTCCCATACGCAACAACCCCCTTACTCAGATGTAAACTTTTGTCACTCTAGCCACTCAATATAAGCAAATTATGAATGTATCGCAACACCATACAACGGGAAATAGAGAGATTACACTGCTACATATATAGAGGGGGGGGGAGAGTTGGTGATGACGACAGTGAAGTTATTGGTGTAGATTGTCGTCACAATGGTTGCCCCGGTGGCGTTCCGGCACCACCAGGAGAGAGGGGGAGAGAGCTCGTCTCCTTCTTCTTCTTCCTTGGTTTCCCTCCTAGATGGGAGGAGAGTTTCCCCTCTGGTCCATGGCCGCCATGGCTCCCGGAGGGCAGGAGCCCCTCCGAGATTGGATCTCTCTCTATGTTCTCTTCTGTTTCGCGTTCCTATTTTCTGGCCCTTCACCGTTTCTTAAATACCCAGAGATCCTCGTTTGGACTAAATTTTTGAGAGAATTTTTTATCCATGAATTATCTTTCTTGCGACGAAAGAAGGGCTACAACCGCCTTACGAGGGAGTCACAAGGCACCACGACACGCCCTACTGCCTTGTGGCCCCCTCGGGCACCGTCTTGCGTTGATTCTTGTTCCTAAAAATCACATATATTTCAAAATAAATCTCCATAAATTTTTATCGCGTTTGGACTTTGTTTGATATGGATATTCTGTGAAACAAAAACATGCAACAAATAGGAACTGGCACTGGACACTGGATCCCAAAAATAATATAAATGTTGCCAAAATTATATGAAAGTTGTAGAATATTAGCATGAAACAATCAAAAATTATAGATACGACGGAGATGTATCAACGCCCCAATGGAAGAGGCGGTCAACAACGACTCGGCGCCACCGTCCTCGCAGGCCCATGCCGGCATCACCATGGGAGAGGCCCGTGCTCACTACACCGACATGGTGTTGGCCGAGCGGGAGGCCGCTTTTTCGGCAGGTGCAGGCCAACTAGGCCTACTACCTCCGCCTCCTCGACGAGCACCAATGCGCGGAGGACCAATTCGCCGGCAGCGCGACCATCGCGCCAGACGTGGACGTGGTCGAGCAGGGGGCGTTGCTCGACTCCTATCACTCTACCGGTGACATCCGCCGCGACCGGTTTAGGGTTTAGGGTTTAGGGTTTAGGGTACTGCCTCCACTAAGCGGAGTTAGAATCCACCTTCAAGGAGATCGACTAGGCATTGGATGAGGTGTACGACAAGAGTGAGGATGACGACACCATCTCCGCCACAGGCACGCCCCGCCGCCATGAGCACAAAGTCGACACGTCCGCGGGCGCCGTCGACAGCGAGGAAGAGTAGAGCATGGGATGTCGTTGGCGCTCAGGTCCCAGGAAGGCCACCACTCCTCCGCTCTCGTTAAAACCAAGCTTGACGGGCTCAACATCGTCGACCGATTAGCCGCTTGCAGGCTGCGGAGACGGAGCTTCAGTTCCGGTGCTCATGGCCTGCCCGACATTGGGAACGGGCGCTGACGGTCATTTAGACTAGGTTTAGAGTACGGTTTAGTGGAAATATATCAAAATGTAATGAATTTGCTTCGGTTTAGATGAAAATCATCCGATTCTATGTAAAATTTATCCAAGTATGAATGAATATCGCCCGATTTGTTCAAATACGCATCAATTTGTTCACTTTCATTAAATTTCTTCTAAAATGTAACTAGACATGGCGGTTACGGTTGGATGACTGACACCCGCATTAGTGTCCGCGGACTGCTTCCCCTGTCCACAGACGAATGCGGTGTCCGGTTTAGGGGTTAGGGTTGGAGATGGCCGTATTGGCGGTGTTGGAAACATGAAAACAGAATGATCGCTTTGGAAATATTTGTAAAATTGCTTTTCTTTGCACCTCACGTCTTAAAGTATTTCATCATGAAAATATATACACATGCAGCACATGCGTTTTTTTTTCAGATTATCCTGAAACTTAAAATTTTGATTTCATTTTTTAAGGGCTCCATGGAGCCTGAACAAGGAATGAACTAGAGGCTCTAGTTTGGAAGAGAAAGTCATGCCGCCTTGGTCTGTCACACACCCAACATGTGTGCTGCTGCTGCAGGGATAATGACATCTCCAAAGCAGATTATCAAGACCCATACAAATGTATGAAATGGGCTTTCTAGACACTTTTAGCAATCCAATGTGATCACAAAATTAGGTCGAACTGGTCCGGACGTACGAAATCTCACAAACCGTTCCCAAATTGAAGAGTGCTTTGGGGGTCGGATCGGTCTGTCCGATCACTGTCAGTTGGGCCATATCTCCCCACAGTCCATGTCTTTCACTCTCTCTTTCTACCCCAAGTCCATCGAACCAACTGTCAACCAAATTCGAATTTGAGGGAAATGGTTGGATGTCCTTTGTCCGACCGGCTGTCCGCGGACACGTACGAATATTTTATAAAATATGTTTGGTGATCCGCCTTGAAGATCCCCTAACTCCGATGACTCCAGCCGAGGGTCATTTTTGTACAAATTAGTGCTGCAAATGCCAGAAAATACTAATGGAGCTCGAGCTCCATGGAGCCCAACTTTAAATCAATTTTTTAGGTTTAAAAAATTATGAAAAAAATACACAAATACCTATTTGTCTGTAAGGTTTCATGGAGAAATACTATTTTATGTGAGCTACACAAAAATAAGAAAATTATGTATTTCTAGCACATATACTATTCACTATAAAAGTACATGATTATTTTTTGTACAACTCACATCAAAACATATTTCATAATGAAATTTTATACACATCTACTATACATCTATAAGTACTTGTGCGTTTATTTTCAGATTCTTTTGAAGCTTAACAATTTGCATCTCAAAAATTTGAAAATTTCAGGCTCCATGGAGCCCGAGAGCCAAAAGGCGCCACTATGCAAATGTGCACTATACTTAAAAATTATAGAAATAAATTACACACACTATAAAACAGAACAAAAAAGGTAGTAATGTACTTCCTCCGTTCCTAAATATAAGTCTTTTTAGAGATTTCACCATGTACTACATACGAAGCAAAATGAGTGAATCTATAATCTAAAATATGTCTATATACGTCCGTATGTAGTTTGTAGTGGAATCCCTAAAAAAACTTATATTTAGGAACGGAGGGAGTATCATTGTTGTGAAGAAGGCTTATGATGCATATTGGCTCAAAACAATGCAAATATAATACACATCAATTAAAGCTTGCAGAGAAACGAAATTTACTCATTCCAAGCTAACTAAATAGAACTCCACAGGTTCACTTACTAAGTAATGGCAGATAGAAACACACAACAACTATATTTCTTAAATCCTCCAACTTCCACAAAGCACACTCATCACTCTCACTCACGCCAGATAATGGCACAAAAGGGTATGAGTTTTCATAATCAAAGGTAACAATCTACCATTCAGACCAATGATGAGAAGCAAATCATTTTGAAGTCATGGCAATAATTAATTCGGTCATTGTGGTCGGACTCTATTAAAATGAAGTCATGGCATCATCTTGACAAGCAACCATGGAATTATCTTCAGTCACTATATCTGACTTGTAACAAACATAAATGAAATGTGACTCTGGATCCTTGAGAACGTAGTCAGGTGGCAGTTGGCCATCCACTGTCAGTGCAACTTTCTCCGTCATGGCGTGTGCAGCACCGTTGCTCCATTTCAGCTGGTATTCAGGTGTGGCTGCTAGCAGAAAGAACAGATACAATGTCAAGGTCTATGCAATGCAACAAAATTAAGTGGGGGGGGGGGGGGGATATCATATATGCCGCTCTGAGTTTGCAGAATGCTGGGCCTGCCAGTTTAGTCTGCGTGTTGTTGCATATGCCACCAGTGCTCAATGCCAATTCAATGGAACAGAAAAAAGGACCAAAATACCTTTGTTTAATGACGTGGCGTGATCGAGGGCACGAAGCACAGACCAGGCAGGCTTCTTCGGTCACCATTGCCGCCGTCATAAATTCAAGTCAAGGTTGCCACTGAGGCACTGACTAACCATCAAACAAGGGTATTTTGGTCTTTGGCCATTGAAAGTGGCACAAAGGATTAGTGACATGTTTTCCCGAATGACACATACAACAATATGCAAACCTAGATAGTAGATCCAAACATTTTGCAAACAAAAAGGGGCATATAAGTTCCCAATAAATGGTGCTAATTTATTCCCTCCCAAGATTCCCCAGTAACATTGTGTGCTATAATCAGCCTGTAGCAACTTTTTCATAACTCTATTGTAGTTCTTTAGCATCTTATGAGAATTGGATAGTAGTAGAAGCAAAACTTTGCAGTTTTGCATCCATAGTTCCTACAGAATGAAGCAAACCTCGCACTTTTGAATCCATAGTTCCCACATAATAAAGCAAATCATATGCACAAAATCATGTTATAATAGAGTGTATGGTAGAAAAGGTACTTGGGCGCGCTCTTCAGAGTGAGGAGAGGACATTTCAAACTTACGCATAATGTAAAGCTCAACTTCCCAACGGCATTGGACTTGATTCAGAAGTGTCAGGCGTTCCTTAGGGGCACCATATGTTATCTGTCAAAGAAAGTTATCTCTTCATAAAATCATCAAATATTCATTCATTCCAAAGTATCTTTTAGGATTAGAGGATGTACCAACATGTAAATCCCACCAGGCCTCATAAGCCTGAAAAGATAGAGCAATTTAATTGAAAACAACTAAGGACATCAGTTGGGGATCAAATCACGTACAAAGAGTGGATACATCTTTACCTTGCCACTTCTGCTAGCATTTTGTAAGCACCATGAGGGGCATCATCGCCACACTAGAATATGTAAAATGAAAATCAGTACCATGAGATCATTTCATGCCTGATCATTTTAAGTTGATTTGTAGTTTGTTGAACGACAGCTGCTTACCATCATAGCATCCAAAGTTCCTACAGAAAAGGTTTGGTACAATGGTAAATAGAGTGGCAAAGAAAAAAAAAGATGCATGGGCTCATTTGGATAAACTTAATGAGCAGAGTTTTCAAGACTACTAACTTATGAAACATATCAAGTGCTTCCGAAAAACATATGAAGCTTAAGGCTTATACCTTTGTCGATGATACAATCAAATGATCCATCTCCAAAGAAGCTCATATCTCTGACATCCAACTGCATATCTTAAAGCATGGTATAAAACACCCAAGTAAATAGACTTGTATAAGATCATAACTGATAAATTATGAAAATGGAAATTATCAGCAAAAAGTACATGTAAGCTGTGGGATATCCATGTGCTTCTCTTTCATCTGCTCGATTACAACGGATGAGATGTCTATGTTTACTATGTTCTGGTAACCATCCTTTGCCATGTCCTCCGACAGAACTGCCCAAAACAAGGAATAGAACAACATGAAACAGGGCGTTACATACATGATAAACCATAAATCTAACAACAGAGCTAAGCTTCAAGGGTAAATCTTGTACAAGGTTGATCCAAGTAAGTAAAGCATCGTCAGCAATCATGATAAGATTCACCTAAGAGTGTGTAAGGGCCTAAGGGGAGCAGTGAGCATTAATCTTGTACAAAGTTGAAAGTAACGCATCATTAGCAATCACGATAAATTCAGACAACAGATGAATCAGGGGAGCACTGAACATTCAAGTCCCAAATCACAATGCATAGGGAGCACTGAACGTGCAAGTTCCATTTTCCAAATCATAAATGCACCGGTAGCCGTGGATGGACCAGAACCGGCTGCATCAGAGCACTAAATCTTCGAATTGGCGTCTGGATCGCGACCAGCTAATTAAGCCACGGCATGTAAGTGTAACTGAAGGGGACGTACGGGAGTTGCCGCAGCCGAGCATGAGGACCTGGGAGGAGGCGGGCACGCAGGCGCGGAGGAGTGGGCGGAGCGCCGAGTACGACTGGTACCAGTCGAAGAACCCGCCGCCGCCGCCGCCCTTGCCGCCAGCGGAGGGAGAGGAGTAGCGGGCGTCCCAGTAGGCGGCGGCGCCGAAGTCCTTGGGGTTGCAGTTGCCGCCGCCCATCTCTGGTCTCTCGCCGCTCGCTTGTGAGGGCTCGCGAGGGAGAGAGGATGGCTCTGCTATGGGGATCGTTGAGGGATCAAGGGGTGTTTGGTTCAGGGACTTTTAGGTCACAGAGACTAGAAAAAGTCCCTAAAAAGTCCCTAAAAATCAAACGAGAGAGACTTTTTCTACATGAACTAAAAAAAGACTCTATTAAAGAGTCTTTTTTGATTAGTCCCTGGGTCTAGAAAAATTCCTAGGACTTCTAAACCAAACACCCTCTATGACGTCGGGGGTCGCGGCTTTAGCAGCTCGCAAGAGCCGCCGATGATGGGGTGGAAGAGAAGAGGGGTTCAGAAACTCAAAAAACCTTCTGAACATAGGAAGGGTTCAGACCCAAAGTGTGCTGAGTCACGAGATTAAATTGAAAGAAACCACCACTTTAAAGGTTAGATCGGCAGAAAACACTACTATACTTTTTTTGTCAGAAAATAACATGTTTAGTGTAATCTTTTTGCAAATAGCACTGATCAGCGGATTAGGGCCGATTGAGCGCGTTTATAACAGGTGGATCCCGTATTTTGTCGACGAGGCATGGCGGTTTGCGATTGACGACTTTAGTCGGGGTTTGGTCTAAGTTCACAAAATAGTCCTTGGTATTTTACAAAAATACTCTTCAATCAAAAAGAAGAATTGCAATCAGCCCCAACCTCTTCTCTCCTTTCCGGAGGTGGTGGCTGCACCGCCTGTCACGGGTGAAGCTCCGGCAGGACCTTGCCATGTCGGCTTGAGCAGCAACTGCGCAGGTGCGGCGAGTTGCCGCATCCATCGTGAAGTTCCGAGCAGTAGCAGGGGCGGAGCACCATCGCTCGTTGGAGGCAGGGCGCATCGAACTTGGAGTCGCCGCGGAGGAAGTGGTGCACGTGCTCCTACTCGACACGGTCGTCGTAGATGGGGTCGTCGAGCACCTCGCGCGACAGGCACGCCCAGATCACCGTGACGGGGTCGTCGAGCACCTTGCACGACAGGCGTGCCCAAACCACCGCGACAGGGTTGTCGAGCTCCGCAACCACCCAATGGAGGTAGGAACGGCGGCTGCGTGCCCATCATATGGTGCTCGTCCTTGCGGTCTGCGAGGACGCACCTGGCGCGCCGGCAGCCGCGCGGTCCTGAGCGGGCGGAGGAGGGGGTGCCTGGCGGTCCTGAGCGGACGGAGGAGGGGTTGCCTGGTGGTTCCGAGAGGACGGAGGAGGTTGAGCGGCGAGGGAGAAGGGGGAACAGAGGTGCCGCTCGGGATGGGGGTCTACCAGCCCCACGGCCACGAGCACCCTTGCGCGCCCGACCTTCTCTAGCAGCTGCGACCACGCCGGAGCAGTAGCAGGACAGGGGCGGATCTCGCCGGATACGATGTTGGGTGGGGGCAGGTAGGGTAGGTTGTTTTTAGGTGTATTTGGCAAAAGAACCCCTCTAACGCCATCTCCGGATGATGTTATTGAAGGAAATATGCCCTATAGGCAATAATAAAGTTATTATTTATTTCCTTATTTCATGATAAATGTTTTTACTTCATACTAGAATTGTATTAACCAGAAACTTGATACATGTGTAAATACATAGACAAAAAGAGTGTCACTAATATGCCTCTACTTAACTAGCTCGTTGAATCAAAGATGGTTAAGTTTCCTAGCCATAGACATGAGTTATCATTTGATTAACGGGATCACATCATTAGAGAATGATGTGATTGACTTGACCCATTCCGTTAGCTTAGCACTTGATCGTTTAGTATGTTGCTATTTCTTTCTTCATGACTTATACATGTTCCTATGACTATGAGATTATGCAACTCCCGTTTACCGGAGGAACACTTTTTGTGCTACCAAACGTCACAACGTAACTGGGTGATTATAAAGGTGCTCTACAGGTGTCTCCGAAGGTACTTGTTGAGTTGGCGTATTTCGAGATTAGGATTTGTCACTCCGATTGTCGGAGAGGTATATCTGGGCCCACTCGGTAATACACATCACTATAAGCCTTGCAAGCATTGTAACTAATGAGTTAGTTGCGGGATGATGTATTACGGAACGAGTAAAGAGACTTGCTGTTAACGAGATTGAACTAGGTATTGAGATACTGACGATCGAATCTCGGGCAAGTAACATACCGATGACAAAGGGAACAACGTATGTTGTTATGTGGTTTGACCGATAAAGATCTTCGTAGAATATGTAGGAGCCAATATGAGCATCCAGGTTCCGCTATTGGTTATTGACCGGAGACGTGTCTCGTCATGTCTACATAGTTCTCGAACCCGTAGGGTCCGCACGCTTAACGTTCGGTGATGATTTGTACTATGAGTTTATGTGTTTTGATGTACCGAAGGTAGTTCAGAGTCCCGGATGAGATCGGGGACATGACGAGGAGTCTCAATATGGTCGAGACGTAAAGATCGATATATTGGACGACTATATTCGGACATCGTAAAGGTTTCGAGTGATTCGAGGATATTTCGGAGTACCGGAGAGTTACGGGAATTCATATTGGGCCTTGATGGGCCATACAGGAAAGGAGAGAAAGGCCTCAAAGGGTGGCCGCACCCCTCCCCATGGACTGGTCCGAATTGGACTAGGGAGGAGGGGGGCGCCCCCTTCCTTCCTTCTCCTTCTTCCTTCCCTTTTTCCTATTCCACGTGGGAGGAGGAATCCTACTAGGACTAGGGAGTCCTAGTAGGACTCCACACTTGGGCGCGCCCTGCAAGGGCCGGCCGGCCTCCCCCTTGCTCCTTTATATACGGGGGCAGGGGGCACCCTAGGACACACAAGTTGATCTGTTGATATATTCCAGCCGTGTGCGGTGCCCCCCTCCACCATATTCCACCTCGGTTATATCATAGCGATGCTTAGGCGAAGCCCTGCGTCGGTAGCAACATCATCACCTTCATCATGCCGTCGTGCTGACGGAATTCTCCCGCAAAGCACTGCTGGATCGGAGTTCGTGGGACGTCATCGAGCTGAACGTGTGCTGAACTCGAAGGTGCCGTGCGTTCGGTACTTGGATCGGTCGGATCGTGAAGACGTATGACTACATCAACCGCGTTGTCATAACGCTTCCGCTTTCGGTCTACGAGGGTACGTGGACAACACTCTCCCCTCTCGTTGCTATGCATCACCATGATCTTGCGTGTGCATAGGGAATTTTTGAAATTACTACGTTCCCCAACAGTGGCATCCGAGCCTGGTTTTATGCGTAGATGTTATATGCACGAGTAGAACACAAGTGAGTTGTGGGGGATACAAGTCATACTGCTTACTAGCATGTCATACTTTGGTTCGGCGATATTGTTGGATGAAGCGGCCCGGACCGACATTACGCGTACGCTTACACGAGACTGGTTCTATCGACGTGCTTTGCACACAAGTGGCTGGCGGGTGTCAGTTTCTCCAACTTTAGTTGAACCGAGTGTGGCTACGCCCGGTCCTTGTGAAGGTTAAAACAACACTAACTTGACGAACTATCATTGTGGTTTTGATGCGTAGGTAAGAACGGTTCTTGCTCAGCCCGTATCAGCCACGTAAAACTTGCAACAACAAAGTAGAGGACGTCTAAGTTGTTTTTGCAGGGTATATTGTGATGTGATATGGTCAAGACGTGATGAGATATAAGTTGTTGTATGAGATGATCATGTTTTGTTGAAGTTATCGGCAACTGGCAGAAGCCTTATGGTTGTCTCTTTATTGCATAAGATGCGAATGCCAAATAATTGCTTTACTTTATCGCTATGCGATAGCAATAGTTGGCGAGACGACCATGTGAGGACACATTGATATAGATCAAGATGATGGAGATCATGGTGTCATGCCGGTAATGATGGAGATCATGACGATGCTTTGGAGATGGAGATCAAAGGCACAAGATGATGATGGTCATATCATGTCACATATTTTGGTTGCATGTGATGTTTATCTTTTATACATCTTATTTTGCTTAGTTCGGCGGTAGCTTTATAAGATGATCCCTTACTAAAATTTCAAGGTATAAGTGTTCTCCCTGAGTATGCACTGTTGCGAAAGTTCTTCGTGCTGAGACACCACGTGATGATCGGGTGTGATAAGCTCTATGTTCAAATACAATGGGTGCAAAACAGTTTTGCACACGCGGAATACTCAGGTTAAACTTGACGTGCCTAGCATATGCAGATATGGCCTCGGAACACTGGAGACTGAAAGGTCGAGCGTGAATCATATAGTAGATATGATCAACATAGTGATGTTCACCATTGAAAACTACTCCATCTCACGTGATGATCAGACATGGTTTAGTTGATTTGGATCACGTGATCACTTAGATGATTAGAGGGATGTCCATCTAAGTGGGAGTTCTTAAGTAATATGATTAATTGAACTTTAATTTATCACGAACTTAGTCCTGGTAGTATTAGCATATCTATGTTGTAGATCAATAGCTCACGTTTAGCTCCCCTGTTTTATTTTTGATATGTTCCTAGAGAAAACTAAGTTGAAAGATGTTAGTAGCAAAGATGCGGATTGGATCCGTGATCTGAGGATTGTCCTCATTGTTGCACATAAGAATTATGTCCTAGATGCACCGCTAGGTGGCAGACCTATTGTAGGAGCAGATGCTGATGTTATGAACGTTTGGCTAGCTCAATATGATGACTACTTGATAGTTTAGTGCACCATGCTTAATGGCTTAGAATCGGGACTTCAAAGACGTTTTGAACGTCATGGACCATATGAGATGTTCCAGGAGTTGAAGTTAATATTTCAAGCAAATACCCGAGTTGAGAGATATGAAGTCTCCAACAAGTTCTATAGCTAAAAGATGGAGTAGAATAACTCAATCAGTGAGCATGTGCTCAGATTGTCTGGGTACTACAATCACTTGGATCAAGTGGGAGTTAATCTTCCAGATAAGATAGTGATTGACAGAGTTCTCTAGTAACTTTCACCAAGTTACTAGAACTTCGTGATGAGCTATAATATCCAAGGGATAACAGAAACAATTCCCAAGCTCTTCGTGATACTGAAATCGACGAAGGTAGAAATCAAGAAAAGCATCAAGTGTTGATGGTTGACAAGACCACTAGTTTCAAGAAAAGGGCAAAGGGAAGAAGGGGAACTTCAAGAAGAACGGCAAGCAAGTTGCTGCTCAAGTGAAGAAGCCTAAGTCTGGACCTAAGCCTGAGACTAAGTGTTTCTACTGCAAAGGGACTGGTCACTGGAAGCGGAACTACCCCAAGTATTTGGCGGATAAGAAGGATGGCAAAGTGAACAAGCTATATTTTATATACATGTTATTGATGTGTACATTACTAGTGTTTATAGCAACCCCTTGGTATTTGATACTGGTTCAGTTGCTAAGAGAAGTAACTCGAAACGGGAGTTGCAGAATGAACAGAGACTAGTTAAGGGTGAAGTGATGATGTGTGTTGGAAGTGGTTCCAAGATTGATATGATTATCATTGCACTCTCCCTATACTTTCGGGATTAGTGTTGAACCTAAATAAATGTTATTTGGTGTTTGTGTTAAGCATGAATATGATTTGATCATGTTTATTGCAATATGGTTATTCATTTAAAGTCAGAGAATAATTGTTGTTCTGTTTATATGAATAAAACCTTCAATGGTCATACACCCAAGGTGAATGGTTTATTAAATCTCGATCATAGTGATACACATATTCATAATATTGAAGCCAAAAGATGCAAAGTTAATAATGATAGTGCAACTTATTTGTGGCACTGCCGTTTAGGTAATATTGGTGTAAAGCGCATGAAGAAACTCCATGCTGATGGAATTTTGGAATCACTTGATGCTTGTGAACCATGCCTTATGGGCAAGATGACTAAATACTACGTTCTCTGGAACAATGGAGCGAGCAACTGACTTATTGGAAATAATACATACTGATGTATGCGATCCGATGAGTGTTGAGGCTCGCGGCGGGTATCGTTATTTTCTGACCTTCACAGATGATTTGGGCAGATATGGGTATATCTACTTGATGAAACATAAGTCTGAAACATTTGAAAAAGTTCATATAATTTCAGAGTGAAGTGGAAAATCATCGTAACAAGAAAATAAAGTTTCTACGATCTGACCGTGGAGAAGAATATTTGAGTTAAGAGTTTTGTCTTCATTTGAAACAATGCGGAATAGTTTCGCAACTCACGCCACCTAGAACTCTACAGCATAATGGTGTGTCCGAACATCATAATCATACTTTATTAGATATGGTGCAATCTATGATGTCTCTTACCAATTTACCACTATCATTTTGGGGTTATGCATTAGAGACAACTGCATTCACATTAAATAGGGCACCATCTAAATCCGTTGAGACGACACCATATGAACTGTGGTTTGGCAAGAAACCAAAGTTGTCGTTTCTTAAAATTTGGGGTTACGATGCTTATGTGAAAAAGTTTCATCCTAATAAGCTCAAACCCAAAATCGGAGAAATGTGTCTTCATAGGATACCCAAAGGAGACAGCTGGGTACACCTTCTATCACAGATCCGAAGGCAAGACATTCGTTGCTAAGAATGGATCATTTCTAGAGAAGGAGTTTCTCTCGAAAGAAGTGAGTTGGAGGAAAGTAGAACTTGATGAGGTAATTGTACCTGCTCCCTTATTGGAAAGTAGTTCATAGAAATCTGTTCCTGTGACTCCTTGTGACGCCCCCGATTCAATCGTACACTAATCATGCACGCAAATGTGTACGATCAAGATCAGGGTCTCACGGGAAGATATCACAACACAACTCTACAAATAAAAATAAGTCATACAAGCATCATAATACAAGCCAGGGGCCTCGAGGGCTCGAATACAAGTGCTCGATCATAGATGAGTCAGCGGAAGCAACAATATCTGAGTACAGACATAAGTTAAACAAGGTTGCCATAAGATGGCTAGCACAAACATGGATACAGATCGAACGAGGCGCAGGCCTCCTGTCTGGGATCCTCCTAACTACTCCTGGTCGTCGTCAGCGGGCTGCACATAGTAGTAGGCACCTCCAGTGTAGAAGGAGTCGTCGTCGACGGTGGCGTCTGGATCCTGGGCTCCATCGTCTGGTCGCAGCAATCGGGTAGAGGAATGGGGAAAAGGGGAAAACAAAGCAACCGTGAGTACTCATCCAAAGTACTCGCAAGCAAGGAGCTACACTACATATGCATGGATATATGTGTAAGGGGCCATATCAGTGGACTAAACTGCAGAATGCCAGAATAAGAGGGGGATATCTAATCCTGTCAAAGACTACGCTTCTGGCAGCCTCCGTCTTGCAGCATATAGAAGAGAGTAGACTGAAGTCCTCCAAGTAGCATCGCATAGCATAATCCTACCCGACGATCCCCTCCTTGATGCCCTGTTAGAGAGCGATCACCGGGTTGTATCTGGCACTTGGAAGGGTGTGTTTTATTAAGTATCCGGTTCTAGTTGTCATAAGGTCAAGGTACAACTCCGGCTCATCCTTTTACCGAGGGACACGGCTATTCGAATAGATTAACTTCCCTGCAGGGGTGCACCACATAACCCAACACGCTTGATCCCATTTGGCCGGACACACTTTCCTGGGTCATGACCGGCCTCGGAAGATCAACACGTCGCAGCCCCACCTAGGCACAACAGAGCGGTCAGCACGCCGGTCTAATCCTAAGCGCACAGGGGTCTGGGTCCATCGCCCATAGCACACCTGCACGTTGCGAACGCGGCCGAAAGCAGAACTAGCCCCCTTAATACAAGAGTAGGGTTACGTTCCAATCCGGCGCGCGCCACTTAGTCGCTGACGTCACGAAGGCTTCGGCTGATACCACGACGCCGAGTGCCCATATCTTTCCCGCGTAGTTGGTTAGTGCGTATAGGCCAGTAGCCAGACTCAGATCAAATACCCAGATCTCGTTAAGCGTGTTAAGTGTCCGTGAACGCCGACAGGGCCAGGCCCACCTCTCTCCTAGGTGGTCTGAACCTGCCCTGTCGCTTCGCCTCAAAGATCCACTCGCGGGTACTCCTACGAGCCGACCCGTCTTTATTCACCACATGTATCATGTATAAAGTATAGTATATACCCGTGATCACCTCCCAAGTGATCATGACCCGATAGTATAGCACAGCAGACGGACAAGAATGTAGGGCCACTGATGGTAAACTAGCATCCTAAACTAAGCATGTAGGAGAGCAGGTAAAGGTAACAGCAGTAGTAACAAGGACAGACTATGCATCATGATAGGATAATGGAAAGCAGTAACATGCTATACTACTCTAATGCAAGCAGTATAGAAGAGAGTAGGCGATATCTGGTGATCAAGGGGGGGGGGCTTGCCTGGTTGCTCTGGCAAGAAGGAAGGGTCATCTTCAATGTAGTCGAACACACGAACATCGACAACGGTCTCGGAGTCTACCGGAAATAAGTAACGGAGGGGGAACACAATAAATAAGAAAGCAATCAAATGTAACACAAAGAAAGACACGACAATACGTTGTGCTAGGGGTGACCTAACGCGGGGATAGGTGATACCCGCGAAAGGGGAAACATCTGGGAAAGTATCCCCGGTGTTTCGCGTTTTCGGACAGGTGAACCGGAGGGGAAAGTTGTGTGTTCACTAGGCTAGGGATGTGTGGCGGACGAACGGGCTGCGTATCCGGATTCGTCTCATCATTCTGAGCAACTTTCATGTACAAAGTTTTTTCATCTGAGCTACAGATTATTTTATATTAATTTTAAAGATTTAATTCATTTTTAGAATTAACAGAATTAATTTAATTAGAAAATGTAATTATGATGTCAGCGTGATGTCAGCATGATGTCATTAGTCAACTGTCTGTTGACTGGGTCAACAGACGTGTGGGTCCCATTCGACATTGTCTCAGACTAACTAAACCCGTTAACTAGACTAACTAAGTGATTAGGTTAATTCATTTTAATTAGATTAGTTAAGCAGGGTTAATTAACTTATTAACTAATTAATTAATTACTAATTTATTTAATACTATTTTTTAATTTATTTTTTGTTAAATCGTTCTAGGCTAGGCCAACCTGTCATTGGCCCTAGGGGGGCCTTAGCGGGCATAGGGCAGTGCGGGCGCGTGCGCCGCCCAAACGAGCGTGGGCGCTGAGCGCTGCTGGTTACGGGCACGGCCCGTGCGTGCGGGTGCTGTGGCCCGGCGCCGGCAGCTATGGCCGCAGCCGGAGCAGGGATGGGGCGGGGCCAGCGGCAGAGGCGGGACGGTGAAGCGCGGCAAGGCGGGGAGCGAGGCGAGACCAAGCAGGCGGGAGCGGGGCCAGGCGGTTGACGGCGTTGCGGGGCGTGTGCGGCCAAGGGCGCGCGTGAGCGCGGCCACGCGGCGGTGAGCGCGAGCGGAGGCCGAAGCGCGGGACGACCATGAGGCAGCAGCGGTGCATAGAGGCAGTGGGGGCGCGGCCAGGGACGCCGTGGTGCGCGCCGGCGCACGCACGCGCGACGCGAGGGAGTGGCGGACAGTGGCGCACGGGAGGAGGGGAAGGAGGATAGGGGGTGGATCCTCACAGGGGAGCTGCAGGGGGAAGGCAATGGGCTCGGGGAGGTGGCGGCAGCGTGCGGAGGCCCGAGGATGAAGCCGCGCGTGGGGCGGCATCGTTGGGGCGTCCTGGCGCTGTCGCGGTCGGCGAGGCGAGGATGCGGTGAGCGCGGCCAGTGCGCGTATGAGGCAGTGGTTCGAGGCGTGCGCCGGCGCGGTGAGCACGTTCGGGGCCCGGTCGGCGAGTGGGAATCCAGGGAAGGAGAAGGAGAGGTGCTCACGGGGCGCGTAGGGTCCAGGCAGCGTGCGCGGGGTGGTCCAGCGAGGAGGAGACAAGGAGGAGGACGGTGAGGCGGCGGGTGATCCGAGCGGCGACGATGGTCGGCGACGGCGGGGCCTCCAGGCGGCGGTGGTGTCACACGACGACGATGAGCGGGTGCGGCTCGGTGATGAGTGGAAGACGGAGAGGATAGGAGGACGGGGGGTCTGGTGGGTGGCGCCGGTGAACGGCGAGGCGGCGGGGACGAGCCGGGGCATCGGCGTCGGGTGCCCCATTCCCGATCCAGATTCGGGGGGAGCAGACATCGTGGGGGGGGGGGAGAATTGGGGGTTGACCGGCTAGGGTTTCGGGGTAGTGAGTGTGTGTAGGCGCAGCTGGCGGGCTGGTGGCCTGCTGGGCCGTGGCCCAGTGGGCCAAGGAGGTTTGTGTTTCTTTTTCCTTTACTGTTTTATTTATTTTAGGTACTAAATGATTTTAGTTAAATGTTCACAGTATTACATAAACTTGAGACAATATTTTGAGCTAGTCCAACAAGTCTCAACTGATTTTTGAATATTTTGCATATTTATTTAAATCAGATTATTTCAATAAAAAGCTTATGTGTCAGTTTTAAAAATGTTTAGGGGCTCTTGTATATTTTGAAAAAGGTTATCTCTTACATGAAAATTAGTTGGTGAATATTTGCAACCCAACTTACATTTTTATTTTTCCTTTTGAAAATTTTAATTATTTGACTTTACTTTATTTTTGAATTTGAATTGGGTTTGGATCAAAGCGAGGTTTAGCAAAATTAATTGTGATGACATGGCACTATCAGAGTGTGATTACTGTAGCTTGACTACCGGGGTGTTACAAATCTCCTCCACTACAAGAATTCTCGTCCCGAGATTTTAAGAGGTGTAATAAGGGGGTAAGTTCTAGGTACGAAATTCTAACAAATCTTCTCGGTCTTGGTTGCTCTTCTCGAAGAGGTCAATCCAATACACTGATGTCTTCATTTCTCTACTTCAGGTCATCCTGATGATGTCATCATCCTTTCTTCGAGAACTCCATTGTACTTACGAAAGGACAAGGGGTAACTTCGGAAGAACGGACCGTACAAGGTTGTCTATCGGGCATATAACTCAGGGAATGCGGTAGAAAGTTACTCTCGAATTTGAAACTTACGATAATATGAGAGCAAAGTAAGGACGTGTCATTGGAAGTTTCGAGCGGGTAGGCAATCGTTCAATGCCTGAAACAACGTGTGAAGGGGTTCAGAGCAATAGGAGTAAGTATTGCGTCTGATACCAGAATAGATCACTAGGCAGGTGGCCCGTGAATGACATTCAAAGTCAAGCGCTAGGAATAACTTTGACAACAGGGCATACATGAGAGTCAGGTTTCGATCCTGTGGAACTGTGGGTTATGGGCCCACCATGTGGGTAAAAAGTAGGAAGGGAATGACGTCTTGCATGATCATGTAAGCAAGGCCTGTCAGAGGATGGACTATCGATTATGTCGGCAACAACCATTGGTACCAAGGGCGAGGGACGAAGAGAACCATTTTCCTGCTCGTTGAACGAGGCGGACCAGTAGGCAAAGTTCTCGTCCATCGGTGGTTACCAGAATGCCATCAACAAAAGCAACAGGGTCTTACTGACACTGTTGTTCACCAAGGTGTTTACATAAGCAGAAGAATATTACTGCTTAGATCATATAGATCACCAGAAAGGTTAAACAAATCAATGGAAAGGAAAAGGTGATCTTTATATTAAACAGAACAATGGAATGGAAAATGTGTTTAAACACAAATTTCAGGGGTATATCCTTCCCAAGGACAAACAGAGCATGATATCCATAACAGGATATAACGTAGAAAACTCTTTAGGAAAGGGGAGAGAAATTTCATGACATTACCCATACAACGGTGTTTGGATAATTGAGCAGGAAACATTTAGCATTGGGCTTCAAATTCTCTTATCGAAGGTCGGAGTACCACAGACATGCTTTGAGACAACATTAACATGGTCTTCAGGTGAAGATCGGACTTTGAAAATACAAGGGATTCATCAGGAACAACATATAGAATAAATCTTACGATTTCCTCATGGAAGAATGGTTAACCTTGCTAAATAGGGAACTATAACAATAGGTTCTCCAGCGAGGTGTGTTAGGCATGACATCACCTTACCGGGTCATAATAAGACCAATGTTATGACTGTTGGACAGAGTTACAACCATCATATCTGCTCGAGATTCAGACCTGAATGGTGCCAGGATATGTCAGACTCCGGATGCCTGAGAAGAAAAAGGTGCAACACAAATTGACGAGATGACAATGTAAGATCCTCGGGAAATGAACTATGGAAGCGAGTTCCGAAAGAAGAGTGCATCATTAAACCAAGGAGGGAATGAGGAGGTGGCTGATGGACTCAGCGACAATCCATCAAAATTTTCAAAGGATGGATTTCCACAATTATGTGAACAAGGAGATAACATTTGTCAGATCAAATGATATAGTGAGATATGCTCGAGGAAAGCATACCCAATTAAACATCAGTTGAAAGGTGCAACTGAAATGTGGGCTTATAGTAGCATAATCAACGTTAGAATGGGGGTTCAGCAACCGATAGTCTAAGAATGAATTATCGATCATTATCTCCAAAGCAATAGGGTTGCTAGAAGTGCAGAATCCAAACAACACCGTTCACTTGTGGGTACCCCGGTTGGAATCAACACAAGGACCAAGAAAGAATGGTGATGGTGAGAGGTATCATTATAGCAAGAATTCCTTAAGAGGTGGAGCAATCCTCGCAACATTCTTGACATCAAAGATGGTAATACTCCGCGGTAGAACATAACATAAGTTGGATAGCAAGGAACTCAAGGTACAACACAAAACAGGAACAAGTTTTGTGTTGGAGGGAATGCAATAATGTTGTAGATGATAACCCAAATCATCGAGGGCAACGGACGCTATTTCTCATCAAGAATTCAATAGATATCTTAGAAGACCTCATAATGTTGATGATGATCACGACACATCTATCGAGAGGTTTCGAGAAGATGTAACTGATCGGCGATGACATCAAGTCAAAGGAATGATGAACCGAAAAGTTATCGGAACCAAGGGTACGACACAAACTCAAAATCAAGCTTGTTGTTCAAGGCGAAATGATACGACAAGGAAGATCGACGTAAGGTCAGCTCATCATCAAGAATTGTGCTCCGGGAAGAAGGACCAGGTAGCACAGCTAAAATTTAGCACAATAATGATATAGCCAAGCAGGCGAGGAATGACGTGATCGAGTTCAAACTCGTAAGTAATGAAGGTTATCAAGAGTTGTTTAATTGCGGTGTGGACTCGAGTTAGTTTTGGTGTTTTTGAGTGTTTAATAACTCAGAGCCCGTGAAAAATTGGAATCAGTGAGAATGTAGTACTTGATGAAGGACTCATAAGAAGTTATGCAGTTCCGTGATAATCTCGAGATACCAGGGGGTAATACTTGACGACAGATCAAAGTAGAGGTTGGACAGGCGTACTGATCTGCAGAAGACAAGTGCTCAAACTTGCACGAGAAATGGAATCAAGGAGAAACATGGCCGGAACCACGTCCACAGATACAAGATGAACTTATAACAAGGGGATAATTATTTTAAGAGAAGCTTCCATGATAAGGTATACATCGTGCCCATGGGCATGAACACATGGTTCAAGGCCGACTCCCACTTGTTCAACGCATAACCCTTCATTCACCTCTCGTATTTCGAAAAAGACATTAGTTGTTGAAAGTTTTTACCTGGTGCAATACCAGATACGTATGAACCGTGAAATCTTTCGGGTTCACACGGATTAGGGAAGGCGTAGGTTCAACCCATCAGGGCATCTTAGGAACATATACCACAAACTTCGAAGTAAATAATACAAGCTCGAAAGTAGAGAAAGGTTGACAAAAGGAGAGGATACAATTTACCAAAGGCATTATGTATCGGAGAAAGAACTCACAAGGTGATTAATTGTGAAGGACACTGTCGGATAATAATCCAACAATGGATATGGCGATCCACAAGGGAGCTGATGTGAGTATCGATACCCAAACAAAGGAAGAAACAATGCAAAGGCATTGGATTCTAGAAACAACTAACTAATTAAATCTTAATGCAAAGAAATTTTATGATTTCCAAATCAAGGGATCAGAAGCAATCGTTCTGATTGGAAATGAATAAGTTCAATAGACTTAGAAGCACAACCGATCAAGGCATTGATTGGTCAAGAACCAGCTCATGTTTAAAATGACGACTGAGCCGGAAAGATATTGAAAAAGGATCAACTGATGATTGCGTGCATTCGCACTCATGTTGAATCAAAAGGATCAAAATGACGGTGCCTAAGGATACTAACGAATATTTCCAGACATATGGAAAACATCCATCATGCAAGTAGACAAGTATTGCAGAGCAATAAGCTACTAAGGATTTTTGGAGGATCGAATAGTATTTCGAAGAACTTAGTGAAACACACAAATAACTAGGGATGGGCGGATACTCGGTAAGTGCGAGAAATTATCCGTAGGGGTGTTCAGGTGACAAAGAACATCAAGGCAGTAAGCTCAAAGAATTCTCGGAACAACAGAGAGAATGTCGGGGTAACTTGTAATAACAAGGTCGACTGGGAACAAAAGTAAGATCAACAGGTGTAAGTATTTATCCATAGGGATATTTCGGTGGTAGTGAATTGCAAAAGCAACGGGCACAGAGCCCTGAGAGAATATCGGATAGTATCTTCAAAATCTTCTGGGGTAACAGGCGATCATCTGGACCGAAGGGGCTCTCCGGGAGAAAGTAGTTACGAGAACCTAGAGTCAGCTTTAGTAAAATTATTTAACCCGAATAGAAGAGAGATCAGAATCCCAGATTATATACAAGGAGTAAAAGATCCTAATACCACCCGATGGCGACGTGTGCCCGTAAGACACACATCCATGTTAGTAAAAGTTTTGCAATGTCTAGACTCAACTTCGGCCAAGGAATTGGAAGGAGGATTCCTACAGGCAGTCGGCTCTGATACCAACTTGTGACGCCCCCGATTCAATCGTACACTAATCATGCAGGCAAATGTGTACGATCAAGATCAGGGTCTCACGGGAAGATATCACAACACAACTCTACAAATAAAAATAAGTCATACAAGCATCATAATACAAGCCAGGGGCCTCGAGGGCTCGAATACAAGTGCTCGATCATAGATGAGTCAGCGGAAGCAACAATATCTGAGTACAGACATAAGTTAAACAAGGTTGCCATAAGATGGCTAGCACAAACAGGGATACATATCGAACGAGGCGCAGGCCTCCTGCCTGGGATCCTCCTAACTACTCCTGGTCGTCGTCAGCGGGCTGCACGTAGTAGTAGGCACCTCCAGTGTAGAAGGAGTCGTCGTCAACGGTGGCGTCTGGATCCTGGGCTCCATCGTCTGGTCGCAGCAATCGGGTAGAGGAATGAGGAAAAGGGGGAAACAAAGCAACCGTGAGTACTCATCCAAAGTACTCGCAAGCAAGGAGCTACACCACATATGCATGGATATATATGTAAGGGGCCATATCAGTGGACTGAACTGCAGAATGCGAGAATAAGAGGGGGATATCTAATCCTGTCGAAGACTACGCTTCTGGCAGCCTCCGTCTTGCAGCATATAGAAGAGAGTAGACTGAAGTCCACCAAGTAGCATCGCATAGCATAATCCTACCCGGCGATCCCCTCCTCGATGCCCCGTTAGAGAGCGATCACCGGGTTGTATCTGGCACTTGGAAGGGTGTGTTTTATTAAGTATCCGGTTCTAGTTGTCATAAGGTCAAGGTACAACTCCGGGTCGTCCTTTTACCGAGGGACACGGCTATTCGAATAGATTAACTTCCTGCAGGGGTGCACCACATAACCCAACACGCTTGATCCCATTTGGCCGGACACACTTTCCTGGGTCATGCCCGGCCTCGGAAGATCAACACGTCGCAACCCTACCTAGGCACAACAGAGCGGTCAGCACGCTGGTCTAATCCTAAGCGCACAGGAGTCTGGGCCCATCGCGCTATAACGCCCTCGATGCGGCTATATCTCCCACGTGTCGAGGCACGACTTAGAGGCATAACCGCATTGAAAGCAATGTCGCAAGTGAGGTAATCTTCACACAACCCATGTAATACATAAAGGGAAAGAGATACATAGTTGGCTTACAGTCGCCACTTCACACAATACATAAATAAACATGCATCATCCAGATTACACTCAAGGTCCGACTACGGTACCAAAATGAAAGAAGACTACCCCAAATGCTACATAGATCCCCGGATCACCCCAACTGGGCTCCACTACCGATCATCTGGAAAAGACACATAGTAACGGCCACGTTCCTCATCGAACTCCCAAGTGAGTTCGGACGCGTCATCTGCACTGGCATCGTTGGTACCTGCAACTGTTGTGGTAGAATCTGTGAGTCACGGGGACTCAGCAATCTCACACCTGCGAGATCAAGACTATTTAAGCTTATAGGTAGGAAAGGATAGTGAGGTGGAGCTGCAGCAAGCGACTAGCATATATGTGGCTACAACGCAAAAGAGAGCGAGAAGAGAAGCAAAGCACGGTCGTGAAGCTAGAAGTGATCAAGAAGTGATCCTAGAACAACCAACGTCAAACATAAGTCCAACACCGTGTTCCCTTCCCGGACCCCGCCGAGAAGAGACCATCACGGTTACACACGCGGTTGATGTGTTTTAGTTAAGGTCAACTTCGGGTTTTCTACAACCGGACATCAACAAATTCCCATCTGCCTCATAACCACGGGCACGGCTTTGGAAAGATAATACCCTGCAGGGGTGTCCCAACTTAGCCCATTATAAGATCTCACGGTCAACGAAGGATATTCCTTCTATCGGGAAGACCCGATCAGTCTCGGAATCCCGGACTACAAGACATCTCGACAGTAATAAAACAAGTCCAGCAAAGCCGCCCGATTGTGCCGACAAATCCTGATAGGAGCTGCACATATCTCGGTGTCAGGGCACATCCGGATAAGTCAAACTACTAGTAAAACCAGGCCTCGAGTTTCCCCGCGGTGGCCCCGCAGGCTGCTCGGTTCGGGCCAGCACCCAGAGGAGCACTGGTCCGGGGGGGGGGGGGCTAAAATAAAGATGACCCTTGGGCTCGCGAAAACCCAAGGGAAAAAGGTGGTAGGTGGTCAAATGGTAAAACCAATGTTGGGCCTTGCTGGAGGAGTCTTATTCAAAGAGAACTGTCAAGGGGGTCCCATAAATCACCCAACCGTGTAAGGAACGCAAAATCAAGGAACATAACACCGGTATGACGGAAACTAGGGTGGCAAGAGTGGAACAAAACACCAGGCATAAGGCCGAGCCTTCCACACTTTACCAAGTATATAGATGCTTTAATTAAATAAGAGATATTGTGATATCCCAACAAGTAATCATGTTCCAACAAGGAACAACAAGTCCATGTTCCAAAAAGGAACAAACTTCATCTTCACCTGCAACTAGCAACGCTATAAGAGGGGCTGAGCAAAGCGGTAACATAGCAAATCAACGGTTTGCTAGGACATGGATGGTTAGGGGCTGACATGGCAATATGGGTGGCATGATATAGCAAGTGGTAGGTATCGCAGCATAGGCATAGCAAAAGAGCGAGCATCTAGCAAGCAAAGATAGAAGTGATTTCGATGGTATGGTCATCTTGCCTGCAATGTTCTTAGAGTTGTCAAAGGCTTGGTCCTCGTAAGCGTTCTCAACAGGTTCCTCGTTCACGTACTCGTCTCCCAGCTCTATCCAAAGCAAGAACACAAGCAAAGGGGACAACATCAATCACGATGCAATGCGCAAGCAACATGATGCAAAACATGGCATGATATGCGAGATGGAATATGCAATGCATGCCCGTGCTTCGGAAGGAAAAATATGAACAAGGCATAATCTTGGCAAACCAAGTATGCCACTGGATAGGTGAGGTGATTTTGGTTGAAATCGATATAAAGATCACCGGAATCGGATGCACGGTTTGCAAATGACAAGCAAAACAAGAATGACAATAATCTTCCATTAACAGCATGATGCTACTTAGCAAACAACAAGTAATTAAGCTACTGCACCCAAACATATCAACAAAGCATATGACAGTAATTTACACAAGATGCTTGACAAAAGATGAACAGTGAGCTACAGCTAAATCACAACACAACAGGTTCAAACAAGCATGGCAAAAGTGCAAAAGATAACAGGTTCACAGACTTGGTGAAAATAACAACATGCCAGAAATTAACATCAGGATGACATGTTCAGAGCAATGAAACAACATGCTACAGGAACATGACATAGAAAAATAAGGCATGGAATGAATCTACTCAAGGCACTTAACAAAAGTCCCTTAGTGACCAAAAGCCAGAAAGGATCAGAAAATACAATAACACCCATGTCAATTAAGCAAGTTCCGTTACAGGTTTCAGACTTGGCAGAAAAACTGGACATGTCAAAAACAGAAACAAGTAGGCATGTTCGTGAGCTCGATGCACTCACTACAGAGCATTGCATGATAAACTAAGCATACATACATCAAGAAGACATGGCATAGGAACGAGACATGGCAAGAATAACATCATAGCATGCAAGGATAAACTACACCAAGCTTGGCAATATCAAATAACATGTAAACAATCTGCCAGCAACATTTTATAGCAAAAGTAGAGCTCGATTGACTCAAGCTATGGCACTCCATAAATACAAATAAAGGCATGGATGGATAGAGCAAATCCATATGCTCAAAACACTCTTACTTATCATGCTCAAAATAGGCATAAATCTCTCGGAAACAACATGAACACATGGCATAAGAATAACAGCAGGCAGGGACTTAGTGAAAATACCAAGCCTCTGAAATCAGCAATATTAAGTACCCTAGTTTGCATGCTTGTGCTAGTCACCACAGAGGTCACAAAAATACATGGCATAATTCTATGGAAAGGTAACATGTCATATTACAAAACTCATGTAGGACTCAACTTCATAGGATGCACACATCAATCATGGCAAAAATGACAAAAGTGCATGTTCAGATAAGAATCAGAAACTAACATCACATAGCCCTCTCCTAACAGCATTTCGTCCATAAAGATGACCTCAAATGAAAATGATGCAATGGGATGAAATTATGTACTCTTCGATACGAACAATTTGACATATTATACGCACGAAACGGAGCTACGGATGCAAAGTTATGGCTCGAAGAACATGTGACAATAATGTAAAAACATAAGGACTTGGAAATATTTGAGGGGGGCGAAAGTCAACCCTCAAAAAATCCGGATCTCAGATCTGGAAACACTGTTCACCGAGCACGCGGTTCGAGGTTCGTCGGCCAGCGATGGCGGGCTCGGCGGAGACGGCGGAGGGCGGCGCTCCGGCGCGCGGGGATGGGCGCGGGTGGCGCCGCGGCTGCGATGGCGTGACGGAGTGCGGGCGACGCCGTCCGGCGAGGCGGCGGCGAGCTCCGGGCCGGCGGGCGCGGCGGAGTGGCGACGGGGAGGCGACCGCGGGCGGCGGCGGCGGCACGGGGTCGGACGGGCGCGGGGCGGGCGCCAGGCGCGGGCGGTGGAGGAGCTCAGGCCCGCGGGGCCGGCGACGGGCCGCGCGGGCCGGCGCGGGAGGAGGTGGCGGCGGGCCATGTGGCGGCTTCCGAGTGGCTGCGGCGGCTCGGGCGGACGTGTCCGGCCCGGGCGGCTGCGTCCGGCGGCGGCGGGGGCGATTTGGCTAGGGTTAGGGTGGTTTTACCCGTGATTGGAAGTGGGGGGTCTATATATAGGCATAGAGGGGGCTAGGAAGCTCCAAATGGAGAGCGGTTTTCGGGCACGCGATCGTGATCGAACGACGGAGGACATGGGAGTGTCTTAGATGGGTTGTTGGGCTGTTTTGAAGGGGTGTTGGGCTGCAACACACACGAGGCCTTCACGGTTACCCGGTTAACCGTTGGAGTACCAAACGACCTCCGATTGACCCGAAACTTGACAGGCGGTCTACCGGTGCTACACCAAGGCCGCTTGAAAAACCTCGGCTCATTCCGAGAATGTTTGATACCTGCTCACGAAGAAATGTAAAAGGGGGCGCCGGGGGACATAGGAGCGCCGGATTGCAAAACGGACAACGGGGAAAATGCTCGGATTCATGAGACGAACACGTATGCGAATGCGATGCACATGATGACATGATATGAAATGCATGACATGAACAAAATGCAAAATGACGGGAAACCCAACCACGGAGGGAATATCATATCACAATGCCGAAAATGGCAAGAATTGGAGTACAAATATGGCAAGTTACATCCGGGGTGTTACAACACTCCACCACTACGAGAGGATCTCGTCCCGAGATATAGGACTGAAAGAACTCCGATACTCGGAACGTAGGTGGTCCTCACGCTCCCAGGTGGCTTCTAGGTCTGAATGGTGTGACCATTTCACTTTCAGGAATTTGATTGACTTGTTGCGAGTCTTGCGCTCAGTTGTTTCAAGAATAGCAACGGGATGCTCATGATAGGACAAATCTTCTTGAAGATCAATCTCTTCGAAGTTGATGGTGCGCTCAGGCATCTTGAAGCACTTGCGAAGCTGTGACACGTGGAAGACATCGTGCACATTTGCAAAGTTGGAGGGAAGCTCAAGTTGATAGGCGAGATCGCCTCGTTTACCGATGATCTTGAAAGGACCGACGTATCTAGGGGCAAGTTTCCCCTTGATACCGAAGCAACGAGTCCCTTTCATTGGAGAGACGCGGAGGTAGACATGGTCTCCGATCTCGAAAGCCAAATCCCAGTGTTTGCTATCGTAATAGCTCTTCTGGCGCGACTGCGCGACTTTGAGGTTCTCACGGATCACCTTGCACATAGCCTCAGCCTCTGAGATCAAATCATTGCCGAGCAATTGGCGTTCACCGGTTTCAGACCAGTTGAGAGGAGCACGACACTTTCTGCCATAGAGAATCTCGAATGGGGCTTTGCCCGAGCTGGCTTGAAAACTGTTGTTGTAAGAAAACTCAGCATAAGGAAGACAATCCTCCCACTTCATGCCGAAAGAGATAACACAAGCTCTGAGCATATCTTCAAGAATTTGGTTGACACGCTCGACTTGTCCACTAGTTTGACGGTGGAAAGCTGTGCTGAAGCGAATATTTGTGCACATGGCCTTCTGAAAAGAATCCCAAAACTTGGAGGTAAAGATGCTGCCACGGTCTGAAGAGATCAATTGTGGAATGCCATGCAAGGAGACAATTCTGGAGGTGTAGAGCTCTGCCAGTTGCGCTGCTGTGATAGACTCTTTGATAGGGAGAAAATGAGCCACTTTGGTGAGCTTGTCGATGACAACGAAGATAACATCATTTCCACGCTTGGACTTAGGAAAACCAGTCACGAAGTCCATTTCTATATGATCAAACTTCCATTCTGGAATAGCAAGAGGTTGGAGAAGACCAGCTGGTCGTTGGTGTTCTGCTTTCACCCTTCTGCAGACATCACATTCATTCACGAATTAAGCAATCACTCGCTTCATTTGAGTCCACCAATATGACTGCTTGAGATCATGGTACATCTTTGTACTTCCAGGATGAATTGACAGAAGAGAGTTGTGCGCTTTGTTCATAATGACTTTACGAAGATCACCCTTTGGAACCACGATCTGGTCCTCGAAGAAAAGAGTATCTCTGTCATCAACTCGATAGCACTTGTATTTGGACATGCCCTTGTCAATACCACGTTTCACCTTCTTCACCATGGTATCCAACAGTTGTGCCTCACGAATTTGATCTTCCAAAGTAGGAGAGACGATGAGGTTGGCAAGGAAACCTTGAGGGACAACTTGAAGATTCAACTTGCGGAAAGCCTCACAAAGATCCGGTTGAAAGGGCTTGAGGATTAAGCTGTTGCAGTAAGCCTTCCTGCTCAAAGCGTCTGCAAACACATTAGCCTTGCCTGGAGTATATTCAATACTCGGATTATACTCTTGAATCATTTCGACCCATCGAGTTTGCCTGAGGTTGAGGTGAGGCTGAGTGAAAATGTACTTGAGACTCTTGTGGTCGGTGAATATGTCCACTTTCCTTCCCAACAGGAGATGTCTCCATGTTATTAGAGCGTGGACAACTGCCGCCAACTCAAGATCGTGAGTGGGGTAGTTCCTTTCATTGGGCTTCAACTGATGAAAGGTATAGGCCACAACCTTCTTCTCTTGCATTAAGACGGCACCGAGGCCCTGAAGAGAAGCATCACAGAAAACTTCATAAGGCTTGGATTCGTCAGGAGGAGTCAGAACTGGAGCAGTGACGAGTTTCTCTTTGAGAGTGTTGAAAGCAACGTCACACTCAGGAGACCAGACATATTTCACATGCTTCTGAAGGAGGTTGGAAAGAGGCTTTGCAATCTTTGAGAAATTCTCAACAAATCTTCGGCAATAGCTTGCAAGTCCAAGAAAACTGCGAAGCTGCTTGACATTCTGAGGGGGTTCCTAATTCAAAACTGCAGACACCCTCTCTGGATTAATAGCAATGCCCTTGGTAGAGATGATATGACCAAGATAAAGAACTTCATCAAGCCAGAATTCACATTTGGAGAACTTCACATATAATTGATACTCTCTGATCTTGTCGAGCACCAATCGCAAATGTTTGGCATGATCCTTCTTATTCTTGGAGAAAACCAAAATATCATCGAGATAGACCAAGACAAATTCGTTGATGTAGGGGTTGAAGATGAAATTCATCAAGCGAGTGAATGCTGGAGGAGCATTGACAAGGCCGAAAGACATGACAGTATATTCATAAGAACCAAAGCTTGTTCTGAATGCTGTCTTGGGAATATCTTCTTCAAGAATGCGAATCTGATGATAACCCATACGAAGGTCAAGCTTGGAGAACACCTTAGCACCTTTAAGTTGCTCAAATAGCTCATTGATGTTGGGAAGTGGGTACTTGTTCTTGATTGTCTTCTTGTTCAATGGACGGTAATCGACGCAAAGTCGGTCCGTGCCATCCTTCTTCTTGACAAAAAGAACACCACAACCCCAAGGAGAAGAACTCGGTCTGATCAGACCCAGACGCTCTTGTTCATCGAGTTGTTTCTTCAATTCCTTCAACTCATCTGGTCCAAGCTTGTAAGGACGCTTGTAAACGGGTTCCGTGCCAGGCTCAAGATCGATAACGAATTCAACTGGCCGGCGGGGAGGCATACCCGGAAGCTCTTCTGGAAAGACATCTTGGTACTCACAAACGACTGGAATCTGAGAGATAGCATCCAATTCACCATTCTCATTGAGAGAAAACAACCGAATGGTATCATCACGAGAGGCATAGATGATCACATCGTTAGAAGAGTGAGTCAATTAAATTTCCCTGGCAGCACAATCAAGCTGAGCCTTGTGCTTAGAAAGCCAGTCCATCCCGAGAATAAGATCAATATCAGAGTCACCAAGAACAATTGGTTTAGCCAGAAATCTATAGTCGCCCATCTTGATACCGACATTCGGAACCACCAAACTAGAGCTCAAACGCTTGCCCGGAGAAACGATATCCATGGGTTTACCCAAATTTGAAGAAGTGAACTCATGCTTGGCAAAGAATGGTCTTGACATGAAACAATGCGATGCACCAGTATCAAATAAGACTTTTGCAGGAATATCATTAACAGGAAGATTACCCATGATCACTTCAGAAGAATCCTCCGCTTGAGCTGCATTCATCATGTTCACCTTGGCATGCTTAGGATTATGCTTGACCACTGCATTGCTGGAAGATTTCACAGGAGGAGGAGGCGGAAGGCGCCTCTGGTTGAAGCACTTGTTCGCATAGTGACCCTTCTGCTGACATTTGTTACAAGTCACCTCTGAGAGCGGACGATGATAAGGAGCACTTGGCCTTGGAGCTTGGTTCTGAGACTTGTTCTGATAGCCAGGGTTGGGTGGGTGGGAAGATCCACGACCACTTGAGTTCTTCTGCTGATAAGGCTGACGGAACGGAGGAGTAGGAGGCAACCAGAACTTCTGTTGCTTAGCTGCCACGAGTGAAGAAGAAGAAGACTGAACTGCGTCCCTGACTCTCTTCTTAGATGCCTCACACTTGAGCTGAGCAGCTTCTTGTTTCAGCGCCATGTTGTAGAATTCATCATACTTTAATGGCTCGAAAAGCACGAGAGCAAGTTGCAGATCTTCTCTGAGACCACGCCTGAATTGGTAGATCATACTCTTCTCATCAGGGATGTCTTGCCTCGCAAAACGAGAGAGCTTCTGGAACTGAGTGTTGTATTGATAGACAGACATGGTGCCTTGCTTGAGACTGCGGAATTCCTCACGCTTACTCTCAACAACACTTTCTGGAATGTGGTGAGCTTTGAAGTCACGGCGGAAATCATCCCAGGTAATCACACGACCTCCTCTGGAATCTTTGTATTGCTGGAACCACTCAGCAGCTTGATCTTTGAGTTGAAAAGAGGCAAACTTAACAAAGTCCTTAGGTCTGACATTGCTGCACTCGAAATGCTTGCTGATGTCCACTAGCCAATCATCTGCATCTGTGGCCTCGACACAGTAGCTGAAGGTCTTTGGCTGATTAGCAAGGAACTGATTAAGTGAAGCGAAGTGCGGCTGATTGTTGCCTTGGCCTTGATTCTCTTGATTAGCTTGCCCTTGGTTGCGATCTTGCAAGAGCTGAATCAGAATCTGAGCGTTGGCATTTGTGGCAGTCATCAGGGCTTGCCAAGCCTTCGGAGGCGGAGGTGGTGGCGGAGGGTTAGCCTGACTTCCTTCGTTGCGTTCCGGATTCTGACGCGTCGGCGGAGCCATCCTGAAGAGGGTGACATCCATTAGCATCTTGACAGAGATATATTCAAGCTGAATCAAAGGAATGAAATTGCAACATATAGTCTTCACAATAAACATCCGAACGAGAATGAACGAATGAATTCCAAAGTAAAGCATCACACTTCCATAAGCTGAGAAGCCACTTAGAACAAGGTATGGAATAAAATCAACGAGGTACGGATGTGAACAAATACTTGGTAAGGATTACCCAATCACAAACCAAATATCTGCGGAAGAAATACTAGAGCTACAAGAATTCCCACTTATAAACTCCCGAAACTTTCTGGTTATGCAATCAGGTGTTGGGGATACAGGGGACACAAAATATATCACCCAAACTAACAATACCTAGATCCAGCTGTATCCATCCTTCAACACATAACCAAGAAACCTTCGGAAATCGTCTACCTCAACCTTCTAAAAGCATCCATTATACAAGTCATGGCGATACTCCCGCACTCGCCTCAGTACTGGGCTATCAGGGTTATCTCACCAACAACTGTACAAAAGAGATTTTCGATGTCGGCGTACTAAACTCAGGTATTCCAAAACCGCAACGATAAAATTATGACGACAACACCTCGGAGCTCAACTCCCCGGGACACCTCCTCTAAAACCCCTGCTGACGGGAGGCAACCAAGACAATGTTGTCATCATAAAACCATCGGAACGATTCTAAGATACCCGCGTGATCCTAAATTTTTTTTAGTGAAATTTGAGAAGAGAAGAGTCAGAACTCTACGTCAGGATGCCTTACCAGAGCGACGAGGAGACTGGGAAGTAAAATGAATTCCTAAACTCTCCGATATATAATTCCTAAATGACTCAAAACATTTTTCTAGACACAACTCGGCCACTAAAAACGATCAATCAGTGGGGGCTCCTAAGGTCGGGGAAGGCTCTGATACCAACTTGTAACGCCCTCGATGCGGCTATATCTCCCACGTGTCGAGGCATGACTTAGAGGCATAACCGCATTGAAAGCAATGTCGCAAGTGAGGTAATCTTCACACAACCCATGTAATACATAAAGGGAAAGAGATACATAGTTGGCTTACAGTCGCCACTTCACACAATACATAAATAAACATGCATCATCCAGATTACACTCAAGGTCCGACTATGGTACCAAAATGAAAGAAGACTACCCCAAATGCTACATAGATCCCCGGATCACCCCAACTGGGCTCCACTACTGATCATCTGGAAAAGACACATAGTAACGACCACGTTCCTCATCGAACTCCCAAGTGAGCTCGGACGCGTCATCTGCACTGGCATCGTTGGTACCTGCAACTGTTGTGGTAGAATCTGTGAGTCACGGGGACTCAGCAATCTCACACCCGCGAGATCAAGACTATTTAAGCTTATAGGTAGGAAAGGATAGTGAGGTGGAGCTGCAGCAAGCGACTAGCATATATGTGGCTACAACGCAAAAGAGAGCGAGAAGAGAAGCAAAGCACGGTCGTGAAGCTAGAAGTGATCAAGAAGTGATCCTAGAACAACCAACGTCAAACATAACTCCAACACCGTGTTCCCTTCCCGGACCCCGCCGAGAAGAGACCATCACGGTTACACACACGGTTGATGTGTTTTAGTTAAGGTCAACTTCGGGTTTTCTACAACCGGACATCAACAAATTCCCATCTGCCTCATAGCCGTGGGCACGGCTTTCGAAAGATAATACCCTGCAGGGGTGTCCCAACTTAGCCCATTATAAGCTCTCACGGTCAACGAAGGATATTCCTTCTACCGGGAAGACCCGATCAGTCTCGGAATCCCGGACTACAAGACATCTTGACAGTAATAAAACAAGTCCAACAAAGCCGCCCGATTGTGCCGACAAATCCTGATAGGAGCTGCACATATCTCGGTCTCAGGGCACATCCGGATAAGTCAAGCTACGAGTAAACCCAGGCCTCGAGTTTCTCCGCGGTGGCCCCGCAGGCTGCTCGGTTCGGGCCAGCACCCAGAGGAGCACTGGTCCGGGGGGGGGGGGGGGGCTAAAATAAAGATGACCCTTGGGCTCACGAAAACCCAAGGGAAAAAGGTGGTAGGTGGTCAAATGGTAAAACCAATGTTGGGCCTTGCTGGAGGAGTCTTATTCAAAGCGAACTGTCAAGGGGGTCCCATAAATCACCCAACCGTTTAAGGAACACAAAATCAAGGAACATAACACCGGTATGACGGAAACTAGGGTGGCAAGAGTGGAACAAAACACCAGGCATAAGGCCGAGCCTTCCACACTTTACCAAGTATATAGATGCTTTAATTAAATAAGAGATATTGTGATATCCCAACAAGTAATCATGTTCCAACAAGGAACAACAAGTCCATGTTCCAAAAAGGAACACACTTCATCTTCACCTGCAACTAGCAACGCTATAAGAGGGGCTGAGCAAAGCGGTAACATAGCCAATCAACGGTTTGCTAGGACATGGATGGTTAGGGGCTGACATGGCAATATGGGTGGCATGATATAGCAGGTGGTAGATATCGCAGCATAGGCATAGCAAAAGAGCGAGCATCTAGCAAGCAAAGATAGAAGTGATTTCGAGGGTATGGTCATCTTGCCTGCAATGTTCTCAGAGTTGTCAAAGGCTTGGTCCTCGTAAGCGTTCTCAACAGGTTCCTCGTTCACGTACTCGTCTCCCGGCTCTCTCCAAATCAAGAACACAAGCAAAGGGGACAACATCAATCACGATGCAATGCGCAAGCAACATGATGCAAAACATGGCATGATATGCGAGATGGAATATGCAATGCATGTGCGTGCTTCGGAAGGAAAAAGATGAACAAGGCATAATCTTGGCAAATCAAGTATGCCACTGGATAGGTGAGGTGATTTCGGTTGAAATCGATATAAAGATCACCGGAATCGGATGCACGGTTTGCAAATGACAAGCAAAACAAGAATGACAATAATCTGCCATTAACAGCATGATGCTACTTAGCAAACAACAAGTAGTTAAGCTACTGCACCCAAACATATCAACAAATCATATGACAGTAATCTACACAAGATGCTTGACAAAATATGAACACTAAGCTACGGCTAAATCACAACTCAACAGGTTCAAACAAGCATGGCAAAAGTGCAAAAGATAACAGGTTCACAGACTTAGTGAAAATAACAACATGCCAGAAATTAACATCAGGATGACATGTTCAGAGCAATGAAACAACATGCTACAGGAACATGACATAGAAAAATAAGGCATGGAATGAATATACTCAAGGCACTTAACAAAAGTCCCTTACTGACCAAAAGCCAGAAAGGATCAGAAAATACAATAACACCCATGTCAATTAAGCAAGTTCCGTTACAGGTTTCAGACTTAGCAGAAAAACTGGACATGTCAAAAACAGATAACAAGTAGGCATGTTCGTGAGCTCGATGCACTCACTACAGAGCATTGCATGATAAACTAAGCATACATACATCAAGAAGCCATGGCATAGGAACTATACATGGCAAGAATAACATCATAGCATGCAAGGGTCAACTACACCAAGCTTGGCAAAATCGAATAACATGTAAACAATCTGCCAGCAACATTTTATAGCAAAAGTAGAGCTCGATTGACTCAAGCTATGGCACTCCATAAATACAAACAAAGGCATGGATGGACAGAGCAAATCCATATGCTCAAAACACTCTTAGTGATCATGTTCAAAAGAGGCATAGATCTCTCTGAAACAACATGAACACATGGCATAAAAATAACAGCAGGCAGGGACTTAGTGAAAATACTAAGCCTCTGAAATCAGCAATATTAAGTACCCTAGTTTGCATGCTTGTGCTAGTCACCACAGAGGTCACAAAAATACATGGCATAATTCTCTGGAAAGGTAACATGGCATATTACAAAACTCATGTAGGGCTCAACTTCATAGGATGCACACATCAATCATGGCAAAAATGACAAAGTGCATGTTCAGATAAGAATCAGAAACTAACATCACATAGCCCTCTCCTAACAGCATTTCGGCCATCAAGATGACCTCAAATGAAAATGATGCACTGGAATGAAATGATGTACTCTTCGAGGCGAACAATTTGACATATTATACGCACGAAAAGGAGCTACGGATGCAAAGTTATGGCTCGGAGAATATTTGAGGGGGGCGAAAGTCAACCCTCGAAAAATCCGGATCTCAGATCTGGAAACACTGTTCACCGAGCGCGCGGTTCGAGGTTCATCAGCCGGCGATGGCGGGCTCGGCGGATACGGCGAAGGGCGGCGCTCCGGCGCGCGGGGACGGGCGCGGGCGGCGCCGCGGCTGCGGTGGTGTGACGGAGTGCGGGCGACGCCGTCCGGCGAGGCGGCGGCGAGCTCCGGGCCGGCGGGCGCGGCGGAGTGGCGACGGGGAGGCGACCGCGAGCGGCGGCGGCGGCACGGGGTCGGACGGGCGCGGGGCGGGCGCCTGGCGCGGGCGGTGGAGGAGCTCGGGCCCGCGGGGGCCGGCGACGGGCCGCGCGGGCCGGCGCGGGAGGAGGTGGCGGCGGGCCACGTGGCGGCTTCCGAGTGGCTGTGGCGGCTCGGGCGGACGTGTCCGGCCCGGGCGGATGCATCCGGCGGCGGCGGGTCGATTTGGCTAGGGTTAGGGTGGTTTTACCCGTGATTGGAAGTGGGGGGTCTATATATAGGCATAGAGGGGGCTAGGAAGCTCCAAATGGAGAGTGGTTTTCGGGCACGCGATCGTGATCGAACGGCGGAGGACATGGGAGTGTCTTAGATGGGTTGTTGGGCTGTTTTGAAGGGGTGTTGGGCTGCAACACACACGAGGCCTTCATGGTTACCCGGTTAACCGTTGGAGTACCAAACGACCTCCGATTGACCCGAAACTTGACAGGCGCTCTACCGGTGCTACACCAAGGCCGCTTGACAAACCTCGGCTCATTCCGAGAATGTTTGATACCCGCTCACGAAGAAATGTAAAAGGGGACGCCGGGGGACATAGGAGCGCCGGATTGCAAAACGGACAACGGGGAAAATGCTCGGATTCATGAGACGAACACGTATGCGAATGCGATGCACATGATGACATGATATGAAATGCATGACATGGACAAAATGCAAAATGACGGGAAACCCAACCACGGAGGGAATATCATATCACAATGCCGGAAATGGCAAGAGTTGGAGTACAAATATGGCAAGTTACATCCGAAGTGTTACACGCGCATAGCACACCTGCGCGTTGCGAACGCGGCCGGAAGCAGAACTAGCCCCCTTAATACAAGAGCAGGCTTACGTTCCAATCCGGCGCGCGCCACTCAGTCGCTGACGTCACGAAGGCTTCGGCTGATACCACGACGCCGAGTGCCCATATCTTTCCCGCGTAGTTGGTTAGTGCGTATAGGCCAGTAGCCAGACTCAGATCAAATACCCAGATCTCGTTAAGCATGTTAAGTGTCCGCGAACGCCGACAGGGCCAGGCCCACCTCTCTCCTAGGTGGTCTGAACCTGCCCTGTCGCTTCGCCTCAAAGATCCACTCGCGGGTACTCCTACGAGCCGACCCGTCTTTGTTCACCACATGTATCATGTATAAAGTATAGTATATACCCGTGATCACCTCCCAAGTGATCACGACCCGATAGTATAGCACAGCAGACGGACAAGAATGTAGGGCCACTGATGGTAAACTAGCATCCTAAACTAAGCATGTAGGAGAGCAGGTAAAGGTAACAACAGTAGTAACAAGGACAGGCTATGCATCAGGATAGGATAACGGAAAGCGGTAACATGCTATACTACTCTAATGCAAGCAGTATAGAAGAGAGTAGGCGATATCTGGTGATCAAGGGGGGGGGCTTGCCTGGTTGCTCTAGCAAGAAGGAAGTGTCATCTTCAATGTAGTCGAACACACGAACATCGGCAGCGGTCTCGGAGTCTACCGGAAATAAGTAACGGAGGGGAACACAATAAATAACAAAGCAATCAAATGTAACACAAAGCAAGACGCGGCAATACGTTGTGCTAGGGGTGACCTAACGCGGGGATAGGTGATACCGGCGAAAGGGGAAACATCCGGGAAAGTATCCCTGGTGTTTCGCGTTTTCGGACAGGTGAACCGGAGGGGAAAGTTGCGTGTTCACTAGGCTAGGGATGTGTGGCGGACGAACGGGCTGCGTATCCGGATTCGTCTCGTCATTCTGAGCAACTTTCATGTAAAAGTTTTTTCATCCGAGCTACGGATTATTGTATATTAATTTTAAAGATTTAATTCATTTTTAGAATTAACAGAATTAATTTAATTAGAAAATGTAATTATGATGTCAGCGTGATGTCAGCATGATGTCATTAGTCAACTGTCTGTTGACTGGGTTAACCGACGTGTCGGTCCCATTCGACATTGTCTTAGACTAACTAAACCTGTTAATTAGACTAACTAAGTGATTAGGTTAATTCATTTTAGTTAGATTAGTTAAGCAGGGTTAATTAACTTATTAACTAATTAATTAATTACTAATTTATTTAATACTATTTTTTTATTTTTTTTGTTAAATCGTTCTAGGCTAGGCCCACCTGTCATTGGCCCTAGGGGGGCCTTAGCGGGCATAGGGCAGTGCGGGCGCGGGCGCCGCCCGAACGAGCGTGGGCGCTGAGCGCTGCTGGTTACGGGCACGACCCGTGCGTGCGGGCGCTGTGGCCCGGCGCCGGCAGCTACGGCCGCAGCCGGAGCAGGGATGGGGCGGGGCCAGCGGCAGAGGTGGGACGGTGAAGCGCGGCAAGGCGGGGAGCGAGGCGAGACCAAGCAGGCGGGAGCGGGACCAAGCGGTTGACGGCGTTGCGGGGCATGTGCGGCCAAGGGCGCGCGTGAGCGCGGCCACGCGGCGGTGAGCGCGAGCGGCGGCCGAAGCGCGGGACGACCATGGGGCAGCAGCGGTGCATAGAGGCAGTGGGGGCGCGGCTAGGGACGCCGTGGTGCGCGCCGGCGCACGCACGCGCGACGCGAGGGAGTGGCGGACTTTGGCGCACGGGAGGAGGGGAAGGAGGATAGGGGGTGGATCCTCACAGGGGAGCTGCAGGGGGAAGGCAATGGGCTCGGGGAGGTGGCGGCAGCGTGCGGAGGCCCGAGGATGAAGCCGCGCGTGGGGCGGCGTCGTTGGGGCGTCCTGGCGCTGTCGCGGTCGACGAGGCGAGGATGCGGTGAGCGCGGCTAGCGCGCGTACGAGGCAGTGGTCCGAGGCGTGCGCCGGCGCGGTGAGCACGTTCGGGGCCCGGTCGGCGAGTGGGAATCCAGGGAAGGAGAAGGAGAGGTGCTCACGGGGCGCGTAGGGTCCAGGCAGCGTGCGCGGGGTGGTCCGGCGAGGAGGAGACGAGGAGGAGGACGGTGAGGCGGCGGGTGATCCGAGCGGCGACGATGGTTGGCGACGGCGGGGCCTCCAGGCGGCGGTGGTGTCACACGACGACGACGAGCGGGTGCGGCTCGGTGATGAGTGGAAGACGGAGAGGATAGGAGGACGGGGGGTCTGGTGGGTGGCGCCGGTGAACGGCGAGACGACGGGGACAAGCCAGGGCATCGGCGTCAGGTGCCCCATTCCCGATCCAGATTCGGGGGGAGCAGAGATCGTGGGGGGGGGGAATTGGGGGTTGACCGGCTAGGGTTTCGGGGTAGTGAGTGTGTGTAGGCGCAGCTGGCGGGCTGGCCTGGCGGTCTAGTGGCCTGCTGGGCCGTGGCCCAGTGGGCCAAGGGGGTTTGTGTTTCTTTTTTCCTTTATTGTTTTATTTTATTTTAGGTACTAAGTGATTTTAGTTAAATGTTCACAGTATTACATAAACTTGAGACAATATTTTGAGCTAGTCCAACAAGTCTCAACTGATTTTTGAATATTTTGCATATTTATTTAAATCAGATTGTTTCAATAAAAAGCTTATGTGTCAGTTTTAAAAATGTTTAGGAGCTCTTGTATATTTTGAAAAAGGTTATCTCTTACATGAAAATTAGTTGGTGAATATTTGCAACCCAACTTACATTTTTATTTTTCCTTTTGAAAATTTTAATTATTTGACTTTACTTTATTTTTGAATTTGAATTGGGTTTGGATCAAAGCGAGGTTTAGCAAAATTAATTGTGATGACATGGCACTATCAGAGTGTGATTACTGTAGCTTGACTACCGGGGTGTTACACTCCTACACCAATTAGTGAGGAAGCTAATGATGATGATCATGTAACTTCAGATCAAGTTACTACCGAACCTCGTAGGTCAACCAGAGTGAGATCCGCACCAGAGTGGTACGGTAATCCTGTTCTGGAGGTCATGTTACTTGACCATGATGAACCTACGAACTATGAGGAAGCGATGATGAGCCCAGATTCCGTGAAATGGCTTGAGGCCATGAAATCTGAGATGGGATCCATGTATGAGAACAAAGTGTGGACTTTGGTTGACTTGCACGATGATCGGCAAGCCATAGAAAATAAATGGATCTTCAAGAGAAAGACAGACGCTGATAGTAGTGTTACTATCTACAAAGCTAGACTTGTTGAAAAAGGTTTTGACAAAGTTCAAGGTGTTGACTATGATGAGATTTTTTCACTCGTAGCGATGCTTAAGTCTGTCCGAATAATGTTAGCAAATTGCCACATTTTATGAAATCTGGCAAATGGATGTCAAAACTACGTTCCTTAATGGATTTCTTAAAGAAGAGTTGTATATGATGCAACCAGAAGGTTTTGTCGATCCTAAAGGTGCTAACAAAATGTGCAAGCTCCAGCGATCCATCTATGGACTAGTGCAAGCATCTCAGAATTGGAATATACGCTTTGATGAGTTGGTCAAAGCATATAGTTTTATACACACTTGCGGTAAAGCCTGTATTTACAAGAAAGTGAGTGGGAGCACTATAACATTTCTGATAAATATATGTGAATGACATATTTTTTGATCGGAAATAATGTAGATTTTTATGGAAATCATAAAGGAGTATTTGAAAGGAGTTTTTCAAAGAAAGACCTCGATGAAGCTACTTACATATTGAGAATCAAGATCTATAGAGATAGATCAAGACACTTGATAAGATTTTTCAATGAGTACATACCTTGACAAGTTTTTTCTTGCATCTGTTACAAGGTGTAAAATTGAGTAAGACTCACAGCCCGACCACGACAGAAGATAGAAAGAGAATGAAAGTCATTTCCTATGCCTCAACCATAGGTTCTATAAAGTATGCCATGCTATGTACCAGATCTATTGTATACCCTACACTGAGTTTGACAAGGGAGTACAATAGTGATCTAGGAGTAGATCACTGGACAACGGTCAAAATAATCCTTAGTGGAATAAGGATATGTTTCTCGATTATGGAGGTGACAAAAGGTTCGTCGTAAAGGGTTACGTCGATGCAAGTTTTGACATTGATCCAGATGACTCTAACTCTCAATCTGGATACATATTGAAAGTGGGATCAATTAGCTAGAGTAGCTCCATGCAGAGCATTGTTGACATAGAAATTTGCAAAATACATATGGATCTGAATGTGGCAGACCTGTTGACTAAACTTCTCTCACAAGCAAAACATGATCACACCTTAGTACTCTTTGGGTGTTAATCACATAGCGATGTGAACTAGATTATTGACTCTAGTAAACCCTTTGGGTGTTGGTCACATGACGATGTGAACTATGGGTGTTAATCACATGGTGATGTGAACTATTGGTGTTAAATCACATGGCGATGTGAACTAGATTATTGACTCTACTACAAGTGGGAGACTGAAGGAAATATGCCCTAGAGGCAATAATAAAGTTATTACTTATTTCCTTATTTCATGATAAATGTTTATTGTTCATGCTAGAATTGTATTAACCGGAAACCTGATACATGTGTGAATACATAGACAAAAAGAGTGTCACTAGTATGCCTCTACTTAACTAGCTCGTTGAATCAAAGATGGTTAAGTTTCCTAGCCATAGACATGAGTCATTTGATTAACGGGATCACATCATTAGAGAATGATGTGATTGACTTGACCCATTCCGTTAGCTCAGCACTTGATCGTTTAGTATGTTGTTATTGCTTTCTTCATGACTTATACATGTTCCTATGACTATGAGATTATGCAACTCCCGTTTACCGGAGGAACACTTTGTGTGCTACCAAACATCACAACATAACTTGGTGATTATAAAGGTGCTCTAAAGGTGTCTCCGAAGGTACTTGTTGAGTTGGCGTATTTCGAGATTAGGATTTGTCACTCCGATTGTCGGAGAGGTATCTCTGGGCCCACTCGGTAGTACACATCACTATAAGCCTTGCAAGTATTGTAACTAATGAGTTAGTTGCGGGATGATATATTACAGAACGAGTAAAGAGACTTGTCGGTAACGAGATTGAACTAGGTATTGAGATACCGACGATCGAATCTCGGGCAAGTAACATACCGATGACAAAGGGAACAACATATGTTGTTATGCGGTTTGACCGACAAAGATCTTCGTAGAATATGCAGGAGCCAATATGAGCATCCAGGTTCCGCTATTGGTTATTGACCGGAGACGTGTCTCGGCCATGTCTACATAGTTCTCGAACCCGTAGGGTCCGCACGCTTAATGTTCGGTGACGATTTGTATTATGAGTTTATGTGTTTTGATGTACCGAAGGTAGTTCGGAGTCCCGGATGAGATCGGGGACATGACGAGGAGTCTCGAAATGGTCGAGACGTAAATATCGTTATATTGGACGACTATATTCGGACATCGGAAAGGTTCCGAGTGATTCGGGTATTTTTCGGAGTACCGAAGAGTTACGGGAATTCGTATTGGGCCTTAATGGGCCATACGGGAAAGGAGAGAAAGGCCTCAAAGGGTGGCCGCACCCCTCCCCATGGACTGGTCCGAATCGGACTAGGGAGGGGGGCGCCCCCTTCCTTCCTTCTCCTTCTCCCTTCCCTTTTTCCTATTCCATGTGGGAGGAGGAATCCTACTAGGACTAGGGAGTCCTAGTAGGACTCCACACTTGGGCGCGCCTGTCGGCGTTCTGGGAACGGGGGTCCCCAGACTTGCCTGCCTGCGGCCTGCGGCGTGGCTCGAGTGGGGGCCCAACGTGGCCCATCTTCATCAACACAAGGCTCAAGACCCTCGCGAGGCGGACGACACGGAGCTTCCTCCAGCACGGCCTCCTTAGGCTGGCTCGCGAGGAGTCCGAGAGATCAAGGTGGGGTACCTCAAGAGGTGCCCATGGCGCAAGCCATGACAACCAGAGGTGCCAGGCGGGCGCCAGCCCGCGCAGTGTCCTCCCTTTCCTCTTTGGTGCAAAGGGGGCAAGCGCAGGCGAGAGGATCAAGCAAAGGCACCCATTTCGGTGCAACGAGACCAAGACCAACTCCACGACAAGGAGGAAGTCACTGTGGAGCCCAAGCCGGCATCATCACCAGAGCCTTTGGCAGGCGAAGACCAACTTTAGTCAGGATAAGTGTACCCGATGTTCCCCTTCAAATCGGCCAATTGTTGGCGCCCTTCCCGCTCAAATATTTGGGAAGAGGCCCAGGGCCTTTGCCTATAAATAGGACTAGCCACCCCCAGGGTAGAGGCATCGAGAATCCAACCTGATTCAGTATCCAGAGCAAGTAGAGAGAGAGAGAAGGGCGATTTAACTCCCCCTAGCAGTTCATCCCCAGGCAAGAACAGACCCTCGCGAGGTCGTTCTTCCTTGTATTGTTCTTCCTCACCAGCCCAAGAGGCAATCCACCACACCACACTGGAGTAGGGTATTACACCACAATGGTGGCCCGAACCAGTATAAACCCTGTGTCTCTTGTGTTGTTCTCACAGTAGTTTAGATCCTTACGAGACGGAGAGGTAGAGGGCACGATCTCCGCGCGCACCCCAGAGTTTGAACCTTAAGGGTCTGCTGGAACCCGTGATCCGACAGTGCCCTGCAAGGGCCGGCCAGCCTCCCCCTTGCTCCTTTATATACGGGGGCAGGGGGCCCCCTAGGACACACAAGTTGATCTGTTGATCTATTCCAGCCGTGTGCGGTGCCCCCCTCCACCATATTCCACCTTGGTTATATCGTAGCGGTGCTTAGGCGAAGCCCTGCGTCAGTAGCAACATCATCACCGTCATCACGCCGTCGTGCTGATGGAATTCTCCCACAAAGCACTGCTGGATCGGAGTTCATGGGACGTCATCGAGCTGAACGTGTGCTGAACTCGGAGGTGCCGTGCGTTCGGTACTTGGATCGGTCGGATCGTGAAGACGTACGACTACATCAACCGCGTTGTCATAATGCTTCCGCTTTCGGTCTATGAGGGTACATGGACAACACTCTCCCCTGTCGTTGCTATGCATCACCATGATCTTGCGTGTGCTCAGGGAATTTTTGAAATTACTACATTCCCCAACAGTTATGCCACATCAGCAAAATACGGGACCCACATGTCATAAATGTGCTAAATCGGCCTTAATCCACTGATCAGTGTTATTTGCAAAAAGATTACGCTAGGCATGGTGTTTTCTGCCAAAAAAAGTATAATAGTGTTTTTTGCTAACCTAGCCTTTAAAATAGTGGTTTCTTGCAATCTACTCGGAGTCAGGTGCTTGTTCTCTGTTTCCAAAAATGTAAACCATAAAATAAAAACACACATCTGAAAAATCCTAAGAAAATCTCAAGTTTGTCTTCGGATTTCATGTTTTGCGAAAATCGCAATTCATTTGTAAGCAGTGTAAAAATAATTACAAATCCATGCACCTTTACAAACATGAAAGTGTTATTCTAGCTCCCCACTGTTATTTTTACTTTTCAGTCTAACAATGAATTCTTCCAAAAATATATATTTTGTTGGCACATGACCCAATCTAATATCTACACACTATTTCTTTTAAACTTTCCAACTCAGTTTTTCAAAAAATTCTGAAATAAAGAGGGAACGTGTTCCGAGCACAAAATACATGCTCACTCCTCAATTAAACGGAGATGTTTTCACAATTTTTCTTCGTGGGGCGTTTATTTCTCAAACGATTAAAAGATGTTGGTTTCTAACTGGCAAAATGTACTTCTTTTATTGACCATCATCAAACAGTTAAAACTGACGTGCAGGTGGATGTAAATAGTTAAGAATGCTTAAACATGTTTAACATCTTATGTGTCTAGTCAGAGCATCCCAACGGTTTCCTTATCTCTAAAATAACTGTTGTTTGTGGGAAGTAAGAGCAAAAAGGCCTCTCCAACAGTTCCCGTAAATTGGCCTTAACTTTATAGGATCCCTCAAAAGTAGACTCAACCTTCCCGTAGGTTTACAGGAAGATGACTTTCCCGTAAAATTTTGACAAGCTAGTAAGTGTCTAAAACTTTCGGATGCGCCACTGCCTCACCGGAATGCCTCCCGTGCCACCGCCAGCCGCCACACCCCACCGTCGTCGTTGTCGCGCCACCCTGCTTCACCACATCGCCTCTCGCCGGCGGCCACCGCACTGCCTCTTGCCTCCCCTATCCTGTCATAAGGTACGGTCATCCTGTAAAACTCGTTTTGCATGCAATCAATTGACCCGAGTATGCATGGAAACCCCCTTGCCTCTCCAATAGCCAACAACTTCTACGTGTCCTACGCATTTGGTTCTTTGAGATACTCAGGTCCAAACACCTCCACCACGGCGCGGGCAAAGTTGACAATAGTCTTCAGGCACGTGCTCTCCCCCATCCTGACCATCTCACCAACGACATCTACAGCAGTACAAGTGCAGGCATCCTCAGAGCAGCTGTGCACTTCTGCTTGACTGAGAAAGAGAGTTGGTCGCGGCAATCCCTTGTGAGCTTGAAGTAGTCATCGTGTGCCTCCACTCCCTCCACAATTCGCAAAAACAATGGTTTCCGCATGCGAAAACAACGACGAAACCATGGATCATCCGGGAAAGTAGTTGCTACTTCTTGAGCTTGCGTTGGTTTTTCCCTTGAAGAGGAAAAGGTGATGCAACAAAGTACAGATAAGTATTTCCATCAATTGAGAACCAAGGTATCAATCCAGTAGGAGAACACACAAGTCACCAATGGTTGCACCTACACAAACAAACAAATACCTGCACCCAACGCGATAAAGAGGTTGTCAATCCCTTCATGGTTACATGCAAGGATGATATCTGATAGAGATGGGGTATAAAAGATAAGTAAAAGTGTAAAATAAGGTAAAGGTAAATAAATTGTAGCAAGGTATTTTTGGGTTTTTTGTTTTGTATATATGAAAATAATATGATAAAAGATAGACCCAGGGGCCATAGTTTTCACTAGAGGCTTCTCTCTTGAAAGAACGCATACGATGGGGTAAACAAATTACTGTTGAGCAATTGATAGTAAAGCGCAAAGTTATGACGATATCTAAGGCAATGATCATGAATATAGGCATCACGTCCGTGACAAAAAAACCGACTTCTGCCTGCATCTACTACTATTACTCCACACATCGACCGCTATCTAGCATGCATCTAGTGTATTATGTTAACAAGAACGGAGTAACGCCTTAAGCAAGATGACATGATGTAGAGGGATAGATCCAATCAATATGGACAAACCCCACCTTTTTATCCTTAATGGCAACAATAAAAATAGGTGTCATGTCCCCTTCTGTCACTGGGAATAATCACGCATCAAAGAGTTTAGAGAAGACTCAAATAATATTCATACATAATCTGATCATAAATCCACAATTCATCGGATCTGAGCAAACGCATCGCAAAAGAAGATTATATCAAATAGAGGATAAAAATAGAATTTTTGATGTGGAATATTACCTAACATGTTTATCATGTTATCTTTCTTAATGTGGCATGAATATTCAGATCCATAAGATTCAAAACAAAAGTTTAATATGGACACAAAAAAAATAATACTTCAAGAATACAAAAAAGCAATCATGTCTTCTCAAATATCACGGCTAAAGAAAGTTATCCCTACAAAATCATATAATCTTTTCATGCTCTATCTTGTTAACACAAAGTATTTATCATGCACAACCCCGATGGCAAGCCAAGCAATTGCTTCATACTTTTTAATGCGCTTCAGAATTTTCAACTCTCACGCAATAGATGAGCGTGAGCCATGGATATAGCACTATGTGTGGAATATAATATGATGGTGGAGGTTGTGTGGAGAAGACAAAAAAAGGAGAAAGTCTCACATTGATGAGGCTAATCAACGGGCTATGGAGATGCCCATCAATTGATGTCAATGCAATGAGTAGGGATTGCCATGCAACGGATGCACTAGAGTTATAAGTGTATGAAAGCTCAAAAGAAAACTAACTGAGTGTGCATCCAACTTGCTTGCTCATGAAGACCTAGGGCATTTGAGGAAGCCCGTCATTGGAATATACAAGCCAAGTTCTATAATGAAAAATTCCCACTAGTAATATATGAAAGCGACAAAATAGGAGACTCTCTATCATGAAGAACATGGTGCTACTTCGAAGCACAAGTATGGAAAAGGATAGTGTCGTGGATTTGTCACGACAGATGCTCTAGTGAAAGGACTTAGGCGTGGAGCCATCGCACTAGGTTAGCTTAAAGGGGTTGAACAAGAAAAGGAGACAGAGAGTTTACCCAGGTTCGGCCCCTCTCAATGAGGTAAAAGGCTACGTCCTGCTTCTAGTTGTATTGCTTGAGTTTCGATTACAAGGGAGCGAATACGCTTACCTAGTTCTCAATTACTTGTTTTTGAGTTAACCCGCCGTCAGGTCTCACCTTTATATATAGGTTGATGCCCGGTGGCTTACAGAGTCCCAGCCAGCTCACACAACGTGACCAGCTCGGTTTCTAACTAAGCCTGCCTTACAGAGCAAGTTAGCCAACGGGCGGCTCGCACCTCCGGATCTTGAATCACCTCCGGGTCTTGGGCCTCCAATGAGCTTGTTTTATGAACCGCCATCCCTAGGTCTTCTTGGACCTCTTGGGCCTTCTTCACAACAAGTTGCCAACGACATGACCCGTCTCCTCCTGGGCGGGTCATACTTCGGAGTTATATCCCCAACATTAGGCCCCAAGTTAATTTGAACTTGTTCATATCAATCTTCACTCTTTCATTTAACAGACCGCATTAGTGTTCATACCTTATGCAGATCACTATAGTCCGCCATGACATCATGTAAACAAAAATATCATAACCCGCCATGATGTTAGGTGTATTAACTCCGCACAAGGCCTAGGACATATCAACGGATCTTTATCTTAATAGGCTTCCTGAAAATCGAGGCGCTCGCATTACCAGCATAATCATTTTGCTTCCTCGATTTTCGCGCATACCATTTTATCACCTATCTATAAATATAGACAGGGGGCCTTCTTTCTCACTTTTACCCTTGCCTCTTCCTCTTTGTCTCCTTCCTCGCGATGCCACTGCGACCCGAGCTCCGCCGCCGCCGTCCTTCATCAACGGCCGCTGCATCAACCTGAACAGACCAGAGAACCACGACACTCACCCGCTCTCCATCTCCACTGCCAGGTACTGCCTCCTAGCCTTTCAGATCTGCATTAGGTCACCCACTTTTTGCGGGCTCATCGGCGTTCGCCAGTGTTCGTCGATGCTAATCGTGGTTTACGCGCTAGCAGTTTTAGCATCCGTTTCTAATCGTAGAAACACCCTGTCTTCCTGAGATTCAAACCCCATTTGCGTGTTCTTCCACTGTCATATTTAGGGTTAGCAATTATTTCCCTTTTTCGAACCTGCTGTAGATCGGATATTATAGAACTGATACATGGAACCTGTTTGTATAACACTTAGTGAAATTTTCCTAAAACTCAAATCCGTAAACTCTGGCATAAAAACCACTGTGTGGGCGGCTCAGAAAATATTACTTTATGACCCGCCAAACACCAGCCGACTTATTCATGAAATACTCAAATCAGCTGCATCTGTCTGATGTTAATATCACCCAACTGTGCTTTTGTTGATTTGTCCATACTATTTCTTCTCTCATAATAACCTGTCCATATTTGAACCGAATATGCATAGTATATTTACATTCTCGTAACCATCGGGCGGCTTATTATCTCAAATTTGACCTGCCATTATTCCTCTTTTTAGGCCTTTTGCGATAAAAATGACTAAGACATTCACCTCATGTGATTGGGTCGCTTCCACTGTTACGGAACAAGCTCTGAACGAATATGTTCAAGTGGGCGTCTTGTTAGCCAAAGAAGTTATCCATTGGCAGGCCCCAGGGACAGAAACAAGACCTGATCCAAAGGAAGGCGAAGTCATGGTTTTTGCTGATCATATGAGCCGGGGTTTCTCTCCACCCGGCTCAAAGTTCTTCCGCTATGTTCTGAATTTTTATCAACTTCATACACAAGATATCGGGCCCAATTTAGTCTCCAACATCTGTAATTTCCAAGTCTTTTGCAAAGTGTACCTTCAGGAGGAGCCCATTGTTGACCTTTCCAGAGAATTTTACTATTTGAACCGCCAAACAGAAATGACCGACAGACCCAGTCTTGAGCTTGGCGGGATTTCTATCCAAAGACGAAAAGATGTTGTCTTTCACGCGGCCACGCTTCCCAGTCACCCCAAAGACTGGAATCAGATTTGGCTCTACTGCCAAGACACCTCTCCGGCGGGTGAGAACCCTCTGCCGGGTTTCCGCGACCACCAGCTTAACCCAAGACATCCAGTTGCAGACCGGATCAGTGCTGCTAAACGGGCCAAATATGCATCCACCTTTAGCAAAGTAAGAGCTTTAATGGCCAACGGCTTAACTGGCATCGATTTGGTCCGATGCTGGGTTGCCTGGAGGATCATGCCTTTGAGTCGCCGCCCCAGCTTATGTGCGAGTATACTGGCGACACCAAAGATCCACAACATCACTACCAGATACGCCTGAATGATAAAGAGATCAATGAGATGACCAAAATGCTGCTCAATGAGAGCTTAGATAATTGCAGCAAGACGAGGCTGAACCCTTTTTGCACCCTTAACCCAGCTCCAGCTGTAAGTATTTCAAGCTCATTGTTATCTTATTCTTCCTTCTCATATATTGCCTTCCTCTTACTCCATGCAGGCAGAGACAGAAGCCGGGTGCGTGGAGAGTGACAAGTCGGTGGCCAGCTTCTCCGTGTCCGCCGCCATAATCGCGGAGAAGTAGAACACGGGAGGCAACCGCCACTTGGATCCCATGAAGGCCACCATCGAGGCGACGACTACGTATACATGTGGTTTCTTTACTGCTTCGTCTCTTCCGAGGACCTTCATTGACCCCGCAAGTGTCTACCGGACATGAGGAAGACAAAGGGATCCGTAGGAAGCCATTTAGATTAGGTATTAATTATACCACGAGAGCCGGATTAGCACCGCTTAGTTCATGTAAATGTAATGAAATTCGTCATGTTTATATGAAGATCCGACTCTTTTATACGAAATCCTTCATGCTTATATGAAATCAATCCGTGTTTGCATGAATTTCCTCTTGTTGGTTAGAGTTGTGAAAATGTATGTCGCTGGCGTTGGATGTCCTCCGCGGAGGGAAGCGGGAGGAAATTTGCCGGCTGCCATTGGAGATGCTCTTATGCCGAAAATAATAGAGTCACATCCAATCCATTTGAGTTAATTGCGTGTATGGTTCTCCCTCTATAAAAAGTTAATTGCATGTAGAGTATACATGACTTGCAGTGTGGCTATAGCTTCGTACAGAAAGTTAAAAAGAAACAAATACATCCTTAATCTTGTATTCTAAGTACTCTGTGGGTTCCACTGTCAGTACAGTAGTGAAAGAAGCATATAAGTATTAAATAATATATAATATAAAAATCTAAAGTTAAAGACAGAATTCGAACTCAGGTCAGCGCGTTGCAAGCATTCGACGCTAACCAGTCCAGCACATTTTCATTGTGGACGATGCTGGAGATATATCTCTATGTCTACTCTTATACTCCCTCCGTTCCTAAATATTTGTCTTTTTTCAGATTTCAAATGGACTACCACATACGGATGTGTATATAGACATATTTTAGAGTGTAGATTCACTCATTTTTCTCGTCACTTGTTGAAAGCTCTAAAAAGGCAAATATTTAGGAACGGAGGGAGTAGAAAACAGACTTAATGATGATGGTGTGCCTGCCATCCTGCAATATAGGCCGTCGGATTTATATCTAACGAGTAGGAAGGAAACTATGACAATTTTGCAAATAGATACCCACACCCCTCTCCGCATTTGCAAATAAGGCCTTCCCTCGTTCATCCTTTTCTCTCACAAGATAAACTACTCATACAAATGCATCTTGATGTTCCGTGCAACGCACTGGCATCTAGCTAGTTACTTTTAAAATAGTTACTGCGATAATTGGGTTGAAGTGATATATTTTATGTCTGCCCCGAATGATCACAGATTCACTAGTAGTAACAAAGAAAAGGTTGCCTTGTTAATTAACAGAAAACAGGGTGAAAACTATCACATGAGGCCGGTAAAAACAAGGCACACTGGGTTCAGCGTCATCGTCACTACAGCTGTGCGCACGCGAGAAGTCTACATATCGAGGGGGCTACGGAGAGAAAGACGTATCAAGTGTGTGTGAGCGAGGCACAAAGACACAACTAGCGCGCGCGCGCGTGTGTGTGTGTTTGAGAGAGAAACCAATTGATAGATTAAGGTCAAGATTGAGTTGTCACCCTTCTGCTGTCATTGTTGGGGGTGGGGAGGGGGAGGGAGAGAAAGACGTATCGAGAGTGTGCGCGCGGTAGGCACAGAGACAAAACTAGCGTGTGTGTGTGTGTGTGTTGAGAGAGAAGCTAGTAGATAGATTACTATCAAGATCGAGGTGCCACCCTACTCCTTCGGTGTCGAGTAGTATGTGTGTGTGTGTGTGTGTGTTTGAGAGAGAAGCCAGTAGATAGATCAGTATCAAGATCGAGGTGTCACCCTACTCCTTTGGTGTCGGGAAGTGTGTGTGTGTGGGTGCGGGGGGGGGGGGGGAGTGGCACTTAGATATAGGGGGAAGGAGTTTGTGTGACACATATCTATATTAAGGGATATGTAGATAGCATGTGTGCGAGGCATACATAGAGCATCATGGAGATAAACAAGCGGTGTGCATGCAAGTGCCAGGAAAAATGAAGAGAGAAACAATGTCTACGAGCGCGCGCGTGTTTGTGTGTGTGTGTGGGCGCGCGCGCGTGAGAGAGAGAGAGAGAGAGAGAGAGAGAGAGAGAGAGAGAGAGAGAGAGAAATCTCAAAACAAATGGTGTTATGCTAGAATCCCATTGTATGTATTCATATGGTTCCGGTACTCGAGTTAAACTTAGGCATATGTGTGCGAGACATAATTATACTTTGAGACATTAGTGGCGGTGGGTGCACTACTGCAGGATGCTGCTAACGCGACACTACGATTAGAGACCCTTCGACGAAACTGTGTGCGATGCAATAATCGCAAACGGTGGTGTAAAAAAACGTCAAAAAAGGTGCAAAGTGTTTGCGATGGTGGAGCTATCAAACACGGTTCAGATTTTAGTTGCGTGCGATGCAGGGCATACGGTTGATCCAGACGAACTATTTGCGATTAGACAAAACAATAGAAACGGGAAGCCATATCAATGTGTGTGCGATATACGGCATACCGTTTGCTTCGATGAACTGTTTGCTATTAGGGAAAGCAACAGAAACGACCAGCCAGATCAACGTGTGTGTGATATACGGCATACGGTTCAGTCAAATGAACTGTTTTCGCTTAGGGAAGAGAACATAAACGGTTCAACTTAACAAGATGTGTTTGATATGCAGCAAGAAGGCCCGAAGGTTAATTCGAGAACTAGTACACAGAGGTTAATTTGACTTACATGACTTATAAGTTTCACAGAAATCATATCACTTTTTTATGAAAACATTTAATTGCATTTAATGTATATAGTGCTCCGTCCTATTAGTTGAATTAACCTGGAGGTCCATGTTTTGGAAACATGTCGTAAAGTAACGGGATATACCTTCATTCAAGCCAATCAACATGTGTTCAAAAAAATTTATCAGAAAGTAACGAGGTAGACACTGGCAGCACAACTTATAAATTGATGGATGAAGTACTAGTTACAGTGATGCATATAATTAGGCAAAGGGATCGCACATGTCTGTATTGACTGAAACGAGAATGAAATAGCACAATATGAATTAAGGCCATGATGATGCAATCGCAGTGGTGGTTACATGAGGCAAGAAGAAAGATGCATCCATCAACGTACGACCTCCTCCTCCTCCTCAACTCAGTGCACCGGGCCGTCGACCGGTGGCTAAGGAGCGGCGGCTTTTGTGGCAAGGTCAATGTGCTTCTCAGCAAAGGCATCCAAGGCTTTCAGCCGGTTGAAGAAGGCCAACGTCGTAACATCCTCACTAGCCTTGTAGATACCTATGTACACGATTTGCTCATACACATGGATGTGTAGGTCGACGGATTCTTGCAGGGCGAGGCGCCTCGCGGTGAGCGCGACCTCCAGGTGGACATTCTTCGTGGCATCAGCGGGCAGTCGCAGGGCCACCAGTGCTTGAAATAGGTTCCGACCATGGAGGCCGCTTAGGGTGGCATGCAATGAGGAGCCTGGGCGCGTGGGCTGGAGGAGTACGGTGATGTCGTCCACGAGCTTCTTGACGACGGTGAACCTTTTGGTGGTGCGAATGATCATCTGGTCCAACTGAGAGTCGTAGCTGGCGTCGACGGCGGTCATCCACCAGTCGGTCGCCAACACCGTCTGGAGACGATCCACGGTGCCATGCCGCAGGCCGGCATCGTGGACCATCAGGCATAGCCGATGGCCGCTCACGCGCATCGCCGCCATGGGTCTGGAGTGAGCACTTTTGCGCTTATTAGTGTAGGTGCTTAGGCAAATTCTTAGGTGTGTACGATGCGGTAGATGCATTGGAATGGAGGGGCGCCTTTATATGAGTGCAAACTGCGTTGCATTCACATCATGCTGCCTCTTTTCCCAGTCCTCTTCCCATTACTTCCCTCGTGCATTCACACGATGCAATGAAGGAGGATGCACCATTGGCTGTTCAACATTCCGGGAACCGCTACCCTCTCCCTCGTCTGCATTAAAGCCGTATCAGGAACTGCGCCGCCCCTGTCAAATCGAATAGTACTGCACCGCCCGCTGCACGCCCAGCTGAACACGCCTCCTCGCATCCATCTATGCTTAATTACTGAATTTTAGTTGCAAAAATTAGATACCGCTAGTGATTTTTAGCTTCATATTTTGATAAATCGCAATGTTACAAGGTTGACAAATGGCAATGTTACTAGATCAACAAATGTCAATCTTTTTAGTTTGACAAATGGCGACATACCCAATATGACAGATGCAAATCTTACCAAATTGTTTGTAAGTGGTTGCACACGGGTCATCCAAAAGAACCGTTTGCGTTTAAGAGATGCACAAATCCTGCTCTCACTTTGCATACGGGTGTTCTATCTAAAACGTTTGCGATCAAGAGTCATTAAAACCTACAACCATTAAAACCAGGACACATGGCGTTACGTGAATGGTTAACAGTCTAACCCACTTCCTATGCATAGGGAGTTTGTGAGCAAACAACTTATGGGAACAAGAATCAACTTGCATAGGAAGGTAAAACAAGCATAACTTCAAGATTTTAAGCACATAGAGAGTAAACTTGACATTATTGCTATTCCTACAAACATATATTCCTCCCTCATAATAATTTTCAGTAGCATCATGAATTAATTCAACAATATAACCAGCACCTAAAGCATTATTTTCATGATCTACAGGCATAGAAATTTTATTACTCTCCACATAAGCAAAATTCTTCTCATTCGGAATAGTGGGAGTATCATAAGAGACTTGAATACTATAAATTGCTCCCACATTAAAAGAGTAATGTTCAGAGAAAGGATACTCATAATCATGACAAGTTTTATAAATATAATCATCACTACTTTTTATAGCATAAGTTTTATCACAATAATCATCATAAGTAGCAACTTTGTTCTCATCATAATCACTTTGCATATCAAAACATGGAAGGCTAAAAATATCGTCATTATTAAATGTAGCATCCCCAAGCTTGGGACAAACATTAATTGCAGCAAATATATTCTCAAATATGTCATCCTCATCAAACATAGCTTCCCCAAGCTTGGGCCTTTTCGTGTCATAAGCATAATCACTCTCATCATTAATAGTATGGATAGCACCAATAGTATAGCAAACATTATTATCATATTCTTACAAGCAAGTGCCAATTTTTTTTCAAGATCATAAGGAGTATCATTATCTTCCCAATCATAATCATCACAACAAGCAATAGGTATAACGAGATCATCATCAAGTGTATCATCTTCATTTTCATGGGGCATAGCAATAATAGGAGCAACTTTATTTGGGAGAGATACCTTTTTACCTCTCTTCCTTTTTATTTTCTTCTTTTTCACCACATCTTGTGTGGGTTCAATCCTCTTTTTGGAGCTCCTTATTAATGAGATTGGTTGTAGAGAAGGCTCCTCCTCGTTACGTGATTCATCATAAGAAATAATAGGAGGATATTGGGAAGTCTCTTCCCTTTCGTTAGTATTCTCTTCATCCTCTATTTGTTTTCTTTTCTTTATGTAATTGGCAATATAAGGATTTTCAATGCAATTCACCGCACAATACATATAAATTTCTTCTAGATCAATATCGAGGAATTTCTTGAGGTTATATTCTGGAATATGCTTAGTTTGACATTTCAATTCTTCATAACCCAAAAGCAAACTTAGTTCATTATAATGTGCAAGGGAAATCAAGTCATCACAATTTTTGGACACGATTCGATCATGAAACAATTTGCAATTGATATTTAAATGACCATGTTCGTTACAAAGTTCACAAGTACAGCTAATATATCTTAAATTATCAGCACTAGCATTTAGCCTTTCTTGGAACTCTTTAGTTTCTAAGCACTTATGCCTCTTGCAATATCTATCTTCCCTATTTGGTGTGTCCTTGCAAACCCAATGCACTCCACAAAAATTGACACGCTTATAGGAGACATTTTCATCATAACTAGTGCAATCATCATTAGCATCATGGATATTCAAAGAATTCGTACTGACAACATTGCAATCATGCTCATCATTCAAATATTTAGTGCCAAACATTTTATAGATTTCTTCTTCTAGCACTTTGGCACAATCTTCCTTTCCATCATACTCACGAAAGATATTAAAATGGTGAAGCGTATGAGACAAACTCAATTCCATTTTTTTCTAGTTTTCTTTTATAAACTAAACTAGTGCTAAAACAAGAAACAAAAGATTCGATTGCAAGATCTAAAGATATACCTTCACTTACCTAGCCTCCCCGGCAACAGCGCCAGAAAAGAGCTTGATGTCTACTACACAACCTTCTTCTTGTAGACGTTGTTGGGCCTGCAAGTGCACAGGTTTGTAGGACAGTAGCAAATTTCCCTCAAGTGGATGACCTAAGGTTTATCAATCCGTGAGAAGCGTAGGAGGAAGATGGTCTCTCTCAAACAACCCTGCAACCAAATAACAAAAAGTCTCTTCTGTCCCCAACACACCCAATACAATGGTGAATTGTATAGGTGCACTAGTTCGACGAAGAGATGGTGATACAAGCGCAAAATAGATAGTAGATATAGGTTTTTGTAATATGAAAATATAAAAACAGCAAGGTAACGAACGGTAAAAGTGAGCGTAAACGGTATTGCAATGATAGGAAACAAGGCCTAGGGTTCATACTTTCGCTAGTGCAAGTTCTCTCAACCATAATAACATAGATAGAACATATGACAAGCCCTCAACATGCAACAAAGAGTCACTCCAAAGCCACTAATAGCGGAGAACAAACGTAGAGATTATGGTCGGGTACGAAATCACCACAAAGTTATTCTTTCAAATCAATCCGTTGGGCTATTCCTATAAGTGTCACAAACAACCCTGGAGTTTTTACTAGAATAACACCTTAAGATACAAATCAACCAAAACCCTAATGTCACCTAGATACTCCATTGTCACCTCAAGTATCCGTGGGCATGATTATACGATATGCATCACACAATCTCAGATTTATCCAACCAACATAAAAGTACTTCAAAGAGCGCCCCAAAGTTTCTACCGGAGAATCAAGAATGTGTGCCAACCCCTATGCATAGGTTCCCAATGTCATGAAACCCGCAAGTTGATCACCAAGACATACATCAAGTGTTCTCATAAAGACTCAATCCGATAAGATTACTTCAAAAGGGGAAACTCAATTCATCACAAAGGAGTAGAGGGGGAGAAACATCATAAGATCCAACTACAATAGCAAAGCTCGGGATACATCAAGATCGTGCCATAGAGGAACACGAGAGAGAACATGAGAGAGAGAGAGAGAGATCAAACACATAGCTACTGGTACATACCCTCAGCCCCGAGGGTGAACTACTCCCTCCTCGTCATGGAGAGCGTCGGGATGATGAAGATGGCCACCGGAGATGGATCCCCCCTCCGGCAGGATACCGGAAAGGGGTCCCAATTGGTTTTGGTGATTCTGGAGGCTTGCGGCGGTGGAACTCCCGATCTATCTTCCGTTCTGGAAGTTCTAGGGTACGACGGTATATATGGGTGAAGGGGGAACGTCGGTGGAGCTACGGGGGCCCCACGAGGCAGGGGGCGCGCCCAGGGGGGAGGGCGCGCCCTCCACCCTCGTGACCGCCTCGTGGCTCTTCTGACGTGGGGTCCAAGTCCATCAGGTGGGTTTCCTTCCAAAAATAACTTCTCCAGTTGATTTCGTTCCGTTTTGACTCCGTCTGATATTCCTTTTCCTCAAAATACTGAAATAGGCATAAAACAACAAATCTGGGCTGGGCCTCTGGTTAATAGGTTAGTCCCAAAAATAATATAAAAGTGGATAATAAAGTCCAATATTGCCTAAAACAGTAGATTAAGTAGCATGGAGCAATCAAAAATTATAGATACGTTGGAGACGTATCAATGCCCATGTTTGAATTATACAAACGTTTGAGATATTAAAGTGGCAGCTATTTTTTCAAAATGCCTTTGTTGGCTGTTATTCGAGTGCGCCTTCTCTCAAAATGGGACGAAAAATACCACAACATGTCAGGTGCCATTCCATGATAACATGCCAAGTTTCATGAATTTCAGACAAGTTTTGGATTTACTAGAATTTAAAAACAAAGTATCTCAACGTTTTGCCAACAATCAACGGTGCCCTGGTGTTTGAAATTCATTCCCATTTCTTGCATTGGACCTAAGCATTCACCCAAGGGCAAAGATGTGATTTTCAACCAATTTATATGCACTGGAGCATGTGCACGTAGTTCAAATTTGAATTATGCACATAAATGCATTGAAAACTCAGTTAATGCACAGAAATGTCCAAACGAATCCCGAAAAATCACAAAAATTGACACAACACTCCTGTTGTTCTACGTTGACACGAGAAATTTTTTGAAAGCAATAAGAGGCAGAGGATATCATTTTGTCCCCAAAGGTGGGACGTTCCCGACCGAAACCATCATGCTTGTTATGAGAAGCTCTGGTTTGTGAGAAGCATATACCCAAACCTGCCCCAAATGGGATAACAAATTTACCACGACATGTTGATGCCACTCCATAATAGCATGCCAAGTTTCATGAATTTCAGACGAGTTTTGGATTTACTAGAATTTAAAAGCCAGGTATCTCAATGTTTGCGGCCGAGTGACGGTGGCAGGGTGTTTAACATTCATTCCCATTTCTTGCATGAGACCTAAGCATGCAACCAAGGATACAGATTTGAATTTTCAACCAATTTATATGCATTAGAGAATGTGCATGTAGTTCAAATTTGAATTATGCACATAAATGCATTGAAAACTTAGTTAATGCATAAAAACGTCCAAACGAACCCCAAAAAAATCCCAAAAATTGACACAACACTCCTGTTGTTCTATGTTGACACTAGGAAAAAAATTGAAATCGAGAAGAGGCAATGGATATCGTTTCTTCCCCAAAGGTAGGGCGTTCCCTACTGAAACCATCATGCTTGGTGTGAGAAGCTCTGATTTGTGAGAAGCATATACCCAAACCTGCCCCAAATGGGACAACAAATTTACCACGACATGTTGATGCCGCTCCATGATAGCATGCCAAGTTTCATGAATTTCAGACGAGTTTTGGATTTACTAGAATTTAAAAACCAGGTATCTCAATGTTTGCGGTCGAGTGACGCTGGCAGGGTGTTTGACATTCATTCCCATTTCTTACATGGGACCTAAGCATGCAACCAAGGACACAGATTTGAATTTTCAACCAATTTATACGCATTAGAGCATGTGCATGTAGTTCAAATTTGAATTATGCACATGAATGCATTGAAAACTCAGTTAATGCACACAAATGTCCAAACGAATCCTGAAAAATCCCAAAATTGACACAACACGACACTAGGAAAAAATTGAAATCGAGAAGAGGCAATGGATATCGGTTCGTCCACAAAGGTAGTACGTTCCCTACCGAAACCATCATGCTTGTTGTGAGAAGCTCTAGTTTGTGAGAAGCATATCCCCAAACCTGCCCCAAATGGAACACAAATTTTACCATGGCATGTTGATGCCGCTCCATGATAGCATGACAAGTTTCATGAATTTCTGACGAGTTTTGGATTTACTAGAATTTAAAAACCATGTATCTTAATGTTTGCCGCCAAGTGACGGTGGCAGGGTGTTTGACATTCATTCCCATTTCTTGCATGGGACCTAAGCATGCAACCAAGGACACATATTTGAATTTTCAACTAATTTATATGAATTAGAGCATGTGCAGGTAGTTCAAATTTGAATTATGCACATGAATGCATAGAAAACTCAGTTAAGGTATAAAAATGTCCAAGCAAACCCCGAAAAATCCCAAAAATTGGCACAACACTCCTGTTGTTCTACGTTGACACTAGGAAAAAAATTGAAGTCGAGAAGAGGCAATAGATATCGTTGTGTCCACAAAGGTGAAACGTTCCCTACCGAAACCATCACGCTTGTTGTGAGAAGCTCTGGTTTATGAGAAGCTTATACCCAAACCTGCCCCAAATGGGACAAAAAAAATACCACGACATGTTGATGCTGCTCCATGATAGCATGCCAAGTTTCATGAATTTTGGGTGACTTCTGGATTTACTATAGTTACAAAAGCAAGTACGTCAATGTTTGCCGGAGAGCCACGGTGTCGTGTTGTTCGAAATTCATCCCCATTTCTTGCATGGGACATAAGCATGAACCCATGGACACATATACGATTTTACAATCCATGTTGGTGCACCGGAGCATGTGCATGTAGTTTAATTTTGAATTGTGCACCTAAAATGGCTAAAAAACCAATTTAATGTATAAAATGTCCAAACAAACCCTGAATAATTCCAATTATTTTACGACACACATATAGTTGCATTTTCACTGCGGATAAAAGGTCTAGCAATTCAAACACCGTCCATTGCCGCTGTGACCCCATTATGGAATTCAAATCAAGATGAAAAATCAAGTAGATCTCACACAATTTATTATAACCAACCATGTGAGATGCAGCACAAAATATCTTGGAGCATCGTTGGGGTAGTACGCATACGGCTTACGCGAGAAGGTGCGACGATTATAGTTCACAGCCCGCTGTGAATAAGGGACCGTGTCTGATGAAACTTTGCGCGCGAGTCTTTTCTCTGAAGCGATTCCAAATTTTTGGCTTCCGTGGAAATATCTACCTCCCCGCCCCCTCCCCTTACCAAAAGCCACATTTCCCCTGTTTCCGCCTTCCTTTCCATGTTGAAACCTTTACTCCTTGCTTGCAGCGCTGCCTCCTCACCGGCGACCCTCCTTCACGCTGCTCGGCCTCGTCTATCCAGGCAGGTAATCCACACCCGACCCCCATCCTCCTCCTCGTTCCACATCCCACATGCCCTGACCGCCCGCAACACCTTCCACCCAAATCACCGACCCCTCCACCAAATAAGCGCCACAGTAAGCCATGGTGCACGCAGTATAGCCAGGAGCTCAAGGAGCATTTGGCAGCGGAGAAGCAAATCGTGGCCGCACGTGCGGATGAGGTCGCGATGGCTTCCATTCATGCTGACCCCCAGATCTTGGAGGAGCACCTCGCCATTGAGGCCACCATGGACGCCTCGCGCACCGACGCTGCGACGCGGTTGGCTACTTTAAACAACAGTTCGTGGCGTTATCTCGAGGCCACCTTCGGTGCCTTCAACTAAGACTACGAGGTGTTTTCTCAGCGTGCACGTTCTTACCCCATCTCAAGAGCCAGGAGGTTGGTGCCCGGAGCGGCTCAGGAAACTCACCACTATGACGAGGGCACGCACGATGCGGAGGCCTCGCCCTCTTCCATGTCCAAGGAGCCAATCGTCATTGATATCTCCGACAATGAGGAGTAGCTTGTCTTATTAGCTCACTATAAGGACCCATGTTTAGTTTGCTAGCTACTACCTTTGACTTAACAAATTCTAGTGGATTGTGCTGTCTACTTTTACCATGCAATCTTCTGCTGTAGAGTATATGTTCTATATGTCTGCAAATGTGATGTTCAATTCTTCAGGGTGCAATTTTCCAAGTTGTCAAGCATGCTTGGTTTTGTTAACTATTTGATCTTCTATTAGGAGTATGTTATAATTGTGCAATGTGGTGCTCAGTTAATGTTTGGTTCATTTTTTGTGGTGTTTTGTTAACTGGTTGGTTCAATTCTACAATGCGATGTTCAATTGTTGTGGGTGCATTCTGTTATTGTATACCATGTGAGAAATAAATCGAATTTCGTTGTACTAAATACATGATAAACAAATGCAATTGCAATATTTCCAAGTGTTAAGCATGCTTGGTTTGGTTAACTATTTGATCTTCTATTAGGAGTATGTTATATTGTGCAATGTGGTGCTCAGTTAACGATTGGTTCATTTGTTGGTGTTTAGTTAACTGCTTGGTTCAATTCTGCAATGCGATGTTCAATTGTTATGGCTGCATTCTGTTATTGTATACCATGTGAAACATATACAAGTGCTATATTTCATAGTTCTTAATCATGCTTTGTTTGGATAAAAATGGGTTTTCCATGTGGCTTGAATTAATCTGATGAATCTACAATGTGCTTATTTATCATCAACATATTTTACTGATAGCCTGTGAACCCTTACTTAACATGATGACTAACTACCTTATATGTGTTGCAGGGAAACAATGGGAAGCACTGTGGTTTACATGATGGTACTAACTATTATACCTTGCCTTTTTATTCCTTTGCCCTATTTCCAATATAGAGAAGATATTTGTGCACATCCTTGTTTTCAGGGCTTTCCAAAGCAGTTCATTGATGATTAGCTCTCAAACCACCTCTATGGTTCAATATTGAAGTGTTCCTGAAGAGGACGAAGGATGGACGGCCAATCATCCACAGGCACTGGCCTAAAGTTGCAAAGACCTTCAACATGAATGAAGGCTCAATATTTGCCTTCCGCTTCAGCAGTTTTCTAGATGAGATGCATCTGTCTATGTATCGTCTATGATGCTAATTTTGAAAGGTTCTAGATGTTGCATGTGAAACTTGGTGCTGGTGTAGTTGTGTAATGGGGTAGCTGAGTGCTGAAGCTATATCATGTTGTACTCGAATGTATTTCAATTATGAAATCCTGCTTCCTTAATATGGAAATGAAATATATTATGTGCTTAATATGAATGTCAATTAGATTAGTAAATGGATTATTAATAATAGGGCAATTAGCCTACTAATTGGGTTTTCCTATTGCAAACGATTATTGAGAAAACACCATGGGCGATGACCTCAGGCAACGCACAAAGTTTCTAGGAATAAACCATGTTGGATCAATGAACAATCACACACGACATTCTCTTGAAAACTGTTTGCGTTACGCCACCTTGTGAAAACGTTTTCCTTAGAGTGACCGTGTGGGATGTATATACGAACGGAAACGTTTAGCATGGACTGACTGTGTGGGATGTACTTACGACCGGAAACGATTCCGCCTGTATAATTCTAATTTTTAGCACTACTGTATGTATATCCATATTTGGTCGCTCGCCGGTCGCACACGACCTCATTTTGCCGAGCATGTGTGTCAGGAGGGCATATCCCCGACGGTTTCTGGGTTGTGTGGGAAGGACCCACCTATCATAGTCACTCACTAGGTGACGGTTCCAAACACCGTCGCGGAAAGGGGTTAAAAACCGTTCGTATAGCACCTCAATGTACCAGTTGTCGGGGGGAATCGGCCTCCTCGAACACCTATGGGGACAGAGCCCCTTCTCGGTTCGGCGGGTAGCGGAGGCTGCGCGAAGAGCAGATCAAGGCGACACACACACAACGATTTTACCCAGCTTCGGGCCGCACTGATGCGTAAAACCCTACTGCTGCTTGTCTGGTTGATTTGGGGTTCTTGCTCGAAAGCGCGAGATGCTACAGTACACTCGAGCTGCTCGCGAGGCTGGACGCGAAATGGGTTCCTCTCTCTCTCCTTCCTCCTCTTCTCCCTCTCCCCCCTCCCTACGTGCGCATGGGGTCTCCTTTTATATGCCAAGGGATTGCCCACAGGTGGCAGCGTAGGCGAGGGTAAAAATGGAAAAGAGCTATGTGCACAGTGGCTGCACAGTGCTATCGTACCTAACTCTGACGGCGGGGGACAAGGGCATTAAATGCCCGTCTGGGTCGCCTGAACAGTGCTGAGGCGGACCGTTAGGGGTGCCCCCGTTCGCCACGAGAGCGGCCTTGTCAGCGTTGCATGCCATCGCATGCCTCTGGCTGCGCGGTGCCCCGCCACGTGCCTCTGGGGAAGCCCCAAAGTGACGCGTGGGCGGGTGAGCTGGAGCGCAGTCCTGAGGTGGTGGCTGGTTGCGGCAAATGGCTTGCCGCGGCCGCTGTCTTGCCGCGCCTGGGTACTTGCCGTTCGCCGGGCCTTGCCGGGGCGCACGGTGCCCCGGGGCGAGTTTTCCCTGAGTTGCCCTGGTGGGCCTCCCCGGCGAGCTCCTCCCGCGGGGGTCTCTTGTGCTTCTGCTTGGTCGTCCCGGCAAGCTCCTCTTGCCAGGGCCTTGTCTCTCCGGCCCGGCAAGCGCCTCTTGCCGGGGTCTTGCCTTCGTACTTTGTTGTTGAACGGCCAAAAGAGGGCCATGGAAGGTTTTGGCGTTCCCCTGGCCAACCTTGCCGCGGGGGGGGGGGGGGGCTGCGACTGTCCGTGCACAAGTTCGGGGTACTAAGGTACCCCTACTTTAGTACACCGACATGAGCCCCCGGGCCTGGGCCATATGCGGTGTCGAGCGCTGTTGGGCCAGGCCCAAGACAGTGCACGGACGCCCGTGGCCTGGGTCGAACTGCATCTTAACTCCGAGCCCCACGCACCTTCCCCAGATGGCACGCGTCGAACGCGGCGTTGTGGGGGAGAGGCGTGCAGGACGTGGGCGGCGTGCGCGGGGCTGTGCCCCGCAGGCATGCGTCACGTCGCGGGCGATGTGCTGGGCTCGGAAAGGCGAAACGCCCACCCCTCCTCTCCTTATAAGCAGGGAGGACAGGGGCAGTCCGCCCACCCGCCAGTTGCGATTCCTCGAAATCTTCCGCCACTTTCCAAGAGAAACAGCGCTCCGCTTCCGCCACCCTTCCGCCACCACCAGCGCCGCCGACGCCGTCGACCTCCCTCCCTCCGCCATGGCCCCGAAGGGCGACAAAGGGAAAGGGAAAGCCATGAAGTCGGCCGAGGCGCTGCGGCTCGAGGCGCAGCGAAAGGAGCAGGCGGTCTTCCCCCCGGAGCTCGACGTGCTGATCCTGAGGGAGGAGTACTACCTCTTCTGGTCGGCGAGGACGCGAGCGCATCCGCGCACGAGGGTTCTTCCTGGCATTGCTCAGAAGGAGTATCCAACCGGGTATCCCTTCTTTGCTCTGTTCTTCTATTGCGGGCTGTGCCCGCCCTTCTCTGAATTTTTCTGCGACGTCATGAACACCTACGGGTTCCACCTTCTCGATTTCACCCCAAATGCTGTCCTGACCATGGCAATCTTCGCACACCTCTGCGAAAACTTTGTCGGGGTCTTTCCGAACGTAGCTCTCTTCCGCCACTTCTTCGTGCCTCGAGTGGAGAGAGGAGAGCCCCTCTCCGGCGGGATCGCCTGGATGTCGAAGCCCGGCAAGAAGGATGCTTATCTGGAGGGAGAGCTCCACAGCAAATGGGAGGAATGGAGGGCAGATTGGTGCCTGATCATCGAGGAGAATCCGCAGCCCTTCACCGCCGTGCGCCAAGTCCCCGTGGTGCGCGGCAGGGATTGGAGCGAGGTGGCCCCGGACGACGACAAGCTGCGCATTGCCGTCACCCGGATCCTGCGGCTCAGGCGTGCGGGGCTCACAGTTGGGGCCGTTGGCGCAGATTTCCTCCGCCGCCGCATCTCTCCCTTGCAGGAGAAGAAAAGGCCTGCCTGGGAGTTCCAGAATGCGGCGGACATCATGAGGCTGCGCCCTGGCCTCAACTTCAATTTCACCGTCTTGGAGCTTGACGGGGTGCTCAAGACGCTGTTCAAGCACGACCCTGAACACCCCGAATGGTTCAGGCTGCCACAAGGCGTCGTCCCGTTGTGCAATAACTCGTCGCTCAGCCGCATCCTTGCAATGATGCCGCTGTGCGACTCGCACGGGATCGACTCCACCTGGCAGGAGCCTGCTGACGATGTCGTGCGAGCGTGCTTCGACGACCTGGAGGAGAGGCCAGTCGACGCCGACGAGCAGAGGGGTCTCACCCGCGACACCACCGACGCGGAGTTGAAGTACATCGCCTCCCGGATGGAGGAGGCCGCGGCAGCCGCGGCTGCGGGCGAGTTCGGCTTCACGTTGGCGGAGGCGGACGCAGCGGAGACAGAAAGCCTTGCCGATCTAGCGGAGCTCGCCGGTGAGGAAGAGCTTCCCGGGCACGATGCCGGGGGCGAACTCGCCCAGGACACGAGCGGCCTGCCAGAGGTCGGCGCCTCTTCCTCCCGTCCCGTGGCCGGCTCGTCGCAGGCGGAGCCCCCTGCCCAGCCACGGAGGCATCTCCGCAAGGCTGGGGAGGTGGTGCGGCAGACGAGCCCGCAACCGCAGCGCCGCATGACGCGCTCCTCTGAAGCAGCAGGAGCGGGGTCTTCGCGGGCCGCGGTTCCCGCCCCAGCCGCTTCTCGTGCCGCGGCGGCGGCCGGAGCGGAGTCGTCCACTGCCCCCGCCAAGCGGCCTCGGGAGCCTACTCCCCCGCCTCCCCGCGCCAGGAGCAAGCCGGTCTTCGACTTCTCCGCGCTCTGCTCTGACGAGGAAGAGGAAGAGGAGTAAGATCCCTGCTGTTCTTGTGTTTCTTCAATTCTTGTAGCTGTGCCTCGCATCTCATTTGCTTTCCCCCGAATTTGGCCCTTTTTAGGACTCTGGCTCAGAGGATGGCAAAGAGAGCCAAGGTTCCGGTGGTCATCCTCGACGACGAGCCCCCCGCGGTGGCAGGGGGTGCGCCTGAGATGACCTCGCCGAACCCGCAAACCAATCTTCAGAGCAGCCCCCAGCGCAGCCCCCAGCGTAAGCATGCGGCTCGCTTCCCGCCGTTAGGCGCGCCCGCGTTCCCTTCACTTCTTCTGACGTTTAGCTGACGATTCGTGTAGGAGCAGAGCAGCCCCACCAGGAGCGTCCGGAGACCGCCCCCGAAGAGCCACTTGCTGCAACCACACCGCCAAGGGGGAGTTCTCCGGCGAGGGAGCCGTTCCCGGCGCGGGAGCAGTCCCCGGCAAGGGAGCAGCCCCCGGCAAGGGAGCCGTCTCCGGCGAGGGACGACGCCGACGTCTCTTTGGCGACGGAGGCCGCGACGGCAGACCCTGGCCCAGGTGACTTTCTCGCCTCGAAACTCCCCTGGGGTTCTTCTTCTTAGGACAGCTGTTTGACTCCTTCCCCTCCCACGGCCTTCAGACCCGCCTGCCACGGACTCGATGGAGACCGAGGTCGTCGTCGAGGAGGACGCGTGCGGCCCCACCGACGACGTGGCCGCCGCCGGGACGGCGGAGGTTGCTGAAGATCCGGCCGGCGAAAAGGTCGCCGAGGCAGCCGTGGGTGAGGGGGCCGGCGGTCGTACTGACGGCCCTGAGGCCGCAGGGGCGTCAGGCGCTGCGTCGACCGCCGATCCTGCCTCCGCAGCGGCGTCGGGCCCCGAGGAGCCCCAGCCAGGCGCCTATCTGAGGGCTGGCGACGATGTCTTCATCAAGCTCCCCTGGGAATCGACTTCCAGGGCGCCGGTCGAGGGGGAGGCCTTGGACGGAGAGGTGCTCGCCTCCGCCGGGCTAACGCTGGTCGACACGCCCAGCAGCAGCGGCGGTGAGCCCGAAGAGGAGCGGTTGCTCCAGAAGCTGGTGTCGCTCTACCGCGCCCGACAAGCCCAGGTGGAACGCCGGGAAGCGCTTGTCGCGAAGGCGGGGGCTGACATGGAGTTCTTTGGCGGAGGAGCGAAGGCAGCTTGACGAGGCGCGGACGGCCTTCATCCTCGAGAGGGCAGAAGCAAAGGAGCAGCAAAGGCTCGCCGCCGCGGGGCTAGCCGCGCGGGAGGGCGAGCTGGCGCAGCAGAAGGCCAGCCTCGCCAGCCACGAGGAGGAGGTTGCCGCGCGCGAGCTATCGCTTGGCGGAGCCCTCAAGGAGGCGCGAGATGCTGCCGCGGCCGCCGAGGCCGCCAAGGAGGCACTGGAGGCGAGGGTGGTGCAGCTCGGCACCGATCTCAAGGCGAGCGGCGAGGAGCTCGCCGCGCTCAAGCAGGAGCGCGAGAAGGGCGCCCACACCCTTGGTGAGCTACAGGGCCGGTTCGCCGAGAAGATCAAGGAGCTCGACGCCGCCAAGGACTCCCACGCCGACTTCGAGCTGAAGCTGGGTACCTTGTCCAAGGCGCTGGACAACGCCAGGGAGCAGGAGGCGGCCCTGCGGAAGGAGGTCGCGGACAATGAGGCGTTGTTGGAGAGCGCCGCGGCCACCCAGAACGAGTTCAGGGCGGCGGTGGAGCAGTGGACCGAGGGCCTCGTGGACATCGCCATCTCCATTGACAAGGAGCTGACGCTGCTGGGGATGGAGGGCCACGAGTATCCCGCCGGCGAGAACGTCCCACCCAGCGCCAAGCTCACTTCGTTCTTTAAGGGCGCGGTGGCGGCCCTCTAGCATCTCCGGAATGAGATCCCAGAGCAGCTGGCGGACGAGACGCGCGAAGCCGTCGCCGGGGCCCTCGAGAAGGTGTTGGTGAAGGTCGCCTTCCGCAACCCCAACATCAGGCTCACCAACGTCCTCAAGCCACTGCCGGCGGAGGCCGACCTTGAGGAGATCAAGGCCCTCGTCGCGCCCATAGTGGAGAGGGTTGCCGGGATCAAGAGGATCGAGGGCGACCGCGTGGACTAGGCCGCCCCCGTTCCCCCCTTCCTTTTCTTGTCGCCGCTGGCTAAGTCATGAGGACAATTCATTAGGGCCGCGACAAGCTTGCTTTTGTAATATAACTCTATCTTAGGGAGTAATTGCACCATTATTTCCTCTACTTGACTCCGTGCTTTGTATGCTTTTACCCTACGTTTCTGGGGACTTGCCGGCGTAGGCCTCCGCCCTGCCGCAGGCTCTGAGTGCAGGACATCAGTAGCCCGCCAGCGGCACCGCAGCAGGCAAGAAACCTCATCGCGGCCAGTTGCAGCTCACTTAAGTTGTTGAGCAGGCTCAAAGCAAAGTAAGTGTCGCGACTGCAGTCGCAGCACACTTAAGCTGTTGTGCGAGCTCGAAACAAAGTAAGGATGCTACTCTGGTTGTAGCACACTTAAGTCGTTGAGCGGACTCGAAACGAAGTAAGGGCGCAACTAGCCACGAGCTGGTCCCTCCGTGCACAGGTTCTCCATACAAAGTACGGTCGTTCGAGGAAGATAACCTTAAAATTTAGGAACTTGAATGCTCAAGCTTTAGCGACTTATCTTTTCCGCGGCTCGCCGCCCGGCAAGGCCGCCTTCCGGCAAGGCGTGGCATGGGGCTCGCCGTTGCTTACCGGGGGCCAGTGCTGCACAGAGTGTCAGATAATGCATGCAAAGAATAAAGAGCATGAGACCGACAAAGGGTGCGGGGCACATAAGCCCAATCTGCGCGCAGGGGCTGCGCCTGGCTCTGCACAAAGGATCACATGCAACAGCGGCAAGACTTTGTGCAGAAGGGTGGTTGCCGGACGGGGTCCGACAACCGGGCCTTACGGGCGAAACTTACGAAGACGCCCACTGTTCCAGGAGTCGCTCTCCGGAGTGGTATCTTCGGTCTCAAGGCGGACAGCGCCAGGCCTATCGACTCGTTTCACCCGGTAAGGGCCTTCCCACATTCCCGGGACTTCTGGCACCAACCTTGCGGCTATAAAAGCGGCGCAAAGCTTGCTGGTAGCGAGCAGCTCGCACAGCGGCCTGAAGACGGTCCTCCTCAAGGAGCAGCGCGTTATCTCGACGTAGCTGCTCTCGCTCGAGCCCAGCGTGAGCGAGCACTCGAGGCGGGCTGTACGCGGGAGGCGTGGGGCTAACTGCCTCCGCTCCATGGAATAGAGCAAGAGGTTGCCTGGTACGACCAGGGCTTGCCTGCGCCGAGGAGCCTCGGCGCAGGTTTGGGTGCCGTGGCGTCATGGGCTGGCTCGACGACGCTCGCCCCGTCGCCGGCGCCGTTCCCGCCACCCGCTTGCCCCGGGGGCGACGAGTTCGGAGCGGACGGAGCGGCCACCTCCGGAGTCTTCTTCTTCGGTGGCATGTCGATGAAGGCGATGGAGATTTAGCCTGTGTGGACGCCGGATCAGGTTCGCACAACCTCGACGCCCCCTACCTGGTGCGCCAAGGATGTCGGGGGGAATCGACCTCCTCGAACACCTATGGGGACAGAGCCCCTTCTCGGTTCGGCGGGGAGCGGAGGCTGTGCGAAGAGCAGATCGAGGCGACACACACGCACAATGATTTTACCCAGCTTCGGGCCGCACTGATGCGTAAAACCCTACTACTGCTTGTCTTGTTGATTTGGGGTTCTTGCTCGAAAGCGCGAGATGCTACAGTACACTCGAGCTGCTCGCGAGGCTGGACGCGAAATGGGTTCCTCTCTCTCTCCTTCCTCCTCTTCTCCCTCTCCCCCCTCCCTACGTGCGCTCGGGGTCTCCTTTTATATGCCAAGGGATTGCCCACAGGTGGCAGCGTAGGCGAGGGTAAAAATGGAAAAGAGCTATGTGCACAGTGGCTGCACAGTGCTATCGTACCTAACTCTGACGGCGGGGGACAAGGGCATTAAATGCCCGTCTGGGTCGCCCGAACAGTGCTGAGGCGGACCGTTAGGGGCGCCCCCGTTCGCCACGAGAGCGGCCTTGTCAGCGTTGCATGCCATCGCATGCCTCTGGCTGCGTGGTGCCCCGCCACGTGCCTCTGGGGAAGCCCCAAAGTGACGCGTGGGCGGGTGAGCTGGAGCGCAGTCCTGAGGTGGTGGCTGGTCGCGGCAAATGGCTTGCCGCGGCCGCTGTCTTGCCGCGCCTGGGTACTTGCCGTTCGCCGGGCCTTGCCGGGGCGCACGGTGCCCCGGGGCGAGTTTTCCCTGAGTTGCCCTGGTGGGCCTCCCCGGCGAGCTCCTCCCGCAGGGGTCTCTTGTGCTTCTGCTTGGTCGTCCCGGCAAGATCCTCTTGCCGGGGCCTTGTCTCTCCGGCCCGGCAAGCACCTCTTGCCGGGGTCTTGCCTTCGTACTTTGTTCTTGAACGGCCAAAAGAGGGCCATGAAAGGTTTTGGCGTTCCCCTGGCCAGCCTTGCCACGGGGGGGGGGGGGGGGGTGTGGGCTGCGACTGTCCGTGCACAATTTCGGGGTACTAAGGTACCCCTACTTTAGTACACCGACACCAGTGGTGGGCGGAATTAAAGGGGTGGGCGTGTTCGACAGAGAGAGCATGTGTGTTTCTGTGTGAGAGACTTGTAGGATGGGGTAGAAAGATGAATTCTAACCTTGACAGAGGGAGAGAAATACACGAAGTGCGCATGTGTGATTCTGATGCCCACGGAGAAATGAGATATGTATGCATGTGTGAGAGATTTTTTTCTCTAAATTATCCTTTTCAATTGTGCGTGCCAAAGTTACAGTGATGTTTCTTCAAACAACCAATGTAGCTATCATGTACATGCACCATTGTTAGTCTTGCATTCAAATTCATTATTCTTGGATGATTTAAGGTTCTATTATGAAGTAGTATATGTAATATTCATATATGAATTCAACGGGTACACAATTTATGAAATGGAGGCTGTGTAATCATATGAGGTAACAATTTTAAGTAGCGGACTACAATATCCATTTCTTTTGTGGGACTACAATATCCATTTCTTTTTGTGTGCCTATACAATAACACGTCAATGCATTATGCTTAAAGTAAATAACCAATGGCACTAAATTATCTATTTACACAAGAAATAAATAGGCTGAGCGTTTGATCCCTTTTTTGTGAACGCGCCTTTACACCCGTACGATTGGCCACGCCCGTGTGAATGTCCAAGTTATCGGTGCATCATCCCGAGTTATTGTCTTTTTTCTGGGGTGGACTTCACACCAATTATTAACTGCTGACGTGTGCCCGGTGTACACAGTCTCGCATGACCTTCCCTCTAGCACTGTCCAAAATAAATTGAAACTGGATATGAACGACCTCGCGGGCGGCAAAATCTCCCGCCTCCTAAAATTTCCGCCACCTAGTCTTTAGCATGCGAAATTCCCCTTTTGTCCATGGTGCATAGAGAACAACAGTTACAATACGGCCCTCATTTACAAAATAGGTCAGGGCTGCTTTGGTAACTTCCGGTTCCCCCACCACACGACACCCCCATTTCCTCTTCCCCTCCCGCAAATACGACTAACTCCATAGCACCAGAGCATCTTACATCACGTCTTTTGTACTTCATCGGCCTTTCTACCCCTCCCCTCTCGAAACCCTAGACTGCTCATCCACCAGTGTACCAGAGCCCATTCACTGCCAGCGGCGTCCACTGATACGTCTCCAACGTATCTATAATTTTTGATTGCTCCATGCTATATTATCTATTGTTTTGGACTATATTGGGCTTTATTTTCCACTTTTATATTACTTTTGGGACTAACCTATTAACCGGAGCCCAGCCCAGAATTGCTATTTTTCTTGCCTATTTCAGTGTTTTGAAGAAACGGAATATCAAACGGAGTCCAAACGGAATGAAACCTTCGGGAAACGTGATTTTCTCAACAAATATGATCTAGGAGACTTGGACCCTCCGTCAAGAAAGCCACGAGGCGGTCACGAGGGTGGAGGGCGCCCCCCTAGGGCGCGCCCCCTGCCTCGTGGGCCCCCCGAAGCTCCATCAACGTACTCCTTCCTCCTATATATACCTACGTACCCCCAAACAATCAGATACGAAGCCAAAAACCTAATTCCACCACCGCAACCTTCCTGTACCCACGAGATCCCATCTTGGGGCCTCTTCCAGAGCTCCCCGGAGGGGGCCATCATCATGGAGGGCTTCTACATCATCATAGCCCCTTCGATGAAGTGTGAGTAGTTTACCTCAGACCTTCGGGTCCATAGTTAGTAGCTAGATGGCTTCTTCTCTCTTTTTGGATCTCAATACAATGTTCTCCCCTCTCTCGTGGAGATCTATTCGATGTAATCTTCTTTTTGCGGTGTGTTTGTTGAGGCCGATGGATTGTGGGTTTATGATCAAGTCTATCTATGAACAATATTTGAATCTTCTCTGAATTCTTTTATGTATGATTGGTTATCTTTGCAAGTCTCTTCGAATTATCAGTTTGGTTTGGCCTACTAGATTGTATCTTCTTGCAACGGGAGAAGTGCTTAGCTTTGGGTTCAATCTTGCGGTGTCCTTTCCGAGTGACAGTAGGGGCAGCAAGGCATGTATTGTATTGTTGCCATCGAGGATAACAAGATGGGGTTTTTATCATATTGCATGAAACTATCCCTCTACATCATGTCATCTTGCTTAAGGCGTTACTCTGTTTTTAACTTAATACTCTAGATGCATGCTGGATAGCGATCGATGAGTGGAGTAATAGTAGTAGATGCAGGCAGGAGTCGGTCCACTTGTCTCGGACGTGATGCCTATATACATGATCATACCGAGATATTCTCATAACCATGCTCAATTCTGTCAATTGCTCAACAGTAATTTGTTCACCCACCGTAGAATACTTATGCTCTTGAGGGAAGCCACTAGTGAAATCTATGGCCCCCGGGTCTATTCTCATCATATCAATCTCCATCACTTTATTATTGCTTTGCTTTTTTACTTTGCCTTTTACTTTATACTTTGCATCTCTATATCAAAAATACCAAAAATATTATCTATCATCTCTATCAGATCTCACTCTCGTAAGTGACCGTGAAGGGCTTGACAACCCCTAATCGCGTTGGTTGCGTTGAGCTATTTGTTTTGTGTAGGTTCGAGGGACTCGCGCGTAGCCTCCTACTGGATTGATACCTTGGTTCTCAAAAACTGAGGGACATACTTACTCTACTCTGCTCCATCACCCTTTTCTCTCCAAGGAAATCCAACGCAGTGCTCAAGAGGTAGCATCCACCTCGCCGGATCTGCTTCTGCGACTGCATCTACCCCTCCCACCTCCCCTAGAAACAAGTAGACTACTCATCCACCACTGTACCACAGCCCATTCAGTGTCGGCCTTGTCCACGGCAACGGATCTTCTTAGCCGGTACTCTCGTCAACCGCAACGCATCTACAGTGGCTCTGAAACTTTTTGCACTGTCTTTCCATACAAATTGTTTATTTTTCCTAATTTTGGTAGAATTTTTGGAGTACCAGAAGTATGGTGAATGTTCAGATTACTACAGACTGTCCTGTTTAAGACATATTCTGTTTTTGATGCATAGTTTGCTTGTTTTGATGAAACTATCAATTTCTATTAGTGGATTAAGCCATGGAAAAGTTATATTATAGTAGCTATAATGCAAAAACAAAATATGAATTGGTTTGCAACAGTACTTAGAGTAGTGATTTGCTTTATAATACTAACAGATCTTACCGAGTTTTCTGTTTAGTTTTGTGTGGATGAAGTGTTCGAAGATTGAGGATGTCTCGATATGAGGATAAGGAGGAGAGGCAAGGGCTCAAGCTTGGGGATGCCCAAGGCACCCCAAGTAAATATTCAAGCAGACTCAAGCGTTCAAGCTTGGGTATGCCCTAGAAGGCATCCCATATTTCTTCACCAAGTATCAGTATGTTTTCGGATTTGTTTCGTTCATGCGATATGCGCAAATCTCGGAGCGTCTTTTGCATTTAGTTTTCATTTTTCTTTTATGCACCATGCTGGTATGAGATAGTCCATGGTTGATTTATAGAATGCTCTTTGCACTTCACTTATATCTTTTGAGTATGGCTTTATAGACTGCTTCATGTTCTTCGCTTATATCATTTAAAGTTTGGATCGCCTGTTTCTCTTCACATAGAAAACCGCCATTTGTAGAATGCTCTTTTGCTTCACTTATATTTGTTAGAGCATGGGCATATCTGTTATAGAAAGAATTAAACTCTCTTGCTTCACTTATATATATTTAGAGAGATGATAGGAACTGGTCATTCACATGGTTAGTCATAAAATCCTACATAAAACTTGTAGATCACTGAATATGATATGTTTGATTCCTTGCAATAGTTTTGTGATATAAAGATGGTGATATTGGAGTCATGCTAGTGGGTAGTAGTGGATTGTAGAAATACTTGTGTTGAAGTTTGTGATTCCCGTAGAATGCACGTATGGTGAACCGTTATGTAACGAAGTTGGAGCATGAGGTATTTATTGATTGTCTTCCTTATGAGTGGCGGTCGGGGATGAGCGATGGTCTTTTCCTACCAATCTATCCCCCTAGGGGCATGTGCAGTAGTACTTTGCTTCGAGGGCTAATAAACTTTTGCAATAAGTATATGAGTTGACTAATGTGAGTCCATGGATTATACGCACTCTCACCCTTCCATCATTGCTAGCTTCTTCGGTACCGTGCATTGCCCTTTCTCACCTCGAGGGTTGGTGCAAACTTCGCTGGTGCATCCAAACCCCATGATACGATACGCTTTATCACACATAAGCCTCATTATATCTTCCTCAAAACAACCACCATACCTACCTATCATGGCATTTCTATAGCCATTCCGAGATATATTGCCATGCAACTTCCATCATCATCATATACATGACTTGAGCATTTATTATCATATTGCTTTGCATGATCGTAAGATAGCTAGCATGATGTTTTTGTGGCTTGTCGGTTTTTTTATGTCATTGGTACGCTAGATCATTGCACATCCCGGTACACCGCCGGAGGCATTCATATAGAGTCATATCTTTGTTTTAGTATCGAGTGGTAATATTGAGTTGTAAGTAAATAAAAGTGTGTTGATCATCATTATTAGAGCATTGCCCCCCCAAAAGGAGAGGCCAAAGAAGCCTAAATAAAAAAGGGGGCAAAAGAAGCCCGCCAAAAAAAGAAAAAGGGGGCAACGTTACTATCCTTTTACCACACTTGTGCTTCAAAGTAGCATCATGTTCTTCATATAGAGAGTCTCTTGAGTTATCACTTTTATATACTAGTGGGAATTTTCATTATAGAACTTGGCTTGTATATTCCGATGAAAGGCTTCCTCAAATGCCCGAGATCTTCATGAGCAAGCAAGTTGGATGCACACCCACTTAGTTTCCGGTTTGAGCTTTCATACACTTGTAGCTCTTAGTGGATCTGTCGCATGGCAATCCCTACTCTTCACATTTACATCAATTGATGAGCATCTCCATAGCCTGTTGATTAGTCGCGTCGATGTGAGACTTCCTCCTTTTTTGTCTTCTCCACACAACCTCCATCATCATATTCTATTCCACCCATAGTGCTATGTCCATGGCTTGCGCTCATGTATTGCATGAGTTTGAAAACGTTGAAGCGCGTTAAAAGGTATGAACCAATTGCTCGGCTTGTCATCGGGGTTGTGCATGATGTGAATATTTTGTGTGGTGAAGATGGTGCATAGCCAGACTATATGATTTTGTAGGGATAACTAGCTTTGGCCATGTTATTTTGAAAAGACATGATTGCTTTATTAGTATGCTTGAAGTATTATTGTCTTAATGTCAAATGATAGACTATTGCTTCGAATCACTCGTGTCTTAATATTCATGCCATGATTAGATTACATGATCAAGATTATGCTAGGTAGCATTCCACATCAAAAATTATCTTTTTTATCATTTACCTACTCGAGGACGAGCAGGAATTAAGCTTGGGGATGCTGATACATCTCCGTCGTATCTATAATTTTTGATTGTTCCATGCCAATATTATACAACTTTCATATACTTTTGGCAACTTTTTATACTATTTTTGGGATTAGCATATTGATCCAGTGCCCAGTGCCAGTTCTGGTTTGTTGCAGGTTTTTTGTTTCGCAGAAAACCATATCAAACACAGTACAAACGGGATAAAAACCCATGGAGATTTATTTTGGAATATTTATGATTTTTGGGAAGAAGAATCAACATGAGACGATGCCCGAGGGGGCCACGACGCAGGGGGGCGCGCCCCTGACCCTCGTGGCCACCCCTTAAGGCGGTTGGAGCCCTTCTTTCACCGCAAGAAAGCTAATATCCGGATAGAGATCGTGTCCAAAATTCAGCCCAATCGGAGTTACGGATCTCCGATTATAAAAAATCAGTGAAATGGCAGAATCAGGAGCGCAGAAACACAGAGAGACAGAGACAGATCCAATCTCGGAGGGGCTCTCGCCCCTCCCAAGCCATGGAGACCAAGGACCAGAGGGGAAACCCTTCTCCCATCTAGGGAGAAGGTCAAGGAAGAAGAAGAAGGAGGGGGGCTCTCTCCCCCTCGCTTCCGGTGGCGCCAGAATGCCGTCGGGGCCATCATCATCACCGCAATCTACACCAACAACTTCACCGCCATCATCACCAACTCTTCCCCCCTCTATGCAGCGGTGTAACCCCTCTTTTACCCGCTGTAATCTATACTTAAACATGGTGCTCAACGCTATATATTATTTCCCAATGATGTATGGCTATCCTAGGATGTTTGAGTAGATCCATTTTGTCCTATGGGTTAATTGATGATCGTGATTGGTTTGAGTTGCATGTTTTATTATTGGTGCTGTCCTATGGTGCTCTCTGTGTCGCGCAAGCATGAGGGATTCCCGCTGTAGGGTGTTGCAATACGTTCATGATTCGCTTATAGTGGGTTGCGTGAGTGACAGAAGCATAAACCCGAGTAAGGGGGTTGTTGCGTATGGGATAAAGAGGACTTGATGCTTTAATGCTATGGTTGGGTTTTACCTTAATGATCTTTAGTAGTTGCGGATGCTTGCTAGAGTTCCAATCATAAGTGCATATGATCCAAGAAGAGAAAGTATGTTAGCTTATGCCTCTCCCTCTAATAAAATTGCAATAATGATTACTGGTCTAGTTATCGATTGCCTAGGGACAAATAACTTTCTTGTGACAACAAGCTCTTTACTAAAACTAACTTTATTGCTTCTTTATCTAAACAGCCCCTACTTTTTATTTACGCGCTTTTTATTATCCTGCAAACTTATCCAACAACACCTACAAAGTACTTCTAGTTTCATACTTATTCTAGGTAAAGCGAACGTTAAGCGTGCGTAGAGTTGTATCGGTGGTCGATAGAACTTGAGGGAATATTTGTTCTACCTTTAGCTCCTTGTGGGTTTCGACACTCTTACTTATTGAAAGAGGCTACAATTGATCCCTTATACTTGTGGGTTATCACCAGCACAGCATCATCACCCTTGACATTTCTAACTGATTCCCACCGTCTGGCAAGATGCCAAGCACCCGGCACAGCCTAGGTACTTGTCACCTTTAAACCCGTCTAGCATCACCTGCACGATGTACTTCAAATATACTAACAGGTCGCCGTTACATGTTATGCAGCTTGCAAAAACTACATGGAGGATGTTTCATCTGGATCTAACAGCTTGGCCAACCAAGATCCTGGACTGAGGCATTGTTATGATCTTGTAAGTGTGTGTGTCTCTCTCTCTTGTATTGTTGTGTGACTGCCAGCGTGCTTTGCTTGGATTTTCGACCAGTAATCCCTTTGTGCAGACAATGATTTCTACTACTGGCTGCTAAATTAGATATGTAAATGTCATACATGATACTCCCTCCGTTCCTAAATATAAGTCTTTCTAGATATTCCACTATAGGCTACATACAGAGCAAAATGAGTGAATCTACACTAGAAAATGCATCTATATACATCTGTATGTGGGCCATACTGGAATCTCTACAGACTTATATTTAGGAACAAAAGTAGTACATTACACAAAATCGTAGGTGGCATGTAGGAATTCTAGTGCACTACATTAGGCTCCCTTAGAGTGCCTGCTAGTCCAGCACACAGAGTCATGGCTAGTTTATGCTACGCACACAATCGTCAATTGGTGGTTTAAATATGCGCAAGGGATATGCAATGTATTATTATGTAGAGATGTCTGAAATTAGCCGTGTCAACTTGCAGATAGGGTTACACAATGAAAAAGTACAAGATGTATGTGGAAATTTCATGGAACATCGCAAAAAAGGGAGAGGCAGCAGTGAGCCTATACAGTGTGCTATGGTAGGTCACTCCGGCCCAGTTCTTTGGCAGGATTCTCCCAGAATCTGCCCCTCTATAGCTTCTCCTAGAATCTTTGACCCCCTTTTGTTTTACAATCCTACCAAATTAGACCCTAACTAGATAGGATTGTAAAACAAATGGGGCTCAAAGATTCCGGGAGAATCTGGGTACGGGTCAAATTTTGGGAGGATCTGGCAAAAGAACTGGGCCTCCATTGCAATCATCATGACATGTTATTTGTATGTCAGTTCTATTGGCCAAGTTTCTTAGGGGCATTTATTTCGAGTTATCCTAAGAAAAGTAAGCACCTTTGAATATAAGCTCCAGGTAATAAGTCAACCAGTTCTTTTCATTGTCTGCCTTTTCAGCTTATCTGTCTTTTGATCAGTGATTAGTCTAGATTGCATTGTATTTTGTTATTTTGCTGCCCATATGTAAATTAATTTTACTTGCAAACATCACAAATTGAACCCAGAGCATTAATTAATATGATAGAAAAACAGACCATGAACATTTGTTCAAAATGCAAATACAAAGATACCATCTACTTGGCACAGTCTACTTTGGTCAATGTCTTCCATAGAGATCCCATTGCCTAATTTAAACGAAGAAGACATGACCTAGATTTAAATGAGGAACAATTATTTATTGAAATTCGATGGTCCAAGTGGCTGGTTATTATCATATAGCAGGACCACCTGAAAGCATCATATAGCAGCAGCAGCTCATAGCAACTCATCATACAGTAGCATCATGCAATTCATCATATACCAGTAGCAGCTCATAGCAATTCATCATATAGCTGTAGCAGGAGCAGCTCATAGCAATTCATCATATAGCAGCAGCAGGAGTAGCTCATAGAAATTCATCATATAGCAGCAGCAGGAGCAGCTTATAGCAACTCATCATATAGCAGCATAAGCTCATAACAATTCATCATATAGCAGCAACAGCTCATAACAATTCATCATATAGCAACAGCGGGAGCAGCTCCTAGCAATGCATCATATAGCAGCAACAGAAGCAGCTCATAGCAATTCATCATATGGCGGATCAGAATGAAAATTTGGCAAAAAATCAGAGGAGATCCTCACCTTGTTGGATGAGCTCATCCTTCAACAACACCTCAAGGCCACAACCTAGGAGGAGGGGAAGGGGAACAAGGTGCCTTCTGCCGCAGTGTGGCATCAGTCGTAGTTGTGCAGCGACCACCGGAGTAGTGCGTTGGACGGACCACGGTGGAGCAGTTGTTGGAGACCATGAGAATGAGGGGCGACGTCAGAGGAGGGAGCAGCCGGGGAGATTTGGCCCTACCCGCCGACCAAGTAGCCTAGCTAGACAGAGCATCATCGAGGACCAGGCTAGATGGGACCAGTGGCAACGGCTCGCTGGGGGAACCCTAGCGCTGTAGGTAGGGGATCGAGGTAGAGGGAAATGGGAGTGGAGATGCAAGCGGGTAGGGCAATGAACGCTTGCATGTTTGTTTTTACTTGAGGGTCACGTGTGACACGGGCGTGAGCAGTGGCACTTTGAGTTTAATATAGGCAGACAACAGAGTGATCTCACTATTCCCCTTCCCTTCAATTTTTAGTGAGCTTCTACCCGAAACACCCCCCTCCAAAGCGAAATAAGTTAAGCCCAAGCCCATAACTCAAAAATGACTTCTTTACATCTTTATAGCTTATTTTGACAATAAGCTCTGAAAAGGTGGAATAGAACTGGCTCTTAACCTGCAATTCAATTGTGCGTGCAATGGTGAATCACTCCTGCCTGCTATAGTGTACATTTAGGCATCATCATACATGGCATAACCTAATACATGTGCATTTCATTATAGAATCTGAAATATGCAATGTTTATGTTAGTTCATACGTTGCACATGATGTTTAAATGCCCCTTAAATCTGGCCAGTCAAGTGATGGTCTTTAAGCCTCCTTCTATGCTTCTTTTCTTGATATGTAAGATTTGCTCACACATCTATTCAATTGCTTGTTTGTGTCAGCCAGCCATGCTAGGACTATTTCCTTTGATTACTTGTTGTTCTTGACCTAACAGAGCTTGTCAACGATTTAAACTCTAAGGGCTACTGTAGTGGGGGCTTGTATAACTCATAGGTGACATAAAGGTTTGGCTGTACACTAAAGTAGGCTCTCCAAGAGTACCTGGAGATCCAGTTCAAAGGTATGCCTAGTATTTACATAGTGCACACATAGTAAATGCTCATTTCATTGTGTGCAAGAGATGTGGCATGTTTCATTATGTGGTGTTGTTTTGTTATAATATCATCCTTTTGTGATGTTCACAAACTGGAAAGTATGCATATTTATCATCCAAGGAGACCAGTAACTAGTTTGTGTCATCTTGCAGAGGGGGTGTGATGTCTACTACACAACTTTTTTCTTGTAGACACGTGTTGGGCCTCCAAGCGCAGAGTTTTGTAGGACTGTAGCAATTTTCCCTCAAGTGGATGACCTAAGGTTTATCAACTCGTGAGAGGTGTAGGATGTAGATGGTCTTTCTCAAACGACCCTGCAACCAAATACAAGAAATCCCTTGTGTCCCCAACACACCCAATACAATGGCAAATTGTATAGGTGCACTAGTTCAGCGAAGAGATAGTGATAAAAGTGTAATATGGATGGTAGAAACTATTTTTATAATCTGAATAAATAAAAACAACAAGGTAGCAAATAGTGAACGGGCACAAAAACGGTGTTGCAATGCTTGAAAATGAGGCCTAGGGTCCATACTTTCACTAGTGCAACCTTTCAACAGTGCTAACATAGTTGGATCATATGATTATCCCTCAAAGTGCAATAAAGAATCACTCCCGAGTTCCTATTAGCATAGAACAAACGATAGAAATTGTTTGTAGGGTAAGAAACCACCTCAAAGCTATTCTTTCTGTTCAATCTATTCGAGAGTTTGTACTAAAATAACACAAAGCTATTCTTTCCGTTCGATCTATCCTAGAGTTCGTACTAAAATAACACCAAAGCAAATTCATATTCATAATACTCGATCCAACACAAAGAACTAAGGAGACCCCAAAGTTTCTATCAGAGAAAAGATAATAAAAACGTGCATCAACCCCTATGCATAGATTACCCCAATGTCACCGCGGGAATCGGCAACTTGAGTGCCATAACATATATCAAGTGAATCAATATGATACCCCAATGTCACCTCAAGTATTCATATCACAAAACATACATCATGTGTACTCTGAACATTCAATCCGACATGACCAAACTTCAAAGGGTAAATATTCAATTCATCAAAACAAGAGTATAGAGGGTAGAAACATCATATGATCCATCTATGCTAACAAAGCCCATGATATAGATCACGAGAGAGAGATTAAACACATTGCTACTGGTACAAACCCTCAGCCCCGAGGGTGGACTACTCCCTCCTCATCATGGTGGCCGCCGGGATGATGAAGATGGCCACCGAAGATGATTCCCCCCTTCGGCAAGGTGCCGGAACAGGGTCTAGATTGGTTTTCGTTAGCTACAGAGCCTTGCGATGGTGGAACTTCTGATCTAGGTTAACCCCGAAGGGTTTCGGGATATTTGGTAATTTATAGTGCAAATAAGGGGGTGCGAGAGGCCACCGAGGTGGGCACAACCCACCTGGGTGCGCCAGGGCCCCCTGGCGCACCCTGGTGGGTTGTGCCCCCCTCGGGGCACCCCCCAGGTGCTGCTCTGGCCCATCTTGGGTTCTGGTCCATAAAAAATCTCCAAAAAGTTTCGCGGTGTTTGGTTTCCGTTTGATATTGATTTTGTGCGATGTAAAAAACATGCAAAAAACAATAACTAGAACTTGGCACTATGCAATAGGTTAGTCCCAAAAAATCATATTAAATGACTATAAAATAATTATAAAACATCCAAGAATGATAATATAACAACATGGAACAATCAAAAATTATAGATACGTTGGAGACGTATCAGGGTGCAATGAAGATAAGATTGAGGATTTCCAAGTACAAGATGCTAGGAAGGAGCCTTGCAAGAGAAGGAGGGGCAACGCTGAGCCTGTTAAACTAGTTAAGGTAAGTCACAGTGTATTACAATTACCAGGACATCCTATTTGTCTGACATTGTACTTGCGTAGGGTTCTTCACATGTAACCTAGTCACTGGGCCATGGATTAAAGGGATAATTAGATTTATGCCCCTAGTTGTGTCCCACTCGTTTGTTTTACCCCTAATTCCCAAAAGTCACTGGTTCTGTCCAAGTCACTTTGATCGTCTTATGCTTTTGCCCTTTGATCGTTTGACCGTCAGTTTGAAAACTTCATAACTAATTCATACAAAATCAAAAAATGCAAATAAGATACCAAAATGTTCAGAAAAACATCACCTATATGTCAGTGTCATTTGCATTCATGAAAAAAGTGTTGGAAAGTGCACATCCGAGTTTTAGCTCTTTTGATACCACCATGAATAGTAAACTCTAAAAAAATTCAAAAAAAATCAAAAATAAATGGTGGCAAAGAACGACATGTGTTCTAAGTGCTTGCCAAGTTTCATTAGGGAACGACATTCGTGGAAGTCGTGGCAAAAAAATAATCTATTTTGGAGTGCTGATTGTTTTTTTGTCGCGACACCCGCGAATGTTATTCCTTGATGAAACTTGGCAGGCACTTAAAACATTTGTCATTCTTTGCCACCAAATTATTTTTGAATTTTTTGAACTTTTTTAGATTTCACTATTCATGGTGGTAGCATAAGAGCTAAAACTTGGATGGGCACTTTCCAACACTTTTTTCATGAATGCAAATGACACTGACATATAGGTGATGTTTTTCTGAACATTTTGGTATCTTATTTGCATTTTTCTGATTTAGTATGATTTAGTTATGAAGTTTTCAAACTGACGGTCAAACGGTCAAAGGGCAAAAGCATAAGAGGAGCAAAGTGATTTGGACAGAACCGGTGACTTTTGGGAATTAGGGGTAAAACAGACGAGTGGGACACAACTAGGGGCATAAATCAAATTGTCCCTTGATTAAAACCCCCTCCACTCACTACTATATGATGTTCTAACTTTTTTGTAAATGAGATGTATGTAAACACATTTTAATGTGTCTTTTCACTCATTACGTATGTAGTCTACTTTTAAATATAAAAAGCATCTTATAGTAGTGAATAGTGTGAAACTGCTTCCTTCTATGGTAGAGTTGTCGATGTCATAAATGTCATAACCAAACACATATTCACATAATTAGCCTCCCTATCATTACTAGGATATTGATTACATACTAGTCGAGATACTTCATAGGGGCAAACAATATTACATTACTTGTTCCTTTATATAGTAAATGTAGCTAGGCCATGGATGTTATTGAGGCATGCATGTATGCATGCTGCCAACTCAACAGTTCAATTGCTTGTTTGTTTCAGGCATAGTTAAATTGCTCTTTGCAATTGCTTTATTTGTCCTCAGTTAATGAGATGCCTAAACAATGATGCCTGATGTTGGGTACTTGTATAACTATTAGTTAACATAATTAAAGGCCTTACTATTTAATTACTCTAGCGAAGTGTGCCTGAAGATTTGAAGTCTATTAACCAACTGTTATTGCATGAGGCTCACAATCTAGTTTATACTAGGCTAATGATTGCATAATTTTGCTTGTTGTAGTAGGTTTGTATGAATCCCTCTGGTGTTAATTATGCCCCTAAGACTTTAATTGATCTACAGAATTGCCAACTGCTTGCTTACTTATACGCAACATGCTGTCTAAATTTGTAACATGTCTGTGTTTTGGATTTTCCCCCAACATCATGTTCCTCTGGTGAGCTAAGAGAGATTTCCGTATGCGGGCTGCACAGACTACCATTTTATAATTTTTAAAATATTACCTGCTTATGCTTCATGACGTGTAACATTATTGTTAGTCCTATTTTGCCATGTACAAAATAGTCTGTCTTGCTCGCTTCACTATTGTAACCATATTTTTGCCCTAGTCATGTGTATTTACAAAAACATTTCAGGATGAAGTGACATTAACACAAAGATCCACGATCAGTTCGGCATGGCCGTTACCAAATGATTATGGATTGGAATTGGAATGTGCTGATGTTCTCGAGCATCAACTAGAGGTGGAAAACAACGTTGCTACCTCTTGAGCATGTGTTGGTTTTCCCTTGAAGAGGAAAGGGTGATGCAGCAAAGTAGTGTAAGTATTTCCCTCAGTTTTTGAGAACCAAGGTATCAATCCAGTAGGAGACTACACACAAGTCCCTTGTACCTGCACAAACAATCAAGAACCTTGCAACCAACGCGATAAAGGGGTTGTCAATCCCTTCACGGACACTTGCAAAAGTAAGATCTGATAAAGATAATAATATAAGTATTTTTGGTATTTTTATGATATAGATTGAAAAGTAAAGATTGCAAAATAAAAGGCAGTAGAAATAGCAAGTTGACGGGAGATTAATATGATGGAAGATAGACCCGGGGGCCATAGGTTTCACTAGTGGCTTCTCTCAAGATAGCATAAGTATTATGGTGGGTGAACGAATTACTGTCGAGCAATTGATACAAAAGCGCATAGTTATGAGAATATCTAGGCATGATCATGTATATAGGCATCACGTCTGTGACAACTAAACCGAAGCGATTCTGCATCTACTACTATTACTCCACACATCGACCGCTATCCAACATGCATCTAGAGTATTAAGTTCATAAGAACAGAGTAACGCATTAGGCAAGATGACATGATGTAGAGGGATAAACTCAAGCAATATGATATAAACCCCATCTTTCTATCCTCGATGGCAACAATACAATACGTGCCTTGCTGCCCCTGCTATCACTGGGAAAGGACACCACAAGATTGAACCCAAGGCTAAGCACTTCTCCCATTGCAAGAAAGATCAATCTAGTAGGCCAAACCAAACTGATAATTCGAAGAGACTTGCAAAGATATTAAATCATGCATAAAAGATTTCAGAGAAGAATCAAATATTGTTCATAGATAATCTTCATCATAAACCCACAATTCATCGGATCTCGACAAACACACCGCAAAGAGAATTACATCGAATAGATCTCAAAGAGAATCGAGGAGAACTTTGTATTGAGATCCGAAGAGAGAGAAGAAGCCATCTAGCTAATAACTATGGACCCAAAGGTCCATGGTAAACTACTCACACATCATCGGAGAGGCTATGGTGTTGATGTAGAAGCCCTCTGTGATTGATTCCCCCTCCGACGGAGCGCCGGAAAAAGCCCCAAGATGGGATCTCACGGGTATAGAAGGTTGCGGTGGTGGAAATAGGGTTTCGTGGTGCTCTCGGATGTTTTCAGGGTATATGAGTATAAATAGGCGAAGGAAGTAGGTCGGTGGAGCCACGAGGGGCCCACGAGGGTGGGGGACGCGCCTACCCCCCTGGGCGCGCCCTCCTGCCTCGTGGCTTCCTCGTTGCTTCCTTAACGTCCACTCCAAGTCTCCTGGATTGCGTTTGTTCTAAAAATAACTCTCCCGAAGGTTTCATTCTCCGTTTGATATTCCTTTTCTGCGAAACACTAAAATAGGCCAAAAACAACAATTTGCACTGGGCCTTCGGTTAATAGGTTAGTACCAAAAATAATATAAAGGTGCATAATAAAGTCCATTAAACATCCAAAACAGATAATATAATAGCATGGAACAATAAAAAATTATAAATACGTTGGAGACGTATCAAGCATCCCCAAGTTTAATTCCTGCTCATCCTCGAGTAGGTAAATGATAGAAAACGGAATTTTTGATGTGGAATGCTACCTAGCATATTTCTCAATGTAATTCTCTTTATTGTGGCATGAATGTTCACATCCGAAAGATTCAATATAAAATTTTAATATTGACATAAAAATAATAATACTTCAAGCATACTAACTAAGCAATCATGTCTTCTCAAAATATCATGGCCAAAGAAAGTTAACCCTACAAAATCATATAGTCTGGCTATGCTCTATCTTCATCGCACAAAGTATTTAATCATGCACAACCCCGATGAGAAGCCAAGCAATTGTTTCATACTTTTGATGTTCTCAAACTTTTTCAATCTCCACGCAATACATGAGCGTGAGCCATGGACATAGCACTATATGTGGAATAGAATGGTGGTTGTGGAGAAGACAAAAAGGAGAAGATAGTCTCACATCAACTAGGAGTATCAACGGGCTATGGAGATGCCCATCAATAGATATCAATGTGAGTGAGTAGGGATTGCCATGCAACGGATGCACTAGAGCTATAAGTGTACGAAAGCTCAGCAAAAGAAACTAAGTGGGCGTGCATCCAACTTGCTTGCTCACGAAGACCTAGGGCATTTTGAGGAAGACCATCATTGGAATATACAAGCCAAGTTCTATAATGTAAAATTCCCACTAGTATATGGAAGTGACAACATAGGAGACTCTCTATCATGAAGATCATGGTGCTACTTTGAAGCACAAGTGTGGTAAAAGGATAGTAACATTGTCCCTTCTCTCTTTTTCTCTCACCTTTTTTATTTTTTTATTTGGGCCTTTCTCCCTTTTTAGGCCTCTTTTTTCTCTCTTTTTTTTCTTTTCGTCCAGAGTCTCATCCCGACTTGTGGGGGAATCATAGTCTCCATCATCCTTTCCTCACTTGGGACAATGCTCTAATAATGATGATCATCACACTTTTATTTACTTGCAACTCAAAAATTACAACTCGATACTAGAACAAATATGACTCTATGTGAATGCCTTCGACGACGTACCGGGATATGCAATGAATCAAGAGTGACATGTATGAAAGAATAATGAAGGTGGCTTTACCACAAATATGATGTCAACTACATGATCATGCAAAGCAATATGACAATGATGAAACGTGTCATAATAAAGGGAACAGTGGTAAGTTGCATGGCAATATGTCTCGGAATGGCTATGAAAATGCCATAATAGGTAGGTATGGTGGCTGTTTTGAGGAAGGTATATGGTGGGTGTATGATACCGGCGAAATGTGCGCGTTATTTGAGAGGCTAGCAATGGTGGAAGGGTGAGAGTGCGTATAATCCATGGACTCAACATTAGTCATAAAGAACTCACATACTTATTGCAAAAATCTATTAGTTATCGAAACGAAGTACTAAGCGCATGCTCCTAGGGGGATAGATTGGTAGGAAAAGACCATCTCTCGTCCCCGACCGCCACTCATAAGGAAGACAATCAATAAATAAATCATGCTCTGACTTCATCACATAACGGTTCACCATACGTGCATGCTACGGGAATCACAAACTTTAGAACAAGTATTTCTCAAATTCACAACTACTCAACTAGCATGACTCTAATATCACCTTCTTCATATCTCAAAACAATTATCAAGTATCAAACTTCTCATAGTATTCGATGCACTTTATATGATAGTTTTTATTATACCCATCTTGGATGTTCATCATATTAGGACTAATTTTATAACCAAAGCAAATTACCATGCTGTTCTATAGGACTCTCAAAATAATACAAGTGAAGCATGAGATATCAATAATTTCTATAAAATAAAACCACCACCGTGCTCTAAAAAGATTTAAGTGAAGCACTAGAGCAAAATTATCTAGCTCAAAAGATATAAATGAAGCACATAGAGTATTCTAATAAATTCCGAATCATGTGTGTCTCTCCAAAAGGTGTGTACAGAAAGGATGATTGTGGTAAACTAACAAGCAAAGACTCAAATCATACAAGACGCTCCAAGCAAAACACATATCATGTGGTGAATAAAAATACAGCCTCAAGTAAAGTTACCGATAGACGAAGACGAAAGAGGGGATGCTTTCTGGGGAATCCCCAAGATTAGGATTTTGGTTGTCCTTGAATTTTACCTTGGGGTGCCTTTTTCATCCCCATCCTTAGGTTCTTGCCACTCTTTATTCCAAAATCCATCAAATCTTTACCCAAAACTTGAAAACTTCACAACACAAAACTCAACAGAAAATCTCATGAGCTCTGTTAGTATAAGAAAACAAATCACCACTTTAAGTTACTGTAATGAACTTATTATTTATTTATATTGGTGTTAAACCTACTTTATTCCAACTTATCTATGGTCCATACCCCCCAATACTAGCCATAAATTCATCAAAATAAGCAAACAACACACGAAAAACAGAATGTGTCAAAAACAAAACAGTGTGTAGCAATCTGTATCAAACGTATACTTTTGTAACTCCAAAAATTCTGAAATAAATTTGTGGACGTGAGGAATTTTTCTATTAATCATCTTCAAAAATAATCAACCTAAATGCACTCTCTAGTAAAAAAATTGCAGCTAATCTCGTGAGTGCTAAAATTTCTATTTTTTACAGCAAGATCATAAAGACTTCACCCAAGTCTTCCCAAAGGTTCTACTTGGCACAAACACTAATTAAAACATAAAACACATCTTAGCAGAAGATATATTAATTATTTATTACTAAACAGAACCAAAAAGCAAGAAACAAAAATAAAATTGGGTTTCCTCCCAACAAGCGCTATCGTTTAACGCCCCTAGCTAGGCATAAAAACAAGAATAGATCTAGGTATTATCATCTTTGGTATGCAATGCATAAGTGGCTCACATGATAGATTCATAAGGTAATTTAATTTCATTTCTAGCAAAGTGTTCCATGCCTTTCCTTAGTGGAAATTGGAATCTAATATTTCCTTCTTTCATATCAATAATTGCACCAATCGTTCTAAGGAAAGGTCTACCAAGAATAATAGGACATGTAGGATTGCAATCTATATCAAGAACAATGAAATCTATGAGCACATAATTCCTATTTGCAACAATAAGAACATCATTAATTATTCCCATAGGTTTCTTAATGGTGGAATCCGCAAGATGCAAATTTAAAGAACAATCATCAAATTCACGGAAACCTAACACATCACACAAAGTTTTTGGAATTGTGGAAACACTAGCACCCAAATCACATAAAGCATAGCATTCATGATGTTTAATCTTAATTTTAATAGTAGTTTCCCATTCATCATAAATTTTTCTAGGGATAGAAACTTCTAATTCAAGCTTTTCTTCATAGCATTGCATTAAGGCATCAACGATATGTTTGGTAAAAGCTTTATTTTGATCATAAGCATGAGGAAAATTTAGCACAGATTGCAACAAGGAAATACAATCTATCAAAGATAAATTATCATAATTAAATTCCTTGAAATAAAAAATAGTGGGTTCATTGCTATGTAAAGTTTTGACCTCCTCAATCCCACTTTTACCAATTTTTGCATCAAGATCTAAAAACTCCGAATCATTGGGACGCCTTTTAACTAAAGTTGACTCATCTCCAGTCCCATCATTATCAAGATTCATATTGAAAAACAAAGATTTAATAGGAGATACATCAATCACTTTTAGATCTTCATCCTTATTATCATGAAAACTAGAAGAACACACTTTTATAAAGCAATCTTTTTTAGCATGCATCCTAGCGGTTCTTTCTTTGCACTTCTCAATGGAGGTTCTCATAGATTTGAGAGACTAATTGATATCATGCTTAGGTGGAATAGATCTAAGTTTCAAAGAATCAACATCAAGAGAAATTATATCCACGTTCCTAGCCAACTCATCAATCTTAGGCAATTTTTCTTCAAGCAAAGCATTGAAATTCTTTTGGGAAATCATAAATTCTTTAACACTAGTCTCAAAATCAGAGGGCATATTATTAAAATTTCCATAAGAGTTATTGTAGGAATTACCATAATTATTAGAGGAATTACTAGGAAATGGCCTAGGATTAAAGTTTCCTCTATACGCGTTGTTACCAAAATTATTCCTACCAACAAAATTCACATCCATAGATTCATTATTATTCTCAATCAAAGTAGACAAAGGCATATCATTAGGATCATAACAAACACTCTTATTAACAAACAAGTTCATAAGTTCATCCATCTTTCCACTCAAAACATTAATTTCTTCTATAGCATGAACCTTTTTACTAGTAGACCTTTTGGTGTGCCATTGAGAATAATTAACCATAATATTATCTAGGGGTTTAGTAGATTCTCCTAAAGTGATTTCCATAAAAGTGCATCCCCCGGCCGAATCTAAAAGATTTCTAGAAGCAAAATTCAGTTCGGCATAAAAAAATTGTATGATCATCCGTAAATTTAATCCATGACAAGGGCAATTACGTATCATTAATTTCATCCTCTCCCAAGCTTGTGCAACATGCTCATGATCAAGTTGCTTAAAATTCATAATATCATTTCTAAGAGAGATGATCTTAGTGGGAGGAAAATACTTAGAGATAAAAGCATATTTGCACTTATTCCATGAATCAATACTATTTTTTATGCAGAGACAAAAACGAAGTTTTAGCACGATCTCTAAGCGAAAACGGAAATAGCTTCAATTTAACAATATCATTATCCACATCTTTCTTCTTTTGCACATCACAGAAATCAACAAAGTTGCTTAGGTGTGTAGCGGCATCTTCACTAGGAAGGCCAGAGAATTGATCTTTCATGACAACATTCATCAAAGCAGCATTAATTTCACAAGATTCAACATCGGTAATAGGAGCAATCGGAGTGCTAAGAAAATCATTGTTGTTGGCATTGGGAAAATCACACAATTTAGTATTGTCTTGAGCCATCGTGACAACAAATCCAACACACAAGCACACAAGAAGCAAGAAAAAGGGCGAACAAAAAAGAGGGCGAGTAAAACGGCAAAGGTGAAGTGGGGGAGAGAAAAACGAGAGGCAAATGGCGAATAATGTAATGCGAGGGAGAAGAGTTTGTGATGGGTACTTGGTATGTCTTGACTTGTGAGTAGATCTCCCCGGCAACGGCGCGAGAAATCCTTCTTGCTACCTCTTGAGCATGTGTTGGTTTTCCCTTGAAGAGGAAAGGGTGATGCAGCAAAGTAGCGTAAGTATTTCCCTCAATTCTTGAGAACCAAGGTATCAATCCAGTAGGAGACTACACGCAAGTCCCTCGTACCTGCACAAACAATCAAGAACCTTGCAACCAATGCGATAAAGGGGTTGTCAATCCCTTCACTGCCACTTGCAAAAGTGAGATCTGATAAAGATAATAAGATAAATATTTTTGGTATTTTTATGATATAGATTGAAAAGTAAAGATTGCAAAATAAAAGAGAACATAGCTGTCGATACCCTCTTGATCGGCATACTGCCAAACCCACTTGGGGGCTTCTTGATCATATTTGAATCATAGCTTCACCCCTTTGGGTCTGACATGGATCGTATTCGAATCAGCGTCATCAAACAACTCTTATGGTCACTTGGGGGCTTCCTGTTCAAACATAGGTTGTATTCGAACCAAAGAGAACATAGCTGTCGATACCCACTTGATCGGCATCGCCAAAGCCACTGGGGGCTATATGATCGTATTCGAATCTTAGCTTAACCCCTTTGGAACGGTTTACTGATCCTATCCAAATCAGTAGCCTCAAAAAGTTTTATTATGTCTCTGGTTTATTGCAGCCACAATTACTTAACTTGAGACCTTTTTGGGATTATATCTCAAATATATATATAAGTGTTTTATGCTTAACCCGGCATGACTTTTGACTATAAGTCGCCATTTTATGACAATCATCATCTATGTGGAAGCATTGGCTTCTAAAGATTGGATTATCACCTTTACTGCACAGGTCATGTAAACCGGCAGTACAAATTCAATATCACAGTGGTTATATGTGAGGTATTATGACCCGCCCTGTGGTAAACCGCCAAGGGTTCTTGTGATCTACTTGTGTGCAGGGTAAGACTACATTTGGGTGGTTACATGCCCTGGCTCTTGACGTTAAGTCGCCAGGGCATATGTTGTTTAAACTCTATGCAGGATTTGCAGAATTATGACTTATATAAATGCTTCAGCCCAAGCTCATCACTGAAATTGGTGTCTCAAAAGGGTTATCAATTATTGATTTTCTCAAGGGCTATAGGCCATCGGGTTACAAAAATTTCGGCTTACAATGAATGCGCCTTAAGTTGTCATTGGCCAAGAGCCGCCAGGTATTTAAACTCCGGATTTACTTGTCAACCGATGAGGTATTCAAATCCTTAATAGCCAAAACTGGCTGGATTTTCATGATGATATTGAATGATTGAGGTTTTCATACCGGATTATATTATTCAAATCTTGAATAGCCAACATGGCTGGATTTCTATTGTGATTATCAATAACCAGTGTTATGATTGAGGTTTTCAAAGTTGCTTTACCGCAACGGCTATTATTTTTATCAATGGATATGATTTATTCTACAATGTAAGGAATAGTCCCGAGTTGCTGCAGGCTTATGACCCGGCACTTGGGGGCTACATTATTTAAATTGAGATTATATCAAATATGCAAGTCCCATGTCACGGCCAGCATGCACCATGACACTTGGGGGCTAATGTAAAGTCATTTTTTGATCAACTTATTGAAGACCCGACTCATCACATCATAATGAGCCGGCCCTTGGGGGCTACCAATTGCTCCTGTCAACAATTCAAGGTACACAAGTCTTAATCCATTATATTGAACGGTCCACTATTCAGTTGGTAGAGTACAAAGCTCTTAACCTTGTGGACGTGGGTTCAAGCCCCATGGTGGAGACTATATTATATGATGTTATTATCAATTATATACAAAGTCCCAGCTCAGTATTATCTTACTAAGCCGCCCCTTGGGGGCTACACATTGGTGTTCAAATTTACATGGTTATATCTACAAAGTCCCTGCTCATTATTGCATAATGACCCGTCCCTTGGGGGCTACACTGGTTGAAGTTTTCATGAGCATAAAGCAATTACAAGTCCCAGGTTGCTGCAAGCATGACAACCCAGAACTTGGGGGCTACATTTGTGGAATATTCAGCTTATATGATTGAGATGAATAAACCGGATTTCTTCAAGGTTGCAACATTTATCGGAGCAAGTCTTATACCATCACTTTGTTCTGCTCAAGACTTGGGGGCTACGGGTAATATGGATATAAAGGAGAAAAATCTTCAAATTATTAGTTTTGAGAAAATCAGGAGGATCAATTACATAAACCGGTGTCAACAACAATTATGACCCGACATCATCTGTTTTATAATCCAGCAGTTTTTGGTAATGATAAACCGGCAAGTTTTACATCTTCAAGCCAGCTGAATATCAGATGAGTATTTGAAGACCAAAATTATTTAACCCGGCGCCTTGGAAGCCGACTCAAGTGGATTATCCTTCACAATATTTTTCTGTGAGAAACCAACATCAGCAAATTGAGTATGAAGCTAGATTATTTGACCCGGATTTTCTAGATGAAGGAAATGACAATTGGACTTAAGGATAATCAGGTCCCGTCTCAGGAGAATATTTAACCCAGAGCACAAGGAATTAAGGATGATCAGGTGCCGGCGTACAAGAACTTTTAACCCGGAACACAATCTGTCAAAGTTGTTCTTGTGTTTGTTTTACAGGATCAGTTTAATATGGATAAATCCAAATTAAACTGGGGCTAATGTCGGGGATATACCCCGCGGCGTAAACTGGCCGGAAGTATAACCCGGCCGGACTTGGCGGCTTACTTGAGATCTGGCTAAGACTTGACGATTCACTGGCGACCCGTTTGGACCTGGTGGTTTACGGTTCATTGGTAATCCGGCAGGCAGATCAGAGGAGCGACAAGACCCGGTGGCCCAACTGGCGGTTCATGAAGGCCGGTTCATACTATGGTGGGCCGGTTTAAGAGGAAAGGCATGACGAATATTTACATTACAAGGAATTAAGACCAGGACTTGTATCCGGTTTGTATTAGAGATAGACTACTCCTAATCCTAATAGGACTCCACATGTAACCCGCCCCTTCAACATATATAAGGAGGGGCAGGGCTCCTCAAAGGGGGGACGAGCTACAAGCAAGAAACAATCTCTAGGGCTAGACACAACTAGAGGAGAGCCGGTTTACGGCGACTCCCACGTGAAGATAATGAGATCTAGCCTCAAACAACATGTAGGGTTTTTACCGGATGATGTTTCCTGGGACCCGAAGCTGTCTAAACCCTTGTCTTGTATTGCGTCTCTCGATTCCGCTCAACCCCTCTCAAGCTACCACATAGATGCATTGGCCTCGCAACTAAGTCCTCACAGTAAGGACATCTAACGTGTTAATTCCACGACAGCGGTAGAAATAGCAAGTTGAAGGGAGATTAATATGATGGAAGATCGGCTCGGGGGCCATAGGTTTCACTAGTGGCTTCTCTCAAGATAGCATAAGTATTACGGTGGGTGAACGAATTACTGTCGAGCAATTGATAGAAAAGAGCATTGTTATGAGAATATCTAGGCATGATCATGTATATAGGCATCGCGTCCGTGACAAGTAGACCGAAGTGATTCTGCATCTACTACTATTACTCCACACATCGACCGCTATCCAGCATGCATCTAGAGTATTAAGTTCATAAGAACAGAGTAACGCATTAGGCAAGATGACATGATGTAGAGGGATAAACTCAACCAATATGATATAAACCCCATCTTTTTATCCTCGATGGCAACAATACAATACGTGCCTTGCTGCCCCTGCTGTCACTGGAAATGACACCGCAAGGTTGAACCCAAAGCTAAGCACTTCTCCCATTGCAAGAAAGATCAATCTAGTAGGCCAAACCAAACTGATAATTCGAAGAGACTTGCAAAGATATTAAATCATGCATAAAAGATTTTAGAGAAGAATCAAATATTGTTCGTAGATAATTTCGATCATAAACCCATAATTCATCGGATCTCGACAAACACATCGCAAAGAGAATTATATCGAATAGATCTCCAAGAGAATCGAGGAGAAGTTTGTATTGAGATCCAAAGAGAGAGAAGAAGCCATCTAGCTAATAACTATGGACCCGAAGGTCCATGGTAAACTACTCAAACGTGTTCATGATTCTCAACGTGCAATCAACAAGTTGAGACTGGACTTGTAGGTACTAGATGTAGGAGTAAAAAAATGAAACGAGACACTGAGGTAATCACGAAGGAATTGGAGATTTTGCAGACTAAAATTTGTGCTATCTGAATCCAGCCAATCCTATTTTCTAAAGATATTATAATTCAAATGGTAAGTTCTGTTGATGCGTGTCCATGATGTATGAGCTTTATTTGCCCAGTGTGTGTAATTTGCTATTTGTGTACGCTTTATTATCACTGGTGCCGAACTATAATGCCCAGTGGGTATAATCGGCTGTAATTTCTTTAGTGTATAGTGTAGGATTATTCTACGTTTCTATGCCTTAGTCTCTTTATTGTATAGTTTATGTTTTTAGTGGCTATAGATAATTCCTTGAATATGCTATATCGTTGAAACGGGGGCCAACATGCCCAAACATTTCTTGGACGCCATACAAATGAACAAATATGTGTAATCAAAGCGGGCCTTAATTGGGTTGGTCAAAATAATATTTAGTGGATCCCAAATGATGTGGCCCACCGTAACAACGGCTCTTAGCAGGTCGTTAGCAGGCCAAAAGCTCAATAGGGCCGTATAGATGGAAATGGCCCGCGGGCCTCTAGCAGGCCGAAATAAATGTCAATTTTGTCTCGACCCTTTTACTTTATGGGCCAGTAAGAGGCCGAAAGTGTTTTGGGTCGGAGGAGGCCCAATTTGCAAATTAGGCTTTTAATAGGCCGAAAGTCACGTCGGGCTGAAATTTTGCCCTGTGGAACATGGCCCCCTAATGGACCCAAAATTAGGTTGCATAGTCAAAGGCCCAACTGTTGTGTAGGTCGTTAACAGGCCAAAAGACAAAATGGGCTAGGAATTGGCCCATTTACCGAATGGGCCGAGGACAGGCCTAAAGTCACAATGGGCTAGAAGTTGTCCCAACTGCAGAATGGGTCGAGAAAAGGCTGAAAGAAGTTCCATGCCGTTAACAGGCTGGAACTAACGATGGGCTGCTAACAGTCCAAAAGAAGCCCGGGCCATAATTGGGCCCAAAGATGTAGCGGGCCGTTAACGGGCTGAAACTGACGATGGGCTAGAAATCGTCAAATCTAGGATGTGCCTTTGATGGGCCGATTCTGTGTAACTTGTATGTGCCGTGCTTGTGAATGGGCCTGACTCAAGTAGGCCGCTAATGGGTTGTCCCGCTTATTTTGACAGGCCCGGCCTTTTAACCTAAATGGGCCACTGTTGGGACAAGACACGTGTCGATGTATCATAGGTGCGTCACGTCCATTTGCTGGATGACAACTGTCCGAACGCTGGGCCGGCACATGGATCTGCCGGCGAATGGGAATTTTACACGTGGAAAATCCCCATTGGTCCAGGCTGTTAATGGGTTATCAGATCCAAACCAGAACCCGATAGCTTAACGGCGACCCGTTACGATGGATGCCACGTGTCGGTTACCCTTGATGAAAGCACTTCTATGACGCACAATTTATCGTCATGGAAGTGGACACTTCTGTGATGATAATTTTGGTAATGTCATGGAACGCTTCTACGACAACACAGGTATGACTATCTTGATTCTGTCATAAAATCATCATGGACGTACATGCATGACAGAAAACATGACCTACTGTGACAAACACGTATCATCACGGAAGTGGTTTTTTTGTAGTGTGAGTTCCTCCAAAGATCACACTGCATGATAGCATCTTGCTTGTATAATATTTGGAACACATTAAGATAGTAGCCATCCTACCATACATTATCTGAGAGTATTGCATCTCCAACAGAGTGGGTTAGTAAAGTTACTCTCCTCAGTTCACCACTGGCTTCTTTTCCTACGTCCTACTTCACAGGATCTCCGATCACATAGGTTGCGTTACCGCGATGGAATCTCATGTCGGTCTCATACCCATCTCCCTCGATGCATTATCTATCACAACACGCAATAGACCTTTGGTAAAGGGATGTGCCAGATTCTTAGCCGTTTGGACATAATCCAACGATATCACTCCGGAGTTTCTTAATTTTCTAACAGCTTTTAATCTCATTCTTATATGTTTGTTGGACTTCATGTTGTCCTTTGAAATTTTCACTTTGGCAATAACATTCTGATTGCCACAGTTCATAAGGGTAGCCGGAACCGGCTTCTCAACCAATGGCAAGTCCATCAAAAGATCTCGAAGCCATTCTGCTCCAACACCAGACGTGTCTAATGCTGCTAATTTTGCTCCCATTGTCGATCTTGTTAAGATCGTTTGCTTGCGAGACTTCCATGAAACAACACCACCTCCAAGAGTAAACATATACCCTGTTGTGGCCTTCATCTCATCAGCATCAGAGATCCAATCCACATCATTATACCCTTCAAGTACCGACAGGTATCTGGTATAATGAAGTCCATAGTTCATAGTACCTTTCAGATAGGGCATAACTCTTTCAATAGCATGCTACATCACCCGGTTTGGAAACAAACCGGCTCATTTTGCTCACAGCAAACATGATGTCAAGCCTTGCTGCGCTCTCTAGATACACAGGTGAACCAATGATTTGAGAGTATCTCAGTTGATCCTTAGTGAACTTTTGAATCAACACACAAGGATCATATGGTGTTTGAGATGGTTTGCAGTCAGAATATCCAAAATGGCTCAACACCTTCTCAACATAATGGGATTACAAAAGTGTGATCCCACCCTCATCATCTCTCAATAGCTTGATGTTTGATGTCTGCTAGATGATACGTCTCCAATGTATCTATAATTTTTTATTTTCCATGCTGTTATATTATCAATCTTGAATGTTCTATAATCATTTTATAGTCATTTTATATCATTTTATATCATTTTTGGTACTAACCTATTGACATAGCGCCAAGTGCCAGTTGTTGTTTTCTACATTGTTTTACACCGCAGGAAATCAATACCAAACGGAGTCCAAACGCAATGAAAATTTACGGAGATTTTTTTGGACCAGAAGACACATAATGGGCCTTGGCTGCGCCCGGGGAGAGCACAACCCACGAGGGCACGCCAGGAGGCCCAGGCGCGCCCTGGTGGGTTCTGCCCACCTCGGGTTCCCCCCGGTCCGCCTCTTTGCTCTATAAATACCACAATATTCCAGAAACCCTAGCAACATCGACGAAATATTCATGCAGTCGCCGCAGAGTCCAGAACTACCAGATCAAATCTAGACACCATCTCGGATGGGGTTCACCACCTCCATTGGTGCCTCTCTGATGATGCATGAGTAGTTCTTTGTAGACCTTCGGGTCCATAGTTAGTAGCTAGATGGCTTTCTCTCGCTCGCTGAATTCTCAATACAATGGTCCCTTGAAGATCCATATGATGTAACTCTTTTGCAGTGTGTTTTTTGGGATCGATGAACTTTGCTTTTATGATCAGATCTATCTTTTTATATCCATGAAAGTTATTTGAGTTTCTTTGATCTCCTATATGCATGGTTGCTTATAGCCTCGTATTTGTTCTCCGATATTTGGGTTTTGTTTGGCCAACTTGATTGCAATGGGAAGAGGTGTCGTGGTTCTAACTCTAACAGTAATGTAGGGGGTATGAACGGAGAGGCTAGATCTTAGCTATGGAAGAGTTGTAAGCACACGAGGTTTACGAGTTCAGGCCCTTCTCGGAGGAAGTAACAACCCTACGTCTCGGTGCCCGGAGGCGGTCGATTGGATTATAAGTGTGTGAATAATAGGGGTGCGAACCCTTGATACTGAGGAGGGGGGTGGCTTATATAGAGTTCGCCAGGCCCCTCCAGCCCTCAGTAACGCGGGGTTTAAAGTACATTAAGACTGGGCGTTACTAGTAACGCCCCTAATAAAGTGCTATGATGACCATAAAAGCTACTTAATGACCGACCGTTTGCGTGCGGAGTGACTTTAGATCTCCTGGCAGTCGAGTGGTTGGCTTCGTGGTCGAGTGATAGCTTCGGATTTCATCCCGTTAGTGTGCATTGTTGAACCCAAAGACAAGTAGGGATTTTTGATATTGATAGCTAAGGGTAGGTGTACTAATAACACCAGGGCGATCTCTATATCTATAGGGACAACTATGATAGGGGGGTCTGTCGTAAATCCAACAAAGTACGGTAGCTCAAGCGGGGAGCAATCTGCATTTGAGAATGCTATGCTAGCGGTGAACCTAAATCTGTGGTCGAGTGTCTTGAATCCGTCGAGTGGGATACCTTCAAGTCGATTGAAAGGTGACTTCTTCTTGGGATGTCCTTGGATAGGGTACTTAGGACAGGTCCGTGCCCCTACCCTAGGTACATAGCTTCATCATTAGCCCCCGAATGGATCGAGGTTTGAGTGGGAAAGGAGTTGGGGGATCTTTCTGACTGGTTCTTCGTGTTATATGAATACCTTGTTTTGGATCAACTGTCACGGATGACGTCGTCAACTTCTCTCAGTCGCCTTGATCCATTCTTGGCCTCTTGTCGAGTGAACTTCTGTACTTGTGAAGTTCCGAGTGATGGTGTGAAAGGGATCTTCTGTTTGACGGGTTATTCTGTAGCCCGCGGATTTTGCAGGATTTGAATTTCGGGAAGCGCGCGGGACGGGAGCGGCCGCGGTAATCGGATGGGATAGGACGGAACCTCCTCGATCCCCGCGCCACCTTTATCACCACGTACAACACGCGCGCCTGTTGCGGGATTTGACGGGATTGCCCGGGCCCACCAGTCAGTCACTCGGAAGCGACCTCTTATAAGCCGCTGGCTCGGGACCCCCGAACAGTGCGCCTTCCCTTTTACCCCTCCCTTCACGAGATCCTCCGCCACCTCTGCTCTCACCTCCGTGTAGTAGGTCTGTTCGAGCTTCGCCGACGACGATGGTGAAGGAGAAGACGTCGGCTCTGGAGCGTGCGAAGAAGGCGGCGGTGCAGGGGAAGGCAAAGAAGTCCAGTCGGGGCGGATCTTCCTCAAGGACTGCTCTGCCCAAGGATTGGATCCAGGGTGATTGGATGCCGTCGGCGATCCGGCAAGATGATCTGGTCGAGGGGGGATTCATTCCTCATGAATCTGCACGTCTCCCGGGGAAGGAAGTCGAACCCCAGCCTCTTGATGGTGAGTGCGTCCTCCTCACCACCCATATCGATCGCGGATTCTCTCTGCCTCCTCATCCTTTTTTCTGGAGCTTCTTGAACTTCTTCGGAGCGCAGCTCCATCATTTTACTCCCAATTCCATTGTGTATCTTGCTGCTTTCGTTTCCTTGTGTGAAAACTTATTGGGTTGCCGCCCCCATTGGGGACTCTTCAAGCACATCTTCACTTGTCGCTCTCAGTCGGTCAAGAAGGCCAAGTCGAGTGACGAGCGTACGCAGGTGATCCAGCTGTGCGGAGGCCTGGCGATCCAGATGAGGGGAAAAAGTTCTTTTCCGTCTATCACTTTTACCGAGTCGGTCCGTGGGTGGCAGTCGACCTGGTTTTACTGTAAAGACCAGGTGACCCCAGGACAGTCGACTGGGCTTCCCCCTTTCTCCCTGAACCGAGCACAAAAACCTGCCTCTTTGAAAGTGACGCCAGAGGAAAGGGCGCAAGTCAAGGTGCTGGTCGGTCGAGTGGTTCAGCTTGTCCGTGATGGCATGACTGGCATGGAGTTGTTGGAAGTCTTCCTTCGGAGGCGCATCCAACCGCTTCAGGCTCGTGACCATCCGATGTGGATGTACTCGGGTCTCGATGACACCACTCGGATTTATCCGGAGGAGGCCACTGACGAAATGCTGGAAGGATGGCTGTTGAGTATCACGGGGAACAAGGACAACCCCCGAGGAGCCAGGAGGATTCCTCCACTCGACCATACATATGAAGTGGACAAGGTCTGACCTTGCGTCTCCAACTGTAATCTTGCTTTTTTATTTGTTCTCATTGAATCAGTCGACTGACTTTTGTCTCGTTTGCTGTCCTTCAGACTATTACTGAGATGTACTCGATGCCCAACGGGGCGCAGGAGCAGGCCGAGGAAGGGGAGGCGAGTGGAGGCGAAAGTGGAGACGAGAGGGAAGAGTGGGAATCTGACGGCGAAGGAGAGGGGGATGACGACGACGACTCCAGTGAAGAAGAGGAGGAAGAAGTCGAACCTCCCCGCTCGGAAAGGCGATCCAAGCTTACACACGACCCTGCGCGGGAACGTGGTAAGACGACTGTCCCTGTTGGGCAGTCGTCGAAGCGCCCTCGGACCACTTCTCCAGCGCCGACAGAAAAACTCCCAAGCATCCACGCGCGACGTCGTCCAAGCTGCCCAAAGGTCTGCCCAAGATGAATATGACCGTCCCAACCATTTCTGGGTAATAGTAGGACTTGTTTTCCTTTGTTGACCGTGGACGGATCCTTGGTCGATTCGTTCAATAATCCGACTGATTTTCGAAATTTGTAGTGCTGCCACCTCAGAGATCTCTGCCAAGGACGATGATCAAGAGATGGAAGATGCTATTACCTCCAACCCTGGTATGATTTCAGATGCTCCGCTTCTAGTCAACTGACGATCTCTTCCGGTCGATTGGATTTTCATCTTTGACTTTGGATTTTTCTTGTAGCTCCTCCTCATGTCATTGACCTCCCTGATGACGACGACGAAGTGCCTCTGAGGGCGAGAAGGAACAGGAAGGCACCGGCTGGCAAGACCCCCCCAAACTACCTCGGCACCTGAGGCCGTAGTTCAGGAGGGTGGTGATACCACTCGGGCTTCTGTGACTTTCGCTGAGCCTCTGACGAGTGTCTAGCCTTCAACGTCGACTGCAAATCCGCCTTCGCTTTTTGCCACACACCACGTCCCTGAGGACCAAGTGGGTGCCGCTAAAGAGGCTATACGCCAGGCGGGGATCATGATGGAGCAAGTGAAGGTGGTTCGGGAAGCCAGTCAAGCAGCTTATGACGCAAGTTCGGCTCTTCAGAGCAACGTCCAGGTCAGCTGATCACTGCTTGTTCTGTTAGGATATGCTATCTGAAGAATCTCTTTTCCGAAGATCTTTATACATGTACACCCACTGGGTGCGTCGATTAATCCTTTTGGACGAGTGGGGGCACGCTAAGTGCACCCACTAGGTGTAGTCCCCGAGACTACAGTGGACTGCTGGCAGTCGACCGTAGTCTTTATACTGTGTTGCTTTAATTGAATTTCTTCACTCGGTCTGGTCAGGCCATGTCGAATGGTACTGCACACTGTCGACTGCGGGCAGTCGATTTTTTTTCGAACCAGTGGGGGCACGTTGAGTGCACCCACTGGGTGTAGTCCCCGAGACTACTGGCGAATGTTTTTGATTCGGCTGTAGTATTAGAAACGCCACCATTGTCTCTTGGTTACTCGGAAGCAACCTATCTTTGACGTTTGTCGACTGTTTTTTCACAGAAATCCTGTGAACTTGTGGCTCGCTACACCGAGTTGGAGAACAAGCAGATCCAGCTCAACCTTGACCTGAAGCTTGCTCAGGAGAACTTGCAGAAGGCGAGAGATGAAGCGAAAGGTATGGCTGGTGAGCTCTTGACAACTGTTCTTTCTTTCTGGCCATTCTCGATGTTGGTCTCACTTATCTTTCCACAGATAAAATGGAGGAGGCTTTGAAGAAGAAGGATCATGACCTTGCTGAAGCGCAGAAGGAAGCCTTGAACATACGAAGCTTGCTGAGGAAAAACTGGCTTCAGTCGGAACCCTTGAAAAGGAAAACTCCAGAGTGAAAACTGCTCTCGACATGGCTAACCAAGAGGTCAGCCGTCTGAAGAATGACAAGATAGCTCTGGGTGACAAGGCCAGTGAATTGGTAGGGAAGAGGAACGATCTGGAGGCTTATCTCGGTGGACTCGCCAAGAAGTTGTTCGTCATGCTTGAGGGTAACAATTTTCACCTGACTCGCTTGTCGTCCCTAAGCTCATGCAGGGTCGCTGTCTTATCTTTGACTTGTGTTTACAGAATTCTGCCAGAACTTCGAGGAGGAGACCAGTCAAGTGGAGAGAAACTTGGACCCCATTAACTCCCCAGTGAAAGATGAAGCTGCTATGAACATGCTCCGACTGGAGTCTCGTGTTGCAAGTGTGGTTGATTATCTGGCCTGACTAAAGGTTGCGGTGTCGCGGATCGACACGTCGCTCTGGCCCAGGACGACGCTTCCGAATGACCTCGAGTCTCTGATGACTCGACTGAATGACGTTCCTGGTCGAGTGACGGAATGGAAGAAATCCTCTTCTAGGTGTGGTGCTGATGTTGCTCTGTCCCTGGTCCGCGTCCACTGCAAGGAGGCGCGAGAGGAAAAGCTGGCTGCTATCCAAGTTGCCAATACCAGGAGGCACAACTTTCAAGACTTCATGGAGACTTTCATTGCTGCGACCACTCGTATTGCAGACGGGATCGATTTGGACGAGTTCGCCGCCCCTTCCAGTCCTCCGCCTGAGGAATAAGACTTTTATGCTTCACTTTAAATTTGCCTCGGAATGCCGAGTGGATTTTGTAACCGTTAAACTCTGTCGAGCTGAAGGCTCGAGTACTTTGATCCGAGGTCTGGGACCTTTGGGTCTTATCTGAACTTGATTTATCGTTGAATATCTTCATGAATTATCTGTCGAGTGGAACTTGTTCCTCACTCGTAACAACTTCGTATTTGTGGTGTAGCTCCGAAGGAGAAGGTAGCAGTCGATGTGTTTCGTACTTAGGCGAGCACTGGGCTGCACCTAAGCCTCCGAGTGGGAGGTCTGCTCTCCACTCGGTAGATTTTTCCAACTTAGGTGAGTACTGGACTGCAGCTAAGCCCCTGAGTGGGAGGTCTGCTCTCCACTTGGTAGGATTTTTTCAAACTTAGGCGAGTATTGGACTGCAGCTAAGCCCCCGAGTGGGAGGTCTGCTCTCCACTCGGTAGGATTTTTTCAAACTTAGGCGAGTACTGGACTGCAGCTAAGCCCCCGAGTGGGAGGTCTGCTCTCCACTCGGCAGGATTTTTTCAAACTTAGGCAAGTACTGGACTGCAGCTAAGCCCCCGAGTGGGAGGCTGGCTCTCCACTCGGTAGGATTTTTTCAAACTTTGGCGAGTACTGGACTGCAGCTAAGCCCCCGAGTGGGAGGCTGGCTCTCCACTCGGTAGGATTTTAAACACTTAGGCGAAACGGGTTCGCGGCTAAGCCTCCGAGTGGGAGGCTGGCTCTCCACTCGGTAGGATTTTAAACACTTAGGCGAAACGGGTTCGCGGCTAAGCCTCCGAGTGGGAGGCTGGCTCTCCACTCGGTAGGATTTTTTTATATGGACTTAGGCGAAACGGATTCGCAGCTGAGCCACCCACTGGGGGATTTCACACGCAAACAAAAGCAACAACAATTACTGGAAAAATTGTAACACTCTTGTCTTTGATAAATAGACTACAGAAGTTTCTCTTATTACATCTCACCCGAGTGAGAATTCAATTGTAAAAGGGGCGGAGCAGTTCCGCATTCCAAGCTCGTGGCTCATCAATCTGGCGGTCGACATTGTAAAGGTGACACGCTCCATTGTGGAGGACTCTGGTGACCATGAAGGGGCCTTCCCAGGTAGGAGCGAGTTTGTGTGGTTTCTGTTGATCCACTCGGAGGACCAAATCTCCTTCTTGGAAGGCTCGACTCTTCATGTTTCTGGCATGGAATCGACGCAAGTCTTGCTGGTAAATGGTCGATCGGATCATAGCCATTTCTCTTTCTTCCTCCAGGAGATCAACTGCGTCTTGCCGGGCTTGTTCTGCTTCAACTTCGAAGTAGAGCTCAACTCGGGGTGCATTGTGAAGCAGATCACTCAGCAAGACGGCTTCCGCTCCGTAGACCAGAAAGAATGGGGTTCTTCCAGTCGACCGATTCGGGGTGGTCCTCAATCCCCGAACTGATGGAAGCTCGTTGACCCATGCGCCTTCTGCATGCTTGAGATCACGCATTAGCCGAGGTTTCAGCCCTTTGAGAATCAGACCATTTGCCCTTTCTGCTTGTCCATTCGACTGGGGGTCAGCGACCGACGCGTAGTCGACTCGTGTGCCTTGCGAGGCAAAGAAAGCTCTGAACTTGTCTGAATCAAAGTTTGACCCATTATCAGTGATGATGCTATGCGGGACTCCATATCTGAATGTTATCTCCCTGATAAAACTGATAGCAGTGCAAGCATCAAGATTCTTGATAGGCTTAGCTTCAATCCATTTGGTAAACTTGTCGACTGCCACAAGCACATGTGTGAAACCGCTCCTGCCTGTTCTCAGTGGACCAACCATATCCAGTCCCCAAACAGCGAAGGGCCAGCCGAGTGGGATGGTCTTCAGGGCTGATGCGGGCTTGTGGGACATGTTGGACTAGAACTGGCACCCTTCACACTTGTCGACTATCTCTTTTCCCATTTCGTTTGCTCTTGGCCAGTAAAATCCCGCTCGGTATGCTTTAGCCACGATGGTCCGAGAGGACGCATGGTGACCACAGGTCCCCGAGTGGATATCATCAAGGATTATCTGACCTTCTTCTGGTGTTATACACTTCTGACTGATTCCAGTCGTGCTTTCTCTATACAACTGTCCCTTTATGACTGTAAAGGCCTTGGATCGACGGACGATCTCTCGAGCCTCTTCTTCGTCCTCCGGGAGTTCTTTCCTCAGGATATACGCGATGTACGGTATCGTCCAGTCGGGGGTGATTGCCAAGACTTCCATGATTAGGTCGACCACTGCTAGAATTTCGACTTCAGTCGGATCTGAGGCACTCTTTGGTTGCGGGGCCTCATCTGTGAATGGATCCTCTTGAACTGAAGGCGAGTGGATGTGTTCTAGAAACACATTACTAGGAATGGCTTCCCTCTTGGAACCTATCTTTGCCAAGTCATCAGCTGCTTGATTTTTCAATCGGGGTATGTGATGAAGCTCTAACCCCTCGAATTTCTTTTCTAGCTTTCTCACTGCATTACAATAACCAGTGATAGCTGGGCTCCTGACGTCCCACTCCTTCATCACCTGATTAACCACGAAGTCTGAGTCTCCATAGACCATGAGGCGACGGACGCCGAGTGAAATGGCCATGCGTAACCCATACAAAAGTGCTTCGTATTCTGCTTCGTTATTGGAGGAATCGAAGTGAATCTGGAGAACATATCTGAGCTTATCTCCTCGTGGGGAAACCAATACTACGCCAGCTCGACCTTCCCCGCCCCCAACTCCTGCTCCAGCGCACCCAGGCGGTCATGGCGCTTCTTGAGCTTGGCCTCCCGGCCCTTGACGGCCGCCTCGCGAGCCTTCACGCCTTCTTCTTGTTCTGGGCGAAGGCGGGCCTCTTTCGCGAGCTGGTCCCGCATGCCTTGCAGCTCCTCCTCCATCTCCTTGCAGTGACCACGGACGGCGACCGCCTCCCCCAGGGCTGTGTTATGAGCAGCCTTCGCCTCAAGGATGGCCTGCCTCTCCTCGTCGCAAGCCGTCGTGGCCTGGACCAGCGCCGCCTGAATCGAAGCATCAGAGCGAATCCATCCTGAAGACAGCTCCAGGCGCCCGGCCACCAAGCGAGGGTCGGCGCCAAGAAGATCCTGCCGTAGCCGGTCCAGTTCAGTAGCAACACGATCCAGAACGGCAGAAGCAGTCGGAGAGACAGCAGTCGGTGGAGTAGGAGGAGAACACGGCCGCCGACCACAGCATCTCGAGGCGAAGCCTACTGCGCCCCCACGGCTGCGGAGGCGGCAACAGGCAGAGGCACCTCGGGAGTCGCTTGGGCCATGGGGGCTGAGCTCGCCTCGGCCTGGCCTCGCGAGGACGACCGGGCAGGAGAGGCCCGTGCGTTGCCGTCACCTTCCTTCGCGGGCGGAGGCGCTGCCCTGGATGGAACCTCAGGAGCTCCCTTCAGCTTCTTTGCTGAGGGCGCCAGCCTATCCAAGAGAAGCGGCCGTCAAGCCTCAGCAGCAGAACAAGAAACAAAGACAAGAATCGAGCACTTACAGGTCGTCGCCAGCGGGCTCGAACAGCCTCCGGCCAAATTTGAAGCCCGAAAGCCGGCTGGAAGGGTCAGCCTCGGGAAGCTCGGGAGAGGAAGGCGCATCTGCGGTCCGCTCCGGGGCCGGGGCAGACCCACGGGAGATCAGCCCGGTCCTGTCCTTCTTGGGGATCGGGGGCAAGGTCCCGCCACCCTGCTCGTCATCATCCTTGTCGTCATCGCTCGGAGAGAGGCGGAGAGCGCGGGGCCTGCGCTGGGGGAAGGGAGCCCTCGACTCTCCGTCGGTCGCCTCGGAGTCAGGCCCTTTTCCCCGCTCCCCTCCTTCCTCCTCTTCGCTGGAGTCGTCGGAGGACACGTCCACCGGGTCCTCGGGAGCTTCCGTGGGCACGGGCCCGTCCCCGTTGAAGACGGGCATGGACTCCACTACCTGCTCCCAGTCATCGCGGAGGAACAAGGGCGTGGGAGCGCCCTCCAACCTCGCGACATCGCCCCCGACCAGAGATTGGAGGACCGCGGCCAGATCTTCGCCGGCCAAGGCCGCGGGGCTCAGATGGGGCCTCCACATCGGAAGTGAGTACCGCCGAAGCGGAGCCAGCTGGTGCTCCAGAAATTCCCTCAACAGCGACGCGCTGGTCAGCTTCGCCGCCGTCATGTTGGCTGGCTTCAGATCCGCGTCCATCTTCTCCAACACCATCTTCGCGCGGGGATCCATGAGCTCCGCTCGACCCCAATCACTGGAGCTCGCGGGTTGCTCCGTGGGCAAGATTAGCCAAGGGTGGATGCGCCCATCATCTACCAAGATCCACTTGCTCCTGAAGCCCTCGATCCTCTTCCCGGGGCTCGAAATGGTGATGGCGCCACCGTACGCGACGAAGCTCGCGCACGCGGAAGCAGGCCCGCGGGAGGTCCGGAGGTAGAAGAAGTGGCGTAGCAGAGCCACTGAGGGCTGCACCCCTACGTGAGCCTCGCAGTAGTACGCGAAGACTGCAAGGATAAGGACGGAGTTGGGGTGGAGATGCAGAGCTTGTAGCCTGTAATAGCGGAGGACAACGAAGAAGAACTCGGAGAAGGGAGGCACCAAGCCAGCAGCAATGGCGCTAGCAAAGAACGGATAGAAGGTGCTCTTCTTGCCCTCAGGGGTGGCGGAGCCGGCCTTGAACACCCTCGCTCCATCGATGCCCTGCGCCGCCGCCATCCGGCGCAGCCGGGCGAGGCTCGCCTCCGACACGCTCGGCGGCTCCAGGGCAGGCGAGTACCAAGCTCCGACCGGGGACTGACGAGGCGCCATGGCTTCCTAGGTCGCGCGGACGAGGTAGATATGAAGTTTTGGAGGAAGGAAGGAGAGGCGCAAGAAAGGGGATCTGAGCAGCAATCGGAGAAAGCAAAAAGAGCAAAGCTTGGGCAGATGCCGCTCCCTTATCAACCCGCGCGGTTACTGAGGCGCCCACGTCCGAATCAACCGCCACGCGGCGCCCAAGGCCACAGGCTGTTAGGGCCCGCGGCACTTCGCCCTTGCCCTTTCGCCTCCTTGAACGGCCAAGTCCGGGCGCGCCTTGGGCCCGGGGGCTACTGTCGGCGTTCTGGGAACGGGGGTCCCCAGACTTGCTTGCCTGCGGCCTGCGGCGTGGCTCGAAAGGGGGCCCAGCACGGCCCATCTTTATCAACACAGACCCAAGACCCTCGCCGGGCGAACGACACGGAGCTTCCTCAGGCACGACCTCATCAGGCTGGCTCATGAGGAGGTGGAGAGATCAAGGCGGGGTACCTCACGAGGTGCCCGTGACGCAAGCCATGACGACCAAGGGCGCCAGGCGGGCGCCAGCCCGTGCAGTGTCCTCCCTTTCCTCTTTGGTGAAAAGGGAGCAAGCGTAGGCAGGAGTATCAAGCAAAGGCACCCATTTCGGTGCAACGAGACCAAGACCAGTCCAACGGCAGGAAAGAAGTCATTGTGGAGCCCAAGCCAGCGTCATCACCAGAGCCTTTGGCAGGCGAGGACCAACTTTAGTCAGGATAAGTGTACCATATGTTCCCCTTCAAAATGGCCAATTGTTGGCGCCCTTCCCGCTCAATATTTGGGAAGAGGCCCAGGGCCTTTGCCTATAAATAGGACTAGCCACCCCAAGGTAGCGGACAAGAGAGAGAAGAGAGGGGGAGAGAGATCGATCGGCAATCAGATCGGAGAGAGAGAGAGAAGGGTGACTGAACTCCTCCTAGCAGTTCATCCCCCCAGCCAAGAACAGACCCTCGCGAGGTTGTTCTTCCTTGTATTGTTCATCATCATCAGCCCAAGAGGCAATCCACCACACCACACTGGAGTTGGGTATTACACCACAACGGTGGCCCGAACCAGTATAAACCCTGTGTCTCTTGTGCTGTGTTTTCCATTGCTTAGATCTTTGCGAGGCGGAGGGGTGCAGGTAGGTAGAAGGCGTAATCTCCGCGCGCACCCCAGAGTTCGAACCTCAAGGGTCTGCTGGAACCCGAAATCCGACAGTTTGTACACTTTGCAGAGGTTTGCGCACTTTTCCCCACAAGACTCGATCTCCTCTGTTGTATTTCTCGCACTGCATGATGTTTTAGAAACGGATGACTGAGACACAGTCTTTCCGAAGAGGTCCCCTTACCGATAGATAGGCCGGTACACCTACAATCCCCTACATCTTCTAGCCCATCATGGAAAGGATTCCCACAACTTACTCAACTATGCCAGAGCCCATAATGGCTTGTGGCTGCACACAGAAGTTTCTAGCATGAATAATCTTATGATCCCTTTGAGCCTGGGTGGCATTCCACAGGATGATCACACGGGTACCCCGGGATCTCCTAGGACAACACTGGAATTCCCCAGGTGCCCGAAACCAATCCACCCATATATGTATTAAAGTAGCCACCTTAAGTTTCCCTTAGTAAATACAACTCTCACATCTTTCATGAATCTCACAACCAATCCACGTCTACGAGCATAGCAAAGTAGTATAAGCATAACGTATAATACCCGGGGTTTGATAAAAAGACAATGGGTTCCTAGCTCATCAACCACTTCCCAATACCCACATGTTATCAAATCCTAATCATGCAATGTTTGAGGGTTTAATCTAATGCATAAAAACTAGGTAATAAAGGGATATGATCAAAGTGTTACTTGCCTTGCTGACGATCGGAAAACCTTAGAGATTCGTAGTAGCAAGCCTCGCACTCCGGAAACTCTATCATGAACAAACAATAGCATACATAAGCACTCAAGCGTAAGATGTAAAGGTAAACCCCAAAAGAAAAGATCTAACCAGAAAGTTCAAGTGAAGAGTTTCTATTTGCAAAAAGAATCAATCGAATCGGAGTTACGAAACACAAAGTATGATAAAAAAGAAGTACAAATTTAAATCTACTAGAAACCAAATTTTAAATCTTCAAAATCATGTTCAAGTTGTTTATCTTGACAGAGGGAATCGTAACAAAGAAATTGGCGTTGGTTTCATTGGATTTGGTTAAACGAGCGAAAAGTTGCGAGGGTTTAAAGATCTGGGACTAATATGTAAGAAAACTATTGGCGAATAGGTCCCTGGCTGAAAATAAATCGACAATGAAAATTCTATCAGACGAACGTCCGCTAACAGGGACTAACGAACGAAAACATTCATTAACAAAACTAATCGCGTGAACGTACTCTAAATAACTTAACCTAATAAACAAACCGATCTAAAAAAATAAATCGAAGTAAAAAACCGGATGGGTTTTAGCGCGGCGGCGGCTACTTCGATGAGGTGAGGCGAGGCAGCGGCAGTGCCGGTGGCTAGCGGCGCGGTGACGCGGGAGGCGGCACGGGGCGGCGGAGCGAGGCGGTGGCGTGGCAGTAGCGGCAGCGGCGGCTTGCGGTGGCTGCGGCGGCTTGAGGCGGCGGGGCAACTTAAGGAGGAGAGGGGGGTCGGTGGCTATATAAAGGGGGGTAGTGATCGGCTTGGGCGAGGGACCATGGCGGCGGGGCGGAGTCCGACCCGAACTCCTAGCCGGAGTCCGGCGAGGACACGGCAGCGACGCAGGGAAGGCGGTCGGCGGGGCTGGGCCTTGGCGTGGCTTCGGCTGGGCCGGCCCAGTTAGCGCGAGGAATTTTTTTTAATTTCGCCGTAGAAAAAATTCAAAATAAAATAAATTAAAATTCCTAATATTCCAGAAATAATTTTCACGGTCCTCTCCTAATATTTAGGACAACGTGAACATTTTTCTGGGCTTAAATGCAATTTCAAAAAATGAAAATTTTCCCTAGTTTAACCGAATAAAATCTCAAATTAAATTCAAATAAAAATATATTTTTATTCAAAATTAAATGCCCATTATTTCCCCGCTGTTTTTAAGAAGTCATATTATCTTCTCTCATTATTTGAAATAATTGGAAAAAATTCAAATAAAAATCACGTTGATCCAAATTACCAATTTTGAAAACTCAAAATTGGAATTTTATGAAACCTCCAACTCTCTCAAATGGTCCTTGAGTTGCTTAAGGTCTCTAGGATCAAAATGTCCAAATAAAACCAATTTCAAAAATGCAAAAATCATGGATGCATATGATGACCTAATGATTAACATCCAAATTGAAAATTGAGATGTTACAAACCTACCCCCCTTAAGATGAATCTCGACCTCGAGATTCAGGTTGGCTAGCAAAAAGGTGTGGGTGGTCTTTCCATAGGTCTTATTCTCGCTCCCAGGTGGCTTCTTCCTCGGTATAGTGGCTCCACTGAACTTTGCAAAACTTGATGACCTTGTTGCGTGTAACCCAGTTGGCAAACTCAAGAATCTTGACGGGTTTCTCCTCGTAAGTTAGGTCCATCTCCAACTGAATTTCTTCCACGGGCACTGTATCTCTCAGAGGGATATTAGCCATCTCTGCATGGCACTTCTTCAACTAGGAAACATGAAACACACCATGAACTCCTGAAAAACCTTCGGGTAACTCCAACTTGTAGGCTACTTCACCCATACGTTCCACAACTCGGTATGGTCCTACAAATCATGGGACTAGCTTTACTTTGACTCCAAATCGTTTAACTCATCGAAGTGGTGACACACGGATGTATGCTCTGTCTCTGACTTCATAGGCTACCTCCTTGCGTGTAGTGTCAGCATAACTCTTCTACCTGGACTGAGCTACCTTCAGTCCTCAACTTGACTTTCTCCTTAGACTCTCTGATTAAGTCTAGTCCGAACAATTGTCGATCTCCAACTTCATCCCACTTCAATGGTGTCCTGCACCTCCTTCCATACAAAGCTTCGAAAGGGGCCATCTTCAAACTGGCTTGATAGCTGTTGTTATACGAGAACTCTGCGTAAGGCAAGTTATCATCCCAACTAGATCCATAATCTAGCACACAAGCTCTCAACATGTCTTCCAGTATCTGATTGACTCTCTCGGTCTGTCCATATGTCTGTGGATGAAAGGTTGTACTAAACTCTAGCCTGGTACCCAAAGTCTGGTGCAACTGATTCCAAAACTTCGAGGTAAACTGTGTTCCTCTATCTGATACGATGGTCCTCGGAACTCCATGCAGACATACGATCCTAGTCATATATATCTTAGCCAACTTTGCGCTCGTATAAGTGGTTTTTACGGGGATAAAGTGAGCAACTTTGGTCAAGCGATCAACTACTACCCAGATGGAGTCGTAACCTGATCGCGCCCTGGGTAATCCAGTGATGAAATCCATGCCAAGCTTATCCCACTTCCATCCGAGTATCGGCAAAGGCTAAAGTAATCCTGTTGGCTTCTGGTATTCTGCCTTAACTCTCTGACATACATCACACACGGCTACATACTTGGCAATATCCTTCTTCATACCTGTCCACCAGAAATGTTCCTTGAAATCGAAGTACATCTTGGTGTTTCTGAGGTGAATCGAGTATGGCGAGTCATGAGCTTCCTGAAGTATTAACTTCCTGATCTCTGGGTCATTGGGCGCATAAATACGATCCTCAAACCATAAAGTTTCATGTTCATCCTCATGAAAACCTTTGGCCTTTCCTTTATTCATCTTTTCCTTTCTATCCGCAATCTCCTTATCCCTTTTCTGGGCTTCTCGAATCTTTCCCAACAACGTGGACTAAACTTCCAATGCTATAACAAAGCCTCTCAGAACTATCTCTAAACGAACTTCTCTAAGATCGTCGGCTAACTCTTGCGGTAATCCTCCGGTCATGAGAGTATTAACATAAGTATTGTGGCTCAAAGCGTCTGCTACAACATTTTCCTTTCCTGGATGATAATGCAGCTTCACATCCTAATCCTTTATGAGCTCCAACCATCTCCTCTGCCTGAGATTTAACTCCTTCTGCGTGAAGATGTACTTCAAACTCTTATGATCCGTGTATACATCACAACGGTTTTCAATGAGGAAATGTCTCCAGGTCTTGAGCGCATGCACTACGGCTGCTAACTCCAAATCATGTGTGGCATAATTCAACTCATGAGGTCGAAGCTGATGTGAGGCATATGAAGCAACTCTTCCGTCTTGCATAAGTACACCTCCAAGTCACTGGCGAGAACATCGCAATATACTTGGAAATCCTTGCGTATATATGGAAGAATTAGCACTGGGGCTGTAACTAAACGTTTCTTCAATTCCTGAAAGCTAGCCTCACATTCCTCGATCCATTTAAACTTGGTGCCCTTCTTCAATAACCTTGTCACGGGCTTCGCAATCTTGGAAAAATTCTCAATGAATCTCCGGTAATATCCTGCGAGTCCAAGAAAATTGTGCATCTCTCCAACTGAGGTGGGTGCCAACCACTCAGTGACAGACTGAATTCGTAGGGTCTACCGCTATACCTTCTCCAGATATAACATGTCCGAGAATTCCAACTTACGTTTGCGGCTCTCTATCTGCTGCTTGCCTTCAATCATGAGAGCCCTGTCTACCAGTTTATGATAGTTGGTGAATGTTGCCACCATCAAATGCATACTCAGCTCATCATTCAGTGATACGTCTCCAACATATCTATAATTTTTGATTGCTCCATGCTATATTATCTACTGTTTGCGACTATATTGGGCTTTATTTACCACTTTTATATTATTTTTGGGACTAACCTATTAACCGGAGGCCTAGCCCAGAATTGCTGATTTTTGCCTATTTTAGTGTTTCGGAGAAACAGAATATCAAACAGAGTCCAAACGGAATAAAATCTTCGGGAACGTGATTCTCTCACCAAATGTGATCCAGAGGACTTGGACCCTACGCCAAGGCATCGAAGAGGCAGTCACGAGGGTGGGGGGCGCCCCCATAGGGTGCGCCCCCTGCCTCGTGGGCCCCTCGAAGCTCCACCGACGTACTCCTTCCTCCTATATATACCTACGTACCCCCAAACGATCAGAACAGGAGCCAAAAACCTAATTCCACCACCGCAACCTTCTGTATCCACGAGATCCCATCTTGGGGCCTGTTCCGGAGCTCCGCCGGAGAGGGCCGTCATCACGGAGGGCTTCTACATCATCATAGCCTCTCCGATGAAGTGTGAGTAGTTTATCTCAGACCTTCGGGTCCATAGTTAGTAGCTAGATGGCTTCTTCTCTCTTTTTGGATCTCAATACAAAGTTCTCCCCCTCTCTTGTGGAGATCTATTCAATGTAATCTTCTTTTTGCGGTGTGTTTGTTAAGACCGATGAATTGTGGGTTTATGATCAAGTCTGTCTTTGAATAATATTTGAATCTTCTCTGAATGCTTTTATGTATGATTGGTTATCTTTGCAAGTATCTTCGAATTATCAGTTTGGTTTGGCCTACTAGATTGGTTTTTCTTGCCATGGGATAAGTGCTTAGCTTTGGGTTCGATCTTGCGGTGTCCTTTCCCAGTGACAGAAGGGGCAGCAAGGCACGTATTGCATCGTTGCCATCGAGGATAACAAGATGGGGTTTATTTCATATTGCATGAATTTATCTCTCTACATCATGTCATCTTGCTTAAAGCGTTACTCTGTTTCTAACTTAATACTCTAGATGCATGCTGGATAGCGGTCGATGAGTGGAGTAATAGTAGTAGATGCAGACAGGAGTCGGTCTACTTGTCACGGACGTCATGCCTATATACATGATCATACCTTAGATATTCTCATAACTATGCTCAATTTTGTCAACTGCTCAACAGCAATTTGTTCACACACCGTAGAATACTTATGCTCTTGAGAGAAGCCACTAGTGAAACCTATGGCCCCCGGGTCTATTCTCATCATATCAATCTCCATCACTTTAATCTTGCTTTGCTTTTTTACTTTGCCTTTTACTTTTTACTTTGCATCTCTATACCAAAAATAACAAAAACATTATCTATCAGTTCTCACTCTCGTAAGTGACCATGAAGGGATTGACAACCCCTAATCGCGTTGGTTGCGAGTTGCTATCGTTTTGTGCAGGTACGAGGGACTTGAGCGTGGCCTCCTAATGGATTGATACCTTGGTTCTCAAAAACTGAGGGAAATACTTATGCTACTCTGCTGCATCATCCTCTCCTCTTCGGGGAAAACCAACGCAAGCTCAAGAGGTAGCAAGAAGAATTTATGGCGCCGTTGTCGGGGAGTCTACGCAAAAAGTCAACATACCAAGTACCCATCACAATCCCTATCTCTCGCATTACATTAGTTGCCATTTGCCTCTCGTTTTCCTCCCCCCCCACTTCACCCTTGTCGTTTTATTTGCCCTCTCCTTCTCCTTCTCCTTCTTCTTTTTCCGTTTGCCTTCCCGTTGCCATGAACGAATCAAAAAGAATAAAGGGTCCTTTCCAGGGTCTTGGTACTTTGGATGACCCCTCTATCCTCTCTAAGCTCAAAAATAATGATGCTACTGAAAGACCCACCGGGGTCACCCATGAGAGTTTAAATGATCTTGATGAAGATGACTCTGGAATTTTTTGTTATTTAATTGATGAGTCTTTAAAGGATGCTTGGGATAGGTTATTGAGGATTAGGGCTAGCTACATACCACAATATAAAATTGCGGTTTACTTAAAGGGTTTCTATATTGGTTTACCTGCTTCTTTCAAACAAGTGCTAGATTCTATTTTTGAAGAGGGTTTTCTTGAAGGGGATGCTATAGATACCTATGAAAGAATGAAAACTCTATTTGGCAACCCCATGAATGATAAGGTTGAATCTACCACCCTCTTATGCTTTTATCAAAATGAAATTATCAAAGAGATGAAATCTAGTTTAGATGCAAATTTCCGTAATGTGCTTAATCTTAGTTCATCCATTAATGGCCATGTGCTTTCCCAAAATAGGAGAATGAATGCCATAGAAAAGAAATTTTCTCTTTTCTTTCCTACTACCAAAGATGGCAATACCTAAATCTGTCCTCGCTTTTATGCCTAGCTAGAGGCGTTAAACGATAGCGCTTGTTGGGAGGCAACCCAATTTTATTTTGAGTTTTTTGTTTTTGCTTATGTTTAGGAATAAATAATCCATATACCTTCTGTTTATATGTGGTTTTGTCTTTTAATTAGTGTTTGTGCCAAGCTAGACCTATTGGATCTTCTTGGATGATAGTTATTTGATCTTTGCTATAATTTCCAGAAACTCTGCGCTTAGTGCCCGAATTATTAAAAATCACCAGAACGTGATAAAATTCTGATTCCAATTGATTATGATCAATAATCAAATTGTCTAGGTCTTCTAATTTTGGTATATTTGTTGGAGTTCCAGAAGTTTGTGTTAGTTACAGATTACTACAGACTGTTCTGTTTTTGACAGATTCTGTTTTTCGCGTGTTGTTTGCTTATTTTGATGAATCTATGGCTAGTATTGGAGGGTATGATCCATAGAGAACTTGGAATACAGTAGGTTTAAAACCAATATAAATAAAGAATGAGTTCATTAGAGTACCTTGAAGTGGTTTTATGTTTTCTTTCTCTAACAGAGCTCACGAGATTTCTATTGAGTTTTGTGTTGTGAAGTTTTCAAGTTTTGGGTGAAATATTTTGATGGATTATGGAATAAGGAGTGGAAAGAGCCTAAGATTGGGGATGCCCATGTCACCCCAAATATAATCCAAGGACACCAAAAAGTCAAAGCTTGGGGATGCCCCGGAAGGCATCCCCTCCTTCGTCTACTTCCATCAGTATTTTACTTGGAGCTATATTTTTATTCACCAACATGATATGTGTTTTGCTTGGAGCGTCTTGTATTATTTGTGTCTTTGTTTGTTAGTGTGACACAATAATCCTTTCTGTACGCACCTTTGAGAGAGCCATCTATGAATTAAAATTTGTTAGAATACTCTTTGTGCTTCACTTATATCTTTTGAGCTAGGCAGTCTTTGCTCTATGTGCTTCACTTATATCTTGTGAGCGTGATAATTTTGCTCTATGTGCTTCACTTAGATTTTTTAGAGCACGGTGGTGGACTTTTTTTAAAGAAACTATTGATCTCTCATGCTTCACTTAGATCATTTTGAGAGTCTTAATAGCATGGTAAATTGCTTAATATTAATATGCTTGGTATCCATGATTTGTGAAATTTTCTTTTGAGTGCGTTGAATACTAAGAATAGATTGAAGCATGATAATTGTTTTGAGAAATGGAGGTGATAATATTAGAGTCATGCTAGTGGAAGTAGTTGTGAATCTAAAGAATACTTGCGTTGAAGTTTGTGATTCCCGTAGCATGTACGTATGGTGAACCGTTATGTAACGAAGTCAGAGCATGAGGTGTTTATTGATTGTCCTCCTTATGAGTGGCGGGCGGGGACGAGCGATGGTCTTTTCCTACCAATCTATCCCCCTAGGAGCATGCGCGTAATACTTTGCTTTGATAACTTCTAGATTTTTGCAATAAGTATATGAGTTCTTTATGACTAATGTTGAGTCCATGGATTATACGCACTTTTTCCCATCCTTCCACCATTGCTAGCCTCTCTAATGTCGTGCACTTTTCGCCGGTATCATACACCCACCATATATATTCCTCAAAACAGCCACCATACGTACCTATCATGGCATTTCCATAGCCATTCCGAGATATATTGCCATGCAACTTTCCACTGTTCCGTTTATTATGACACGCTTCATCATTGTCATATTGATAGCATGATCATGTAGTTGACATCGTATTTGTGGCAAAGCCACCATTCATAATTCTTTCATACATGTCAGTCTTGATTCATTGCATATCCCGGTACACCGCCAGAGGCAATCATATAGAGTCATATCTTGTTCTAAGTATCGAGTTGTAACTATTGAGTTGTAATAAAAATAAAAGTGTGATGATCATCATTTTTAGAGCATTGTCCCAAGTGAGGAAAGAATGATGGAGACTATGATTCCCCCACAAGTCGGGATGAGACTCCGGACGAAAAATAAAAAAAGAGGCCATTAAAAAAAAGAGAAAAGGCCCAAATAAAAAAATAAAAAATGAGAGAAAAAGAGAGAAGGGACAATGCTACTATCCTTTTACCACACTTGTGCTTCAAAGTAGCACCAAGATCTTCATGATAGAGAGTCTCCTATGATATCACTTTCATATACTAGTGGGAATTTTTCATTATAGAACTTGACTTGTATATTCCAATGATGGGCTTCCTCAAAATGCCCTAGGTCTTCGTGAGCAAGCGATTTGGATGCACACCCACTTAGTTTCTTTTGTTGAGCTTTTATATACTTATAGCTCTAGTGCATCCGTTTCATGGCAATCGCTACACACTCACATTGATATCTATTAATGGGCATCTCCATAGCCCGTTGATAAGCCTAGTTGATGTGAGACTATCTTCCCCTGCTTTTGTCATCTCCACAACCACCGTTCTATTCCACATATAGTGCTATATCCGTGGCTCACGCTCATGTATTGCGTTAAGGTTGAAAAAGTTTTGAAAATGTTAAAGTATGAAACAATTGCTTGGCTTGTCATCGGGGTTGTGCATGATTTAAATACTTTGTGTGGTGAAGATGGAGCATAGCCAGACTATATGAATTTGTAGGGATAACTTTCTTTGGCCATGTTATTTTGAGAATACATAATTGCTTTATTAGTATGCTTGAAGTATTATTATTTTTTATGTCAATATGAACTTTTTTCTCGAATATTTCGAATCTAAATATTCATACCACAATTAAGAAGTTTTACATTGAAATTATGCCAAGTAGCACTCCGCATCAAAAATTCTCTTTTTATCATTTACCTACTCGAGGACGAGCAGGAATTAAGCTTGGGGATGCCTGATACGTCTCCAACTTATCTATAATTTTTGATTGCTCCATGCTATATTATCTACTGTTTTGGACTATATTGGGCTTTATTTTCCACTTTTATATTATTTTTGGGACTAACCTATTAACCGGAAGCCCAACCCAGAATTGCTGTTTTTTTTGCCTATTTCAGTGTTTCGGAGAAACAGAATATCAAACGGAATAAAATCTTCGGGAACGTGATTCTCTCACTAAACGTGATCCAGAGGACTTGGACCCTACGCCAAGGCACCGAAGAGGCGATCACGAGGGTGGGGGCGCCCCCCTAGGGCGCGCCCCCTGCCTCGTGGGCCCCTCGAAGCTCCACCGACGTACTCCTTCCTCCTATATATACGTACGTACCCCCAAACGATCAGAACAGGAGCCAAAAACCTAATTCCACCACCGCAACCTTCTGTATCCATGAGATCCCATATTGGGGCCTATTCCGGAGCTCCGCCGGAGAGGGCCGTCATCACGGAGGGCTTCTACATCATCATAGCCTCTCCGATGAAGTGTGAGTAGTTTATCTCAGACCTTTGGGTCCATAGTCAGTAGCTAGATGGCTTCTTCTCTCTTTTTGGATCTCAATACAAAGTTCTCCCCCTCTCTTGTGGAGATCTATTCGATGTAATCTTCTTTTTGCGGTGTGTTTGTTAAGACCGATGAATTGTGGGTTTATGATCAAGTCTATCTTTGAATAATATTTGAATCTTCTCTGAATGCTTTTATGTATGATTGGTTATCTTTGCAAGTCTCTTCGAATTATCAGTTTGGTTTGGCCTATTAGATTGGTTTTTCTTGCCATGGGAGAAGTGCTTAGCTTTGGGTTCGATCTTGCTGTGTCCGTTCCCAGTGACAGAAGGGGCAGCAAGGCACGTATTGCATCGTGCCATCGAGGATAACAAGATGGGGTTTATTTCATATTGCATGAATTTATCTCTCTACATCATGTCATCTTGCTTAAAGCGTTACTCTGTTTCTAACTTAATACTCTAGATGCATGCTGGATAGCGGTCGATGAGTGGAGTAATAGTAGTAGATGCACGCAGGAGTCGGTCTACTTGTCACGGATATGATGCCTATATACATGATCATACCTTAGGTATTCTCATAACTATGCTCAATTCTTTGAATTGCTCAACAGTAATTTGTTCACCCACCGTAGAATACTTATGCTCTTGAGAGAAGCCACTAGTGAAACCTATAGCCCCCGGGTCTATTCTCATCATATCAATCTCCATCACTTTAATCTTGCTTTGCTTTTTTACTTTGCCTTTTACTTTTTACTTTGCCTCTCTATACCAAAAATACCAAAAACATTATCTATCAGTTCTCACTCTCGTAAGTGACCGTGAAGGGATTAACAACCCCTAATCGCGTTGGTTGCGAGTTGCTGTTGTTTTGTGCAGTTACGAGGGACTTGAGCGTGGCCTCCTACTGGATTGATACCTTGGTTATAAAAAACTTAGGGAAATACTTACGCTACTCTCCTGCATCATCCTCTCCTCTTCGGGGAAAACCAACGCAAGCTCAAGAGGTAGCATTCAGCCCCTCCATAAACTTCTCCTGCTTCGCGGCATCTGTGGCCACATCATCTGGGGCATAGCATGCTAACTTGTTGAACTCATCCACGTACTGCGCCACGGTATGATTTCCCTGGCCTAAGTTGCGGAACTCACGTTTCTTCATACTCATAGCTCCAGCTGAGACATGTGCAGTGCAGAAAGCCTGTTGAGACTGAGCCCAAGTGACATTTTCCACAGGGAAAGTGGCGGTGTAATTCTCCCACCATGAGGCTGCGGGTCCATCCAGTTGATGTGCAGCAAAGTGCACCTTCTCTGCATCTGTGCAACCTACGGTGGTCAACTCCCTTCCAATCTTGCAGAGCCAATCATCAGCAACAATCTGCTCAGTGCTACTAGAGAACACCGGCGGATTCAACCTTAGGAAACGGGCTAAGTTGTCAACTGGGGGTGGTGGCGATGGATTGTTGTTGTTGTTGTTGTTGTTGTTGTTGTTGTTGTTGTTGTTGTTGTTGTTGTTGTTGTTGTTGTTGTTGTTGTTGTTGTTGTTGTTGTTGTTGTTGTTGTTGTTGTTGTTGTTGTTGTTGTTGTTGTTGTTGTTGTTGTTGTTGTTGTTGTTGTTGTTGTTGTTGTTGTTGTTGTTGTTGTTGTTGTTGTTGTTGTTGTTGTTGTTGTTGTTGTTGTTGTTGTTGTTGTTGTTGTTGTTGTTGTTGTTGTTGTTGTTGTTGTTGTTGTTGTTGTTGTTGTTGTTGTTGTTGTTGTTGTTGTTGTTGTTGTTGTTGTTGTTGTTGTTGTTGTTGTTGTTGTTGTTGTTGTTGTTGTTGTTGTTGTTGTTGTTGTTGTTGTTGTTGTTGTTGTTGTTGTTGTTGTTGTTGTTGTTGTTGTTGTTGTTGTTGTTGTTGTTGTTGTTGTTGTTGTTGTTGTTGTTGTTGTTGTTGTTGTCCGGCGGGAACACGAATCCGGGGTCACGTCTCGGAGGCATCTGATAGGTTTAGAGGGGTGAGAACAGAATAGAGTGAGGTCTAAAGAGAGATTTCACTACCCATATGCACATGAGACAAACACATTCATTTCACACCACTCAATTCAAACAAGATACATACAATTGAGCTAAGCTATCGTTACAAAAACTCACGGACTATTTCTATATACATGGTAGAACTTCTAAGGGTATTATGGTGGTCGACTAGAAATTTTGATCGGTGGAAGACAATATCTGCTCCGGCTTTGTCTTCATAATCATCATCGCTGTCGGGGTCGGAGTCTGTGTCGTCTAGTATGATGTAATCTTCTGAACGAATGTCCACTCCAGGTTCGGGATCCCCCATGAATATTCCTAGCTTCCTTTTCAGGTCTTCATTCTTCTCCAGTAGTACAACAATTTCTTCTTCATATCCATCGCGTGTAGACTTGAGTTCCTCTTATATCCATCAGAACAGGAGCCAAAAACCTAATTCCACCACCGCAACCTTCTGTATCCACGAGATCCCATATTGGGGCCTATTCCGGAGCTCCGCCGGAGAGGGCCATCATCACGGAGGGCTTCTACATCATCATAGCCTCACCGGTGAAGTGTGAGTAGTTTATCTCAGACCTTCGGGTCCATAGTCAGTAGCTAGATGGCTTCTTCTCTCTTTTTGGATCTCAATACAAAGTTCTCCCCCTCTCTTGTGGAGATCTATTCGATGTAATCTTCTTTTTGCGGTGTGTTTGTTAAGACCGATGAATTGTGGGTTTATGATCAAGTCTATCTTTGAATAATATTTGAATCTTCTCTGAATGCTTTTATGTATGATTGGTTATCTTTGCAAGTCTCTTCGAATTATCAGTTTGGTTTGGCCTATTAGATTGGTTTTTCTTGCCATGGGAGAAGTGCTTAGCTTTGGGTTCGATCTTGCTGTGTCCGTTCCCAGTGACAGAAGGGGCAGCAAGGCACGTATTGCATCGTGCCATCGAGGATAACAAGATGGGGTTTATTTCATATTGCATGAATTTATCTCTCTACATCATGTCATCTTGCTTAAAGCGTTACTCTGTTTCTAACTTAATACTCTAGATGCATGCTGGATAGCGGTCGATGAGTGGAGTAATAGTAGTAGATGCACGCAGGAGTCGGTCTACTTGTCACGGATATGATGCCTATATACATGATCATACCTTAGGTATTCTCATAACTATGCTCAATTCTTTGAATTGCTCAACAGTAATTTGTTCACCCACCGTAGAATACTTATGCTCTTGAGAGAAGCCACTAGTGAAACCTATAGCCCCCGGGTCTATTCTCATCATATCAATCTCCATCACTTTAATCTTGCTTTGCTTTTTTACTTTCTTTTACTTTTTACTTTGCATCTCTATACCAAAAATACCAAAAACATTATCTATCAGTTCTCACTCTCGTAAGTGACCGTGAAGGGATTAACAACCCCTAATCGCGTTGGTTGCGAGTTGCTGTTGTTTTGTGCAGTTACGAGGGACTTGAGCGTGGCCTCCTACTGGATTGATACCTTGGTTCTAAAAAACTTAGGGAAATACTTACGCTACTCTCCTGCATCATCCTCTCCTCTTCGGGGAAAACCAACGCAAGCTCAAGAGGTAGCATTCAGCCCCTCCATAAACTTCTCCTGCTTCGCGGCATCTGTGCCCACATCATCTGGGGCATAGCATGCTAACTTGTTGAACTCATCCACGTACTGCGCCACGGTATGATTTCCCTGGCCTAAGTTGCGGAACTCACGTTTCTTCATACTCATAGCTCCAGCTGAGACATGTGCAGTGCAGAAAGCCTGTTGAGACTGAGCCCAAGTGACATTTTCCACAGGGAAAGTGGCGGTGTAATTCTCCCACCATGAGGCTGCGGGTCCATCCAGTTGATGTGCAGCAAAGTGCACCTTCTTTGCATCTGTGCAACCTACGGTGGTCAACTCCCTTCCAATCTTGCAGAGCCAATCATCAGCAACAATCTGCTCAGTGCTACTAGAGAACACCGGCGGATTCAACCTTAGGAAACGGGCTAAGTTGTCAACTGGGGGTGGTGGCGATGGATTGTTGTTGTTGTTGTTGTTGTTGTTGTTGTTGTTGTTGTTGTTGTTGTTGTTGTTGTTGTTGTTGTTGTTGTTGTTGTTGTTGTTGTTGTTGTTGTTGTTGTTGTTGTTGTTGTTGTTGTTGTTGCCTTGGTTCCGGACTAGCAACTGCATCAAGGCATCCTGCTGTTGGATCAACTGAGTGAGCTCCGTCGGGAACACGAATCCGGGGTCACGTCTCGGAGGCATCTGATAGGTTTAGAGGGGTGAGAACAGAATAGAGTGAGGTCTAAAGAGAGATTTCACTACCCATATGCACATGAGACAAACACATTCATTTCACACCACTCAATTCAAACAAGATACATACAATTGAGCTAAGCTATCATTACAAAAACTCGCGGACTATTGCTATATACATGGTAGAACTTCTAAGGGTATTATGGTGGTCGGCTAGAAATTTTGATCGGTGGAAGACAATATCTGCTCCGGCTTTGTCTTCATAATCATCATCGCTGTCGGGGTCGGAGTCTGTGTCGTCTAGTATGATGTAATCTTCTGAACGAATGTCCACTCCAGGTTCGGTATCCCCCATGAATATTCCTAGCTTCCTTTTCAGGTCTTCATTCTTCTCCAGTAGTACAACAATTTCTTCTTCATATCCATCGCGTGTAGACTTGAGTTCCTCTTATAGCTCCATGTTCTGGGTCATCACCTTCTTCATGTCTATCATGTTGGCGCACATCTGGTTCTTGTAGCATCGAATATGTTGATTCAACTCATGTATGTAGGCTGCAATGGACTTATCCTTCCTGGTACAAATCATCTCCCATTTCTCATCTCTACGCCCACATATTTGGTAGATGGTGGCCTTAAGATCCTTGTTGTACACCTCGCTGATGCGTCCAATGGCGATGTGGGCGGCCATGCTTTTTCCTAAACTCCATGTTGGTGCATCAAAGGAAAACTCGATGGGCTCGGTAACTGGTGTAAAAGTCCTTCCTGGAACACGAACTTGAATCGTCCAGCGCTCCTCTTCTGGTAAAGTGGCGGTGTAGGTTCCTGTGAAGCTTGGTATGCCGATGTTCAGGTACCTAGTGACTTCCTTCAAGTGTCGTCCGAAAGGGGTGTCATCATCCGGTTGGGCGAACTTGTTCCTTGGGTCCGCCATCTATAAAGTAGAAATGGAGAAGATTTTAGAAATGAGTAGAGAAGAGTATCCTGTGGCTTTTCCTAGTGGCCGCGTCCTACAATCAGCGTGTGCTCTAATACCATCTTGTAGCGACCCGATCCTAATGGACCGTAGTCTCTGTGCTTAACTGTCATCCCTGGATCGGTGTTGCTGACACACACAGTACTCGAGGATTTATTGCAGAGTTCAATCAAACATTTATTGCATCGAGAGTCTCAAAAACAGAAATTATTACAATAATATGGTTGAAGGCCATCTAAATAAGATAATTGCAGAAGCTTGGAAGATAAACGAGTCCAATCGAACTCCATGGCAAAACTGAGTGTACGACAACGACCTATTGCACCTTACTCTTCGCCTGAAAATTCTGCAACATGATACGTTGTAGCCGTGTAGGTCAGCACATGGAATATACTGGGAAGATAAAACTATAGAGCAATGAACAGATAACAGCTATCACTACATTCATATTTGGTTGGTGGAGGCTCTATGGTTATCATTTGCATAAAGCTAATTTTTCCCTACAACAAAGGAATATATTTTATTTAACTACAGAGTTTTAAGACATTATTGAGAAGGTACCCCCAACTCAATCCCAAAATAATATTAATAACCCAACAAATTATTAGGTAAAGTGATGAGATCAAACAACAATTCAAGCACCAGATACTAAAGATGTCCATAACCGGGGACACGGCTAACAATGATTAGTTTGTACACTCTACAGAGGTTCACTTTCCCCCACAAGACTCGATCTCCTCCGTTGTATTTCTCGCACTGCATGATGTTTGAGAAACGGATGACCGAGACACAGTCTTTCCGAAGAGGTCCCATTAACTGATAGATAGGCTGGTACACCTACAATCCCCTACATCTGCTAGCCCATCATGGAAAGGATTCCCACAACTTACTCAACTATGCAGAGCCCATAATGGCTTGTGGCTGCACACGGAAGTTTCTAGCATGAATAATCTTATGATCCCTTTGAGCCTGGGTGGCATTCCATAGGATGATCACACAGGTACCCCGGGATCTCCTAGGACAGCACTAGAATTCCCCAAGTGCCCGCAACCAATCCACCCAAATGTGTATTAAAGTAGCCACCTTAAGTTTCCCTTAGTAAATACAACTCTCACATCTTTCATGAATCTCACAACCAGTCCACGTCTACGAGCATAGCAAAGTAGTATAAGCATAACGTATAATAACTAGGATTTGTTAAAAAGACAATGGGTTCCTACCTCATCAACTACTTCCCAATACCCACATGTTATCAAATCCTAATCATGCAATGTTTGAGGTTTTAATCTAATGCATAAAAACTGGGTAATAAAGGTATATGATCAAAGTGTTACTTGCCTTGCTGACGATCGGAAAACCCTAGAGATTCGTAGTAGCAAGCCTCGCACTCTGGAAACTCTATTATGAACAAACAATAGCATACATAAGCACTCAAGCATAAGATGCAAAGGTAAAACCCAAAAGAAAAGATCTAAACAGAAAGTTCAAGTGAAGAGTTTCGATTTGCAAAAAGAATCAATCGAATCGGAGTTACGAAACACAAACTATGATAAAAAAGAAGTTCAAATTCAAATCTACTTGAAACCAAATTTTAAATCTTCAAAATCATGTTCAAGTTGTTTATCTGGATAGAGGGAATCGTAACGAAGAAATTGGCGTTGGGTTCGTTGGATTTGGTTAAACGAGCAAAAAGTTGTGAGGGCTTAAAGATCAGGGACTAATATGTAAGAAAACTATTCATGAATACGTCCCTGGCTGAAAATAAATCGAAAATGAAAAATCTATCGGGCGAACGTCCGCTAACAGAGACTAACGAACTAAAATGTTCGTTAACATAACTAATCGCGTGAACGTACTCTAAATAACTTAACCTAGTAAATAAAGTGATCTAAACAATAAACCGAAGTAGAAAAACCGGGTGGGTTTTAGCGGTTTATACCGGTTTAAGGAAATAAACTGGCGGCGGCGGTGACTACTCCGGTGAGGCGAGGCGAGGCAGCGCAGCGGCGGTGGCTAGCGCGCGGCGACGCGGGGAGGCAAGAGGCGGTGCGGGGCGATGGAGCGAGACGGCGGCGCGGCAGCAGCGGCAACGACGACGGCTTGAGGCGGCGGGGCGACTTGAGGAGGAGAGGAGGGGTCGATGGCTATATAAAGGGGGGAGTGGCCGGCTTTGGCGAGGGGCCACGGGGGCAGGGCGGAGTCTGGCGAGGACACGGCGGCAACGTGGGGAACGCGGTTGGCGGTGCTGGGCCGGCCCAGTCAACGCGAGGAAAACTTTTTTTAATTTCGCCTTAGAAAATAAATTCAAAATAAAATAAAATTCCTAAAATTCGAAAGTTAATTTCCGCGGTCCTTTCCTAATATTTAGGACAACGTGAACATTTTTTTGGGTTAAAATGCAATTCTTAAAAATGCAATTTTCCCCTAATTAAACCAAATAAAATTCAAATAAAATATATTTTTATTCAAAATTAAATTTCCATTATTTCCCCGCTGTTTTGAGGAAGTCATATTATCTTCTCTCATTATTTGAAATAATTGGAAAAATAATTTCAAATAAAAATCACTTTGATCCAAAATACCAATTTTGAAAACTAAAAATTGGAATTTTATGAAACCTCCAACTCTCTCAAATGGTCCTTTAGTTGCTTAAGGTCTATAGGATCAAAATGTCCAAATAAAACCAATTTCATAAATGCAAAAATCATGGATGCATATGATGACCTAATGATTAACATCCAAATTGAAAATTGGGATGTTACAAAAATATGGTTGTAGAAATTTTAATGTTACTAGATTACCTCTCGTTGTGTTGAGATTGTCAATGTTTTATTCCTATCCTTTGCATATGCTAGATATTTCTTGTCATCCTTTGCATATGCTAGATATTTCTTGTCATCCTTTGCATATGCTAGATATTTCTTGTCTTGATAATTTGTTTTCCTATAAAATTCCTATGCATAGGAATTTTGTTAGACTTAAATGTGTTTGTCACATGTTTCATGATGCTCTCTTTGTGTTTCAATTATTATCTTTCGTGTGAGCATCGTTGAAATCTTATGCCTAGCTAGGTGCGTAAAACTTTAGCGCTTGTTTGGAGGCAACCCAATGAATAAAATTTACTTTTGCCTTTTGCTTTCTGTTCTTGAGTGTTAGCACAATTATGCTACTGTTATGGTTGTGTTTTTTGTGTTTTAATTAGTTTTTGTGCCAAGTAAAGCCTTTAGGATCTTATTGGGTGATAGTTGTTTGATCTTGCTGAAAAACAGAAAGTTTTACGCTCACGAAAACAATTCTTATTTTTTACCAGAGCATGCTAAAATACCAATTTTTCCTGCAATAGATTAATATACAAATTTCTCAGGTCATCTTAATTTTTCAGAATTTATTGAGTTCTACAAGTTCCCGAAATAGTCAGATTGCTACAGACTGTTCTATTTTGATAGATTCTGTTTTCTTTGCGTTGTGTGCTTATTTTGATGGCTCTATGGTTTTCTTTGATGAGTTTTTGCCATACAAAAGTTGGAATACAGTAGATATAATGCAAAAATAAAATATGAATTATTTTGGCACAGTACTTATAGTAGTGATTTGCTTTCTTACACTAACGGATCTCAAGAAGGTTTTGTTGAGTTTTGTGTGATTGAAATTTTCAAGTTTTGGGTTATCTTATGATGGATGAAGGAATAAGGAGTAGAAGAGCCTAAGCTTCGGGATACCCCGGCATCCCAAGCTATTATCCAAAAATGAGCAACCAACTAAGATTGGTGATGCCCCCGAGTGGCATCCCCTCTTTCTTCTAACGACAATCAGTATTTTACTCCAAGCTATATTTTTATTCGTCACTTACTATGTATTTTTCTTGGAGCGTCTTGTATGATATGAGTCTTTGCTTGTTTTATTTTGTGTTTTAAGTCTTGATCCCTTGCTGGACACACCTATTTGGGAGAGCCAAAATTATGTCATGACTTGTTAGAATTGCTCTCTAGGCTTCACTTAAATTTTTTATGAGTTATGGACTTGCTCTAGTGCTTCACTTATATCTTTTTGTGCACGGTGTGCTTTAGTATTTTTGAACAAATTCTCTCTTGCTTCACTTAGATTTATTTGAGAGTTAGTAAAAAATTCAAGAAATTCTCTCTTGCTTCACTTAAATCAATTTGAGAGAAAGAAAAAATTTATGCTCATGATCTTCACTTATATTTGTTTGAGCTTATGAAAAGCAACACATGAAAATTAGTCCCAAAGTGATAGATATCCAAGAAGGATATAATAAAAACTTTCATGAAGATCATTGGACAAAATAAACTTGATTCTTAGTAATAGTTTTGAGATACGATGATGTGATATATGAGTTATGTTGATGAGTAATTGTGCTTTAGTAAGAATATTGGTGTTAAGGTTTGTGATTCCCTATGCAAGCACGAAAGTCAATAATTATGTAATGAAATTATATCCTACTTGTGGTGCATTATTTGGTGTTAATTATGCTTAATGCTCGCTTATGAGATTATTCGTTTCTCGGTTGGTCGCTTCTCAATCTTTTGCTAGCCTTCATTTTTCACTAAGTATGATCTCTACTTGTGCATCCAAAATCCGTTAATCCAGTTTTGCCACATGAGTCCACTATATCTACCTATATGTGGTATTCTTTTGCTGTTCTAAGCAACTTTGTATGTGCCATATCTAATTTTCAAAATAAACTTCTCTTTTGTGTGTTTGTTTCGCTCGCAGAGCGGTGAGGAGTGGCTAATATTTTCCATGCTAGATGTGCTATTCTCAAGATGAGTGTTTATTCACTTGTCATTGCACGAGAGTAAGGCAAAGGTGTTAGGGATGCCCAGTCCTAAAATGAAAAATGAATTTACTTTATGTTGTCAAATAATAAATTCCTTGGAAAGTGTTGGTATGGAAGGCACTCGTGGATACGGTTAGCCATGGAAAGTGAAAGTATGGTTGAAAAAGGAATAAACTTTATTTTCTGTTTGGGAACCGCCTATGATATATCTAGCATGGAAAGTGTTGGGAACTCTAAGTCGTTTTCGTTGGTGGGATGGATATACCACCCAAAATATTTTTATCTTTAAGTTTTTCGCTTTGAGCTCTGGCACCTCTACAAATCCCTACTTCCCTCTACGAAGGGCCTTTCTTTTACTTTATGCAATTTTTATTTTTGAATTTGAGTCTCCATCTTCTCGTATAAAAGCACCAACTAGGAGGCAATATGATCATACTTGATATTTGGTGTAGCTAATATGCGAGTGTGTTTCATGAATGGATCAATGATTGAGCATGATGGGCTAGGGATAACTTATTTTAGCGTTGATATTTTGAAAGACATGGTTGCTTGTTGATATGCTTGAGTATTTAAATTATCATGTCAAAATTAGACTGTTGCTTTGAACAATATGAAAGTACAAATGTCCATGCTATAAAGAAATAATATGATATGACATGATAGGCAGCATTCCACATCAAAAATTCTGTTTTTATCACTTCCCTACTCGAGGACGAGTAGGAGTTAAGCTTGGGGATGCTGATATGTCTCCAATGTATCTATAATTTTTTTATTGTTCCATGTTGTTATATTATCAATCTTGGATGTTTTATAATCATTTTATAGTCATTTTATATCATTTTACATCATTTTTTGGTACTAACCTATTGACATAGTGCCAAGTGCCAGTTGATGTTTTCTGCATGTTTTTTACATCGCAGGAAATCAATACCAAATGGAGTCCAAATGCAATGAAACTTTACGGAGATTTTTTTTGGACCAGGAGACACATAATGGGCCCTGGCTGCGCCTGGGGGTGCTCCGAGGAGAGCACAACCCACCAGGGCGCGCCAGGAGGCCCAGGCGCGCCCTAGTGGGTTGTGCCCACCTCGGGTGTTGTCGGTGTCCAAACCGGCGGATCTCGGGTAGGGGGTCCCGAACTGTGCGTCTAAGGTCGATGGTAACAGGAGACGGGGGACACGATGTTTACTCAGGTTCAGGCCCTCTTGATGGAGGTAATACCCTACTTCCTGCTTGATTGATCTTAATGAATATGAGGATTACAAGAGTTGGTCTACCACGAGATCGTAATGGCTAAACCCTAGATGTCTAGCCTGTGTGATTGTGATTGTCTCTACGGACTAAACCCTCTGGTTTATATAGACATGGAGGGGCCTAGGGTTGTACAGAGTCGGTTTACAAAGGAAGGAATATACATATCCGAACGCCAAGCTTGCCATCCACGCAAAGGAGAGTCCCATCCGAACACGGGAAGAAGTCTTTTGTCTTTTATCTTCGTAGCCCATTAGTCCGGCCCATGTTACATAGTCTGGACGCCCGAGGACCCCTTAATCCAGGACTCCCTCAGGTACCCCCCCCCGGACCGCCTCTTTGCTCTATAAATACCCCAATATTCCAAAAACCCTAGCAACATCGACGAAATATTCATCCAACCGCCACAGAATCCAGAACCACCAGATCCAATCTAGACACCATATCGGATGGGGCTCACCACCTCCATTGGTACCTCTCCAATGATGCGTGAGTAGTTCTTTGAAGACCTTCGGGTCCATAGTTAGTAGCTAGATGGCTTCCTCTCTCTCGCTGAATTATCAATACAATGGTCTCTTGGAGATCCATATGATGTAACTCTTTCGCGGTGTGTTTGTTGGGATCGATGAACTTTGAGTTTATGATCAGATCTATCTTTTTATATCCATGAAAGTTATTTGAGTTTCTTTGATCTCTTATATGCATGATTGCTTATAGCCTCGTATTTCTTCACCGATATTTGGGTTTTGTTTGGACAACTTGATCTATTTATCTTGCAATGGGAAGATGTGCTTTCTACTGGGTTCGATCTTATGGTGCTTGATCCCAGTGAAAGAAGGGTAACCGACACGTATGTATCATTGCTACTAAGGATAAAACGATGGGGTCTATCTCTACATAGATAGATCTTGTCTACATCATGTCATCATTCTTATTGCATTACTCCATTTTTCCATGAACTTAATACACTAGATGCATGTTGGATAGAGGTCGATGTGTGGAGTAATAGTAGTAGATGCAGGCAAGAGTTGGTCTACTAATCTTGGACGTGATGCCTATATAATGATCATTGCTTGGATATCATCATCAGTATTTGAAGTTCTATCAATTGCCCAACAGTAATTTCTTCACCCACCGTTTGCTATTTTTCTCGAGAGAAGCCACTAGTGAAACCTACGGCCCCCGGGTCTCTTGTTTTGCCATCTATAGTTTTGGCAACTTTTTTAAGGGTTTTCTTGAACCCAGGAGGCTCTTTACGCTTCCCTAAATTCTCAGAAAAGAAACCATCTTTAGATCCAAAATATCCAATCGCTTGTTGCAGATAGTAATCAAGGTGTTCATGTGATTGATACTACCATTGAGGTGTTTGAGGGGTTCATTATATTTTTGTAATTCAACCATATGCTTATGCAAATCACCAAGTTTTTCCAACATTTGAACTCCTTCTGGGGTGAAAGAAAATCCCTTCTTTTGAGGTGCAACCCCTAGAATTCCTTCCAAAATTTCATAAGCAGCATTAGCATCAAGTTCGATAAAATTTCCTTTAGCGGCAAAATCTAGGAGTTGTCTATGATGCAAAGCCAATCCTATGTAAAAGTTACGAAGCAAGATCTTAGCATCACCCTTTAAATTGCAAATATGATAGGATTCCATAAGCCAATACCAAGCATCTTTCAAATTTTCTCCTTGTCTTTGCTTGAAGTATAGAACTTCAAAATCTGGTGACCAAGGAGGAGTAGACACGGTAGCCATCGGGACAAGGAAGCCAGAATAGGGCGAAAGAAAAAGAGGGTGAATAAAACGACAATTTTTTTCTGAAGTGGGCGAGAGTAAAACGAGAGGCAAATGGCAAATAATGTAAATTGCAAGGAAATGAGATTTGTGATTAGGAACCTGGTAGATGTTGATGATGTTTCCCCAGCAACGGCGCCAGAAATTCCTTTTGATGTCTGCTAGACCATGTCCGTATTTCCCCAAAGAGGAAGGGATGATGCAGCAGAGCGACGGTAGGTATTTCCCTCAGTGATGAGACCAAGGTTATCGAACCAGTAGGAGAACCAAGCAACACTATGTAAACAGCACCTGCACACAAATAACAAATACTCGCAACCCGACGTGTTAAAGGGGTTGTCAATCCCTTTCGGGTAACGGCGCGAGAAATTGGCAAACGGACGTGTGAGGGTTGTAAATATTGATAGATCAAACGCTAAATAAAATAAAGTGCAAAAAGGTATTTTTTATTTTTTGTTTAATAGATTTGAAAATAAAAGCAAAGGAAAATAGATCGCAAAGGCAAATACAATACAGAAGAGACCCGGGGCCATAGATTTCACTAGTGGCTTCTCTCGAGAAAAATAGCAAACGGTGGGTGAACAAATTACTGTTGGGAAATTGATAGGACTTAAAATAATCATGACAATATCCAAGCAATGATCATTATATAGGCATCACGTCCAAGATTAGTAGACTGACTCCTGCCTGCATCTACTACTATTACTCCACACATCGACCACTATCCAGCATGCATCTAGTGTATTAAGTTCATGCAATAAGAATGATAACATGATGTAGATAAGATCTATTTATGTAGAAATAGAACCAATCTTGTTATCCTTAATGGCAACGATACATACGTGTCGGTTCCCCTTCTGTCACTAGGATCAAGCACCGTAAGATCGAACCCATCACAAAGCACCTCTTCCCATTGCAAGATAAATAGATCAAGCTGGCCAAACATATCCCAAATATCGGAGAAGAAATACGAGGCTATAAGCAATCATGCATATAAGAGATCAAAGAAGACTCAAATAACTTTCATGGATAAAAAGATAGATCTGATCATAAACTCAAAGTTCATCAGATCCCAACAAACACACCACAAAAAGAGTTACATCATATGGATATCCAAGAGACCATTGTATTGAGAATCAAACGAGAGAGAGGAAGCCATCTAGCTACTAACTACGGATCTGTAGGTCTACAAAGAACTACTCACGCATCATCGAAGAGGCACCAATGGACATGATGCACCCCTCCGTGATGGTGTCTAGATTGGATCTGGTGGTTCTAGACTTTGTGGCGGCTGGAATTGATTCTCATTGACTCCCCTAGGGTTTCTGGAATATTGGGGTATTTATAGAGCAAAGAGGCGGTCCGAGAGGCCACCGAGGTGGGCACAACCCACCAGGGCGCGCCTGGGCCTCCAGCCACGCCTAGGTGTCTTGTGGTCACGTCGGGCCCCCTCCTTGGTACTTCTTTGGCCCACTGGATGTCTTCTAGTCCAAGAAAATCCACAAAAAGTTTCGCTGCATTTGGACTCCATTTGGTATTGATTTCATGTGATGTAAAAAACATGCAGAAAACAATAAGTTGCACTGGGCACTATGTCATTAGGTTAGTACCCAAAAATGATATAAAATGACTATAAAATGATTGTAAAACATCCAATAATGATAATATAACAGCATGGAACAATAAAAAATTGTAGATACATTGTAGACGTATCAATGTTCAAGATAACATCAGCCACCCCAAGGTCCTTCGTCTCAAAGTTCTGAGATAAAAATGACTTAACCTCCTCAATCACTTTGAGGTTAGTTCCAAATATCAGTATGTCATCAACATACAAGCATAGTATAACTACTTCACCCCCACCATGGCGATAGTATACACATTTGTCAACTTCATTAACAACAAAGCCAACAGATGTCAAAGTTGTATTAGACTTCTCATGCCATTGCTTAGGTGCTTGTTTCAGGCCATATAAAGACTTCAACAACCTATGCACTTTGCCCTACTGGCCATCTATCACAAAGCCATCTGGTTGTTGCATGTAGATTTCCTCGTCTAGCTCTCCATTAACAAAAGCCTTCTTAACATCCATCTGGTGGACGGGAAGACCAAGCGAGCCCACCAACGAGAGTAATACTCGAATGGTGGCCAGTCTGGCCACAGGTGCATAAGTATCGAAGAAATCTTCCTCTTCTTCCTGGTCATAGCCCTTGGACACAAGCCTAGCCTTGTATTGTGACGCCCCCGATTCAATCGTACACTAAGCATGCACGCAAACATGTACGATCAAGGTCAGGGACTCACGGGAAGATATCACAACACAACTCTAAAACATAAATAAGTCATACAAGCATCATAATACAAGCCAGGGGCCTCTAGGGCTCGAATACAAGTGCTCGATCATAGACGAGTCAACGGAAACAACAATATCTGAGCACAGAGATAAGTTAAACAAGTTTGCCTTAAGAAGGCTAGCACAAACTGGGATACAGATCGAAAGAGGCGCAGGCCTCCTTCCTAGGATCCTCCTAACTATTCCTGGTCGTCGTCAGCGGGCTGCACGTAGTAGTAGGCACCTCCAGTGTAGTAGGAGTCGTCATCGACGGTGGCGTCTGGATCTTGGGCTCCATCGTCTAGTCGCAGCAATCGGGTAAAGAAAAGGGGGGAAAGGGGGAACAAGACTACCGTGAGTGTCGGATCACGGGTTCCGGCAGACCCTTAAGGTTCGAACTCTGGGGTGCGCGCGAAGATCGTGCCCTCTACCTCTCCGTCTCGCTGGGATCTAAGCTACTGCAAGAACAACACAAGAGACACAGGGTTTATACTAGTTCGGGCCACCGTTGTGGTGTAATACCATACTCTAGTTTGTGGTGTGTGGATTGCCTCTTGGGCTGATGATGATGAACAATACAAGGAAGAACGACCTCGCGAGGGTCTGTTCTCAGCTAGGGGATGAACTGCTAGGTGGAGTTCGATCGCCCTTCTCTCTCTCTCTGCGTGTGTGACTGTGTCCCTGTGTGTCTACCCTGGGGGTGGCTAGTCCTATTTATAGGCAAAGGCCCTGGGCCCCCTCCCAAATATTTGAGCGGGAAGGGCGCCAACAATTGGCCGATTTGAAGGAGAACATCGGGTACACTAATCCTAACTAAAGTTGGTCTTCCCCTGCCAAAGGTTCTGGTGATGACGCCGGCTCGGGCTCCACAATGACTCCCTCCTTGTCGTGGAGTTGGTCTTGGTCTCGTTGCACCGAAATGGGTGCCTTTGCTTGATCCTCTCGCCTGCGCTTGCCCCCTTCGCACCGAAGAGGAAAGGGGGGACACTGCGCGGGCTGGCACCCGCCTGGCACCTCTGGTCGTCATGGCTTGCGTCATGGGCACCTCGTGAGGTACCCCACCTTGATCTCTCCGCCTCCTCGCGAGCCAGCCTAAGGAGGCCGTGCTGGAGGAAGCTCCATGTCGTCCGCCTCGCGAGGCTTGGCCCCTCGCGAGGGTCTTGAGCCTTGTGTTGATGAACATGGGCCGCGTTGGGCCCCCACCCGAGCCATGCTGCAGGCCGCAGGCAGGCAAGTCTGGGGACCCCTGTTCCCAGAACGCCGACAGTAGCCCCCGGGCCCAAGGCGCGCATGGACTTGGCCGTGCCGAAAGGCGAAAGGGCAAGGGCGAAGCGCCGCGGGCCCTAACAGCCTGCGGCCTCGGGCACCGCGTGGCGGTTGATTGGACGTGGGTGGCACAGTTTACCCACGCTGCATTATTCTGCGCCGTGCTAGGTTGCCCCGCCGTTGTACACAGCCGCCCCTCTCCCTGTTGCCTGACCGTCTCCTGCTCTTTTTCCCTCTGAACTCAGACCCTTGCTTCCAATCCCATCTCACATCCTCTCTCTTCCGCCCGCCGCCATGGCTTCGAAGAAAGGGAAGGGGAAGAAGCTCGCGGTTCCATCCCGCCCGCTGCCGCCGGTGGTGCCTGCCGTCGGTTGCTCGATCATACTCAACCTGGAGTGCCTGGACAAGCTCAATTCGGCTCTGGCCACCGCCTTCAATGAGTGCGGGAGGACGACGGCGTGGCCTACGTGTCACCTCCCCACTGATAGGATGATCACCGAGGTCCCTCACTTTGCCGACGCCTTGTGGGTGGGCTTGGTGCCTCCCTTCTCCGATTTCTTCAACACCGTCCTTGATCATTATCAGATCCACATGATGCACATGGGTCCTGAGTCCATAGCTCTTCTTTCTGTCTTCGCTTTTGTTTGTGAGGCGATGGTAGGCATCCCCCCTTATGTTGCCCTGCTGCGCCACTTCTTCTCCTTGCATCTTGTCGACCCCACGCAATGCTCGGCATGCGTGAGCTTCGTAGCTTCGTCCGAGACCGGAGCCTCTCGTATCGACTTCAACCTTCCTCCACCTTCTGCCGAGTTCCGCGAGTGGTGGTTGTACATTGATGTCGGGGTGCCCAGCCCCCGGCTTGCGAAGCCGACATCGCCTGCTGTGCCTAATTCGGGCTGGGGCCAGCAGACGCTCGCAAGTCCCCGGCTCGCCTTCGTCTGGCATCGCTTTATGTCTTTGAAGAAGCTTGGCGTAACGGCGCCCAAAGTGGTGAAGGAGTTCCTATCACGCCGCATTGCCCCTCTCCAATGCCATTCTCGTAGAATGTGGGCCTTCAGCGGGCATGGTGATCGCATGAGGCTTCAGGGAGAGGACCTAGCGCCCGAGGTGCTGAGGAGGGTGCTCTTGGTCTTGACAGGCGATCCCAACCCCGGGGGTGTCCGGCAGGGGGGAGCCTTGCTGTACCTCTGCCACAATAAGGACGACTTCATGAGGCAGATGCCCCTTTTCGACGAGTGGGGGCTTCGCCCTGTCGGGCTCCAGGGGCCTCGCGAGAACCCCGTGGTGGTGATTTCCCTCTCAGTCGGCCTGGGTGAATCCTCCTCGAGTGGTGGCGCAGGGAGGCAGGAGACAGTGGGGGTCGAGGGAGCCGCAGACGATGCGACCGCACCTGGCGACGCTCTTGACGGGGCAGCTCACGAGGTCCGCGCTCCCGAGGCCACGGGCGAGGCGCCGCCGCCTCTGGTGCTTGAGGCCGAGGCTCCTGAGCCCCCAGCCGGGATTTCTGACGAGGCAACTGCCCGCGCGTTCCAGGCATGCGCCCTCGACGCGAGTGACCCTGGCGCTCCGTCCTCTTCGCAGGCTGGCTCCTGCGCACCTCTCCTGGGTCGTTCCGTGTGGACTTTGAGGCCCTCCGGAGAAAAAGGGAGGCCTTGGGCGACGACTTCCCCTGCCGCCTGCTGAAGCGCCGGAAGTACTTTGCCGTTGATGAGTAAGTTTTCTCCTTTTCTGTTTCTTATCCTACTTGCCGCATCCGCTGATCCTTGCCTTGCAGGCCTCTGCCTACTGAGCTCGATGAAGTCGTCGGGCCGACGCCTTCCTTGACTCCGTCTCCTCCACCACCCTTGGGTGTATCGAGCGGCACTGCCCTTGTGGTTTGGGCAGGTGACGGCGCGGACCGCCGTGTAGCGCGCGGCGACTCCCCCGCCCCTGTGATCTCCTTCCGTGGGCCTTCCCTCGACATAGGCAGCCTGCCATGGGCTCCCCGTTTGGTCGCGGGCTGCGACCGGCTGAGGCTCCTCCGGGGCCCTTCTCCTGAGGTCAGGTGGGACTCAAGTCGGTCTTCGGATGTGGCGCAGCCGTCCGTCGGGAAGGCGCCAGCCCCCAGCCCCCCGCCCGGGGCCGGAGCGATGATCCGAGGTTCTCCACGCCTGCTCGGGGGGGATGATGGCGCGGCAGACGTGCTTGAGCGCGCTCGGGAGCGCCGTGCCCGTCGCCACGAATTCCTTCGGAGGGCAAGTGGCGCCGTAGACCTGCTTGGGCAGGAGCTTGCTGAGGAAGACGCGCGCCTGGAAGCTGAGGGCTTGCGCCTGACTGTCGAGCGGCGCGAGCTGGAGGCAGCCGCTGCCCTCGCGCGTCGTCAGCGCGTCCTTGATGACGAAGAGGCGAAGGCGTCGCTGAAGGCCTCTCTGGCGGCTCGGTCTCAGGCCATTGAGGAGGCCCGGGGAGCAGACCGGTGGCGAGTAGTAGCAGAAGAACAGGCTCAGGAGCTCTTGGCCTGGTGTCGCTCGTTGGAGGAGCAAGCGGAGCGGCGCGAGGTAGCCCTTGCATCGATGGAGGTGGCTTCTGGCAACCCGGCTGAGCTTCGGAAGCGCGAGGAAGCGTTGGTGCTGGAGGCCGCCGAGCGCGCTCGCGAGTTCGAGCAGCTGGAGACGAGGGAGCGCCTGGTGACGCAGGCGGAAAACGATGTCGCCGCGCGAGAGACGCGCGTCCTGGAGGAGGTTTGCCGTCTGGTGGCAATAGCACGCCAAGGCCTCGAGCGTGAGTTCGAGGGGAAGCTGGAGATGATCCGAGTCGAAGCCGAGGGCAGAACCGCCGCCTTGAGGGTCCAGCGGGATGAGGCGATGCGACGAGCGGACGCCTCCCGGGTCGCCCTTGAGGCAGCGCAGAAAGAGCTGGCCTCCTCCCAGGCCGAGGTGCTCCGCCTACGCCAGCGTGTTGAAGCGGCTGTGGCAGTCGAGCGTCAGAATGCTGACGAGATACGCCAGCAGCAAGTCCTGGAGCACCAGCACGGCCCCATGCTCACCAAACTCCGGGATAAGGCCAACATTGCCCTGGGCAACATCTGTGAGGCTGCCGTGGGCGAGCCGCACATGATCAACTACGCTGGCAACCTGCAGTTTTTCACCATCGTGGTGACACAGCTGGAGGCACGGTCGGCCAGAGCCGATAGGTTGGTGGAGGAGAGGAGCCGCGCCTTGCTCGGGCGCGCCTTCTCCCGCGTCTTCAGCCATCTTTGAAACATGGATCCCCACTTCGACTTCGACGCCGCCATCGCCCCAGTTCCCCAAGTTGTTCGAGGCGACCTGGCTGAGTGGGTGGAGAGCAACGTAGATGCTCTCGTCCGGGCCTTCACTTCGGATGACGACGGCGTGGTCGTGGGTGCCGACGGAGGTGGCATGGTGGAAGACCCCAATGCCGCTGATGGGGGCGCAAACAATGAAGGTGAGTTCAGCGACGCCAGCGACAGCTCGGGAGACGCCTCTGAGGACGCATTGGGGGATTTGTCAGATTGACCATGTACTACCCTCGTCTTTTTACCCTGCATAGATAGAACTCAGGCGTTTGGCCCGACGATTGTGAGAGCATTTTGGGAGGGGAAGCCCCTCATGTATGAACTTGTATCTAATGTATCTGCAGTGATTAAATCGTACGCGCGTCTAACGGTAGGCTGGTTCGCCCTTGTTCCTTGCTGACTCCGGAGCTGCCTTCTGGAGGGCGTCACGTCCCGGGCGCCGGGTAGTTGAAACCTCGGGAGGCGGGGTCGTTGCCAGCAGGAAACCCCGCAGGCTTGGGCCGTCTTCGCAGGCTCCGTGCCCTTTATTGAGCGAGACGTCTTCACAGGCGTTCGCTTTCTTCACAGGCTCTGGGCCTTCTCTCGAGAGGGATGTCTTCACAGGCGTTCGCCTTCTTCACAGGCTTCGGGCCTTCTCCCGAGGGGGATGGCTTCACAGGCGTTCGCTTTCTTCACAGGCTCTGGGCCTTCTCTCGAGAGGGATGTCTTCACAGGCGTTCGCCTTCTTCACAGGCTTCGGGCCTTCTCCCGAGGGGGATGGCTTCACAGGCATTCGCCTTATTCACAGGCTCCGGGCCTTCTCCCGAGGGGGATGGCTTCACAGGCTCCGGGCCTTCTCCCGAGGGGGATGGCTTCACAGGCATTCGCCTTCTTCATAGGCTCTGGGCCTTCTCCCGAGGGGGATGGCTTCACAGGCATTCGCCTTCTTCACAGGCTCCGGGCCTTCTCCCGAGGGGGATGGCTTCACAGGCATTCGCCTTCTTCACAGGCTCCGGGCCTTCTCCCGAGGGGGATGGCTTCACAAGCATTCGCCTTCTTCACAGGCTCCGGGCCTTCTCCCGAGGGGGATGGCTTCACAGGCATTCGCCTTCTTCACAGGCTCTGGGCCTTCTCCCGAGGGGGATGGCTTCACAGGCATTCGCCTTCTTCACAGGCTCCGGGCCTTCTCCCGAGGGGGATGGCTTCACAGGCATTCGCCTTCTTCACAGGCTCCGGGCCTTCTCCCGAGGGGGATGGCTTCACAGGCATTCGCCTTCTTCACAGGCTCCGGGCCTTCTCCCGAGGGGGGTGGCTTCACAGGCATTCGCCTTCTTCACACGCTCCGGGCCTTCTCCTGAGGGGGATGGCTTCACAGGCATTCGCCTTCTTCACAGGCTCCAGGCCTTCATGAGAAAACGGTCTCCGCAGGCACCAATGGTCACCTCGCGAGGGAGCGGCAGCGGCAATCTGGGCCGTGCTTAAGCTAGGCCCGGCCCGGCTCGCGAGGGGCTCGCGAGGGGAGGCAGCTGTGATGAGATGGTGACCAGAACGCGGGAAATGATTCAAACAAGACCAAGCACCCCTTTCCCTAACACACGCAAAGCTCCCATTCGAATTCAACTTAAATCCAGCGGGGAAAAAGGTTACAACCAAAAGAAGAAGGCAATGAAAGCAACCAAAAGGTTGCGTCCGGCACCTAATGTAGTCTTCGACGTCTTCTCACCAGTGCGGAGCTAAGTGCTGTCCACTGGGCGTGGGAGGGAGCCCCAGGGCCTGAGGCCGGCACCCCTGAGACTCCGGGGCGTGTACAGCCCCACTCATTATTACGTGAGAGTGTCACGGGGCGGCTAGCTTCACAGGCACTGGGCCTTCTTGACAGGAACCGGCCTTGCTTCATATCGCCAGACGAGGGCCCCGCCTTGCGCCACACTCTAGTGCCACCAACGACGACCGGAAACCAGGACGCCACCGGTGGGGTAGAGCGGTCGCCGGCGGTTCCCCCGATGACCACGGGTCCTCCGCCAGGGGCAGGCCCTCGGGCGCCTCCCAACCGGAGGGCCTATCTTCTAAGAACGCCTTGCTCCGAACGCCGCGGTGGTGAGGTAGGATCTCTGCCCCTTTCCTGCAGCCCCCTGCGTCCTCCTCCTGAGGGGTAGGAGACCACAGGGGAGGGGCAGCTGCTTGTCGTGGCGACCTGCACCTCCTGTGACCCATGATTAGCGTATGCCTGCTCTTGAGGAATTAATGGTACCCGATAGTTGTCGCCTCCAGTGTGACCGACGGAGCCGTCCCGGGGTTCCTGGAGGGGCTCGACCTCTGGCGTCTCGTCCTCCCAGCTGGGGCTGAAGAGTGAGCCATGTTCGCCCTTGTGAGCGTGTCCTTGGTCCATCATGTGGGGCACGTACTCCTCTGGCGCCGCCACCCCGGATGCTGTGCTGTAGTGCTCCATGCGCCATGCAGCGTTGCTTGTCGTGCCCACCGCGTGGTGGTAGCGCGGCTGGCCGCTGGCGCCGTGGGCCGCACTGGGCCCCTCTCCTTCACGCGCCGGGGGCGGGGGTAGCGCCACCGCCAGTCTGGTGCCGGCGGATTCACCGGTGTTGGGGTAGCCTTGAGGTCCGCGCGGGTGCGCGGGGCTCCCTTGTGCGCCGCCCTGAACTTGGGGTGGAAGCTGGACGCAGAAGTGGTGAGGCCCCGAAGCGGCGAAGCCCAGGAGCTCGGCGACCCGCTCCAGCAGCACGTCGCGGCCGCCTTCCAGTAGCCTGCACTGTAACAGCTCCCGCGCTACCGTGAGCGCGGCCCTTGAGTTTGCCTGTTCTCGGCGGGTGTACGGTGTCGTAGCCGCGGCGTGGTTGGAGGCCCTCACCGCCGACCGCGCCTGTCATGGTGTGAGGGTCGCAGAAGCTTGCCTGCGTCGCCCGCGGCCCGCAGCACCCTGCGGACCGCGAGCTGCCTGTGGCGCGGGGCTGCCCGAAGCGGGAGGCTCCGCGCAGATGGGCCACGCCGCCCATGGGCCTTGGTTGCCCGCCTGGTCGCCGGACATGGTGACGACGAGATCTAAGCTACCGCAAGAACAACACAAGAGACACAGGGTTTATACTAGTTCGGGCCACCGTTGTGGTGTAATACCCTACTCTAGTTTGTGGTGTGTGGATTGCCTCTTGGGCTGATGAGGAAGAACAATACAAGGAAGAACGACCTCGCGAGGGTCTGTTCTCAGCTAGGGGATGAACTGCTAGGTGGAGTTCGATCGCCCTTCTCTCTCTCTGCGTGTGTGACTGTGTCCCTGTGTGTCTACCTTGGGGGTGGCTAGTCCTATTTATAGGCAAAGGCCCTGGGCCTCCTCCCAAATATTTGAGCGGGAAGGGCGCCAACAATTGGCCGATTTGAAGGGGAACATCGGGTACACTTATCCTGACTAAAGTTGGTCTTCGCCTGCCAAAGGCTCTGGTGATGACGCCGACTTGGGCTCCACAGTGACTTCCTCCTTGTCGTGGAGTTGGTCTTGGTCTCGTTGCACCGAAATGGGTGCCTTTGCTTGATCCTCTCGCCTGCACTTGCCCCCTTTGCACCAAAGAGGAAAGGGAGGACACTGCGCGGGCTGGCGCCCGCCTGGCACCTCTGGTCGTCATGGCTTGCGTCATGGGCACCTCGTGAGGTACCCCACCTTGATCTCTCCACCTCCTCGCGAGCCAGCCTAAGGAGGCCGTGCTGGAGGAAGCTCCGTGCCGTCAGCCTCGCGAGGCTTGGCCCCTCGCGAGGGTCTTGAGCCTTGTGTTGATGAAGATGGGCCGCGTTGGGCCCCCACCCGAGCCACGCCGCAGGCTGCAGGCAAGCAAGTCTGGGGACCCCCGTTCCCAGAACGCTGACAGTGAGTACTCATCCAAAGTACTCGCAAGCAAGGAGCTACACTACATATGCATGGGTATATGTGTAAAGGGCCATATCAGTGGACTGAACTGCAGAATGCCAGAATAAGAGGGGGATAACTAATCCTGTCGAAGACTATGCTTCTGGCAGCCTCCGTCTTGCAGCATGTAGAAGAGAGTAGACTGAAGTCCTCCAAGTAGCATCGCATGGCATAATCATACCCGGCGATCGCCTCCTCGTCGCCCTGTTAGAGAGCGATCGCCAGGTTGTATCTGGCACTTGGAAGGGTGTGTTTTATTAAGTATCCGGTTCTAGTTGTCATAAGGTCAAGGTACAACTCCAAGTCGTCCTGTTACCGAAGATCACGGCTATTCGAATAGATTAACTTCCCTGCAGGGGTGCACCACATAACCCAACAAGCTTGATCCCATTTGGCCGGACACACTTTCCTGGGTCATGCCCGGCCTCGGAAGATCAACACGTCGCAGCCCCACCTAGGGCAACAGAGAGGTCAGCACGCCGGTCTAAACCTAAGCGCATAGGGGTCTGGGCCCATCGCCCTTAGCACACCAGCACGTTGCGTACGCGGCCGGAAGCAGAACTAGCCCCCTTAATACAAGAGCAGGCTTACGTTCCAATCCGGCGCGCGCCGCTCAGTCGCTGACGTCACGAAGGCTTCGGCTAATACCACCACGCCGAGTGCCCATATTTTTCCCATGTAGTTGGTTAGTGCGTATAGACCAAATGGCCAGACTCACATCAAATACCAAGATCTCGTTAAGCGTGTTAATGATGTAACCGCGGACACCGACCAGGGTTAGGCCCACCTCGCACCTAGGTAGTCTCAACCTGCCCTGTCCCTCCGCCACAAGATCCACCCGCGGGTGCTCCTAAGAGCCGACCCGTCTTTAGTCACCACATGTATCATATAAAGTATTTAAGTATATACCCGTGATCACCTCCCGAGTGATCACGGCCCGATAGTATAGCAAGGCAGACAGACAAGAATGTAGGGCCACAGATGGAATACTAGCATCCTATACTAAGCAGGTAGGATTGCAGGTAAAGGTAACAACCATAATAGCAAGGAGAGGCTATGCATCAGGATAGGATTAACGGAAAGTAGTAACATGCTACACTACTCTAATGCAAGCAGTATAGAGAAGAATAGGCGATATCTGGTGATCAAGGGGGGGCTTGCCTGATTGCTCTGGCAAGAAGGAGGGGTCGTCAACACCGTAGTCGTACTGGGTAGCAGCGGCGTCGGTCTCGGTGTCTAGCGAGAGAAGAGGGGGAAGAAACAATAAATACAATGCAAAAAAATGCATGATGATGCACGACATGACAAAGCGTGATGCTAGGCGTGCCCAATCGCGGTAGTAGGTGATACCGGCGAAGGGGGGAACATCCGGGAAAGTATTCCCGGTGTTCCGCATTTTCGGACAAATGAACCGAAGGGGGAAAGTTGCGAGTTCGATAGGTTAGGGATGTGTGGATGACGAACAGGTTGCGTATCCGGATTCGTCTCGTTGTTCTGAGCAACTTTCATGTTGAAAATAATTTAATCCGAGTTACGGATTAAAATATATGATTTTCTAAAGATTTTAATAATTTCTGGAATTTAATTAATTATTTAATTTAATTAGAAATTTGGATTTATGACATCAGCATGATGTCATGCTGACGTCAGCAGTCAACACGGGTTGACTGGGTCAATCTGACGGTGGGTCCCGCATGTCATAGACTCATAGTAATTAAACAGGGCTAATTAGCTTTAACTAAATGATTAGGTTAATCTAATTCGATTTAATTAAGTTAATTAATCCTTTAATTAATTAATATTTTAATTATTATATTTATTTATTTATTATTCGTTATGAGGCGTGGGGCCCCCGTGTCAGTGGCCAGGGGGCCTTAGCGGTTACGGGCTTGGGGGATGCGAGCGCCCGACCCAGGAGAGGGTCCAGCGGCACAGACGGGCGCCGGCGCCGGGCGACGACCGGGACCGCCGCGAGCGTGGTCGGAATGGGGCGGCGCCGGTGATGCTGGGCAGCGGGGGGTGCGGCAGAGGCAGCAGCTGCCGCAGCAGCGGCGAGCGATGCGAAGGCGGGCGGGCAGGACGACCGATGCGGTCGTGCGCGCACGGGGGGAGGAAAGTGGGGCCGTGCGCGGGCTGGAGGGCACGCCGGTGCGGCAACGCAGTGGAGGTAGAGGCGGGAGGCGGGGCACGATGTGCTCCGATGGTCGGAGCTGACGGCCACGACGGGACATGCGTGCAAAGGCCGCGGCCAGGGGTGCGCCCCGGCGCGGGCGAGTGGGAGGGGAGGCGCGGGGTTGTGCGGGGGCGCGCATGACCACGAGCGGGACAGGCGGCGCGTGCGGCAGGGAGGCGCGGGCGCCGGTGCGCGGCGAGGCCAGGCAACCGGTGGGCTCGCCTGAGCGCGGCGACGGTGCGACGCGGGGTTGGAGCGCGTCGGGACAGGGAGCGGGAGACGGGGAGAGAGGGGGGGAGCTCACGGGGGGGAAGTAGGGTCAGGGCAACGGGGCTCGGGGGGGTCGACGGGGACGACCGGGTGACGGTGGAGAAGCAGGCCGACGGGGGAGCGCTCCAGCGACGGCGTCCAATGGCGACGGCAACGGGGCGGTCGTCGAGCTCGAGCGGCGAGCGGCGGCCTCCTCCTCGATCCCGATCCAATCGGGGGAGAGGGGGAGGAGATATTTTCGGGGAGAAGTAGTGGGGGTGTCGGTGGGGTTTCTGGAGGGAGTGGATAAGGGGAGTGGGGGGAGTGGCCGGCTGGGCCGGTTTGGGCCTGATGGGCCGGAGTCCGGCGAGGGAGGGGTTTTTCTCTTTTATTGTTTTTGTTTGCTTTCCTTTTATATTTTGTTTATTCTCTGTTCTTTTCTGTTTTAATTTTATAGTTTAAATACATTAGTTTTATAAAATACATTAGTTGTACCTAAATTAGTATGAACAAATATGCCACCACCACAATTAACTTGGCACCTAAAATATATTAGTCTGTAATTGTTTATTATTTTAAAAGCATTTAAATAATTGTTCTTGCTACGTTTTATTCATTTTAGAGTATTTAAACAATTTCTAAAAGTGTGGTCTCTCCACCATAATTACCTATGCATTATTTGGCACAAACCGAACATTTTAGTTTTAATATTTGAAAACTTTAATTGTTTGACTTGATTTTGAATTTGAATTTTGTACCGGTTTTTGAACTAACCCGAGATTAACTACAGTGACAGAGGTGACGTGGCATCATTAACGAGGGATTACTGTAGCCTAATTATCCGGACGTCACAATTCTCCTCCACTACAAGAAATCTCGTCCCGAGATTTAGGAGGGGGAAAGGTTTGGTTACGAAATTCTAACGAATCTTCTCGGTCTTGTTTGGTCTTCTCGAAGTGGTCGATCCATTATATTGATGTCTTCATTTTTCTGCTTCAGGTCATCAACATGATGTCGGCATCCTTTCTTCGGAAACTCCATCGTACTTACATATAGGAAAGGGTTAGCTTGACAATGATAGAACGCTATAAGGGGTAATCATCGGGGGCTATCCGATGAATGAACACATGAGTATCTCTCGAGTTGAACGAATAAAACACGCCGAGAGCAAAGTAATATGCTAAAATAAGAAGTTTCAAACGAATAGACAATCGTTCGATGTCTGACACAAGGTGTGAAAGGGGTACAGAGGAACGAGAATAAGTATTGGGTCTGATATCAGAATAGATCACAAGGAAGGTGGCTCGGGAATTACACACGAAGCCAAGCATGAGGAATAACTTTGGAAACAGGGGGTGTACAGGAGAGTCAGGTTTCGATCCTGTGCAACTGTGGGTTATGGGCCCACCATGTGGGTTAAAAGTAGGAAGGCGGTGACGATTTGCATGATCATGTAAGCAAGGCATGTCAGAGGATAGCCTGTCAGCTATGTCGGCAACAACATCGATACCAAGGGCGAGGGACGAAGAGAACCATTTTCCTGCTTGTTGAACGAGGCGGGCCATTAGGCAAAGTTCTCGTCCATCGACGGTTACCAGAATGTCATCAACAGTAGAAACAGGGTCTCACTGACAGAGTTGTACACCGAGGTGCTTACATAAGCAGTGAATTATTACTGCTTAGATTATATAGACCACAAGAAAAGGTCAAACAAACCAATGGAAAGGAAAATGTGATCATCAGGTTATACAGAATAATGGAAAGGGAAAAATGTGTTTAAACACATAATTCAAGGATATATCCTTCCCAAGGAAAAGCAGAGTATCATATCCATGACGGGATAGAAAGTAGAATACCATTTAGGTAAGGGGAGATAAATTCATGACATTACCTAGGCAACGGTGTTTGGATAATTGAGCAAGGAACGTTTAGCATTGGGCTTGAAATGTTCTTTTTGAAAATCGGAGTACCATAGACATGCTTCGAGATAGCATTGACATGGTCTTCAAGCAAAGGTCAGACTTTGGATATACAAAGGATCCATCAGGATAACTTATTAAACAAGGCATTCAATTTCCTCATTGAAAAATGGTTAACCTAGTTAAAAAGGAAACTATAACAATAGGTCCTCCGGTCAGGAGTGCTAGGCATGACATCACCTTACTGGGTCATATGAAGACCAATGTTATAACTCTTGGAAATATGTTCCAACCATCATATATGACCGAGATTTAGATCTGATTGGTGTCAGGATACCTCAGACTCAGGATCCTGAGATAAAAAGGTGCGACACGAATTGACGAGAAGTCGTCATAAGATTCATGAGCTCACCATTTAACCAAGAAGAGGATGAAGGGGTGGTTGATGAACTCAGCGACAATTCATGGAGATTTCCAAAAGATGGATCTCCATGATTAGGTGAACAAGGAGATGACAATTGTCAGATCAAATGATAAAATGAGGTATGCTCGAGGAAACATACCCAATTAAACATTGGTTGAAAGGTGCACCCGAAATATGGGCCTAGGTAGCACGATCAATGTTAGAATGGTGATTCGATAACCAATGGTCTAAGAATGAAATATCGACCCGTAACTTCAAAGCAATAGGGTTGCTAGAATTTTGAAGTCGCACAGCATAGTTCAATTGTCGGTTTTCCGGTTAGAAACAACACGGGAACTGTTGGGGATATTACAACTAGGCGTAAACCAGACAAGGCGGGCCGGGTTAACTTCATTAGTAGTTGAGTATGTTAAAGCCCATGAAGGCAGATAAGGGCTCAAGGCCCATAGTCAGTTTAAGGCATATAACCGTAAACCAGTGTCGGTATGTAACTTGTATTGTAAGTTAGGAATAGTGGGGACCAAACCGGACGCACCTATGAGCCGGTATCGGGACTCTGTAAACCGACGGGCGTCACCCATGTATATAAGGGAGGACCAGGCGGCGGTTCAAGGAGGACAGACAACAACTCAAGACTTAGGCGAAGCTTGTTTGTTCCCTAGTCATCGAAACCCCATCAATTCCATCACAACTAGACATAGGCTTTTACCTTCACCGAAGGGGCCGAACTAGTATAAACTCTCATGCGTCCCTGTGTCCGCTTTAACCCCTTCAAGCTAACCCGTAGCGATGGCTCCACGACTAAGTCCTTTCATGAGGAAATATGCCATGAAAAAACCACGACAGTTGGCGCCCACCGTGGGGCTATCGCACGATGGTTTCAAGTTCTTGGAGGGCAACTTCAAAGGACTCAAGGGATACGCCGTGGGCCGGATGACCAAGAGTCGTCGCGGCAAGCTCTACATCGATGATGCAGGATGGAGCCCCGAGGCCGGCTCAATCGAGTACGGGTACCGGGTCCCCTTTGGTGGCATACACGTCTTCATTGGAAAGATCGGTGAACCGGGCCCTGAGCCGGACATCTGCACCGACCTCGTCGAGACGGCTCAGCGTGCACGATCCACCCAGGTTAAACCGGCCGTGAAGCGTGCCTTCGTGGGAGTCATCCATGGAGGAGAATACGAAGATAGATCAGAATTTGGTGAGGAGACCGTCGTTTATTCCGGCGTCGAGTCCTCAACCGGAGAAACTGAGTCGTTATATCAGTTATAAGACGGCCGGATTGGGGGCTGTTCCGATGGCGATAGTATTCCGGACCCCTCTGATCTGCCAAACCGGGTCAGGATATTCATGGCCGGTACGCAAGCGGCGATCCACTCCTCGACCGCGGCAGCAATGATCTCCGGGCTAGTAACAGCGACGGCAGTCGGGGGAGGAGGCCCTGTACACCCGCCGGCTCAAGTTTTATCTGATCTGTTTGATGCGCTAGCTACACTCATGTCAGAGGCTAACCCGGCGGATCAGGACACCCACAACGCGGAAATTGTAAAGGTGAAGGATCAGATCACTCAGGCCAAGGCCGATTTAGCGGTTGAGAATGCCAGGATGACCGCAGAACAGGCCGCTTTGGATGCACAGGCTTATCGGCTTATGCTGGATCAGAACGCGTCACATGAAGTGCTGAAGAGGAAGCACCGGTCTCGTTTACCTCCGGTTTTCGAGGCCAGAGACCTCTTTAACACCCAGGAGCAGGAACCAGTAACCCGCCAGTGGTAAACCGGGGGGAAGCACCAGGGACGGGCGCGCTGGTTCAGCCTCGCTTGGTGGATCCGCCGCGTCAGAAACATATCGTACCTCAGCCTGTCCCAACGCCCCCGGGTCATTATTCCAATCCGATGGACAACCTTGTTGTGGCCGCTTCACGACTGGAGGCCATCCCAATTGAAGGAGATTCTCCAGCAGCGGTGGAGACACGCCGGGTTAAGGAGCTTCTTCGGACAGCTTTGCTTCAACTGGAAGCATATTCGTACAACCGTGACCGAATTCACTCCACCCCTCATCCAAGCCGGAGCTACAGTAGACGCATGGATGAACCGACCATGTCAAGCAATGCACGAAACCGTGAAGCGCCCCGTGGCAACAACCCGGCAGGTGGTATTGGAGATGCTCAGGAAGTGGTGGACCGGGCCCGAGCGCGTAGGGAGGCCGAGTTAGCAGCACAGTATGAGGCTCGTCAGCTTACGCCGGTTCGTCCAACCACCTCGGTCGAGCCAGGAGTTACCTCTAGTTCTTTGGGGGTGTCGTGCCTTGTCCCCGCTTTACGCAATGTGCGCCTGCCCAAGAATTTCAAGGGCCCGCGCAAGGTGCCGAATTACACTGCCGATTTGTCTCTAGAAACATGGGTGGAGAGCTATGAGATGGCGATGGAGATGCTTGATGTGGATGATGCGGTGTGTGCGAAGTATTTCACCATGATGCTAGAAGGGACGGCCCGTACTTGGTTAAAAAGTTTACCGGCCAACTCTATCAGTTCATGGGCTGAGTTGAGATCCCGGTTTATCCAGAATTTCAAGGATACATGTAAGCAGCCTATGTCGATTGTGGACTTAGCGGCCTGTTGAAAGTGCTAGGTATCGACTAGAGGGGGGGGTGAATAGGCAATTTTTATGGATGTCTTCAAAACATGGAAGTTTCGAAGACAAACACGAGAAATGAACCTATTGATATGCAGTGGAAGGTAGACTACACTAAGCAAGCCATAGTCAGGTATGTAATGAAATGAAATCACGAAGACTAATAGCAGCTAGGTAGTAAAGAACAGGATGGAAGATAGTATGAAGCCAAACAAAGATAGTAGTCACACAGTGAAGTCAAACAGGGAGTGCAAGCAAGCAATGACTTCACATAAACAAACTGTAAGTAATGAGAGGGAGAGGATAGAACCAGTCACTTGTTGAGGACACAAGATTTGTTGGACCAGTTCCAGTTGCTGTGACAACTGTACGTCTGGTTAGGGAGGCTGAGATTGAACTCAGAAGACCGCGTCTTCACCTTATTCCCCTTGAGCTAAGGACACCTAGTCCTCGCCCACTAACTCTGGTAAGTCTTCAAGGTAGACTTCCAAACCTTCACAGACTTCGTTCACCGGCGATCCACAATGACTCTTGGATGCTCAAAGCGCGACGCCTAACCGGATGGAGGATTCACAGTCCTCAAGAGTAATAAGTCTTCAGGTCATGCAGCCAGATAGACTTCAGTGATGCCTAACACTCTTTGGCTCTGGGTGTTTGGGCTTTGTCCTCGCAAGGATTTCTCTCTCTCAAAAGCTTCGAGGTGGGTTGCTCTCAAAATGAGAAAAGCCGTGCACTAACTCTGAGCAGCCACCAATTTATGGTGTAGGGGGTGGGCTATTTATAGCCACTAGGCAACCCGACCTGATTTGTCCAAAATGACCCTGGGTCACTAAGGAACTGACACGTGTTCCAACGGTCAGATTTCAAACACACACGACAACTTTACTTGGGCTACAAGCAAAGCTGACTCATCCAGCTCTGGATAAGATTTGCTCTCATTGTCTTCGCTCGAAGACATAGGATTTTGGTTGAGCATCACTTCAGTCACTCTGACTTTGTTCACTTGGACCCCACTTAACAGTACGGTGGTTCCTATGACTCAACAAAGAAGAAAAGGAAACAACGAAATGACTAAGTCTTCACGCTCCATAGTCTTCACTCAATGTTTTCTCATGTCATAGTCTTCAATCTGAATATCTTCATATACCACCATTGTCGTCAATGTCGTCATACATATTTAGGGGTCATCTCCGGTAGGTAAACCAAATCAATGAGGGACTACTACCTGTGTTATCCTGCAATTCTCACAAACACATTAGTCCCTCAACCAGGTTTGTCGTCAATACTCCAAAACCAACTAGGGGTGGCACTAGATGCACTTACAATCTCCCCCTTTTTGGTGATTGATGACAAACTGGTTGAAGTTTTCAACGGGGATAAAGTATATGAAATTGTAAGGATAAGGTATTATCTTCATAAGTGGCAAAGGCTCCCCCTGAAGATGTGCATATAAGTAATTTGCTTTTGGAATGGAAATGCACATGGCAGGTTGTACTTGTGGAGATCCTCTTCAACTTATGACGACAATTCATCATACATGATTTGATATAAACAAGATAATGACATGCATAATGAAAAATGGGCGTCTGCAAAATGACCTAAGTGCGGAAGTTATCATCGCACATGCGGAATTTATCACCGCATAACAGAATAGCAAAGTAAGTAGTAGACGACCATCGAGTTTAAGTGTTACAACTCAAAGAACCAAATGTATCAAAAAGCGAGAGTTGTAAACACGAGGCAAAATATAAAGCAACCGCCCATATGGACCCGCTTGAAGACTATCAACCCATATGCTTCTCCCCCTTTTGTCAGTAAGGACCAAAAAGGTTTGAAGACATAGAGCTTCTACTCGTGCCCATGAGGAGTAGATGAAGATGCGGGGTCGGTCTTGAGATTCGGCGGTGCAAACGAACGTGGTTCAGTGTCGATTCATGCTGAAGGTGGTGAAGTAGCATTGTCTTCATCATCTATGACACGAGCATTTACTATTGCAGCAGAAGAGGAGAACTTAGAGTCTTCAAGAGACGGAGTGCGCCGCAGCACAGTCTTTCTAGGAGGTGTTGTGTCAAACTTGAAACGTTCAGAGAAGCCATCATCGTGAAGATCATCTTCAGAACACATAAGCGTCAGCCCTTTCCATGTACGCCGACAAGTTTCATGGGCGACAAAGGCATTCTTGGTGGCAAGGTTGCGAATCCTGTTTACGTCCACCAAGAGGCTTTTCATTTGGCGGTTCAGCTAGTCATGATGCTTATCATGTTTCTGATGAAGGGTAACGAGAAGCTCTCGGTCATTGAGAACACGAGATCGCTTCTGAGGCCGTTGTGCAATTGTGCTTTCAGTGGCTTCAGTGAGGGCAGGGTGAGGTGCACCCGTAGTACCAGCCAGGGGATAAACACGAGTGACTTCTTGGACTCCTTCAATGTTTTGTGAGAAGCTTTGATTATAGCATATTGAAGACAGAGGGGCTCCTTGGCAGGCTCTGAATAGATGGCTTCAACTGACATATCAACCTCAGGCAGAAAAATCAGATGATTGCGAGCAGAGGGCTGATAGTAGACAACTAAGTGTACTTTGATCAGACGCATGATCCATGGAGCATAAAACTTTAAACCAAAAAGATCAGAGCCTGATGCAGCAAGTTGGCACATAAAGAAGTCTTGTGTATTGAAGCATTTGCCGTGAGGTATATGGAAGACCAAAGTCTTCATTGCACCTTCCAGCTTTGCATGTGAAGAATGTCCTTTGATGGGCCAGAGGGTTCGCCTTATAATGTGATGGATGGTACGTGGCAGATACTCAAGGTCTTCAACAAAGAACTCCTTAGGATATTCGGCAGCTGGAGGCAAAGGCTTCATCATGCTAAGTGTAACGCCCTCGATGCGGCTATATCTCCCACGTGTCGAGGCATGACTTAGAGGCATAACCGCATTGAAAGCAATGTCGCAAGTGAGGTAATCTTCACACAACCCATGTAATACATAAGGGAAAGAGATACATAGTTGGCTTATAGTCGCCACTTCACACAATACATAAATAAACATCCATCATTCAAATTACACTCAAGGTCCGACTACAGAACCAAAATGAAAGAAGACTACCCCAAAAGCTACACAGATCCCCGAATCACCCCAACAGGGCTCCACTACTGATCATCTGGAAAAGACACATAGTAACGGCCACGTTCCTCGTCGAACTCCCACGTGAGCTCGGTCGCGTCATCTGCACTGGCATCGTTGGCACCTGCAACTGTATTGGTAGAATCTGTGAGTCACTGGGACTCAGCAATCTCACACCCGCGAGATCAAGACTATTTAAGCTTATAGGTAAGAAAGGGTTGTGAGGTGGAGCTGCAGCAAGCGACTAGCATATATGGTGGCTAACAACGCAAAGGAGAGCGATAAGAGAAGCAAAGCACGGTCGTGAAGCTAGAAGTGATCAAGAAGTGATCCTAGAACAACCTACGTCAAACATAACTCCAACACCGTGTTCACTTCCCGGACCCCGCCGAGAAGAGACCATCACGGTTACACACGCGGTTGATGTGTTTTAGTTAAGGTCAACTTCGGGTTTTCTACAACCGGACATCAACAAATTCCCATCTGCCTCATAACCGCGGGCACGGCTTTTGAAAGTTAATACCCTGCAGGGGTGTCCCAACTTAGCCCATTATAAGCTCTCACGATCAACGAAGGATATTCCTTCTACCGGGAAGACCCGATCAGTCTCGGAATCCCGGACTACAAGACATCTCGACAGTAATAAAACAAGTCCAGCAAAGCCGCCCGATTGTGCCGACAAATCCTGATAGGAGCTGCACATATCTCGGTCTCAGGGCACATCCGGATGAACACTACGTACGGCAACCGAAGATACCCCAAGTTGCCTAGGGGCGGCACCGCAAGTGGCTCTAGTTTGGACCAGCAATCGAAGGAGAACTGGCCCGGGGGGGTTAAAAAAAGATGACCCTTGAGTCTGCAGAACCCAAGGGAAAAAGGCTTAGGTGGCAAATGGTAAAACCAATGTTGGGCCTTGCTGAAAAAGTCTTATTCAAAGCGAACTGTCAAGGGGGTCCCATAAATCACCCAACCGTGTAAGGAACGCAAAAATCAAGGAACATAACACCGGTATGACGGAAACTAGGGTGGCAAGAGTGGAACAAAACACCAGTCATAAGGCCGAGCCTTCCACCCTTTACCAAATATATAGATGCATTAATTAAATAAGAGGAATTGTGATATCCCAACAAGTAAACATGTTCCAACAAGGAACAACAAGTCCATGTTCCAACAAGGAACAAACCTCATCTTCACCTGCAACTAGCAACGCTATAAGAGGGGCTGAGCAAAGCGGTAACATAGCCAATCAACGGTTTGCTAGGACATGGATGGTTAGGGGCTGACATGGCAATATGGGTGGCATGATATAGCAAGTGGTAGGTATCGCAGCATAGGCATAACAAAAGAGCGAGCATCTAGCAAGCAAAGATAGAAGTGATTTCGAGGGTATGGTCATCTTGCCTGCAAGGTTCTCCGAGTTGTCGATAGCTTGATCCTTGAAATGTTCTCAACAGGTTCCTCGTTCACGTACTCGTCTCCCGGCTCTACCCAAAGCAAGAACACAAGCAAAGGGGACAACATCAATCACGATGCAATGCGCAAGCAAACATGATGCAAAGCATGGCATGATATGCGAGATGTGATATGCAATGCATATGCGTGCTTCAGAAGGAAACGATGAACAAGGCATAATCTTGGCAAACCAAGTATGTCACTATAAAGGTGAGGTGATTTTGGTTGAAATCGATATAAAGATCACCGGAATCGGATGCACGGTTTGCAAATGACAAGCAAAACAAGAATGACAAGAATCTGCCATTAAGAGCATGATGCTACTTAGCAAGCAACAAGAAGTTAAGCTACTGCACCCAAACATAGCAACAAGGCATATGACAGTAATCTACTCAAGATGCTTGACAAAAGATGAACACTGAGCTACGGCTAAATCACAACACAACAGGTTCAAACAAGCATGGCAAAAGTGCAAAAGATAACCGGTTCACAGACTTAGTGAAAATAACATGCCAGAAACTAACATCAGGATGACATGTTTAAGGCAAAGAAACAGCATGCTACAGGATCAGGACATAGCAAACTAAGGCATGGAATGAATCTAATCAAAGCACTTAACAAAAGTCCCTTACTGACCATAAGCCAAAAAGGATCAGAAAATACAATTAAACCCATGTCAATTAAGCAAGTTTCATTACAGATCTCAGACTTAGCAGAAAAACTGGACATGTCAAAAACAGATAACAAGTAGGCATGTTTACAAGCCCGATGCACTCACTACAAAGCATTTCATGATAAACTAAGCATACATACATCAAGAACACATGGCATAGAATCTAGAAATGGCAAGAATAACATCATATCATGCAAGGGTCAACTACACCAAGCTTGGCAAAATCGAATAACATGTAAACAATCTGCCAGCAACATTTTATAACAAAAGTAGAGCTCGATTGACTCAAGCTATGGCACTCCATAAATACAAACAAAGGCATGGATGGATAGATCAAATCTATATGCTCAAAACACTCTTAGTGATCATGTTCAAAAGAGGCATAGATCTCTCTGAAACAACATGAACACATGGCATAAAAATAACAGCAGGCAGGGACTTGGTGAAAATGCTAAGTCTCTGAAATCAGCAACATTAAGTACCCTAGTTTGCATGCTTGTGCTAGTCACCACAAAGATCACAAAAATACATGGCATAATTCTCTGGAAAGATAACATGGCATATTACAAAACTCATGTAGGGCTCAACTTCATAGGGTGCACACATCAATCATGGCAAAAATGACAAAAGTGCATGTTCTGATAAGAATCAGAAACTAACATCACATAGCCCTCTTCTAACAGCATTTAGGGCATCAAGATGACCCCAAATGAAAATTATTCAATGGAACAAATCATGTACTCTTCGAGGCGAACAATTTGATATATTATACGCACGAAACAGAGCAATATACAGCAAGTTATGATGCGATGAACATGTGACAGTGATGCAATAAAATTAGGACTTAGAGGAAAATCGGGGAGGGGAAAAGTCAACCCGAGTGCAGATCTGAGATCCGGCCTCGCCGGAGTTCGTCGCCGGAGAGGAGGGAGAGACGGGGCGCGGCGGATCCGGGCGCCGGGACGGCGTGCGGCGGCGGCGCGGACTGCGGGGCGGTGCGGCGCGGCGTGCGGAGGACGTCGGCGTGCGGCGGAGGGCGGCGGCGGCGGCCGGCGCGGAGGGAGGCGGCGCGCGGGGTCCGGCGCCGGCGTGGATCCGACGCGGGCGGAGGCGGCGGAGTGCGTGGCGAGGCAGCCCGGGGCGCGGGCCAGGCGGCGGGGCGCGGCGGGCCGCGGGGGCCGGATCTAGGCCCCACGGGCCGGCGGCGAGGTGGGCGCGGGGACGCTGACGTGGCGGCGTGCGGCGGGCCGGGCGGCGGCGGACGGACACGTCCACTGCCCGGATCTTTTTTCCGGCGGCGGCGGGGGAGGAATTAGACTAGGGTTAGGGTGGATTGGACCCGGGATTTCGGAGGGGGGGTATATTTATAGGTAGAGCGGGCTAGGAAGCTCTAAATGGAGTGCGGTTTTCGGCCACGCGATCGTGATCGAACGGTGATGGACATGGGAGTGTCTTAGATGGGTTATTGGGCTGTTTTGGAGGGGTTTTGGTCTGCAACACACACGAGGCCTTTACGGTTACCCGGTTAACCGTTGGAGTATCAAACGACCTCCGATTGACCCGAAACTTGACAGGAGGTCTACCGGTGCTATACCAAGGCCGCTTGACAAACCTCGGTCCATTCCGAGAATGTTTCATACCCGCTCACGGAAAAAGGTAAAAGGGAACGCCGGGGGACATAGGAGCACCGGATTGCGAAACGGACAACAGGGAAAATGCTCGGATTCATGAGACGAACGCGTATGCGAATGCGATGCACATGATGACATGATATGAAATGCATGACATGAACAAAATGCAAACTGACGGGAACCCAACCACGGAGGGAATATCATATCACATAGCCGAAAATGGCAAGAGTTGGAGTTACAAATAAGGCAAGTTACATCCGGGGTGTTACAACACTCCACCACTACGAGAGGATCTCGTCCCGAGATCTAGGACTGAAAGAACTCCAGATATTCGGAACGTAGGTGGTCCTCGCGCTCCCAGGTGGCTTCTCGGTCTGAATGGTGTGACCATTTCACTTTCAGGAATTTGATTGACTTGTTGCGAGTCTTGCGCTCAGTTTCTTCAAGAATAGCAACGGGATGCTCGTGATAGGACAAATCTTCTTGAAGATCAATCTCTTCGAAGTTGACGGTGCGCTCAGGCGTCTTGAAGCACTTGCGAAGCTGTGACACGTGGAAGACATTGTGCACATTTGCAAAGTTGGAGGGAAGCTCAAGTTGATAGGCGAGATCGCCTCGTTTGCCGATGATCTTGAAAGGACCGACGTATCTAGGGGCAAGTTTCCCCTTGATACCGAAGCGACGAGTTCCTTTCATTGGAGAGACGCGGAGGTAGACATGGTCTCCGATCTCGAATGCCAAATCACGATGTTTGCTATCGTAATAGCTCTTCTGGCGCGATTGCACGGCTCTGAGGTTCTCACGAATCACCTTGCACATTGCCTTAGCCTCTGAGATCAAATCGTTGCCAAGAAGTTGGCGTTCGCCCGTCTCAGAACAATTGAGAGGAGTACGGCACTTTCTGCCATAGAGAATCTCGAATGGGGCTTTGCCCGAGCTGGCTTGAAAACTGTTGTTGTAAGAGAACTCAGTGTAAGGAAGACAATCCTCCCACTTCATGCCGAAAGAGATAACACAAGCTCTGAGCATATCTTCAAGAATTTGGTTGACACGCTCGACTTGTCCACTAGTTTGAGGGTGGAAAGCTGTGCTGAAGCGAATATTTGTGCCCATGGCCTTCTAAAAAGAATCCCAAAACTTGGAGGTAAAGATGCTGCCACGGTCTGAAGAGATCAATTGTGGAATGCCATGCAAGGAGACAATTCTGGATGTGTAGAGCTCTGCCAGCTGCGCTGCTGTGATGGACTCTTTGATAGGAAGAAAATGATACACTTTGGTGAGCTTGTCGATGACGACGAAGATAGCATCATTTCCATGCTTGGACTTAGGAAACCCAGTCATGAAGTCCATTTCGATATGATCAAACTTCCATTCTGGAATAGCAAGAGGTTGGAGAAGACCAGCTGGTCGTTGGTGTTCTGCTTTCACCCTTCTGCAGACATCACATTCATTCACGAATTGAGCAATCTCTCACTTCATTCTGGTCCACCAATACGACTGCTTGAGGTCATGGTACATCTTCGTACTTCCAGGATGAATTGACAGAAGAGAATTGTGTGCCTCATTCATAATGACTTTACGAAGATCACCCTTTGGAACCATGATCCGGTCCTCGAAGAAAAGAGTATCTCTGTCATCAACTCGATAGCACTTGTATTTGGAAATGCCCTTGTCAATACCACGTTTCACCTTCTTCACCATGGTATCCAACAGTTGTGCCTCACGAATTTGATCTTCCAAAGTAGGAGAGACGATGAGGTTGGCAAGAAAACCTTGAGGGACAACTTGGAGATTCAACTTGCGGAAAGCTTCACAGAGATCCGGTTGACAGGGCTTGAGGATTAAGCTGTTGCAGTAAGCCTTCCTGCTCAAAGCATCTGCAATCACATTAGCCTTGCCTGGAGTATATTCAATACTCGGATTATACTCTTGAATCATTTCGACCCATCGAGTTTGCCTGAGGTTGAGGTGAGGCTGAGTGAAGATGTACTTGAGACTCTTGTGATTGGTGAAAATGTCCACTTTCCTTCCCAACAGGAGATGTCTCCATGTTATTAGAGCGTGGACCACTACCGCCAACTCAAGATCGTGAGTGGGGTAGTTCTTTTCGTTGGGCTTCAACTGACGAGAGGTATAGGCCACAACCTTCTTCTCTTGCATTAAGACGGCACCAAGGCCTTGAAGATAAGCATCACAGAAAACTTCATAAGGCTTGGATTCGTCAGGAGGAGTCAGAACTGGAGAAGTGACGAGTTTCTCTTTGATAGTGTTGAAAGCCACGTCACACTCAGGAGACCATACATACTTCACATGCTTCTGGAGGAGGTTGGAAAGAGGCTTTGCAATCTTCGAGAAATTCTCGACGAATCTTCGGCAATAGCTTGCAAGACCAAGAAAACTGCGAAGCTGCTTGACATTCTGAGGAGGTTCCCAATTCAAAACTGCAGACACCCTCTCTGGATTAATAGCAATGCCCTTGGCAGAGATGATATGACCAAGATAAAGAACTTCATCAAGCCAGAATTCACATTTGGAGAACTTCGCATATAATTTATACTCTCTGAGCTTGTCGAGCACCAATCGCAAATGTTTGGCATGATCCTTCTTATTCTTGGAGAAAACCAAAATATCATCGAGATAGACCAAGACAAATTCGTTGATGTAGGGGTTGAAGATGAAATTCATCAAGCGAGTGAATGCTGGAGGAGCATTGACAAGGCCGAAAGAAATGACAGTATATTCATAAGAACCAAAGCTTGTTCTGAATGCTGTCTTGGGAATATCTTCTTCACGAATGCGGATTTGATGATAACCCATACGAAGGTCAAGCTTGGAGAACACTTTAGCACCTTTAAGTTGCTCGAATAGCTCATTGATGTTGGGAAGTGGGTACTTGTTCTTGATAGTCTTCTTGTTCAATGGACGGTAATCGACGCAAAGTCGGTCCGTGCCATCCTTCTTCTTGACAAAAAGAACACCACAACCCCAAGGAGAAGAACTCGGTCTAATCAGACCCAGACACTCTTGTTCATCGAGTTGTTTCTTCAATTCCTTCAGCTCATCTGGTCCAAGCTTGTAAGGACGCTTGCAAACGGGTTCCGTGCCAGGCTCAAGATCGATAACGAATTCAACTGGCCGGCGGGGAGGCATACCCGTAAGCTCTTCTGGAAAAACATCTTGGTACTCACAAACGACTGGAATCTGAGAGATAGCCTCCAATTCACCATTCTCATTGAGAGAAAACAACCGAATGGTATCATCATGAGCGGCATAGATGATCACATAGTCAGAAGAGTGAGTCAATTTGATTTCCCTGGCAGCACAATCAAGCTGAGCCTTGTGCTTATAGGGCCAGTCCATCCCGAGAATAAGATCAATATCAGAGTCGCCAAGAACAATTGGTTTAGACAAGAATCTATAGTCGCCCATCTTGATAGAAACATCCGGGACACAAACATTAGATGTCATTTGCTTGCCCGGGGACACAATCTTCAACGGAATAGGAATCTTTTCCGTCACAAACTCATGCTTGGCAACAAAAGGTCTCGAAATGAAAGAAAGCGATGCACCAGTATCAAATAAGACTTTTGCAGGAATATCATTAACAGGAAGGTTACCCATTATGACATCTGAAGAATCCTCTGCTTGAGTTGCATTCATCATGTTCGCCTTGGCATGCTTAGGATTATGCTTGACCACTGCATTGTTGGAAGATCTCACGGGAGGAGGAGGCGGAAGGCGCTTTTGGTTGAAGCACTTGTTCGCATAGTGACCCTTCTGCTGACATTTGTTGCAAGTCACCTCTGAAAGCGGACGATGGTAAGGAGCACTTGGCCTTGGAGCTTGGTTCTGAGACTTGTTCTTATAGCCAGGGTTGGGTGGGTGGGAAGATCCACGACCACCTGAGTTCTTCTGCTGATAAGGCTGACGGAACGGAGGAGGAGGAGGCAACCAGAACTTCTGTTGCTTAGCTGCCACAAGTGAGGAAGAAGAAGACTGAACTGCGTCTCTGACTCTCTTCTTAGATGCCTCGCACTTGAGTTGAGCAGCTTCTTGTTTCAGCGCCATGTTGTAGAATTCATCATACTTTAACGGCTCGAAAAGCACGAGAGCAAGTTGCAGATCTTCTCTGAGACCACGCCTGAATTGGTAGATCATACTCTTCTCATCAGGGATGTCTTGCCTTGCAAAACGAGAGAGCTTCTGGAACTGAGTGTTGTATTGATACACGGACATGTTGCCTTGCTTGAGATTGCGGAATTCCTCACGCTTACTCTCAACAACACTTTCTGGAATGTGGTGAGCTTTGAAGTCACGGCGGAAATCATCCCAGGTAATGACACGACCTCCTCTGGAATCTTTGTATTGCTGGAACCACTCGGCAGCTTGATCTTTGAGTTGAAAAGAGGAAAACTTGACAAAGTCCTCAGGTCTGACATTGCTGCACTCGAAATGCTTGCTGATGTCCACGAGCCAATCATCGATGTCTGTGGCCTCGACACAGTAGCTGAAGGTCTTTGGCTGATTAGCAAGGAAATGATTGAGTGAAGCGAAGTGCGGCTGATTGTTGCCTTGCCCTTGATTCACTTGATTATCTTGCCCTTGGTTGCGATCTTGCAAGAGCTGAATCTGAATCTGAGCGTTGGCATTTGTGGCAGTCATCAGGGCTTGCCATGCCTCCGGAGGCGGAGGTGGTGGCGGAGGGTTAGCCTGACTTCCTTCATTGCGTTCCAGATTCTGACGCGTTGGCGGAGCCATCCTGAAGAGGGTGACATCCATTAGCATCTTGAAAGACATATATTCAAGCTGAATCAAAGGATCGAAATTGCAACATATAGTCTTCACAATAAACATTCGAACGAGAATGAACGAATGAATTCCAAAGTAAAGCATCACACTTCCATAAGCTGAGAAGCCACTTAGAAAAAAAATTATGGAATAAAATCAACAAGGTACGGATGTGAACAAATACTTGGTAAGGATTACCCAATCACGAACCAAATATCTGCGGGAAGAAATACTAGAGCTACATGAATTCCCACTTATAAACTCCCGAAACTTTCTGGTTATGCAATCAGGTGTTGGGGATACAGGGGACACAAAAATATATCACCCAAACTAACAATACCTAGATCCAGCTGTATCCATCCTTCAACACATAACCAAGAAACCTTCAGAAATCGTCTACCTCAACCTTCGAAAAGCATCCGTTATACAAGTCATGGCAGTACTCCCGCACTCGCCTCGGTACTGGGCTATCAGGGTTATCTCACCAACAACTGTACAAAAGAGATTTTCGATGTCGGCGTACTAAACTTAGGTATTCCAAAACTGTAACGATAAAATTATGACGACAACACCTCGGAGCTCAACTCCCCGGGACACCTCCTCTAAAACCCCTGCTGACGGGAGGCAACCAAGACAATGTTGTCATCATAAAACCATCGGAACGATTCTAAGATACCCGCGTGATCCTAAAATTTTTTTTAGTGAAATTTGAGAAGAGAAGAGTCAAAACTCTACGTCAGGATGCCTTACCAGAGCGATGAGGAGACTGGGAAGTAAAAAGAATTCCTAAACTCTTCGATATATAATTCCTAAATGACTCAAAACATTTTTCTAGACACAACTCGGCCGCTAAAACGATCAATCAGTGGGGGCTCCTAAGGTCGGGGAAGGCTCTGATTACCAACTTGTAACGCCCTCGATGCGGCTATATCTCCCACGTGTCGAGGCACGACTTAGAGGCATAACCGCATTGAAAGCAATGTCGCAAGTGAGGTAATCTTCACACAACCCATGTAATACATAAGGGAAAGAGATACATAGTTGGCTTACAGTCGCCACTTCACACAATACATAAATAAACATCCATCATTCAAATTACACTCAAGGTCCGACTACGGAACCAAAATGAAAGAAGACTACCCCAAAAGCTACACAGATCCCCGAATCACCCCAACTGGGCTCCACTACTGATCATCTGGAAAAGACACATAGAAACGGCCACGTTCCTCGTCGAACTCCCACATGAGCTCGGTCGCGTCATCTGCAATGGCATCGTTGGCACCTGCAAATGTATTGGTAGAATCTGTGAGTCACTGGGACTCGGCAATCTCACACCCGCGAGATCAAGACTATTTAAGCTTATAGGTAAGAAAGGGTTGTGAGGTGGAGCTGCAGCAAGCGACTAGCATATATGGTGGCTAACAACGCAAAGGAGAGCGAGAAGAGAAGCAAAGCACGGTCGTGAAGCTAGAAGTGATCAAGAAGTGATCCTAGAACAACCTACCTCAAACATAACTCCAACACCGTGTTCACTTCCCGGACCCCGCCGAGAAGAGACCATCACGGTTACACACGCGGTTGATGTGTTTTAGTTAAGGTCAACTTCGGGTTTTCTACAACCGGACATCAACAAATTCCCATCTGCCTCATAACCGCGGGCACGGCTTTCGAAAGTTAATACCCTGCAGGGGTGTCCCAACTTAGCCCATTATAAGCTCTCATGGTCAACGAAGGATATTCCTTCTACTGGGAAGACCCGATCAGTCTCGGAATCCCGGACTACAAGACATCTCGACAGTAATAAGACAAGTCCAGCAAAGCCGCCCGATTGTGCCGACAAATCCTGATAGGAGCTGCACATATCTCGGTCTCAGGGCACATCCGGATGAACACTACGTACGGCAACCAAAGATACCCCAAGTTGCCTAGGGGCGGCACCGCAAGTGGCTCTAGTTTGGACCAGCAATCGAAGGAGAACTGGCCCGGGGGGGTTAAAATAAAGATGACCCTTGAGTCTGCAGAACCCAAGGGCAAAAGGCTTAGGTGGCAAATGGTAAAACCAATGTTGGGCCTTGCTTGAAAAGTCTTATTCAAAGCGAACTGTCAAGGGGGTCCCATAAATCACCCAACCGTGTAAGGAACGCAAAAATCAAGGAACATAACACCGGTATGACGGAAACTAGGGTGGCAAGAGTGGAACAAAACACCAGGCATAAGGCCGAGCCTTCCACCCTTTACCAAATATATAGATGCATTAATTAAATAAGAGGTATTGTGATATCCCAACAAGTAAAATTGTTTCAACAAGGAACAACAAGTCCATGTTCCAACAAGGAACCTCATCTTCACCTGCAACTAGCAACGCTATAAGAGGGGCTGAGCAAAGCGGTAACATAGCCAATCAACGGTTTGCTAGAACATGGATGGTTAGGGGCTGACATGGCAATATGGGTGGCATGATATAGCAAGTGGTAGGTATCGCAGCATAGGCATAGCAAAAGAGCGAGCATCTAGCAAGCAAAGATAGAAGTGATTTTGAGGGTATGGTCATCTTGCCTGCAAGGTTCTCCGAGTTGTCGATAGCTTGATCCTCGAAATGTTCTCAACAGGTTCCTCGTTCACGTACTCGTCTCCCGGCTCTACCCAAAGCAAGAACACAAGCAAAGGGGACAACATCAATCACGATGCAATGCGCAAGCAAACATGATGCAAAGCATGGCATGATATGCGAGATGTGATATGCAATGCATATGCGTGCTTCGGAAGGAAACGATGAACAAGGCATAATCTTGGCAAACCAAGTATGCCACTGGAAAGGTGAGGTGATTTCGGTTGGAATCGATATAAAGATCACCGGAATCGGATGCACGGTTTGCAAATGACAAGCAAAACAAGAATGACAAGAATCTGCCATTAACAGCATGATGCTACTTAGCAAGCAACAAGAAGTTAAGCTACTGCACCCAAACATAGCAACAAGTCATATGAAATTAATCTACTCAAGATGCTTGACAAAAGATGAACACTGAGCTATGGCTAAATCACAACACAACAGGTTCAAACAAGCATGGCAAAAGTGCAAAAGATAACCGGTTCACAGACTTAGTGAAAATAACAACATGCCAGAAACTAACATCAGGATGACATGTTTAAGGCAAAGAAACAGCATGCTACAGGATCAGGACATAGCAAAGTAAGGCATGTCATGAATCTACTCAAAGCACTTAACAAAAGTCCCTTACTGACCATAAGTCAAAAAGGATCAGAAAATACAATAACACCCATGTCAATTAAGCAAGTTTCATTACAGATCTCAGACTTAGCAGAAAAACTGGACATGTCAAAAACAGATAACAAGTAGGCATGTTTACAAGCTCTATGCACTCACTACAGAGCATTGCATGATAAACTAAGCATACATACATCAAGAAGACATGGCATAGAATCGAGACATGGCAAGAATAACATCATAGCATGCAAGGGTCAACTACACCAAGCTTGGCAAAATCGAATAACATGTAAACAATCTGCCAGCAACATTTTATAACAAAAGTAGAGCTCGATTGACTCAAACTATGGCACTCCATAAATACAAACAAAGGCATGGATGGATAGATCAAATCTATATGCTCAAAACACTCTTAGTGATCATGTTCAAAAGAGGCATAGATCTCTCTGAAACAACATGAACACATGGCATAAAAATAACAGCAGGCAGGGACTGTGAAAATGCTAAGTCTCTGAAATCAGCAACATTAAGTACCCTAGTTTGCATGCTTGTGCTAGTCACCAAAAAGATCACAAAAATACATGGCATAATTCTCTGGAAAGATAACATGGCATATTACAAAACTCATGTAGGGCTCAACTTTATAGGGTTCACACATCAATCATGGCAAAAATGACAAAAGTGCATGTTCTGATAAGAATCAGAAACTAACATCACATAGCCCTCTTCTAACAACATTTCGGGCATCAAGATGACCTCAAATGAAGATGATGCAATGGAGAGAAATGATGTACTCTTCCAGACGAACAATTTGACATATTATACGCACGAAACAGAGCAATATACAGCAAGTTATGATGCGATGAACATGTGACAGTGATGCAATAAAATTAGGACTTAGAGGAAAAACGGGGAGGGGAAAAGTCAACCCGAGTGCAGATCTGAGATCCGGCCTCGCCGGAGTTCGTCGCCGGAGAGGAGGGAGAGACGGGGCGCGGCGGATCCGGGCACCGGGACGGCGTGCGGCGGCGGCGCGGACTGCGGGGCGGCGCGGCGCGGCGTGCGGAGGACGGCGGCGGCGGCGGCGTGCGGCGGAGGGCGGCGGCGGCGGCCGGCGCGGAGGGAGGCGGCGCGCGGGGTCCGGCACCGGCGCGGATCCGGCGCGAGCGGAGGCGGCGGAGTGCGGGGCGAGGCGGCCCGGGGCGCGGGCCAGGCGGCGGGGCGCGGCGGGCCGCGGGGGCCGGATCTGGGCCCCACGGGCCGGCGGCGAGGTGGGCGCGGGGACGCTGACATGGCGGCGTGCGGCGGGCCGGGTGGCGGCGGACGGACACGTCCGCTGCCCGGATTTTTTTTCCGGCGGCTGCGGGGGAGGAATTAGACTAGGGTTAGGGTGGATTGGACCCGGGATTTCCGAGGGGGGGTATATTTATAGGTAGAGGGGGCTAGGAAGCTCCAAATGGAGTGCGGTTTTCAGCCACGCGATCGTGATCGAACGGTGATGGACATGGAAGTGTCTTAGATGGGTTATTGGGCTGTTTTGGAGGGGTTTTGGGCTGCAACACACACACGAGGCCTTTACGGTTACCCGGTTAACCGTTGGAGTATCAAACGACCTCCGATTGACCCGAAACTTGACAGGCGGTCTACCGGTGCTATACCAAGGCCGCTTGACAAACCTCGGTCCATTCCGAGAATGTTTAATACCCGCTCACGGAAAAAGGTAAAAGGGAACGCCGGGGGGCATAGGAGCGCCGGATTGCAAAACGGACAACGGGGAAAATGCTCGGATTCATGAGACGAACGCGTATGCGAATGCGATGCACATGATGACATGATATGAAATGCATGACATGAACAAAATGCAAACTGACGGGAACCCAACCACGGAGGGAATATCATATCACATAGCCGAAAATGGCAAGAGTTGGAGTTACAAATAAGTCAAGTTACATCCGGGGTGTTACACTAAGTGAGGGAGTCCTGGATTAGGGGGTGTCCGGGTAGCCGGACTCCTGGACTATGAAGATACAAGATTGAAAGACTTCGTCCCGTGTCCGGATGGGACTTTCCCTGGCGTGGAAGGCAAGCTTGGCGGTGCGGATATTTAGATCTCCTACCATTGTAATCGACTTTGTGTAACCCTAACCCTCTCCGGTGTCTATATAAACCGGAGGGTTTTAGTCCGTAGGACAACACAACATACAACAATCATACCATAGGCTAGCTTCTAGGGTTTAGCCTCCTTGATCTTGTGGTAGATCTACTCTTGTACTACCCATATCATCAATATTAATCAAGCAGGACGTAGGGTTTTACCTCCATCGAGGGCCCGAACCTGGGTAAAACTTCGTGTCCCTTGTCTCATCTTACCATCCGCCTAGACGCACAGTTCAGGACCCCCTACCCGAAATCCGCCGGTTTTGACACTGACATTGGTGCTTTCATTGAGCGTTCCTCTGTTTCGTCGCTTTTAGGCCCGATGGCTCCTTCGATCATCAACAACGATGCAGTCCAGGGTGAGACTTTTCTCCCCGGATAGATCTTCGTCTTCGGCGGCTTCGTACTGCGGGCCAATTCACTTGGCCATCTGGAGCAGATCAAAAGCTACGCCCCTGGCCATCAGGTCAGGTTTGGAAGTTTAAACTACACGGCAGACATCCGCGGGGACTTGATCCTCGACGGACTCGAGCCACAGCCGAGCGCGCCGCACTGTCTTGATTGGCATGATCTAGCTCTGCCGCCGAACAACACCCTGGAGGCCGCACACGCTTCGGTTCCGACCCGCAATTTGGAGCCAGCTGCGCCGATCGAGGATGGGCGGTTGGACGCCGCCTCGGGGGCTGCGATCTCAAAGGCGATTGAGCCGAACACCAGCACCGCACTCCGCAAGGCCCGTGACTCCGAGTTGCCGGATTCCTCTCCGGACTCCGAGCCCTCCGCGCGCCTGCCGATCGAATCCGATTGGGCGTCGATCATGGAGTTCACCACCGCGGACATCTTTCAGCACTCGCCCTTCAGCGACATCCTGAAGTCACTAAAGTCTCTCTCTTTATCAAGAGAGCCCTGGCCAGACTACGGTCAGCAAGGTTGGGATACAGACGATGAAGAAATTCAAAACCCACCGACCACCCATTTGGTAGACGCCATCGATAATTTAAACGACGTGCTCAATTTCAACTCCGAAGACATCAACGGTATGGACGACGATGCAGGAGACGCATATGAACCAACACCTATAGGGCATTGGACAGCCACCTCATCTCATCATCTGTACATGGTGGATACACCTAAAGTAAGCGACAAAGAGGAACACGGGGATGCAACGAGGGATTGATCTCTCAAAAAGCAATCAAAGCGGCGGCGCAAATGCCGCCCCAAGCCCTGCCTCGACACAGACCCATCCATAGAGCAGGACGAGCCGGCAGACGACGAGCATACCTTAGGCCAACCGTCCGAATAGGGCAACTCGGATAAAGAAACCGAACAACCCGTCCCCGGCGAAAACGGCATTCCGGACGACCTTACGCCAGATAAGGCCACGGAGCAGAAGAACCTCCACAAAAGGCTCATTGCAACCGCACGTAGCCTAAAAAAGCAGAAGCGGAAGCTAAAAACTACAGAAGATGCACTCGGAATCAGATGGAGCAAATTACTCAATTCCGCAGACAAATACGGCGACAGTCGCCGCACTAAAAGCTATCCGAAGCGAAAGCTACTGCCTGAATTCGACGAAGAGGCCTTAGAGCCCTCGCATTCAAAAAGTAAGAAAGCCACCCGGTTGGATAGACGACCCCATGGCCAGCATAAAACGGCAAGCGGCGCCGCACTCAAGCCGGCATGCGACCCACTCAAGGACTCGCATCAAAAAGATGGCCCAGCCAGGTCTATTTATGGGCCAAGAAAGCAAGCTCTCGTAAGCAATGCAACAACACCAGTATCCGAATGCCATGGCACACCCAAATACAGGGGTGCCGCACACCCCCTACGTTTCACCGATGAGGTCCTGGATTATGAATTTCCAGCGGGATTTAAACCCGTAAACATAGAGGCGTACGACGGAACAACAGACCCTGGAGTCTGGATCGAGGATTATATCCTCCACATACATATGGCCAGAGGAGATGACCTCCACGCCATAAAATACTTACCCCTCAAGCTTAAAGGGCCAGCCCGGCATTGGCTTAAAAGCCTTCCTGAAAACACAATTGGAAGTTGGGAAGAGCTCGAGGACCCTTTCCGAGCAAATTTTCAAGGGACCTATGTCCGCCCTCCGGATGCAAACGATCTCAGTCACATAACTCAACAGCCTGGAGAGTCAGCTCGGCAATTCTGGAACAGATTTCTTACTAAAAAGAATCAGATAGTCGGCTGTCCGGACGCCGAAGCCCTAGCAGCTTTTAGGCATAACGTTCGAGACGAATGGCTAGCCAGACACCTCGGCCAAGAAAAGCCAAGAACAATGGCCGCATTAACAAGCCTCATGATCCGCTTTTGCGCAGGAGAGGACAGCTGGTTGGCAAGATGTAGCACCAGCGACCCAAGTACATCTGAAACTAGGGATGGAAACGGAAAACCGCGACGCAACAAGGATCGTCGCCGGACTAAGGAAAACTGTCCGAAGAGCATGATAGTTGAAGGAAATATGCCCTAGAGGCAATAATAAAGTTATTATTTATTTCCTTATATCATGATAAAGGTTTATTATTCATGCTAGAATTGTATTAACCGGAAACATAATACATGTGTGAATACATAGACAAACAGAGTGTCACTAGTATGCCTCTACTAGACTAGCTCGTTAATCAAAGATGTTTATGTTTCCTAACCATGAACAAAGAGTTGTTATTTGATTAACGAGGTCACATCATTAGTTGAATGATCTGATTGACATGACCCATTATATTAGCTTAGCACCCGATCGTTTAGTATGTTGCTATTGCTTTATCCATGACTTATACATGTTCCTATGACTATGAGATTATGCAACTCCCATTTGCCGGAGGAACACTTTGGGTACTACCAAACGTCACAACGTAACTGGGTGATTATAAAGGAGTATTACAGGTGTCACCAATGGTAGATGTTGGGTTGGCGTATTTCGAGATTAGGATTTGTCACTCCGATCGTCGGAGAGGTATCTCTGGGCCCTCTCAGTAATGCACATCACTTAAGCCTTGCAAGCATTGCAACTAATGAATTAGTTGTGGGATGATGTATTACAGAACGAGTAAAGAGACTTGCCGGTAACGAGATTGAACTAAGTATTGGATACTGACGATCGAATCTCAGGCAAGTAAACATTACGATGACAAAGGGAACAACGTATGTTGTTATGCGGTCTGACCGATAAAGATCTTCGTAGAATATGTAGGAGCCAATATGGGCATCCAGGTCCCGCTATTGGTTATTGACCGGAGATGTGTCTCGGTCATGTCTACATTGTTCTCGAACCGTAGGGTCCGCACGCTTAACGTTACAATGATAGTTATTATGAGTTTATGCATTTTGATGAACCGAAGGTTGTTCGGAGTCCCGGATGTGATCACGGACATGATGAGGAGTCTCGAAATGGTCGAGACGTAAAGATTGATATATTGGAAGCCTATGTTTGGACATCGGAAGTGTTCCAGGTGAAATCGGGATTTTACCGGAATACCGGGAGGGTTACCGGAACCCCCCGGGAGCCAAATGGGCCAACATGGGCCTTGGTGGAAAGGTGAAAGGGCTGCCCTCATGGGCTGTGCGCCTCCCCCTTCCCCTAGTCCTATTAGGACTAGGAGAGGTGGCCGGCCCCCTCTCTCTCTCTCCCCCTTTGAGGAATCCTATTCCAACTAGGATTGGGGGGGGGGAATCCTACTCCCGGAGGGAGTAGGACTCTCCTGGCGCGCCACCCTTGGCCGGCCAGCCCCTCCCCCTTGGATCCTTTATATACGGAGGCAGGGGGCACCCCATAGACACACAAGTTGATCCTTGAGATCGTTCCTTAGCCGTGTGCGGTGCCCCCTTCCACCAAATTCCACCTCGGTCATATTGTCGCAGTGCGTAGGCGAAGCCCTGCGTCAGTAGTACATCAAGATCGTCACCATGCCGTCGTGCTGACGGAACTCTTCCCCGACGCTTTGCTAGATCTGAGCCCGGGGATCGTCATCGAGCTGAACGTGTGCCAAGAACTCGGAGGTGCCGGAGTAACGGTGCTTGGATCGGTCGGATCGTGAAGACGTACGACTACATCAACCGCGTTGATATAACGCTTCTGCTTTCGGTCTACGAGGGTACGTAGACAACACTCTCCGCTCTTGTTGCTATGCATCACCATGATCTTGCGTGTACGTAGGAAAATTTTTGAAATTACTACGTTCCCCAACAGTGGTATCAGAGCCTAGGTTTTTATGGTTTGATGTTATTTGCACGAGTAGAACACAAGTGAGTTGTGGACGATACAAGTCATACTGCCTACCAGCATGTCATACTTTGGTTCAGCGGTATTGTTGGACGAGACGATCCGGACCAACCTTACGCGTACTCTTACGCGAGACCGGTTCCCTCGACGTGCTTTGCACATAGATGGCTTGCGGAAGACTGTCTCTCCAACTTTAGTTGAACCGAGTGTGGCTACGCCCGGTCCTTGAGAAGGTTAAAACGGAGTCTATTTGACAAACTATCGTTGTGGTTTTGATGCGTAGGTAAGATGAGTTCTTGCTTAAGCCCGTAGCAGCCACGTAAAACTTGCAACAACAAAGTAGAGGACGTCTAACTTGTTTTTGCAGGGCATGTTGTGATGTGATATGGTCAAGACATGATGCTAAATTTTATTGTATGAGATGATCATGTTTTGTAACCGAGTTATCGGCAACTGGCAGGAGCCATATGGTTGTCGCTTTATTGTATGCAATGCAATCGCGATGTAATGCTTTACTTTATTACTAAGCGGTAGTGATAGTCGTGGAAGCATAAGATTGGCGAGACGACAACGATGCTACGATGGAGATCAAGGTGTCGCGCCGGTGACGTTGGTGATCATGACGGTGCTTCAGAGATGGTGATCACAAGCATGAGATGATGATGACCATATCATATCACTTATATTGATTGCATGTGATGTTTATATTTTTATGCATCTTATCTTGCTTTGATTGACAGTAGCATTATAAGATGATCTCTCACTAAATTATCAAGAAGTGTTCTCCCTGAGTATGCACCGTTGCAAAAGTTCTTCGTGCTGAGACACCACGTGATGATCGGGTGTGATAGGCTCTACGTTCAAATACAACGGGTGCAAAACAGTTGCACACGCGGAATACTCAGGTTATACTTGACGAGCTATGCATATAAGATATGACCTCGGAACACAGAGACCGAAAGGTCGAGCGTGAATCATATAGTAGATATGATCAACATAACGATGTTCACCATTGAAAACTACTCCATATCACGTGATGATCGGTTATGGTTTAGTTGATTTGGATCACGTGATCACTTAGAGGATTAGAGGGATGTCTATCTAAGTGGGAGTTCTTAATTAATTTGATTAACTGAACATAAACTTATCATGAACTTAGTACCTGATAGTATCTTGCTTGTTTATGTTGATTGTAGATAGATGGCTCGTGCTGTTGTTCCGTTAAATTTTAATGCGTTCCTTGAGAAAGCAAAGTTGAAAGATGATGGTAGCAATTACACGGACTGGGTCCGTAACTTGAGGATTATCCTCATTGCTGCACAGAAGAATTACGTCCTGGAACCACCGCTAGGTGCCAGGCCTGCTGCTAGAGCAACACCAGAAGTTATGAACGTCTGGCAGAGCAAAGCTGATGACTACTCGATAGTTCAGTGTGCCATGCTTTACGGCTTAGAACCGGGACTTCAACGACGTTTTGAACGTCATGGAGCATATGAGATGTTCCAGGAGTTGAAGTTAATATTTCAAGCAAATGCCCGGATTGAGAGATATGAAGTCTCCAATAAGTTCTATAGCTGCAAGATGGAGGAGAATAGTTCTGTCAGTGAGCATATACTCAAAATGTCTAGGTATAATAATCACTTGATTCAATTGGGAGTTACTCTTCCAGATGATTGCGTCATTGACAGAATTCTCCAATCACTGCCACCAAGCTACAAGAGCTTCGTGATGAACTATAATATGCAAGGGATGAACAAGACTATTCCCGAGCTCTTCGCAATGCTAAAAGCTGCGGAGGTAGAAATCAAGAAGGAGCATCAAGTGTTGATGGTTAACAAAACCACTAGTTTCAAGAAAAAGGGCAAAGGGAAGAAAAAGGGGAACTTCAAGAAGAACGGCAAGCGAGTTGCTGCTCAAGAGAAGAAACCCAAGTCTGGACCTAAGCCTGAAACTGAGTGCTTCTACTGCAAGCAGACTGGTCACTGGAAGCGGAACTGCCCCAAGTATTTGGCGGATAAGAAGGATGGCAAGGTGAACAAAGGTATATGTGATATACATGTTATTGATGTGTACCTTACTAATGCTCGCAGTAGCACCTGGGTATTTGATACTGGTTCTGTTTCTAATATTTGCAACTCGAAACAGGGACTACAGAATAAGCGGACACTAGCAAAGGACGAGGTGACGATGCGCGTGGGAAACGGTTCCAAAGTCGATGTGATCGCGGTCGGCACGCTACCTCTACATCTACCTTCGGGATTAATATTAGACCTAAATAATTGTTATTTGGTGCCAGCGTTGAGCATGAACATTATATCTGGATCTTGTTTAATGCGAGACGGTTATTCATTTAAATCAGAGAATAATGGTTGTTCTATTTATATGAGTAATATCTTTTATGGTCATGCACCTTTGAAGAGTGGTCTATTTTTTCATGAATCTCGATAGTAGTGATACACATATTCATAATGTTGAAACCAAAAGATGCAGAGTTGATAATGAAAGTGCAACTTATTTGTGGCACTGTCGTTTAGGTCATATCGGTGTAAAGCGCATGAAGAAACTCCATACTGATGGACTTTTGGAACCACTTGATTATGAATCACTTCGTACTTGCGAACCGTGCCTCTTGGGCAAGATGACTAAAACACTGTTCTCCGGTACGATGGAGAGAGCAACAGATTTGTTGGAAATCATACATACCGATGTATGTGGACCGATGAATATTGAGGCTCGTGGCGGATATCGTTATTTTCTCACCTTCACAGATGACTTAAGCAGATATGGGTATATCTACTTAATGAAACACAAGTCTGAAACATTTGAAAAGTTCAAAGAATTTCAGAGTGAAGTTGAAAATCATCGTAACAAGAAAATAAAGTTTCTACGATCTGATCGTGGAGGAGAATATTTGAGTTACGAGTTTGGTGTACATTTGAAAAATTGTGGAATAGTTTCGCAACTCACGCCACCCGGAACACCACAGCGTAATGGTGTGTCCGAACGTCGTAATCGTACTTTACTAGATATGGTGCGATCTATGATGTCTCTTACTGATTTACCGCTATCGTTTTGGGGATACGCTCTAGAGACGGCCGCATTCACGTTAAATAGGGCACCATCTAAATCCGTTGAGACGACGCCTTATGAACTACGGTTTGGAAAGAAACCAAAGTTGTCGTTTCTTAAAGTTTGGGGCTGCGATGCTTATGTGAAAAAGCTTCAACCTGATAAGCTCGAACCCAAATCGGAGAAATGTGTCTTCATAGGATATCCAAAGGAAACTGTTGGATACACCTTCTATCACAGATCCGAAGGCAAGACTTTTGTTGCTAAGTTCGGAAACTTTCTAGAGAAGGAGTTTCTTTTGAAAGAAGTGAGTGGGAGGAAAGTAGAACTTGACGAGGTAACTGTACCTACTCCTTTATTGAGAAGTAGTACATCACAGAAAACTATTTCTGCGACACCTACACCAATAAGTGAGGAAGCTAATGATGATGATCATGAAACTTTAGATCAAGATACTACTGAACCTCATAGATCAACCAGAGTGAGATCTGCACCAGAGTGGTACGTTAATCCTGTTCTGGAGGTCATGATATTAGATCATGATGAACCTATGAACTATGAAGAAGCGATGGTGAGCCCAGATTCCGCAAAGTGGCTTGAAGCCATGAAATCTGAGATGGGATCCATGTATGAGAACAAAGTATGGAGTTTGGTTGTCTTGCCCGATGATCGGCAAGCAATTGAGAACAAATGGATCTTTAAGAAGAAGACGGACGCTGATGGTAATGTTACTGTCTACAAAGCTCGACTTGTCGCAAAAGGTTTTCGACAAGTTCAAGGGATTGACTACGATGAGACTTTCTCACCCATAGCGATGCTTAAGTCTGTCCGAATCATGTTAGCAATTGCCGCATTTTATGATTATGAAATTTGGCAGATGGATGTCAAAACTGCATTCCTGAATGGATTTCTGGAAGAAGAGTTGTATATGATGCAACCGGAAGGTTTTGTCGATCCAAAGGGAGCTAACAAAGTGTGCAAGCTCTAGCGATCCATTTATGGACTGGTGCAAGCCTCTCGGAGTTGGAATAAACGCTTTGATAGTGTGATCAAAGCATTTGGTTTTATACAGACTTTCGGAGAAGCCTGTATTTACAAGAAAGTGAGTGGGAGCTCTGTAGCATTTCTAATATTATATGTGGATGACATATTACTGATTGGAAATGATATAGAATTTCTGGATAGCATAAAGGGATACTTGAATAAAAGTTTTTCAATGAAAGACCTCGGAGAAGCTGCTTACATATTAGGCATAAAGATCTATAGAGATAGATCAAGACGCTTAATTGGACTTTCACAAAGCACATACCTTGACAAGATTTTGAAGAAGTTCAAAATGGATCAAGCAAAGAAAGGGTTCTTGCCTGTGTTACAAGGTGTGAGATTGAGTAAGACTCAAAGCCCGACCACTGCAGAAGATAGAGAGAAAATGAAAGATGTTCCCTATGCTTCAGCCATAGGCTCTATCATGTATGCAATGCTGTGTACTAGACCTGATGTGTGCCTTGTTATAAGTTTAGCAGGGAGGTACCAAAGTAATCCAGGAGTGGATCACTGGACAGCGGTCAAGAACATCCTGAAATACCTGAAAAGGACTAAGGATATGTTTCTCATATATGGAGGTGACAAAGAGCTCACCGTAAGAGGTTACGTTGATGCAAGCTTTGACACTGATCCGGACGATTCTAAATCGCAAAACGGATACGTGTTTACATTAAACGGTGGAGCTGTCAGTTGGTGCAGTTCTAAACAAAGCGTCGTAGCGGGATCTACATGTGAAGCGGAGTACATTGCTGCTTCGGAAGCAGCAAACGAAGGAGTCTGGATGAAGGAGTTCATATCCGATCTAGGTGTCATACCTAGTGCATCGGGTCCAATGAAAATCTTTTGTGACAATACTGGTGCAATTGCCTTGGCAAAGGAAACCAGATTTCACAAAAGGACCAAACACATCAAGAGACGCTTCAACTCCATCCGGGATCTAGTCCAGGTGGGAGACATAGAGATTTGCAAGATACATACGGATCTGAATATTGCAGACCCGTTGACTAAGCCTCTTCCACGAGCAAAACATGATCAGCACCAAGACTCCATGGGTGTTAGGATCATTACAGTGTAATCTAGATTATTGACTCTAGTGCAAGTGGGAGACTGAAGGAAATATGCCCTAGAGGCAATAATAAAGTTATTATTTATTTCCTTATATCATGATAAAGGTTTATTATTCATGCTAGAATTGTATTAACCGGAAACATAATACATGTGTGAATACATAGACAAACAGAGTGTCACTAGTATGCCTCTACTAGACTAGCTCGTTAATCAAAGATGGTTATGTTTCCTAACCATGAACAAAGAGTTGTTATTTGATTAACGAGGTCACATCATTAGTTGAATGATCTGATTGACATGACCCATTATATTAGCTTAGCACCCGATCGTTTAGTATGTTGCTATTGCTTTATCCATGACTTATACATGTTCCTATGACTATGAGATTATGCAACTCCCATTTGCCGGAGGAACACTTTGGGTACTACCAAACGTCACAACGTAACTGGGTGATTATAAAGGAGTATTACAGGTGTCACCAATGGTAGATGTTGGGTTGGCGTATTTCGAGATTAGGATTTGTCACTCCGATCGTCGGAGAGGTATCTCTAGGCCCTCTCGGTAATGCACATCACTTAAGCCTTGCAAGCATTGCAACTAATGAATTAGTGGCGGGATGATGTATTACAGAACGAGTAAAGAGACTTGCCGGTAACGAGATTGAACTAAGTATTGGATACTGACGATCGAATCTCGGGCAAGTAAACATACCGATGACAAAGGGAACAACGTATGTTGTTATGCGGTCTGACCGATAAAGATCTTCGTAGAATATGTAGGAGCCAATATGGGCATCCAGGTCCCGCTATTGGTTATTGACCGGAGATGTGTCTCGGTCATGTCTACATTGTTCTCAAACCGTAGGGTCCGCACGCTTAACGTTACGATGACAGTTATTATGAGTTTATGCATTTTGATGAACCGAAGGTTGTTCGGAGTCCCGGATGTGATCACCGACATGACGAGGAGTCTCGAAATGGTCGAGACGTAGAGATTGATATATTGGAAGCCTATGTTTGGACATCGGAAGTGTTCCAGGTGAAATCAGGATTTTACTGGAATACCGGGAGGGTTACCGGAACCCCCCGGGAGCCAAATGGGCCAACATGGGCTTTGGTGGAAAGGTGAAAGGGCTGCCCTCATGGGTTGTGCGCCTCCCCCTTCCCCTAGTCCTATTAGGACTAGGAGAGGTGGCCGGCCCCCTCTCTCTCTCCCCCTTTGAGGAATCCTATTCCAACTAGGATTGGGGGGGAGTAGGACTCTCCTGGCGCGCCACCCTTGGCCGGCCAGCCCCTCCCCCTTGGATCCTTTATATAAGGAGGCAAGGGGCACCCCATAGACACACAAGTTGATCCTTGAGATCATTCCTTAGCCGTGTGCGGTGCCCCCTTCCACCAAATTCCACCTCGGTCATATTGTCGCAGTGCTTAGGCGAAGCCCTGCGTCAGTAGTACATCAAGATCGTCACCACGCCGGCGTGCTGACGGAACTCTTCCCCGACGCTTTGCTGGATCGGAGCCCAGGGATCGTCATCGAGCTGAACGTGTGCGAAGAACTCGGAGGTGCCGGAGTAACGGTGCTTGGATCGGTCGGATCGTGAAGACGTACGACTACATCAACCGCGTTGATATAATGCTTCCGCTTTCGGTCTACGAGGGTACGTAGACAACACTCTCCCCTCTCGTTGCTATGCATCACCATGATCTTGCGTGTACGTAGGAAATTTTTTGAAATTACTACGTTCCCCAACAATAGTCAACGCCGGATTCAAAAGCTCACGACAGAATCAGAAAAAGCCGCCCCTTCATGATAACAGGGACGAGCTATCCAACCTAAACAAAATCTTGGACAGGATATGTCAAATACACAGTACTCCCGGGAAGCCTGCTAACCATACCCATAGAGATTGTTGAGTCTTCAAACAATCCAGCAGACTCAACGCCGAACAAAAGGGGCTCGACACACCTGACGAACCCCAAAAGCAGAGCGCCAGGAAACAAAAGAATTTTCCACAAGAAGTAAAAACAGTAAACTTACTTCACATAAAAAAACGTGTGGCGCCCATAAAGGTAAGCGCCATACGGCCTATCTCAAAGGAGTCCCGCCACTGGTTGACAAAACCAATCGTCTTCGACCATCGAGATTACTCTAGAAGTATCAGGAGCGCAGGCTGGACTGCCTTGGTACTCGATCCAATAATTGGCTGACTCCAGTTTACAAATGTCCTAATGGACGGCGGCAGTGGTCTAAACCTGATATATCAGGACACAATCCGCCACATGGGGATAGACCCAACAAGATTTCACCACAACAAAACTTCCTTTCAAGGGGTAGCGCCAGGTCTGGAAACCCATTGCATGGGCTCCCTCTGGCTTGAAGTCATATTCGGCTTCCCCGATAACTTCCGCGTGAAAAGCTAACTTTCCACATCGTCCCATTCTCAAGTCGCTATCAACCACTGCAGGGACGCGAAGCTTTCGCCCACTTTAACGCAATACCACATTATGCATCTCTTACGCTCAAGATGCCCGGTCCACGAGGCATCATCTCTTTAAAGGGAAAACATTGAGTGCGCCCCCCCCCCCCCCCCCCCGCGGAGGATCGTGCGGCTGCCTTAACAGCCCCACAATAATATGGCTTCATCAGCCAAAAACATCCAAAACAGATCGTTAAGACCACGGACACGGCTGGACGAGTCTGGCGTAAACAGATCATTAATAAAGGCTTAATATCCATATACCCCTGCGCTAGGGGCTCCGCGCATGTACAATATGAGACAATCAAGCTCAATTTTACCCATTTAATCTATGCTTTGATTACTTAGTATAAATTTTGTTCGGCACGCCCCTTTTTTCTTTTTCAACTAAGTTCCTCTCTTTTACAGATGAACATCGTGCTGCGCCCATCCAGGATACGGCACAACGGAGACACAGGCGCAGACGTGCAGCAGGGACCCGTTCCAAGGATTCTTTTCAGATTAAGACCCTGCGTAAACCTTTTTTACTGTCTCTTGTTGATACACATCCTCCGGTTTTTCGTTATAATCAAGGAGGGGACTGACGTCTTGGCATGTGGCCACGTCAGGAGTTTTGCGCGTACCTGGACACTAGGGGCTTATAACCAAGGGTGTTGTCCCGCCCGCACTCATAAAGACCGAATACCTTAGGGAGTGTTCGGCGTCGCGAGTTTGGCCTTATATGCATCAGCTCCGAATCATGTCTTTGGTCAAATGTTGGGTTGCCCGGCTCCTGTGTTTGGCTGCCTTACATTCCGCACTATCGGCTAAGGCGGCACCAGGAGAACTACTGCAATTGGGCCCCGATTCGCCAGGCGAGCACCTCAGTAGAGAAAGCCGAAAACTGACTGTCATGATATAGCGTGAGACTGGTCAACCACTCGATGACTTAGCAGAATCTCTAGGATTCCTCCGCATTAACGAAGGGCCGTTTCCCAGCCAGGCACATATGCGCCCCGACTTCAGGCAAGTGCAGGCTCCACCAGGGGCTATTTAAGTAGCCTCACTGTCAAGCTCCTATGGCTAAGTGAAAGTGTTAAAGCATTATAGTCCGGTTTCCTAGCTCGCTGCGCTATCACCTCCTTTGTAGGACCAAGACGTTGGATTAAGTGTGAAAATGCGCCTTCTCCGAGCACCCCCACACTATGTGCGTGGGGGCTGAAGCCAACGACTGCCATATTTCAGATTATATATATATATATATATATATATATATATATATATATATATATATATATCAAAACGGCCGGACAGGAGGTGTTTCAAATACTTGAAGGCACAAGTATAAAAGGCTACTACAATTTATCAAAATATTGCTTTATAATTAAATATGCTATTAGAACATAGCATCCTTCGAGCACTGCGTCTCTATTACACGAGCGCATTCAAAGACTTCCTGAAAATAGTGCTCGGAGGGTACTCGACTTTTGTCCGAATCTCGGGATGCAACAACGGGGGTCTCCATCTCCACCCAGTATGTCTTGACACGGGCAAGAGCCATCCGTGCGCCCTCTATACATGCTGACCTCTTCATTGCATTGATATGTGGCACCGCACCAAGGAATTGCTGCACCAAGCTGAAATAACTCTTCGGCTCCGATCTCCCCGGCCGCAGATGACTCATGACGCACTTCATGGCGAGTCCGGACAACCTATTCAGCTTGGCCCATTCGGCTAGACGATCGGCCACGGACAGTGGACGCTCCGGATTGTGGAACTGCGACCAAAAGAGTTTTTCCACTTCGCGATCTCCTTGATCTCGAAAGTGTTCGGTTGCATCAGCAGCACTTGCCGCCAAATCCAGATAGGTGTCCGTCGTACTCCACAGCCGGTCCAACGGAGCATGCTTAGGATCACAAAACTTCCTCCGCAGCATAAAGGGCTTTCCAGCCGCGATCTCTCCGGCTTCACGAAGCTCCTCCCTCGCAGCTCTCATCGCAGAGCGAGCATCCTTGGCATCGGCAACGGCCTTCTTCAAGTCCGTGTGTTCCGCCCGATCTTCTTTTTCCAGAAGCTTGCAACGGTCAGCAGCGCTCTTTAGCTTCACGGCCATCTCGCCATCTCTTTCTTGCTTCGGCAGTGAGCAGCCTGTTCGGCTCCCAGCTCTTCAAGGGCCTTCTCGGCAGCCGCATCACTTTTCCTGGCTTGTTCCTTAGCTCGGGCAAGTTCCGCCCGAAGACTCTCCACGGCGGCCGCACCATCTGCGTCAAGCACACACATTGTAAGATACTGGCATAAAGCTACTCTTACCAGGTGTCGCCCAAGGAATTATATACCTTGAGCTTCATCAAGCCGCTTGTTGACGAGCGCGATGTCGGCATCTGCCACGTCAAGTTGCCGCTTTAGCTCGGCAAAATCATCAGTCCGGCTGGATTCCGGACACTTCGCCACCTACATACAAAGGCGACATTTTAGGCCTGGGATTATGATCCTCTGCGCGCCGTCACTTTTGACAACACACAGAGTCTCAGGGGCTACTATCTACACAGGGCGCATCTTATTTATGCGCAACTGTCAGAAAATGTACATTATTTCACGTACCTCAAAACCTGTCAGTAAACTTCTGACAGCCTCGTGCAATCCGCTTTCCGCGGACGAAATCCTTTCAATCACCATGCCCATCAACGCACGGTGCTCCTCTGAGATAGAAGCTCGCCCTAGCAGATTCTTCAGCTCCTCCGACCGAGCACCGGACGGTGCCGGATTCGTCCTATGGCCTCTTTCGAAGCCGGAGGCGGAGAATATTGGGGGGCCATATTGCTATCTTCCGCCCCTGCCGGATTCGAAGAAGCCCTCCGCGACGACACCTCAGTGTCGCCCGCCTCGCTAGGTGGTACGGCAGGGGGAGGCGTCCCGCTCTCCATCATCTCCGGAAGAAGGTCCCCCGAAGACGAGCTCTGCTGAGAAGGGCTGAGGTCCGAGCTACAAAGTAAAATTTCGGTTACTCTTCTCACATATAAAGCAAGGATTTCTCTCTCAAAAACATAATATTTCTCTACTTACTGCTCGCTGGAGGGCTGGCCACCTGGAGGGCATAGTTCGGCCGAAGTATGCCCTGGCGTAGGACCCTCCGACAAGGATTCCCCCCCCCCCCCGCTTTGAGGCCATAGTCTCCGGGTTTTCAGAGGCAGTCCTCTTCTTCCCCCGAGGAGAGGAATCTTCGGTGCCTCCCTTCCGAACAGCCTCCTTCGAGGAGGCCATAGTTTCCTTGTCCCCTCCCTCACTTTCCCCCAAAGGCACAATCTTCAGCATCCTGACTAGCACAGGATCCGGCCTGGTCTCGCGGAGGGGAGCCGGACACCTGATCAGCTTTGCTTTCGCTATCCACTCCTGTTTAAAAGGACAGCTCTTTTAGGGGCAAGTTTATGACAAATATACGGATAACGAATCCGGGCACAAGGCTACTTACTTGAGTATCCGGGCGATTGCAGCTCAGACCTACGTCCTCGGTCAAATCCGGACACATTGCTTGTGATCTGAAGAATAATTTATACATCTCCACGGGCGTTGCGCCCATAAAATGCTGGAGAGCTTGTGGTCCCTCCGGATTAAACTCCCACAAACGAAGGGAGCGATGTTTGCCAGGCAATGTTCGGCGGATCAGCATGACTTGCGTCACTTTGACCAAGCTGAGACCTCTTTCTAAGAGATTCTTGATGCGGCCCCGCAACGAAGACACATCCTGGGGTGGCCCCCAATCTAGGCCTTTATTGACCCACGACCCTAGCTGCTTTGGGGGACCCGAGCGAAAGGCAGGCGGCGCCACCCACTTGGTTCCCCTGGGAGCGGTGATGTAGAACCACTCTCGTTGCCACAAGCCGAGCTCCTCTTGAAAAGGGCCCTCGGGCCACGGAGCATCAGCCTTCTTACTTATAACAGCGCCTCCGCACTCTGCGTGCCGTCCCTCAATCATCTTCGGCTCTACCTTAAAGGTCTTGAGCCATAATCCTAAGTGAGGAGTAACACGGAGGAATGCTTCGCACACGATGATGAATGAGGAAACATGGAGGATGGACTCCGGAGCTAAGTCATGAAATTCCAGCCCGTAATAGAACATCAGCCCCCTCACAAAGGGATCCATGGGAAAGCCTAACCCCCGAAGGAAGTGAGACACGAACACCACACTCTCACCAGGCTGAGGACTAGGAATAGCCTGCCCTTGAGCAGGCAGCCTGTGCGAAATTTCGCCGGTCAAGAACTTGGCTTCTCTCAACTTTAGCACGTCCTCCTCCGTGACGGAAGAGGGCATCCATCGGCCTTGAAGGTCGGAACCGGACATTGTCGAAGGTCCGAAGCGCCTGGAATCTAGAGCCTAGGGTGTTGGAACTCGAGGCGGCGGGCGAACTCGTTTGAGATTGAAAGAAATGGGTAAGGCCTTGATCTCTTTATAAGAGGTGGAATACCAAGGGCCCTTCCCATAACTGTTTGGGACTCGCCTTTAATCGAGAAAACGTGCTAACGGGCACGATTGGGTTACCCACGTCCGTATTGATGAGAATCCCGTAAATAAAGGGGACACGATCTTTGCTTCGACAAGACGTGTCAAGGAAACCGCCTCGCAAAATGCGCTGAGGTGGGGAAGTGAAAACGATTCGAATAGAGGCTTGGCCGTAGTGTGATGTCACGCTACGGAATACGTCAGCAGATTAGATTTGTGTAAATATTATTCTCTCTATGGCAATATGTGGAAACTTATTTTGCAGAGCCGGACACTATCCTTAGTGTTAACAATCTTTTATGAAGTACTTGGAGGAGGAACCCGCCTTGCAATGCCGAAGACAATCTGCGCGCCGGACTCGTCGTCATTGAAGCCTGGTTCAGGGGCTACTGAGGGAGTCCTGGATGAGGGGGTGTCCCGGTAGCCGGACTATACCTTCAGCCGGACTCCTAGACTATGAAGACACAAGATTGAAAGACTTTGTCCCGTGTCCGGATGGGACTTTCCCTGGCGTGGAAGGCAAGCTTGGCGATGCGGATATTTAGATCTCCTACCATTGTAACCGACTTTGTGTAACCCTAACCTATCCGGTGTTTATATAAGCCGGAGGGTTTTAGTCCGTAGGACAACACAACATACAACAATCATACCATAGGCTAGCTTCTAGGGTTTAGCCTCCTTGATCTCGTGGTAGATCTACTCTTGTACTACCCATATCATCAATATTAATCAAGCAGGACGTAGGGTTTTACCTCCATCGAGAGGGCCCGAACCTTGGTAAAACTTCGTGTCCCTTGTCTCCTGTTACCATCCGCCTAGACGCACAGTTCGGGACCCCCTACCCGAGATCCGCCGGTTTTGACACCGTCACTAAGCATTTGGCTCATGTTGGGCTCAGGCTTGTGAAAATGCTTTCCAAAGCAGCACTGTGAAGCTGACAACCAGGTTCATAAAGATCACCTGGAGTGGGCAGGCCAGTAAGCTCAATGATATCAAAGGCTTTCGCTTCATGATGGACATTGCATGTCATCCACTCAAGGACCCAAGTCTTCGGATCCCTGTTGTAGCCACGACTATGAAGAGTGGCATAGAATTGGAGCAGCAATTTTTCATTCCAGTTGAGGGAGTCCTGGATTAGGGGGTGTCCGGGTAGCCGGACTATACCTTTGGCCGGACTCCTGGACTATGAACATACAAGATTCAAGACTTTGTCCTGTGTCCGGATGGGACTTTCCTTGGCGTGGAAGGCAAGCTTGGTGTCGGTGTCAAAACCGGCGGATCTCGGGTAGGGGGTCCCGAACTGTGCGTCTAGGCGGATGGTAACAGGAGACAAGGGAACACAATGTTTTACCCAGGTTCGGGCCCTCTTGATGGAGGTAAAACCCTACGTCCTGCTTGATTAATATTGATAATATGGGTAGTACAAGAGTAGATCTACCACGAGATCAAGGAGGCTAAACCCTAGAAGCTAGCCTATGGTATGATTGTTGTATGTTGGAATTCTTGTCCTACGGACTAAAACCCTCCGGTTTATATAGACACCGGAGAGGGTTAGGGTTACACAAAGTCGGTTACAATGGTAGGAGATATGAATATCCGCATCGCCAAGCTTGCCTTCCACGCCAAGGAAAGTCCCATCCGGACACGAGACGAAGTCTTCAATCTTGTATCTTCGTAGTCCAGGAGTCCGACTGAAGGTATAGTCCGGCTATCCGAACACCCCCTAATCCAGGACTCCCTCAATAGCCCTTGAACCAGGCTTCAATGACGATGAGTCCGACGCGCAGATTGTCTTCGGCATTGCAGGGCGGGTTCCTCCTCCAAATTCTTCATAAAAGTTTGTAAACACTAAGAGTAGTGTCCGGCTCTGCAAAATAAGTTTCCACATATTGCCATAGAGAGAATAACATTAACACAAATCTAATCTACTGACGTATCCCGTAGCGTGACATCACAATACGGCCAAGCCTTTATTCGAATCGTTTTCACTTCTCAACCTCAGCGCGTTTTGCGAGGCGGTTTCCTTGGCACGTCTTGTCAAAGCAGAGATCGTGTCCCCTTTTTACGAGGTTCACATAAATACGGACGTGGGTAACCCAACCGCGTCATTTATCACGGCGCTTGGGAGATAAGCGAGTTTTATCAGGCTGGTGGGGACGCATAGTCGCATCCGCCCATATAAGGGGATAAGGATCCACCTTTTTACCTACGCCTTCTTCCTCCTTTGCCTATCCATCTCCTGCGCACCCGAGCTCCAGCGCCCAAGTCCGCACTTCCCACCTCGACCTTCTCCAGCCATGTCCGGAGCGGGAGGCAAGTGGATGGTCTCTTCCGTTACGGAGGGCCATGTCAAAAAACTAAGTAAGGCCGGATACTTGTTCGACAACATTGCGCACCGGCTTCCTTAAGAGGGGCAGCTTCTCCCCACCCCTAGGCCCCATGAGAGGGTTGTATTCCTTCCCCACTTCCTCCGCGGACTGGGTTTTCCACTCCACCCATTTGTCCGGGGACTCATGTTCTACTACGGCCTGGATTTCCACGATCTGGCCCCGAACTTTGTCCTCAACATCTCGGCGTTTATCGTCGTGTGCGAGGCTTTCCTCCGCATCCGCCCCCATTTCGGTCTTTGGCTCAAGACTTTCAACGTCAAGCCGAAGGTGGTGCATGGCAGCCAGGCGGAGTGCGGAGGCGCCATGGCGGGCAAGATAGCCAATGTCCTATGGCTCGAGGGCTCCTTTGTGGAGACCCTGAAGGGGTGGCAATCGGGGTGGTTTTACATCACCGAGCCGCACGACCCTGAATAGGTCGCAGCCCCTGAGTTCCGATCCGGACCCCCCATGCGGCTCACGTCCTGGAAAGAGACGGGCCTGTCGTGGGGCAACGAGGAAGAGGTGACCGGATTGCAAACATGCATCCAATCCCTGGTGAACAAGCGGCTCAAGCTTGTCAATATAGTCCAGGTCGTGCTCGTCCGCCGGATCCTCCCATGTCAACAACGGGCTTTCACACTGTGGGAGTTCGATCCGGCGCAGCACCAAACCTTGAGCAGGCTCTTCGACACGACGTATGAAGATGCCTGAAAGGTGCTATTCAAGGGCGCCGAAGCTCTCGCGTCCGCGTCCGAGGACCGCGGATTCAGCACGCAGCGTCCAGCTAGCGCGGTGAGTTATCCTTACCTTTTACAGGAAATTTGTTTCTCATAGATTGACCTTATGCGGGATCTAAACTCCCCTACCTTTGACAGGCGTGGCAGGAGAAGTCCGGACAGGTCAACTATCCGACCCCTTTGCCCGAAGACCCAGCAGATGCTCGTTTATCGAAGCTGTTGGCTCCGGCGCCTTATGTGGTGCCGGAGAAGAAGGCCAAGAAGAAGAAGGCCATGGGGACTCGAAAGAGTTCCCGTCATATGGTGGTGTCGGACTCATCGTCCGACGATTCCGACAAGCACTCCTCCTGTGAAGACGAGGAGGAGGAAGAAGAAACCTCTCCCCCTCCAGCGGGGGTAGGAAAGAAGAGGAAAGTCGCCCCAACTGGGGAGGCCGAAGGGTCCAAGAAGAGGAAGACCCCTCCACCGGACTACTCCCCCGACGCCGCCGACGACGAAGGGGAGTAGCCGGACAGAGCCAATCGTCCGGCGAAATCGTAAGTATTCGGATACCAGAGTAACTCATAATATCCCCGTTGTTGCACAGCTTTTCCCTAATGTTGAATATAATTATGCAGGCCGCCCCGGGCCGGTTTCGACGAGTCGTCGAGCGGCTCCTTGGATTCGTCGGACGTGAACTCTGTTCCGCCCGCTGCCTCCCCCCGCACCGCGGATGACGCCGAAGTGGCGTCGCGACAAGCTCCGAGGCAAGAGGAGGTGGTCCTGGAGGAGCCGCGAGGCGACCTCTCGGACTCCAGGAGTAAAGGGGACAAGACCCCCCAGGGCTCCAAGTTCGGCTTTGAGCCGGACACCGCGCAGGAATCCTCAACAGTTCCGGACCGCAGTAGGCGAACTCCTTCTAACAGGAGCAAGCCTTCTGAGCCGGCAGCCTCCGTCCAGCCGGAGGTGCCGGACAATCTACTGGAGGTGCTTAACGGCGCCTCCATCGACGAGGAGCACCATACTATTATGAGTACGGTGATCCAGAAGGTTCAGTCCGCCAAGAGCGGACTGACTGAAGCTTGTGCCAGCCTTCTAACAGGCTTCGAGATAAGTAAAATATGTAAAAATATTACCGCATAGACAGTAGCCCATGATGCTCTGTTTGGCGTTCTGAAAGAAAAGCCGAATAGAGGATCTATTAAATTTCGCAGGAGTCTGACAAAAAAGAGTCAATATGCATATGCAGGCTTCGCTGCTAGCCACCGCCGCACTGACTGCGGAGGTGGGTGCCCTGAAGAAGGGCCTCGAGCGGACCGAGCAAGAGCTCGGCCTTGCCAAACGGCAGCTCGAGGAGAAGGATGGTAAGAGATACCTTATAGAAAAATATATACAAAAAGGATGCAATTGCAAAAAATGACAGGATTGTACTGCTTATTGTAGGGGCCACGACTGAGGTGGTGACCCTCAAGCAGGCATTGTCCAAGGCCGAGAAGAGAGCGGCCACGAAGCGCACCGAGCGAGAGAAATTCGAGGCCCAGGTCGGCGAGGAGTAGCAAGAGCTTCAGGCTCTCATGAAAAAACATGAGAGTTTGGAGCTTGGCTCGAAGACGCAAGCGTCCGAGCTCGCGGCGGCCCTTGAAACTGCCAAGTCTGCCAAGGCCGAATCCCAGATGGCCCTCCAGGAATTGGATGCGGTGAAAAAGATAGCGGCGGGTAAGGCATTCTTTATGCAAAGCAGACATATAAAAGTAAACTACTTGTTACTTACCCGAATCCGGAGCTCTCCAGGGGCGTTCGCAGATCTTCCCCTCAGTGCATCCGATGCCGCCGCATTCTACCGAGCCGAAGAGGGCAGCTCGACGGAGAAGGTATTCTAGTCTCAGTACGCTGAGGCCGGACACCCTGTGCCCTTGAGTGACCAGCTGAAGCAGCTGGTCGAGCTCCACAAGGCGGCCGAACAGGCCATGAAGGGCTTCATAGTTCGGCTGTGGCCTGGAGAGGCCCTGCCTGGGAGCTACTTCGGACTGGTGCGGCGGCTGGTGGAGGCCCGTCCACGGCTCGAGGTCATCAAGCGCTCCGTCTACATCGAAGGTGCCCGTAGGGCCCTTGCCCATGCAAAGGTGCACTGGGGGAAGCTGGACGGTGAGAAGCTTGCGAGGGACGGGCCGCCGCCGGGGAAGGAGCATCGCAAGCCCGAAAACTATTACAAGGATGTTCTTGCTGGTGCCCGCCTTATGGCGGATGAATGTACCAAGGATGTAATTTTTGAATGAACTCGCTCGTGTTATCCTGTGCGCTGAAAACTTGTTCGTATGCGCTAAGCAATGCTTGTTGAATTTAAAATATTACTTTCTGTGCGGCCGTTTATCAAAAATTGAGAGATGGCCAGTCGTCGGCTTCTGCCCCATGCCACTAATGCTGGGGTGTTCGGGATAAACCTGAGCACTCTTTTTCCCATGATTGGGTCCGTTGAGGGAGGCGCTCAGCACAACGAACAAGGCAATCGAACCATAATGCTTGAACACTCTCACTTAGCCATAGAACTCTATAATTTTAAATTTCGGCGAAGCCCCTAGTATTCGGAAGACCGAGTTCGGGGCGCTATCCACGCCTTGGCCGGACAAAGCCGGTTCCTCGCTCGACGCGGCATAAGTCTTTAAGGACTCGAAAAACCTCTCGAACAGCGACCAGTCTCGCGCCTCATCATGACAGTCAGTTTTAGATTTCTCTACTGAGGTGCTCAGCCCAGCTCAACTGGGGCACAATCGTAGTAGTTCTCCTAGTGCTACCTTAGCCGATATAGCGGAACGTAAGGCACCAAAACATAGGAGCCGGGCAAACCCAACTATTGACCCAAATCATGATTCGGAGCCGATGCATATAGTGCTATAAGTTCGGGGTGCCGCACTTGTCGGTCTTCTCACACCATATTAATGGGTACTGAAGCCCTTGGCGTATTTTGCCGTACCACAATGTACGGGTGCAACATGTCATTAATAAACATATATATAAAAAGAGGATAATGCAACAAATAGACAAAAGCTATGCATTGTTTATAGAAAGGTTGCCATCAAAGCAAAACGATACAAATAGTGCGATAAGCAAAAGAAATTGGACTATTTAACATGTCCTGGCCAGGGGCAGGCCGCGGAATTGTATTCAAAACAGGTATACTGCTCGTAATAGAGACCACCTGGGAGTTCCATAATGCGGCATGGCTTGTCTGCTTTCCTGGATCTTGCATCATTCATGCGGCAGTTGAATTGCTGAACAGGTCGTCCGAAGTATGGAGTCCTGAAAGTAAGAGAAAACTAAAAGAGAATTCGTCAGCCCCTGGTGCGGTTTAAGCCGTATTTCGGGCGTGCCGTGATAGTGCCCCTCCCCCTGTGCCCATGGTATTTCGAGAGCGTAGTTATGTACGCGAAGTACTAGTTTCGCTATATTGCGGGGGCTAGGGTTGGGGCCGCACTGCTACACTAGCTCGGAACATGCCAGGCAGTCTTGTTGTAGGTTACTCCAGGCGCGCTTGATAGTGTTCGGCTTTTTGAAGGCTGGACTGGAGAACTGCCTAGAGAGGTTGCTTTGTACTTCTGCCGCGAGCGCTGCCGTGTGCTCCTCCATTCGGAGGGAGCGTTCGGTGTTTATATTGACCGTGATTACTCCTCGAGGGCCTGGCATCTTGAGCTTGAGGTATGCATAGTGCGGTACCACATTGAACTTTGCGAACGTGGTTCGCCCGAGCAAAGCGTGATAGCCACTGCGGAACGGGACTATGTCGAAGATTAACTCCTCGCTTCGGAAGTTATCCGGAGATCCGAAGACCACTTCAAGTGTGACTGAACCTGTACAGTTGGCCTCTACACCTGGTATGACGCCTTTAAAGGTCGTTTTGGTGGGCTTGATCCTTGAGGGATCTATGCCCATCTTCCGCACTGTATCCTGGTAAAGCAGGTTTAGGCTGCTGCCGCCGTCCATAAGGACTCTTGTGAGATGAAATCCGTATAATTGGGTCTAGAACCAATGCGGCAAACCCGCCATGACGGATTCTTGTGGGGTGGTCCCTTCGATCAAAAGTGATCGGGCAGGAGGACCATCGGTTGAACTTTGGGGCGACTGGCTCCAGCGCATATACGTCCCGTAGTGCACGCTTCTGCTCCCTCTTGGGGATGTGGGTTGCGTATATCATGTTCACCGTCCGCACTTGTGGGGGAAAACCCTTCTGTCCACTGTTGTTCGGCGGCCTGGGCTCTTCCTCGTCGTTGCTATGCAGCCCCTTCTCTCTATTTTCGGCATTTAACTTGCCTGCCTGCTTGAACACCCAACAATCCCTGTTGGTGTGATTGGCTGGTCTTTCGGGGGTGCTATGTATCTGGCACAAGCGGTCGAGTATTCGGTCCAAACTGGACGGGCCCTGAGTGTTTCTTTTGAATGGCTTTTTCCGCTGACCGGATTTGTAGCCTCGGAATCCGGCATTGACTGCCGTATCCTCGTTGCTGTCGCTATTAACACGGCGTTTCTGCTTGTTCCGGCGCGACCTACCGCTTTTGTCCTTGGTATCCGAATTACCAAGGTTTAGCCGGACTCCTGGACTATGAAGATACAAGATTGAAGACTCTGTCCCGTGTCCGGATGGGACTTTCCTTGGCGTGGAAGCCAAACTTGGCGATGCGGATATTTAGATCTCCTACCATTGTAACCGACTTTGTGTAACCCTAACCCTCTCTGGTGTCTATATAAACCGGAGGGTTTTAGTCCATAGAACATACAACAATCATACCATAGGCTAGCTTCTAGGGTTTAGCCTCCTTGATCTCGTGGTAGATCTACTCTTGTACTACCCATATCATCAATATTAATCAAGAAGGATGTAGGGTTTTACCTCCATCGAGAGGGCCCAAACCTGGGTAAAACTTCGTGTCCCTTGTCTCCTGTTACCATCCGCCTAGATGCACAGTTCGGGACCCCCTACCCGAGATCCGCCAGTTTTGACACCGACATTGGTGCTTTCATTGAGAGTTCATCTGTGTCGTTGCTTTTAGGCCCGATGGCTCCTTCGATCATCAACAACGATGTGGTCCAGGGTCAGACTTTTCTCCCCGAACAGATCTTCGTCTTCGGTGGCTTCGTATTGTGGGCCAATTCACTTGGCCATCTGGAGCAGATCGAAAGCTACGCCCCTGGCCATCAGGTCAGGTTTGGAAGTTTAAACTACACGGCAGACATCCGTGGGGACTTGATCCTCGACGGACTCGAGCCACAGCCGAGCGCGCCGCACTGTCTCGATGGGCATGATCTAGCTCTGCCGCCGAACAATGCCCTAGAGGCCGCAGACACTTCGGTTCTGACCCGAAATTCGGAGCCGGCTGCGCCGATCGAGGATGGGCGGTTGGACGCCGCCTCGAGGGCTGCAATCTCAAAGGCGATTGAGCCGAACACCAGCCCCGCACTCCGCAAGGCCCGTGACTCCGAGTGGCCGGATTCCTCTCCAGACTCCGAGCCCTCCGCGCGCCTGCCAATCGAATCCGATTGGACGCCGATCATGGAGTTCATCGCCGCGGACATCTTTCAGCACTCGCCCTTCCGCGATATCCTGAAGTCACTAAAGTCTCTTTCTTTATCAGGAGAGCCCTGGCCAGACTACGGTCAGCAAGGTTGGGATACGGACGATGAAGAAATTCAAAACGCACCCACCACCCATTTGGTAGCCGCCGTCGATAATTTAAACGACGTGCTCAATTTCGACTCCGAAGACATCGACGGTATGGACGACGATGCAGGAGACGCATATGAACCAACACCTATAGGGCATTGGACAGCCACCTCATCTCATGATGTGTACATAGTGGATACACCTAAAGGAAGCGACAACGAGGAACACGGGGATGCAACGAGGGATCGATCTCTCGAAAAGCAATCAAAACGGCGGTGCAAACGCCGCCCCAAGCCCCGCCTCGACACAGACCCAGCCATAGAGCAGGACGAGCCGGCAGACGACGAGTATACCTTAGAGCAACCGTCCGAATAGGGCAACTCGGATAAAGAAACCGAACAACCCATCCCCGGCGAAAACGGCATTCCGGACGACCTTACGCCGGATAAGGTCACGGAGCAGAAGAACCTCCAGAAAAGGCTCATTGCAACCGCAGACAAATACGGCGAAAGTCACCGCACTAAAAGCTATCCGAAGCGAAAGCTACTGCCTGAATTCGACGAAGAGGCCTTAGAGCCCTCGCATTCAAAAAGTAAGAAAGCCACCCGGTCGGATAGACAATCCCATGGCCAGCCTAAAACGGCAAGCGGCACCGCACTCAAGCCGGCATGCGACCCACTCAAGGACTCACATCAAAAAGATGGCCCAGCCAGGTCTATTTATGGGCCAAGAAAGCAAGCTCTCGTAAGCAATGCAACAACACCAGTATCCGAACACCACGGCACACCCAAATACAGGGGTGCCGCACACCCCCTATGTTTCACCGATGAGGTCCTGGATTATGAATTTCCAGCGGGATTTAAAACCGTAAACATAGAGGCGTACGACGGAACAACAGACCCTGGAGTCTGGATCGAGGATTATATCCTCCACATACATATAGCCAGGGGAGATGACCTCCACGTCATAAAATACTTACCCCTTAAGCTTAAAGGGCCAGCCCAGCATTGGCTTAAAAGCCTTCCTAAAAACACAATTGGAAGTTGGGAAGAGGTCGAGGACGCTTTCCGGGCAAATTTTCAAGAGACCTATGTCCGCCCTCCGGATGCAGACGATCTCAGTCACATAACTCAACAGCCTGGAGAGTCAGCTCGGCAATTCTGGAACAGATTTCTCACTAAAAAGAATCAGATAGTCGACTGTCCGGACGCCAAAGCCCTAGCAGCTTTTAGGCATAATGTTCGAGACGAATGGCTAGCAAGACACCTCGGCCAAGAAAAGCCAAGAACAATGGCCGCATTAACAAGCCTCATGACACGCTTTTGCGCAGGAGAGGACAGCTGGTTGGCAAGATGTAGCACCAGCGACCCAAGTACATCTGAAACTACGGATGGAAACGGAAAACCGCGACGCAACAAGGATCATCGCCGGACTAAGGAAAACAGTCCGAAGAGCACGACAATCAACGCCGGATTCAAAAGCTCACGACAGAATCAGAAAAAGCCGCCCCTTCATGATAACAGGGACCAGCTATCCAACCTAAACAAAATCTTGGACAGGATATGTCAAATACACAGTACTCCCGGGAAGCCTGCTAACCATACCCACAGAGATTGTTGGGTCTTCAAACAATCCGGCAGACTCAACACCGAACACAAGGGGGCTCGACACACCAAGCGAAGACGATGACGAACCCCAAAAGCAGAGCACCAGGAAACAAAAGAATTTTCAACAAGAAGTAAAAACAGTAAACTTACTTCACATAACAAAACGTGCGGCGCCCATAAAGGTACGCGACATACGGCCTATCTCAAAGGAGTCCCGCCACTGGTTGACAAAACCAATCGTCTTTGATCATCGGGATTACTCTAGAAGTATCAGGAGCGCAGGCTGGACTGCCTTGGTACTCTATCCAATAATTAGCGGACTCCAGTTTACAAATGTCCTGATGGACGGTGGCAGTGGTCTAAACCTGATATATCAGGACACAATCCGCCACATGGGGATAGACCCAACAAGAATTCGCCACAGCAAAACCTCCTTTCAAGGGGTAGCGGCAGGTCCGGATACCCATGGCATGGGCTCTCTCCGGCTTGAAGTCATATTCGGCTTCCCCGATAACTTCCGCCGCGAAAAGCTAACTTTCCACATCGTCCCATTCTCAAGTCGCTATCAAGCACTGCTGGGACGCGAAGCTTTCGCCCGCTTTAACGCAATACCACATTACGCATCTATTACGCTCAAGATGCCCGGTCCACGAGGCATCATCTCTTTAAAGGGAAAACATTGAGTGCGCCCCCCGCGGAGGATCGTGCGGCTGCCTTAATAGCCCCACAATAATACGGCTTCATCAGCCAAAAACATCCAAAACGGGTCGTTAAGACCACGGACACGGCTGGACGAGTCCGGCGTAAACATATCATTAATAAAGGCTTAATATCCGTATACCCCTGCGCTAGGGGCTCCGCGCATGTACAATATGAGACAATCAAGCTCAATTTTACCCATTTAATCTATGCTTTGATTACTTAGTATAAATTTTGTTCGGCACGCCCCTTTTTTCTTTTTCAACTAAGTTCCTATCTTTTACAGATGAATATCGTGCTGCGCCCGTCCAGGATACGGCACAACGGAGACACACGCGCAGACGTGCAGCAGGGACCCGTTCCAAGGATTCTTTTCAGATTAAGACCCTGCGTAAACCTTTTTTACTGTCTCTTGTTGATACACATCCTCCGGTTTTTCGTTATAATCAAGGAGGGGACTGACGTCTTGGCATGTGGCCACGTCAGGAATTTTGCGCGTACCTGGACACTAGGGGCTTATAACCAAGGGTGTTGTCCCGCCCGCACTCATAAAGACCGAATACCTTAGGGAGTGTTCGGCGTCGCGAGTTTGGCCTTATATGCATCAGCACCGAATCATGTCTTTGGTCAAATGTTGGGTTTCCCGGCTCCTATGTTTGGCTCCCTTACGTTCCGCACTATCGGCTAAGGCGGCACCAGGAGAACTACTGCAATTGTGCCCCGATTCGCCAGGCGAGCACCTCAGTAGAGAAAGCCGAAAACTGACTGTCATGATATAGCGTGAGACTGGTCAACCACTCGATGACTTACCAGAATCTCTAGGATTCCTCCGCATTAACGAAGGGCCGTTTCCCGGCCAGGCACATATGCGCCCCGACTTCGGGCAAGCGCAGGCACCACCAAGGGCTATTTAAGTAGCCTCACTGTCAAGCACCTATGGCTAAGTGAAAGTGTTAAAGCATTATAGTCCGGTTTCCTAGCTCGCTGCGCTATCACCTCCTTTGTAGGACCAAGACGTTGGATTAAGTGTGGAAATGCGCCTTCTGCGAGCACCCCCGCACTATGTGCGTGGGGGCTGAACCCAACGACTGCCATCTTTCAGATTTTATATATATATATATATATATATATATATATATATATATATATATATCTTAAAACGGCCGCACAGGAGGTGTTTCAAATACTTGAAGGCACAAGTATAAAAGGCTACTACAATTTATCAAAATATTGCTTTACAATTAAATATGCTATTAGAACATAGCATCCTTCGAGCACTGCATCTCTATTACACGAGCGCCTTCAAGGACTTCCTGAAAATAGTGCTCGGAGGGTACTCGGCTTTTGTCCGAATCTCGGGATGCAACAATGGTGGTCTCCATCTCCGCCCAGTATGTCTTGACACGGGCAAGAGCCATCCGTGCGCCCTCTATACATGCTGACCTCTTCATTGCATTGATATGTGGCACCACACCAAGGAATTGTTGCACCAAGCTGAAATAACTCTTCAGCTCCGATCTCCCCGGCCACAGATGACTGATGACGCACTTCGGGGCGAGTCCGGACAACCTATTCAGCTCGGCCCATTCGGCCAGACGATCGGCCACGGACAGTGGACGCTTCGGATTGTGGAACTGCGACCAAAAGAGTTTTTCCACTTCGCGATCTCCTTGATCTCGAAAGTGTTCGGTCGCATCAGCAGCACTTGCCGCCAAATCCAGATAGGTGTCCGCGTACTCCACAGCCGGTCCAACGGAGCATGCTTAGGATCACAAAACTTCCTCCACAGCATAAAGGGCTTTCCAGCCGCGATCTCTCCGGCTTCACGAAGCTCCTCCCTCGCAGCTCTCATCGCAGAGCGAGCATCCTTGGCATCGGCAACGGCCTTCTACAAGTTCGTGTGTTCCGCCCGATCTTCTTTTTCCAGAAGCTTGCAACGGTCAGCAGCGCTCTTTAGCTTCACGGCCTTCTCGGCCATCTCTTTCTTCCTTCGGCAGTGAGCAGCCTGTTCGGCTCTCAGCTCTTCAAGGGCCTTCTCGGCAACCGCATCACTTTTCCTGTCTTGTTCCTTAGCTCGGGCAAGTTCCGCCCGAAGACTCTCCACGGCGGCCGCACCATCTGCGTCAAGCACACACATTGTAAGATACTGGCATAAAGCTCCTCTTACCAGGTGCTGCCCAAGGAATTACATACCTTGAGCTTCATCAAGCCGCTTGTTGACGAGCACGATGTCGGCATCTGCCATGTCAAGTTGCCGCTTTAGCTCGGCAAAATCATCAGTCCAGCTGGATTCCGGACACTTCGCCACCTACATACAAAGGCGACATTTTAGGCCTGGGATTATGATCCTCTGCGCGCCGTCACTTTTAACAACGCACAGAGTCTCAGGGGCTACTATCTACACAGGGTGCATCTTATTTATGCGCAACTGTCAGAAAATGTACATTATTTCACGTACCTCAAAACCTGTCAGTAAACTTCTGACATCCTCGTGCTATCCGCTTTCCGCGGACGAAATCCTTTCAATCACCGTGCCCATCAATGCACGGTGCTCCTCTGAGATAGAAGCTCGCCCTAGCAGATTCTTCAGCTCCTCCGACGAAGCACCGGACGGTGCCGGATTCGTCCTATGGACTCTTTCGAAGGCCGGACACGGAGAACCTTGGGGGGCCATATGGCTACCTTCCGCCCCTGCTGGATTCAGAGAAGCCCTCTGCGATGACACCTCAGGGTCGCCCGCCTCTCTAGGTGGTACGGCAGGGGGAGGCGTCCCGTTCTCCATCATCTCCGGAAGAAGGTCCCCCGAAGACGAGCTCTGCTGAGAAGGGCGGTCCGAGCTACAAGGTAAAGTGGTAGGTTATGGGTAATGCGGGGGAACTTTAAGACGAGATAGAATACCTAATATGGGAGTGGTTTAAGTGAGAGAATAGCTCCCTTACCAAACCAACTGAGCTATTTGCCATGTTTTTGACAAATGACCTAACTTTGATGTGATGTGCCCGGCTAGCCCGGATCATTCTTAGAGCAGTCGAGGTTACCGGAATTACGGCCTTCCGTACAAGAACTGGCACTATTGTAACTCGTTATGGGCCTCCTTCCTTCTCGAAAGAAACTGGCTTTTGAAGAAATTACTCTATTTTACGCATTTAGTTGAAGCGGATTCAAAGAGCTCTATCGAGCTAGGAAGGAGTATACTATACTGTAGCCGGATAAGCTAGATACCAAAAGTTTGATAAAGATTGAGGCAACCCATTTGAGGAAGAACCGGACGGACCCCTGTGGAGATGGCATAAACAATCCTTTGACGAACTTTCTGGTTAACATAGAATCTATGAGTTTTTTCTTCTAATTACTACTACTAACATTATTCAATCTGGTATCCAAGAATTTATTAAGCTCATTCCGCAAGCACATGTACACATCTTGGATTTTACCGTCTTAAGATGGAAGAAGATTCGTTCTCCTACCCATTTCTAAGTTAAGCAAGAGATAACTCATAATTTGATATGCACTCACACTCGCATCTTGGGTCACTGGAACCTGATGATAATTACTCACTCCTTCATCCTGAGAAAGGATCTTGGCTATGAAAAAAAATGGATCACTAGCTTGCGCAGCAAATTGAATGAAACTTTCGTCCGAAGTAAACATTTCAGTCTGGTGTTCGTTATACCATTTAAGGGCATCATCTAAGTTCAAGAACTTTGGATACTTAGAGGCTGTAGCACATGCTAAGTGTTGACTGAGATTCTTTTTTTCCGACAGGTGGTTTTGTGCTTGAGGTTGAGGATGATCGGCAGAAAAGAGTAATAAACTTTTTGACAAATCACGCTCATGAAAATGCAATACACCTGAACGGTAGATTCTACCACGGAAGTCCATGAATGCTGGCAAATAGAATTGATAACCTTCGTATGCTGACGCAAGTCTTGTTACAAAATCTTCATAACTAGCCTGCTGCCCCTGTTTTCATAATTTATTTTATAGTATGTTATAGCTACAAGCATTCTTAATACCTTTGACGTTATTGAAGTAGCACTCCCTCAATATGTCTGAGACTTCTGTCGGATTCACGTGAGCCAGAGCATTTGGTAAAAGAAGCCCACACTCAACTAAACATTGACGATTCTTTTCCAGAAATCTCAAGAGCCTTTTGTTTATTTCAAATGCTTGAGACTGAAGCCCATTCAAAATATCACACATCTGCTTGTATTCTTTTTTACGTAACTTATTTTGGTTAATCTTCTCAGATATAAAGCAAGGATTTCTCTCTCAAAAATATAATCTTTCTCTACTTACGGCTCGCTGGAGGGCTGGTCCCCTTGAGGGCATAGTTCGGCCGAGGTATCCCCCGGCGTAGGACCCTCTGACAAGGATTTTTTTCCCCCGCTTTGAGGCCATAGTCTCCGGGTTTTTGGAGGCAGTCCTCTTCTTCCCCTGAGGAGAGGAATTTTCTGTTCCTCCCTTCCGAACAGCCTCCTTCGAGGAGGTCGTAGTTTCCTTGTCCCCTCCCTCACTTTCCCCCAAAGGCACAATCTTCAGCATCCTGACTAGCACGGGATCCGCCCTGGTCTCGGGGAGGGGAGTCGGACACCTGATCAGCTTTGCTTTCGCTATCCACTCCTGTTTAAAAGGACAGCTCTTTCATGGGCAAGTTTATGACGAATATACGAATAACGAGTCCGGGCACAAGGCTACTTACTTGAGTATCCGGGCGATTGCAGCTCAAACCTGCGTCCTCGGTCAAATCCAGACACATTGCTTGTGATCCGAAGAACAGTTTATACATCTCCGCGGGCGTTGCGCCCATAAAATGCTGGAGAGCTCGTGGTCCCTCCGGATTAAACTCCCACAAACTAAGGGAGTGACGTTTGCCGGGCAGTGTTTGGCGGATCAGCATGACTTGCGTCACTTTGACCAAGCTGAGACCTCTTTCTAAGAGATCCCTGATGCGGCCCCGCAACAAAGACACGTCCTGGGGTGGCCCCCAATCTAGGCCTTTATTGACCCACGACCCTAGCTCCTTTGGGGGACCCGAGCGAAAGGCACGCGGCGCCACCCACTTGGTGCCCCTAGTGTTGGGGAACATTGCAGAAAACAAAAATTTTACTACGGTTTCACAAAGATCCATCTATGAGTTCATCTAGCAACGAGTGATCGGATGCATCTACATACCTTTGTAGATCGCGAGCGGAAGCGTTCACTAGAACGTGGATGATGGAGTCGTACTCGCCGTGATCCAAATCACCGATGACCAAGTGCCGAACGGATGGCACCTCCGCGTTGAACACACCTACGGAACGGATGACGTATCCTCCTTCTTGATCCAGCAAGGGGGAAGGAGAGGTTGATGAAGATCCAGCAGCACAACGGCATGGTGGTGGATGCAGCAGTCACCGTAGCAGGGCTTCGCCGAGCTTCTACAAGAGAGAGAGAGGTGTAGCAGGGGAGAGGGAGGTGCCAAAGCTTTAGGGTGCGACTGCCCCTCCCTCCCCCCTTTATATAGGCCCCCTGGGGGGCGCTGGCCCTGGAGATCCCATCTCCAAGGGGGGCGCCGGCCCTGGAGATCCCATCTCCAAGGGGGGCGGCGGCCAGGGGGTGGAGTACCCCCCAAGGCAAGTGGGGCGCCCCCCCCCCCCACCCTAGGGTTTCAACCCTAGGCGCAGGAGGTGGGCCAAGGGGGCGCACCAGCCCACTATGGGCTGGTTCCCCTCCCTACTTCAGCCCATGGGGCCCTCCAGGATGGGTGGCCCCACCCGGTGGACCCCCGGGACCCATCCGGTGGTCCCGGTACAATACCGGTGACCCCGAATTCTCCCGATGGCCGAAACTGCACTTCCTATATATGATTCTTTACCTCCGGACCATTTCGGAACTCCTCGTGACGTCCGGGATCTCATCCAGGACTCCGAACAACTTTCAGATTACTGCATACTTATCTCTATACAACCCTGGCGTCACCGAACCTTAAGTGTGTAGACCCTACGGGTTCGGGAGACACGTAGACATCACCGAGACAGCTCTCCGGCCAATAACCAACAGCAGGATCTGGATACCCATGTTGGCTCCCACATGCTCCTCGATGATCTCATCGGATGAACCACGATGTCGAGGATTCAAGCAACCCCGTATACAATTCCCTTTGTCAATCGGTATTTTACTTGCCCGAGTGTCAGGACCCCGATCCTAAGCCACACCGATCTAGCATGTAACACATCATATCACTTTGCGGCCTCACGCACGGTATTCCCACGGGTGCCACCTTACCTGGCCCGGGACCATTTGCGCCGTTTGGCTCACGTATATGATAGTGTCGCTAGCATCCATATGACAAAGAACCCGGGCCGACATGGCTAGTCGTGAACCCAAAGCGGCACTAACTCATGGGGACAGGCATACATGAATCAACTACGAGCATGTCGGTCAACAGCATATAAATCCGGGCTGTAGCACTGGGCTAACAGGACTCCGGTAACCCGGGCTGTAGCAGGCTAGGCAGGACTCCGGATAACACCGCGTGACATTTCCCCGAAGGGACAGACACAGGAACGAAGTGAAACACATGCCGGCCAGTCAAGTGTTCCGAGCAGTAGTGCTGGGCTAGCAGGACTCCGATGAACCGGGCTGTAGCGGACTATTATCGCTCAGAAGCACTAGACTACATTTCCCCATAAGAGAGGATGCCAAGGATAAACAACTAGATTGTCGGATCCCACACATAGCAAGCATTTCAATCATACACACAATATGCTCGATATGTGTAAATACAACATGGCATCACAACATAACTCTACGACTCCAACATCTATTCATTAGGCTCCGAGGAGCGAGATATTACAAACATGGGTCTCATGACCCAACATTCAGAACATACAAGTCAAAGCACATGCGGAAGCTTAATATGTCTGAGTACAGACATCTACAAATGAAAAAGGCTGAGAAGCCTGACTAACTACCAGATCCTGCCGAGGGCACAAGACCGTAGCTGAGGTATCAAGCTAAACGTCGAAGTCCAAGCGGTACTACTAGCGAGACTGAAGTCTCTCTGCAAAACATAAAATAGGCAAACGTGAGTACAAATGTACCTAGCAAGACTTACATCAGAACTAGCTACATATGCATCAGTATCAAAAGGGGGTGGTGGAGTTTAACTGCAGCAAGCCAGCTTTGACTCGGTGGCTATCCTGAACTACGACTGCAAGTAACTCTTTTGAGGTGGCGCACACGAGTCCACATATTCACCATATCAATACACCACTATGGATCCACTTCCGTCTCCCTACGAGAAGGCCAGCCATAGCACTCACGCTTATCTTGCACATTTTAGAGTATCCACTTTCACTTGTCTATGAACTGTTATAGGCAACCCAGAAGTCCATTAGCGCGGGCATGGCTATTCGAATAGATGATGTTAACCCTGCAGGGGTGTACTTCTTCACACACGCTCTCACCACTTATCGCCGTTTACACGACATGTACTCGGCAACCTTCAAGCGGAAGCCCAGCGAGGGTGTCGGCCACAGCCTACCTAAACACTCAAGTCTCTAGTCCAGGTTTATCGCCTATTCAGGTTCCATCCGCAGGGAGTCCGGCCAAGGTTTCCACATACGGCCCCGAACGATGTGTGCAGGGTTCCCGAGACACCAAACGGGCGCCCGGTACACCGTGCCACGTGCCTACCGCAACACAGCCCACCCCTATGGTCAGCGCTGCGTGCGGCCCCCAGCATACTACAAACACCAGAAACTACTTGCAACTCCTGGACAGAGGAGAAGGGTGATTAAGAAGCCGAGAGGGTCCATTGGTTTCGGGCCCAATGCGTGGTAGTAACTGTTTCATGGATCACAAACACAGAACTCAGTTCCTGAGGACGGCTTCAATGAGACAACCCACCATGTACTCCTACATGGCCTCTCACCAATACCTTTACCAAATCGTGTTCACACACTTAGCTCACACACAGTAGGACATGTTCATCACCATTCCAATTCATTCCCGATGAATCAGACCCGACTCAACTCTAAGCAGTAGCAGGCATGACAAACAAACATGAATGAGTAGGCACATCAGGGCTCAAACAACTCCTACTCATGCTAGTGGGTTTCATCTATTTACTATGGCAATGACAGGTCATGCAGAGGATAAGGGGTTCAACTACCGCAGCATGTAACAGTTGAATCGTTGTTGTCCTAATGCAGTAAAAGAGAGCAGGAGCAAGAGAGTGGGTTTGTATCGGAATGAACAAGGGGGTTTTGCTTGCCTGTCACTTCTGAAGATAATATAGCTCTTCATCGGTGTCATCGAACTCATCGTTGAAACCACGTCTATCGAGAGGGGACAATACCGGCAAACAAGGAAGAAACACAATCAATGCAATGCAACAATATGATGCATGCTCATGACATGGCAAAATGAGTGTGTTTTGGCTAATGCAACTTAGAACAGATTGGTTTGAGTTTATTTGAATCAAGGATTCAAATGCAATCCTAAAATAAGAGGACATATTAGTGCATTAACTTGTTTCACCTAAACAGCAAGGTTGAAGTGTTGTAACATGCATTAAAGCAGCATAAATGGATAGATTGGATTTTTCTGATAATTTTTCATATATAACTTATTTGATTTGGAGCTACGGTTGATTTACTATGATTTTTAGAAGTTTAGGCGATTTTCTGGATTTTCCTGAATAAGAATAAATCCAGAAAATCAATTACGGCGTCAGCATTGTGTCATGCTGACCTCAGCAGGTCAACGGAGCGCGGTCCAGGTCAAACATGACAAGTGGGACCCGCATGTCAGTGTAATAGCGCAGGGACAGAGGCTGACCAGTGGGTCCGGGTCAACACACTCGTCAGCATAGTCAAAGCTGACGCGTGGGCCTGCTGCAATTAGATTAACCTTAATCTATTATTGTTAGTCGATTAATTAGTCAGTGGGGCCCGCATGTCAGCGAGCCAGGGGGTTAGTTAGTGGGTCATTAGCCACTAATGATGTCGCCATGTCAGCGTGGCCGGGGTTAGGCCGCCGGCGACCTCAAGTCGCGGCGGAGGCGCTCGGGATTCGCCGTCCGGCGTCCTCTCGGCCCACGGTTTGGCTCTACGGGCTCCTGGGCGTGCGCCGCGTCCAGGGAAACACACGAGAGGGGGCGGGGTGGTCGGAGTCGACGGCACCGATGAGCAGAGCGGCGCCGGAGCTCAGGCGTGCTGGGGTTCGGCGTTTTGGCGCACGGCGGGTGGCAAGGAGGGGTGCTACAGCCTCCTGGGGGTGCACCGAGTGCAGTGACGCGCTCAGTTTGGACGGAGGCGTACCAAAACGACGACGGCGGCAAGTCCGGCGCCGGTGAGGTCTTGGTCTCGCCGGAAACGAGGGCTACGATGAGCTAATGGGCATGGGAGTAGGGGGAATCGATAGAGGAGCTCACCACAAGTGCAGATGTGGCCTCGGCGTGCTTGGAGAAGCACCAGAGCGAGCGGGGCGGCGAGAGGGATCTCCGGCGGCCGACGAGGGAAACGGAGATGGAGGCGGCATTGCGGCACATCCGGGGCCTCGTGGGTCGTCGAGGAGATCGGGGACATCGAGGCGGAGCTCGCAGGCACGGCGAGGGGTCGAGGGGGAGGCGGTGGCCACAGTGGTGCTTGTCGGCGGCGATGGACCAGCTCGGGTGGTTGAGAGGAAGAGGTCCAGGGGAGGGGAGAGGCCGCGGGTGAGGGAGAGAGAGGTCGGGGGTGCGTGGCATCGACCAGACGCGTGTGGGGAGTGAAGCAGGCAGGGTGGAGGTGGCCTGCACGTGGCCAGCAGGCCGCGAGCACGCGCCCCTGTCCTTCTGTCCAAGGAGGAAGACGACAGGGGGCAGCGGTGGTGGGCTGCGCCGCCAGCTGGGCCACCAGGAGCTGGGCCGGTTGGTGGCGCCAGGTAGGTAAGGGTCCAGGTGAGTCTCTGTTCTTTCTATTTTTCTTTCTGTTTTGCTATTTTCTGTAATTTGTTTTGATTTAGTTTTTAGAAACTAAATCGTTTTTTATAAATCCTGAAAATAATTTTGGGCATTAACTGAAATATTACAGAGGCCCTTAGCTATTTTCAGAATATGTTGGAGCAATTAAAATTATTTATAGAATTTAAGTGCCCCAATTCAAATACAATATGGGTTAATTCAAATACCAAAAATGTCTTGGAAAAATATTCATCATCTCTGGATATGGTTTTCACCCTTTTCCATTAATCATGAACATTTTTGCAAACCAATTTGGGTTCTTTGAAAATATTTTGAAGTTGAACCTATTTGCATTGTTTCAATACTAGGGGTTTGATCAATCCCCATTTCAAGTTTGAAAGAAATTTATACATGATGCAGCAACCAAGCTAGTCCAAGTGCATGGCAAGGCTAGGGATGTTACAACTCACCCCCACTAAACAAGAATCTCGTCCCGAGATTAAAGACGTGAGGTAAAAGGAAAGGGGGTCACAAAACTATCACAATCTTCGTGATCCATTTGCCCTTCTCGAAGATGTTGATTCATTGCTTCAAATTGATCTTGACGTCTTCGCCTTTGAGATCTTCATCCACGCGATGACGACAAAAAGAAACTATACTAGGATTGATCTTCTCGAAGATCGAGCTATACAAGATCAACTCGCGGGATGAGATGTTGAAATATCTCGAGTTGAGACACAAAACACATCGAGAGGGATGGAAGAACAAACGACGAGGTTTGATTTGGTGGCAACAATTCAACGCTTAGAGAGATGGTGGATGGTGTTAAGGTGGCGAGGAAATAGTTGCCATGATCCCGTAACGGGGCACTTTGGAAAAGGTGACTCGAAGAACTATTCCCTTAAGTGGCAAAAAGAATTACTTTTGATCCATAGATCATTGGAACTCTTCTCACCAGCCTAAGGCAATTTACAAACGATCATTTGATGGAGTTCGAAAGAGTGGCATACTCAAACTAAAGTGGATGATGTGGACTACCTTGTTGAAGACAACGCAATGGATGACTTTTGCTTATCACCGGAAATGGATGGGACCATGACATGACCACTTTTGAAAATGATCCTAAACAGTAATTGTTGAGGTGCAAGCTGGGAACAAAATGCAAATGCTGGAAATGATTCTGGTAACTGGGGAAGAAAACTCATCAGTCGAGAGTGATTCCCATGTTTGAGTGGTTATAGGGTAATCGAAGAAACTAAGAGCACGAGAGTTCCTAGGGAGCAACTTCTACAATAATTCGCACAAAATCCTCATAGAGAAGATGGTCAAATAGTACAATCAAGATACTACCATGATAGATCTTCCGGCTAGGTGTGTCGGCCAGACACCAACCTTGTCGGGACCTACATAACAGATCTTGGAAAAGTTCCAACCATCATATCTGCCTGAGATTCAGATCTGGTTGGTAACGGAATATTTCAGACAGCATGTCTGGAAAAGAAAGTTTGCAACACAAATCGACGAGATGACGTTGCGAGATTCTCAGGAGATGAACTACGATAGCAAGCTCCAAAACATGAGCTGGTTCGGCTACAAACCTGTGAACATGCTGCCCAGGACAAGCATGACCACGTGGTAGTCTTATAATGAAACACTACCAAGTTCAGGTGGGGGAACCATCATCGAGAATATGGAAGTCCTTCTGTAAGTCTTGCTCTTAAGAAGGAACTCCTTTTCCTTGAACAAATCAATCAGTGGCTTGGTGTGCTAGGAACATATATAGAATGGAGGTGGCCAACCTATCAAACCATAGAGTACTTCACACATATGCATGACTAACTTGGGATGATTCCAGAGGAAACAAAACAAACCTTTCTCAAATTCATAGCAGCAACTTACACCAAATGCACATGAATTCGAGGAAGTCACTTCTTCCATCCAAGCATAAGCTTCATGAATGGAACATGAAGGCATTGCTTACAAAGTTTCCAACACTAGCTTAATGTTTAACACGAATCATGGGGGAGACAAAATGTTGTTGATGGGCTCAACAGCAACTCATCGGAATTTCCATATCATTGGACCTCCACCATCATGTGAACACGGTGATAGCATTGGTCAGACCAAAAGATATAATGGGGTATGCTCGAGGGATCAACCACGAGTAAGACAACATTACGAACATCGTAGGTTCTGGTTTGACTTGATGATAGCCCATACTCAAGTCTAAGTTTTGACAAGGCAATAGATTCAACAACTGATCACGAGGACCAGTTGGTGAAGATATCATCTTTCTTCAACACACACACACCCAAGGATATCCCTCAGTGATGAACTAAGTTGGACAAGCTTTCATCTTCCAACTCTCCAAGTTGTTGTTTAGCTTAACCAACTAGCTCAGGGTATCCAACACAGATTCTTGGAGAAAGGGTGGTTCACAAGAAACCAACTTGATCACGAGCTCAACATAACAGTCAGGGGACAACCTGGTAATACTTCCGAGAATATATTCGGAAAATCACAAACCACCGATATGTTACTAAGCTCGAGAACAATCTTGCTTTTCAGGGCAAGACGATGTGACCAAACAAGAAAGGGATTGATGCAATCCTAACTCTTTATCAAAGGGTGCACCAGGAAAAATGGACTAGGTAGCACAATCAATCTTAGAGTGATGATTCAATAAACAACACACTAAGAATGAGAATAGTGTCCATTAACTACCAAGCAACACAGTTGCTAGGAGTATTGATTTCACACATCATGATTCACTTGTCGGCATTCCGGTTACAATAACACAGAGACCGAGGAATGAAGAACGATGGCAAGGAGTATCACTTCATCAAGAATTCATGAGAGATGGTGCAATCCTCATGACAATCCTGACATAAAGGGGGTAATACTCCGAGGTAGAAGAGAGCAAAAGCTGGGTTCGCATTTTGATCTGCGAAATACAACTACTTTGACCCAATCCTAGAAATGGATAAGGTACTGGAGTTTGTTTCTCCAGGTCATTCTAGAATAGAATGGCTTGACGGACCACAAGAATAATAGGCATCGATGAACACGAATGCATGACATAAATTTGACTATCAACTGATAGACAAGGATCGGAATACAACTACAGAGGGACAACTCAAAGGGACATATGTTTTTCTGAGTTGTGGATGCATAGATTAGTATGTCAAGCGAAGCTCAACATTTCTTCCGGATAACCCATGCAGACAGGAAGAACTGGCAGAATCACAATATGAATGGAGAACTCATCAAGAGCACTCTGGTTGTGATCTTTTGGTTCATAGAACTTCTGCCATAAGCGGTTCGTAGTATTTGGAAGAAGGAACTACCACGGACCTCGAGGACTATCGACAGGTTACTAATATCCTAAAGGAACTAGCAACACTATCAACATGAAGTAGGGTGAATCTCGGGTTCAAAACCCAGGGGTAGAATACCTACTACTAAATGGCATCACGGGATGCTTTCGAGAATGGTGGCCAGAATCATCACACCGGGAACACAAAGCATTGCTAGATTACTAGGTGACTCCCTATAACACCTAGGGTCATAATAATAGCTCCAACATATATGTCGAGGCAACAGAGTACCTCAACTCACCGATTAGTGTGATTAATCTGGCCCAAATGGACGTCAGGAACGTGAAGAAGGGATTTGCAAATGCATCAGACTATTTAGAAACCTGGGATGACTCGGACAGCATAACGGCTGTAAATGCTCAAAATGATTTGAGACATCCTGCAAAATGGTGGCATAACCACTCAACATCACAATATCAAGGTTCTGAGGCCAGCTATAAACATATCGAAGTAGTAGGAACTGAACTGAGGCTTGAACTCAACAATCCTAGGCAACTACGGTTTAGTAACACGTCATCCCGAGAGATAGATGAGAAGACCTAGCTCTTAATCCCCGTAGAAAGGAAGAGGATGACTCAGATCAGAGGGCCATGAGGTATAAGGAGTAAAAAGAGCCTTACGTTCCATTCCACAATCAATTCCCTTACATAACTAAAGCATTTCTAGACTCAACTTCGACCAGTTTGGCTTGGTAATCCTACAGGCAGTCAGGCTCTGATACCAACGCTGTCAGGACCCCGATCCTAAGCCACACCGATCTAGCATGTAACACATCATATCACTTTGCGGCCTCACGCATGGTATTCCCACGGGTGCCACCTTACCTGGCCCAGGACCATTTGCGCCTTTTGGCTCACGTATATGATAGTGTCGCTAGCATCCATATGACAAAGAACCCGGGCCGACATGGCTAGTCGTGAACCCAAAGCGGCACTAACTCATGGGGACAGGCATACATGAATCAACTTCGAGCATGTCGGTCAACAGCGTATAAATCCGGGTTGTAGCACTGGGCTAACAGGACTCCAGTAACCCGGGCTGTAGCAGGCTAGGCAGGACTCTGGATAACACCGCGTGACATTTCCCCGAAGGGACAGACACAGGAACGAGGTGAAACACATGCCGGCCAGTCAAGTGTTCCGAGCAGTAGTGCTGGGTTAGCAGGACTCCGGTGAACCGGGCTGTAGCGAACTACTATTGCTCAGAAGCACTAGACTACATTTCCCCATAAGAGAGGCTGCCAAGGATAAACAACTAGATTGTCGGATCCCACACATAGCAAGCATTTCAATCATACACACAATATGCTCGATATGTGTAAATACAACATGGCATCACAACATAACTCTACGACTCCAACATCTATTCATTAGGCTCCGAGGAGCGAGATATTACAAACATGGGTCTCATGACCCAACATTCAGAACATACAAGTCAAAGCACATGCGGAAGCTTAATATGTCTGAGTACAGACATCTACAAATGAAAAAGGCTGAGAAGCCTGACTAACTACCAGATCCTGCCGAGGGCACAAGACCGTAGCTGAGGTATCAAGCTAAACATCGAAGTCCAAGCGGTACTACTAGCGAGACTGAAGTCTCTCTGCAAAACATAAAATAGGCAAACGTGATTACAAATGTACCCAGCAAGACTTACATCAGAACTAGCTACATATGCATCAGTATCAAAAGGGGGTGGTGGAGTTTAACTGCAGCAAGCTAGCTTTGACTCGGTGGCTATACTGAACTACGACTGCAAGTAACTCTTTTGAGGTGGCACACACGAGTCCACATATTCACCATATCAATACACCACTCTGGATCCACTTCCGTCTCCCTACGAGAAGGCCATCCATAGCACGCACGCTTATCTTGCGCATTTTAGAGTATCCACTTTCACTTGTCTATGAACTTTTATAGGCAACCCAGAAGTCCATTACCGCGGGCACGGCTATTCGAATAGATGATGTTAACCCTGCAGGGGTGTACTTCTTCACACACGCTCTCACCACTTATCGCCGTTTACACGACATGTACTCGGCAAACTTCAAGCGGAAGCCCAGCGAGGGTGTCGGCCACAGCCTACCTAAACACTCAAGTCTCTAGTCCAGGTTTATCGCCTATTCAGGTTCCATCCGCAGGGAGTCCGGCCGAGGTTTCCACATACGGCCCCGAACGATGTGTGCAGGGTTCCCGAGACACCAAACGGGCGCCCGGTACACCATGCCACGTGCCTACCGCAACACAGCCCACCCCTATGGCCAGCGCTGCATGCGGCCCCCAGCATACTACAAACACCAAAAACTACTTGCAACTCCTGGACAGAGGACAAGGGTGATTAAGAAGCCGAGAGGGTCCATTGGTTTCGGGCCCAATGCGTGGTAGTAACTGTTTCATGGATCACAAACACAGAACTCAGTTCCTGAGGACGGCTTCAATGAGACAACCCACCATGTACTCCTACATGGCCTCTCACCAATACCTTTACCAAATCGTGTTCACACACTTAGCTCACACACAGTAGGACATGTTCATCACCATTCCAATTCATTCCCGATGAATCAGACCCGACTCAACTCTAAGCAGTAGCAGGCATGACAAACAAACATGAATGAGTAGGCACATCAGGGCTCAAACAACTCCTACTCATGCTAGTGGGTTTCATCTATTTACTATGGCAATGACAGGTCATGCAGAGGATAAGGGGTTCAACTACCGCAGCATGTAACAGTTGAATCGTTGTTGTCCTAATGCAGTAAAAGAGAGCAGGAGCAAGAGAGTGGGTTTGTATCAGAATGAACAAGGGGGTTTTGCTTGCCTGGCACTTCTGAAGATAATATAGCTCTTCATCGGTGTCATCGAACTCATCGTCAAAACCACGTCTATCGAGAGGGGACAATACCGGCAAACAAGGAATAAACACAATCAATGCAATGCAACAATATGATGCATGCTCATGACATGGCAAAATGAGTGTGTTTTGGCTAATGCAACTTACAACAGATTGGTTTGAGTTTATTTGAATCAAGGATTCAAATGCAATCCCAAAATAAGAGGTCATATTAGTGCATTAACTTGTTTCACCTAAACAGCAAGGTTGAAGTGTTGTAACATGCATGAAAGCAGCATAAATGGATAGATTGGATTTTTCTGATAATTTTTCATATATAACTTATTTGATTTGGAGCTACGGTTGATTTACTATGATTTTTAGAAGTTTAGGCAATTTTCTGGATTTTCCTGAATAAGAATAAATCCAGAAAATCAATTACGGCGTCAACATTGCGTCATGTTGACCTCAGCAGGTCAACAGAGCGCGGTCCAGGTCAAACATGACAAGTGGGACCCGCACGTCGGTGTAATAGGGCAGGGACAGAGGCTGACCAGTGGGTCCGGGTCAACGCACACGTCAGCATAGTCAAAGCTGACGCGTGGGCCTGCTGCAATTAGATTAACCTTAATCTATTATTGTTAGTCGATTAATTAGTCAGTGGGGCCCGCATGTCAGCGAGCCAAGGGGTTAGTTAGTGGGTCATTAGCCACTAATGATGTCGCCACGTCAGCGCGGCCGGGGTTAGGCCGCCTGTGACCTCAAGTCGCGGCGGAGGCGCTCGGGATTCGTCGTCCGGCGTCCTCTTGACCCGCGGTTTGGCTCTATGGGCTCTTGGGCGTGCGCCATGTCCAGGGAAACACACGAGAGGGGGCGGGGTGGTCGGAGTCGACGGCACCGATGAGCAGAGCGGCGCCGGAGCTCAGGCGTGCTGGGGTTCGGCGTTTGGGCGCACGGCAGGTGGCAAGGAGGGGTGCTACAGCCTCCTGGGGGTGCACCGAGTGCAGTGAAGCGCTCAGTTTGGACGGAGGCGTACCAAAACGATGACGGCGACAAGTCCGGCGCCGGTGAGGTCTCGGTCTCGCCGGAAACGAGGGCTACGATGAGCTAATGGGCATGGGAGTAGGGGGAATCGGTAGAGGAGCTCACCACGAGTGCAGATGTGGCCTCGGCGTGCTTGGAGAAGCACCAGAGCGAGCGGGGCGGCGAGAGGGATCTCCGGCGGCCGACGAGGGAAACGGAGATGGAGGCGGCATTGCGGCACATCCGGGGCCTCGTGGGTCGTCGAGGAGATCGGGGACATCGAGGCGGAGCTCGCAGGCACGGCGAGGGGTCGAGGGGGAGGCGGTGGCCACAGTGGTGCTTGTCGGCGGCGACGGACCAGCTCGGGTGGTTGAGAGGAAGAGGTCCAGGGGAGGGGAGAGGCCGCGGGTGAGGGAGAGAGAGGTCGGGGGTGCGTGGCATCGACCAGACGCGTGTGGGGAGTGAAGCAGGCAGGGTGGAGGTGGCCTGCACGTGGCCAGCAGGCCGCGAGCACGCGCCCCTGTCCTTCTGTCCAAGGAGGAAGACGACAGGGGGCAGCGGTGGTGGGCTGCGCCGCCAGCTGGGCCACCAGGAGCTGGGCCGGTTGGTGGCGCCAGGTAGGTAAGGGTCCAGGTGAGTCTCTGTTCTTTCTATTTTTCTTTCTGTTTTGCTATTTTCTGTAATTTGTTTTGATTTAGTTTTTAGAAACTAAATCGTTTTTTATAAATCCTGAAAATAATTTTGGGCATTAACTGAAATATTACAGAGGCCCTTAGCTATTTTCAGAATATGTTGGAGCAATTAAAATTATTTATAGAATTTAAGTGCCCCAATTCAAATACAATACGGGTTAATTCAAATACCGAAAATGTCTTGGAAAAATATTCATCATCTCTGGATATGGTTTTCACCCTTTTCCATTAATCATGAACATTTTTGCAAACCAATTTGGGTTCTTTGAAAATATTTTGAAGTTGAACCTATTTGCATTGTTTCAGTACTAGGGGTTTGATCAATCCCCATTTCAAGTTTGAAAGAAATTTATACGTGATGCAGCAACCAAGCTAGTCCAAGTGCATGGCAAGGCTAGGGATGTTACACCGAGATTCGATCGTCGGTATCCCTATACCTCGTTCAATCTTGTTACCGGCAAGTCACTTTACTCGTACCGTAATGCATGATCCCGTGATCAAACACTTTGATCACATTGAGCTCATTATGATGATGCATTACTGAGTGGGCCCAGTGATACCTCTCCGTCATATGGAGTGACAAATCCCAGTCTCGATCCGTGTCAACCCAACAGACACTTTCGGAGATACCCGCAGTATACCTTTATAGTCACCCAGTTACGTTGTGACGTTTGGCACACCCAAAGCACCCCTACGGTATCCGGGAGTTACACGATCTCATGGTCTAAGGAAAAAATACTTGACATTGGAAAAGCTCTAGCAAACGAACTACACGATCTTGTGCTATGCTTAGATTGGGTCTTGTCCATCACATCATTCTCCTAATGATGTGATCTCGTTATCAATGACATCCAATGTCCATAGTCAGGAAACCATGACTATCCGTTGATCAACGAGCTAGTCAACTAGAGGCTTACTAGGGACATGTTGGTGTCTATGTATTCACACATGTATTACGATTTCCTGATAACACAATTATAGCATGAATTAAAGACAATTATCATGGACAAGGAAATATAATAATAATCCTTTTATTATTTCCTCTAGGGCATATTTCCAACAGTCTCCCACTTGCACTAGAGTCAATAATCTAGTTACATTGTGATGAATCGAACACCCATAGAGTTCTGGTGTTGATCATGTTTTGCTCGCGGAAGAGGTTTAGTCAATGGATCTGCGACATTCAGATCCATATGCACTTTGCAAATATCTATGTCTCCATCTTGAACATTTTCACGAATGGAGTTGAAGCGGCGCTTGATGTGCCTGGTCTTCTTGTGAAACCTGGGCTCCTTGGCAAGTGCAATAGCTCCAGTGTAGTCATAGAAGAGTTTGATCGGCCCCGACGCATTGGGTATGACTCCTAGGTCGGTGATGAACTCCTTCACCCAAATTGTTTCATGTGCTGCCTCCGAGGCTGCCATGTACTCTGCTTCACATGTAGATCCCGCCACGATGCTCTGCTTGCAGCTGCACCAGCTTACTGCTCCACCATTCAACATATACACGTATCCAGTTTGTGACTTAGAGTCATCCAGATCTGTGTCGAAGCTAGCGTCGACATAACCCTTTACGACGAGCTCTTCGTCACCTCCATAAATGAGAAACATGTCCTTAGTCCTTTTCAGGTACTTCAGGATATTCTTGACCGCTGTCCAGTGTTCCTTGCCAGGATTACTTTTGTACCTTCCTACCAAACTTACGGCAAGGTTTACATCAGGTCTGGTACACAGCATGGCATACATAATAGACCCTATGGCTGAGGCATAGGGGATGACACTCATCTCTTCTATATCTTCTGTCGTGGTCGGACATTGAGCTGAGCTCAATTTCACACCTTGCAACACAGGCAAGAACCCCTTCTTAGACTGATCCATATTGAACTTCTTCAATGTCTTATCAAGGTATGTGCTTTGTGAAAGACCTATGAGGCATCTTGATATATCTCTATAGATCTTGATGCCTAATATATAAGCAGCTTCTCCAAGGTCCTTCATTGAAAAACTCTTATTCAACTAGGCCTTAATGCTGTCCAAAAGTTCTATATCATTTCCCATCAAAAGTATGTCATCTACATATAATATGAGAAATGCTACAGAGCTCCCACTCACTTTCTTGTAAACGCAGGCTTCTCCATAAGTCTGCATAAACCCAAACGCTTTGATCATCTCATCAAAGCGAATGTTCCAACTCAGAGATGCTTGCACCAGCCCATAAATGGATCGCTGGAGCTTGCATACCTTGTTAGCATTCTTAGGGTCAACAAAACCTTCCGGCTGTATCATATACAGTTCTTCCTTAAGATAACCGTTAAGGAATGCCGTTTTGACGTCCATTTGCCATATCTCATAATCATAGTATGCGGCAATTGCTAACATGATTTGGACGGACTTCAGCTTCGCTACGGGAGAGAAAGTCTCATCGTAGTCAACCCCTTGAACTTGTCGATAACCCTTAGTGACAAGTCGAGCTTTATAGATGGTAATATTACCATCCGCGTCCGTCTTCTTCTTAAAGATCCATTTGTTTTCTATCTCACGCCGATCATCGGGCAAGTCTGTCAAAGTCCATACTTTGTTTTCATACATGGATCCTATCTCGGATTGCATGGCTTCTAGCCATTTGTTGGAATATGGGCCCGCCATCGCTTCTTCATAGTTCGAAGGTTCACCGTTGTCTAACAACATGATTTCCAGGACAGGGTTGCCATACCACTCTGGTGTGGAACGTGTCCTTGTGGACCTACGAAGTTCAGTAGCAACTTGATTTGAAGTACCTTGATCATCATCATTAATTTCCTCTCCAGTGGATGTAGGCACCACAGGAACATTTTCCTGAGCTGCACTACTTTCCGGTTCAAGAGGTAGTACTTCATCGAGTTCTACTTTCCTCCCACTTACTCCTTTCGAGAGAAACTCTTTTTCCAGAAAGGATTCGTTCTTGGCAACAAAGATCTTGCCTTCGGATCTAAGGTACAAGGTATACCCAATGGTTTCCTTAGGGTATCCTATGAATACGCATTTTTCCGATTTGGGTTCGAGCTTTTCAGGTTCAAGTTTCTTGACATAAGCATCGCATCCCCAAACTTTTAGAAACAATAGCTTAGGTTTCTTCCGAAACCATAATTCATATGGTGTCGCCTCAACGGATTTAGACGGTGCCCTATTTAAAGTGAATGTAGCTGTCTCTAGAGCGTATCCCCAAAATGATAGCGGTAAATCAGTAAGAGACATCATAGATCGCACCATATCCAATAGAGTGCAATTACGACGTTCAGACACACCATTACGTTGAGGTGTTCCAGTCGGCGTGAGTTGTGAAACGATTCCACATTTCCTTAAGTGTGTGCCAAATTCGTGACTTAAATATTCTCCTCCACGATCTGATCGTAAGAACTTTATTTTTCGGTCACGTTGATTCTCTACCTCATTCTGAAATTCCTTGAACTTTTCAAAGGTCTTAGACTTGTGTTTCATCAAGTAAACATACCCATATCTACTCAAGTCATCAGTAAGAGTGAGAACATAATGATATCCTCCGCGAGCCTCAACACTCATTTGACCGCACACATCAGTATGTATGATTTCCAATAAGTTGGTTGCTCGCTCCATTGTTCTGGAGAACGGAGTCTTGGTCATTTTGCCCATGAGGCATGATTCGCATGTGTCGAATGATTCATAATCGAGAGACTCTAAAAGTCCATCAGCATGGAGCTTCTTCATGCGCTTGACACCAATGTGACCAAGGCGGCAGTGCCACAAGTATGTGGGACTATCGTTATCAACTTTACATCTTTTGGTATTCACACTATGAATATGTGTAACATCACATACGAGATTCATTAAGAATAAACCTTTGACCATCGGAGCATGACCATAAAACATATCACTCATATAAATAGAACAACCATTATTCTCGGATTTAGATGAGTAGCCATCTCGTATTAAACGAGATCCAGATACAATGTTCATGCTCAAACTTGGCACTAAATAACAATTATTGAGGTTTAAAACTAATCTCATAGGTAAATGTAGAGGTAGCGTGCCGACGGGGATCACATCGACCTTTTAACCATTCCCGACGCGCATCATCACCTCGTCCTTCGCCAGTCTCCGCCTATTCCGCAGCTCCTGCTTTGAGTTACAAATATGAGCAACGGCACCGGTATCAGATACCCAGGAGCTACTACGAGCACTGGTAAGGTACACATCAATTACATGTATATCACATATACCTTTAGTGTTGCCGGCCTTCTTGTCTGCTAAGTATTTGGGGCAGTTCCGCTTCCAGTGACCCTTCCCCTTGCAATAAAAGCACTCAGTCTCAGGCTTGGGTCCATGCTTTGACTTCTTCCCGGCAACTTGCTTACCGGGTGCGGCAACATCCTTGCCGTCCTTCTTGAAGTTCTTCTTACCCTTGCCTTTCTTGAACTTGGTGGTTTTATTGACCATCAACACTTGATGTTCCTTTTTGATTTCTACCTCCGCTGATTTCAGCATAGCAAATACCTCAGGAATGGTCTTTTCCATCCCCTGCATATTGTAGTTCATCACAAAGCTCTTGTAGCTAGGTGGGAGCGACTGAAGGATTCTGTCAATGACCGCCTCATCTGGGAGGCTAATCTCCAGCTGAGTCAAGCGGTTGTGCAACCCAGACAACTTGAGTATGTGTTCACTGACAGAACTATTTTCCTCCATCTTACAACTATAGAACTTGTCGGAGACTTCATATCTCTCGACCCGGGCATGAGCTTGGAAAACCATTTTCAGCTCTTCGAACATCTCATATGCTCCGTGTTGCTCAAAACGCTTTTGGAGCCCTGGTTCTAAGCTGTAAAGCATGCCGCACTGAACGAGGGAGTAATCATCAGCATGCTGCTGCCAAGCGTTCATAACGTCTTGGTTCTCTGGGACGGGTGCATCACCTAGCGGTGCTTTTAGGACATATTGTTTCATGGCAGCTATGAGGATGATCCTCAGGTTCCGGACCCAGTCTGTATAGTTGTTGCCATCGTCTTTCAGCTTGGTTTTCTCTAGGAACTCATTGAAGTTGAGGTTGACATTAGAGTTGGCCATTTGATCTACAAGACATTTATACAAAGATTTTAGACTAAGTTCATGATAATTAAGTTCATCTAATCAAATTATTTAATGAACTCCCACTCAGATTAGACATCCCTCTAGTCATCTAAGTGAAACATGACCCAACTCGACTAGGCCGTGTCCGATCATCACGTGAGACGGACTAGTCATCATCGGTGAACATCTCCATGTTGATCGTATCTTTCATACGACTCATGTTCGACCTTTCGGTCTCTTGTGTTCCGAGGCCATGTCTGTACATGCTAGGCTCGTCAAGTTAACCTAAGTGTTTGCATCTGTAAATCTGTTTTACACCCGTTGTATGTGAACGTTGGAATCTATCACACCCGATCATCACGTGGTGCTTCGAAACAACGAACTGTCGCAACGGCGCATAGTTAGGGGGAACACTTTCTTGAAATTATTATGAGGGATCATCTTATTTACTACCGTCGATCTAAGTAAACAAGATGCAAAAACATGATAAACATCACATGCAATCAAATAATAATAGTGACATGATATGGCCAATATCATATAGCTCCTTGATCTCCATCTTGGGGCTCCATGATCATCTTGTCACCGGCATGACACCATGATCTTCATCATCATGATCTCCGTCATCGTGTCTCCATGAAGTTGCTCGCCAACTATTACTTCTACTACTACGGCTAACACGTTTAGCTATAAAGTAAAGTAATTTACATGGCGTTTCTCAATGACACGCAGGTCATACAAAAAATAAAGACAACTCCTATGGCTCCTGCCGGTTGTCATACTCATCGACATGCAAGTCATGATTCCTATTACATGAACATGATCTCATACATCACATATATATCATTCATCATTCATCACAACTTTGGCCATATCACATCACAAAACACTTGCTGCAAAAACAAGTTAGACATCCTCTAATTGTTGTTGCAAGTTTTACGTGGCTGCAATAGGGTTCTAGCAAGAACGTTTTCTTACCTACGTAAAAGCCACAACGTGATTTGCAACTTCTATTTACCCTTCATAAGGACCCTTTTCGTCGAATCCGCTCCAACTAAAGTGGGAGAGACAGACACCCGCCAGCCACCTTATGCAACTAGTGCATGTTAGTCGGTGGAACCGGTCTCACGTAAGCGTACGTGTAAGGTTGGTCCGGGCCGCTTCATCCCACAATACTGCTGAAGCAAAATAAGACTAGTAGCGGCAAGAAAGTTGACAACATCTACGCCCACAACAATTGTGTTCTACTCGTGCAAAGAGAACTACGCATAAACCTGGCTCATGATGCCACTGTTGGGGAACGTTGCGGAAAACTAAAATTTTCCTAAGGTTTCACCAAGATCCATCTATGAGTTCATCTAGCAACGAGTGATCGGATGCATCTACATACCTTTGTAGATCGCGAGCGGAAGCAATCACTAGAACGTGGATGATGGAGTCATACTCGTCGTGATCCAAATCACCGATGACCAAGTGCCGAACGGATGGCACCTCCGCGTTCAACACACATACGGAGCGGATGACGTCTCCTCCTTCTTGATCCAGCAAGGGGAAAGGAGAGGTTGATGAAGATCCAGCAGCACGACGGCGTGGTGGTGGATGCAGCAGTCACCGCAGCAGGGCTTCGCCAAGCTTCTGCGAGAGAGAGAGAGAGAGAGGTGTAGCAGGGGAGAGGGAGGAGCCAAAGCTTCAGGGTGCGGCTGCCCCTCCCCCCCTTTATATAGGCCCCCTGGGGGGCGCCGGCCCTGGAGATCCCATCTCCAAGGGGGGCGGCGGCCAGGGGGTGGAGTACCCCCCAAGGCAAGTGGGGCGCCCCCCCCCCCACCCTAGGGTTTCAACCCTAGGCGCAGGGGGTGGGCCAAGGGGGACGCACTAGCCCACTATGGGCTGGTTCCCCTCCCCACTTCAGCCCATGGGGCCCTCCGGGATGGGTGGCCCCACCCGGTGGACCCCCGGGACCCATCCGGTGGTCCCGGTACAATACCGGTGACCCCGAATTCTCCCGATGGCCGAAACTGCACTTCCTATATATGATTCTTTACCTCCGGACCATTCCGGAACTCCTCATGACGTTCGGGATCTCATCCGAGACTCCGAACAACTTTTGGATTACTGCATACTTATCTCTATACAACCCTAGCGTCACCGAACCTTAAGTGTGTAGACCCTACGGGTTCGGGAGACACGTAGACATGACCGAGACAGCTCTCCGGCCAATAACCAACAACGGGATCTGGATACCCATGTTGGCTCCCACATGCTCCTCGATGATCTCATTGGATGAACCACGCTGTCGAGGATTCAAGCAACCCCGTATACAATTCCCTTTGTCAATCGGTATTTTACTTGCCCGAGATTCGATCATCGGTATCCCAATACCTCGTTCAATCTTGTTACCGGCAAGTCACTTTACTCGTACCGTAATGCATGATCCCGTGATCAAACACTTTGATCACATTGAGCTCATTATGATGATGCATTACCGAGTGGGCCCAGTGATACCTCTCCGTCATATGGAGTGACAAATCCCAGTCTCGATCCGTGTCAACCCAACAGACACTTTCGGAGATACCCGCAGTATACCTTTATAGTCACCCAGTTACGTTGTGACGTTTGGCACACCCAAAGCACCCCTACGGTATTCAGGAGTTACACGATCTCATGGTCTAAGGAAAAAATACTTGACATTGGAAAAGCTCTAGCAAACGAACTACACGATCTTGTGCTATGCTTAGGATTGGGTCTTGTCCATCACATCATTCTCCTAATGATGTGATCTCGTTATCAATGACATCCAATGTCCATAGTCAGGAAACCATGACTATCTGTTGATCAACGAGCTAGTCAACTAGAGGCTTACTAGGGACATGTTGGTGTCTATGTATTCACACATGTATTACGATTTCCTGATGACACAATTATAGCATGAATAAAAGACAATTATCATGAACAAGGAAATATAATAATAATCCTTTTATTATTGCCTCTAGGGCATATTTCCAACACCTAGGAGCAGTGATGTAGAACCACTCTCGTTGCCACAAGACGAGCTCCTCTTGAAAAGGGCCCTCGGGCCATGGAGCATCAGCCTTCTTGCTTATAACAGCGCCTCCGCACTCTGCGTGTCGTCCCTCAATCATCTTCGGCTCTACCTTAAAGGTCTTGAGCCATAATCCGAAGTGAGGAGTAACACGGAGGAATGCTTCGCACACGATGATGAATGAGGAAACATGGAGGATGGACTCCGGAGCTAAGTCGTGAAATTCCAGCCCATAATAGAACATCAGCCCCCTCACAAAGGGATCCATGGGGAAGCCTAACCCCCGAAGGAAGTGAGACACAAACACCACGCTCTCACCGGGCTGGGGACTGGGAATAGCCTGCCCTTGGGCAGGCAGCCTATGCGAAATTTCGCCGGTCAAAAACTTGGCCTCTCTCAACTTTAGCACGTCCTCCTTCGTCGGCCTTGAAGGTCGGAACCGGACATTGTCGAAGGTCCGAAGCGCCTGAAATCTAGAGCCTAGGGTGTTGGAACTCGAGGCGGCGGGCGAACTTGTTTGAGATTGAAAGAAAGGGGTAAGGCCTTGGTCTCTTCATAAGAGGTGGAATACCAAGGGCCCTCCCCGTAACCGTTTGGGACTCGCCTTTAATCGAGAAAACATGCTAACGGGCACGATTGGGTTACCCACGTCTGTCGGCGTTCTGGGAACGGGGGTCCCCAGACTTGCCTGCCTGCGGCCTGCGGCGTGGCTCAAATGGGGGCCCAGCACGGCCCATCTTCATCAACACAAGACTCAAGACCCTCGCGAGGGGCCAAGCCTCGCGGGGCGGACGACACGGTGCTTCCTCAGGCGCGGCCTCCTCATGATGGCTCACGAGGTGGCGGAGAGATCAAGGCAGGGTACCTCGCGAGGTGCCCATGACGCAAGCCATGACGACCAATGGTGCCAGGCGAGCGCCAGACCGCGCAGCGTCCTCCCTTTCCTCTTTGGTGCAAAGGGGGCAAGCGCAGGCGAGAGGATCAAGCAAAGGCATCCGTTTCGGTGCAACAAGACCAAGACCAGTCCAACGGTGGGAAGGAGGTCATCGTGGAGCCCAGGACGGCGTCACCACAGGGCCTTTGGCAGGCGAGGACCAACTTTGGTCAGGATAAGTGTACCAAATGTTCCCCTTCAAATTGGCCAATTGTTGGCGCCCTTCCCGCTCAATATTTGGGAAGAGGCCCAGGGCCTTTGCCTATAAATAGGACTAGCCACCCCCAGGGTAGAGGAGGAAGAGAGTATCCAGAAATCAGGGAAGTATCCAGAGCAATCGTAGAGCAAGTAGAGAAAGAGAGAGAAGGGCGGCTGAACTCCCCTAGCAGTTCAGCGTCCCCGCAAGAACACGCCCTCGCGAGGCTGTTCTCCCCTGTACTGTTCATCATCACCAGCCCAAGAGGCAATCCATCCACCACAAACTAGAGTAGGGTATTACACCACAATGGTGGCCCGAACTAGTATAAACTCTATGTCTCTTGTGCTGTTCTTTCTGTAGTTTAGATCCTTGCGAGACGGAGAGGTAGAGGGCATCATCTCCGCGCGCACCCCAGAGTTCGAACCTTAAGGGTCTGCCGAAACCCGACATCCGACATTTGGCGCGCCAGGTAGGGGTGCGCCGGAATCTGTCTTCCATCTCTCCGCTCTTCTCCGACCGTCGCATCCATGTCTGACGCTCGTCGGGCCCGCGCCGAGCGCCGGGCCGCCATCGCTTCCCGCGTCGCCCAGACAGCTCCCGTCGGTGGGCGTCCTCGTCGTTCCCCGTCGTCGGCCGTCAACGCCGCCACCGGCCCGGCGGGGAATGAGCAGCAAGCGTCGTCTCAGCACCCGTCCGTGCGGCGAGATGGCCGCACCGCTACTCCGTCGCTCACGCCAGCTGGCTCTTCGTCCCACGCGCTCCGCGCGCCCTTGGAGGCTCGAGCTGCACTCATCGCGGCAAACGAGCTCCTGCGCTACCGTCCCGTCGACAACGTCTACGAAGAGTGGCTCGACTGCATCGCCGAGCTCGTCCGTGCCGCAGGGGGCTCTCCAGCACCGTCCGCTCTGCTGCGCCGCACCCCGCCCCACGGAGGCCATGAAGCTCCAGGGGCGCACCAACCACCTCCACTCCAAGAAGACGTCATGGCTCCAAGACGCATGGCCCCTGGGCGGAACCCACTCCGTCAGGCGCCAGCCCAGCAAGAGCGGAGCTGCCAAGAAGTCCGATGACCGCAAGAGGCTGCCCGAGCGCTCCCTGCTCCGGCTCGCCGCGACCCTGCTCCAGCTCCGGCACGTCAAGACCCCGCGCTGCTCCTAGCTGCTGCGCAAGGGGACCCGCAAGGCCAAGCTCTCCCTCAACCAAAGCCTCCCGTGGCCACCGCAGGCTGCCGCGCCTACACCACCGAGCTACGCAGCGTCGCGTGGCCCGGCAAGTTCAAGCCAGACCTGCCTCCTCGCTACGACGGCACGACTGATCCCGCAGAGTTCCTCCAGCTCTACGAGCTGGGCATCGAAGCTGCCAGTGGGGATGAAAAGGTCATGGCGAACTGGTTCCCCATGGCGCTAAAGGAAGGAGCTCGCACCTGGCTCCTGAATCTGGCTCCAGGCACGATCTCCTCCTGGGACCAGATGCGCACCCGCTTCATTGCCAACTTCCAAGGTACTCGCGACCGGCCGCCCGCCGTGAGCGACATGCGCCGCATCAAGCAGCAACCTGGGGAGACCCTACAAAAGTACATCCAGCGCTTCAACAGTGCGCGCCTCAAGATCCCCAAGGTGTCCGAGGAAGCCATCATCTCGGCCTTCTCCGATGGCGTGCGCGACGTCAAGATGAAGGAGGAGCTGGCGATGCATGAGGACCTCTGCACCTCCCTGGAGCTGTTCAACTTGGCGACCAAGTGTGTCAGGGCTGAGGAGGGACGTCTCTCCCTCCTCGAGCAGTTTCTCAACGCATCTTCAAGCAGTTTGCTCGTGAAGTGAATGCAGTCCTCCCCAAGGTCGAAGCAACGCGCCCCCTCAAGTGGTCGGCGTCCGCCATCACATTCAGCTCAGCAGATCAGCTCAAGTGTGCGGCCATAGCCGGGGTCCTCCCAATGCTTTGCTCCCCGGTCATTAGCAACGTACTGGTCACCAGGACCCTCATCGATGGTGGAACAGGGCTCAACGTCCTGTCCGTGGAAACATTCAACAACCTCCAAGTGCCCTATGACCAGCTTCAACCAACCAAACCTTTCTCCGGAGTCACCGACGGTTCCACGATCCCGATCGGGCAGGTCTGCCTCCCTGTCACCTTCGGGGCCCGCAGCAACTACCGCACCGAGCTCATCGACTTTGACGTCGCCCGCATCCGCCTGCCGTACAACGCCATCCTCGGGTACCTAGCGCTGGCCAAGTTCATGGACGTAACTCACCACGGCTACAATGTCCTCAAGATGCCAGGGAGTGACGGCGTCATCACGGTGCCATGTGAAGAGAAGGATGCGGTGTGTTCCCTGGAGCGAGCCTTTCAAGCCGCGTCGCTAGAAGACCTAGATCGAGGAAGCAGGAGGCTCCCCGAGGCCACACCCAAGAAGAAGAATATGTCGTCAGGCTCAGCCCCTCAGGAGGGAGGCCCTTCAGGGCCCATGCCTGCCCAAGGGGACCCTCCTTCCATCGCATAGGAAAGCGCGCCCGGCGCCCTCCTCAGGCTGGGCTCGGGGGCTCTCACCTTGAGGGCCACGGACCTAGCCAAGGTCACGAGGGAGGCACTTGGGCACCATGTGGAGGCGTGCTTCGAAGCACGTTTCCCTCAGGAAGGAGCGAGGCAAGCAGAGTCGGACCAGCAGGAGTTCGTTAACAAGGTCACTCAAGAACTACAGAAGTCAAGGATCATGAGAGGTTGCCGTCGCCCACCGGCTGTGGCTCCCCATCCAGGCGAGGATGGTGGGCCGCGTGTCTGCATTGACGTACCAGGGCTCAATCAGATCGCCACGACAGAACTCCTCTGGCCCTCACGAGTGGGGCGTTGTGGGGGTCCACCCCACAGCTATGTTCGCATGCCTTACGGCTTGCCGAGCGTGGCTGTTGCGTACTAGCGCCTCATGAGGGGCATCATGGAGACTCAGGAACACAGGCGTTCCGCAGTCCTGGCGGAGATGGAGATGATTCACGAGGAGCCGCCAGCGCCTCCGGAGCCTCCTTAGGACCCTGGGCCTGGGGGCTCGTGAGGATCGGCTCCCGCAGCCCACCGAGTCTGCTGCACCAACACCACTTCGTCCACAACAACTCCAGGTGACATCTTTCAAGCTTCGTTTCCGGCTGGGAACGCCCTCCCAGGGCTGCTTCATTCCCAGCCGCGTGGGTCCGTCCCTGCGGCATGTATCCCTTTTTAGTTTTCGATCATTAGCTTGCTTTGTTGGGGGCGCCCCTCGGGCTGCATCGTCCCCGGGCCGCTCGGGCCATGCCCAGTGGCGTGTATCACCCTTGCGTTTATTTCCAGCTATGTTTTCGTCTATCATGCCTGTTTACTTGGTGCCTGCCCACTACACCTCTTCTTCTCCATGTCGACCACTTGCACGTTAAAGGGGGGTGCCTGAGCATCGCGACTCAGGGCTCTTACCGGCTCTCCAGCCCTCACCCTCTGGCCTTGTCCACGGCATCGCGACCTGGCATACCAGCGACGGCTGAGACAAGCTCGAGGGCTGGGACCCGAGGACGTAGAGTGCCGGCATCTAACCGAATTTTGCAGGGACACATCTCAAGATACGGCCCAGTGCCAGGCGCAACCCGCCTAGAGGTAGGGCCTCGTGAGTCCCGCGCTGGCTCACGGGTGCCCAGATACACCTCACCTAGCCCTACCGTGTCGGCCACGTGTCAGGGCGGGGTTGTACACGCCCCGGGGGCTCCTCCCGGAGGGGAGCCCCCTCCCATGTACCAGTGGAAGCACCATGCTCCGTGTTGGCTGACGACACTGCCGAGGAGCGGCTATGCTCGTACACATACGGAAGCGCTATGCTCCGCGCTGGTGATAAACAATTGAGGGTGGCTTCCGGGCCGCATTAACCTCAGGGAGCCCAGAGCTCAGTGGCTGGCCTCATCGCAACGCCTCCCCTCAGGAGCGCCTCGCGAGGGGGCTAGGCACGGGGGCTACAACTGGGTCACGCCCAGACGTACGCCGCCCAGCCAGGCCCCTCGGGCCTGGTTCGTCGCGCGCCTCTCCCCGAGTAGAGCCAAGGTGCGAAGGCCGTTTGAGCGTCAAGGGGGACCCCTGAGCATCGCGACTCAGGGGCCTAACTGGTCTCGTAGCCCCTCACTCCTTAGTTCCGAAAGGCTATGCTGGGTGAGGTACGCGCGGGGCCGGGCTCTACAGACGTAGAACGGTGGTCCCACTCGCCTCTCACCTCACCGCCCACTGTTCACGCGTCAAGGGGGACCCCTGAGCATCGCGAATCAGGGGCCTAACTGGCTCCGTAGCCCCTCACTCCTTAGTTCCAAAAGGCTATGCTGGGTGAGGTATGCGCGGAGTCGGGCCCTGTAGACGTAGAACGGAAGATACACCTACAACACACCTCCCTACTTGTTGTTCGTGCGCCAAGGGGGACTCCTGAGCATCGCGACTCAGGAGCCTAACTTGTCACGTAGCCCCTCACTCCTTTGGTCCCGTCCTGGTTTCCGGTCGGGGCTAATGCTGGGTGAGGCACGCACGGGGCCAGGCTCTGCCGGCGTAGAACACAAGCAAGTAGGGAAGAAAAGCATAAAACTCAAGGAATTTAAAAGCAAATATTACAGTCCATATTGTCGTCTTAGTACCAAACGCAAGTTTAGATGCCTGCCCGAGGCGTGGTGCATGTGCAGGAATCGAAAGAAGAACAGGGACCGAAACGGAGTCACTTGTCGGTGGTGGAGCTGCGTGGAGTGGCTCCGCCTCGTGAAGTAGCAGGGCCGGCAACGCCTTGCTTTGGCCTGGTGCTGAAGGCCCAGAACTTCCCCAACAGTGCCTCCACGCGCCCCTTCACGGCTTCGACAATGGAGGCAGCACCCTCGCCGCTCACCGGCTCCAGCAGGCTGTCGAGGTCGGCGCTGGGATCGTGAAGATAGATGTGGGCGAAGACCCACGTCAGCGCAGTGGAAGACAGGACGCGCGCCTCGGCCTTGGCCGTGGGGCCGAGGCTAAGGGCAACATCTCCAAGGGCCTTCACCAGGAAGGGAAGCAGCTTGGCGGGGCCGTCCCCGTCACCGGCTAGCGGGCTATCCAGGCTGCTCTCGTAAAGCGTCTTTAGCGAAGCGCGGGCATCTTTCTCCATGTCTGGGAAGGCCACGCGATCCTCGGCGAGGACCCGGGCCTTGGCGTCCAGCTCGGCCTTCGTCACCTCCAGCTCCTTCTTCAACGCGCCTAGGTGGCCGCGGCGCTTCTTGAGCTTGGCCTCCCGGTCCTCGAGCGCCGCCTCACGTGCCTTCACCCCCTTTTCCTGCTCTTGGCGAAGGCGGACCTCCTCCGCAAGTTGGCCTCGCAAGCCTTGCAGCTCGTCCTCCAACTCCTTGCAGCGACCACGGACCCCGACCACCTCTCCCAGGGTCGCGTCTCGGGCAGCCTTCGCCTCGAGAGTGGCCTCCCTCTCTCCGTCACAGGCCGTTGAGGCCTGAACCAACGCCGCCAGGATCGAGGCATCAGAGCGAATCCACCCCGAAGCCAGTTCCAGGCGCCCGGCCACCAGGCGAGGGTCGGCGCCGAGAAGATCCTGCCGCAGCCGGTCCAGTTCAGCCACGGCGTGCTCCAGGATGGAAGAAGAAGGCGGAGAAACATCGGCGCGCTCCAAGACAACAGGAGGAGTCGGGGAAGCAGCGGTCGGTAGAACAGGAGGAGAAGGTAGCGGCGGCGAGACCACAGTGTCCTGAGGCGGAATCTGCTGCGCCTCGACGGCCGTGGCGGCGGCAGCAGGCAGGAGCACCTCGGGAGTCACTTGGGCCATGGGGGCTGGGCTCTCCCTAGCCAGCTCAGCCAAGCCTCGCAAGGATGAGCGAGCAGGAGAAGCCCGTGCTTCACGATCGCCCCCATCTGCAGGCGGAGGCGTTGCCGCGGGTGGGGCCTCGGGAGCCCCCTTCGGTTTCTTCGCCGTGGGCGCCAGCCTATCCAAGAGGAGCGAACATCAAGCCTCAGCGGCAGAACAAGGAATAAAAGATGAGGGATCAAGCACTTATAGGTCGTCGCTGGAGAACTCGAGCAGCCTCCGGCCATACTTGAAGCCAGAAAGCCGGGTGGAGGGATCGGCCTCAGGCGCAGAGGGCGAGTCTGTGGATCGCCCCGGAGCTGGAGCGGACCCGTGGGGGATCAGTCCGGTCCTGCCCTTCTTCGGGATCGGGGGCGAGCTCCCGCTACCCAGCACGTCGCCGACATCATCATCATCGCTTGACGAAAGGCGGAGAGTACGGGACTTGCACCGGGGGAGGGAAGCCCTTGACTCTCCGTCAGTCGCCTCGGAGTCAGGGCCCTCCTCCCTCTCCTCTTCGCCCTCCTCTCCGCTGGGGTCGCCGGAGGACACGTCCACTAGTCCCTCGGGAGCCACCACAGGAACAGGCCCGTCCCCGTTGAAGACGGGCATCGACTCCACCACCTGCTTCCAGTCGTCGCGAAGGAACAAGGGCGCAGGCGCGCCCTCCAGCCGTGCCACCTCGCCCCCGACCAGGGATTGGAGCACCGCGGTCACATCCTCGTCGCCCAAGGCCGCGGGGCTCGGGTGAGGCCTCCACATCGGAGGCGAGTACCGCCGAAGCGGGGCCAGCTGGTGCTCCAGGAACTCCCTCAGCAGCGACGCGCCGGTCAGCCTCACCGCCGCCGTGCCGGCCGGCTTCAGGTCCGCGTCCATCTTCTCCAGCACTGGCTTCGTGCGGGGGTTCGTGAGCTCCGCTCGGCACCAGTCGCTGGAGCTCATGGGCTGCTCCGCGGGCAGGATCAGCCGAGGGTGGATGCGCCCGGCGTCCACCAAGACCCACTTGCTCCTGAAGCCCTCAATCCTCTTCCCGGGATTTGAGATGGCAATAGCGCCGCCATACGCGACGAAGCTCGCGCACGCGGAAGGAGAACCGCGAGTAACCCGGAGAGAGAAGTAGTGACGCAGCAAGGCCACTGAGGGCTGCACCCCCACATGAGCCTCGCAGTAGTAGGCGAAGATCGCCAGAAGAAGGATGGAGTTGGGGTGGAGATGCAGAGCTTGCAAGTTGTAATGGCGGAGGACAGAGAGGAAGAACTCAGAGAAGGGAGGCACTAAGACCGCAGTAATGGAGCTTACGAACAGAGGGTAGAAGGTGCTCCCTCGGTCCTCAGGGGTGGCGGAGCCGACCTTGAACACCTGCGCCCCGTCGATGCCCTGCGCCGCCGCCATCCGGTGCAGCCGGGCGAGGCTCACCTCCGACACGTTGGGCGAGTCCAAAGCAGGCGAGAACCAAGCTTCAGCAGGGGACTGGCGAGGCGCCATGGTTACCCAGGTCAAGCAGATGGAGCGGATCTGGAAACTTGGAGGAAAGGAGGAGAGACGCAAGAAAGGGGATCTGAGCAGCGACAGGAGAAAGAGAAGAGCAACGCCTGGGCAGACACTGCGCCTTTAACCTGCACGGTTGCGGAGGTGCCCACGTCCAGTCAACCGCCACGCGCGCCCAAGGCCGCAGGCTGTTAGGGCCCACGGCGCTTCGCCCTTTGCCCTTTCGCCTCTCGGCACGGCCAAGTCCGGGCGCGCATTGGGCCCGGGGGCTACTGTCGGCGTTCTGGGAACGGGGGTCCCCAGACTTGCCTGCCTGCGGCCTGCGGCGTGGCTCAAATGGGGGCCCAGCACGGCCCATCTTCATCAACACAAGACTCAAGACCCTCGCGAGGGGCCAAGCCTCGCGGGGAGGACGACACGGTCCTTCCTCAGGCGCGGCCTCCTCAGGATGGCTCACGAGGAGGCAGAGAGATCAAGGCAGGGTACCTCGCGAGGTGCCCATGACGCAAGCCATGATGACCAAGGGTGCCAGGCGGGCGCCAGACCGCGCAGCGTCCTCCCTTTCCTCTTTGGCGCAAAGGGGGCAAGCGCAGGCGAGAGGATCAAGCAAAGGCATCCGTTTCGGTGCAACAAGACCAAGACCAGTCCAACGGTGGGAAGGAGGTCATCGTGGAGCCTAGGACGGCGTCACCACAGGGCCTTTGGCAGGGGAGGACCAACTTTGCTCAGGATAAGTGTACCAGATGTTCCCCTTCAAATTGGCCAATTGTTGGTGCCCTTCCCGCTCAATATTTGGGAAGAGGCCCAGGGCCTTTGCCTATAAATAGGACTAGCCACCCCCAGGGTAGAGGAGGAAGAGAGTATCCAGAAATCAGGGAAGTATCCAGAGCAATCGTAGAGCAAGTAGAGAAAGAGAGAGAAGGGCGGCTGAACTCCCCTAGCAGTTCAGCGCCCCCGCAAGAACACACCCTCGCGAGGCTGTTCTCCCCTGTACTGTTCATCATCACCAGCCCAAGAGGCAATCCATCCACCACAAACTAGAGTAGGGTATTACACCACAATGGTGGCCCGAACTAGTATAAACCATGTGTCTCTTGTGCTGTTATTTCTGTAGTTTAGATCCTTGTGAGACAGAGAGGTAGAGGGCATCATCTCCACGCGCACCCCAGAGTTCGAACCTTAAGGGTCTGCCGGAACCCGACATCCGACAACGTCCGTATTGATGAGAATCCCGTAAATAAAGGGGACACGATCTCTGCTTCGACAAGACGTGCCAAGGAAACCGCCTCGCAAAATGCGCTGAGGTGGGGAAGTGAAAACGATTCGAATAGAGGCTTGGCCGTAGTGTGATGTCACGCTACGGAATACGTCGGCAGATTAGATTTGTGTAAATATTATTCTCTCTATGGCAATATGTGGAAACTTATTTTGCAGAGCCGGACACTATCCTTAGTGTTAACAATCTTTTATGAAGTACTTGGAGGAGGAACCCGCCTTGCAATGTCGAAGACAATCTGCGCGCTGGACTTGTCGTCATTGAAGCCTGGTTCAGGGGCTACTGAGGGAGTCCTGGATTAGGGGGTGTCCGGGTAGCCGGACTATACCTTCGGCCGGACTCCTGGACTATGAAGATACAAGATTGAAGACTTCGTCCCGCGTCCGGATGGGACTTTCCTTGGCGTGGAAGGCAAGCTTGGCGATGCAGATATTTAGATCTCCTACCATTGTAACCAACTTTGTGTAACCCTAACCCTCTCCGGTGTCTATATAAACCGGGGGGTTTTAGTCCGTAAAACATACAACAATCATACCATAGGCTAGCTTCTAGGGTTTAGCCTCCTTGATCTCGTGGTAGATCTACTCTTGTACTACCCATATCATCAATATTAATCAAGCAGGACGTAGGGTTTTACCTCCATCGAGAGGGCCTGAACCTGGGTAAAACTTCGTGTCCCTTGTCTCCTGTTACCATCCGCCTAGACGCACAGTTCGGGACCCCCTATCCGAGATCCGCCGGTTTTTACACTGACACCAGTGCTCCTTGTCAGTGACGAACTGCAATAAGCCAGACTCTCTGAAGCAATCCAGCGCTTCTTCCAAACAGGGCAGGCCAGTTATGGCTTCAGTGTCAAGACGCATATGTGGGAAAATGCGAACTTGATAGTACAGAGTGCATGAGTAATAATTGCGTTGCTGATAGCTCCAGAACCGATCAGATGATATCCTTGCCTTAGAGTAGGGGTTCTTGGCGCTATCAAAGAAGGTGTTGTGCGCTTTGAAACCATTGACATTGAATGATCCTGGTGCAGATGCAGTACCTGGAAACCTAGGCAGTCTTGGCAGTGGCTTCTGAACCTGAGGCCTGTGCTCAACGTGGTAGTCAAATTGAGGACCAGCAGCAGGCAGAGGAACTAGAAGAGGCCATATGGCAGTGATAAGCTGCCCATAGTTGTATGCTTGCTCGATAGTATGCGGCCTTGGTCACGGAACAGGAGCAGTGGCATTCGCAGAGGCGTTAGGCTGCACATCTATTGCAGGTGCATCATTGGCTTCATTGGTTTCTGGCACGGTGTTCAATGCAGGCTCCATATTTTCTTCAGCCATGACCACGTCATTGGCTTCATTGGTGTTAGTGGTGGCAGCCTCAGGATTCTCAGCCTCCACTTTAGGAGTTGGAGGGTTGGGTACAGACATGTTCACTTCTGGAACAACTTCTTCAGTGATAGGGGGAGTAGTGACATGCTCTTCTGATTGTTTTTCTTCGGCTGATGCAGCCAGATTGTCTTCAGCAACATTAGCTTCAGACTTGGAGACTTTCACAGTTGGAGTGGCTTCTGGGAACACCTGACGTGCAACAGATCAGTGGTGCACTTCTCCTTCTGGAACGCTCGAAAGAGTGACTTGGGGCCTTGGTCCTTTGTGAAGCTTGCGTAACACTGGCGACGCCTATGGAGATGGAGTTGGTTGGGCCTCAAAGTCATCATCATCTTGTTCTGGTGGGGTGACTTGTTGTTGGGGAGTACTAGGGGTGTCTTGTTGTTGTGGGTGATCAGCCCATGATGCATCCTGAGCAATTGGCGTCAGAGGACGACCAATGCTGATGAGTTCGCTGTTTGTAAGAACAGGCGATGATACCATGTTGTGTTCGATCTGAGGAAGAACTTCATCATCTTCAACATTGTCATGGTGACCAATGTCTTCAGCTACGGTGGGGTCAACAGCTGGAATATCTTCAGCTTCAGGAACCTCTGTGGAAGCAGGCTCATGAACTATCATGCGTCGTTCTTGGTGAGAAGAGTCAGGACGAGAAACCGAGATTGGCTCGACAACAAGGGGCTCTGTGGGAGCAGCCCGATCTTTCTTGGTTTTGCGCTTCTTCTTGGAGGGTGCATCATTAGATGCTTCAGGATTTTTCCTTTTTCTGGCTTCAGCCTCGGCAGCCCTCGTCTTCTTCAGTTCAGAAGCGGGTGACTTGACCTTTGGCTTCGAGCCGGTCATGTTGCTTGGGAAGACAATGCGAGGCTCTTCCCGCCTTGAAGGTTCAGATTGGTCAACAGATGGCTTCTTTTTCTTGGCAGCCATCTTGGGGTCGATGCCTGGACGCCCAAGAGCCTTGCGCTTTTAAGCTTCATTGTAAGCTTGCATACATTTGGCAGCCGAAAGCTTCATGCGCTCACGAGATACTTGGGCTTCATCACGTTTCGTGCGAAAGGATTCCTTGAGCTCATGTAGCATGATTTTGAAGTTCTGCACATCCTTCACACTGAGCTTGGCCATATGCTTCTTGAACTGAGCTCTTTCAAAATCTATCTTGTGCTTCAGCTCAACAGTTTTCTGAGCAAGAGCTAACTCGGAAGCAATGGCGCCTTGAAAGGAGACGCTGAGGCCAATTGGAAGTTGTAGATCGTCAAAACTGAGTTCTGGATTTTCAAACCAGTCATCGATGAACTTGTTCAGAATCTCAACATCGAAGAGCGGAAGATCATTGAAGATTTCCGCCTGCTGCTTGCTCTTAATCAACATTTCAAGAGTGTCATTGGTAAGATCATCGTCACTTGACAGATCAACAGCTTCATTTTCGTTTCGTAAAACGGCAGCAGGAGTCAGAGCAAGACTGGAGGAGTGCATGGGCTTCTTCTTTTTCTTTGTCTCGGTCTTGGAGACACGAGAGATCTTCAGACTGCACACTTGGTGCAGGTGGAGCAGTGGCCAGAGGCTTCGCACGTGAAGCTTTTGGAGCAGCAGCTGACTTTGAAGCTTTAGCCTTCTTTTGCTTCTGCGGCTTTAGAGTAGGAGTTGGGGATTCATCAGCATCAGCATCATCATCAGAATGATCCACTTTTGCACCTTGAACGGAAATGTGAGTGATGAGGCCAGCAAGGTTGTAGAAGGGTCCGATGATATTCGGTTCAGCATCGCGTGTGCCGTCGGCCCAGGGAGCAGAAGGACCGGGGTTGAAGTATAGCCCCAATGACTTCTTATTTTCCTTGGCCGATGCCTTTGCGTGCTGGAAGTTGCGCTTGAAGAGATTATCATCACGACACTAGAGCAGTGATGATGGGTCGGCATTGTCAGGCTGTGGTCCATGGACCATACAGGGATAGAATCCCTGGGCAATAGCTTCAGCTCTGTTCTTGGGTGGAAGACTTGGAAAGAGAATATCACCCCAAGGACTCTTGATGGCATTCTTCTCAGCATACTCCTGGGTCACGAACTTGTATTTAAACCATTGTTCGGCCCAATATCTTCGAATCCATTGGATTTGTGTCTTGCACTAATTGTAATCCTCTTCTGGATCTGTCTCTTACAGCTCTGAGAGGTCATCAGGCAAATCTCTTGATGTTCCCCCACGGTGCTGTCTGCCACCCTTCCTTGCTGATTTCTCTGTAGCAATGAAGTTTAGACTGAAAGTCTTCAACACTATCAAAGGCTTCAAAGGCTTCCCCTTGCTGGTCAGACAGGAACTGGCTTCGGGAGAGTTGATGTGATGCTGTAAGAATTCTGCAAACGAATGCAGACTATGAGAACCAAGGGATTCTCCCATGGACATGTACCTGTGACAGCACTAGAGATGCGAGGGAAGGGGAGAGGTCATATGCATTCTCAGAAGATCTTGAAGATAAATCAGTTTGAAGATATTGACCTCATAACGCGAAGACATTCACTTATGTGTTTGAAGTTGGTTCCAGATTTGTACGAATCCAGGAATAGGTACAAGTGAGGAATCTAACTAGTTTAGATGCATAAGTGAAGATGCTTGGCACAGTATGAGATGCAGAACTAGACAGATCCAAGTTTGAAGTCACAGAAACCACTTTTGGTAAAGAGGATGAATCTATAGGATCAAAGTGACGGTAAAAAGTGAGATTTTATTTACCACACGATGAACTGCTAGGTGGGAAGAGTACGAGACCGAGCAGTTCAATCCACCGTGCCCTAACTTGGCGACGGAGGACACCTACTGCGGCGGTGGAGAGGACGATGCCCGCGGCCGGCGTGAGGACGGTGTCGGAGAGGTCGCGGCAGCTAAGCGCTTCGTCGCCGGCATCATCGAGAGCTAGCGGTGGCGCTAGGGTTTTGACGAGGTTGAGAGGTGGAAGAAGGTTTTCTTGACCGTAAGGGGACATGTATTTATAAGGAAGTATGCGGCACAACGCAATTATGCAAGTGCCCCTGACGATTCACATCTGAGGAACATGTGGCAAGCATGCAACATACTAGGAGTTGTCCCACGTTCCCACGCCCGCCTGTACTGTCGGATGGTCGTTCTGACTTCTCCGGAGTTCAGACAATAAGGATAGAGCATTTAAAACAGACTTAATGTTTGTCTCTCTATCTTCTGCTGACAAAGACACAGAGAAGACATTCGACAATTTCAACAGAATGCATATGATTTGGATAGATAGAGTTTGAGGTAGAGAGCATAGAGAGATTAGGGTCCGATCACATTCAGTTAGTTCAAAAGATTCAGTAGAGAAGACATAGCTATAAGTGAATGCTGTAGAGGACAGAATACTTATATATATCCAGATGCAACCAAGTCAACATTGTGAAGATAATCGAAGACAAACCAAATGTGAAGACATAGTAAAAGTAACGCCATGAGAGAAAAAGCTTCAAACAGAAAATTTTGGTGGTGGCGTTACCCACCGTATAGGAAGTATTAGACCCAGACACGGTGCACAATTATCGTGGCGCTCCGAAGTCAAATTCCGCATTAATGTATTCACACTAAGAATGTATGTCTTTATTGACTGAAGATATACTTTACTTCGTGTGTTGCACATCTAAGTCATCTACATGCATAAGTGTTAGGATGTGTGCCTGATCACAGGACATTTGAGGATTCCAAGATATTTAGCTCACACCGTAACTTGCAAAACCTTTTCTCATCCAAGGTCTTTGTGAAGATATCTGCCAGTTGCTCTTCAGTGTTGACATGTATGATATCAATATCTTCCTTCATAACATGATCTCTGAGAAAGTGATGACGAATTTCAATGTGCTTTGTCTTCGAGTGCTGAACTGGGTTGTTGGCAATCTTGATGGCACTTTCGTTGTCACAGTAGAGTGGTACTTGTTTTAGATGGATGCCATAGTCCTTGAGAGTTTGCTTCATCCACAGAAACTGAGCACAGCAAGATCCAGCAGCAATGTATTGAGATTCAGCAGTGGAGAGTGATACACAGTTCTGCTTCTTTGAAGACCAACAGACAAGTGATCGTCCTAGAAAGTGACATGTGCCTGATGTAGACTTGCGATCCACCTTGTCACTAGCATAATCATCATCCAAAAATCCAACCGGATCAAACTCTGAGCCCTTTGGATACCATAATCCTAATGTTGGGGTGTAAGCCAAATATCGAAGAATTCGCTTCACAGCTAAGTGATGCGATTCCTTTGGTGCCGCTTGGAATCGAGCACACATGCAAACACTAAGCATAATATCTGGCCTAGATGCACATAGATAAAGTAAAGAACCAATCATGGAGCGATATACCTTTTGATCAAACTCTTTACCATTGGCGTCAGGACCCAGATGGTGTTTAGCTGGCATTGGCGTCGTGTATCCTTTGCAATCTTGCATTCCAAACTTCTTCAGGCAATCTTTGAGGTATTTCTCTTGATATATGAAGATGCCATTTCTTTGCTGATGAATTTGAAGACCAAGGAAGAACTTCAGCTCACCCATCATGGACATCTGATATTGCTCTTGCATCATGTGTCCAAACTCATCACTGTATTTCTGGTTGGTGCAGCCGAAGATAATGTCGTCCACATATATTTGGCACACAAACATTTCACCATCATATGTCTTCGTGAAGAGAGTGGGATCCAGGGAACCAGGTTTGAAGCCTTTGCTCTTCAGGAAGTCTTTGAGGGTATCATACCAAGCGCGAGGAGCTTGTTTGAGGCCATATAGTGCTTTGTTCAACTTGTACACCATATCAGGATGTTTTGGATCTTCAAAGCCAGGAGGTTGTGCAACATACACTTCTTCTTCAATCTTGCCGTTGAGAAATGCACTCTTCACATCCATTTGATATAGCAAGATGTTGTGATGATTAGCATAGGCTAGCAGTATGCGAATAGCTTCAAGCCTAGCCACAGGAGCAAATGTTTCATCGAAGTCAATTCCTTCAACTTGAGTATATCCTTGAGCAACAAGACGAGCCTTGTTTTTTACAACTTGACCATGCTCATCTTTCTTGTTGCAATATATCCATTTTGTGCCTATTATGTTATGCTTGCGAGGGTCAGGACGCTTGAAAAGTTCCCAAACATTGTTCACCTTGAACTGTTGAAGCTCTTCTTGCATAGCTTGAATCCATTCAGGTTCCATAAAGGCTTCAGCAACTTTCTTGGGTTCTGATATTGACACAAAGGCAAAGTGCCCACAGAAATTTGCTAACTGTGTTGCTCTTGAGCGAGTAAGTGGACCAGGTGCATTGGTGCTATCAATTATCTTCTCGATTTGTACTTCATTTGCAACACGAGGATGAACTGTACGAAGATTTTGCTCAAGCTGATCATGTTCATCATTGGAAGGATTGTCTTCGGGCTAAGCATTGTCTTCAGGTTGATTAGGTGCAGAAATGATAAGTTCCTCTTCAGGCTGTGCTTCAGATGGCATGATTTCACCAGTTCCCATTTGCTTGATTGATTCGCTGGGTGGAACTTCGTCTAGCACATTTGGCAAGTGCTCTCTTTGCGAGACATTGGTTTCATCAAATCTCACATCCATAGTTTGAACAATTTTATAGAGAAAGAGGTTGAAGACTCTATAAGAGTGCGAATCTTTTCTGTAGCCGAGCATAAAACCTTCATGTGCTTTTGGAGAAAATTTTGATTTGTGATGTGGATCCTTGATCCGGCACCTAGCTCCAAATACTCTGTAGTAACTGACATTTGGCTTCTTGCCAGTGAGGAGTTCATAGGATGTTTTCTTTAGAAGCTTGTGAATATAAACACGGTTGACGACGTGGCATGCAGTGTCAATAGCTTCAGGCCAGAACTTTCTAGGTGTCTTGTATTCATCGAGCATTGTTCGAGCCATCTCAATGAGGGTTCTGTTCTTGCGCTCCACGATGCCATTCTGCTGAGGTGTGTATGGAGCTGAGAACTCATGAGTCATTCCCATTGTATCCAGATAAAGATCAAGTCCGGTGTTCTTGAACTCAGTGCCGTTATCACTTCTGATATGCTTGATCTTGACGCCATAGTTGTTCATGGCACGGTTGGCGAAGCGTCTGAAGACATCTTGCACTTCAGTCTTGTAGAGAACAATATGCACCCATGTATATCTTGAATAATCATCAACAATGACGAAGCCATAGAGACAAGCAGTTGTTGTGAGGGTAGAGTAGTGAGTAGGGCCAAATAAGTCCATGTGTAGCAGCTCGAAGGGTTGAGATGTCGTCATGATTTTCTTCGAGGGATGCTTGGCCCTAGTCATCTTTCCAGCTTCGCAGGCACCGCATAAATGATCCTTCTTGAACTTGACGCCCTCGATGCCTATGACATGCTTCTTCTTTGCGAGAGTGTGTAAGTTCCTCATGCCAGCATGCCCTAGCCTGCGATGCCAGAGCCAGCACTCTGAAGCTTTTGCAAGAAGACATACAGCAAGCTATGGCCTTGCTGAGAAATCTACCATGTACAGATCATCTTTCCGGTACCCTTTGAAAGTGCTAGTTATCGACTAGGGGGGTGAATAGGCGATTTTTATGAAAGTCTTCAAAACATGGAAGTTTCAAAGACAAACAATAGAAATGACCCTATTAGTATGCAGCGGAAGATAAACTACACTAAGCAAGCCATAGTCAAGATGCAATTAAGTGAGAGTACGAAGACTAATAGCAGCTAGGTAGTAAGGATCAGGATGGAAGATGGTACGAAGACAAACTACGATAATAGTCAAACAGTGAAGACAAATAGGTAAAGCAAACAGGCAATGACTTCACAAAGACAAACTCTAAGTAAAGAGAGGGAGAGGATAGAACCAGTCACTTGTTGAGGACACATGATTTGTTGGACCAGTTCCAGTTGCTGTGACAACTGTACGTCTGGTTAGGGAGGCTGAGATTCAACTCCGAAGATCGCGTCTTCGCCTTATTCCCCTTGAGCTAAGAACACACGGTCCTCGCCCAATCACTCTGGTAAGTCTTCAAGGTAGACTTCCAAACCTTCACATACTTCATTCACCGGCGATCCACAATGGCTCTTGGATGCTCAGAACGCGACGCCTAACCGGCTGGAGGATTCACAGTCCTCAAGTGTAATAAGTCTTCAGGTCACACAGACAGAAAGACTTCAGTGATGCCTAACACTCTTTGGCTCTGGGTGTTTTGGGCTTTGTCCTCGCAAGGATTTCTCTCTCTCAAAGGCTTCGAGGCGGGTTGCTCTCAAACGACAAAAGCCGTGTACTAACTCTGAGCAGCCACCAATTTATGGTGTAGGGGGTGGGCTATTTATAGCCACTAGGCAACCCGACCTGATATGTCCGAAATGACCCTGGGTCACTAAGGAACTGACACGTGTTCCAACGGTCAGATTTCAAACACACGCGACAACTTTACTTGGGCTACAAGCAAAGCTGACTTATCCAGCTCTGGATAAGATTTGCTCTCATTGTCTTCGCTCGAAGACATAGGATTTGGGTTGAGCATCACTTCAGTCACTCTGATTGTATTCACTTGGACCCCACTTAACAGTACGGTGGTTCCTATGACTCAACAAAGAAGAAAAGGAAACAACGAAACAACTAAGTCTTCGCGCTCCATAGTCTTCACAGAATGTCTTCTCATGTCATAGTCTTCAATATGAATATCTTCATGTACCACCATTGTCGTCAATGTCTTCATACATTTTTAGGGGTCATCACCGGTAGGTAAACCGAATCAATGAGGGACACTACCTGTGTTATCCTGCAATTCTCACAAACACATTAGTCCCTCAACCAAATTTGTCGTCAATACTCCAAAACCAATTAGGGGTGGCACTAGATGCACTTACAATCTCCCCCTTTTTGGTGATTGATGACAAACTGGTTGAAGTTTTCAATGGGGATTAAAGTATGTGAAATGTAAAGGATTTAGGTATTGTCTTCATAAGTGGCAAAGGCTCCCTCTAAAGATGTGCATATAAGTAATTTGCTTTTGGAATGCAAATGCACATGGCAGGTTGTACTTGTGGAGATCCTCTTCAACTTATGAAGACAACTCATCATGCATGATTTGATATAACGAAGATAATGACATGCATGATGAAAAATGGACGTCTGCAGAATGACCTAAGTGCGGAAGTTATTATCGCACATGCGGAATTTATCATCGCATCGCAGAATAGCAAATAAGTAGCAGACGACCATCGAGTTTAAGTGTTGCAACTCAAAGAACCAAATGTATCAAAAAGCGAGAGTTGTATCAAATCATGGACCAAAAAGGTTTGAAGACATAGAGCATCTACTCGTTCCCAGAAGGAGTAGGTGAAGCAGCAGGGTCGTCGGTGTTGTTTGGCAGAGCAGACGAACTTGGTGCAGTGTCGATTCGCGTAGAAGTAGGGGGCGGTGAAGTAGCATCATCTTCATCATCGATCACTCTGGCATTCACAGTTGCCGCGGAGGAAGAATAGTCTGAAAGCACAAGTGCTCCCTGGGTGGTTTTGGTAATTAATGTCAACATATCTCTTGTTGGACTAACACTTTTACCTAGGATGTTTCAAAGTTCAACAATGGAGTGGCACGAACTAGAGGATGTGGAACCCCTTCAAGATGCTAAGGACAAAGGATTGGCTCAAGCTTCAAGATCAAGACTCTACATTTTCTATTTTAGTGATCCAAGATCACATTGAGTCTATAGGAAAAGCCAATACTATCAAGAGGGGATGAGGTGTTGCTTAATGGCTTGCTTGCTCAAAGTGCTTAGTGATATGCTCCAAAACCCTCAACTACTTTCCCACATCCACATATGACCTAAACCAAAAGTCAAACTCGGCCCCACCGATTCTTTCTATCCGGCGCCACCGAGTTTCAAATGTCATAGCCACTGCCACAAACCCTAGCCAAATCGGTCTCGCCGATAGGGATCTCGGTCTCACCGAGATGGGATTGCAATCTCTCTGTTTCCCTTCGTAACGTTTCGATCTAACCGAAGTGAGCGATCGGTCCCACCGAGATTGCAATGTAAACTCTCTGTTTCCCTTTCGTAATATTTCGGTCTCACCGAAATGAGCGAACCGGTCCCACCGAGTTTACCTGACCAACTCTCTGGTTAGCTTATTACCAAAATCAGTCCCACCGAGTTTGTGTAATCGGTCACACCGAGATTACGTTATGCCCGAACCCTAACCATATCGGTTCTACCGAGTTGCATCTCAGTCCCACCGAAAATCATAACGGTCACTAGGTTTGCTGAATCGGTCCGACCGAGTTTAACCATTCGGTCCCACCGAGTTCGGCAAATTGTGTGTAACGGTTAGATTTTGTGTGGAGGCTATATATACTCCTCCACCCACTCCTCATTCGGGGAGAAAGCCATCAGAACACATCTACACTTCCAATACACATGTTCTGAGAGAGAACCACCTACACTTGTGTTGAGGTCAAGATATTCCATTCCTACCATATGAATCTTGATCTCTAGCCTTCCCAAGTTGCTTTCCACTCAAATCTTCTTTCCACCAAATCCAAATCCTGTGAGAGAGAGTTGAGTGTTGGGGAGACTATCATTTGAAGCACAAGAGCGAGGAGTTCATCATCAACACACCATTTGTTACTTCTTGGAGAGTGGTGTCTCCTAGATTGGCTAGGTGTCACTTGGGAGCCTCCGACAAGATTGTGGAGTTGAACCAAGGAGTTTGTAAGGGCAAGGAGATCGCCTACTTCGTGAAGATCTACCGCTAGTGAGGCAAGTCCTTCGTGGGCGATGGCCGTGATGGAATAGACAAGGTTGCTTCTTCGTGGACCCTTCGTGGGTGGAGCCCTCCGTGGACTCGCGCAACCGTTACCCTCCGTGGGTTGAAGTCTCCATCAACATGGATTTACGATAGCACCACCTATCGGAACCACGCCAAAAACATCCGTGTCTCCAATTGCGTTTAAATACTCCAAACCCTTCCCTTTACATTCTTGCAAGTTGCATGCTTTACTTTCCGCTGCTCATATACTCATTGCATGCTTGCTTGATATGTATTGTGTTCGTTAAACTTGTGCCTAAACTCCACTTAAACTTAAGATTATTAAAAACTATAACTTTTGGTACTTAGTGTCTAATCACCCCCCCCCCCCCCTCTAGACACCTCTTCTCGATCCTTTCATAGTCAGAGTCTTCAAGGGATGGAGTTCGACGTAGGACAGCATTCTGTGGAGGAGTGGAGTCAAACTTGAATCTTTCAGTGAAGCCATCGTCTTGAAGATCTGCTTCAACACTGAGCAGTGTCAAAATCTTCCATGATCGCCGATAGGTCTCATGAGTGACAAAAGCATTCTTGGTGGCAAGATTGCGAATGCGATTGACGTCCACCAATAGACTTTGCATCTGTCGCTTGAGCCAGTCATGATTCTTATCTTGTTTCTGATGCAGTGCCACAAGAAGTTCTCGGTCATTCAGAACACGAGAGCGCTTGCGAGGCCTTTGGGCAATGGTGCTCTCAGTAGCTTCAGTCTGTGCATGATGAGGCAAGCGAGTATTTCCAGCCAATGGATAGACACGAGCGACTGCTTGAACTACTTCAATGTTTTGCGAGAAGCTCTAGTGGTCAGCATTCTGAAGACTGAGAGGCTCCTTGTCAGGCTCTGGATATATGGCTTCAATAGACAGATCAACCTCTGGCCAAAAGATGATATGATTGCGTGCAGAGGGCTTTTAGTTGAAGGCAGAGTGGACCTTGATCAGACGCATGATCCAGGGAGCATAGAACTTCAGACCAAAAATGTCAGATCCTGATGCAGCAAGTTGGCGGATAAAGAAGTCTTGTGCATTGAAGCTTTTGCCGTGAAGAATATGGAAGACCAAAGTCTTCATTGCACCTTCAAGCTTTGCATGAGGAGAATGTCCTTTGATGGGCCAGAGAGTTCGCCTTATAATGTGATAGATAGTTTGTGGCAGATACTCAAGGTCTTCAACAAAGAACTCCTTAGGATATTCAGCATCGGGAGGCAAAGGCTTCATCATGCTAAGCATCTGACTCATGTTGGGTTCAGGCTTGTGAAAAATGCTTTCCATAGCAGCACTGTGAAGCTGACAACCAGGTTCATAAAGATCACCTGGAGTGGGCAGGCCAGTGAGCTCAATGACATCAAAGGCTTTGGCTTCATGATGAACATTGCCTGTCATCCACTCAAGGACCCAAGTCTTCGAATCCCTGTTGTAGCCACGAATATGAAGAGTGGCATAGAATTGGAGCAGCAATTCTTCGTTCCAGTGCTCCTTGTCAGTGACGAAGTGCAACAAGCCATACTCTCTGAAGCAATCAAGCGCTTCTTCCAAACAGGGCAGACCAGTTATGGCTTCAGTGTCAAGACGCATATGTGGGAAAATGCGACCTTGATTGTATAAAATGCATGAGTAATAACTGCGCTGCTGATAGCTCCAGAACCGATCATATGATATTCTTGCCTTAGAGTAGGGGTTCTTGGCGCTATCAAAGAAGGTGGTGTGTGCTTTGAAACCATTGACATTGAATGATCCTGGTGCTAATGCAGTACCTGGAAACCTAGGCAGTCTTGGCACTAGCTTCTGAACCTGAGGCCTGTGCTAAACGTGGTAGTCAAATTAAGGACCAGCAGCAGGCGGAGGAACCAGAAGAGGCCATTTGACAGTGATAAGCTGCCCATAGTTGTATGCTTGCTCGATGGTATGCGGCCTTGGTGGCGGAATAGGAGAAGTGGCATTAGCAGAGGCGTCAGGCTGTGCATCTGTAGCAGGTGCTTCATTGGCTTCATTGGTTTCAGGCTCAGTGTTCAATGCAGGCTCCACAGTTGCTTCAGCCATGACCACGTCATTGGCTTCATTGGTGTTAGTGTTGGCAGCCTCAAGATTCTCAGCCTCCACTTGAGGAGTTGGAGGGATGGGTTCAGACATGTTTACTTCAGGAACAGCTTCTTCAGTGATGGGGGGAGTAGGGACACGTTCTTCTGCTTGTTTTTCTTCGGTTGATGCAGCCGTATTGTCTTCAGCAACTTTAGCTTCAGACTCGGAGACATTCACAGTAGGAGTGGCTTCTGGGAATACCTGACGTGCAACAGATCGGTGGTGCACTTCTCCTTCTGGAACGCTCGAAAGAGGGACTTGGGGTCTTGGTCCTTTGCGAAGCCTGCGTAACGCTGGCGACGCCTGTGGAGATGGAGTTGGTTGGGCCTCAAAGTCATCTTCTTCTTGCACTGGTGGGATTACTTGTTGTTGGGGAGTACTCGGTGTGTCTTGTTGTTGTGGGTGATCAGCCCATGATGCATCCTGAGCGATTGGTGTCGGAGGACGACCAATGCTGATGAGTTTGTTATTCGTGAGAACAGGCGATGATACCAAGTTGTGCTCGATCTGAGGAAGAACTACATCATCTTCAACATTGTCATGATGACCAATGTCTTCAGCAACGGTGGGGTCAACTGCTGGAATGTCTTCAGCTTTGGGAGCCTCTGTGGAAGCAGGCTCATGAACTATCATCCGTCGTTCTTGATGCGAATAGTCAGGACGAGCAACCGAGATGGGCTCGACAACAAGGGGCTCTGTGGGAGCAGCCCGATCTTTCTTGGTTTTGCGCTTCTTCTTGGAGGGAGCGACATCAGAAGCTTCAGGATTTTTCCTCTTTCTGGCTTTAGCCTCGGCAGCCCTTGTCTTCTTCAGTTCTGAAGTGGTTGACTTGACCATTGGCTTCGAGCCGGACATGCTGCTTGGGAAGACAATGCGAGGTTCTTCCCGCCTTGAAGGTGCAGATTGGTCAGTCGATGGCTTCTTCTTCTTTGCAGCCATTCTGGGGTCGATGCCAGGACGCCCAAGAGCCTTGCGCTTTTCAGCTTCATTGTAGGCTTGCACGCACTTGTCAGCCAGACTCTTCATGCGCTCACGAGAACCTTTAGCTTCGTCTCGTTTCTTGAGAAAAGCTTCCTTGAGCTCGTGCAGCATAACCTTGAAGTTTTTGACATCTTGCACGCTGAGCTTTGCCATGTGCTTCTTGAACTGAGCTTTTTCATAGTCAATTTTGTGCTTCAGTTCAACTATGCGCTGAGCTAGAGCTAGCTCAGAAGCAATGGCGCCATTGAAAGAGACGCTGAGGCCAATTGGAAGTTGCAGATCTTCAAAACTGAGATTGGGGGTGTCAAACCACTCATCAATGAAGTTGTGGATGATTGCCGCGTCAAAGAGAGGCAAATCATTGAATATTTCTGCTTATTCCTTGCTCTTTATCAGTTGCTCAAGAGTGTCATCAGCAAGATCTTCATCACTTGACAGATCAATGTGTTCGTCTCGCAGAATGGCAGCAGGGGTCAATGTCTGATCAGTATTCTTGACGTTTTTCTTTTTCATCTCCGTCTTCTTGGAGATACGTGATAGATCTTCAGACTGCACACTGTCTTCAAGAGGTGCAGTAGCCAGTGGCTTCGCACGTGAAGCTTTTGGAGGAACAGATGACTTTGAAGCTTTAGCCTTCTTTTGCTTCTGCGGCTTTGGAGTAGGAGCAGGGGCTTCATCAGTGTCGGCATCCACCGTTGGCATCCACCGTTGGCATCCATGTAGGTTTGCCCCAAGCGTTGGTGATGCTGGTCCACACTTGCCGAGCTAGCACACAGCCCAACAACAAGTGGTCGATCGTTTCCTGAGCTTGATCGCAGAAGGGGCATGCCGAGGGGTGAGGAAGCTGTCTTCTTTGCAATCTATCCGCCGTCCAACATCTATTCCTCGCCGCCAGCCAGGTGAAGAACTTGCAAGAGTTTGGTGCCCTCGATTTCCAAATCTGGGCGACGCCATCAAACTCGACCATGCCTGCGAAGTAGGTCCTGTAAGCCGATTTTACAGAGAATTGCCCCGTGCTCTCCCAAGCCCAATGAATCCTGTCTTCCATGCCTTGCGTGAGAACCACGTCATGCGTCCTGTCGACCAGCGCAATAAACTCGAGCAAAGCTTGCGCGGTCATGTCCGGCAAAATATCCTGCCACCAGCCCTCAGTCATGGCCTGCTTGATCGTTTTCAGCCGGGCAAGTCTCCTCAGTCCTCACTAAAGCGTAGAGGTTGGGCAAGGCCAAGCTGACACCACCCTCAATATTACAGTGGGAAGTGCAAGAAAGTAATTGAAAACCATATATTTAATTAAAATTTAGCTAGTCAAATTCTTGTGTGTACACTGTACAAGATTAGAGGCAATACTCTCCAAAGGTGCATATTTTTTAGAGAAAAGGTCCGAGCACACAACTTATATTGAAATCTACTCTTAGCAACACTTTCATGTGATGTGCCCGCGCATTTGAAGATCGAAGTTTGACCAATTAGCAATAAAATGTGGATTATATGGCACAAAACTTGCATAGCTAGAAAATATTTTGGACCTCATGCATCTGACACTGGTACTGGATATAGTATACTCCTAAAAAAAGACACTGGTACTAGATGTCTAGATGGCACAGAGCTTTATTTCCCGCGAAATGTCCAACTTCCCTTGCACCACTGCACAACAGATTTGGGCGGTGAAGACACCGGCACCACCGACAGGCGCGTCGAGCTGTGCGGACACCACCACTGCCTCCCGCGCTCGAATGATCCTCCTGCCTCGTCGTGGTAGGAAAGCCCATCTGCCGTCGTCGGCAGCAGGCCGGCGCGTATCTGCTCCGGCTCGACGTGCTCGTGCTGCTCCGAGAGCTTCTTGGGCAGGTAAAACGGGGAGCTGTGCCAGACCAGCTCCAAAGGCAAACCAGATGAATTCTGGAGCGGGGGGATGTAGAAGTGGGCGCACGCCATCAGGACCTCAGCGGGCGACCGCGACCGTGGCGCGGCGCGGGGCCGCGTCGGCTCGAAGCCGTAGCGGTGGCAGCGTTGGACGGCGCGGACGAAGGACGGGTACATGGCGGACGGGGCAGGGGAGTTCCTTCCGTGGACGGCCATCCCGGCGAGGAGATCCTTCATGGCCTCACGGGCGGCGCCGAACTGGGGCGGCAGGAGCTCGACGCAGCTCGTGGCGACCCTCATGGCATCCAGGGACTCGGAGACGCGGAACGCCGCCATCATCTTGAAGTTCTTCTCCCACGCCACGTCGTGCTCGTAGGACATCCACAGGCACGCCGCCGCCGCCGTCGTCCCGTCGCCTCCTTCGAGCCCAAGCCACCATGGCTGGAGCAGCATCACCGCGGTGCCGCCCTCCATCCTGAGCGACAACTCCGCCGCTTCCCCGGCCGCCAACGACCGCGCGAACGACGGGAGGAACATGAGGGTCTTGGGACGGCCGCCGCACCTGACGAGCTCGAAGAAGCCGTCGGCGCCGTCGGCTATTCTCTCGAACCTCCGCACCGCGGAGTCGGTCAGATCGTCGCCGGGAGCTGTGCCCCGGCTGAACGGCATGACCGCTTGGCTGCTCGCGCCACGCGCCGTGGGAAGGAGTTGCTTCGCGCCGTGTTTCTTTTGTTGGAGCGTATGATGCCTTTGCCTTCCTTGATCACACGCTTCAACTTGGCCTTCCAACGGAGCAGCGGGGCGTGCGTGACCTGCCAGTCTTCGGACATGGCGACGATGGTCTCGAGCTTGAGCACGGCCATTTCTACTCGATCCACCTTCATCTCGCCGGTCTCGTCGTCTTCTCCTGATAAAAGCAAACATAATCTTTGCACTGCCTCACCGGCGACGGCAGAGCAGACTGTGTCCGCCATTGATTTGCTCTTTGGTCAGCAGGTAAAGTTGGGTGGGGGTGAAGGCGGGGATAACGGCGGGCAGACTCGGCGATTGTGTAGTCTTAGACTTTGTCAACTCAAGCAGACACGTAGTGGTGGTAGGCTAGTAGCAACGTCATTTGGAGCATCTAATTGGTTTTGCTTATTACACCGGCTTCTTTTTTTTTTTTGCGGGGGAAAGGGTTCTGTATTAATTAACCCGGATCAGTATGATCCAGTACACACAGTTTTACAACCCTTTCAAGACCCGACCGTAACCAGACGGCCGTCTTAACCTCAACCCTCCCAATCTTAGCTAGTTCATGGCTAACAAGATTACACTCCCTCTTTATCGCCTTAACCTTAATCTGTCTATCCCCTCTCATCATGGCAGAGATCTCCTGTACACCGGCTTCTCTTATTTGTTCTTTGTCTTCCGGTCAGAGAGCTGCTGGCCCAAAAGGAAAACCAGATGTCACTGGTGTCTTTAACTATGCGTCACTTTCTGATTTTTCTTCTTCTTGGGGCGTCGACTGAATGATGTTGTTTTCTACCACTCCCTCAGTTGCTTCTTTTATGAGCGACCATCTTCAACATTGATACTCCATCAAACATTTGAAATTGATGTGGAGGTGGTTGTAAACAGTCAACAGTCATTACATATGTTTGACGTCTTATGTGTTATAAGAGCAACTCTAACGCGCCGACCCAAATAGACGTGCGCTTTGTCCGCTTTTCGTCCATTTGGGTCGGCCGGGCGGACATGCGCATTCGGTTTTTCATTTGGGTCGGTAGGTGCGCCCAACGGAAGGCAGACCCATTTATGCCGACATGGCCGAAACTGGCGAATTAAGCATAATTATACATAAATGGCCGGTCAAACGCCGGCCAAAATCCACTTAAACATAACTAGAAAAATAAAAAACAAACCTAATAAACGCCTGCATGCTGCCCTAGTAGACTGCCTTGCCCTTGCCCTTTCCGTCGTCGTCGCCGCCGTCGGTGAGGTCAATGAAGACGAGGGAGGCCCAGCCCATCCGAACGCAGCTTGATAGGCCGCCAGGGCAGCCTCCTCCGGCGTCTGCTGCGGCGGCGGCGGCATAGCGGCGAGGCAGGCGCGCTCCTCCTCCTCCACAAGCCGCACAGCCTCCTCGTCGCGGTGCAGCATCTGCTCATATTGCATCTGCCGCTCGCCGTCGGCCCCCTCCTCGGCGAGCCAATGCGCCTTCCAGCGCTCAAGGTGGGACGCCTCTTCTTCCGGCGTGGAGGCGAAGTAGCAGGGAGGCGCGCTCACCCACTCGCGGAGCTGGCTGGTCCACGAATAGGACTCCTCCGGCCAAGTGGGGGCGGCGGTGACCGCTTGCGCGTGGGAGTTGGCTCGCGCTCTGGCTCCGGCTTGGCCTTGGGCTCAACGAGGGGCGGCGCCGGCGGTGGTGGCGGACAAAGCTAGGGCTTGCTCCAGCCCATCCCAATGGGCGTCCTCCTCGAGGCGGCTCGCCTCTAGCGCGTGTTGCAGGGCCTCCTCGAGGGCGGCTTGGTACTCCGCCTCCGCCTCCTCTTCCTCCGGCTTCACCCGCAGGGGCGGCGGTGGATGGTCGTGGTTGATGTGGACGTCGAGGCGGCGCTCCTCCTCGTGCTCTAGCGCAAACCAGCACTCCCAGTTGGGGGAGTCTAGCGCGTAGTCACGCATGGCGCGCTGCTCCGGCGTGAGGAGCTCGCGCCGCCAGCGAACCTCCTCAGTGTGCACCTGCGCGGACCACGGCGCCGCCGGACGGGGATGCGTTGCGGGTCTAGATGTCAGCCGTGCAGCATGTTCACATCGGGATACGGCACGGGCTGGCGGTACTGCCAGTGCCACCGTGCATGGTGGACTGGGATGTACAGCTGCTCCCGCTCCCGCGGTGGCATGGCGCGCCTAGCCGGCGGCGACGTAGCAGGGTGCCTGCGGGAAGAGCTCGCTCCAGCGTTGAACCTCCCCTTCTTCCCTCCCTTCCCGTTGAAGAATCCCATGGCTGGTTGGATGTTTGGCGGCTGGCTAGGGTTTCTTGTTGGCTAGCTAGGGTTTCTTGGTCGCCGGCGAGGGAGCAAAGGTGGCCAGATGTGGACTGGGGTTGTTGATGAGTCCGGCCCTGCCTCACGTGTCCATTAAAAAGGACGGGCACGCGGCCCTTCTACACACTACCAGGCGGGCCCGGTGTCGGTGCTCGTCATAAATATGACCGCGGACAGTAGTTGGGCGGCCGACATGCCGGGTCACGACGAACACCAAGGGGACGCGCGGCACGTCCGCGCCGACGCATTTCAGGCACAATTTTGGACCGAAAATGAGCCCGCGCAAATGTGAAGCAGACGGTTTTTTAGGAATGGGTCCGCGCGTTGGGCCAGAGTTTTTGTCCGCAGCGATCCAAACGGACGTGGGCGGACGAAATGGGTCGTCCGATTGCAGTTGCTCTAAGTATGTAACAATACAAGATGCAAATGTGCTAGACACACACATTTGAAGTTTCCAACAAAAGTAATAATTCGTTGAGAAAACAGATCAAGAACATGGAACAACCACGTCTCATGGGTTTTGATAGTTTCCCTTTAAAAACTCATAAACCCTGCTTTCGATATAACAATGAAAATGCAGTGCTCCAGCCAGTTCGTCAGTAAAAAAACGCATGGACCAACCATGCCGTATCGGATGTTCTCCATAATAAGCTGAAAAGAAACCCTTAGCATATACCGCTAGTTTGCATAACTCCAAGAGGTTTTCTTGACATGTTACTATGGCATGGTAGCGTCCGTCTCTAAAATTCGATATCATCATTTGATACAAAAGGTACACAACGTTGGTGCCTTGAGCGATGAACCGTTACAATGGCAGTGTAACTCTGCACTTCCCTAATTTATAACTTGGTATTACAGAAGAAATACAGTGTCCGGTGGCTTCAAAATCTCTTTGGACACTCAAAGAGCAAACCGTGACCGTAGCTGCCCCCAGTTACCGACCAACCATCTCTTATGCATCCGCATCAGCCCCTCGAACTATAGCTCAAACCATTCTAAGACGCGACGCTGCTACGTAAGGTCCGTCAAAACTGTCCATTTAGCGAAACATCAGCACCGAAGCTTTGCTAGGGAACAGATCTAGTTTGTTGCACCGGTGAGCTGTTCCACATGCAGAGTTATTGCTTCCGGGCATGGAGATTGGGCTTTTAATAGTTCCAATCGATGGAACGGGTGTGCAAATTGCAGAACGTAGTCTTCATCTGCGAGAGATGGGATTAACGATATCACGCACGTGAAGAGAACTACTCAGGATTATGAATGGCAACAAGTGCATATTTTTTAGAGAGGATGGTGAAGATGCATATAGTAGAGTGGTGAAGGAATTCTCACTTTCTTTGACAGTGCCATACAGCCAGCATAAAACCTCGTCAGCAAAGGCCAAGCAGACACCACCCTGAATATTACAGTGGGAAGTGCAAGAAAGTAATTAAAAACCATATATTTAATTAAAATTAAGCTAGTCACATATATGTTCCATAGCAAGTAATTTGGTACTCCTACAAAAGAGGGTAGTTATCAATTATCCTACGCGTCAAAACAGAGAAGGCGAATGCGGCATCAGAGTAATGGTAAGTGTACACTCCTTTCCACTATTATTTAAGATTTGGTAAGATAAACCAGTGATTCGACTTTTTTATATAGGTTATTATGCTCTTCTAAGTCCTAATATTATACTCACACACTCATGTTCTTCCTTACATATCATAGACTCCACTGTTGTGAATAAACAACACGGAATTAATTTAGTATACCTGCCAGTAGTTCTTTGCTTTCACTTTTTGTGTGATATCTTTAGTTCTTAGTCTCTCAGTTCGTATAAGTACACCAGCATCATTCCTGCAAAGCCAAAAAGAGAGGAGTGTAATTTGATCAAGTTAAAACCAATTTTGAACATTACAGCCAATCCATCTACACATCTCAAACAACACTGAACAGAGTCAGATAGAAAAGGTAAGCGTACTCTCCTTCCTAATTGTATCAACCATATAGCCAATGTTAGAGGATTGGAATTTGAATGTCTTTCTGGTTGAATGCCTCATTATTAAGCAAAAGCCACAGGTTATGTAGCATGCAGTGTGTTAAATGTGTAGAACATAAGACCATACTGGGTGAGATATGTTCATACCACTAACAATAAGCATACAGGTTTGAACAAAATGCTCGAAAAGTGGTCAAAAAAATTAAACTGAAGGAACTACGAACTCAAAAAAAGCTATGTATCATTAGGACTGTTATAGTAATAGATAATTTGATACATACGAAAGCTCTGATGTATGGTGCATTCAAATCGAGAGTATGGGGCTGAGAACCCAATGAAGAATTCAGATAAGCATCGCAATTCAAAATATACACGAAATGGGTTTCCTTCTGTATCTAATTGACAGCAATAGTATAGCAATTACCCATACTATAATCCTTACATATGACAACCATAAAGACTCTTGAAAACCATCTCATGTTAAGGACTTAGGATTTATTCTCTGAAAGGAAGCTTGAAGTACTAACAAAGAATGCCGTGATGATTGAATACTACCTGAATCCCACGACAACATACGACACGCCAGCAAGGAATGATTGAATCTGTAGTATTTAGTAAAGTAAAAGTTAATGTTTCAAGCTATATAGAAGATATGACTTCTGAAGATAAAATACTATGAAGCTGAAGTTGTGATCGCAGAGGCAATCATAACAAGATCGCCATGTAAAGTTGTTAGCATATATCCTCAGTCCCCGCATATAAGAAACAAATCATCCTCAGAACTTAAGGGAGTCAATTAAAAATCTAAGAAACTTCATAAAAGGAACTGTTCTAAGATGATATGGAGCACAGTTTCAATATAGAATTGCACGCTGTGGAAGAGAACAGAATAAGACGTTGCAAATGATAGCTACAATAAAAAAAAATGGTGTCATGCAATTAGCTACAAAAATAAGAGGACAAGAAATTACCCAAAACCTAAGTAACTTCTCTCTCTCAAATTTTTCCACCGTATGATACTCCAGCTGTTACAAAATTCAGAATGGTGACTAGATTGAATATATGTGGTATCAGAACACTCAAAGCTCATGGAAAAGAAGAACGACCTCTCTGCTTGTTTTTAACTCCACATAGAACCGCCTACCATCGTCGGTTGAATCACAGCAGTCCATCTCAGCACCCATGACAATGCGATGCGCGCCCAATTTCGTCTTTATTACAGAACAATACTCTACATTTGCATCAATGCCGCTTCCGTCTTCATCAATGGAGTTCTCAGTGGCAAGATTTTCAAAAGAATAGCCCCAAAAGCATCTGAGGATCAAGCATAGGCACCAGGAAGAAAAGGTATCAAATTGATATTCATTAGAAATTCATCCGCTGTAGTGATGACAATTCCGAATATGATTACAAACATCAAGGCACCAGCTAATTTAACAGGCAAATGACAAGAATGACATGCGGCCCTTCACACATTTCCAAGCTTCCCAGAGATACTAACATTTTAGACAACTATATTTTATTACATGATATCAGATCAGAAAATGCCGAATTAAATCAGCGTTAACAACTCAAATTGGAAAGATTACCCTTGGGCTATCACAATTCCTATAAGAACTAGTTACAAACTCAAAGCATCACCATATTCAGCAGACTAAATTCCGACTATTTTCTTTGTAACTCAATCTTCCTAATGCCAGAGAGAGAGAGAGAGAGAGAGAGAGAGAGAGAGCACCATGAAACATCAAACTCAAACTTAACAAAATATCCCCTGCGTAGGTAGGATTACCATAACACTATTTCCTTTGTAACTCTTCCTATTGTCAACAAGAACGCCGGGGGGAGAGGGGGGGGGGAGGGGGAGTCACCTCCTGCGCTCAATCTCGCTCTGTGGTCTTTCAGGGAGCTTATGGACATCAAGGTATACAACACCGTTTCTTTTGTGCACACCCATCTTCCATGGCTCTTTTAGATAAGCCGTGGCCAATATCTGACGATTTTACAAATAGTCACATAGACTCTGTCAGCATACAAGCATAGTAAAAGAAATTACACAAAAAACAGTTTTATTACAGTGTCCTGCAAAATATATATGCATCTGTCATTCGATTAAACTAGATACAAAAAACATGGTAAGCTGCAAGGATAACTACCCGATTCTTGTACATGGACAAACATAAGTTGCAGCAATGGAAAAGAAAAAATATGTTATGATTTAAATAGTCTGCACTGAGAGGACCATACCTTGTTAAGGTTGTTGCGATACGTCTGCAAGAGGAGCATATACATGATCAGAAATTCCAAGCATAGCATACCAAAATAACAAATATGAAGTTGGCAATAGTGCATTTTACCACAAAATGTATATTCTGAAGAGGTAGATTTGAATTTCTTATGCATGCAAGAAGATCGCCAAATCCTTGAGAACCCAAATCTGGCATTACACCACATTAACCATGAATGAATGCTCTCAGATAAAAACGAATTCAAGAGGAAGAAAAATTTCCAAATAATTGAATTATTATCTCCCTAGATCCTACTGTTCAAGAAATAAATTTTAGAATTAACTTCAATAATTTCATTCCTTTCCCATTGTGTATTGGAAAAAGTTAGTCTGTTCATTCTTCAAGATTTATTTTCTTTCACGTCCTTCCTTATATGAAAAAAAAATTATCCAATCTTACGAATAACACAGATGCAATACCTCAGCTGAAATATAGTACAATAGCGCAAACTCACTATGAAGAAAGTTTATCTATGTAGATGCCTTATAAGTGGTTCACTTAAGGTTTCAAGACCCACCTGCAATACAAAACAGTTGGCTCTACCATATAGAGTAAGGGAAAGGTCCCATGCTATCAAGATCTCCATACAAATGTGTGTACGTTATTATGTGACAACTGAAACAGAGTTTGTAGGGAACAATTTTCAGGTAATAACAATAACACAGATAATATATTCTACATTAATCGAGTTGATAGTATTAACTAGAATGTAGAAACAACAAACATAACTTCAGAAAGGAAGTACCTCTTTTCTCTATAAACGTTTCAAATCCTTTATTGAGATCTTCACCAGCATAGTCACAAATATTACGTTTGAAAAGCCTCTAAAAAAAGGATGTTTAGTACAACAGCCAACTTTTAGGGCAAACTTTCTTTTAAAAAAAACATGTATTCAGAAATCAAAGGTTCACACTCGATAGATAATGAAATTGATAATCAACAACTCTGAGATCTTACCAAGCTGCGATCATCAAAATATACATCCCCACCCTCAACACGGCTGTAGCATGCGATCTCACATGGCTGCATGAGGTAACGAAGGATAGCCCTTCAGAGAACAAATACATCAAACGAAAATCAAAAGAACATGGTACTGTTATGCACCTCCTGAAAAGCAACCGCTTTCCTAGATAAAGTTTCTTCGCTCTTATTAAGTTTCATTTCTGAAACAAAACCTTCAACGTTACGCCCATTTCCATATGAAAACCTCCCGCCGTGGCCAAAATTATTTCGTCCTCCCGGATGGCCTCCTGGCCTTGGAAGAAGAGGTGGGCCCCTGCCACCTCGTCCTCCTCGAGAAAAATTGTTGGTGTTCCGTATCGGGGGCAGCACTATAAAGAGAGGGACAAAATATAAGAGGGTGTTAATGCCTTATCTCCCAACCTAGATACACTAGACCTTTTCAAAGAACTAGCTACCAAGTCCCCAGAATATCGAGTATCCAGGCAAGGGAAACAATCCAGTCATCACATTCTCCGCCAAAAAGCATGGGCGTTATGCATCACTAATGGAGTATATATAGGTTGAGTGTGCGCAGATTTTAGTTAGATACACACAAAGCATGAGCATGATTTAGGCTAGATACACACAAAGCATGGAAATACAGTCTCATTTTCAGTGCTGGTCATTATGCTTGATTTTTAAACCTTTATATCTGTCGTAGTCTAGTGAGATGGTATTGTGGAAGAAACTGTGATCAAGTTTGTTTGGAAAACAGAATGAGATTAGATTCAGCCTTATTCCTAGTTGTAATTTACTGCAGAATTAAGTTCGAATTTTAGTTATTTGCAGATTGCCGTTCTTTAGTATACTTGTCTAGTTTCAACCCAAAAAGGACATGAAGATAGTTGAATGTATCTTTCCAACTCACAGCGACCCAATTATATATATGGTTTCATGGTTCGTTCTTCTACTCTCTTCAGTACTTCTGCTTAATGCTTTTGTAACTCAAAGTCTCTCTGACTCTACAAATTCAAGCAAGAACCAGAAGATGCTAGCAGAGAATTTAATCCAACATTATGCTCTACTTAGCCTGACATACACTGCTGAAAGTTGGAACAATGATTCAAACACAAGTCTGCAGCAAGAAGAGTTCATCTCGTGTACTGGAGCGAGAGGGTTAATTCTGCCACAGACCAAACGCTCACTGCAGCTCCCAGAGCCCCACGAGCAACAAAACCAGCCAATCACACAGAAACTGGGTAGGGTTATGTAGCAATCTCCTAAGAAATTTTGCTCACCAAATACTGAGGAGACAACGTGGCCCAGAAGAATCTAGCGGCTGATTCAGTAACGAGAGGCGGACCTGGAACTAGGTAGTTGCTACGCGCGGGGGTCTTGACGTACTCCTCGTTGTCGGAGCCGAACAAATCTCTGGCCTCCTCCTCGTCGTCCCCGTACCCGGCGGCGGGCCTGACGGGCACGACGTCGAACGAGTCGTACTCCCCGCCGTCCCCGTCGTCGGCGCCGTCCTCGTCCCCGCCGCCGCCGGCGGGGCTGCTGCTGCGGCCGCTGGAGGCGGCGCTGGAGGAGGAGGAGGAGGCGGCGGCGGAGGACGAGGAGGATGAGGAGCCGGAGGAGGAGCCGGAGGAGGCGCCGCCTCCGCCCTCGGCCTCAGCCTCGGCGCCGTCGTATTCCTCGCCGAAGACGTCGACGTCCTGCTCCGCGAAGTCCATGGACGGGCGGGCCGGCGAGGGTTCGGGGTCGGGGGTCAGTGGGGGACCGCCGAGACGAAAGGTTCTCTTCTTCTGTTCTGGTCGGGGGGGGGAGGGTTTGTAGTGGGAATCGACACGGAGGGAGGCGGTAGGACGCACTGGAATAGGGTTCACCAGACCGACTCGGGGCCGGAACAGTAGCATGAATCGGGACGCCCTGCTTGAACACCACTAGCCAAAGCCATGTTTTCTTTCTTTTTGAAGAAAAAGTCTCATGTAAAAACCTATGGAAACCTGAAAACATAAAAGTGGACTGTCAGATCCGGATCGGCGGTTTCTTCACTCTTCAGCCGTTGTTCCGACGGCGGGAGAGTGGAGGAACCCGGATCCGAGCCTTAGGCTTGTGTAAATAGTAGGATAGGTTTCTTCAGCAGCACGGGAGAATGGTGGTGGCGGCGGTGCAGTGGAATAAGATGGCCGAAACTTCTTCACCATCTCGGCAGGGCCACGTGTGGCTGAGTCGACGAGCTTCTGGCGTTGCTTGCTCCCGCATTCGACGATTCGATGGGTGATGGTTTCTTCGGGGGTGGTCGTTGATGAGGAGGCTCTAGAAGGGAAGTTTGCAATACAATAGATGTTGTATTGATGTGGTGCTGGTGCACGTATATATAATTACAGGGTAGGTCTCAACTTCATCTATACAAGACTAGGAGGTGGGCGACAACTCCAATATACATGCAACACAAAATACATACTCAACACCCCCCACCCCCCACCCCACCCCGCAGTCGAAGCGTCGCCGCCTCGTCGGAGACACAGAGACTGGAACGAAACTCCTCGAAGACAGAAATAGGCAATCCCTTAGTCATCACATCAGCAAACTGTTGCGACGTTGGAACATGGAGAACCCGAACACGGCCAAGGGCAACCTGCTCGCGCACGAAGTGAATATCGAGCTCAATATGCTTCATACATCTATGGTGCACCGGGTTGGCGGAAAGGTAGACCGCGCTGACGTTATCGCAGTAGACAAGAGTGGCCTTGTGAACATCACAAGCAACTCCTGGAGCAGCTGAAGGATCCAAGAGCACTCAGCCACGACATTAGCCACGACGCGATACTCTGCCTCGGTGCTGGAGCCGGAGACCGTGGGCTGCCGCTTCGATGACCAAGAGATCAACGAGGGCCCAAGGTAGACGCAGTAGCCGGATGTGGAGCGACGAGTGTCGGGACAGCCAGCCCAATCGGCATCCGAGTAGGCCACGAGGTCGGTGGAGGCGGAGGTCGTCAGGGTGAGTCCCAGATACATGGTGCCGCGTATGTAACGGAGAATACGCTTCACCAAGGTCCAATGGGAGTCACGCGGAGCGTGCATGTGGAGGCACACCTGCTGGACAGTGTACTGCAGGCCGGGTCGAGTCAGCGTCAGGTGAGGGAGTTCTGGACTAATGGGTCCTCGGGTGTCCGGCCTGTTATCTACTGGGCCGGACTGATGGGTTGTGAAGATATGAAGATCGAAGACTATGCCCGTGTCCGGATTGAACTCTACTTGGCGTGGAAGGCAAGCTAGGCGACCTATTGTGAAGATTTCCTATTATGTAACCGACCTCATGTAACCCTAGATCTCTCCGGTGTCTATATAAGCCGGAGAGCATAGTCCGGATAGGACAGATTCATTACCATATACTCATAGGCTAGACTTCTAGGGTTTAGCCATTACGATCTCATGGTAGATCAACTCTTGTAACACTCATATTCATCAAGATCAATCAAGCAGGAAGTAGGGTATTACCTCCATAGAGAGGGCCCGAACCTGGTTAAACATTGTGTCCCCCGTCTCCTGTTACCATCGATCCTAGACGCACAGTTCGGGACCCCCTACCCGAGATCCGCCGGTTTTGACACCGACATTGGTGCTTTCATTGAGAGTTCCACTGTGCTGTCGCCAAAGGGGTTGATGGCTCGCCTTGTTGTCAAGGATAATATCATCTCGGGAGGAGCCCTGGCCCCAGGCCAGACCCTCCAGCTCGGCGGCTTCGTCATGACCGCCGGCTCGGCCCTTAAGCCGATGATGACCTCTCGAGTCATCGAAATCGCGTCCGCGTTGATCCCGAATGCTCCGCCCGCATGGATCCAATGGAGTTAGCGTCGTTGAACGAACTCCTGGATCGCATGGCCGCCTTGGGGGTCGCTACAGACTACGATCGAGTTGGGCTTAAACCCGACCAGAGAGAAATTAAAACTCCACCGATCACCCATCAGATAGCGGCAGTCGAGGAGCGGAACAACTCTTCCACTATATTGAAGACGAACAATGTTCGGATCGCCGATCTTGAAGAGCCGGATATTTTTCGGCAGAAAAGCATGTCTCTTCCTCCGAACATAGAGTCAGATGACGAGCCTAAAAAATCAGTTGATATCCCGGAGCCCGAACTGTCCGGCATAGTAGACATCCAAACTCCGGATCCAAAATCGGGTCAGGGCTCGGATTTAATTTCACCCACCCACCCGGACATAGATGCTCTCAGGAGCATCAAACAACAGTCACAGGAAACAGTCCACCACTTCTGGGCCAGATTCCTCCTTGTTAAAAACAAGGAAAGACTGCCACGATGAAGACGCGATAGCAGCATTCTCCAGCAACTGCACGGACGAAGGTATCCTTAACTGTAAGTGCATCTAGTGCCACCCCTAATTGGTTTTGGAGTATTGACGACAAATTTGGTTGAGGGACTAATGTGTTTGTGAGAATTGCAGGATAACACAGGTAGTGTCCCTCATTGATTCGGTTTACCTACCGGTGATGACCCCTAAAAATGTATGAAGACATTGACGACAATGGTGGTACATGAAGATATTCATATTGAAGACTATGACATGAGAAGACATTCTGTGAAGACTATGGAGCGCGAAGACTTAGTTGTTTCGTTGTTTCCTTTTCTTCTTTGTTGAGTCATAGGAACCACCGTACTGTTAAGTGGGGTCCAAGTGAATACAGTCAGAGTGACTGAAGTGATGCTCAACCCAAATCCTATGTCTTCGAGCGAAGACAATGAGAGCAAATCTTATCCAGAGCTGGATAAGTCAGCTTTGCTTGTAGCCCAAGTAAAGTTGTCGCGTGTGTTTGAAATCTGACCGTTGGAACACGTGTCAGTTCCTTAGTGACCCAGGGTCATTTCGGACATATCAGGTCGGGTTGCCTAGTGGCTATAAATAGCCCACCCCCTACACCATAAATTGGTGGCTGCTCAGAGTTAGTACACGGCTTTTGTCGTTTGAGAGCAACCCGCCTCGAAGCCTTTGAGAGAGAGAAATCCTTGCGAGGACAAAGCCCAAAACACCCAGAGCCAAAGAGTGTTAGGCATCACTGAAGTCTTTCTGTCTGTGTGACCTGAAGACTTATTACACTTGAGGACTGTGAATCCTCCAGCCGGTTAGGCGTCGCGTTCTGAGCATCCAAGAGCCATTGTGGATCGCCGGTGAACGAAGTATGTGAAGGTTTGGAAGTCTACCTTGAAGACTTACCAGAGTGATTGGGCGAGGACCGTGTGTTCTTAGCTCAAGGGGAATAAGGTGAAGACGCGGTCTTCTGAGTTGAATCTCAGCCTCCCTAACCAGATGTACAGTTGTCACAGCAACTGGAACTGGTCAAACAAATCATGTGTCTTCATCGAGTGACTGGTTCTATTCTCTCTTCCCTTTACTTACAGTCTGTCTTCGTGAAGTCATTGCTTGCTTGCCATACCTGTTTGACTTCATTGCTTGACTACTATTGTTGTTTGGCTTCATACTATCTTCCACCCTGATCCTTACTACCTAGTTGCCATTAGTCATCGTACTCTCACATTATTGCATACTTGACTATGGCCTGCCTTGTGTAGTTTATCTTCCGCTGCATATCAATAGGGTCATTTCTACTGTTTGTCTTTGAAACTTCCATGTTTTGAAGACTTTCATAAAAATCGCCTATTCACCCCCTCCCTCTAGTCGATAACAAGCACTTTCAATTGGTATCAGAGCAAGGTAATCCCTTGTTCTGTGTGATTCGGTTTAACCACCTAGAGTTTTAGCTATGTTGACTGCAGGGATAATCAAAGTCTCCGCTGCTTTCCCCGTATTCGATGGAACTGAATATCCCTACTGGAAGAATAAGATGCGCATGCATCTTGAAGCCATTGATGTCGACCTCTGGTATGTCGTCAAGAACGGCGTTCCCGAGACTGATGATGGTGTCACCCCTGCTAATGTCAAGAAGTTCATTCAACTGGACTCTACTGCCAAGAACATCATCTGTGGTCATCTGATCAAAGGACAGTATGGCCGTGTGAGTGCTCTGGAGACGTCAAAGCTAGTCTGGGACTGGCTATCCAAGGTCAACGAAGGCGTCTCAACCCAGAGAGATCAAAGGATCAGTGTTCTTCGCAACCTCTTCAACCGCTTCAAGAGAAACGACAATGAGAATGTCCAGCTCACGTTTGATCGCCTCACTGACATCACAATTGAGCTTCGTGCTCTCGGCGCCACTGAGATTACCAAGCATGAAATCGTCAAGACACTACTGAGATCACTTGACAGCTCCTTTGACACCCTTGCCCTCATGATACAAGAACGTCCTGACTTCAAGACACTCGATCCGTCTGATATACTTGAGAGGCTCAACACACATGAGTACCAGCTATTTGAGAAAAGAGAAATCTATGGTCCCAACTATGGCAGAACTCGCGCTTTGAAGGCAAAAGTTGTTTCCTCATCTGAAGAAGAATCTGACTGCAGTTCTGATGATCCTGAAGACATTGGAAAGGAACTTGCTATGATTGTGAAGAAGTTCCAGAAGTTCACTAAGAAGAAAGGCTTCAGAAAGTCTTCACGATCCAGCTCAAGAAATGATGAAGCTTCTACTCATGACTACAAGAAGAGAACTTGTCACAAGTGCAAGAAACCTGGACACTACATCTCTGAGTGTCCGCTGTGGGACAACGAGAAGAAGAAGAAGAAGAAGAGCAAGGAATATGATTCTGATGACAAGAAAAAGAAGAAATCTTCACAGTCTTCTTCCAAGTCCTCATCAAAGTCTTCATCTCACAAGAAGAGCTCATCTGGCAAGGCTCGTGCTTTTGTTGGGAAGGAAATGGATTCAGAGGAGGAGTCTGCTTTTGAGGAGGCGGAGGTGGAGTCTGAGGAGGAGTCCGACCCTGGCGTTGCAAGTCTGGCTCTAGCCACTGCCTATGTTGCCAAGTCCATCTTCAACACTGAAAACAATGACTCCCACACCAACGCTGAAGCTGATGATAAGGATGATCCTACTCCCACCTACTGCTTCATGGCACGTGGTCCCAAGGTAAAATCACGCGATGCTTACTTTCAAACATCTAGTGAAGATGACTCTGATTGTGAATCCAAGCCTAGCTACAAAACACTTGCTAAAATTGCAACTGAACAACAAAAGGCTATGGAACATACTCAAAAATTGTTAGACAAAAGCGATGACCTGTTGGACGCGAAAATGACTCGTTCACAGTCCTTAGTTGAAGACATAAAAAATCTTCATGCTAAGTACCAAGAACTTGAAAGTCGTCATGATACGCTCACAACCACTCATGAAAAGCTCTCCTATGATTATCTTCAAAGGAAGCAAGACCTTGAGAAGTTGAGAGCGGCTCATGAAGATCTTCAAAAAGAGAATGAGTCACTACGCGCTCAACAGATCAGTCCCGCTCAGGATGGATTTGAACCACCATGTCTAAAATGCCTTGAGCGTGATAACGCCACCTCTGCTGCTGGATGTTCCACTACTGCTACTATTGCATTGTCTTCAACTACTTATGTGGTAACTGACCCCTCTGCGGAGGATACCACTACTATTGCTGATGAGAATGCTAGGTTGAAGACATTACTTGAAACAGGGATGTATAAAAGCCTGAAAGGGCATCAGACACTTTGCGATGTCCTCAAAAAGCAGACTCTGAACCGAAACCCTAGGAAAGAGGGTGTTGGGTTCGAGAGGAAAATGAATGTTGATGGTTCCTACTAGAAGCCTGAGCAGTATCCCAAAACCACATGGGTTGCTGCAAAGGGACCTTCAGTGGATCCATCCACCTTATCTGGCTTTACCTGTGCTAACCCTGTCATCATTGATGAATCCTTTGATGCAAACTATAAACTGTTCAAGAATCAGAATGGTGAAGTGTTTGCCAGATATATTGGTATTGACTGCAGGAATGGGCCACCTATGAAGAAGATCTGGGTACCCAAAAGCTGTCTTGAGAAGCTTCCAGTGAATGTCATCATGACACCACCTGGGAAGAAGACAAATCCCAGACCAAAGGCTTCATATGGTCCAAAGGCTTCATACAGACAGAGGACTCACCTGAGTCACCCTAACGCCAATGTTTTGCAGGGAAACCGTACTCAGACTTATGAATATGAGCGTGTACCTTCAAACCGCTATGTTCATAGAACTAAGAACTTTTCTGCTTATTCATATGAGTATCATTCATCTCCTGCAAGGCTATTTGCTAGGGCTCCAAAGCCGAAGTTCTCAGATGCTGCACTTAGACTCATTGCTTCTAAGCCACCCCTAAAGATGTGGGTGGTTAAGAAGAATTAACTTTCTTTTGCAGGGAAAGGTCTCCAGCCGAAAATCAAAGGCGTCTGATGCTATTGCTGGGGACCTAAAATATCTTGTAGGGCGCAAGATCAAATGCCCAAATGGTCTCACTATGTATTTTGTTCCTGAATCGCTTGCCATTCATCCTATCAGTCCTAATCTTGATTTGAGCTTCCATAATCCTCTTGCTCGTCAAATGTTTATGCTTCACAATTCTCTTGGTGAAGCCTATCCTCCTAACTGCAATGCAGAGTATGACACCTCGTGCTTTAGAATGGATTATGGATAGCGGATGCACTAATCATATGACTGGTGATCAAAGTCTTCTCATGGACTCAACCTTACGTCCATCTGATAAGAGTCACATCACATTTGCTGACACTGGTAAAAGCAAGGTATTGGGTCTAGGTAGAGTTGCAATCTCAAGGGATCAGCACATGGATAAAGTGATGCTTGTTGAATCCCTTGGCTTCAACTTAATGTCTGTCTCAATGCTCTGCGACCTGAACATGGTTGTAATATTTGGAAAATATCATTGCCTTGTACTAATGGAATCTAACAAATCTCTAGTCTTTGAAGGGTACAGGAAAGATGATCTGTACATGGTAGATTTCTCAGCAGGTCCACAGCTTGCAAGATGTCTACTTACAAAAGCTTCAGAATGCTGGCTATGGCATCGGAGGCTGGGGCATGCTGGGATGAGGAACTTACATACGCTCGTCAAGAAGAAGCATGCCATTGGCATTGAAGATGTCAAGTTCAAGAAAGATCATTTGTGCGGTGCCTGCGAAGCTGGAAAGATGACTAGAGCCAAGCATCCCTCGAAGACAATCATGACTACGTCTCAACCCTTCGAGCTGCTACACATGGACTTATTTGGCCCTACTCACTACTCTACCCTCACTACGACTGCCTGTCTCTATGGCTTCGTCATTGTTGATGATTACTCAAGATACACATGGGTGCACATAATTCTCTACAAGACCGAAGTGCAAGATGTTTTCAGATGCTTTGCCAATCGAGCCATGAACAATTATGGAGTCAAGATCAAGCATATCAGAAGTGACAACGGCACTGAATTGAAGAACACCGGACTTGATCTTTATCTGGATACAATGGGAATCACTCATGAGTTTTCTGCTCCTTACACACCTCAGCAAAATGGCATCGTAGAGCGCAAGAACAGAACCCTCATTGAGATGTCTCGGACGATGCTGGACGAATACAAAACACCAAGAAAGTTCTGGCCTGAAGCTATTGATACAGCATGCCACATCATCAACCGTGTTTATATCCATAAGCTTCTGAACAAAACATCCTATGCTCCTCACTGGCAAGAAGCCAAATGTAAGCTACTTCAGAGTATTTGGAGCACGGTGCTGGATCAAGGATCCCCATCACAAGTCAAAATTTGCACCAAAAGCTCACGAAGGCTTCATGCTCGGTTATGGAAAGGATTCACACTCTTACAGAGTCTTCAACCTCTATCTCTATAAAATCATCGAAACTGTAGATGTGCGGTTTGATGAAACCAATGGTTCGCAAAGAGAGCTCCTCCCAAGTAATCTTGAAGAAGCTCCACCCAGCGAGTCTATCAAGCTAATGGGAACTGGTGAAATCATGCCTGCTGAAGCACAACATGAAGAGGAACTTATCATTTCTGCACCCAACCAATCTGAAGACAATGCTCAGCCTGAAGACAATCCTCCCAATGATGACAATACTCAGCAAGAACAAATTCTTCGCCCAGCTCATCCTCGTGTTGCAAGTGAAGTGCAAATTGAGAAGATAATTGATAGCATCAATGCACCTGGTCCACTCACTCGTTCGAGAGCAACGCAGTTAGCAAATTTCTGTGGGCACTTTTATTTTGTGTCAATATCAGAACCCAAGAAAGTTCTTGAAGCCTTTATGGAACCTGAATGGATTCAAGCAATGCAAGAAGAGCTTCAACAGTTCAAGCTGAACAATGTTTGGGAACTTGTCAAGCGTCTTGACCCTCGCAAGAATAACATCATTGGAACAAAATGGATATATCGAAACAAGCAAGATGAGCATGGCCAAGTCGTCAGAAACAAAGCACGTCTCATTGCACAAGGATATACTCAAGTTGAGGGGATTGACTTCGATGAAACATTTGCTCCTATGGCTAGACTTGAAGCTATTCGCATATTGCTAGCCTATGCTAACCACAACAATATCCTGCTATATCAAATGGATGTGAAGAGTGCATTTCTCAATGGCAAGATTGAAGAAGAAGTATACGTTGCACAACCACCCGGCTTTGAAGATCCAAAACATCCTGATATGGTGTACAAACTAAACAAAGCACTGTATGGCCTCAAACAAGCTCCTCGCGCTTGGTATGATACTATCAAAGACTTCCTGAAGAGCAAAGGCTTCAAACCTGGATCCCTCGATCCTACACTCTTCACGAAGACATATGATGGTGAACTATTTGTGTGCCAAATCTATGTGGATGACATTATCTTCGGCTGCACCAACCAGAAGTACAGTGATGAGTTTGGATACATGATGCAAGAGCAATATCAGATGTCCATGATGGGTGAGCTGAAGTTCTTCCTTGGTCTTCAAATTCGTCGGCAAAGGAATGGCATCTTCATATCTCAAGAGAAATACCTCAAAGATTGCCTGAAGAAGTTTGGAATGCAAGATTGTAAAGGCTACACGACGCCAATGCCATCCAAACATCATCTGGGCCCCGACGAAAATGGTAAAGAGTTCGATCAACAGGTATACCGCTCCATGATTGGTTCTTTACTTTACCTATGTGCATCTAGGCCAGATATTATGCTTAGTGTTTGCATGTGTGCTCGATTCCAAGCGGCACCAAAGGAATCGCATCACCTAGCTGTGAAGCGAATTCTTCGATATTTGGCTCACACCCCAACACTAGGATTATGGTATCCAAAGGGCTCAGAGTTTGATCTGGTTGGATTTTCGGATGCTGATTATGCTGGTGACAAGGTGGATCGCAAGTCTACATCAGGCACATCTCACCTTCTGGGACGATCACTTGTCTGTTGGTCTTCAAAGAAGCAGAACTGCGTGTCACTCTCAACTACTGAATCTGAATACATTGCTGCTGGATCTTGCTGTGCTCAGCTTCTATGGATGAAGCAAACTCTCAAGGACTATGGCATCAATCTGAAACAAGTACCTCTCTTCTGCGACAACGAAAGCGCCATCAAGATTGCCAACAACCCAGTCCAGCACTCGAAGACAAAGCACATTGAAATTCGTCATCACTTTCTCAGAGATCATGTCATGAAGAAAGATATTGATATCATTCACGTCAACACTGAAGAGCAATTGGCAGATATCTTCACAAAGCCCTTGGACGAGAAAAGTTTTTGCAAGTTACGGCGTGAGCTAAATATCTTGGAATCCTCAAATGTCCTGTGAACAGGCACACATCCTAACACTTATGCATGTTGATGACTTAGATGTGCAACACACGAAGTAAAGTATATCTTCAATCAATGAAGACTTACATTCTGAGTGTGAATACATTAACATGGAATTTGACTTCGGAGCGCCACGATAATTGTGCGCCGTGTCTGGGTCTAATACTTCCTATATGGTGGGTAACGCCACCACCAAACCTTTCTGTTTGAAGTGTTTCACTCATAACTTTGCATTTGAATGTCTTTGCATTCGGTTTGTCTTCAAATTCACTTTATCTTCATGATTATCTTCACTACGTGGATTCGACTGCTGTTTGATATATTTATACTAGTGTTCTGTCCTCTACAGCATTCACTTATAGCTATGTTTTCTTGTTGAATCTTTTGAACTAAGTGAATGTGATCGGACCCCACTCTATCTATGCTTTCTATCTCAAACTCTATCTGTCCAAATCATATGCATTCTATTGAAACTGTCGAATGTCTTCTCTGCGTCCTTGTCAGCAGAAGATACAGAGACAAACATTAAATCTGTTTTAAATGTGTCATCCTTATTGCCTGAAATCCGGAGAAGCCGGAACGTCTATCCGACAAACCTGGCGGGCGTGGGAACGTGGGATAACTCTGTGTATGTTGCATGCTTGCCACGTGCCCGTCAGATGTGAACCGCCAGGGGCACCTGCGTAATTGCGCTGTGCCGCCCATTTCCTTATAAATACTTGTTCCCTGCAGTAAAAGAAACTTCTTCCACCTCTCCACCTCGTCAAAACCATAGCGCCACTGCTAGCTCTCGACGACGCCGGCGACGAAGCGCTTAGCTGCCGCGACTTCTCCGACGCCGTCCTCACGCCGGTCGCGGACATCGTCCTCTCCGCCGCCGCCGTAGGTGTACTCCGTCGCCAAGTTAGGGCACGGTGGATTGAACTGCTCGGTCTCCTACTCTTCCCATCTAGCAGTTCTTCATGTGGTAAATAAAACTCTCTTTTTACCATCTTTTTGATCTTCATAGATTCATCCTGTCTACCAAAATAGGTTTCTGCCTATACAAGTTAGATCCATTTTGTCTGCATCTCATACTGCCTAGCATATTCACTTAAGCTTCATAACAAGTTAGATTCCTCACTTGTACCTATTCGCGGATTCGTACAAATCTGGAACCAACTCTCAACATATAAGTGAATGTCTTCGCATCATGAGGTCAATGTCTTCAAACTGATTTATCTTCAAAATCTTCTGAGAATGCATATGACCTCTTCCCCTTCCCTCGCATCTCTAATGCTGTCACAGGTACATGTCCATGGGAGAATTCCTTGGTTCTCATAGTCTGCATTTGTTTGCAAAATTTTTACAGCATCACATAAATTCTCCCAAAGCCAGCTCCTGTTTGTCCAGCAAGCGGAAGCTTTTGAAGCCTTTGAACATATTGAAACCTTTCAGCTTGAAGTTCATGGCTGCAGAGAAATCAGTCAGAAAGGGTGGCAGACAGCGCCGTGGCAACACATCAGAAGATTTGCCACCAGATCTAGTAGAGCTTTACAAGACAGATCCTGAGGAGGATTACAATCAGCGCAAGACACGAATCCAATGGATTCAAAGATATTGGGCTGAGGAATGGTTCAAGTACCGCTTCGTGACCAAGGAATACGCTGAGAAGAATGCGATCAAGTGTCCTTGGGGAGATATCACTTACAAAGGCCTTCAACCCAAGAACAAAGCTGAAGCTATTGAACAAAGGTTCTACCCGTGCATGGTCAGAGGACCACAGCCTGCAAATGCCGACCCCACTTCTCTCTTGTGGTGTCGCGATGACGACCTTTTCAAACGCAACTTTCAATTTGCTAAGGCATCAGCAAAAGAGAACAAGAAGTCACTGGGTTTGAACTTCAACCCTGGCCCATCTGCTCCTAGGGAGGATGACACTCGTGAAGCTGATCAAAACGAGATTGGCCCCCTTCTATGACTTTCAAGGTCTCCTCACCTACATTGCAGTCCAAGGAGCTGCTGTTGGGGACGATTTTGAAGAGGCTGACACAGATGAAGCCCCTGCTCCCACTCCAATGCCGCAGAAGCCAAAGATGGCTAAGGCTTCAAGATCAGCCGTTCCTCCAAAAGCTTCACATGCGAAGCCACTGGCCACTGCACCTCCTGAAAACAGTGTGCAATCAGAAGACTTGTCACGCATCTCCAAGCAGACGAAGAAGAAGAAGAAACTTGTCAAGCATACTGATCAGGCTCTGACCCCTGCTGCCATTCTGCGTGAAGAGCACATTGATCTGTCCAGTGATGAAGATCTTGCAGATGATGCCCTTGAGCAACTGATCAAGAGCAAGGAAGAAGCAGAAATCTTCAATGATTTGCCTCTCTTTGATGTGGCAATCATTCACAACTTCATTGATGAGTGGTTTGCCTCACCAAATCTCAGCTTTGACGATCTGCAACTTCCCATTGGGCTCAGCGTTTCCTTCAATGGAGCCATTGCTTCAGAGCTTGCTCTCGCTCAGCGCATCGTTGAGCTGAAACACAAGATCGACTATGAGAAAGCTCAGTTCAAGAAGCATATGGAAAAGCTCAGCGTGCAAGATGTCAAAAACTTCAAAGTTATGATGCACGAGCTCGAAGAAGCTTTTGTCAAGAAGCGTGAAGAAGCCAAAGGTTCTCGAGAGCGCATGAAGAGCCTGGCTGACAAATGTGTGCAAGCCTACAATGAGGCTGAGAAGCGCAAGGCTCTTGGTCGTCCTGGCATCGACCCAAGAATGGCTGCCAAGAAGAAGAAGCCTTCAACTGACCAAGCTGCTCCTTCAAGGCAGGAAGAGCAGCGCATTGTCTTCCCAACTAGCATGACCAGCTCGAAGCCAAAGGTCAGATCAACCGCTTCTGAGCTAAAGAAGACGAGAACTGCTGAGGCTGAAGCTAAGAAAAGGAAAAATACTGAAGCCTCCAAGAAGAAGCGCAGAACCAAGAAGGATAGGGCTGCTCCCTCAGAGCCCTTGGTTGTTGAACCCATATCAATGGTTCGCCCTGCCTCTGAACACCAAGAACGACGGATGATAGTTCATGAGCCGGCTCCCACAGAGGCTCATGAAGCTGAAGACATTCCAGCAGTTGACCCCAATGCCGCTGAAGACATTGGTCACCACGACAATGTTGAAGATGATGAAGTCCTTCCTTAGATCGAACACAATCTGGTATCATCGCTTGTTCTCACAAACAGCGAACTCATCAGCATTGGTCGTCCTCTGACGCCAATTGCACATGATGCTTCATGGGCTGATCACCCACAACCTCAAGAAACCCCAATTACTCCCCAACAACAAGAAGAAGAGGAAGACTTTGAGGCCCAGCCAACTCCATCTCCAAAGGCGTCGCCAGCATTACGCAGGCTTCGCAAAGGACAAAGGCCTCAAGTCACCACCCAGAGCGTTCCAGAAGGAGAAGTGCCCCAACAATCTATTGCACAACAAGTGTTTCCAGATGCCACTCCCACTATGAACGTCTCAGAGTCTGAAGCCAAAGGTGCTGAAGACATTCCAGCTGCATCAGCCGATGAAAGACAAGAAGATGAACGTGTCCCAACTCCCCCCGTTGAAGAAGAAGTGGTTCCTGAAGTGAACCTGCCAGTGCCCGACCCTCCAGCTCGTCAAGTGGAGGTTGAAAATCTTCAGGCTGCCACCACCAACACCAATGAAGCAAATGTGGAGCCTGCACCGACAAATGTGCCAGAAGCCAATGCTGCATCTGCACCTGAAGCCAATGTTGACGCCTCTGCTCCTGTTCCGCCACCAAGGCCACACACTATCGAGCAAGCTGTCAACTATGGTCAGCTCATTTCTGTCAAATGGCCTGTTCTGACTCCTCCGCCTGCTGCTGCTGGTCCTCAGTTTGAATACCATGTTGAGCACAGGCCACGGGTTCAGAAGCCAACGCCCAGGTTGCCAAGGTTTCCAGGTACTGCATCAGCATAAGGATCATTCAATATCAATGGCTTCAAGGCACACAATACCTTCTTTGACAGTGCAAAGAACCCTTACTCAAAAGCAAGGATATCTTCTGATCGGTTATGGAGCTATCAGCAGCGAAGCTATTACTCATGCATTCTGTACAATCAAGGTTGCATTTTCCCACATATGCGTCTTGATGTTGAAGCCATCACTGGTCTGCCCTGTCTGGAAGAGGCTCTGGACTGCTTCAGAGAGTCCGGCCTGCTGCAGTTTGTCACTGATAAGGAGCACTGGAACGAAGAGTTATTGCTCCAATTCTATGCCACTCTCCATATTCATGGCTACTACAAAGATACAAAGATATGGGTTCTTGAGTGGATGACTGGAAATGTTCATCATGAAGCCAAAGCCATTGATGTCATTGAGCTAACTGGCCTGCCCTCCGCAGATGATCTTTATGAGCCTGGCTGTCAGCTTCACAATGATGCTATGGAGAGCATCTTCCACAAGCCTGAACCCAATATGAGTCAGATGCTCAGCATGATGAAGCCATTGCCTCCAGATGCTGAATACCCAAAGGCGTTCTTTGTTGAAGCCCTTGAGTATCTGCCCCGCACCATTTATCATATACTCAGGCGAACTCTTTGGCCTATCAAAGGACACTCTCCTAATGCCAAGCTGGAAGGCGCAATGAAGACTTTGGTTTTCCATATTCTTCATGGCAAACGCTTCAATGCCCAAGACTTCTTCATTCGCCAACTTGCTGCATCTGGATCTGACATTTTTGGTCTGAAGTTCTATGCTCCCTGGATCATGCGTCTGATCAAGCTTCACTCTGCCTTCAACTATCAACCCTCTGCACGCAATCATATCATATTCATGCCAGATGTTGATTTGTCTGTTGAAGCCATATACCCAGAGACGACAAAGGAGCCTCTTAGTCGTCAGAATGCTGACCATCAAAACTTCACTCAAAATGATGAAGGAGTTCAAGCTGTCGCTCGTGTCTACCCTCTGGCTGGGATTACTCGCATGCCTCATCGTGCGCAAACAGAAGCCACAGAGAGCACGATTGCCCAAAGACCTAAGAAGCGCTCCCGCATTCTCAATGACCGAGAGCTTCTGGTTGCCCTTCATCAAAAACATGATAAGCATCATGACTGGCTCAAGCGCCAAATGCAGAGCCTCTTGGTGGATGTCAATCGCATTCGCAATCTTGCCACCAAGAATGCCTTTGTCACGCATGAAATGTGTCGGCGATCATGGAAGAGTTTGACACTGCTCAGTGCTGAAGCGGATCTTCAAGATGATGGCTTCACAGAAAAATTCAAGTTTGACTCCACTCCTCCACGGAATGCTGTCCTACGTCGCACTCCATCTCTTGAAGACTCTGAATATTCCTCTTATGCTGCAACTGTTAACGCCAAAGTGATCGATGAAGAAGACGATGCTACTTCACCGACCCCTGCTGCAAGAATCGACACTTCTTGAAATTTTAATGAGGGATCATCTTATTTACTACCGTTGTTCTAAGCAAATAAGATGTAATGACATGATAAACATCACATGCAATCAAAAAGTGACATGATATGGCCATCATCACTTTGCTCCTTTTGATCTCCATCTTCGGGGCTCCATGATCATCATCGTCACCGGCATGACACCATGATCTCCATCATCATGATCTCCATCATCGTGTCTTCATGAAGTTGTCTCGCCAACTATTTCTTCTACTACTATGGCTAACGGTTAGCAATAAAGTAAAGTAATTACATGACGTTTATGTTGACACGCAGGTCATAAATAAATTAAAGACAACTCCTATGGCTCCTGCCGGTTGTCATACTCATCGACATGCAAGTCGTGATTCCTATTACAAGAACATGATCATCTCATACATCACATATATCATACATCACATCCTTTGGCCATATCACATCACATAGCATACCCTGCAAAAACAAGTTAGACGTCCTCTAATTGTTGTTTGCATGTTTTACGTGGCTGCTATGGGTTTCTAGCAAGAACGTTTCTTACCTACGCAAAACCACAACGTGATATGCCAATTGCTATTTACCCTTCATAAGGACCCTTTTCATCGAATCCGTTCCGACTAAAGTGGGAGAGACAGACACCCGCCAGCCACCTTATGCAACTAGTGCATGTCAGTCGGTGGAACCGGTCTCACGTAAGCGTACGTGTAAGGTTGGTCCGGGCCGCTTCATCCCACAATGCCGTCGAAACAAGATTGGACTAGTAACGGTAAGCATATTGAACAAAATCAACACCCACAACTACTTTGTGTTCTACTCGTGCATAGAATCTACGCAATAGACCTAGCTCATGATGCCACTGTTGGGTAACGTAGCAGAAATTCAAAATTTTCCTACGTATCACCAAGATCTATCTATGGAGAGACCAGCAACGAGGGGAAAGAGAGTGCATCTACATACCCTTGTAGATCGCTAAGCGGAAGCGTTCAAGTGAACAGGGTTGATGGAGTCGTACTCGTCGTGATTCAAATCACCGATGACCAAGTGCCGAACGCACGGCACCTCCGCGTTCAACACACGTACAGCCCGGTGACGTCTCCCAAGCCTTGATCCAGCAAGGAGAGAGGGAGAGGTTGAGGAAGACTCCATCCAGCAGCAGCACAACGGCGTGGTGATGATGGAGGAGCGTGGCAATCCTGCAGGGCTTCGCCAAGCACCACAAGAGAGGAGGAAGAAGAGACGCAGGGCTGCACCAACGAGAGAGAGATCGAATCGCGTGTTGTGGGCAGCCCCCTAGGCCTCATATATATAGGGGAAGGGGAGGGCTGCGCCCCCTCTAGGGTTTCCCACCCCTAGGGGGGGCGGCAGCCCTAGATGGCCAAAGGGGTGGCGGCCAAGGGAGGGGAGAAGGGGGAGGCGCCCCTAGGGTGGGCCTCAAGGCCCATCTGGACCTAGGGTTTGCCTCCTCCCACTTCCCCTGCGCCTTGGGCCTTGGTGGGAGGCGCACCAGCCCACTAAGGGGCTGGTCCCTCACCACCCTTGGCCCACGCAACCTTCTGGGGTTGGTGGCCCCACTTGGTGGACCCCGGGGACCCCCCCGGTGGTCTCGGTACATTACCGATAAAACCCGAAACCCTTTCGGTGACCAAAACAGGACTTCCCATATATAAATCTTTACCTCCGGACCATTCCGGAACTCCTCGTGACGTCCGGGATCTCATCCGGGACTCCGAACAACATTCGGTAACCACATACAAACATCCTTTATAACCCTAGCGTCATCGAACCTTAAGTGTGTAGACCCTACGGGTTCGGGAGACATGCAGACATGACCGAGACGTTCTCCGGTCAATAACCAACAGCGGGATCTGGATACCCATGTTGGCTCCCACACGTTCCACGATGATTTCATCGGATGAACCACGATGTCAAGGACTTAATCAATCCCGTATACAATTCCCTTTGTCTATCGGTACGATACTTGCCCGAGATTCGATCATCGGTATCCCAATACCTTGTTCAATCTCGTTACCGGCAAGTCTCTTTTACTCGTTCCGCAACACATCATCCCGTGATCAACTCCTTGATCACATTGTGCACATTATGATGATGTCCTACCGAGTGGGCCCAGAGATACCTCTCCGTCACACGGAGTGACAAATCCCAGTCTTGATTCGTGCCAACCCAACAGACACTTTCGGAGATACCTGTAGTGTACCTTTATAGCCACCCAGTTACGTTGTGACGTTTGGCACACCCAAAGTATTCCTACGGTATCCGGGAGTTGCACAATCTCATGGTCTAAGGAAATGATACTTGACATTAGAAAAGCTTTAGCATACGAACTACATGATCTTGTGCTAGGCTTAGGATTGGGTCTTGTCCATCACATCATTCTCCTAATGATGTGATCCCGTTATCAACGACATCCAATGTCCATGGTCAGGAAACCGTAACCATCTATTGATCAACGAGCTAGTCAACTAGAGGCTTACTAGGGACATGGTGTTGTCTATGTATCCACACATGTATCTGAGTTTCCTATCAATACAATTCTAGCATGGATAATAAACGATTATCATGAACAGGGAAATATAATAATAACTAATTTATTATTGCCTCTAGGGCATATTTCCAACAGTCTCCCACTTGCACTAGAGTCAATAATCTAGTTCACATCGATATGTGATTAACACTCAAGGTCACATCCCTATGTGACTAACACCCAAGAGTTCTGGGTTTGATCATGTTATGCTTGTGAGAGAGGTTATAGTCAACGGGTCTGCAACACTCAGATCCGTATGTACTTCGCAAATCTCTACGCTATATTTGGAGTCATTTCAAATAACTGTTCTACCTGGAGCTATTCTAAATTGTTGCTCCATTATACGTATCCGGTATCTCTACTCAGAGCTATCCGGATAGGTGTTAAGCTTGCATCGACATAACTCTTTATGTCGAACTCTTTATCACCTCCATAACCGAGAAACATATCCTTATTCCTCTAAGGATAATCTTGACCGCTATCTGGTGATCTACTCCTAGATCACCTTTGTACCCTCTAGCCAGACATGTGGCAAGGCACATGTCAGGTGCGGTACACAGCATAGTATACTATGGAGCCTATGTCTAAGCATAGGGGACGACCTTCGTCCTTTCTCTCTGTTCTGACGTGGTCGAGCTTTAAGTCTTAACTTCGTACCTTACAACTCAGGCAAGAACTTCCTTCTTTGACTGATCCATCTTGAACACCTTCAAGATCATGTCAAGGTATGTGCTCATTTGAAAGTACCATTAAGCGTTTTGATCTATCCCTATGGATCTTGATGCTCAATGTTTAAGTAGCCTAATCCAGGTTTTCCATTGAAAAACACTTTTCAAATAACCTTATATGCTTTCCAGAAATTCTACATTATTTCTGATCATCAATATGTCAACAACATATACTCATCAGAAATTCTATAGTGCTCCCACTCACTTCTTTGGAAATACAATAAACTTTGTATAAACCCAAAATCTTTGATCATCTCATCAAAGTGTACATTCCAACTCCGAGATGCTTACTCCAGTCCTTAGAAGGATTGCTGGAGCTTTGCATACTTGTTAGCATCTTTCAGGATCGACAAAATCTTCTGGTTGTATCACATACAACCTTTCCTCAAGAACAAGGAAACAATATTTTGACATCCCATCTGCAAGGTTTTATAAACAATGCAGTACATGCTAATTCCAACAGACTCTTAGCATCACTACGAGTGAGAAAGTCTCATCGTAGTCAACTCCTTGAACTTGTCGGGAAACACCTTAACGACAAGTCGAGCTTTCTCAATGGTGACACTTACCATCATTGTCTGTCTTCCTTTAAAATCCATATGTACCCAACAGCCTTACGACCATCAAGTAGTTCTTTCAAAGTCTACACTTTGTTTTATATATGGATCCTTTCTCGGATTTTATGGCCTTGAGCCATACATCGGAATCCGGGCCCACCATCGCTTCTCCATATCTCATAGGTTCATCGTTGTCTAACAACGTGACCTTTTAAGACAGGGTTACACTTAGAAGTTGTACACACCCTTGTCAACCTATGAGGTTCGATAGTAACTTGATCTGAAGCTCCGTGATCATCATCATTAGCTTTCTCTTCAACTGAGGCAGGGGCCACAGAAACATTTTTCCTGTGCTTGCGCTGCTCTCTGCCTGAAGTAAAGGTTCGACAACCTTATCAAGTTCTATCTTCCTCCCACTCAATTCTTTCGAGAGAAACTCTTCCTCGAGAAAGGACCCGATTCTAGAAACAATCCCTATTGCTTTTGGATCTGAATTAGGAGGTATGCCCAACTGTTTTGGGTGTCCTATGAAGATGCATTTTATCCGCTTTGGGTTCGAGCTTATGAACCTGAAACTTTTTCACATAAGCGTCATAGCCCCAAACTTTTAAGAAACGACAACTCAGGTTTCTCCAAACCATAGTTCAAACGGTTTCGTCTCAACGGAATTACGTGGTGCCCTTTTAAAGTGAGTGCGGTTGTCTCTAATGCGTAACCCATGAACGATAGTGGCAATTCGACAAGAGACATCATGGCACGCACCATATCCAATAGGGTGCAACTATGATGTTCGGACACACCATCACACTATGGTGTTCCAGGCGGTATTAGTCGTGAAACAATTTCCTCAATGTCTCAATTGTGTACCAAACTCGCAACTCAGATATTCATCTCTATGATCATATCATAGATATTTTATCCTCTTGTCACGACGATCTTCAACTTCATTCTGAAATTACTTGAACCATTCAATAATTCAGACTTGTATTTCATCAAGTAAACATACTCAGTATCTACTCAAATCATCTATGAAGTAAGAGCATAACGATATCCACTGCGTGCCTCAGCACTCATTGGACTGCACACATCGAAATGCGTTACTTCCAACAAGTTGCTTTCTTGTTCCATTTTACTGAAACCGAAGCTTTCAGTCATCTTGCCCATGTGGTATGATTTGCATGTCTCAAGCGATTCATAATCAAGTGAGTCCAAACGGTCCATCTGCATGGAGTTTCTTCATGCGTATATACCAATAGACATGGTTCACATGTCTCAATCCTTTTCAAAAGAGTGAGTCCAAAGATCCATCAACATGGAGCTTCTTCATGCGTTTTATACCAATATGACTTACATGGCAGTGCCACAAGTAGGTGGTACTATCATTATTATCTTATATCTTTTGGCATGAACATGTGTATCACTATGATCGAGATTCAATAAACCATTTATTTAGGTGCAAGACCATTGAAGGTATTATTCAAATAAATAGAGTAACCATTATTCTCCTTAAATGAATAACCGTATTGCGATAGACATAACGCAAACACCAAATAACACCAATCTCGATGGTAGAGGGAGCATGCGACGCTTGATCATATCAACTTTGGAAACACTTCCAACACGTATCGTCCGCTCACCTTTAGCTAGTCTCCGTTTATTCCGTAGCTTTTATTTCGAGTTACTAACACTTAGCAACTGAACCGGTATCTAATACCCTGATGCTACTAGGAGTACTAGTAAAGTACACATTCACATAATGTATATCCAATATACTTCTTTCGACAGCCTTCTCATCTACCAAGTATCTAGGGTAATTCTGCTCCAGTGGCTGTTCCCCTTATTACAGGAGCACTCAGTCTCGGGTTTGGGTTCAACCTTGGGTTTCTCCACTAGAGCAGCAGCTGATTTGCCGTTTCATGAAGTATCCCTTCTTGCCCTTGCCCTTCTTGAAACTAGTGGTTTCACTAACCATCAACAATTGATGCTCCTTCTTGAATTCTACTTTCGCGGTGTCAAACATCGTGAATATTTCAAGGATCATCATATCTATCCCTGATATGTTATAGTTCATCACGAAGCTCTAGCAGCTTGGTGGCAATGACTTTGGAGAAACATCACTATTCTATCTGGAAGATCAACTCCCACTCGATTCAAGTGATTGTTGTACTCAGACAATTTTGAGCACAAGCTCAACGATTGAGCTTTTCTCCCTTAGTTTGCAGGCTAAGAAAATCGTCGGAGGTCTTATACCTCTTGACGTGGGCACGAACCTGAAATCCCAATTTCAGCCCTCGAAACATCTCATATGTTCCGCGACATTTCAAAAATGTCTTCAGTGCCTCAATTCTAAACCATTCAACATTACCGAACTATCACGTAGTTATCTAAACGTGTATGTCCGATGTTCGCAACATCCACAAACGACGTTTGGGGTTCAGCATACTGAGCGGTGCATTAAGGACATAAGCCTTCTACTGTCCGCATAATTGCTACTGTCAACTTTCAACTATATTTTCTCTGGGAACGTATCTAACACAGTAGAACTAAAGCGTAAGCTATGACATAATTTGTGAAGTTCTTTTGACTATGTTCAGGATAAACAAGTTCATCTTATGAACTCCCACTCAGATAGACATCCCTCTAGTCATCTAAGTGATCACATGATCCGAGTCAACTAGGCCGTGTCCGATCATCACGTGAGACGGACTAGTCATCATCGGTGAACATCTTCATGTTGATCGTATCTACCATACGACTCATGCTCGACCTTTCGGTCTCTGTGTTCCGAGGCCATGTCTGTACATGCTAGGCTCGTCAAGTTAACCCTAAGTGTTTTGCATGTGTAAAACTGTCTTACACCCGTTGTATGTGAACATAAGGATCTATCACACCCGATCATCACGTGGTGCTTCGAAACGACGAACTTTAGCAACGGTGCACAGTTAGGGGAGAACACTTCTTGAAATTTTAATGAGGGATCATCTTATTTACTACCGTTGTTCTAAGCAAATAAGATGTAATGACATGATAAACATCACATGCAATCAAAAAGTGACATGATATGGCCATCATCACTTTGCTCCTTTTGATCTCCATCTTCGGGGCTCCATGATCATCATCGTCACCGGCATGACACCATGATCTCCATCATCATGATCTCCATCATCGTGTCTTCATGAAGTTGTCTCGCCAACTATTTCTTCTACTACTATGGCTAACGGTTAGCAATAAAGTAAAGTAATTACATGACGTTTATGTTGACACGCAGGTCATAAATAAATTAAAGACAACTCCTATGGCTCCTGCCGGTTGTCATACTCATCGACATGCAAGTCGTGATTCCTATTACAAGAACATGATCATCTCATACATCACATATATCATACATCACATCCTTTGGCCATATCACATCACATAGCATACCCTGCAAAAACAAGTTAGACGTCCTCTAATTGTTGTTTGCATGTTTTACGTGGCTGCTATGGGTTTCTAGCAAGAACGTTTCTTACCTACGCAAAACCACAACGTGATATGCCAATTGCTATTTACCCTTCATAAGGACCCTTTTCATCGAATCCGTTCCGACTAAAGTGGGAGAGACAGACACCCGCCAGCCACCTTATGCAACTAGTGCATGTCAGTCGGTGGAACCGGTCTCACGTAAGCGTACGTGTAAGGTTGGTCCGGGCCGCTTCATCCCACAATGCCGTCGAAACAAGATTGGACTAGTAACGGTAAGCATATTGAACAAAATCAACACCCACAACTACTTTGTGTTCTACTCGTGCATAGAATCTACGCAATAGACCTAGCTCATGATGCCACTGTTGGGTAACGTAGCAGAAATTCAAAATTTTCCTACGTATCACCAAGATCTATCTATGGAGAGACCAGCAACGAGGGGAAAGAGAGTGCATCTACATACCCTTGTAGATCGCTAAGCGGAAGCGTTCAAGTGAACGGGGTTGATGGAGTCGTACTCGTCGTGATTCAAATCACCGATGACCAAGTGCCGAACGCACGGCACCTCCGCGTTCAACACACGTACAGCCCGGTGACGTCTCCCAAGCCTTGATCCAGCAAGGAGAGAGGGAGAGGTTGAGGAAGACTCCATCCAGCAGCAGCACAACGGCGTGGTGATGATGGAGGAGCGTGGCAATCCTGCAGGGCTTCGCCAAGCACCACAAGAGAGGAGGAAGAAGAGACGCAGGGCTGCACCAACGAGAGAGAGATCGAATCGCGTGTTGTGGGCAGCCCCCTAGGCCTCATATATATAGGGGAAGGGGAGGGCTGCGCCCCCTCTAGGGTTTCCCACCCCTAGGGGGGGCGGCAGCCCTAGATGGCCAAAGGGGTGGCGGCCAAGGGAGGGGAGAAGGGGGAGGCGCCCCTAGGGTGGGCCTCAAGGCCCATCTGGACCTAGGGTTTGCCTCCTCCCACTTCCCCTGCGCCTTGGGCCTTGGTGGGAGGCGCACCAGCCCACTAAGGGGCTGGTCCCTCACCACCCTTGGCCCACGCAACCTTCTGGGGTTGGTGGCCCCACTTGGTGGACCCCGGGGACCCCCCCGGTGGTCCCGGTACATTACCGATAAAACCCGAAACCCTTTCGGTGACCAAAACAGGACTTCCCATATATAAATCTTTACCTCCGGACCATTCCGGAACTCCTCGTGACGTCCGGGATCTCATCCGGGACTCCGAACAACATTTGGTAACCACATACAAACATCCTTTATAACCCTAGCGTCATCGAACCTTAAGTGTGTAGACCCTACGGGTTCGGGAGACATGCAGACATGACCGAGACGTTCTCCGGTCAATAACCAACAGCGGGATCTGGATACCCATGTTGGCTCCCACACGTTCCACGATGATTTCATCGGATGAACCACGATGTCAAGGACTTAATCAATCCCGTATACAATTCCCTTTGTCTATCGGTACGATACTTGCCCGAGATTCGATCATCGGTATCCCAATACCTTGTTCAATCTCGTTACCGGCAAGTCTCTTTTACTCGTTCCGCAACACATCATCCCGTGATCAACTCCTTGATCACATTGTGCACATTATGATGATGTCCTACCGAGTGGGCCCAGAGATACCTCTCCGTCACACGGAGTGACAAATCCCAGTCTTGATTCGTGCCAACCCAACAGACACTTTCGGAGATACCTGTAGTGTACCTTTATAGCCACCCAGTTACGTTGTGACGTTTGGCACACCCAAAGTATTCCTACGGTATCCGGGAGTTGCACAATCTCATGGTCTAAGGAAATGATACTTGACATTAGAAAAGCTTTAGCATACGAACTACATGATCTTGTGCTAGGCTTAGGATTGGGTCTTGTCCATCACATCATTCTCCTAATGATGTGATCCCGTTATCAACGACATCCAATGTCCATGGTCAGGAAACCGTAACCATCTATTGATCAACGAGCTAGTCAACTAGAGGCTTACTAGGGACATGGTGTTGTCTATGTATCCACACATGTATCTGAGTTTCCTATCAATACAATTCTAGCATGGATAATAAACGATTATCATGAACAGGGAAATATAATAATAACTAATTTATTATTGCCTCTAGGGCATATTTCCAACAGTCTCCCACTTGCACTAGAGTCAATAATCTAGTTCACATCGATATGTGATTAACACTCAAGGTCACATCCCTATGTGACTAACACCCAAGAGTTCTGGGTTTGATCATGTTATGCTTGTGAGAGAGGTTATAGTCAACGGGTCTGCAACACTCAGATCCGTATGTACTTCGCAAATCTCTACGCTATATTTGGAGTCATTTCAAATAACTGTTCTACCTGGAGCTATTCTAAATTGTTGCTCCATTATACGTATCCGGTATCTCTACTCAGAGCTATCCGGATAGGTGTTAAGCTTGCATCGACATAACTCTTTATGTCGAACTCTTTATCACCTCCATAACCGAGAAACATATCCTTATTCCTCTAAGGATAATCTTGACCGCTATCTGGTGATCTACTCCTAGATCACCTTTGTACCCTCTAGCCAGACATGTGGCAAGGCACATGTCAGGTGCGGTACACAGCATAGTATACTATGGAGCCTATGTCTAAGCATAGGGGACGACCTTCGTCCTTTCTCTCTGTTCTGACGTGGTCGAGCTTTAAGTCTTAACTTCGTACCTTACAACTCAGGCAAGAACTTCCTTCTTTGACTGATCCATCTTGAACACCTTCAAGATCATGTCAAGGTATGTGCTCATTTGAAAGTACCATTAAGCGTTTTGATCTATCCCTATGGATCTTGATGCTCAATGTTTAAGTAGCCTAATCCAGGTTTTCCATTGAAAAACACTTTTCAAATAACCTTATATGCTTTCCAGAAATTCTACATTATTTCTGATCATCAATATGTCAACAACATATACTCATCAGAAATTCTATAGTGCTCCCACTCACTTCTTTGGAAATACAATAAACTTTGTATAAACCCAAAATCTTTGATCATCTCATCAAAGTGTACATTCCAACTCCGAGATGCTTACTCCAGTCCTTAGAAGGATTGCTGGAGCTTTGCATACTTGTTAGCATCTTTCAGGATCGACAAAATCTTCTGGTTGTATCACATACAACCTTTCCTCAAGAACAAGGAAACAATATTTTGACATCCCATCTGCAAGGTTTTATAAACAATGCAGTACATGCTAATTCCAACAGACTCTTAGCATCACTACGAGTGAGAAAGTCTCATCGTAGTCAACTCCTTGAACTTGTCGGGAAACACCTTAACGACAAGTCGAGCTTTCTCAATGGTGACACTTACCATCATTGTCTGTCTTCCTTTAAAATCCATATGTACCCAACAGCCTTACGACCATCAAGTAGTTCTTTCAAAGTCTACACTTTGTTTTATATATGGATCCTTTCTCGGATTTTATGGCCTTGAGCCATACATCGGAATCCGGGCCCACCATCGCTTCTCCATATCTCATAGGTTCATCGTTGTCTAACAACGTGACCTTTTAAGACAGGGTTACACTTAGAAGTTGTACACACCCTTGTCAACCTATGAGGTTCGATAGTAACTTGATCTGAAGCTCCGTGATCATCATCATTAGCTTTCTCTTCAACTGAGGCAGGGGCCACAGAAACATTTTTCCTGTGCTTGCGCTGCTCTCTGCCTGAAGTAAAGGTTCGACAACCTTATCAAGTTCTATCTTCCTCCCACTCAATTCTTTCGAGAGAAACTCTTCCTCGAGAAAGGACCCGATTCTAGAAACAATCCCTATTGCTTTTGGATCTGAATTAGGAGGTATGCCCAACTGTTTTGGGTGTCCTATGAAGATGCATTTTATCCGCTTTGGGTTCGAGCTTATGAACCTGAAACTTTTTCACATAAGCGTCATAGCCCCAAACTTTTAAGAAACGACAACTCAGGTTTCTCCAAACCATAGTTCAAACGGTTTCGTCTCAACGGAATTACGTGGTGCCCTTTTAAAGTGAGTGCGGTTGTCTCTAATGCGTAACCCATGAACGATAGTGGCAATTCGACAAGAGACATCATGGCACGCACCATATCCAATAGGGTGCAACTATGATGTTCGGACACACCATCACACTATGGTGTTCCAGGCGGTATTAGTCGTGAAACAATTTCCTCAATGTCTCAATTGTGTACCAAACTCGCAACTCAGATATTCATCTCTATGATCATATCATAGATATTTTATCCTCTTGTCACGACGATCTTCAACTTCATTCTGAAATTACTTGAACCATTCAATAATTCAGACTTGTATTTCATCAAGTAAACATACTCAGTATCTACTCAAATCATCTATGAAGTAAGAGCATAACGATATCCACTGCGTGCCTCAGCACTCATTGGACTGCACACATCGAAATGCGTTACTTCCAACAAGTTGCTTTCTTGTTCCATTTTACTGAAACCGAAGCTTTCAGTCATCTTGCCCATGTGGTATGATTTGCATGTCTCAAGCGATTCATAATCAAGTGAGTCCAAACGGTCCATCTGCATGGAGTTTCTTCATGCGTATATACCAATAGACATGGTTCACATGTCTCAATCCTTTTCAAAAGAGTGAGTCCAAAGATCCATCAACATGGAGCTTCTTCATGCGTTTTATACCAATATGACTTACATGGCAGTGCCACAAGTAGGTGGTACTATCATTATTATCTTATATCTTTTGGCATGAACATGTGTATCACTATGATCGAGATTCAATAAACCATTTATTTAGGTGCAAGACCATTGAAGGTATTATTCAAATAAATAGAGTAACCATTATTCTCCTTAAATGAATAACCGTATTGCGATAGACATAACGCAAACACCAAATAACACCAATCTCGATGGTAGAGGGAGCATGCGACGCTTGATCATATCAACTTTGGAAACACTTCCAACACGTATCGTCCGCTCACCTTTAGCTAGTCTCCGTTTATTCCGTAGCTTTTATTTCGAGTTACTAACACTTAGCAACTGAACCGGTATCTAATACCCTGATGCTACTAGGAGTACTAGTAAAGTACACATTCACATAATGTATATCCAATATACTTCTTTCGACAGCCTTCTCATCTACCAAGTATCTAGGGTAATTCTGCTCCAGTGGCTGTTCCCCTTATTACAGGAGCACTCAGTCTCGGGTTTGGGTTCAACCTTGGGTTTCTCCACTAGAGCAGCAGCTGATTTGCCGTTTCATGAAGTATCCCTTCTTGCCCTTGCCCTTCTTGAAACTAGTGGTTTCACTAACCATCAACAATTGATGCTCCTTCTTGAATTCTACTTTCGCGGTGTCAAACATCGTGAATATTTCAAGGATCATCATATCTATCCCTGATATGTTATAGTTCATCACGAAGCTCTAGCAGCTTGGTGGCAATGACTTTGGAGAAACATCACTATTCTATCTGGAAGATCAACTCCCACTCGATTCAAGTGATTGTTGTACTCAGACAATTTTGAGCACAAGCTCAACGATTGAGCTTTTCTCCCTTAGTTTGCAGGCTAAGAAAATCGTCGGAGGTCTTATACCTCTTGACGTGGGCACGAACCTGAAATCCCAATTTCAGCCCTCGAAACATCTCATATGTTCCGCGACATTTCAAAAATGTCTTCAGTGCCTCAATTCTAAACCATTCAACATTACCGAACTATCACGTAGTTATCTAAACGTGTATGTCCGATGTTCGCAACATCCACAAACGACGTTTGGGGTTCAGCATACTGAGCGGTGCATTAAGGACATAAGCCTTCTACTGTCCGCATAATTGCTACTGTCAACTTTCAACTATATTTTCTCTGGGAACGTATCTAACACAGTAGAACTAAAGCGTAAGCTATGACATAATTTGTGAAGTTCTTTTGACTATGTTCAGGATAAACAAGTTCATCTTATGAACTCCCACTCAGATAGACATCCCTCTAGTCATCTAAGTGATCACATGATCCGAGTCAACTAGGCCGTGTCCGATCATCACGTGAGACGGACTAGTCATCATCGGTGAACATCTTCATGTTGATCGTATCTACCATACGACTCATGCTCGACCTTTCGGTCTCTGTGTTCCGAGGCCATGTCTGTACATGCTAGGCTCGTCAAGTTAACCCTAAGTGTTTTGCATGTGTAAAACTGTCTTACACCCGTTGTATGTGAACATAAGGATCTATCACACCCGATCATCACGTGGTGCTTCGAAACGACGAACTTTAGCAACGGTGCACAGTTAGGGGAGAACACTTCTTGAAATTTTAATGAGGGATCATCTTATTTACTACCGTTGTTCTAAGCAAATAAGATGTAATGACATGATAAACATCACATGCAATCAAAAAGTGACATGATATGGCCATCATCACTTTGCTCCTTTTGATCTCCATCTTCGGGGCTCCATGATCATCATCGTCACCGGCATGACACCATGATCTCCATCATCATGATCTCCATCATCGTGTCTTCATGAAGTTGTCTCGCCAACTATTTCTTCTACTACTATGGCTAACGGTTAGCAATAAAGTAAAGTAATTACATGACGTTTATGTTGACACGCAGGTCATAAATAAATTAAAGACAACTCCTATGGCTCCTGCCGGTTGTCATACTCATCGACATGCAAGTCGTGATTCCTATTACAAGAACATGATCATCTCATACATCACATATATCATACATCACATCCTTTGGCCATATCACATCACATAGCATACCCTGCAAAAACAAGTTAGACGTCCTCTAATTGTTGTTTGCATGTTTTACGTGGCTGCTATGGGTTTCTAGCAAGAACGTTTCTTACCTACGCAAAACCACAACGTGATATGCCAATTGCTATTTACCCTTCATAAGGACCCTTTTCATCGAATCCGTTCCGACTAAAGTGGGAGAGACAGACACCCGCCAGCCACCTTATGCAACTAGTGCATGTCAGTCGGTGGAACCGGTCTCACGTAAGCGTACGTGTAAGGTTGGTCCGGGCCGCTTCATCCCACAATGCCGTCGAAACAAGATTGGACTAGTAACGGTAAGCATATTGAACAAAATCAACACCCACAACTACTTTGTGTTCTACTCGTGCATAGAATCTACGCAATAGACCTAGCTCATGATGCCACTGTTGGGTAACGTAGCAGAAATTCAAAATTTTCCTACGTATCACCAAGATCTATCTATGGAGAGACCAGCAACGAGGGGAAAGAGAGTGCATCTACATACCCTTGTAGATCGCTAAGCGGAAGCGTTCAAGTGAACGGGGTTGATGGAGTCGTACTCGTCGTGATTCAAATCACCGATGACCAAGTGCCGAACGCACGGCACCTCCGCGTTCAACACACGTACAGCCCGGTGACGTCTCCCAAGCCTTGATCCAGCAAGGAGAGAGGGAGAGGTTGAGGAAGACTCCATCCAGCAGCAGCACAACGGCGTGGTGATGATGGAGGAGCGTGGCAATCCTGCAGGGCTTCGCCAAGCACCACAAGAGAGGAGGAAGAAGAGACGCAGGGCTGCACCAACGAGAGAGAGATCGAATCGCGTGTTGTGGGCAGCCCCCTAGGCCTCATATATATAGGGGAAGGGGAGGGCTGCGCCCCCTCTAGGGTTTCCCACCCCTAGGGGGGGCGGCAGCCCTAGATGGCCAAAGGGGTGGCGGCCAAGGGAGGGGAGAAGGGGGAGGCGCCCCTAGGGTGGGCCTCAAGGCCCATCTGGACCTAGGGTTTGCCTCCTCCCACTTCCCCTGCGCCTTGGGCCTTGGTGGGAGGCGCACCAGCCCACTAAGGGGCTGGTCCCTCACCACCCTTGGCCCACGCAACCTTCTGGGGTTGGTGGCCCCACTTGGTGGACCCCGGGGACCCCCCCGGTGGTCCCGGTACATTACCGATAAAACCCGAAACCCTTTCGGTGACCAAAACAGGACTTCCCATATATAAATCTTTACCTCCGGACCATTCCGGAACTCCTCGTGACGTCCGGGATCTCATCCGGGACTCCGAACAACATTTGGTAACCACATACAAACATCCTTTATAACCCTAGCGTCATCGAACCTTAAGTGTGTAGACCCTACGGGTTCGGGAGACATGCAGACATGACCGAGACGTTCTCCGGTCAATAACCAACAGCGGGATCTGGATACCCATGTTGGCTCCCACACGTTCCACGATGATTTCATCGGATGAACCACGATGTCAAGGACTTAATCAATCCCGTATACAATTCCCTTTGTCTATCGGTACGATACTTGCCCGAGATTCGATCATCGGTATCCCAATACCTTGTTCAATCTCGTTACCGGCAAGTCTCTTTTACTCGTTCCGCAACACATCATCCCGTGATCAACTCCTTGATCACATTGTGCACATTATGATGATGTCCTACCGAGTGGGCCCAGAGATACCTCTCCGTCACACGGAGTGACAAATCCCAGTCTTGATTCGTGCCAACCCAACAGACACTTTCGGAGATACCTGTAGTGTACCTTTATAGCCACCCAGTTACGTTGTGACGTTTGGCACACCCAAAGTATTCCTACGGTATCCGGGAGTTGCACAATCTCATGGTCTAAGGAAATGATACTTGACATTAGAAAAGCTTTAGCATACGAACTACATGATCTTGTGCTAGGCTTAGGATTGGGTCTTGTCCATCACATCATTCTCCTAATGATGTGATCCCGTTATCAACGACATCCAATGTCCATGGTCAGGAAACCGTAACCATCTATTGATCAACGAGCTAGTCAACTAGAGGCTTACTAGGGACATGGTGTTGTCTATGTATCCACACATGTATCTGAGTTTCCTATCAATACAATTCTAGCATGGATAATAAACGATTATCATGAACAGGGAAATATAATAATAACTAATTTATTATTGCCTCTAGGGCATATTTCCAACAGTCTCCCACTTGCACTAGAGTCAATAATCTAGTTCACATCGATATGTGATTAACACTCAAGGTCACATCCCTATGTGACTAACACCCAAGAGTTCTGGGTTTGATCATGTTATGCTTGTGAGAGAGGTTATAGTCAACGGGTCTGCAACACTCAGATCCGTATGTACTTCGCAAATCTCTACGCTATATTTGGAGTCATTTCAAATAACTGTTCTACCTGGAGCTATTCTAAATTGTTGCTCCATTATACGTATCCGGTATCTCTACTCAGAGCTATCCGGATAGGTGTTAAGCTTGCATCGACATAACTCTTTATGTCGAACTCTTTATCACCTCCATAACCGAGAAACATATCCTTATTCCTCTAAGGATAATCTTGACCGCTATCTGGTGATCTACTCCTAGATCACCTTTGTACCCTCTAGCCAGACATGTGGCAAGGCACATGTCAGGTGCGGTACACAGCATAGTATACTATGGAGCCTATGTCTAAGCATAGGGGACGACCTTCGTCCTTTCTCTCTGTTCTGACGTGGTCGAGCTTTAAGTCTTAACTTCGTACCTTACAACTCAGGCAAGAACTTCCTTCTTTGACTGATCCATCTTGAACACCTTCAAGATCATGTCAAGGTATGTGCTCATTTGAAAGTACCATTAAGCGTTTTGATCTATCCCTATGGATCTTGATGCTCAATGTTTAAGTAGCCTAATCCAGGTTTTCCATTGAAAAACACTTTTCAAATAACCTTATATGCTTTCCAGAAATTCTACATTATTTCTGATCATCAATATGTCAACAACATATACTCATCAGAAATTCTATAGTGCTCCCACTCACTTCTTTGGAAATACAATAAACTTTGTATAAACCCAAAATCTTTGATCATCTCATCAAAGTGTACATTCCAACTCCGAGATGCTTACTCCAGTCCTTAGAAGGATTGCTGGAGCTTTGCATACTTGTTAGCATCTTTCAGGATCGACAAAATCTTCTGGTTGTATCACATACAACCTTTCCTCAAGAACAAGGAAACAATATTTTGACATCCCATCTGCAAGGTTTTATAAACAATGCAGTACATGCTAATTCCAACAGACTCTTAGCATCACTACGAGTGAGAAAGTCTCATCGTAGTCAACTCCTTGAACTTGTCGGGAAACACCTTAACGACAAGTCGAGCTTTCTCAATGGTGACACTTACCATCATTGTCTGTCTTCCTTTAAAATCCATATGTACCCAACAGCCTTACGACCATCAAGTAGTTCTTTCAAAGTCTACACTTTGTTTTATATATGGATCCTTTCTCGGATTTTATGGCCTTGAGCCATACATCGGAATCCGGGCCCACCATCGCTTCTCCATATCTCATAGGTTCATCGTTGTCTAACAACGTGACCTTTTAAGACAGGGTTACACTTAGAAGTTGTACACACCCTTGTCAACCTATGAGGTTCGATAGTAACTTGATCTGAAGCTCCGTGATCATCATCATTAGCTTTCTCTTCAACTGAGGCAGGGGCCACAGAAACATTTTTCCTGTGCTTGCGCTGCTCTCTGCCTGAAGTAAAGGTTCGACAACCTTATCAAGTTCTATCTTCCTCCCACTCAATTCTTTCGAGAGAAACTCTTCCTCGAGAAAGGACCCGATTCTAGAAACAATCCCTATTGCTTTTGGATCTGAATTAGGAGGTATGCCCAACTGTTTTGGGTGTCCTATGAAGATGCATTTTATCCGCTTTGGGTTCGAGCTTATGAACCTGAAACTTTTTCACATAAGCGTCATAGCCCCAAACTTTTAAGAAACGACAACTCAGGTTTCTCCAAACCATAGTTCAAACGGTTTCGTCTCAACGGAATTACGTGGTGCCCTTTTAAAGTGAGTGCGGTTGTCTCTAATGCGTAACCCATGAACGATAGTGGCAATTCGACAAGAGACATCATGGCACGCACCATATCCAATAGGGTGCAACTATGATGTTCGGACACACCATCACACTATGGTGTTCCAGGCGGTATTAGTCGTGAAACAATTTCCTCAATGTCTCAATTGTGTACCAAACTCGCAACTCAGATATTCATCTCTATGATCATATCATAGATATTTTATCCTCTTGTCACGACGATCTTCAACTTCATTCTGAAATTACTTGAACCATTCAATAATTCAGACTTGTATTTCATCAAGTAAACATACTCAGTATCTACTCAAATCATCTATGAAGTAAGAGCATAACGATATCCACTGCGTGCCTCAGCACTCATTGGACTGCACACATCGAAATGCGTTACTTCCAACAAGTTGCTTTCTTGTTCCATTTTACTGAAACCGAAGCTTTCAGTCATCTTGCCCATGTGGTATGATTTGCATGTCTCAAGCGATTCATAATCAAGTGAGTCCAAACGGTCCATCTGCATGGAGTTTCTTCATGCGTATATACCAATAGACATGGTTCACATGTCTCAATCCTTTTCAAAAGAGTGAGTCCAAAGATCCATCAACATGGAGCTTCTTCATGCGTTTTATACCAATATGACTTACATGGCAGTGCCACAAGTAGGTGGTACTATCATTATTATCTTATATCTTTTGGCATGAACATGTGTATCACTATGATCGAGATTCAATAAACCATTTATTTAGGTGCAAGACCATTGAAGGTATTATTCAAATAAATAGAGTAACCATTATTCTCCTTAAATGAATAACCGTATTGCGATAGACATAACGCAAACACCAAATAACACCAATCTCGATGGTAGAGGGAGCATGCGACGCTTGATCATATCAACTTTGGAAACACTTCCAACACGTATCGTCCGCTCACCTTTAGCTAGTCTCCGTTTATTCCGTAGCTTTTATTTCGAGTTACTAACACTTAGCAACTGAACCGGTATCTAATACCCTGATGCTACTAGGAGTACTAGTAAAGTACACATTCACATAATGTATATCCAATATACTTCTTTCGACAGCCTTCTCATCTACCAAGTATCTAGGGTAATTCTGCTCCAGTGGCTGTTCCCCTTATTACAGGAGCACTCAGTCTCGGGTTTGGGTTCAACCTTGGGTTTCTCCACTAGAGCAGCAGCTGATTTGCCGTTTCATGAAGTATCCCTTCTTGCCCTTGCCCTTCTTGAAACTAGTGGTTTCACTAACCATCAACAATTGATGCTCCTTCTTGAATTCTACTTTCGCGGTGTCAAACATCGTGAATATTTCAAGGATCATCATATCTATCCCTGATATGTTATAGTTCATCACGAAGCTCTAGCAGCTTGGTGGCAATGACTTTGGAGAAACATCACTATTCTATCTGGAAGATCAACTCCCACTCGATTCAAGTGATTGTTGTACTCAGACAATTTTGAGCACAAGCTCAACGATTGAGCTTTTCTCCCTTAGTTTGCAGGCTAAGAAAATCGTCGGAGGTCTTATACCTCTTGACGTGGGCACGAACCTGAAATCCCAATTTCAGCCCTCGAAACATCTCATATGTTCCGCGACATTTCAAAAATGTCTTCAGTGCCTCAATTCTAAACCATTCAACATTACCGAACTATCACGTAGTTATCTAAACGTGTATGTCCGATGTTCGCAACATCCACAAACGACGTTTGGGGTTCAGCATACTGAGCGGTGCATTAAGGACATAAGCCTTCTACTGTCCGCATAATTGCTACTGTCAACTTTCAACTATATTTTCTCTGGGAACGTATCTAACACAGTAGAACTAAAGCGTAAGCTATGACATAATTTGTGAAGTTCTTTTGACTATGTTCAGGATAAACAAGTTCATCTTATGAACTCCCACTCAGATAGGGAGATGCCGCCTATGCAGAATCGGTTTGTGCTACTGAGGAGCTCAAATACTACAAAGATAATGTTGATCCGACGGATATGACTCCTTTAAAGAAGCCTACCACAGAGCATGATCCGGCTTTAAAATTCACGTCAGCCGCGGAGACCAAGCTTGTTGATTTCGTAGCTGGTGATTCATCCAAGCAATTCAGCATCAGTAACAATCTGGATCCAAAATAGGAAAGCGCGCTCATCGAGTTCCTCCGTGAGAATGGGGACATCTTCGCATGGAAGCCCTCTGACATGCCAGGTGTACCGAGGCGACTCGCTGAGCACACCCTTAATGTGGATCCTAAATACAAACCGGTGAAACAGTTCCTCCGTCGGTTCAACGAGGAGAGAAGAAAGGCTATTGGAGAAGAGGTAGCCAGGCTCTTAGCAGCTGGCTTCATCGTTGAAGTTTTTCACCCTGAATGGCTTGCTAATCCGGTGCTGGTCCTTAAGAAAAACGGCACTTGGCGTATGTGTGTGGACTATACAGATCTTAATAAGGCCTGCCCTGCAGATCCTTTTGCCCTCCCCCGTATTGATCAAATCATTGATGCTACGGCGGGTTGCGAGCGTTTATGCTTTCTGGATGCATACTCCGGTTATCATCAGATTAAGATGGCGGTTAAGGACCAGGAGAAGACGGCGTTCATTACTCCCTTTGGAGCCTTCTGCTATGTATCTATGCCTTTTGGGCTCAAAAGTGCCCAGGCAACTTATCAACGATGTGTGCAAAATTGTCTCCACAAGCAGATTGGCCATAATGTGCACGCTTATGTGGATGACATTGTGGTCAAGTCAAGGAAGAAGGAAACGTTGGTCGATGATTTGAAGGAGACCTTTGATAACTTAAGGACATACAAGATGATGCTCAATCCGGCCAAATGTGTCTTTGGTGTACCAGCTGGCAAGCTATTGGGTTTCCTGGTGTCCAACAGGGGAATTGAGGCTAATCCGGAAAAAATTACGGCTATCACCTCTCTAGCTAAACCGAAATGCATCAATGACGTCCAATGTCTGGCGGGCAGAATTGCTGCGTTAAGCCGGTTTATCAGCCGCCTCGGAGAGAAAGCAATTCCTCTGTATCAAATGTTGAAAAAGACGGATCAGTTCATCTGGAATTCTGCCGCTGATCAGGCGTTCGAGGATTTAAAGCGACAGTTGGTCAATCCGCCCGTACTCGCTGCTCCCACTGATAAGGAACCATTGCTGTTGTATGTAGCTGCTAACGCTCGCGCGGTCAGTGTGGCTATTGTGGTAGAGCGGAAGGAGGCAGGCAAAGAATACCCAGTTCAGCGTCCGGTTTATTACATCAGCGAGGTGCTGATTGAATCCAAACAACGATATCCGCATTGGCAAAAGCTAGTATATGGAGTTTTTATGGCAAGTCGGAAGCTGAAGCAATATTTCCAAGGCCACCCTATCACGGTGGTCAGTTCTGCTCCTTTGGGTGATATCATCCAGAACCGGGAAGCGACTGGCCGGATTTCCAAGTGGGCTATTGAGCTTGGACCACACGGTTTAAAGTATGTGCCTCGCACTGCGATAAAGTCTCAGGCATTGGTGGATTTTATCAATGATTGGACGGAGTTGCAAGTCCCTGAAGAGAAGCCGGATCACACTTACTGGACCATTCATTTTGACGGATCACATCAATTGGAAGGATCGGGGGCTGGAGTCATATTAACTTCCCCACGAGGTGATAAGTTTTGTTATGTTCTCCGTTTAATGTTCCCTTGTACTAACAATGCAGCAGAATATGAGGCCTTGCTCCATGGTCTCCGGATGGCTAAGGAGATGAATTTAAGCCGGGTTAAGTGCTTTGGCGACTCTGATTTGGTGGCCCAGCAGGTCTCTGGTACATGGGATTCTAAAGATCCACTCATGGCTGCTTATCGTCGTGAGGTTGATGTGGTCGCAGGTCACTTCAAAGGTTATCAGGTGGACCATGTGGACCGACGAAAGAACGAGGCGGCGGATGCTTTAAGTCGACTAGGTTCACAGCGTAAACCGGTACCACCTAATGTGTTCCTTGATGTGCTTTACAACCCGTCGGTTCAACTGCCTGGCGAAGCAGATTTGGCGGTTCCTGACCCAGAGGCTCAATTGGTGGCAGCATTACATGTCATCCCGGATTGGACGCTTCCTTACCTGGCGTACATGAACCGAGGGGAGTTGCCAGAGGATGAGATTCTGTCCAGGCAGATAGTACGGCGGTCCAAGTCCATGGTAGTTGAAAACGGCGAACTACATCATCGCAGTGTGACAGGAGCCTTTCAACGGTGTGTATCTCCTGAGGAAGGCCGTGAAATTTTGCGTGAGATCCACGAAGGAGATTGTGGTCACCACGCCGGTTCAAAGTCTTTAGTGGCAAAAGCTTTTCGTCACGCTTTCTATTGGCTGACTGCTCATGCGGATGCGGAGGATCTGGTCAGGCGGTGTGATGGTTGTCAAAAATTTTCAAGACGCGCTCACGTCCCGGCTCAAGAATTGAGGATGATTCCAATTACTTGGCCGTTTGCAACCTGGGGGCTGGACATGGTTGGGCCTTTCAAAAGGTCCAAGGACAAGAAGACCCACCTTCTGGTGGCGGTGGACAAATTTACAAAGTGGGTAGAGGCAGAGCCCGTTAGCAAGTGTGATGCGGCCACCGCGGTTTGGTTCATCAAAAAAGTGATTTTCCGGTTTGGTTTTCCACACAGTATCATCACAGACAATGGTACCAATTTATCTAAAGGTGCCATGAAAGAGTTTTGCGAACGAGAGCACATCCGCCTTGATGTGTCATCAGTGGCGCACCCACAGTCCAATGGTCAAGCAGAAAGAGCTAATCAGGAGATCTTGAGAGGCATTAAGCCCAGGCTTATGGTTCCTTTGCAGCGGACGCCGGGTTGTTGGGTCGAAGAGTTACCCTCTGTGTTATGGAGCATCAACACCACGCCTAACAGGTCAACTGGGTATACGCCGTTCTTCATGGTTTATGGGGCAGAGGCAGTTCTTCCTAGTGACATACGTCACGATTCACCTCGTGTGGCGGCTTACGTTGAAGCAGACAACGAAAGTTCTAGACAGGATGCTTTGGACTGGCTAGATGAAGAGCGAGACATAGCAGCTGCCCGCTCAGCGATCTACCAACAGGATCTTCGTCGCTATCACAGTCGTCGGATCAGGACCAGAACCTTTCAAGAGGGAGATTTGGTGCTTCGACTTATTCAAGATCAAACCGAGATGCATAAATTGTCTCCGCCTTGGGAAGGGCCTTTCGTGGTCAGCAAGAATCTACACAATGGTTCATACTACCTGATAGATGTTCGAGAGCACAAAGACTCACGCAAATCAGGACAAGAGACCGACAGACCATGGAATATAGCTCATCTTCGGCCTTACTATACTTGAGCCATGGGCTCTGCTTAGGTATATATCATGACTATGTATATATTATAATAAACCGGATCCTCAGCTAAAGCGGGGTATCTGTTCTTTTATATCATGTGTGGTTACACGGGGTTGTCTTTAAGCAACATCCGGTTTACCCCTTGCAAGTCTTAACAAGATCACTTGAGGCTTTCTGTTCAAACATAGGTCGTGTTTGAACCAAAGAGAACATAGCTATCCTTATGAGTCATTTGGGGGCTCGGTCATGTTTGAATCGATGCAATACCTCTTGGCCGGCGAAAGCCACCAGAGTCATTTGGGGGCTCGGTCATGTTTGAAATGATGCAATACCTCTTGGCCGGCGAAAGCCACCAGAGTCATTTGGGGGCTCGGTCATGTTTGAACCGATGCAATACCTCTTGGCCGGCGAAAGCCACCAGAGTCATTTGGGGGCTCGGTCATGTTTGAACCGATGCAATACCTCTTGGCCGGCGAAAGCCACCAGAGTCATTTGGGGGCTCGGTCGTGTCCGAACCGATGCAATACCTCTTGGCCGGAGAAAGCCACTAGAATCATTTGGGGACACGGTCACGTCTGAACCGGTCACGCCTCTTGGTCGGCCTACGGGCCTTAGAGTCATTTGGGGGCTTGGTTGAACCCGAACCATAGCAATGCCACTTGGCCGGCATAATGCCACGCGTCATTTTGGGGTCCTGGCTGACTGGCACCATCGCTACACCTTCGGGGGGCTTGGTTGCGTCTGACCATGGTAATTCCGTCTGACCAAGCTCAATAGAGCTTTTCTTTTGCAAAAGGTTTTTGTCACCGTATTTTGCTCTCTTTCCTTTTTAAGAGTTGATAGTTTATCGCTTTTCTCTTAAACCGACAATATTCTGCACCGGTTCAACATAGCCAATTTGGCGGAACACGGCCCTCTTTTTCAAAAACCTGAGATTGTTGGCTCGGTTTGAGTTTTTTCTGCTAAATATCCTTTTTCGAGCGACAAAAGGCTGCTATCATTAAAGGACGGTTTGCATTGTAAACCGGTGTTATATACACAGGGGTTCGATTCTCCCATGACGGTTTAAGAGTTATCAACTCCCGCTTCAACATTGGCTACAAACGCCTATTTCATGCCCATTATATGGCAGGTATTTCGTATCACAAAAGTTTGATCATACTTGCAAGTTTCCTTGCGTATTTATATAAAGATTCACAAACCGGATGACGGTACAGCCGCCCTGGTAGTTTAAAATTTTGTGATCGCAGGAGATATAAGTTGGCAATAATGATTTTTCAAAGGAGGGTATCAGTACTGATGCGCGAAGGCATCTCATGAAGCAGAAAGTACGGTATATCCTATTACAAGGCAACATGGTGCCCAAATAAGATGATTGTTTCTTGACAAAGTTTCAAAAGGAAACCAGTTAAAACTGCCCTCGGTTCACGCCTGCGTGCCATTCCGGTTTGATGGTTCTGGATCATCTTGCGCCACTTCAGCTTCCTCCCTACCCAACGGCTGGAAGTCAACAGTGGTCCAATCGATCCCCATTAATGCTTGAAAGACAGCTTCCTCATGTATCAGTGACGACGGTTCAATATCAGGGGCATAAGTGTGCTTACGGATTGGAGGAATTAAGTTTTCCGCTTCAGGGATTGGCACAACTACCCGCCTGTTCTGATTGTCATACTGGGCTTGATAATGAGACAAGTTTGCTTCTTCTACCAACTGGCAGGCCAGAGGGCGCACTGCCCGGTTTATCTTTCTCAATTCTTCTTCATCGAATTCGGAGCCATCCTCCTTTAAGCTAGGATAGCCTTGAGCCGCTTCAACGGGATCAAAATCAGGTACCCATGCTTTGGCCCGGATTAGGGCATTAATGGCTCCGGTTCGAGCAGCAGATCTTTTTAGCTCTTCAATCCGAGCAGGGAGCATCGGCAACCTCTTCAGTGTGTCCTGGATCAATGTGGGCGCCGGATTGTTGTGTGAAGCAGTGGTGATAATCCGCTGTGCGCCCGTATACAGCTGCTCGACTAAAGTATAGACCGCTTTCAGCTTCATACGCACGTCTGATCCCAAGTGATTGATGCGAGTGCCTGTAATACGATCAACAGGTCATAAGCCGAGCTGTTTTATAGAAGAATCAAGGTCATTACACAAGTCACAGGAGGCTTACCAAAGATGGCTGCAGTCATTGTGTGCACCTGTCGCTTCACGCTGGTCAATTCATCCGTTACCGGTTTAAGGGCAGCTTCTGCGTTTTCAATCTTCTTGGTTAAAGCAGCCTTTTCTGTGGCCCAGTCAGCCCGCTCCTTCTTAAAACCTTCCTTCAATTGTTCCATGCTGCCTAAAGCGCTAGTTAGTTCCTCCTTGGCTTTGGAAGTTTCTGCTTGCTGGGACTTCACATTCTCTTGAAGATCAGCGATTTGGCTCTCTTTGACCTTCAGTTTAGCCTGCAGTCTGACAAGTTATACGGTTTAAACAAAGGAAGTACCAAGCTCAATACAAATATTCAACTTTGTACTTGGGGGCTAATGCTTATTTGATCTCAAGTTATCAGTTAATTATCAAAGTCCCAAGCTCAATACAAATATTCAACTTGGCACTTGGGGGCTAATGGCTATTTGCTCTAATGATATTTCGGATACTACGGTATGATGATTACAAGTGTCGATTCAATTATGATAAAGTTAAGCCGACCCTTGGGGGGCTACGGTGGTAAGAAGCAGGTGTGAGGGCATAGAAGTTACCTCTAATTTGTCTTTCATCATCTTCACAAGATTGGCTTCATAGTCACGGCTAGCATATAGCCGGTTTAAATAGCCAGAATGAATGTCTTGAGCACCAAGAGCGGAGTACGTTGCCAGATCAACATCCCATTTACCTTTACTTAAAGCAGAAATTTCTTCTTTAGCAGTATGCTTGGCCAAAGCGATGGGATTTCCCGGTTCAGTACGACCTATGCCAGTAATCATGACTTCGTCATCTTTGTGGTCGCCGGTCTGGACTGGTACGGTCGGTTTCTCGGCAGGCTTTGAGGAACTAATGGTTTCCTCAGCACGAATCGGACTGGCTGGTTGATCCGTTGGGCCGGAGGGGTTAACAGAGCCTTCTTCAGGAACAACGACTTCATCTCGGACTAATGGGTCATCAATTACATCTTCAGGGATGGTCGCTTCAACGTTCGGGGCAGTGTCCGGTTCAGGAGGAGCGTTTTCTTCTCCTGTTTTGTCTTGGCGAGCTTTTTTGCTCGGCCTTGGTTTAGCTCTGAAAGAAGCAGCAAAGTTGAAGACAGCATATGTTGAAGATTACAACAATGGACAACTTGATGAGAAAGGTAAGCTTACCCAAGCATGGTTTTGAGCGGAGGCAGCTGAGTACCAGTTGACTCGCCAGAGGATGAGTGCGAGGTGACCTGGTAATCGGAGTCAGACGGATTAAGCGGTTGACGAAAAAAGCCCGCTTTAGGACAAAATTTGACAAGCAAATTAGAGACCTCTAAACAACGTCTCCGAACCGGACTGTTCGGTAAACCGGCGGAGGTAACTACCTGACCGCTGTGTCGGGTTGTACGATGCACCTCGTGCTGACGGGTCTTCATAAGAAAGTTGGGATCCAAGTAAGCAAGAGGATGGGAAAATTTAACTTTACGGTTCGCCTGACGGATTTTGTGGGAAGGCAGAAGGCTTGAATCAGAAGAAATAGTAATTACCTCTGCATCATCAGCATGGCTCGCTTCGGCATCATCCTGACAAATTGCATCGTCAGCAAACTGCACGAACAATAAACCGAGGGAGTCAAGATCATCTTCAAAACCCGGATTACCCACCTCATCATCGGCAGGATCGGAAGAGGCCGTGGTTTTCCTCTTGTGAGCAGACTTTTTGACGACTCTCGTCTTAGGCCGGGTTGATGGCTCAGGTTTATCCGCCTTTCCTTGAGGGAGTTTTTTGCTCCAAAACGGGTCATCACCCTGCGTCAACAGACATTAGAATCAATCATACGCGCACAAGATAACATCAGACTTAATGAGAAGAAATTTTGATTTACCGCTGGTGGTTTATTGATGGCGCAGAAGGGAAGAAGGCCAGTTCGTGCACAGACGCGTTCCGGTTCATTTAGAATCTTCTTTACGGCTTCGGTGACCTCTTCATCCGTAAGCTGGATGTTTACATGACGTAACGGATCATCAACACTGCCTGTGTATTCACACATCAAACCGGAGCGTTGACTGAGTGGCAGTATACTCCAAGATATCCAGCAACGGGCGAGGTCGACTCCTGTTAAACCGTTGGCCATGAAGGCTCTGAGCTTGGACAGTTGGGGAGCGTATTTACTCCTCTCTTTAGCAGTCAACCTCTGAGGAAGGGGGTGAGTGTTGCTGAGCCGTTCTGGACAAAAACCGGGCAGGATATTCTCGTTCTCTGGGGAGGTGTCTTTACAATAAAACCAGGAGTTATTCCACTCTTGGGGGTGACTATGCAGTTTCGCATGAGGGTAAGTAACCTCTTTTCTCTTCTGGATTGACACGCCGCCCAGTTCCATGTTGGAGCCATCAGTAAATTCTGTGCGGCGGTTTAAGTGAAAGCAATCTCGGAACAACTCAACTGTAGGTTCCTCTTGAAAGAACACCTCACAGAGCACTTGGAAGTGGCATATGTTAGTGACAGAATTGGGGCCAATGTCTTGTGGATGGAGTTGGAAATTAGCCAAAACGTCGCGATAAAATTTTGAGCCGGGCGGGTTGAAACCGCGGGCTAAGTGATCCGCAAACACAACGACTTCTCCATCTCAGGGTGTAGGGGGGCACTCTTTGCCTGGCACCCTCCAATGAATCACGTTTTTGCTGCTCAAAGCACCGGTCAGGACCAGATTATTCAGTTGAGTTTCCGTGACCCGGGAAGGAGCCCAGTTGCACTCATACACTTGCTTAGCCATGGGGAAGTCTACAAAATGAAAATGATTCCAGTTCAGGATTTATGTTCCGCACAGATTTTATCATGTTGATGCTATCAATGTTAAACCGGAGGAAATCAATTACAATCGGACATTATTAAAACAGTGCGGTCTATCAAAAGGTTACTGGCGGTTCAACAAGGGGACTAATGGTATGCACCAATTTGGTGATCGTCTACAACAAGGTTAAACCGCTGGATCGAAGACCGTGGAACAGTTGGAAATGCAAAAGAGCAGGTGTGCGGAAACAGGTTTCACATTGTCTCAGTGTGATATTGGATCTGAGGCGATCTCATAAAAGGGGTAAAAACTCATGAGCTTTTGAAGATTGTGCAAGAACAGCAAGGTCAAAACTGTGGATCAGATCTACGATCTAAGTATATTACCCTGAAAACAGAGGCGGAAAACTGCTACCGAACGGAGCAAAAGTCACGGGGTCGTCTGGAGGTATATCCCAGTTTAAATGCGAAGAACGTGAGGAACGCGAAGAACGCGAAGAACTCGAGGAACGGGAAGAACACAGTAAACCCTAGAGGCGGGTCTGAGTTGAGAAGATGGGATTTCACCGGAGCTCCGAGGGATGCGGAAGAACGCCGCAGTTTCTCTGGTCCAGTCAGGTTGATGCAGCGGCCCGAGGTGATGCAGAGGTCAGCGACAGCGGCGGAGCTTTGAGGCTGGCGGCGCAGAGAAGACGAAGAGGAAAGGGATGAAGGAGAGAAAGAAATGACCTTTCACCCCTATTTATAAGTCAAGGCACGTGTATCGGGCGCGCGAATCCAGGAGCCACGGGTTTCGGAAGCAGAGCTGTCGCCTTGATTATTGCGAATTGGTTAAACAAAGAAGGCACCATAAAAGCTAGCTTCATGATGATGTCATGCCGGTTTACGGCCACTAGAGGAAATGACGACATATCGGTTTAGCAATGAAGGGAAGATGCCGAATATGAAGGTTTATGCTAAGGGTTGACATGAGATCCTTCAAATCAACCTGGGGCCTAATGTTGTGGATATTACTACTGGGCCTAAACCGGCCGTCTGGGCCGGGTTAATTTCATCAGTAGCTCAAGAATGTTAAAGCCCAGGAGGCTATGTAAAGGCCGAAGCCATAGTCGGTTTAACATCTGTAGCCATAAACCGGCCTGTGTACAACTTGTATTGTAAGTTAGGAATAAGCAAGAGACCAACCCGGGTACGAGTATAAACCGGAGATTGGGACTCTATGAACCGACGGGCGTCACCCGTGTATATAAGGGGATGACCCGATATCGGTTCAGGGGACAACCACAACTCGAGGCCTAGGCGAAGCTTATTTGCTCCCTAGTCATCGAGACTTCATCAATTCCACCACAAACTAGACGTAGGCTTTTACCTTCATCGAAGGGGCCGAACTAGTATAAACTCTCTGTGTCCCTGTGTCCGCTTTAACCCCTTCGAGTTAACCCGTTGCGATGGCTCCACGACTAAGTCCTTTGGCTAGGACATCTGCCGTGACAAACCCACGCCAGCCACCCCTAGTTGGTTTTGGAGTATTGACGACAAATTTGGTTGAGGGACTAATGTGTTTGTGAGAATTGCAGGATAACACAGGTAGTGTCCCTCATTGATTCGGTTTACCTACCGGTTATGACACCTAAAAATGTATGAAGACATTGTCGACAATGGTGGTACATGAAGATATTCATATTGAAGACTATGACATGAGAAGACATTCTGTGAAGACTATGGAGCGCGAAGACTTAGTTGTTTCGTTGTTTCCTTTTATTCTTTGTTGAGTCATAGGAACCACCGTACTGTTAAGTGGGGTCCAAGTGAATACAGTCAGAGTGATTGAAGTGATGCTCAACCCAAATCCTATGTCTTCGAGCGAAGACAATGAGAGCAAATCTTATCTAGAGCTGGATAAGTCAGCTTTGCTTGTAGCCCAAGTAAAGTTGCCGCGTGTGTTTGAAATCTGACCGTTGGAACACGTGTCAGTTCCTTAGTGACCCAGGGTCATTTCGGACATATCAGGTCGGGTTGCCTAGTGGCTATAAATAGCCCACCCCCTACACCATAAATTGGTGGCTGCTCAGAGTTAGTACACGACTTTTGTCGTTTGAGAGCAATTCGCCTCGAAGCCTTTGAGAGAGAGAAATCCTTGCAAGGACAAAGCCCAAAACACCTAGAGCCAAAGAGTGTTAGGCATCACTGAAGTCTTTCTGTCTATGTGACCTGAAGACTTATTACACTCGAGGACTGTGAATCCTCCAGCCGGTTAGGCGTCGCATTCTGAGCATCCAAGAGCCATTGTGGATCGCCGGTGAACGAAGTCTGTGAAGGTTTGGAAGTCTACCTTGAAGACTTACCAGAGTGATTGGGCGAGGACTGTGTGTTCTTAGCTCAAGGGGAATAAGGTGAAGACGCGGTCTTCTGAGTTGAATCTCAACCTCCCTAACCAGATGTACAGTTGTCACAACAACTGGAACTGGTCAAACAAATCCTGTGTCTTCATCGAGTGACTGGTTCTATTCTCTCTTCCCTTTACTTACAGTCTGTTTTCGTGAAGTCATTGCTTGCTTGCCATACCTGTTTGACTTCATTGCTTGACTACTATTGTTGTTTGGCTTCATACTATCTTCCACCCTGATCCTTACTACCTAGTTGCCATTAGTCATCGTACTCTCACATTATTGCATACTTGACTATGGCCTGCCTTGTGTAGTTTATCTTCCGCTGCATATCAATAGGGTCATTTCTACTGTTTGTCTTCGAAACTTCCATGTTTTGAAGACTTTCATAAAAATCGCCTATTCACCCCCCCTCTAGTCGATAACAAGCACTTTCATTAACACCATCAATCGCCGCCGCATACAAAAGCTCGTTGACCTAGCGATTATCGTACAAAAGTACAACGCGATGGAAAGCGCCAGGAAAACTCAGGCAGCTTGTTGGGAACCATCCCGGCTCCCCCTACAGGCAAAAAGGACACGCCCCCGTGGCACACCCAGCCGAACAGTCAAAAAACATAAACCTATTACGTTGCGCGGCACCGTTCTGGAGGGATGGCTCAGTGGCCCATGCAAAATACACACGACGCCGGATACCGTGGCAACCCACAGCCTTAGAGCATGTTGGATACTTCGGCAAGTATCCAAGAGCGGCGAGGACATCCTTATCAAGGACACCCCAGAACAAAACCCTCCAGTAAACGACGACAATAGAGTATTGGCAGTCTTCGAGACATTCGCTTCAAACAACAATCGTAAAAGGGCCCTGCGCGATCTCACCGAAGTTTGCCAGCTCGCTGCAATTGACCCCTGGAATGACACGGCCATAACCTTCAATGCTAGTGACGAACCTAAATACATAACAGTCCGAGCGCCAGTTGCCCTAGTCCTCGGTCCCATCGTGGACGGCTTTCGACTTACAAAAGTCCTCATGGACGGTGGCAGCGGACTAAACCTCATTTATGATGACACGCTCCACAAGATGGAAATAGACAGGAGCCGCATCGAGAAAAGCAGCACAACCTTTCGAGGTATCATTCCCAGCCGGGAAGCTCGGTGTGCAGGAAAAATTACACTTGATGTGGTGTTCGACACGCCGGAGAATTATCGGTTCGAAGAAATAACTTTCTAGGTGGCCCCTTTCAACAGTGGGTACCACGCCCTGTTAGGGCGAGAGGCCTTCATGCGCTTTCAAGCCATACCTCATTATGGGTATATGAAGCTAACAATGCCCGGGCCTAATGGAATAATCACCCTCATCAGTGATCCGGACATAGCCCTCCGTGCCGAGAATAAAACCGCATCCTTGGCCCTCGAGGCATTGTCTGAGGCCCTTGCGGCCGAAGAACTAACCGCGTATTCCGCAGGTCACGACTCGCTGTGCTTCCTTGATGCATATTCCGGATACCATCAAATCAAAATGAAGGAGTTCGGTCAAGCCGCAACAGTATTCATCACACCATACGGGTCGTTCTGCTTCAACACCATGCCTTTCGGGCTCAAGAACGCCAGTGCCACCTACCAGCGCATGATCCAAACATGCCTCGAGAAACAGGTCGGAAAAACAGTGGAGGCCTACATGGACGACGTCATCATCAAAACTAGACACGTCGAAACACTAATAGACGACTTGCGTCTCACATTCGACAACCTCCGCACATACGATATCAAGCTTAACCCGGAAAAGTGTGTCTTCGGCATCCCCACCGGTAAGCTATTGGGCTTCATCGTTTCCAATAGAGGATTTGAAGCAAATCCAGCCAAAATCCAAGCTCTGTCACAACTGGCTACACCAACCGAACTCAAGCAGGTCCAAAAACTCGTTGGGTGCGTGGCAGCTTTAAGCCGCTTTATCTCCAGGTTGGGAGAAAAGGCGCTGCCGCTCTATCGCCTTCTACGGCGCACCGATAACTTCGAGTGGGCAGACGCGGCGACGGCCGGACTGGAAGAAATAAAATCCCTTCTGGCAAGCAACCCAATCCTCGCCGCGCCAAACACCGACGAACCAATGCTCTTATACATATCAGCAACACACCAGGTGGTGAGCGTCGTACTCGTTGTCGAACGAGAACAGGGCGAACACAAATTCCCGCTCCAGAAGCCAGTATACTACGTATCCACCATCCTCACACCATGCAAATCCCGGTACCCTCATTATCAAAAAATAGCATATGCAGTCTTCATGGCATCCCAAAAATTGCGACACTACTTTCAGGAGTGCTCTATCGTGGTGGCCTCCGAAGTGCCCCTCAATTATATAATTAACAACAGGGATGCAACGGGCCGGATTGCCAAATGGGCCATTGAGCTCCTGCCATTCGACATCACGTACAAACCACGTAGAGCCATCAAATCCCAGGTACTGGCCGACTTCGTCGCCGAATGGACAGAAGCCGAACTCCCTAAAGAGTACGACGCGTATTCCAACTAGGTGATGCATTTTGACGGATCCAAGATGTTGGCAGGGCTAGGAGCGGGCGTCGTATTAACGTCCCCCACAGGAGATATCGTCCAGTACATACTCCAAATATTATACACAGACTCCAACAACGCAGCCGAATACGACGCCTTGCTACATGGCCTTCGGATGGCCGTATCAATGGGCATACAACGCATGGAGGTGCGCGGGGACTCAAACCTCGCAATATCCCAAATTAACGGAGAATTTGATGCCAAAGATCCAAAGATGGCAGCTTATCGCAATGCCGTTTTGAAGATGTCGGCCCGGTTCGAGGGACTCGAATTTCATCACATCGCCTGCGAAAGTAACCAGGCGGCAGACGTCCTTGCTCGCATCGGTGCTAAGCGCGACCCCGTCCCACCTAACATCTTCCTCGAAAGACTCTTTAAGCCATCCGTGGTATGGCAAGGGGGAGATAGCAACGACAGTCCCGTTCCAAACACATACACAGATAACGAACACGCCGATATCATCGGAGGCTCAACCACCGAAGTAACACCATCGGCCCACCTCATTATGGTAGTAATTGTCCCATGGACCGAACCATTCTTGGCCTACTTTCATAGGAAGGAGCTCCTAGAAGATCAGAACAAGGCTCGCCGCATAGTCCGGCGTTCGAAGGCCTATAAAGTTCAGGAAGGGGAGCTCTACAAGAAAAGCACTACCGGAGTCCTTCAAAGGTGTATCTCTGAGGAGGAGGGGCAGCAACTCTTGGCAGAAATTCACGCCGGTCTCGGTGGGCACCACGCCGCAGCCCGGGCACTTGTCAGCAAGGCCTTCTGTACGGGATTTTACTGGCCTACGGCCCGGGCAAATGCACAGGACCTCATCCAGCGCTGTGTCGGATGCCAACTCTTCGCCAACCAAAGCCATATGCCCCAACCACTCTACAAACAATCCCCATTACATGGCCTTTTGCGGTCTGGGGCTTGGACATGGTCGGACCCCTTAAAGGGGGAAGCCATAAGAAAAAATATATGCTGGTCATGGTGGACAAATTCACCAAGTGGATAGAGGCTAGACCAGTTAAAACGGCCGAGTCCGGACCGGTGATTGCATTTATATACCGCACAACATCATCACCGATAACGGTTCGAATTTCACAGCTGATGAGGTGAAAAACTGGTGTGCTAATCTGGGCATTAAGCTCGATTACGCCTCTGTCTACCACCCGCAAACAAACGGTCAAGTCGAGCGAGCTAATGGTCTTATTATGAGCGGCATCAAACCTAGACTAGTGCGGTCTTTAAAAGAATCAGACAAACACTGGGTCGAGGAGCTCGACACCGTACTCTGGGGGCTGCGGACCACGCCCAACCGCACTACCGGATACACATCTTTGTTCATGGTGTACGGCGCAGAGGCTGTGTTGCCCTACGATATTATACATGACTCACCTCGAGTGCGCATGTACGAAGAGAAAGAGGCCGAGTTGGATCGACAGGACAGCCTAGACACCCTAGAGGAGTGCGATGTTGCCAAAGCCCGTTTAGCATTTTATCAATAGCAGGCTCGAAGATATCAAAGCAGAGAAGTACGGGCCAAGACTTACAACGTCGGCGAACTCGTTCTACGCTTGCCGGAGAAGAAAAAGGACAAACTCAAGCCCAAATGGGAGGGTCCCTTCATAATTGACGAAGTTCTTACCGGAGGAGCGTACCGTCTTCGCGGCACATCAGACAATTGCCTAGAGCCGAACCCTGGAACGCGGCCAGACTCCAAAGGTTCTATGCCTAGCGCCGAACCCTTTGTTAGTCTCCTTCTCCCTTGTAGTTTCCATAACTCTTTCCCCCTTTTAAACATTTTTTCGCTTTAAAGCTCTCATTCGGCTCGACCGAACAGTGCCGACGTACACTTTTTTACATACGTACGCCCATTATACCTGGGGGCTTCTTTCACAGAAGCTTGCTAATATTACTTTCCGAAGCATCAAGCTCATCACACATACACATTTTTCCTGTATGTCTTTTTCTTCACCACTATATGCATCGATATGACTTAAGTTTTGGCCAAGCTGGGTTGCCTGGCTCCTGTGCTTACCCCTACATTCCCGATTTTTGACTAGGTGGTAAAGGGAGCACCTCTACGATTGTTACTGCCGGGTCATCCGGATGTGTACCTCAGGCTGGGTGAAGCCAAAAGCTAGCATTATTAAGGGAATATTCGGTCGGTGGATGAAAACTATTTTTTGCACTCACTCCATTGTGAACCCCCAGAAGCTATACACACTGTGATTTTCACATCACAATCCAGACATGTCTACTAATGCATGCATACCCAGGGAAAGGAACCCTTAATGGAACTATTCTCCCTGGAAGATTTTCTTACAATCTCAATGTAATATAACATAACTAGCCGGATACAACTTGTCCGTTCAAGCAACTATGACCCCTACGCTTAGTTTTCCACGCATACCCCGGCCTATTCGACCGTGACGGTATTCAGAAACACTCCGCACCTTCGGGTCCGGAGGTTGAAGCGAAAAGTTCTGCCATGACAAATGATATACAATTCGGCTAGAAATCCCACATGGCGAGGACAGTACATAGTCACTTGGACTCACACACTTCTGCCTCTATACCATCTAACAGGCAATCTAATTTACAATCTTGCTGGGAATATCTGGCGGCCACCTCTACTTGGTCATATACTAAACTAACGGGAATTTCTTCCCCATTCGACCCTACCGGTCCGACCCACGCCATGTGATTAGGATCAAGCTTGGTATACCGAGTTTTCACCATGGCCCAAGCCTCTCGCGCCCTCTCGGCAGGCAGATATCTTCCATAGCCGGATACGTCGCCGCGCTCCTTTGAACAGCTCTACAAGCTCCTCCATACTTCCTGGAGGGGAGGCGGATGGCCATAGAGCCTTGGCAACACTCCGCATCGCCATCCGCGCATGTTCATGCACTTGCGACAACTTTTGCAGCAGATCACTCGATGATCCGGACACCTCCTCTTCAGGACGGCCCCTTAATATACCTGCAGTCATAGCTACATCAGTTTCTCCTATCTCCGAACTACTTTCAAAATAGTTCAGATACATACTGAATATACCGCCTCACAGCTTCTTGTTTTCCTTCACGGAATCGGCTAACTGGGCCCGCACATCTTTCAGCTTTTCGCCTAGCTGGGTCTTGCAATCCTAGAGCTGGTTTTTCTCAATAATGACATGCTTCAGCACACGATCGCCTGTAGCTTGTAGCCTTTTGGCTTCTTGCTCATTTGCTTGCGCGATCTCCAATGCCTCTTTGAGTCCCCCTGACCATTATGTCATGGTATAAGCAAGAATATTCTAGGCATATAAGTATATTTTCTCGTTTGAGGGGAATATTACCAGGTGACGCCTTCTTGAACTCTTTTAGTTCGGCGGTAGCAGCATTTAGCTACGTCCGACATTGTTCGAGCTCTTGGGATAGCAGGTTGTTCTTCTCTGTAAGAACCTGGTCATACAACGGTCCTTAAATCAGTTGTACCAACTGCTTTCAGTCCCGGGGGCTACTGGCATAGGCTATCCTTTTTGATAAAGTAACCTTACCTGCACATCTGTTAGATATTGCCTCGTGGCCTTTCTAAGCCCGTCTCGAGCAGCTCGGATGTATGCGTCGCCCGAGCTAAAAGCATTTAATGCCTCATCCGAGAACTTCGGGTCTCATAAAACAGCCCTGCAGCACCGATGATTCGTGGCGCTCTCTACTTCCGAGTTGGTAACGGACATATTGTCCGAACCCTCGGCCGAAGGGCAGTTCGGCTTTGTTTCTACATCGGCCACCGTCTCCCCGAGCGGATCTAAATCTTGGTTGTTGGGAATGAGGCAGGCCGGACCCTCAGACATAGTTCGACGAACCTTTTTTCCTGTAATCGAACAGGCGCATAAGTCACAGTCGGATACGGCCGCTGAAAAATATATTTATCCGTACCTCCTCGACGAGATCCCGGCGGTGCCTTCACCGTCCCTCCTCTTCGAAGGCCTGCTCGGTGCAGGAACCGATTTTTTCGGTATCATCAAACGCCTCCCCTGTAAAACGCGGGACAATGCGGTGGGTGAGGCCGAGTAAGAACACCCTTTCAGAAAAGGTGTTTCTTGATTACTTACCCGTGAAGCAGGAAGAAGACCAGGATAATCGGCGATGATGGCCACTTCCGTGCCATCATAGCTCGTCTGGTAAAACACCCCCTCCGCGAGCACCACAATTATATTCGGATCCTCTTCGAACCCGTGATCAAGCTCCAGGTTGTGGTCCTCCGGCTGTGGGGCAGGACTATGGAATCCCTCAGTGACCTTTCGCCAGTGCTGTCGTAAGCAGACAAACCAGAAATTTATCAAAGGCAATTCGGAGATGGAGGGAGTAAAAACAGAGGGGTTGGACCTTACCCAACTGGGAGGGTTATACATAGAATACCCGTCTCTGAGCTTGATGCAAAGAAATTCCTTTTCCTCCCTTTGAACAGTTCGGCTAATATCTTAGCCAAAGCGGCAGGGGTATCCGGACCTATCCGGCCACAGTGAGAGGCTTCATCCTCCCCATTGTAGTCCCACATGGGAAGCCCTCTCTATTGGAGCGGCTGAACCCCTCGCGCCATGGAGATCGCCATCACCTCGATTACTGTGAGCCCGGACTGAGCAAGCTCTTTTATCTTACTCATTAGCTGACAAACCTCTGCGCTGTTTCCTTCTTCAAGACTCCGGGGACGCCAACTGTGGCGTTTATTCAGCAGGATGACCGCAAATTCGGGAAGACCCTTTCGAACCCGATCGGGAAGCGGAACGTCCTTGATATAGGACCATTCGGAGGGCCAGCCATAGGGTGCCTTCCTTGGTGTGCCGGATGGATATCCGGTATCAGCGACACGCCATACTTCGGCTCCACCCACTTCAAAAATAGACCCTTCATTATTGCGCGGGACGAGGCAGAACAACTTCCTCCACAACTCGAAATGAGCCTCAACGCCCAGGAATAATTCACCCAAAGCGATGTAACCCGCAATGTGCAGAATGGAGGCCGGAGTGAAGTTGTGCAGCTGGAGGCCGTAGTACTCCAGAAGCCCTCGGAGGAACGGATGGATTGGAAATCCAATGCCTCTTAGCAGGTAGGGGACGAAACACACTCGCTCTCCCCCGGGCGGATTGGGGAAGTCCTCTGCCTGAGCCCCCTCATTGAAGGAAGCTAGCCCCGTCCGAACAGGGACTAGATCTGCACGGGGAAGGAATCCCTGCGTTTGCATCTTCGTCAACTGGCTATGAGACACAGAACACCTCTCCCACTCGCCTTTCTCTGGGCGGGGACGAGCGGAGGAGCTAGGAACGCTGGCCATGCTGGAATGGTCTCTCCTAAGAAGTCTCTGGAGATTTCTTCTGCGTGGCGCTGGATAGATCTAGATCTAATCCCTTTAAATAGGCGCCCTTCCTTACGTAGAGTGGGTGTTATTCGCAAAAATACCCTGACTTTCCACATTCGCTTGACACGTGGAGGATGAAGATTATTTAAAACACGCAGAAGCCAAGGAGGCGACATTGGATCAATGGACGAATACATTACTTGGAGATCATCGAAGGAGGAACCCGCCTTGCAATGTCGAAGACCATGTGCGTGCCGAGCACCTCGCTATTGAAGACTGGTTCGGGGGCTACTGAGGGAGTCCTAGACTAAGGGGTCCTCGTGCGTCCGGCCTATTATCTACTAGGCCGGACTGATGGGCTGTGAAGATATGAAGACCGAAGACTATGCCCGTGTCCGAATTGGACTCTACTTGGCGTGGAAGGCAAGCTAGGCGACCTATTGTGCAGATTTCCTGTTATGTAACCGACCTCATGTAACCCTAGATCTCTCCGGTGTCTATGTAAGCCGGAGAGCATAGTCCGGATAGGACAGATTCATTACCATATACTCATAGGCTAGACTTCTATGGTTTAGCCATTATGATCTCGTGGTAGATCAATTCTTGTAACACTCATATTCATCAAGATCAATCAAGTAGGAAGTAGGGTATTACCTCCATAGAGAGGGCCCAAACCTGGGTAAACATTGTGTCCCCCGTCTCCTGTTACCATCGATCCTAGATGCATAGTTCGGGACCCCCTACCCGAGATCCGCCGGTTTTGACACCGACATCAGGTACTGTAAAGCACCAACAATGGAGCGATAAAACGCTGCATCGTACGCGAGAGACCCCTCTAGAGCAGAGACCTTTGCCTTCGTGTCGACGGGGGTGGGCGCCGGTTTGCAGTTACGCATACTGGCACGCTCCAGAAGCTCGTGGGCGTACTTCTTCTGATGCAAAAAGAAGTCGTCAGTCCATCGGACCACCTCGATGCCGAGGAAGTAGTGCAGAGGCCCCAAGTCCTTGAGGGCGAACTCATCACGAAGACAAGCAGTCAGTCGCTGAAGGAGATCATGGGCGGACGCCGTGAGGATGATGTCGTCGACGTAGAGCAGCAGATATGCAATGCTCCCTGATGATACACGAACAGTGAGGCATCAGAGCGAGTGGACCGAGATCCTAGAGACTGCACGAAGGCTGTGATACGCTGCTACCAAGCCCAAGGAGCCTGCTTCAACCCGTAAAAGAACGAGAGAGCAAGCACACAGAGTCTAGGTGCTCGGCGTCGATTGATGTCTACTACGCAACTTTATTCTTGTAGACACATGTTGGGACTCCAAGCGCAGAGTTTTGTAGGACAGTAGCAATTTCGCCTCAAGTGGATGACCTAAGGTTTATCAATCCGTGAGAGGTGTAGGATGAAGATGGTCTCTCTCAAACGACCCTGCAGCCAAATACAAGAAATCTCTTGTGTCCCCAACATACCCAATACAATGGCAAAATGTATAAGTGCACTAGTTCGGCGAAGAGATGATGATAAAAGTGTAATATTGATGGTAGAAACACATTTTAATAATCCGAATAAATAAAAATAGCAAGGTAGCAAATAGTAAATGGGCACAAAAACGGTATTGTAATGCTTAAAAACAAGGCCTAGGGTCTGTACTTTTACTAGTGCAATCTCTCAACAGTGCTAACATAGTTGGATCATATGATTATCCCTCAATGTACAATAAATAATCACTCCCAAGTTCCTATTAGCGGAGAACAAAAGATAGGAATTGTTTATAGGGGTATGAAACCACCTCAAAGCTATTCTTTCCGTTCGATCTATTCAAGAGTTCGCACTAAAATAACACAAAGCTATTGTTTCCGTTCGATCTATCATAGAGTTCGTACTAGAATAACACCAAAGCATATTCATATTCATAATAATCAATCCACACAAAGAACTATAAAGAGACCCCAAAGTTTCCGTCGGAGAAAAACGTGCATCAACCACTATGCATAGATTACCCTAATATCACCACGGGAATCCGCGAGTTGAATGTCATAACATATATCAAGTGAATCAATAAGATACTCCAATTGTCTCCTCAAGTATTCATACCGCAAGACATAGATCATGTGTTCTCATCTCTGAATATTCAATACGACATGACAAAACTTCAAAGGGTAAAGATTCAATTCGTCACAACAAAAATATAGAGGGGAGAAACATCATATGATCCGACTATATTAACAAAGCCCATGATATAGATCACGAGAGAGAAATAAAACACATAGCTACTGGTACAAACCCTCAGCCCCGAGGGTGGACTACTCCCTCCTCATCGTGGTGGCCGCCGGGATGATGAAGATGGCCACCGAAGATGATTCCCCCCTCCGGCAGGGTGCCGTAATGGGTCTAGATTAGTTTCCGGTGGCTACGGAGCCCTGCGGCGGCGGAACTTCTGATCTAGGTTAACCCCGAAGGGTTTCGGAATATTTGGGAATTTATAGTGCAAAGAGGGGGTGTGGGAGGCCATCGAGGTGGGCAAAACCCACATGGGCGCGCCAGGGGGGCCTGGCGCGCCCTGGTGGATTGTGCCCCCCTCGGGGTACCCCCAGGTGCTGCTCTGGCCCATCGGGAGTCTTCTGGCCCATAAAAATCCATAAAAAGTTGTGCGGTGTTTGGACTCCGTTTAATATTGATTCATACGATGTAAAAAACAAGCAAAAACAACAACTGGCACTTGACACTGGGTCAATAGGTTAGTCCCAAAAAAACGATATAAAGTTGCTATAAAATGATTGTAGAACATCCAAAAATGATAAAATAACAGCATGAAAACTTCATAAGTTATAGATATGTTGGAGACGTATCAGCATCCCCAAGCTTAATTCCTATCGTCCTCGAGTAGGTAAATGATAAAAGAAATAATTTATGAAGTGTGAATGCTAGCAAAGTGCACAAGTTTGATCAATGATAATTTCAATCACTTTTCCTAGCATCATAACAGCATTTCTTTCTCATAAAACTTGTCATGTTATAGTAGTAACCAATTCACACGTTAAGGTTCAAGCAATGAATTCTCTTGAAACCCAACAACCTATGTTCTCAGTCACCAAGCAATTGCAATTCAACTTATTCAACAGAGTTTAAGTAAGAGATCCACATACTCAACCATCATATAGTCTTCTATGATTGCTAACACTCACCTTGTACACATGAAAAACATTTCAACCGGACACATAGAAAGATAGGGGCTTATTGTTTTGCTCCCAACGTATTCACCACAAGGGTGGTGTCAAGAAATAATAACTCATGCTACCCATATTCAACTGGACATATGTGCCTAGATCTTTACTCACCACATGATGCTTGCCAAAAGAGAAAAATAAAAAGGAATAGAGAGAAAAAATTTGACTCTTTGCATAAAAGTAAATACTGAATAGTAAAATATAGGCCCTTCGCAGAGGGAAGCAGAGGTTGCCATGCGCTTATTTGTTTGTATGATCAACCCCTTAGTGCAAGAGAACGTCGCGTTATATTGCCCCTTATGATAGCAACCTTTATTATGCAGTCCGTCGCTTTTATTGCTTTGCCATCACAAGTTCGTACAACACTCAATTTCCTCTTACACTAAATGATCTAACACTTTTAGAAGCAATTTTTATTGCCTTCTTGCACCGATGACAACTTACTTGAAAGATCTTGCTCAATCCTTAGGTAGGTATGGTGGACTCTTGAAAATAGGATTTGGGTTTAAGGGTTTTTTGATGCACAAGTAGTATCTCTACTTGATGCGGAATTTTTGGCTAGCAAAGATGGGGGGCAAGCACCACATGTTGAAGGATCTATGACAATATGACTTCTATGTGAATATGAGCAAACATAAATCATTACGTTGTCTTCCTTGTCCAACGTCAACAATTATGGCATATAATATTTTGATGGGGGCTCACAATCACAAAAGATTTCTAGGATAGTATATTTGCACGTGAAAGTTCTCTTCCTTATACTAATTATTCTTGAATTGCTTGTATGACCAATATTGCGATCGTCAAGCCTCAAAAGATTTCACTTTCTAAATTCAATGTGAATCTACCACTAGGCATGATATGATTTCAACTTTATGATATTCAATTTATTTAATAGTTTACTCATAGGATATAAGTGAAGCACAAGACTAAATGACAAGCTACTCCAAAAAGATATAAGTGAAGATCAAGCGAGTAGTTAAGTAAATAGGTGGTTATGTGAAGACTCTCTTTTATTTAAAAACCTTCAGATCTAAGTATTTTATTCAAACAGGAAGGAAAACAAAATAAAATGACATTCCAAGGATAGCACAACTCATGTGAAGAAGCAAAAACTTAGGCTCAACCGATACTAACCGATAATCGTTGAAGAAGAAAGGTGGGATGCCTATCGGGGCATTCCCAAGCTTAGATGCTTGAGACTTCTTGAATATTATCTTGGGATGCCTTTGTCATCCCCAAGCTTGAGCTTTTGTTTCTCCTTAATTCTTCTCATATCACGGTTTTCCTAAATCTCAAAAGCTTCATCCACACAAAACTCAACAAGAACTCGTGATATAGGTTAGTATAAACCAATGCAAAAACTTTATCATTCCCTACTGTAACAAATCACTAAAATTATTATTCAACATTGCATACTAAATGCCTCTATATATTTAATACTCCTATCCTTAAATAGAATCATTAAAAAAGCAAGCATATGCAAACAATGCAATCATAACAGCAATCTGCCAAAACAATACAGTCTGTAAAGAATGCAAGAGTATCAATACTTATTCAATTCCAAACATTATGAAAATTTACCACATTGTAGATAATTTATCAGATCTTATTATGCGAAAAAGTTGCAACATTTTATCACACTCTAACTTTTCTAGGGAATTTTTGCAACAACAGTAAACTTTCTGTTTTCAAACAGCAACATGTAGACTTGTAAAATAAGCATAGTAAAGGGTATCCTTGACATTTTTATTGAAATAAAAGATGCAAAAAATTATTATAAATAACAACAAGCAACTCCTAACAAAATAAATTGACGCTCCAAGCAAAACACATATCATGTGATGAATGAAAACATAGCTCAAAGTGAGGTCACCGATAATGTTGGAGACGAAAGAGGGGATGCCTTCCGGGGCATCCCCAAGCTTAGTTGCTTGGATATTACTTGGATATTAACTTGGGGGTGCCTTGGGCATCCCCAAGCTTAGGGTCTTGTCACTCCTTATTCTCCTCATATCGATATCTCACCCAAAACTTGAAAACTTCAATCACACAAAACTTAACGGAACTTCGTGAGAGAGGTTAGTATGATAAAGAGAAAACCATTCCACTTTTGGTATTGTTAAAGACAAGATTCATAATTGTTCTCACACAATGCCTACTGTATCATATCATTTCTAAAATTTATATTGAGCAATATAAGCCATAGAAACTAGAAGATAAGCAAACTATGCATTGAAAACAGAATCTGTCAAAAACAGAAAAATTTGTAGTAATCTGTACTCAAACCATACTTCTGCTACTCCAAAAATTCTGAAAATTTAGTACCACGTGAGAAATTTGTATATTAATATTCTGCAAAAAGAATCAACTCAAAAGCACTCTCCTGTTAAAAATAAGAATTATTTTCGTGAGCGCAAAAGTTTCAGCAAGATCAAATCAACTATCACCCAACATGATCCCAAAGGCTTTACTTGGCACTTTATTGAAACAAAAGCTATAAAAGATGATTAATACAGTAGCATAATCATGTGAATACTCAAAAATAGTAGGTAAAAGTGTTGGGTTGTCTCCCAATAAGCGCTTTTCTTTTATGCCTTTTAAGCTAGGCATGATGATTTCAATGATGCTCTCATAAAAGATAAGAATTGAAACATAAAGAGAGCATCATGAAGCATTGACTAGCACCTTTAGGTCTAACCCACTTCCTATGCATAGGGATTTTGTGAGCAAACAACTTATGGGAGCAAGAATCAACTAGCATAGGAAGGCAAAACAAGTGCAACTTCAAAACAATCAACACAAAAAGAAGAAACTTGATATTATTGAGATATGAAAGAGCATAAGTTCCTTCCTCATAATAACTTTCAGAGGCATCATGAGTGGATTCAACAATATAACTATCACATACAACACTCTTTTCATGATGCACAAGCATAGAAAATTTATTACTCTTTATGGCATACATGTCATCATAATAATCATCATAGATAGCAACTTCATTGTCATAATCAATTGAAACCTCTTCCAGAATAGTGGATGTATCACTAAATAAAGTCACAACCTCTCCAAATCCACTTTAATCCATATTGTAATAAGATTCAACACCCTCCAAAATAGTGGGATCACTACTACCAAAAGTTGACACTCTTCCAAACCCACTTTCATCAATGTAATCATCATAAATAGGAGGCATGCTATCATCATAATAAATTTTCTTATCGAAAGTAGAAGGAATCAAAGGAGCATATTCATTAAGCAAAGCATCCCCAAGCTTAGGACAAGCATTATTTCCAGCAAATAAATCTTCAAACATATCATACTCATCAAACATAGCATCCCCAAGCTTGTGGTTTTGCATATCATCACACTCATTCTTATCAATAACATGAATGGCACCAATAGTATAGCAAACATTATTATCATATTCTTCCAAGTAAGTGCTAAAAAGATTTTCAAGACCATAATGGATATCATTGTCTTCCCAATCATAATCATCACAACAAGCAATAGGCATAACAAAATCATCATCCTCCATCAACATATTTGATTCACTTTCATGAGGCACGATGGTGATGGGAGCAACATTATTTGGGACAGATACCTTTTTACCTCTTTTCTTTCTTCTTTTCTTCTTCTTCACCACATCATGTGTGGGTTTAATTAATTTTTCCAAGATTCTTGTTGAAGAGATTGATGGGATAGGAAACTCCTCCTCGTTACATGATTCATCGTAATAAACACTAGGAGGGTTTTGGGAAACATTTTCCCTTTCATTAGTACCCTCTTCATACTACATTTGTTTTCTTGTCTTTAAGTAGTTGTCAATATAAGGATTCTCAATGCAATTTACCGCACAAAACATATAAATTTCTTCTAGATCAAAATCAAGAAATCTCTCGAGATTAAATTTTGGAATACCCTTAGTTATATGTTTAATTTCTTCATACCCCAAAAGAAGGCTAAGCTATTTATGATGCTCAAGGGTAATAAAGTTATCACAATTTTCTGACACGACTTGATCATGAAATAAATTGCATTGGAGATTTAAATGACCACGTTCATTGCAAAGTTCACAAGGATGGCGAAAAAATTAAATCTTTCAGCACAATCATCTAGCCTCTCTTGCAACTTTCTTGTTTCTAAATATTTCAGCTTCTTACAAAATATATCTTCCCTTTTTGGTGTGCAAAGGCACTCCCAATTCACTCCGCAAAAAGTGACATGCTTATAAGAAACATTTTTGTAGTGACTTGTGCAATCATCTTTAGAATTTTGGATATTCAAAGAATTCACACTAACAACATTGCAATCATGCTCATCATTCAAATAATTTGTGCCAAGCATTTTATTGACTTCTTCTTCTAACAATTGAGCACAATTTTCCAAACCATCATTTTCAAGAAAGATATTATAAAGATGATCAATAATATGATGCAACCTAAATTCCATTTTTTGTAGTTTTCTTTTTTATAAACCAAACTAGTGATAAAACAAGAATCTAAAAGATTCAATTGCAAGATCTAAAGATATACCTTCCAGCACTCACCTCCCCGACAACGGCGCCAGAAAAGAGCTTCGTTGACGGGGTGTGAGTGCCGCTTACCTAACCTCCCCGGCAATGGCGCCAGAAAAGAGCTTGATGTCTACTACGCAGCTTTATTCTTGTAGACACGTGTTGGGCCTCCAAGCACAGAGTTCTGTAGGACAGTAGCAATTTTCCCTGAAGTGGATGACCTAAGGTTTATCAATCCGTGAGAGGTGTAGGATGAAGATGGTCTCTCTCAAACGACCCTGCAACAAAATACAAGAAATCTCTTGTGTTCCCAACACACCCAATAGAATGGCCAATTGTATAGGTGCACTAGTTCAGTGAAGAGATGATGATAAAAGTGTAATATTGATGGTAGAAATATATTTTTATAATCTGAATAAATAAAAACAGCAAGGTAGCAAATAGTAAACGGGCATAAAAACGGTATTGCAATGCTTAAAAACAAGGCCTGGGGACCGTACTTTCACTAGTGCAATCTCTAAACAGTGCTAACATAGTTGGATCATATGATTATTCCTCAAAGTACAATAAAGAATCACTCCCGAGTTCCTATTAGCGGAGAACAAAAGGTAAGAATTGTTTGTAGGGGTATGAAACCACCTCAAAGCTATTCTTTCCGTTCGATCTATTCAAGAGTTCGTACTAAAATAACACAAAGCTATTGTTTTCGTTCGATCTATCCTATAGTTCGTACTAGAATAACACCAAAGCATATTCATATTTATAATACTCAATCCACATAAAGAACTATAAAGAGACTCCAAAGTTTCCATCGGAGAAAAACGTGCATCAACCCCTATGCATAAATTACCCCAATATCACCGCGGGAATCCGTGAGTTGAATGCCATAACATATATCAAGTGAATCAATAATATACCCAAATTTTCACCTCAAGTATTCATACCGCAAGACATATATCATGTGTTCTCATCTCTGAATATTCAATCCGACATGACAAACTTGAAGGGTAAAGATTCAATTCATCACAACAAGAGTATAGAGGGGAGAAACATCATATGATCCGACTATATTAACAATGCCCGTGATATAGATCACGAGAGAGAGAGAGAGAGATAAAACACATAGCTAGTGGTAGAAACCCTCAGCCCCGAGGGTGGATTACTCCCTCCTCATCGTGGTGGCCGCCGGGATGATGAAGATGGCAACCGGAGATGATTCCCCCCTCCGGCAGGGTGCTGGAACGGGTCTAGATTGGTTTTCGGTGGATACAAAGCCCTGCGGTGGTGGAACTTCTAATCTAGGTTAACCCCGAAGGGTTTTGGAATATTTGGGAATTTATAGTGCAAAGATGGGGTGCGGGAGGCCACCGAGGTGGGCACAACCCACCTGGGCGCACCAGGGGGGCCTGACGCGCCCTGGTGGGTTGTGCCCCCCTCGGGGCACCCCCCAGGTGCTGCTCTGGCCCATTGGGAGTCTTCTGGCCCATAAAAAATCCACAAAAAGTTCCGCGGTGTTTGGACTCCGTTTAATATTGATTCCTTGCGATGTAAAAAACAAGCAAAAACAGCAACTGGCACTTGGCACTGGGTCAATAGGTTAGTCCCAAAAAATGATATAAAGTTGCTATAAAACGATTGTAAAACATCCAAGAATAATAAAATAACAGCATGAAAACTTCATAAATTATAGATACGTTGGAGACGTATCATCGATGAAGCCAGTGGTCAGCAAGATGGTTGTGCAAGAAGGCGTTGGAGACATCTAACTGGTGCACATGCCAGGCGCGTGAAACCGCCAACTGGAGCATGGTGGGGATCGTGCCCGGTTTAACAATTCGGGTGAAGTTGTTGGTGAAGTCTACGCCCGGCGCTGCCGAAATCCACGAACCACGCACCAAGCCTTGTAGCGCTCGAGAGAACCATCCGGGCGGGTCCTGTGGCGAAACACCCACTTGCCGGCGATGATATTTACACGAGGGGGTCGCGGAACAAGTTGCCACGTGCGGTTGCGCTGTAGGGCGTTGAACTCCTCCTGCATCGCAGCTAGCCAATGGGGATCCCAAAGGGTAGCGCGAGCTGAGGCGGGGATGGGTGATGGTGTCGACGTCGAGGCGGCGCACACATACTCATCGGTGTAGTAGCGCGTGCTTGGCTGAAGCACGCCAGCCCGGGCGCGGGTCGTCACGCCTAGAGACGGGGAAACGTGGGCCCGCAGCAGCGGCGGGTGCCACAACGGCAGCAGGGACTGAGGCGGCGACAGGGGCCACGATGGCGACTAAAGTGGCTACTGGGAGGGTGACGGGCGAGGAGGACGCCGAGCCCGTCGCCAGGGTGGCGGGCGGGGTGCCCACCGGCTCAACCTCATAGGAGGGAGATGGGGACCTAGGGGCCCGGTCAGACTCAACCTCTAGGGAGGGAGTCGAAAACCGGGCGGCGGCGGCAGAAGGCGCTGATGTCTGCTAGAACTACATCGGTATTTCCCCAAAGAGGAAGGGATGATGCAGCACAACAACGGTAGTTATTTCCCTCAGTGATGAGACCAAGGTTGTTGAACCAGTATGAGAACCACGCAACACTACATGAACGGCACCTGCACACAAATTTAGATACATTAAAACTAAGCACTCTAGGAGCCCTCTCAGGCCATCAACGTTTTTGACAGTTAGATCGCATCCTGAGAATGTTTTCGGCCGTAGATGCAGTTAACTCACGCTAAACTGGACCAAACATTTTATGGGCTGCTACTCCAATGACAAAATCGCATATTTCTGATTAGTCGAGCCTTTTCTCATGGAAGAAGCCCATTTAGCCGCATGGCTCCAGCATATTTGTTTCCCAGCGGCCTCAGCCCACATAACACAATGCGCTAGCCTTCTGCTTGGCGTTGCGAAGCGACAGCGACATTGAAGGGGCAGGGTTTGAGCATCATGCATGGGCGACTGTTGCAGATCCGCTAGCGTTAAAGCGAGGAGTAATGCTGCCGTTGCTAAAATCCGTTAATGCCACCCTTGCCACTCACCGGCCTACTCGTCTTCTCCTTTATTTAGTTTGTGCTGCGGTGCCCCTCCCATCTCTCCCGAACTCCTTTTCATTGTCTTCATGGAGTGCTCGGAGCCAGTCCTTCAAGGTGGAACGAATGCCGCCGCTGCTGTCATCCCGCCCACTAGGAAGACCATACGTTGCCGCCACCGACCTTATGGCTGAAGCCCCTCGTACCTGCACAATTGGCAGGAAGGTGCTATCACGGGAAGCACCGGAATTGGTTTGGGCGCTCGGGTCATGGCCACTGGTGTTGCCCACTCCTCCACTGCAAATTGATGTCAAATCCTGTAAGGGACACACTATGGATCTCTCGATTACTCACTACATATAGAGCATTTGTCGTGGATTTGTCACGGCAGATGTCCTTAGTGTCAGGACTTAGTCGCGAGGCCAACGCATCTATGTGGTAGCTTGAGAGGGGTTGAGTAGGACGAGAGACGCAGGGCGGATCAACACGCAAGACAAGGATTTAGACAGCTTCGGGCCCCGGGGAACATCATCCGGTAATAACCCTACATGCTGTTTGAGGCTAGGTCTCATTATCATCACGAGGGAGACGCCGTAAACCGGCTCTTTGTGTCTAGCCCTAGAGATTATTGATTATTCTCTCTCCTTCTTTGGGGAGCCCTGCCCCTCCTTATATATGTTGAAGGGGCGGTTTACATGTGGAGTCCTTTTAGAATTAGGACTAGTCTATCTCTAATACAAACCGGATACAAGTCCTGGCCTTAACTCCTTGTAAGGCAAATATTCCTTTCCTCTTAAACCGGCCCACCATAGTTGAACCGGCCTTCTGGGCCTTTGGCCTTGTCATCCGTCTGATCCGCCCGCCGGATTACCAATGAGTCATAACGACCAAGCGGGTTGCTTGTAAACCGCCAAGGTCAGGGCGGGTCTTCAGATAAACCGCCAAGTCCGGCCGGGTTAGCTTCCGGCCGGTTTACGCCGCGGGGTATATCCCCGACATTAGCCCCCAAGTTCAGCTTGGATTTATCCATGGTAAACTTATGCTGCAAACAAACACCAGAACAAATTTGACAGGTTGTGCTCCGGGTTAAGAATTTTTGTAAACCGGCACCTGATCGTCCTTAAGTCCTTATCATTTCCTCCTTCTAGAAAATCTGGTTTAACAGGCCCGCTTCATAATCAACTTGCTGACATTGGTTTCTCATAGAAAATACATTGTGAAGAATAACTCCTTTGATTCAGCTCCCAATGCTTAAAAACAATATTGGTCCTTGAAATATTCATCTGATCTTCAGCCGGTTTAAGGACGCAGATCTTGCCGGTTTATCATTGCCAAGATCACCGGTTTATAAATATTGATAGCACCGGGCCCTACTTGTAATTAACATCCAGCTTGAAAATATACCTCTTATATGCCTATCACTTGTAGCCCCCAAGTCTTAAGAAGGTAGCATAGCAACAGCTTAAGACTTGTTTCAATAAATATCACCATCTTGAAGAAATCCAAGTTGTTCATCTCAATCATTAATCAGAATTGAATATTCCACATATGTAGCCCCCAAGTGCCGGGTTGTCATGCTTGCAGTAACTTGGGACTTATAATTGTCTGTTGCCCATAGAAACTTCAACCAGTGTAGCCCCCAAGGGCCGGGTCATTATGCAATAATGAGCAGGGACTTTATAAATATAATCATGTAGATTTGAGCAATAATGTATAGCCCCAAAGGGCTGGCTCAGTAAGATAATATTGAGCTGGGACTTGATATATACTTCAACGAAAATAACATCATATGATATAACCCCCATCATGGGGCTTGAATTCACGTCCACAAGGTTAAGAGCCTTGTGCTTTACCAACTGAGCAGTGGACCCTTCAATGTAATGGATAAAAACTTTGTACCTTGAATTGTTGAAAGGAGCAATTGGTAGCCCCCAAGGGCCAGCTCATTACGATGTGATGAGTTGGGTCTTCAATAAGATGAACAAAAATGACTTTGCATTAGCCCCCAAGTATCATGGTGCATGCTTGTAGCGACATGAGACTTGCATATTTGATATACTCTCAACTTTGAATAATGTAGCCCCCAAGCGCCGGGTTGTAAGCCTGCAGCGACTCGGGACTATTCCTTCAATTGTAGAAAATGATAACCATTGCGCTAAAGCGACTTTGAAAACCTTAATCATAATATTAATAACCATAAAAAATCCAGCCATGTTGGCTATTTGAATAATATAATCCGGTATGAAAACTTTATTCATTCAATACCATAATCAAAATTCAGCCAAGTTTGGCTATTTGAATAACCCAATGATTTATAAGCGCATAATTCCCATGGCGCAATCCAAATATATACTGGCGACTTATAGTCCAAAGCCAGGCCGGTTTAATAAACACCGGACAATTTCTCATCATAGACTGGCGATTTATAATCGAAAGCCAGGCCAGTTTAATAAACACCAGATAATTTATCATCATACTTTATTCAACCTGTTTCTGCGTATAACAAGTTTAAAGTGTCCTGGCGGTTTACCGCCGGACGGGTCATGATGCCCAACATATAACCCAGGTTAATAACCAAGGCTTCACTTAGAATAATCAAATATGAAATATATCATACCTGTGATATTGAATCACATCGTTGGTTTACCAAATTTTTGTAATAAGGGTGATAATCCCAATCTTGAATACTGATAACCCCTTCCATATTGTGCCGGTTTATTATAAAACCGTACCGGGTTATGATAGACACCGGATTATCCATATATAATACTGGCGACTTGTAGTCGAACCAGACCGGGTTAATAATCGCCGGATTATAATTTGATCGTGTACTGACAACTTGTAGTTGAAAGCCGAGCCGGGTTGATAAACACCGGTTTACTCCATAATAGGATGGTAACAGAAAATCAAACTGGGCAGATAGCCTCCGGATTAAGATTTGACCGTGTTCCGTCAATTTGTAATTTGACAGTCGAACTGGTTTAAGAATTGTCGGTTTAAAAATGCAACAAAAGAAATATTTATCAAAAACAAAATTTCAAGCAAAGGCAATGATAAAACCATTTGCAAAAAAAGAGGCTATTGAGCTGATCAAGTGGCATTACCATGGTCGGACACGACCAAGCCCCCAATAGGCGTAGCTATGGTTCAAGTCAGCCAGGTCCCCAAATGATGCAGTGGCATTACGCCGATCAAGAGGTGTAGCGATGGTTCGGGTTCGACCAAATCCCCCAAGTGACTCTAAGGCCTTTAGGCCGATCAAGAGGCGTGACCGGTTCAGACTTGACCGTGTCCCCAAGTGATCTGGTGGCTTTCGCCGATCAAAAGGTGTTGCATCGGTTCGGACACGACCGAGCCCCCAAGTGACCTGGTGGCTTTCGCCTATCAAAAGGTATTGCATCGGTTCAGACATGACCGAGCCCCCAAGTGACATTCATAATTTTTTGCAAGGGGTAAACCGGAAGCCGCTTTAAAACAGACAACTCCATGTAACCACACATGATATAAAAAGAACAGAGAACCCGCTTTATGAAGCAGAAGCCCCCATGAGATCAATAATATGTCAGGCCAATAAGGCAGGATACCAATGTTTGAACCGTGCATCATGGCAGCAGGTCTTCTTCGGTAATTTTTAACTTTTTGCAAGAGATAAATTCTTCTTGAACCGGGATTTTAAACCGGATATTGAGAGCTTCAAAGCTTTGTGGGAGACATCCTTCCCTTGAACCGGATCTTAAACCGGAATCTTCATTTTCAGCCGGAAATTCTCTGACGGCCTTTAAACTCGAATTTGCAAGAAGTTAATTCCCTTTTGAACCGGACATTGTTAAACCGGATCTGAGCACTTCAGAACTTTGTGGGAGAACATATTTCCCTTGAACCGGATTGTAAACCGGATATTTCAGAACTTCAGTGAGACTGACTTCCCTTCAGCCAGATTTCAAACCGGAATCCTTTCTGATGATTCGAAACTTCTTCATTAAGCCGGGATTTTGTAACTGTCATATACTTTCTAAGCCGGAAATTTTCTGACGGCCTTTAAATTTTCATCTATATAACAGTAGCCTCCTGGATCGGGTTATCTTTCCTTCCATCGTCCTGGGGTTCTTAAACCAGCTGAAACTGGCAAGAATTGCTGAGTCATGTCATCGTAGCCCCCGAGTCTCAAAGGTGACTCGAGGAGTTGGCTTGAGACTCTTCATATTTGAGCGTGATATAAACCGGCATAACTTGTATATCATTGGTGTTGATAACACGATGTGAATCCACAGAAGGTTGAGGTGACTGCGGCGGGTTGTAAATGATCCCGTATGAACCGTGTCAGCAACTCGGCCAATGGTTCCTTCCAACTGGTGATTTGAAGTTAACCAAACTGTAGCGGCGGCGACTTGTGCGCCTGCCCATTGATCCATCCAGTGCAGACGGCGGTTGATGATAATTTGCCTCCAATTTGAAAGAAAACCGGGCTACCCAAGCTGTGACTTGTTTCATACTCAATAAATGGCTCATGCAGATAGGTGCGGCCCGGTATGTTGATGTAGACCGGACTGCGGGGGATGGCAGCCTGTGCACGCGCTATTGGGTAATTCGCATGGTCCTGACGAGTTGACGCGGACTGGATCGCGATATAAACCGGCACGGGTTATCCAATAGCTCAGCGATATAATAATCCCTTTTTGCAATAGACAATTTGTCCTGCATTGGAAAACTTGCAAGCCAGAGTAATTGCTCTTTGATGAAAACAATATGTTTAATAAAATAATCTTAAATGGATATCACCTGGTATTTTTTTCGGATGAACATGGATACTGGGATCAAATCATCGAAACATATCAAATGTCTGATGTGGCCCTACCACCGTAATCCATGCTCCTTTATATGATGGCAAACCAGCGACAACACTTGTACTTGTAGTAGTTATACTACTAATACGTGGGTCGGGTGGCTGACCGTTTAACTTGCCATCCTCCAGCAATAGAGCCTGTTTTTGACTACTGCAACTCCACAACGCGAAGAGCCTGCGGGGGCGCGGTGTAGGGCATCATGCAGCCGACTCAGGCGGCTCAGATGGCAGCAGAGGAAGTTTTGGAGGTGACGACGTCAACCCGGCAACGGCGACTTGCAACGACACAGGCAGGTGGCCGCGGGAGCGACGTGGCGAGGCCGACTCCAAGCGACTGCGTGTGAGGATGAATTAACTGACTCCTCAAATGTTCAAACTCCGTGTTGCATGCAGAGTTGAGCTATCAGGCTCCTGTGGGTACGTATGTATTTTCCCTCTTGACTCTTCATGGAGTACTTACTGTTTGATGATTCCTCCTCAATTGTTTAATGTCTGAGTGCTAAAAATTCGTGTTCGTTTCGTATAGTCACCACCAGATGCACGCACTCTGGTCTTCTGCAGAACGGTTGACGCCAAGATGCGTTAGAACACTGGGGCGAGGCGAGCGCCACGGCGTTGAGCGGCATTTCCTGGTGGCTCAGCGTGGGTGAGGCCTGGTGAAACCGGCGACTCAAAGCAGCTCCAAGGCAGCTGTTCGGAACAGCAGAGACCAGCAGGGGCGGCTTAGGCAAGCGCGAAGGTGCACCGGTGTTTCAACAATAGCGCGAGGCGGAAAACCGGGGCATCTCGCGGCAGCGGCAAACCACCGGAGCGACTTGGGGTGCAGCCCAGCAGGGAGCCGGTTCCATGTATTTTTCAGTAACAAGGCGACTTCATTGGCGGCGACTCGCGGCGGTGCTGGCGGGTTGGAAGACAGGGCCGTGGCAGTGACCTTGGCGCTGGAAGACGGGACACGGCTGCGTCCTTTAACAGCAGCGAGGCGTTTTAAACAGGGCGACCCTTAGCCGGCGGTAGCTCCGGCTCAATGACGGTTTGACAGCAGCGAAGGTAGCCCGGCAGAGGCCAGAGCGGTCCGTCCGCGGAGATGGAAAGAGGCCGTCAGGGCAGCTCACAGCCGGGCTGACCACCGCGGAGGCGAGGCGGAGCCGACGACGGCCGGCTCTAGGCATACCTGCAGCAGCAACGGCGACTTGGGATAGACAGGGCGGCGACTCAAAGTGGAAACCGAGGCAGAGACCGGCCGACGTGTCATGTTGATATACTCAGATCTTGATATTTAGAGACGTACAATTCCTTGATCCATACGTGGATTAATAGTACTAGCATTGTTTTGGTAAACGAGCTAGCTCATCTTCATGTGGATATTTCCGCTGACATCTTAAAAAAAAAACTCCACACACCTTTTTTCTAATTGAACCGATTAGACTTGACGCTCTGACGTAATAGAAAGAGTAGTACTTTCACCGCCGGACTTTGACCCGCCAGCTCCTGCTTCATGGGGTTTCACGATCGGAGGGGCATTAGTAATCAGCCGATCAGGTACCTGCCTGAGGCTGCAGACGTATGCGAGGGCCTACTTGTCAATCTCGGACACTGCTGCGCGCACTCGAAGTCCCATTGGTCTCGGCGACTTGATTCTTGTACTGGTCGGACAGATCGGCTATAAATCGAGTAAATTTGCACGCGTTCAAACAGAAACCCTGTGGGTCTTGATGACGTGCGACTGTAGCAACCGAATACAGCAGCTTTGCAACAGAGTCCATCTCAACCGGACTGGCCTTACGATAGCGATGGCGCACAGGCGCGGCCTCTCTGATCTTGAATGATGAACTTGCGGTTGATGTGAATCCTCCTAATCTGAATCTTTCTTCACCCGCAAAAATTGCAAACTTCTCGAAACCCTAGGAACAGATCCCTCCAAGAACTCAACACCACCGTGCGCAGGCCCCACGGTGGGCGCCAACTGTCGTGGATTTGTCACGGCAGATGTCCTTAGTGTCAGGACTTAGTCGCGAGGCCAACGCATCTATGTGGTAGCTTGAGAGGGGTTGAGTAGGATGAGAGACGCAGGACGGATCAACACGCAAGACAAGGATTTAGACAGCTTCGGGCCCCGGGGAACATCATCCGGTAATAACCCTACATGCTGTTTGAGGCTATGTCTCATTATCATCACGAGGGAGACGCCGTAAACCGGCTCTGTGTCTAGCCCTAGAGATTATTGATTGTTCTCTCTCCTTCTTTGGGGAGCCCTGCCCCTCCTTATATATGTTGAAGGGGCGGTTTACATATGGAGTCCTTTTAGAATTAGGACTAGTCTATCTCTAATACAAACCGGATACAAGTCCTGGCCTTAACTCCTTGTAAGGCAAATATTCTTTTCCTCTTAAACCGGCCCACCATAGTTGAACCGGCCTTCTGGGCCTTTGGCCTTGTCATCCGTCTGATCCGCCCGCCGGGTTACCAATGAGTCATAACGACCAAGCGGGTTGCTTGTAAACCGCCAAGGTCAGGGCGGGTCTTCAGATAAACCGCCAAGTCCGGCCGGGTTAGCTTCCGGCCGGTTTACGCCGCGGGGTATATCCCCGACAGGATTCGATTACAGAGTAGCCATTACAAGGAACTGAGAAAGAGGAAGGGAGAGAGCTGGAGGTAGGAGAAGAGCCGCCGCCGCCAGGTTCGTTGATCCACTGGATGCCCTCTCCTTCTGTGCGCCTGGCTTAAGTAGCTGGAGCGATGAGTCGGATGGGCCAAGTCCATGGGCTGACCCAAGGGGTAGGCCCTGTATGCGTACAGGTTAGGAGGGCTCCTAACATCCCTCCCTTCTTGAAATCCGGCTTGACCCCAAGCCGGCACCACCAAGAACCGCCCGGGTCCCATTGCACTCGATGGTCGTTGACTTGCTCAAAGTCGCGGTGGTAGCAGAAGGCGGGGGTGCCTTGAATGACATGGGAGTAGTAGTCATGGACGATGGCGACCCAGCCGAAGGAACTGTTTAGGAAGTAGTCATTGTTGAAGCCGCTGGAGTACTTGAAGTCGACGGAGCCTTGTGCGAAGCAGGCAACAGTAGCGATGACACCCCTCCCTCTTTGAGAACGTTGTTGATCGGAGCCGGTAAAGGGTACTATACCACCCGTGGCATGTGCTCTCTGGCTCACCTCCACCGTCATAATTGTCGACAACCGAAAAGTAGAAGCTGGGAAGGTGACAAGACAACGGGCAACCAAGATGGCGCACCTCCCTTTTTGAAGCACCTCCCGTCGAGTCAATTTCCTTAGCAACAAAAATCTAAGGCCTCCAGGATCCCAAGACATGTCAAGCTGGTCCATGCCCATGTCAAATCCCATCAGATCCATATCGTACGAAAGCAGATAATCTGAATGGAGACCAATTAGGGAGCACCAGCTGATAGATTCAACATTCTGCAAGTCGGTGATGTCCAGCTGATGATCTATGTATATCACAAGCTCGTGGGACATAGCCCCACACACATCAAGTACTGGGAACTCACTTTTCGAGCTGCTACTAGGACTCGAACTTCTGCTGATAAAGCAATCAAACTAAAGGGGTGTTTCAGCACTGCTGCTCCAAGGTTGTAGGCCGCTACTATGCTTTACCATCACATGTGGCTGGTGAACAAAAAGATCGCCAACTTGCTCAGAACTACATGCGGAATTATCAAAGCTGAATCTGGTTAAATTGTAGCTTGTCGATGAGCCCACCGAGGTAAGTACAGGGATAACACCAGAAGCAGTCTCCTCTTGTAACTGTTCCAAAGGCTGGTACTTCCCGGTCAGTACTAGGATACTCCCAACACGACAAGCTTTTCTGATATGTACGACGAAAGTAATGACACTTAGAACTGAAGTATTGGAACCACTGCTATCCATCTTCCTGACCAATGCAAACCTTGTCCAATAAAATTCAGAAGAAATGTTGTCGTGGACAAGATATTCAGTACATTCCCGTGGCTGGAGTACTGCATGTGGAAGAAATGTTCCAGGACTTGAAGTTTCCTTCACCACTGTTTGTCTGCAACATGCTTGACTGAAGTGTTCAGAACTGCATTCTTTAGCAAAATAGTTGTTGCTTAGAAATTTCTCTTGAATAAAAAATTGCCACTGCACTAGCATTGTGCCCTTCAAATTGTCAAGCCTAGGAAAATCACATACAGCCGTGCCATGGTCTAGCATGTGGTGCTTACAAAGGTTGCACTACTCCTGGTTTTGATAGACAAGATGACTAGCGCTCCATAATTTCTCAAGGCAAAAACATCTAGCCCACTCCCTGACTTGCTTAGCAATAACTTGAAACTGAGACTTAATAAATTCCACTGAATCAAGGTCATCAACAGAGATAGTCGCAGCTGGACCAAAATTAGTAACACAAGAATAGTAGTCATCAGGGGCTCACCATTAGGTAGTTTTGACCACCATTTCAGCCGGACATCAATTAATCGTCTGATCACAGAGATAGCTCTTGCCACCGAATGGATCCAGCAAACAACCTTCTTCCAGGAACATGGTGTCAGGTGCACACTTAGTAGATACGTCCAGGATGCTATCAGATCTGCAATGCTCAAAATTTTCCAATGCATTGACATGCTCAAGACCTGCACTGCTCGGCAATCGCATGAAAATGATGGCCAAGGTGGCTTCAGCTGGATAGTCTCTTGACTGAACTTGAACACAAGCCGTGGCTCAAATTGCACAGTGTATCCTCCACTGCATTTTGTTGCCCTTCCCATGATTGTACATCTACCGAATTCCCACGGAAGAAGTGAATCAATAGCATATGCCGAGAGTACAGTCTGAACAACAACACCGGCAAACAAACTAAAAATTGGACCCTGAAGCTTGTAGCAGACTAGTTCATAGGGCCCAAACTACATGAACTGAAGAATTTTTTTGCTTGAATGTTCGGTGCTTAGAGCAACCATTTTCTGCATGCTCAGAAGTAGATGTGCAGTCATGATAGCTAGATTCGAATGCTGCACTGGAGGAGTCGTAGTAATAGAGCAATCACATAGTTCTGAAAGCCACTTTTTACCTTCATGAAATAACTTCTCACTAAAAGAAGAATCATCCTTGTCCTCTGATGGCACGCCCATTTGAAATGATGGCCATGGAGTTGGTCGATTCTCATTCCCCTCAGCCATATGATCTGCCAGAAATGACGGCCATGGTGTCGGCCGCATCAAAAGTCCTTGGTGCCTTGTGGGCAACGCGACATCCAGGTCATGGTCCCGGAACGACGATGTGGCGATGACTCGGCTCGAACAATCCGTCGAATAACTCATGAATGTCTTGGCGACGCAGTCTAGGGGCACATCATAAGCAACCTCGAAGACCTCCTTGGCCTTTGTGGTGGATGAGGAAACGCTGGCAGATACTGCAGGTGTGGTGAGGACATCGGGAGGGGCCTCCACTGCTGCGTACTTGCCCGGGTTGGAAGACACCACCGTGGCAGTCACCACAACGAGGGGCTCGGCACTCACGGCTGAGTCAGTGAGCTGCTCCACATTCTTGTCGCTGAGGTCGATGACGGGCTCGGGGTAGATGGTGGTGACCTTGTTGACGCTGTTGGTGGCGACAACTTGGTTCGAGCCATCCGTTGAACAGGTGATGTGCGCCATCGCGATGCAAGCAGGGGGCGCGTCGTGGATGAACTCGAGAACTTCCTGAGCCTTGGTGGTGTAGCCGGAGATGTCGGGGACGGGCGTAGGTGAGGCATGCGTCGTGGTTGAGGCCGCCAGATCGACAAGCGAGGTGACCACGGGAGGGTCACCCACTCGTGCAATACCCAACGCTGAGCACATCTCGTCCGCCTAAGCGCATAACCTCTCGAGATACCACAACAACTGCTCCTTGGCGGACATGGCATCCCACTCTGGTGGTTTGACGGCAGGCATGGTGTTTTTGCCGGTGGAATTGTAGGATTTGGGAGAAAAAAATTGAAGGGGAAGGGTGGAACCTGGCTCTGTATACCAGATGTAAGAGACACACTATGGATCTCTCGATTACTCACTACATATAGAGGATTCAATTACAGAGTAGCCATTACAAGAAAATGAGAAAGAGGAAGGGAGAGAGCTGGAGGTAGGAGAAGAGCCGCCACCGCCGGGTTCGTTGATCCACTGGATGCCCTCTCCTTCTGTGCGCCTCGCTTAAGTAGCTGGAGCGATGAGTCGGATGGGCCAAGTCCATGGGCTGGCCCAAGGGGTAGGCCCTGTATGCGTATAGGTTAGAAGGGCTCCTAACAAATCCCATCCTCCACGCTAATCAGACAACCAGGTTTCACGTTCATAAAGCTTTGTTTCTTCCCATCTGTAAGACTGTAACTTACCTCTTATAATAGTTCATGGAATCCGTTACTTTGAGTGATCCAGATGCCAATTAAAAATTTGTATGATTAGGCAGAGGAGATATTCGTGGAGAAAACAGATGTGCAGGTATGAAGGTTCTTTTAAGAATTCTGCAGTGGCGAAATAATTGGATGCTTAGAGAAGATGATGGTTGTATGCTCTCTTCAGTTTTAGTACCATCATGTCATCATGCTCAATTCATCATATATAGTTGTGTTCTATGCTTCTGTTTGGTAGTGTTATTTCCATTTTTACAGTGTGAAAAGAACTTACTAGCAAACATCTAGAAGAATTATCTTAATGATCATGTGTCGGTGCTGCATACAAGAAGTTGACTCTATGAGTTACGATTTATGTAGCGGACTTGCACTTGCTCCAAGCACTTGGAAACAGTACATTGCCAGTACTGGTCATTACTGCAGGATTGCGCGGAATCATTTTCGTGGAGGATTCTCCCTGTAAACATTTCACTCGTCCTCACAAATGTGCCATTCAAAATCCCTCGGACTCATATCAAATTTCTATCCATGCTAATTAATATGGTTGTATTCCTCATGCTAATTACCAAGATGTGTGGCAATAACTAGACAAATTAAGACTCATGCGATTTGAAAAAAAATGATGCTCCTGGTCCAGTCATTATCGTACCATATGGATCCTTTGATCCTCAAGTGATGCAGCATTAATTTTTTATTCATGCATGCCATATGTTTTATAGCCACAGTGAAAATTGAGGATCCTATAGTGTGTACATTGTGTCACAGTGTATGTCCTGCTAATTATCCAGTTTCTAAAATGTAATTGAGATGCATTAATTCTTCTTTGGTTTTCCATCGTTATATGATTGACCGATCTCGGTGTTTGTTCATTTTGTGCTCTCGGTGGGGGTCCATATATATGTTAGGATATATGAGGAGACAATTGAGTAAATGTTAACAACAAAAGTGTTTGTGAACTCTCGGGTCCACTGTCCGCTCGTAGAAGTGTTGTGGATGGGTAAATTGACCTTTTCATATACTTTATTACTTGGTTGCCTTCACTTCGAATCATCTGATCTTCAACTATAGAGTTCATCTATATGTGGCACTATAATTTGAACTCTGTATACTCTCAGGATTTGTACAAATCATGCATATTTAATTTTTATGTTTTGTGTCTTACTATATATGAAACTGCTAATCACTCTATCGTATAACAATAGACTAGCATGAAAAGAGGGCCATAACCAACCCAGTATCATCCATAACTTGCACTACAAATGCACTAAAATTACTCAAAATTTTATAATACCACTGCTACTTTAACTATAAGTAAATGGCTATTTGTATTAAACCCGAACATTAAACATTAAGAACAGATGGGCGCAACAATGCGCGTCATCGATGATCTAGTAACAAATACTCGCAACCCGACGTATTAAAGGGGTTGTCAATCCTTTTCGAGCAACGGAGCCAGAAATTGGCAAGTAGACGTGATAAAAATATGATAGATTGGAAATAGATCTCGCGGGAACGCGAGATAAAAATAAATAAGAATAAATTGCAGCAATGTTTTTTGGGGTTTTTGCAAATATAGATCTGAAAATAAAAGCAAATGAAAATAGATCGCAAAGCCAAATATAATAAATGAGAGACCTGGGGGCCGTAGATTTCACTAGTGGCTTCTCTCGAGAAAAATAGCAAACGGTGGGTAAACAAATTACTGTTGGGCAATTGATAAAACTTCAAATAATCATGATGATATCCAGGCAATGATCATTATATAGGCATCACATCCAAGATTAGTAGACCGACTCCTGCCTATATCTACTACTATTACTCCACACATCGACCACTATCCAGCATGCATCTAGTGTATTAAGTTCATGGAGAAACAAAGTAATGCAATAAGAACGATGACATGATGTAGACAAGATCTATTTATGTAGAAATAGACCCCGACTTTTTATCCTTAATAGCAATGATACATATGTGTCGGTTCCCCTTCTATCACTGGGATCAAGCAACGTAAGATCGAACCCATCATAAAGCACCTCTTCCCATTGCAAAATAAATAGATCAAGTTGGCCAAACAAAACCCAAATATCGGAGAAGAAATACGAGGCTATTAGCAATCATGCATATAAGTGAAGAAATATGCCCCAGAGGCAATAATAAAGTTGTTATTTATATTTCCTTATATCAAGATAAATGTTTATTATTCATGCTAGAATTGTATTAACCGGAAACTTAGTACATGTGTGAATACATAGACAAACAGAGTGTCACTAGTATGCCTCTACTTGACTAGCTCGTTGATCAAAGATGGTTAAGTTTCCTAGCCATAGACATGAGTTGCCATTTGATCAACAGGATCACATCATTAGAGAATGATGTGATTGACTTGACCCATCCGTTAGCTTAGCACTATGATCATTTAGTTCATTTCTATTGCTTTCTTCATACTTTGTTCATGTTCCTATGACTATGAGATTATGCAACTCTCGAATACCGGAGGAACACTTTGTGTGCTATCAAACGTCACAACGTAACTGGGTGATTAAAAAGATGCCCTACAGGTGTCTCCGATGGTGTTTGTTGAGTTGGCATAGATCAAGATTAGGATTTGTCACTCCGATTGTCGTAGAGGTATCTCTGGGTCCTCTCGGTAATGCACATCACTATAAGCCTTGCAAGCAATGTGACTAATGAGTTAGTTACGGGATGATGCATTACAGAGCGAGTAAAGAGACTTGCCGGTAACGAGATTGAACTAGGTATGATGATACCGACGATCGAATCTCGCGCAAGTAACATACCGATGACAAAGGGAACAACGTATGTTGTTATGCGGTTTGACCGATAAAGATCTTCGTAGAATATGTAGGTACCAATATGAGCACCCAAGTTCCGCTATTGGTTATTTACCAGAGATGAGTCTCGGTCATGTCTACATAGTTCTCGAACCCGTAGGGTCCGCACGCTTAACGTTCGATGACGATCTTGTTATGAGTTTATGTGTTTTGATGTACCAAAGGTAGTTCAGAGTCCCGTATGTGATCACGGACATGACGAGGAGTCTCAAAATGGTCGAGACATGAAGATTGATATATTGGAAGGTTATGTTTGGACACCGGAATGGTTTCAGATGAGTTCGGGCATTTATCGGAGTACTGAGAGGTTATCTGAACCCCCTGAGGAGTTAATGGGCCATGGTGGGAGAGAGGAGGAGGCGGCCAAGTGGGAGCCCCCCCAAAGCCCAATCCGAATTGGGAGGGGGCCAGCCCCCCTTTCCTTCTCTCCTTCTCCCTCTTCCTTCTTCTCCTACTCCAACTAGGGAAGGGGGTAACCTACTCCTACTAGGAGCAGGAATCCCCCTTGGGGCGCGCCATAGAGAGGGCCGGCCCTCCCCTCCTCCACTCCTTTATATACGGGGAGGGCGGCACCCCATAGACACAAAAGTTGATCTTAGCTGTGTGCGGTGCCCCCCTCCACATATTTCCACCTCGGTCATATCATTCTAGAGCTTAGGCGAAGCCCTGCATCGGTAACTTCATCAACATCGTCAACACGCCGTCGTGCTGACGAAACTCTCCCTCGACTTCAGATAGATCTAGAAGTTCAAGGGACGTCACCGAGCTGAACTTGTGCAGATCGCGGAGGTGTCGTGCGTTCGGTACTTGATCAGTTGGATCGTGAAGACGTTCGACTACATCAACCGTGTTACTTAGCACTTCCGCTTTCGGTCTACGAGGGTACGTGGACACACTCTCCCCTCTCGTTGATATGCTTCTCCTAGATAGATCTTGCATGATCGTAGGATTTTTTTTGAAATACTACGTTCCCTAATAGTTGCATCCGAGCTAGGTCTATGCGTAGATGTTATATGCACGAGTAGAACACAAAGAGCTGTGGGCGATAATAGTCATACCGCTTACGAGCATGTCATACTTTGATTCGGCGGTATTGTTGGATGAAGCGGCTCAGACAGACATTACGCGTACGCTTACGCGAGACTGGTTCTACCAACGTGCTTTGCACACAGGTGGCTAGTGGGTGTCTGTTTCTCCAACTTTAGTTGAATCGAGTGTGACTATGCCCGGCCATTGTTGAAGGTTAAAATAGCAAACTTGACGAAAATCGTTGTGGTTTTGATGCGTAGGTAAGAACGGTTCTTGCTAAGCCCGTAGCAGCCACGTAAAACTTGCAACAACAAAGTAGAGGACGCCTAACTTGTTTTTGCAGGGCATGTTGTGACGTGATATGGTCAAGACGTGATTATATAAATTGTTGTATGAGATGATCATGTTTTGTAACACAGTTATCAGCAACTGGCAGGAGCCATATGCTTGTCGTTTATTGTATGAAATGCAATCACCATGTAATTGCTTTAATTTATCACTAGGCGGTAGCAATAGTCGTGGAGGCAATAGTTGGCGAGACGACAACGATGCTACGATGGAGATCAGGGTGTCAAGCCGGTGGCGATGGTGATCATGATGGTGCTTTGGAGATGGAGATCAAAGGCACAAGATGATGATGGCCATATCATATCACTTATATTGATTGCATGTGATGTTTATCCTTTATGCATCTTATTTTGCTTAGTACGAAGGTAGCATTATAAGATGATCTCTCACTAAATTTCATGGTACAAGTGTTCTCACTGAGTATGCACCGTTGCTACAGTTCGTCGTGCCGAGACACCACGTGATGATCGGGTGTGATAAGCTCTACGTTCACATACAACGGGTGCAAGCCAGTTTTGCACACGCAGAATACTCGGGTTAAACTTGACGAGCCTAGCATATGCAGTTATGGCCTCGGGACACTGAGATCGAAAGGTCGAGCGCGAATCATATAGTAGATATGATCAACATAGTGATGTTCACCATTGAAAGCTACTCCATCTCACGTGATGATCGGACATGGTTTAGTTGATATGGATCACGTGATCATTTAGATGACTAGAGGGATGTCTATCTAAGTGGGAGTTCTTAAGTAATATGATTAATTGAACTTTAATTTATCATGAACTTAGTCCTGATAGTATTTTCTTAACTATGTTGTAGATCAATAGCTCGCGATGTAGCTCCCCATTTTTTTTGATATGTTCCTAGAGAAAAACTATGTTAAAAGATGATAGTAGCAATGATGCGGACTAGGTCTGTGATCTGAGGATTATCCTCATTGCTACACAGAAAAATTATGTCCTTGATGCACCGCTAGGTGACAGACCTATTGCAGGAGTAGATGCACACGTTATGAACGTTTGACAAAGCTCGATATGATAACTACTTAATAGTTTAGTGCACCATGCTTTATGGCTTAGAACCGGGACTTCAAAAACATTTTGAATGCCACAGAGTGATGACCCACAAGTATAGGGGATCTATCATAGTCCATTCGATAAGTAAGAGTGTCGAACCCAACGAGGAGCAGAAGAAAATGATAAGCGGTTTTCAGCAAGATATTCTCTGCAAGCACTGAAATTATTGGTAACAGATAGTTTTGTGATAAGGTAATTTGTAACGGGTAACAAGTAACCAGTGTAAATAAAGTGCAGCAAGATGGCCCAATCCTTTTTGTAGAAAAGGACAAGCCTGGACAAACTCTTATATAGAGAAAAGCGCTCCCGAGGACACATGGGAATTATCGGCAAGCTAGTTTTCATCACGCTCATCTGATTCGCGTTCGTTACTTTGATAATTTGATATGTGGGTGGACCGGTGCTTGGGTCTTCCCTTACTTGGACAAGAATCCCACTTATGATTAACCCCTATTGCAAGCATCCGCAACTACAAAAGAAGTATTAAGGTAAACCTAACCATAGCATTAAACATATGGATCCAAATCAGCCCCTTACGAAGCAACTCATAAACTAGGGTTTAAGCTTCTGTCACTCTAGCAACCCATCATCTACTTATTACTTCCCAATGCCTTCCTCTAGGCCCAAATAATAGTGAAGTGTCATGTAGTCGACGTTCACATGACACCACTAGAGGAAAGACAACATACTTCTCATCAAAATATCGAACGAATACCAAATTCACATGACAACTAATAGCAAGACTTCTCCCATGTCCTCAGGAACAAACGTAACTACTCACAAATCATATTCATGTTCATAATCGGAGGAGTATTAATATGCATATAGGATCTGAACATATGATCTTCCACCAAATAAACCAACTAGCATCAACTACAAGGAGTAATCAACACTACTAGCAACCCACAGGTACCAATCTGAGGCTTTGGGACAAAGATTGGATACAAGAGATGAACTAGGTTTTGAGAGGAGATGGTGCTGGTGAAGATGTTGATGGAGATTGACCCCCTCCCGATGAGAGGATCATTGGTGATGACGATGGCGATGATTTCCCCCTCCCGGAGGGAAGTTTCCCCGACAGAACAGCTCTGCCGGAGCCCTAGATTGGTTCCGCCAAGGTTCCGCCTCGTGGCGGCGGAGTTTCTTCCCGAAAGCTTGCTTATGATTTTTTTCGGACGAAAGACTTCATATAGGAGAAGATGGGCATCGGAGGCCTGCCAGGGGGCCCACGAGGCAGGGGGGCACGCCCAGGGGGGTAGGGCGCGCCTCCCACCCTCGTGGCCAGGGTGTGGCCCCCCTCTGGTATTTTATCTGCTCAGTATTTTTTATTAATTCCAAAAATGACTTCCATGAAGTTTCAGGACTTTTGGAGCTGTGCAGAATAGGTCTCTAATATTTGCTCCTTTTCTAGCCTAGAATTCCAGCTGCTGGCATTCTCCCTCTTCATGTAAACCTTGTAAAATACGAGAGAATAGGCATAAGTATTGTGACATAACGTGTAATAACAGCTCATAAAGCAATAAATATCGATATAAAAGCATGATGCAAAATGGACGTATCACAGAGCATATAAGATGTTCTAAGAGTTGAAATTGGTATTTCATACTCATGCCCGTGTCGAGAGGTATGAGACCTCTAACAGTACTTTTCCTACAAGATGGAGGAGAATAGCTCAACTAGTAAGCATGTGCTCAGATTGTCACAGTACTACAATTGCTTGAATCAAGTGGGAGTTAATCTTCCAGATAAGATAGTAATTGACAAAGTTCTCTAGTCACTATTACCAAGTTACTAGAACTTAGTGATGAACTATAATATGCAAGGGATGACGAAAATGATTCCCGAGCTCTTCGTGTTGCTGAAATCAACGAAGGTAGAAATCAAGAAAAGCATCAAATGTTGATGGTTGACAAGACCACTAGTTTCAAGTAAAAGGGCAAGGGAAAGGAAGGGAACTTCAAGAAGAATGGCAAGCAAGTTGCCACTCCCATGAAGAAGTCCAAAGCTAAACCCAAGCCTGGAACTGAGTGCTTCTACTGCAAAGGAAATGGTCACTGGAAGTGGAACTGCCCTAGATACTTGGCAGATAAGAAGGATGACAAAGTGAACAAAAGTATATTTGATATACATGTTATTGATGTGTACTTTACTAGTGTTTATAGCAACCCCTCACTATTTGATACTGGTTTAGTTGCTAAGAGTAGTAACTAAAAACAAGAGTTGCAGAATGAACACAAACTAGTTATGGGCGAAGTGACGATGTGGGTTGGAAATGATTCCAAGGTTGATAAGATCACCATCGCACACTCCCTCTACCTTCGAAATTAGTGTTGGACCAAAATAAATGTTATTTGGTGTTTGCGTTGAGCATGAATATGATTGGATCATGTTTATTGCAATACGGTTATTCATTTAAGTCAATGAATATTTGTTGTTCTGTTTAAATGAATAAAACCTTCTATGGTCATACACTTAATATAAATGGTTTATTGAATCTCGATCGTAATGATAAACATATTCATAATATTGATGCCAAAAGATGCAAAGTTGATAATGATAGTGCAACTTATTTGTGGCACTATCGTTTTGGTCATATTGGTGTAAAGCGCATGAAGAAACTCGATGCTGATGGGCTTTTGGAATCACTTGATGCTTGCGAACCATGCCTCATGGGCAAGATGACTAAGACTCCGTTCTCCAGAACAATGGAGCGAGCAATTGACTCGTTGGAAATAATAAAACTGATGTATGTGGTCCAATAAGTGTTGAGGCTCGCGGCGGGTATCGTTATTTTCTGACCTTCACAGATGATTTGAGCAGATATGTGTATATCTACTTGATGAAACACGAGTCTGAAACATTTGATCGCGGAGGCAAATATTTAAGTTACGATTTTGGCCTTCATTTAAAACAATATGGAATAGTTTCACAACTCACGCCACCTGGAACACCACAGTGTAATGGTGTGTCCGAATGTCGTAACTGTGCTTTATTAGATATGGTGCGATCTATGATGTCTCTTACCGATTTACCACTATAATTTTGGGGTTATGCATTAGAGACAGCTGCATTCACGTTAAATAGGGCACCATCTAAATCCGTTGAGACGACACCATACGAACTATGGTTTGGCAAGAAACCTAAGCTGTCGTTTCTTAAAGTTTGCGGTTGCGATGCTTATGTGAAAAAGTTACAGCCTGATAAGCTCAAACCCAAATCGGAGAAGTGCGTCTTCATAGGATATCCAAAAGAAACTGTTAGGTACACCTTCTATCACAGATCCGAAGGCAAGATCTTTGTTGCTAAGAGTGGATCCTTTCTAAAGAAGGAGTTTCTCTCGAAAGAAGTGAGTGGGAGGAAAGTAGAACTTGATGAGGTAGTTGTACCTGTTCCCTTGTTGGGAAGTAGTACATCACAGAAAACAGTTCCAATGATTCCTACACCAATTAGTGAGGAAGCTAATGATGATGATCATGAAACTTCTGATCAAGTTACTACCGAACCTCGTAGCTGGTCAACCAGAGTAAGATCCGCACCGGAGTGGTACGGTAATCCTATTCTGGAAGTCATGTTACTTGACCATGACGAACCTACGAACTATGAGGAAGCGACGATGAGCCCAGATTCCACGAAATGGCTTGAGGCCATGAAATCTGAGATGGGATCCATCTTTGAGAACAAAGTATGGACTTTGATTGACTTGCCCGATGATCGACGAGCCATTGAGAATAAATGGATCTTCAAGAGGAAGATGGACGTTGATAGTAGTATCTACAAAGCTCGAATTATCGAAAAAGGTTTTCGACAAGTTCAATGTGTTGAATAAGATGAGATGTTCTCACTCGTATCGATGCTTAAGTCTGTCCGAATCATGTTAGCAATTGCCGCATTTTATGAAATCTGACAAATGGATGTCAAAAGTACATTCGTTAATGGATTTATTAAAGAAGAGTTGTATATGATGCAACCAGAAGGTTTTGTCAATCTGAAAGGTGCTAACAAAGTGTGTAAGCTCCAGTAATCCATTTATGGACTGGTGCAAGCATCTCGGAGTTGGAATGAACGCTTTGATAGTGTGATCAAAGCATATGGTTTTATACAGACTTTTGGAGAAGCCTGTATTTAAAATAAAATGTTTGGGAGCACTACAACCTTTCTGATAAGTATATGTGAATGGCATATTGTTGATCAGAAATGATGTAGAATTTTCTGGAAAGCATAAAGGAGTTTTTGAAAGGAGTTTTTCAAAGAAAGACCTCGGTGAAGCTGCTTACATATTGAGCATCAAGATCTATAGAGATAGATCGAGACGCTTGATAAGTTTTTTCAATGAGTACATACCTTGATAGGATTTTGAAGTAGTTCAAAATGGAATAGTCAAAGAAGGAGTTCTTGCCTGTGTTGCAAGGTGTGAAGTTGAGTAAAGACTCAAAACCCGACCACAGCAGAAAATAGAAAGAGAATGAAAAATCATTCCCTATGCTCAATCATAGGTTGTATAAAGTATGCTATGCTATGTACCAGAACTATTGTGTACCTCACCATGAGTTTGACAAGAGGGCACAATAGTGATCCAGGAATGGATTACTGGATAGCGGTCAAAATTTTCTTTAGTGGAATAAGGAAATGTTTCTCGGTTATGGAGGCGACAAGGAGTTCGTCATAAAGAGTTACGCCGATGCAAGCTTTTACACCGATCCGGATGACTCTGAGTCTCAATCTAGAAACATGTTGAAAGTGGGAGCAATTATCTAGAGTAGCTCCATGTAGAGCATTGTAGACATAGAAAATTTGCAAAATACATACGGCTCTAAATGTGACAGACCCGTTGACTGAACTTCTCTCACAAGCAAAACATGATCACTCTTTGGGTGTTAATCACATAGCGATGTGAACTAGATTATTGGCTCTAGTAAATCCTTTGAGTATTAGTCACATAGATATGTGTACTAATCACATAAAGATGTGACCTATTGGTGTTAATCACATGACGATGTGAACTAGATTATTGACTCTAGTTCAAGTGGGAGACTGAAGGAAATATGCCCTACAGGCAATAATAAAGTTGTTACTTATATATCCTTATATCATTATAAATGTTTATTATTCATGCTAGAATTGTATTAACTAGAAACTTAGTACATGTGTGAATACATAGACAAACAAAGTGTCACTAGTATGCCTCTACTTGACTAGCTCGTTGATCAAAGATGGTTAAGTTTCCTAGCCATAGACATGAGTTGTTATTTGATCAACAGGATCACATCATTAGAGAATAATGTGATTGACTTGACCCATCTGTTAGCTTAGCACTATGATCGTTTAGTTTATTGCTATTGCTTTCTTCATAACTTATACATGTTCCTATGACTATGAGATTATGCAACTCCCGAATACTGGAGGAACACTGTGTGACATCAAACATCACAACGTAACTGGGTGATTATAAAGATGCTCTATAGGTGTCTCTGATGGTGTTTGTTGAGTTGGCATAGAATGATATTAGGATTTGTCACTCCGATTATCGGAGAGGTATCTCTGGGCCCTCTCGATAATGCACATCACTATAAGCCTTGCAAGCAATGTGACTAATGAGTTAGTTATGGGATGATGCATTACGGAATGAGTAAAGAGACTTGCCGGTAACGAGATTGAACTAGGTATGATGATACCGACGATCGAATCTCGGGCAAGTAACATACCGATGACAAAGGGAACAGTGTATGTTGTTATGCGGGTTGACCGATAAAGATCTTCTTAGAATATGTAGGAACCAATATGAGCATCCAGGTTTCGCTATTGGTTATTGACCGGAGATGAGTCTCGGTCATGTCTACATAGTTCTCTCGAACCCGTAGGGTCCGCATGCTTAACGTTCGATAATGATCGATATTATGAGTTTATGTGTTTTGATGTACCGAAGGTATTTCTGAGTCACGGATGTGATAACGACATCACGAGGATTCTTGAAATGGTCGAGACATGAAGATTGATATATTGGAAGGTTATGTTTGGATACCGGAATGGTTTCGGATGAGTTCGGGCATTTATCGGAGTACCGGGGGGTTACCGAAACCCCCCGGGGAGTTAATGGGCCTTAATGGGCCATGGTGGGAGAGAGGAGGAGGCGGCCAAGTGGGAGGCGCACGCCCCCCAAAGCCCAATCCGAATTGGGAGGGGGGACGGCCCCCCTTTCCTTCTCTCCTTCTCCCTCTTCCTTCTTCTCCTACTCCAACTAGGGAAGGGGGGAAACCTACTCCTACTAGGAGTTGGAATCCCCCTTGGGGTGCGCCATAGAGAGGGTCGGCCCTCCCCTCCTCCACTCGTTTATATACGGGGAGGGGGGCACCCCATAGACACACAAGTTGATCTTAGCCGTGTGCGGTGCCCCCTCCACATATTTCCACCTCGGTCATATCGTTGTAGAGCTTAGGTGAAGCCCTGCGTCGGTAACTTCATCAACACCGTCAACACGCCGTCGTGCTGATGAAACTCTCCCTCGACTTCAGCTGGATCTAGATGTTTGAGGGACGTCACCGAGCTGAACGTGTGCAGATCGCGGAGGTGCCATGCATTCGGTACTTGATCGGTTGGATCGCGAAGACGTTCGACTACATCAACCGCGTTACTTAACGCTTGTGCCTTCTGCCTACGAGGGTACGTGGACACACTCTCCCCGATCGTTGCTATGCTTATCCTAGATAGACCTTGCGTGATCGTAGGAATTTTTTTGAAATACTACATTCCCTAACGATAAGGATCAAAGAAGACTCAAATAACTTTCATGGGTAAAAACATAGATCTGATCATAAACTCAAAGTTCATCGGATCCCAACAAACACACCACAAAAAGAGTTACATCATATGGATCTCCAAGAGACCATTGTATTGAGAATCAAAAGAGAGAGAGAGGAAGCCATCTAGCTACTAACTACGGACCCGTAGGTCTACAATGAACTACTCACGCATCATCGGAGAGGCACCAATGGACATGATGAACCACTCCGTGATGGTGTCTAGATTGGATCTGGTGGTTCTGGAACTTGCGGCGGCTGGAATTGATTTTCGTTGACTCCCCTTGGGTTTCTGGAATATTGGGATATTTATAGAGCAAAGAGGCAGTGCGGGAGGCCACCGAGGTGGGCACAACCCACCAGGGCGCGCCTGGGCCCTCAGGCGCACCTTGGTGTCTTGTGCTCACCTCGGCCTCCATCTTCGTTACATCTTTGGTCCATTGGATGTCTTCTGGTCCAAAAAAATCCACAAAAAGTTTCGCTGCGTTTGGACTCCGTTTGGTATTGATTTCTTGCGATGTAAAAAACATGCAGAAAACAGCAACTGGCACTGGGCACAATGTCAATAGGTTAGTACCAAAAAATGATTTAAAATGATTGTAAAACATCCAAGAGGTGGTGCAGGAGGCCACGAGGTGGGCACAACCCACCAGGGCGCGCCTGGGCCGCCCTAGTGTCTTGTACTCACCTCGGGCTCCCTCTTCGGTACTTCTTTGGCCCACTGGATGTCTTCCAGTCCAAAAAAATCCACAAAAAGTTTCGCTGAGTTTGGACTCCGTTTGGTATTTATTTTCTGCGACGTAAAAAACATGCAGAAAACAGCAACTGGCACTGGGCACTATGTCAATAGGTTATTATCAAAAAAATGATATAAAATGGCTATAAAATGATTGTAAAACATCTAAGAATGATAATATAACATCATGGAGCAATAAAACATTTAAGATACGTTGAAGATGTATCAGCATCCCCAAGCTTAATTCCTGCTCGTCCTCGAGTAGGTAAATGATAAAAACAGAATTTTTGACGTGGAATGCTGCCTAACATGCTCATCTCATATTATTTTGTTTGTAATGTGGACATTTGGACTTTTATATGGTTCAAAGCAATAGTCTAGTTTTGACATAAGAATTTCAATACTCAGGCATATCAACAAGCAACCATGTCTTTCAAAATATCAACGCTAAAATAAGTTATCCCTAGCCCATTATGCTCAATCATTGATCGATTCATGAAACACACAGCTACACCCAATGCTCAAGTACGATCATAGTGCCCCTAAGTTGGTGCTTTATAAGAGAAGATGGAGACTGATATGTCTCCAACGTATCTATAATTTATGAAGTATTCATGCTATTATATTATCTGTTTTGGATGTTTATGGGCTTTACTAAACACTTTTATATTATTTTTGGGACTAACCTATTAACCGGAGGCCTAGACCAAATTGCTGTTTTCTTGCCTAATTCAGTGTTTCGAAGAAAAGGAATATCAAACCGAGTCCAAACGGAATGAAACCTTCAGGAGAGTTATTTTTGGAACGGAAGCAATCCAGGAGACTTGGAGTAGACGTCAGGGAAGTTTCGAGGAAGCCACGAGGCAGGGAGGCGTGCCCTACCCCCTGGGCGCGCCCCCACCCTCGTGGGCCCCTCGTGGCTCCCCTGACCGACTTCTTTCGCCTATATATTTCCATATACCCTAAAAACATCGAGGAGCAGAATAGATCGGGAGTTCCGCTGCCGCAAGCCTCTATAGCCACCAAAAACCAATTGGGACCCTGTTCCGGCACCCTACCGGAGGGGGGATCCATCACTAGTGGCTATCTTAATCATCTCGGCGCTCTCCATGACAAGGAGGGTGTAGTTCACCCTCGGGGCCGAGGGTATGTACCAGTAGTGTTGGTGTACAAAAAGAGGGGTACACTTTTTGTACCCCTATGACTGTGCACGGGCAGTCAGAGCCGCGCCCACGACACACCAAGCAAGGCAAGGGAGGTGAGCCAGGGTAAGACCGAAGCTCAAGGTAACTGGAGCAACGCCAAGGCCAAGACCACGAAGAGCAAAAGGGACGAAGCGGACTCCCCCAGCAAGATCCTTGCCGGAAGACAATTTTAGCAACCCCGACAAGACCCTTGCCGCGGCAACTCGCCCCATGCCTACAGAGCAAATTACCCTTGAGTCCACTGCCCCCATGGGGCAAGGATTCGGGAGACCCCTCCGCGGTGGCATGCAGATCTTTGTGAAGAAACATTCACAATCAGATATAGAAGATGACGACCCTTGGCGGGATCCCAGCCGAGGAAGACCACAAGACCCTCGGCAAGCGCCTTGCCGGGGATGACAGCAGGCGCCTCGGCAAGACCCTTGCCGGGGCCCCGGCAAGGCCCCTGTCGAGGACATCCGCAGGGCCACCATCAGGCCCATGCCAAACAAGCCTCCACCGCCGTTCGCATACAGCTGCCGACCCAACCAACTGGGCAGGCACCTGCGTGGCGGCATGCAGATTTTCGTGAAGACACCACCACCGCGCCACCTTAGCTACCTGCCTGCCTACATGGCACCACGGGCATCACTGGCCAGGGCGCGTGTCGACACGAGGAGGAGCGGCAACGGACAGGACGGGCTTCACCCTCGCCCCTGATAAAGCAAGGACACCTAAGCAGACGCATTAATTGCGCCTTGTCATGTAATGCGAGGGATAATCTCGCATCACTGTACCCTTTCCACCTCCTGTGTGCCACTGTGGCGACCCCTTTTTCTATAAAAGGAGGCCCGAGGCGGCCAGGAGAGGGATTCGGCTTTTTGGAGCTCCTAACGCCCCAGAGCTAGCTCAAGAACAGGAATATACATCCACCAAAGCAGGAGTAGGGTTTTACGCATCCTCGCAGCCCGAACCTGGATAAACAAACTGTGTACTATCTGTTTGATCCGCTCTTCTCACGACCCCGCGCCCCGCTAACCGTAGTAGGGATTCTTGTGATCCCATAGGTGTCGTTCGCACCGACATCTTTGGCGCGCCAGGTAGGTGCCTTGTGAGAATCGGCTCTAGCAGTTAGTCCAGCTCTTCTTCATTGTCATGGTGCCCAAGAAGAAGACAACGGTGGCGATTGGCCAGTCGGGAGCCGGACGGCCCGTCCTGACGCGGGCGAGCAGCGGACCGATTGCAGAAAGGACCCGGGGTGCCACTCGCAAACACCAACACCGTCCCAGCAGCCGGAGTTTGGGAGGCGGTGATGTTCGTGCGCCTGGTAACGAGCCACACACCGCCAAATCCAAAGACAGAGCCAGGCCCTCCGCGGGTGGCGCGGGGCCTTCCAAGATCGCTGCCGCATCACCTGAAGGTGACGTAAGGGCCTCCAAGACTCCCACGCCGGCGCCAACAGCGCACTCCTCCCAGGTAGCACTCATCACGCCGAAGATCCCGGGCGTCGCCGCGGGAAGAGCCCCGAGCGCCACCCCCGGGACGTAGAAGACCTGCCTGCTCGCCGAAGCGCTGGTGAAAACAGCATGCGACTGCGGGATCATGATAGAGCTCCTTCTGACATGGTCAAAAGTCGAAGCGCGTCGCGATCCGTGCAGGTTCCGCTGCCGCCGACGCCAACAGAGGCCCTGGCGCACGCGCAGTTGCTCCTCGACTTTCCTCCCACTACGGGGAAACTCGAAAAATGGAGAGCCACTATCCGAAGCCTTGTTGCGGTGGCCAACAAAGACGAACCAAGTCCGGTGGATCCCCCAGGTCGACGCTCCGATGGAGTCCCACGCACCAGTGGCGGAAAAGCCGACGGCGCCGCGACCACGGTGCATTCACCTCCTCCCCATTCGGTACCGCGGACGCCGGCTCGTCGCGACGTCACGGGAGACGAAATCTCCATAGCGTCGTCCGACCCACGGACCCACTGTGACCAGCGCCAAGTTCTTCGGGAACGAGCCCATGAAGACGCTCGAACCACTATCGAGCGCCGGCGCGGAGCGTGCCACCAGTCAGACAGGCGAGCAGGGCCTGTTGCGAACCACCCGGCCCCGGAGAGCCCTGGAGGCCTACCTTACGAGGTAGGCTGTCCGGCTTTTACCCGTGAGTTGCGACAGTTCCAGTGGCCCACTCACCGCACCTTCAAACCTGACGTTGGCGAGAAGTACAACGGCAAGACCCACCCGTCTGAGTTCCTCAGCATCTACACCATCGTGATGCAAGCTGCCGGAGCCCGCGACGATAAGGTGCTTGCGAATTATTTTCCATTGGCTCTTAAACCCGACGCCATGTCATGGTTGATGCACTTGCCAGTAGACTCTATTTCCTCCTGGTCGGATTTGTGCCATGAGTTTGTTGGCGCCTTTACTGGAGGTCACCAAGCCCATGGCCAAGCAAGCGACCTGCACGTCATTCCCCAGAAGGGAGGCGAGAGTCTGCGCAAGTATATACAAAGGTTCAGTCGGGTACAGTACAATGTCCCTGATGTTCACCCTGCCCCCATCATCAGCGCGTTTCATCAGAACGTGCGTAACCGCAAGATGCGCGAAGAGCTGGCAATGAACAAGGTGAAATCCGTGGCAGAACTCTATGTTCTTGTTGACAGATGTGCCCGGGCCGAAGAGGGAAGGAAGTACCCCGGCGAAGATGCCAGCGTGGAAATCGACTCTTCAGATGAGGATACTGCCGCCCCGGCAAAAAATGCCGGCGCCGCAATAGGAAGCGCAAAGGTAAAGCCGTGCTTGCCGTCGAGGGATCTGATGACGCCGGCTTCGCCAAGAAAACCAAGGCAGATGACCCCGGCAAGGAAATTGCCAGATGTGTCGCCTGCCGGGCCTTGGCGGCCGCCGAGAAGCCAGGAAACTCCGACAAGCAATACTGCAAGATCCATCGCACCAAAGGCCATGATCTCCAGAACTGCCGACAGGTTGAGCTCCTTGCTGAGAAGCAGAGGGCTGAATATGAGAGGCGGGAAGGAGAAGGGCCAGGACGGTGCTGAGGGGTCCGGCAAGAAGCATGACGGCCAGGCGGGCCGTCGCGGCAAGGATAGACAACAGTAGAGGCCCGCCCGGGGCCCTGACAAAAAGCCAGAAGACGATGATCACGAAGAGGGCGATGAGTCTGGTGACCAAGAATTTCAGAAAGCTATAGAGGCCATGTGCGTCGATGGCGGTGCCTCGCTGCATACCTCTCACCGCCAGCTTAAACATTGGGCGCGTGAGATTACAGTGGCAGAGCCGTCGTTTGATGCCCAAAGGCTGCTGAAGTGGTTCAACACACCTATCATTTTTGACACTGAGGATCACCCTGATCGCACTACTGCAGTCGGGTGCTTTCCATTGTTGGTTTCACCAACAATACGCAACCTCAAGGTGACAAAGATGCTAGTCGATGGCGGGGCCGGTCTGAACTTAATCTCGCCTACCGTGATCGAGAAACTGCAGATTCCTGATGGAGACCTCAAAGAGACGGGTAGGTTTCAGGGGATCAACCCGGGAAGAAGTCAACCAAAGGGAAAGGTCACGTTGCCCGTGACTTTTGGGAGTGATCTGAATTACAGGACAGAAAGGATTGTGTTCGACGTTGCCAAGATACCCTTGCCTTACAACAGGATCCTTGGCTGCCCAGCGCTGGCCAAGTTCATGGCGGCGTCACATTACGCCTACAACACCCTGAAGATGCTAGGGCCTGTGACAATCATCACCGTCCCATCAGACAAGAAGGACGCGCTAATTTGTGCTGACCAACTCTACCAACAAGCAGTTGCAGCAGCCGCCACTGCTAAGGCGCTTGCTCCTGCCGCTGGAGCCCCGGGAAGGAAAAAGAAGAAGACCGGTGAGACCTCAGGCACCCACTCCGACAAGCGCACCTCTTTAGAGTGTAGTGCTCCCGTCGAGGATGTGCCAGAGAGCTCCACCGGCAGAAACAAGAAGACCAGGGCCACACCGGCGGGAACCAAAAAGGTTTCTGTCAAGGAGGACGGCACGGGAGGGGCTTTCACCATAAGCTCCGCCCTTGACGACAAATAGGAAGACGCGCTCATCACCTTCCTGCGGGCGAATGTCGATGTGTTTGCATGGCAAGCATCCGACATCCCCGGCGTTCCCAGGGAGGTGATTGAGCACCACCTTGCTGTCTGTCCTCATGCGTGGCCCGTCAAGCAAAATGTCAGAAAGCAAGCCTTGGAACGACAAGAATTCATCGCAGAGGAGATCCGGAAACTGGAAGCAGCGGGTTTGGTAAGAGGAGTGCTCCATCCAACGTGGTTGGCCAATCCAGTGGTAGTGCGCAAGGCAAATGGGAAGTGGAGGCTGTGTATTGATTACACAGATATCAATAAGGCTTGTCCCAAAGAACCCTTCCCATTGCCGCGCATCGACCAGATTGTTGACTCCACGGCTGGGTATGATCTGTTGTCATTCCTCGATGCCTACTCCGGCTACCACCAGATCTTCATGACAAGAGAAGACGAAGAGAAAACGGCATTCATCACCCCATGTGGTACGCATTGTTTCATACGGATGCCTTTCGGGTTGAAGAGTGCTGGTTCAACGTTTGCAAGGGCGGTCCAGATTGGTTTTGAACCCCAGCTCCATAGAAATATGGAAGCTTATATGGATGATATAGTGGTCAAAACCAAGAACAGGGCAACCCTTATACCGGATTTACAAGAAACATTTGCAAACCTACGCAAGATCAATCTCAAGCTGAACCCTGAGAAGTGCGTCTTCGGCGTCCCGTCCGGCAAGCTTCTCGGGTTCTTTGTGTCACAGCGTGGGATAGAGGCCAATCCGGACAAGATCAAAGCTATAGAACAGATTGAAGCGCCCAAGCGGGTCAAGGATGTACGTGGGCTTGCTGGTTGTGTTGCCGCCATGAGCAGGTTCATTTCCAAGTCCGCCGAGCGCGCCCTTCCCTTTTTCAAGATTTTGAAAAAGGCGGGCCCGATGGAATGGACGCCAGAAGCCGAAGCAGCATTGCAAGATTTGAAGAGGTATCTCTCCTCCACGCCAGTACTAGTTGCGCCTAGGCCACAAGAACCATTGCTGCTATACCTGGAGGCAACGAACCAGGTGGTCAGCGCCGCGCTAGTGGCGCAGAGAGAAATTGATGACGAGGTGATAGCAGCGACATAGCCTGATGCCGTTGGTGCAGAGACGACACAGCCGGTTGGAGTGCCGCCAAGGAAGAAAATGATGCAGCACCCGGTCTACTTTGTTAGCTCCCTCCTGCAGGGGGCTAGATCAAGGTACTCCGGTGTGCAGAAACTGCTCTTCGGCCTTCTTATGGCCTCGAGGAAGCTACATCACTACTTCCAGGCGCACGAGATCACCGTTGTTACTTGCCTCCCTCTGCAACGGATATTGCACAATCCAGACGCAATGGGAAGAATTGTAGAATGGGCACTGGAGCTGTCCAGATTTGGGCTCAAGTTTGAGAGTACCTCGACGATTCAAAGCCGAGTCCTGGCGGAGTTCGTTGCAGAGTGGACCGCGACGCCTGATGAAGAAACCCAGGAGACTGTTCTCCCCGGCAAAGAGGCAAGTTGCAACTGGGTCATGTACTTTGATGGAGATTTCTCCTTACAGGGCGCCGGGGCTTGCGTACTGCTTGCCGCGCCCACCGGAGAGCACCTCAAGTACGTGGTCCAGATGCACTTCCCCAGGGAGGTGTTGACAAACAATACTACTGAGTACGAGGGGCTACTTGCTGGTCTTAGGATCGCGGTAGACCTCGGAATCAAGAAACTCATTGTTAGGGGCGACTCGCAACTTGTCGTCAAACAAGTCAACAAGGATTACCAGAGCCCGTTGATGAAGGCCTACGTCGATGAAGTGAGGAAGATGGAAGAGCGTTTTGACGGTATACATGCAGAGCACGTTCCCCGAGCAGAGAACGACATCGCCGATTACCTGTCAAAACGCGCTGCCCTCAAGCTACCTGTGGAACCAGGTACCTTTGTGCTTCAGCTAACTCAACCATCCGTTGATCCATCAACAGAACAAAACAAGAGGAGAAAATCAGGGCCCGACAAGTACTTTCCCGCCGAGCTCCCCGAAGCCGCCGGCAAGGATGTTGCCGGAGACACTGAGCCCGCCACGGTGGCTAGCTCCGACGGAGCATCAAGCTCTTGCCGTGGAGACAGCCGCTCCTATAGAGGAGGAAATGCCTTTAGTCCTCGCCATCGAGCCCCAGGCTCCAGCATGGGCACATCATACCGTCCGATTCCTCCAAACAGGGGAACTTCCTGAGGAGCAGGAAGAAGCGGAAAAAGTAGCCCGTCGATCTACTATGTACCAGCTCGTCGATGACGTCCTGTACAGAAAGAGGCCGAACAGTGTGAAATTGAAGTGTATCCCTTGAGAGGAAGGACTGGGGCTGTTGGCAGAGATACATGGAGGTATATGTGGATCGCACATAGGGTTAAGGGCCCTTGCCGACAAAGCGTTTCGGCAAGGCTTCTTCTGGCCCACCGCCCTCCAGGATGCGACAACACTAGTCACCAGGTGTGAAGCGTGTCAGTTCCATCCAAAGAAGCTTCATCAGCCAGCTCAAGCCCTTCAAACCATTCCTCTCTCCTGGCCTTTCTCGGTCTGGGGGCTCGACATACTGAGCCCTTTCCCCCGCGCTGTCGGGGGCATTGAGTACTTGTACGTTGCAATCGACAAGTTCACAAAGTGGCCAGAAGTGGAAGCGGTGAGGAAGGTCACAGCACAGTCAGCCGTCAAGTTCTTCAAAGGACTGGTGTGCCGTTTTGGTGTACCCAATAGGGTCATCACCGACAACGGCACGCAGTTCACAAACCACACCTTCATGCAATATATTCAAGACCTCGGCAGAAAGGTCGGTTTCGCTTCCGTTGCTCACCCACGAAGCAATGGTCAAGCTGAGAGGGAAAATGCTGAAGTACTGCGAGGCCTGAGGACAAAGACCTTTGACAGACTGCGCAAGAGTGGAAGGCGCTGGATTGATGAATTGCCAGCGGTTCTTTGGTCAATCATAACGGCACCAAATCGAGCCACCGGCCAGACACCCTTTGCCCTGGTATACGGGGCAGAAGCAGTTCTCCCCACATAACTCATATACGGGTCACCTCGAGTACTCGCTTATGACGAGCTTGAGCAAGAGAAATTGCGGCAAGATGACGCAACGCTCCTTGAGGAAGATCGTCTTCGGGCGGCTGTGAGAGCAGCGTGCTACCAGCAAGCCTTGCGCCGCTACCATAGCCGCAAGGTTCGTGCCCGAAGCTTTGAGTAAGGCGACCTTGTTCTTCGGCGTGTTCAATCGGCCAAGAATTCCAACAAGTTGACGCCAAAGTGGGAAGGCCCTTATCGGGTAATACGAGTCACCAGGCCTGGCGCAGTCCGCCTGGAGACCGAAGATGCCGTTCCGGTGAGTAACTCCTGGAACATTGAGCATCTTCACAAGTTTTACTCGTGAGGCGCGGCTTGTCGGGCCCCCCGGCAAGCCACCTTTTGTACAAGCCTTGCCGATGACGCATGTAATCCTTTGAAAAAAGCTAGGCGCAGACCCTGAGCATAAATAAATGAAGCACTGGCGCCCTAAGTTATAGCATGCATGCTAGGTCGAGTCTCGTCCTTGGTTAGGGTTGATAGTGCTTAGTGGCGGCTAACCCCTAGCTTAGAGGTCGAGTTTGCATCTCTTTGTCTTTCTTTTTGTCTTCTTTGCTTCGCAGGACACACAGATATCCTTGCCAAACCACTTGGGGAGAAAAAAGGAACATACCAGCATCTAGGCCCCGGCAAGCCAGTATTGCCGGGGGCTGCAAGAGCAAAGATTCATCCACGGCAAACCAGGGTTGCCGGGGGCTGCAGATTCAGATAAGTTTTTCATCCCTTATCATGCATTTCCTTACGGACTGAGGTATGTGAAACCTCATTTTATCCTCAAACTACCGTGCTCCCCTAACTCTAGGCCCTAGGGCCCGTTCCTAGGACCGAGTTTGGTCGTAGTCGCGGCAACAAAAGGATAGAATGAGGAGCCTAAACCCACTTCATCCCGGCCTCCGCCAAAGGTGTGAGGAAGATCAAGCAAAGTGGGGAGACGACGAGGCCTGTTGCCGGGCAAGAAAATGTTTATCTTAAAGGTATCAAGGATTTATTCCTTGTCGTGGGTTTCACCCACAAACAAATGACCCGGCAAACATCCCTTTTTCATTAAAAGCATTCCACTCAGGTACAGTCCATAGGGAATGAAAAACATGAATGAGAGAATTACAAGTTTTAAATTCAACAAAGGCCCGAAGGCTTACAAACTAAAAAGAGATAAGGTGCCCGTAATCCTTTCTTGTCCCTCTCCTCAGGAGGCAGGTCAAGGAGGCGAGAAGGGCAAAAGGAGCGCCTAGGCGAGCTACGGGTGGCAGAAGACGCCGAGAGAACACCTTGGTGGCCGTCCAAAGGCTGGATGGTGATGGCGGCGCCGGAAGCAGAGCTCGAAGACGAGGCGGCAGGATGTCAGTACGCATCGAAGGCGTCGGTGCCCGCGTACTCCGACTTGACGGCCTTGCCGCTCGCCCTCTTACTCTTCCGTAGCCTACCAACGCCAGCCGCCCAAGGAGACGACCTCGAAAAGTTCAAGGAGCCAGCGACACGGATGATGGGGTCGCCGGTGCCACACGGAGCGGCACCCGACACCTAGTCGGACCTATCATCCTGCCGCCTACCGCCCTCGTCATCGCTGCCGCTGTCCTCCTCCTCACTCTCGCTCGAGGAGGAATCTTCACTATCAGAAGAGCTCTCCACGCAGCACCTTGTACGAGTCCCAAAGTGTCCGAAGACCTTGACGGAGAGAAGGCCACTGTCACGCCCAAGATGCGACCCTATCCTAAAGGAACTCAAAGGTCCCACCAAGGATAGAAGCGCATCTTGAAGACGCTTTTGCAAGGTGGATATCATTACATCAACATTAAATAAAAGTGGGGATACAACCAAGACATACAATGTCACATGAATACAACAATACATCACATACAAGATCAACATCCGACTACGGATGAAACATAAACAGAAAATCAAACAATATCCACCCTGCTAGCCCAGGCTGCCGACCAGGAACCTATCCCTCAATCGAAGAAGAAGCAGAAGAAGAACTCCAACACAACACAAATAAACATCGCTCTCACGTCATGATCATCGCATAACCTGTACCTGCAACTATTGGTGTAGTAATCTGTGAGCCACGAGGACTCAGCAATCCCATTACCATGGGTATCAAGACTAGCAAAGCTTAAAGGGTAAGGAAGGGGTAAAGTGGTGAGGTTGCAGCAGCGACTAAGCATGTATGGTGGCTAACATACGCAAATAAGAGCGAGAAGAGAGGCAAAGCAAGCGGTCGTCAACTAGTAATGATCAAGAAGTGATCCTGAACTCCTACTTACGTCAGACATAACCCAGAAACCGTGTTCTCTTCTCGAACAACCCCGAAAAGAGACACTCACGGTTATGCACACGGTTGGTGTATTTTAGAAGAGTTTACTTCAAGTTTACTACAACCGGACATTAACAAATTCCCGTCTGCCACATAACCGCGGGCACGGCTTTCGAAAGTTCAAACCCCGCAGGGGTGTCCCAACTTAGCCCATGATAAGCTCTCGCGATCAACGAAGGATATTCCTTCTCCCGGGAAGACCCGATCAGTCTCGGAATCCCGTTTACACGACATTTCGACAATGGTAAAACAAAACAAGCAAGACCGCCCGATGCGCCGACAATCCCGATAGGAGCTGCACATATCTCGTTCTCAGGGCAACACCGGATGAGCACACCGTACAACTAAAACCAGACCTCAAGTTTCCCCGAGGTGGCGCTGCAAAGGAGTCTAGTTCGGGCCAACACTTAGACAAGCATTGGCCCGTGGGGGCTAAAATAAAGATGACCCTCGAGAGAGCGACTCCCAAGGGAAAAATATGTGGTGGTGAGGCAAATGGTAAAACCAAGGTTGGGCCTTGCTGGAAGAGCTTTTTTCAAAGCAAACTGCCAAGGGGGTCCCATAAATCACCCAAACGCGTTAGGGACGCAAAATCCGGGAACATAATACCGATATGACGGAAACTAGGGCGGCAAGAGTGGAACAAAACACCAGGCATAAGGCCGAGCCTTCCACCCTTTACCAAGTATATAGATGTGTAAGTGCATCTAGTGCCCCTTAGTGATTTTGGTGTATTGAAGACTTATAGGTTAAGTATCTAATGTGTTTATGAGTATACACAGGTCTATAAGTCTATGAGGAGTTTGATATTTACAGAGAAAGTCAACCCCTAAAAATGAAGTTCTTCGACTGAAGACTTTGATATTTTGAAGACTTTCTGAAGACTTTGAAAGTGAAGAAATTGGTGTGACCTTGAAGACTTTGTATTCATTCGAGGAACATGAAGCATGAAGACTTTTGTTTTCGTAGTTTCATTTTCTCTTTCTTGAGTCATAGGAAACACCGTACTGTTAAAGGGGGTCGAGGAAATACTAAGGAGAAAATTTCCATGTGATGCTCAACTCAAATCCTACACCTACCAATCCCTTCGAGTGAAGCCATTGGAAATCTCATACAGTTCAGTCAATGTCTTCAGTGACAGAGACGCAGTTCTTCTGGTCACTGAGGACTTTGCTCTGACTGAGGAGTTAGGAATTCGCCAGTGCGAATTGCCTACACTGTGAGGAACATGATAGCCCTGAGGAATTTGTACCTCAAATTTCCGACCGTTGCTGTGCTGCGCGCCAGCTGTCCCAAAATATCTTGTCCACATAACGGTCATATCATTGAAGGGCATTTATGTCTTATCATGTCGGGCTGCTCCCTAGGCTATAAATAGCCGCCCCCTACAACCACTAGCTGGTTGGCTGCTCCGAGAGAACTTGACACTTGTCATTTGAGAGCAACCCATCCTCCGAGGACTTTGAGCGAAAATCATCAAGTGAGGAAAATGCAAACCCAAACCCAAAACACCTACAAACCCAAAGTGATTGAGCATCACTGAAGAGATTGATCCTGCATGGATCTGACGCTTGTTATCTTTGAAGACTGTGCTTCTTCCAGACGGTTAGGCGTCAAGGTCTAGAGCATCCAAGAGGAATTGTGGATCGCCGAGTGACCATGTCTGTGAAGGTTTGGAAGTCACCTAAAGACTTACCACGAGTGATTGGGCGAGGACTGTGTGTCCTTAGCTCAAGGAGAATACGGTGAGGACTTGGTGTCCTGAGCTGCGAGCTCAGGACTGGGTGTCCGGGACTGTGTGTCCTCGAGTTTAAATACTCAGCTGCTCCAACCAAATGTAAATCTGAGACAGCAGTTGGAACTGGTCTACCAAATCATTGTCTTCACCAAGCTTACTGGTTCTATTTCCTCAACACTTTCATTTCCTCATTACTGTGTTGTGTGTTCGTTCATATCTGTGTTTGAAGACTTTGACTGAAGACTTTCTCAATTTCCTCAGTTCAATTTCTTCAGTCTGTTTGTCTTCATCTTGTGCTATCCAGTGTTTACGCTTTCTGTACTCTGTGTTTGTCTTCATTTCATCATGATGACCATGCATGTATTCTGCTATGTTTACCTATGAGTACTTATTCTGCTGCTAGTAGTTCTTCGCTAAGGAATTTCCTCACGAGCAAATTCCTCAGTGAAGAATTTCATAAAAATCACCTATTCACCCCCCTCTAGTCGATATAACGCACTTTCAATTGGTATCAGAGCAAGGTACTCCCTTGTTCTGTGTGATTTTGGTTTAACCGCCTGGAGTTTTAGTTATGTCGACCGCAGGTATGATCAAGGTCTCTGCTGGGTGTCCTACCTTCGGTGGGACGGACTACCCCTACTGGAAGAATAAGATGCGAATGCTTCTTGAGGCAATTGATAACGATCTCTGGTACGTTGTGGAAAATGGTGTTCCCTCTGTCACTCCCTCACTGAACGCTACTGATGTGAAGAGATTCAAGCAACTCGATTCCCATGCGAAGAATATCATATGTGGCCATCTGAGTAAGGGTCAGTATGGTAGAGTGAGTGCTTTGGAGACTTCTAAGCTTATCTGGGATAGGCTGTCCAAAGTTAATAAAGGAGTTTCAACTCAGCGTGACTCTCGAGTTGATGTTCTTTGCAATCTCTTCAACCGCTTCCAAAGACTCGACAATGAAAATGTTCAGCAAACCTTCGATCGCCTCACTGACATCTCAAACGAGCTTCAAGCACTTGGTGCCACTGACATCACCGACCATGAGGTGGTGAAGAAATTGCTGAGATCGCTTGATTCCTCATTTGACACTCTGGCACTGATGATACAAGAGCGTGGTGATTACAAGTCACTTGACCCTACTGATATCCTCGAGAGGCTAAACACTCATGAGTTCCAGCTTGCTGAGAAGAGAGATCTCTACGGTTCGAGCTATGGCAGATCACGTGCACTGAAGGCCAAGGTAGTATCTGAGTCCGAAGATGAAGACTCTGGTAGCAGCCTTGGTGATCCTGAAGAACTGAGTCATGATCTAGCACTGCTTGTGAAGAAATTCCAGAAGTTCTCAAGACGTGGTCGCTTTGGAAAACCTTCAAGGAGCAATGATTCCTCATCCAGTGACTATAAGAAGAGGCTTTGTCACAAGTGCAAGAAACCAGGACATTACATTCAAGATTGTCCTCAGTGGGAAAAGGAATCAAAGAAGAAGAAATACAAGGATTACAGTTCTGATGATGCGAAGAAAAAGAAGAAGTCCTCAAAATCTTCATCATCAAAATCCTCAAAGTCTTCGTCTCACAAGAAGAGCAGCTCCAAGAAGGCTCGGGCATTCATTGGCAAGGAAATGGACTCTGAGGCTGAATCTGAAGAAAATGAGGAAGAGGAACAATCTGAAGATTCTGAGTCTAGTGTGGCAAGCCTAGCCCTCGCTACTGCATTCGTCAGCAAATCCATCTTCAACACTGAAGAAAGTGATCTCACCAACAAGGCTGATGAAGGCAGTGATGACTACGCTCCCACCTATTGCTTCATGGCAAAGGGTGCCAAGGTACTCAAATACGCCTCCTCTGAATCTAGTGATGATGAATCTGATGAAAATCTTAAGCCTAGCTACTCTAAACTTGCTAAGATTGATGTGCAACAACAAAAGGCTTTTGAAAAGGTTCAAAACATGCTAGACAAAAGTGATGATATGTTGGGTGAAGAATTGGATCGCACTAAGGCCTTAACTGAAAATCTTCAGAGACTTCAGACCAGGTTTGACAACCTTCAAAGTCATCATAACACTCTCTTATCAGATCTTGAGAAGCTAAGAGTGAGTTATGAAGATCTTCAGAAGGAGCGCGATTCATTACTTGCTCAACAAATCAGCGCTGCTCAGGAAGAATTTATTCCTCCATGTTTAAAATGCATTGAACAAGAATCTGCTAATTCTTCACCTGAATGTTCAAATGCTTCAAATGTTACAAATTCTTCACCTGTCTCTGCTATCACTAATTCCTCATCTGAGGACATTGCTAGTATCACTGACGATGCAGGACTGAAGGAATTGTACATGACAGACATGTACAAAAGCCTCAAAGGGCATTAGACTCTTTGTGACGTGCTTAAAAAGCAGATCCTCAACAGGAACCCTAGGAAAGAGGGTATTTCTTTTGAGAGGAAACTCAATGCTGATGGTACATATTGGAAGCCTGAGCAGTACCCCAAAACCTCATGGGTTGCTGCAAAGGGACCTCCAGTTGATCCATCTAATTTATCTGGCTATACATGTGAATCTTCTCATTCTTCTGATGAGTCATTTGACTCCAACTATAAACTGTTCAAAAATCAGAATGGTGAAGTATTTGCTAGATATATTGGCACTAACTGCAGGAACGGTTCCCCTGTGAAGAAAATCTGGGTTCCCAAAAAGTGCCTTGAAAGTCTTCAGGTGAATGTCCTCATGACACCACCTGTGAAGAAAAGGAACCTCAGATCAAATTCTTCATATGGACCAAATTCTTCATATGGATCCAAGTCCTCATACGGACCAAATTCCTCAAGGGGATCAAATTCCTCACAAGGATCAAAGTCCTCATATGAACGTCATCGTGCTAACAACTCTGTTTCGCAGGGAAGAGCCAAGGGCTATGAATATGAGCATTATTCTTCAAATTATTATGTTCATAAGTCCTCGAAGAATTTCTCTGCTTATGCATATGCTTACCCTAACCACTCTTATGTGAAACGAAATGGTTTGGCTGCTTTGCCACCATTCTCATATGGAGCTCGCGAAGTGATGAACTCTTTGCCACCCCTTCAGATGTGGGTGGTGAAGAAAAAGAACTAATCTCTTCTGTAGGGTCAGGTCTCCAGACGTATTGCCACGTCTGAAGAATTTGCTGGGGACGTGACAAAATGCCTGAAAGGACGCAGGCTAACCATGATGAAATGAACTTTCGTTTCATACGTCCTCCCTCTGTTTTATCTGTCTTACTGCTTGATGAAATTGATCTGATGAATTGAGATATCATATTCTTCACTGCTGAAGTATATGAGGTCGTAAGTTGCACTAATTCATCTGCAGGATGATCAACCCAAAGCCACTGAATGGGTACTTGATAGTGGATGTACAAATCACATGACCGGTGACAGGAATCTGTTGATGGATGCTCCCTTATCAGCGTCACACATGAAGCATATCATCTTCGCTGATAAAAGCAAAAGTCAGGTATTGGGTCTAGGTAAGATTGCTATCACAAAGGATCGACACATGGACAAAGTCATGCTTGTTGAGTCCTTAGGATATAATCTTATGTCTGTCTCAATGCTTTGTGATCTTGATATGGTTGTTGTCTTTGGCAAGTATCGTTGCGTTGTGATTATGGAAGCTGACAAATCCAAAGTCTTCGAAGGCTTTAGGAGAGGAGACTTGTATATTGTTGATTTCTCTGCAGATTCACAACCAGTCGTGTGCCTACTTGCAAAAGCTTCAGAAGAATGGCTATGGCATCGACGACTTGGTCATGCAGGCATGAGGAATTTGAACATGCTTGCAAAGAAGAAGCATGTCATTGGCATTGAGAATGTCAAATTCCTCAAGGATCACTTGTGCGGTGCCTGTGAAGCTGGAAAGATGACAAAAGCCAAGCATCCAGCGAAGACTATCATGACCACTACTCGTCCATTTGAATTGCTTCACATGGATCTCTTCGGTCCTAATCATTATTCCTCTGTTTCAAATGAAGCATATCAATATGGCTTTTTTATTGTTGATGATTACTCTCGTTACACATGGGTACACCTTGTCTCTTACAAAACTGAAGTGCAGGAAGTCTTCAAACGATTTTCCCCGAGGGCTTCAACCAACTTTGGTGTGAAGATTAAGCACATCAGAAGTGACAATGGCACTGAGTTCAAGAATTTGGGTCTCGATGACTATCTTGATGAACTTGGTATTACTCATGAGTTATCTGCTCCTTATACTCCTCAACAGAATGGCGTCGTGGAGCGCAAGAATAGGACTCTTGCTGAGATGGCTCGCACTATGCTCGATGAGTACAAAACCCCTCGTCGTTTCTGGGTTGATGCAATTGATACTGCGTGCCATATCATCAACAGAGTATATCTTCACAAATTCTTCAAGAAGACTGCCTATGAACTCCTCACTGACAAGAAACCCAATGTGAGTTATTTCAAAGTCTTCGGTGCTAAATGCTGGATTAGAGATCCTCATCACAACTCTAAATTTGCACCGATAGCACATGAAGGTTTAATGCTTGGTTACGGAAAGGACTCGCACACCTACAGAGTCTTCAACAATGTTCTTCACAAGATTGTTGAAACTATAGATGTGCGGTTCGATGAAACTAATGGCTCGCAAAGAGAGCACCTACCTTCTGTGTTAGATGAACCTGCACCTGAGGATTCTATCAAGCACAAGGCTACTGAAGATGTCATTCCTACTGAAGAATCTGCTGAAGAATTCATTCCAGAATGTGAAGAACGTCGAGCTGATGCACCTGAAGAAAATGCTGAGGAAATTGATGCTGAAGAAAATGCTGATCAAATTCCTCAACGACAACCAGCTCACCCTCGTGTTGCAAAAGAAGTGCAAGTGGAGAAGATCATCGATGACATTAGAGCACCAGGTACTCTCACACGCTCAAAAGCTTAACATCTATCTAACTTTTGTGGGCACTTTGCTTTTGTCTCTATCACAGAGCCCACTAAGGTAGATGGTGCATTTCTGGAGCCTGAGTGGATTCAGGCCATGCAAGAAGAATTACATTAGTTCAAGCTCAACAACATATGGGAACTAGTCAATCGTCCCGATCCTCGCAAGCATAACATCATTGGCACAAAGTGGATCTACCGCAACAAGCAAGATGAAAATGGTGTTGTGGTGAGGAATAAGGCACGACTAGTAGCTCAAGGCTACACACAGGTTGAAGGAATTGATTTCGATGAAACTTTTGCACCTGTTGCTAGACTTGAGGCTATTCGCATATTGCTTGCTTATGCTAACCATCATGATATCATCTTACACCAAATGGATGTGAGAAGTGCATTGCTCAATGGTAAGGTTGAGGAAGAAGTATATGTTGCTCAACCACCAGGTTTTGAAGATCCAAAACATCCTGACAAAGTATTCAGACTTAACAAGGCCCTCTATGGCCTCAAGCAGGCCCCACGGGCGTGGTATGATACATTGAAGGAATTCTTCATGAAGAAAGGCTTCACACCCGGTTCACTCGATCCCACTCTCTTTACTAAATCTTATGATGGTGAACTGTTTGTGTGCCAAATATATGTTGATGATATCATCTTTGGATGTACTGACCAACGTTATAGTGATGAATTTGCCTATATGATGAGAGAAGAATATCAAATGTCTATGATGGGAGAGTTGAAATTCTTCTTAGGTCTTCAAATTCGTCAACAGCGCAATGGCATATTCATATCTCAGGAGAAATACCTCAAGGATGTCCTGAAGAAATTCGGCATGCAAGACTGCAAAGGCATCAAAATTCCTATGCCCACAAATGGTCATCTATGCACTGATGAAAATGGTACTGACTTCGATCATAAGGTATACCGCTCCATGATTGGTTCTTTATTGTAATCATGTGCATCTAGGCCAGATATAATGCTTAGTGTTTGCATGTGTGCACGATTTCAAGCTGCACCGAAGGAATCACACCATAAGGCTGTGAAGCATATTCTTTGATATCTAGCTCACACACCAACACTAGGATTATGGTATCCCAAGGGCTCGGATTTTGATCTCATTGGATATTCAGACTCTGACTATGCCGGTGACCGCGTGGACCACAAGTCAACATCTGGTACTTGTCATTTCCTCGGACGATCCTTGGTCTGTTGGTCCTCGAAGAAACAGAACTGCGTATCACTGTCTACTGCTGAAGCTGAGTACATTGCTGCTGGTTCTTGCTGTGCTCAACTGCTATGGATGAAGCAAACACTCAAGGACTATGGCATCAACGTGAAGAATGTGCCTCTCCTCTGTGACAATGAGAGTGCCATCAAGATTGCTCACAACCCAGTTCAGCACTCGAAGACAAAGCACATTCAAATTCGTCATCATTTTCTTCGTGATCATGTGTTGAAGGGCAATATTTCTATTGAGCATGTGAAGACTGAAGAACAACTAGCCGATATCTTCACTAAGCCCTTGGATGAGAAGAGATTTAGCAAGTTGCGGTGTGAGCTAAATATCTTAGAATCTTCGAATGTACTTTGAAAAGGCACTCCTCCTAACACTTATGCAAAATTGATGACTTAGATGTGCAACACATGAAGAAACGTTTTTCTTCAATCAATGAAGAATAACACTCTAAGTGTGAAGAAATTAATGAAGAATTTGATTCTCAGAACCCTACGACAATTGTACACGGTGTCTGAAATCATCATTCTTATACGGTGGGTCACGCCACCGCAAAAGTTGAAAATCTTCAGTTTGAGTTTTTCCTCAACTTTTGAAATTCTTCAGTTTTTCAAATTCCTCAAACTTTACAAAGTCTTCACTTGTGCCGTCGTTTTTCTTCATTGGCTATATATATATGAGTTTATGTCCTCTACAGCATTCACTTATAGCTAAATCTTCAAGTTGGATTTTTTTTGCTAAGTGGATGTGATCGGACCCTTCCCCTCTATGCTATACTCAATCCAATCTATTCACAAATTCTTCATGTGCGTTCTATTTGAAACTAGTTCAAATTCTTCACTGTGTCCTTGTCAGCTGAAGAAATTGCAAACAGAATGTTAAAACTAATCTTATCCAAACTTTCGGTTTTGCCGCTCAAACCGTTCCGCATCCCACGATGCATTATTTTATCCACCCACGATCTTACACGATCTCCACTACACTGTACGTGGGTGACACATGTCGCGAGAAGGAGAACGGCCAGGGGCACGTTCGTCCTAAATCTTCGGACGAGCAGTTTTTCACCGCGGCTATAAATACCCCTGTCGCCGTCCTCACTTCTTTTACCCCACTCGATCTCACTCTCCTGCTCGAGCTTCCAAACCCTGCGCCGTCGCTACTCCATCATCGCCGGTGAGGAAGAGCTTCACTGCCTCGACCTCATCGCCGTCGTACTCGCGCCGACTGCGGAAATCTTCACCTCCGCCGTCGCCGTAGACGTCTTCCTCTGCCAAGTTAGGGCGTGGAAGATCTGCATCGACGAACGTCACTGTTCCAACTCCCAGTTCGTCGTGTTCTTCGTTCAGGGTAATTAAAAGCTAATTTTACAGGTGTTTTATTCTTCAAATCCTCACACACAAAACACCTCACATGTTATCTGTTCTTGATTCATTTCCCTAAGCCTCAGTTTCTTCAAGATTCATCAATTGTGTGGATCCTCGATCTATACAACTCTGGAACCTAAGATATAAAGTGCTTAGTGAAATTCCTCAAGACGAATCTGGTCAAATTCCTCAAACTTGTTCTTTATGAAAACCCTCTGAGAACGCATATGACCTCTTCAAATTCCTCGCAACTATACTCTGTTCATAGGTACAAATGTCCACTGCTGAATCATTAGGTTCTCATCAACTTAACTCATTTGCAGCGTTCCTCGAAGAAAAGTTGCATACTTCTTCAGAAAATTCAATTGTTCAAATTCCTCATCTGAAGAAAATGGTTGAAGGTCAAAGGCCACAGAAAGGAGGAAAGAAGCCTGAGGTTATGACAGCTTTTGAAATACCTGAGGACATTTATGCCGAGTACTGCACGCCTGATGAAGCCAAGTTTGGCAAAGAAGATAAAAATCAGCGCAAGGTGCGAATCCAGAGGATTGAACGGAGATGGGCACGTGAATGGAGGGAGTACAGATACGTCACTCCCAAGTATATGAAGAAATTCACAGTAAACCCTCCATACCAAAGACCTCCATTGGCACCTGGCCAAGTGGCTGATCCCACTAGCATCAGACGCGGTGAGGAATTTCCTAAAGAATGGGCCAAGCGCCAAGCTAAACTGGCAAGGCAAGCCAGAGAAGCAGTGAGGAAATTCAATGAAGACTCTGCTGCTGCTGCTGCCACTGAGGCTTCTGTCAAGCCAAAGAAAGCGATGCTCAAAAAGCCCGCTCGCAAGCCAAGTGCTTCAGCTGCGCCCTCACGGCCAGAATCTTCAAAATCATCAAAGCAAATTCCTCATGCTGCTCCTGCTCCACCAAAGTCCTCAACACCTCCTCCAAAGACCTCAGTTGTCCCGACAAAGTCCTCAGCACCTGTGCATATGGCCTCATGCCAAAGGACGACTGGCATCTCTATTGCCTCTGGTGTCTCAGCTAGTTCTTTAGCTGCACCAAATTCCTCAGCAAGACCTTCGCTGCTGAAGAAAAAGGCTACTGCTGGACGCGGAAATCGCCCAAGTCCTCAGAAGAAGCAGGTAGTCTTCACTGTGCCATCTGATGATGATGAAGCTGATGAAGAAGAACTTTCTGAAATCATCAGGGACCGACAAGAACGGGGCTGCTAAAGCCAAAGGCACACCTGTGCCCCTGCTATTGGATCCAAGGGCGATCCTCGATTATATTGATCTCTGGCATAAGGATCCTAACACTCCTATGCTTGATTTCAAGCTGACACCTGGTCATAGTCACATGTTGACTCACTTCATCCAAGAGGGGAAGTGGAAATATGATAAGGCCAGAGAGATCAAGAAATCGCAGTACCGCAAAGAGAAGCTACTGAAGAAAAATGTTCTCACAATGAAGCCTGAAGAACTCGTCAAGTTGCAGGCTGAGATCAAAGCCCTCAGCGACAACTTTGACTCGTACTATGCTGATTTGCAAGGAGCCAAGGTCAGATTTGTGAGGCTAACTGATACCTTCACCAAGGGTGCAGCCTCAACGCGACAAATTCCTCAAGCTGAAGCATCTATTCAGCAAACTGAAGAAAATGCTAGTTCCAGGGCTGATGACTCTACTCCAGCCGCTGATGAAATTGCCAGGGCATCCACTAGTGGTGCACCTGAAGAAATTGAAGAAACCAGGGCAACTGCATCAGTTGCGCCTGAGGAAAATCAACCAGATTCCTCAGCTCCACCTGCGCATACGCCAACTCTAGTTCTTCCATCTGCATTAGATGTGAAGAAAACCAAGGCTGCAGAGCGAGCTGCTGTGAAGAAAAGGAAGGCATCCAATGTTTCAGAATCTTCAGCTCCCAAGAAGATGAAGCCAATGACAAGCTCGTTTGCAAATCCCATTGATGCCATTCCTATCTCCTCCGTGCCATCAAAGGACCTTGTTCCTTTTGGTGAAGATTATGAGATCCCAAGTGGATCAGATGAAGAAACTCAATCTGCTGCTTCCTCAGAGCGGATTGATGAAGAAATTGAAGCGGATGCAATCCCTTAAACCCCAATGGTCTCATCACCAATGCCTCAGTTTGATGCTGAAGAGGCTGGTGTTGAAGAAATTGATGATGAAGATGTGGATATTGGCAGCACAACTCCGTTGATGAATGATGACTTTTGGGAAAGTCAGCACCCCAATTCCCCACTTTCACCCCACTACAGCAAATTCCTCACTCCCCTGCACAAACTGTTCAAATGGGCTCTGAAGAAACTCATCCCACTGCATCTGTGAATGAAGAAATTCCAGCCACTAGTGCTGAAGAAACTGCTGCTGAAACTGACAAGGTGACTGCACCTGAGGAACATCCTGAAATTCCTCAGCCTGAAGAACCTGAGATTGTGATTCCTGAGGTCGTGATGCAACTCACTGACACTCCTCTACCAAGGTCAAAGGATCCGTTCTCACGCAAACAGAAATTCAAGGCTGAAGACTTCTATGGCGAGCACGTATTCTTCACTGAATACAACCCATATGACTCTGCTCGCATAAGGAAGAGGCGTTTCTGGAGTGCCAGCCAAGCCAATTTCTATTCCCCAGTGCTTTACAACAAAGACAAAGTCTTCGACCATGCTCATATTCCTCACGTGGATATGGAGTCTTTGCCGTGCTTCACGCCAGTCCTCAGTGTTCTTCACGACGCTGGGCTGCTCAATTTCTGCACAGACATATGCGATTGGAATGAAGAACTTATTCTTCAATTCTATGCAACGTTACACATCACCGGCAACTCTGAAGATGTCAACTCATGGGTTTTGGACTGGATGACTGAGAACACCCATTATAAGGCCCCAGCATCTGAATTGCTTCGTGTCCTTCCTCTGAGTCCACCCACTGAAGATGCTCGCTGTGTGTACAACGAACCTGAGCTTTCAAATCACTATATGCAAGTGCTGATGAAGCCTTTGAAGCCAGGGCAAGCTCCTAGAACCAAATTCCTCGTCAAGGAATTGCTGTATGTGCCAAGGACTGTCCATCGCATTCTGACGAAGACAATGAGTCCCATCAAAGGCCATGACTCGACTGATGAAGAAGTCGTTGGCATCATGAAGAATCTGCTTTTCAACATCGTCCATGGCGTTCCCGTCAACTTCCATGATTTCTTCATGAGGACTCTGGCCAACATTGCTATGTCACCATTTGAGCTGAAGCCTTATGCACCTTGGATAATGAAATTCATCAGGACAAGGTCTTCACTCAACTACAAGGCTGAAACTCTCAACCACTGCAGCTATTTGCCTCCCATTGAAGTCCTCAAACGGACATTTTCCTCAGCTGAAGAAAAGGGCAAGGCCACTGCTGTGATAGATGAAGGCATTCGTCCATTGGATGGTTAATTTCACAAGGCTGCTTCTTATTCCACCAATGATGACTCTGCCACACATGACTCTGCTGCCAACACTGCCAAGCCAAATCCTCACGCCACAGCACCCAGGGTGATGACTGACCGTGAGTTACTCCTCAGTCTTCATCAAAAGGTTGATCGCAATCACAAATGGGTCAAGCGTCAGTTTGGTTCAATTCTTCACAACATGACTTCCATACACAATGCAGTGAAGAAAAACCACTACTACCTTCATGAAACCCTCAACCGCACCTGGGCTGTTCTGTCTCAAGTGTATAGTGCTGAAGACTTGGAGAAAATGGGTCTCAAAGAAGACTTTGACTGGTTTGCACCTCCTCCGAAGAAATACAAGAAGGTCAAGGTTCCTTCTTTGGTGGCCAGTTCGTATTCTTCATCGCGTGCGACTGATGAACATGAAGATTTGGACGACACTGCCGCAGGCCCTACATCAATGACCGACCCCAACAACGCTGGCGCTCCTTCATCAACTTGAATATCTTCAGGGGCGTTAGTCCTCAGTTTTCGATCCTTTTGGTCATTTGATGACAAAGGGGGAGAAATCTGAGTTAGTCTTCAAGCGGGTCTATAATAAGGGCATATTCGTTTTTTTTGCTAAGTTACAACTCTCGTTCTTCCGAAACTTTTATTGGATCGAGTTGTAATCTTAAGTCTGATGGTGCGCTGATACTTTTGTTGCACTATGCTTTGATACCTTGATTTCTGCATGCTTATTCCTCGTTAATATTATCGCACGCATGCTGAATTACATCAGGCACCATATTTCATCATGCATTTCAAATTCTTCATATTATATGTCAAATGCGTGTATAAATTACAAAATATAGGGGGAGATCTCCATGATTCAACTCTTCAAGTGTCCATTGCTTCAAAAGCAAATTCCTCACTATGCACATCTTCAGGGGGAGTTCTTCTATATCTTGCAATCAAATTCCTCAATAACAGTATTTACACTTCATATGTTTATCCCCGTTGAAAACTTAACCTATGTTGTCATCAATCACCAAAAAGGGGGAGATTGTAAGTGCATCTAGTGCCCCTTAGTGATTTTGGTGTATTGAAGAGTTTTAGGTTAAGTATCTAATGTGTTTATGAGTATACACAGGTCTATAAGTCTATGAGGAGTTTGATATTTACAGAGAAAGTCGACCCCTAAAAATGAAGTTCTTCGACTGAAGACTTTGATATTTTGAAGACTTTCTGAAGACTTTGAAAGTGAAGAAATTGGTGTGACCTTGAAGACTTTGTATTCATTCGAGGAACATGAAGCGTGAAGACTTTTGTTTTCGTAGTTTCATTTTATCTTTCTTGAGTCATAGGAAACACCGTACTGTTAAAGGGGGTCGAGGAAATACTAAGGAGAAAATTTCCATGTGATGCTCAACTCAAATCCTACACCTACCAATCCCTTCGAGTGAAGCCATTGGAAATCTCATACAGTTCAGTCAATGTCTTCAGTGACAGAGACACAGTTCTTTTGGTCACTGAGGACTTTGCTCTGACTGAGGAGTTAGGCATTCGCCAGTGCGAATTGCCTACACTATGAGGAACATGATAGCCCTGAAAAATTTGTACCTCAAATTTCTAACCGTTGCTGTGCTGCGCGCCAGCTGTCCCAAAATATCTTGTCCACATAACGGTCATATCATTGAAGGGCATTTATGTCTTATAATGCCGGGCTGCTCCCTAGGCTATAAATAGCCGCCCCCTACAACCACTAGCTGGTTGGCTGCTCCGAGAGAACTTGACACTTGTCATTTGAGAGCAACCCATCCTCCGAGGACTTTGAGCGAAAATCATCAAGTGAGGAAAATCCAAACCCAAACCCAAAACACCTACAAACCCAAAGTGATTGAGCATCACTGAAGAGATCCAAGGTGACGATTTGGGGAGGCTTGATAAGCAATTGGTAGGAAACGCAGCATAGCGATAGAACGAAGCAACTAGCATAGTAATGATAGTAATGAGATCCAAGGTGACGGTCATCTTGCCTGAAATCCCGCAAGGAAGAAGAACGAGTCCATGAAGAAGATGAAGCCACGAAGACGAACCAAGCGTAGACGAACGAATCCTCACGATCGCAACGAAACGGGAACTATCGAGAAGAAGCACACAACATGGTAAACACACCACACATGAACAAGGCATGATGCTCAACCAAGTATGATGCATGACAAGACTACATGAAGCTATTCATGGCAAGAGATGATGCATACAAGAACAACACATCAAAGCAAGTCTAAATGAGGCCGGAAACAACATATAACAAATCCGGTAAGTCCTCATATGCAAATTTCGAAATTGGTCCAGATCTGAATAAACTTTATGTTCAAGTTGCTAAACAGCAAGTTAAGATGCACCATGACGATCTACACAAAATTCTAGACAAGTTACATATAAAGTTCATTAGATTCGGAGCTACGGCCTAGAAGATATGAGCAAAACAAGATAAGCATGGCATTGATGCAAAATGCATTCAAACATCAAGAAAATCACCTCAAAACATGGATGCAACAAGGTAACATGAAACTACATGCAAAACTAAGCAAGTTTCATATAGAGCACACTCAAAACGGAGCAACGGTTCAACACACACACTATACAAGGTCAAGGGACAAGCTGTCTAAAACAGCAACTAGGCATATTGCAAGCATAAAAACAAGGTGCTACGGCCCCACACTATGAAAAAAAAAGACATGGACATGATGCACATGTAAAGCATTACAAACAATGAACACTGAGATACCTCCATAAACTAATATAACATGCTCAAAAGGACACCGCAAGATTGCAAATAATAACAGCTTCACGGAATTAGCAGAATTTCAGGACATGGCAGAAATAACATCAGTTTGCAATGTCTAGAGCTACAAAAACAATATGTTACAGCAAGCTATCATGTCAAACTAGATCATGGCGTGAATATACTCGAAGCATAAAACAAGAGTCCCTTACTGACCTTGAGCCAAAAGGGATCAGAAGATATGATGGCACCCATGTAAACATAGCAAGTTCCGTTACAGATTTCAGACTTAACAGAAAACTGGACATGTCAACAACAGCATCATGAAGGCATCTTCGCGAGCTCGATGCACTCACTACGAGGCATTGCATGACAAACCAAGCATACACCCAGCAACTAGACATGGCATATAAACTATGCATGACAAGAAAAATAACATAGCATGCAAGGATCAACAATAACAAGCTAGGCAAAATTGCTAAACATGTTAACAATCTGCCAGGAACATTTTATAGCAAAAGTAGAGCAAGATTAAGGCATGTTAGAGCACTCTATAAATGCAAAAATAGACACTGATGGATAGAGCATAACCAAATGTCCAAAACATATTTACTGAACATACTCAAAAGAGGCATGGATCCCACTTTAGCAACAAGAATACATGGCATAAAAATAACAGCAGACAAAGACTTAGTGAAATCCAAAGTCCCTGAAATCAGCAACATCACGAAGCCTAGTTTGCACACTCGGGCTAGTCACCACATAGATCACAAAAATACATGGCTTAAACCTCTGGAAAGATGGCACGGCATAGTTCAAAACACATGTAGAGCTCAATATCATAAGATGCACACATCAATCATGGCAAAAATGACAAAAGTGCATGTTCTGATAAGAATCTGAAACTAACATCACATAGCCCTCTTGCAACAGCATTTCGGGCATCAATATGAACTCAAACAAACATGGAACAATGTAACAAAGTGAAGAGCACAACCAGATGAACATTCCGATATATTATATGCATGAAACAGAGCAATGTGCAGAGAGATATGACATCACCAACATGCACACATATGATGAGGAATTCGGGACTTGGCAGTTTTTTCGGGAAAAAAACAGGGAGGCGCACGATCACTAAACTGCGCACGGGGCGAGGGTTAAGGGGCGGCTCACCTAGCAGGCCAAGGCCCAAGGTGACCACCGGCTGGGCTGCGCTGCGGACGAGGCCGGCCCACTCGGGAGGGCGCGGGCCCACGCGGGCGACGGATGGATCGGGGCTCCTCCCGATCCGTTCCGAGCGGCGAACGGAGGCGAGGACGGGGACCCGTACTCCGGCGAGGCTGAGCAACAGCGAGGAGGAGGCCGGCGGGGATGGAGGCGGTGGCGCGGCGCTGCTACGGACGAGGCGAAGCAGGCAGGCGGCGACCTGCGGTCGGGGCGGCGCTGCGGGGGCGCCGGGGCGGCGGCTGCCGTGGAGGCGCGGGCGGCGGCGCCCTGTGCGGCTGAGTCGGCGGCGGCCGGCGCAGGCGCGCACGCGACGGGAGACGGCGGGCGCAGGGGCGCCGGATCGCACGGGCGGCAGCTCGGGCCCCGCGGGCCGAATCTGGGCACGCGAGCCCTGGCGGTGGAGGAGAGAGAGGGGGCCGGCGGCGGTGACATGGTGCGACGGGATTGGCCGGAGCGAGGTGGAGGGCGGACATGTCCGGCAGCGGGGATTTTTGTCCGGTGGCGCGAGGTAGGGGAAGGCTAGGGTTAGACCGCAAATTTCGGAGGGGATCACTAATTTATAGCTAGGAGGAGTTTGGAGTGTCCAAATGAGGTGCGGTTTTCGCCCACACGATCGTGATCGAACAACCGAGAAGATGGAGGGGGTTTGGCTGGGTTTTTGGGCCACTTTGGAGGGGTGTTGGGCTGCACACAGAAGAAGCCTTTGCGGCTACCCGGTTAACCGTTGGAGTATCAAACGGACTCCAAATGGCACGAAACTTGACAGGCGGTGTACCGGTGGTATACCAAGGCCACTTGGCAAACCTCGGGCCATTCCGAGAAAGTTTAACACCCGCACACGAAAAGAGGTAAAAGGGGGCACCGGGGAACATAGGAGTGCCGGATTGCCAAACGGACAACGGGAAAATGCTCGGATGCATGAGACGAACACGTACTCAAATGTGATGCACATGATGACATGATATGAAATGCAGATGATGACATGGCAAAGTGCAACATGCAAGCAAATGACATGGCAACGACGACGAATAACTAGCACACACCTGGCGCATCGAATCCGGGGCGTTACAACTCTCCTCTACTAACAAGAGATCTCGTCCCGAGATCTTAGGACCGAGACGGTGGGGGAAAAGAGGATGAGGTGAAACAAGAATGCAAGAGAGAGGATGAACAAGACCGAGAGCACTCGGGTAGAAAAGAGGAACGTTGTATATGACAAGAAGCAAAAGCTCAAGAACACGATGGATTCTGAAACCACTCCGGTTAGAACAAGATAGACAAGGAATAAGAACGAAAGAATTTAGGCAGAACTCTGACTGAACATGGAAAGGATATAACATGCACTTGAGAAGATGGAATGATGCTTGACGACAGGAACAACACAATGCCTCCGGGATACTTGGAAGATTGGAATGAGAAGAACGGGGAAGAAGATGATAACCTCTACCACGAATGACAATGAAAGCAACCTTTGAAGAAAAGATTGAACGGAATTGTTGAGAAAATCAACAACAAGAATTGCTTGTTGTGGACTTATGGATAACATCTCAAAATTTTGAGGTGCTAACCGACCACAAGCGGAAAAGATTAAATAACTTAGAAGAAAGAAGAAATGCAAAACTCCACTACCAAAGAATACGGAGAATTAATTGCACTTCAAGAGGCAAGAAGAAGAAGATACTTGAGCTCCTTCAACCAGAACCTTGATGAACGCTTGAAGAATGAATTAAATCATGACGATCCACCATGAAGAACTCCGGATACAAAAGGATGACGAGATAAAATTGAAGGATGAAAGGGATAAGATTAAGGCCTTGCGATGATTTAGATGGGGCTTCGCGTCGAGACAAGCGAGAAGCTTGGAACTCCGGGAGGGAAAAGATGAACAACTTGGAATCAAGAGATTATTCGTCAAGAACAATCTTCGAAAAGAAGAGATAATTCAACTTGATGAAAGAAGAATAAGAGTTATGTTATGCTCCTTCTTCACCAATTAAATTGATGACAAACCATGGGTTGCATACAACTTATCCACGTTAAAAGGATTAAGGGGGGATATAGTGTCCAACTTAGGAAGGTCTTCAAGAGCCACCGGTAGGATTAAAAAGAACGAATGAATTGATATGATGAGAACGGAAAAGGAATCTTCAACGAACCACCGTTAGAAATGAAAACGAACGAACAAAAGAGATTGAATCACCGGGAAGAATTAGAAAAGCACGAAGATACTTGAGTGAATTTAGAGACAAGAGGATGAAGAGATCACGAACTGATTGAAGAATACTTGAATGAAGCACCGGAAAAATATTGAGATGAGCGAAGGGGCACAGATGTAGAATAATTGGAGAACGGATTTGAAAACTTAGAACGAAGAAATATTCCGAAAAGATGACCTCCGGATGATCGAGAGGGAAAATGACCCCTAAAATACTCTGGATGGATGAAAAGAATTGCACGACTGGAAAACACTTTGAGAGGATAACATCAAGCTTGCACCACGAATCTCCGGGAGAATGGGCAAGATTTAAGAGAAAAACTTCTTCGGTCTTCAAATGTTGAGAATGACGACGAGAAACACCATCAAAATTGTTGAGATACTTCGGGAGAATGAAAAGAGGAAAGGTAAGAGAATTTGGGAGCTATCTTGGAGAAGGCATCTGACTGATGAAATTCATACTTACGTCAAACTCCAAAAGAACTTGAGAATACCTCCGGGAAATATTAGAAGAGTCAGGTAAGATCCTGGGAAAAGACCAGTGGGTTAGGGCCCACTGAAAAGAAACACCGTTGGAAAGGATTGTTGGCGAGAGGGATGATGCACCGAAACAATTGAAATATTTGACTGAGGTGACAACCTCGAAATAATTGAATGCAAACACGAATCTTCTGAGATGTCTTCAGCACTCCGGAAGGATTAAATGGCCAGAGGCGAACGATCAGAGGGAAATATTTGAGCCGAGGGAAAGAATACGATCGATAACGAAAAACTTGAATTGGATCCACCGGAAAAAAGAAATGAGACGAACAATGATGAACTAGACGAGACTTCACCGGTTGATACAATTGAGGAAAGACTGAAGATACTCCGCACGAATGAAATTGATACTCGAATAGAGGCTCAGACTCCTGGGAATAAAAATGGGTGGGAGGGCGGGAAAAACACAGGCAACTTGAATGAGGAATCGACGACTAACTTGAAGAGAAAAACACCGGTTGAAATAATTGAGGAGAGAATGCAAAGGCTTCGCACGAGTATGATGGATACTCGATTACGGACTCCGGTTTCGAGAGGAAGAAGGGTGGGCGGGTGAAAAAAAAACAAGGACAATTTCGGACTAGGAAACAACGTCGTGGAGGAAGAATTAGGGATTGATCGCGCGAAAGACAAAGAGGTTTGAGTCGACTTGACGAGAGATGCACCGGATAAAAGAGGATGGACAACTCACGAAAACTAACCGCGTGATCCTAAAGAAAAAATTTGAACGGGAAGAGAAGTAGTTCCAAAACACCTACGTCAAGATTTCTCACCAGAGCGACGAAGGGGTTGAGGAGTAAAAAGAAATCCTACTCTCTGATATAACTAGACTCCAAAAAAGATTTGTTCTAGACTCGACATCGGCCAAAACTACACGATCAATCAAGGGGGCTCCTAGGGTCGGTCGAGGCTCTGATACCAACTTGTCACGCCCAAGATGCGACCCTATCCTAAAGGAACTCAAAGGTCCCACCAAGGATAGAAGCGCATCTTGAAGACGCTTTTGCAAGGTGGATATCATTACATCAACATTAAGTAAAAGTGGGGATACAACCAAGACATACAATGTCACATGAATACAACAATACATCACATACAAGATCAACATCCGACTATGGATGAAACATAAACAGAAAATCAAACAATATCCACCCTGCTAGCCCAGGCTGCCGACCAGGAACCTATCCCTCAATCGAAGAAGAAGCAGAAGAAGAACTCCAACACAACACAAATAAACATCGCTCTCGCGTCATGATCATCGCATAACCTGTACCTGCAACTGTTGGTGTAGTAATCTGTGAGCCATGAGGACTCAGCAATCCCATTACCATGGGTATCAAGACTAGCAAAGCTTAAAGGGTAAGGAAGGGGTAAAGTGGTGAGGTTGCAGCAGCGACTAAGCATGTATGGTGGCTAACATACGCAAATAAGAGCGAGAAGAGAGGCAAAGCAAGCGGTCGTCAACTAGTAATGATCAAGAAGTGATCCTGAACTCCTACTTACGTCAGACATAACCCAGAAACCGTGTTCTCTTCTCGAACAACCCCGAAAAGAGACACTCACGGTTACGCACACGGTTGGTGTATTTTAGAAGAGTTTACTTCAAGTTTACTACAACCGGACATTAACAAATTTCCATTTGCCACATAACCGCGGGCACGACTTTCGAAAGTTCAAACCCTGCAGGGGTGTCCCAACTTAGCCCATGATAAGCTCTCGCGATCAACGAAGGATATTTCTTCTCCCGGGAAGACCCGATCAGTCTCGGAATCCCGTTTACAAGACATTTCGACAATGGTAAAACAAAACCAGCAAGACCGCTCGATGCGCCGACAATCCCGATAGGAGCTGCACATATCTCGTTCTCAAGGCAACACCGGATGAGCACACCGTACAACTAAAACCAGACCTCAAGTTTCCCCGAGGTGGTGCAGCAAAGGACTTTAGTTCGGGCCAACACTTAGACAAGCATTGGCCCGTGGGGGCTAAAATAAAGATAACCCTCGAGAGAGCGACTCCCAAGGGAAAAATAGGTGGTGGTGAGGCAAATGGTAAAACCAAGGTTGGGCCTTGCTGGAAGAGCTTTATTCAAAGCGAACTGTCAAGGGGGTCCCATAAATCACCCAACCGCGTTAGGGACGCAAAATCCGGGAACATAATACCGATATGACGGAAACTAGGGTGGCAAGAGTGGAACAAAACACCAGGCATAAGGCCGAGCCTTCCACCCTTTACCAAGTATATAGATGCATTAATAATATAAGAGATATTGTGATATCCCAACATAAACATAAACATAAACCAACATGGAGCAATCTTCATCTTCACCTGCAACTAGCAACGCTATAAGATGGGCTGAGCAAAAGCGGTAACATAGCCAAACAACGGTTTGCTAGGAAGGGTGACAAAGGTTAGAGGTTCATGGCAATTTGGGGAGGCTTGATAAGCAAGTGGTAGGAAACACAGCATAGCGATAGAACGAAGCAACTAGCATAGCAATGATAGTAATGAGATCCAAGGTGACGGTCATCTTGCCTGAAATCCCGCAAGGAAGAAGAACGAGTCCATGAAGAAGATGAAGCCACGAAGACGAACCAAGCGTAGACGAACGAATCCTCACGATTGCAACGAAACGGGAACTATCGAGAAGAAGCACACAACATGGTAAACACAGCACACATGAACAAGGCATGATGCTCAACCAAGTATGATGCATGACAAGACTACATGAAGCTATTCATGACAAGAGATGATGCATACAAGAACAACACATCGAAGCAAGTCTAAATGAGGCCGAAAACAACATATAACAAATCCGGTAAGTCCTCATATGCAAATTTCGAAATTGGTCCAGATCTGAATAAACTGTATGTTCAAGTTGCTAAACAACAAGTTAAGATGCACCATGATTATCTACACAAAATTCTAGACAATTTACATATAAAGTTCATTAGATTCGGAGCTACGGCCTAGAAGATATGAGCAAACCAAGATAAGCATGGCATTGATGCAAAATGCATTCAAACATCAAGAAAATCACCTCAAAACATGGATGCAACAAGGTAACATGAAACTACATGCAAAACTAAGCAAGTTTCATATAGAGCACACTCAAAACGGAGCAACGGTTCAACACATACACACTATACAAGGTCAAGGGACAAGCTGTCTAAAACAGCAACTAGGCATATTGCAAGCATAAAAACAAGGTGCTACAGCACCATAGTATGAAAACAAAAGACATGGACATGATGCACATGTAAAGCATTACAAAAAATGAACACTGAGATACCTCCATAAACTAATATAACATGCTCAAAAGGACATCGCAAGATTGCAAATAATAACAGCTTCACAGACTTGGCAGAATTTCAGGACATGGCAGAAATAACATCAGTTTGCAATGTCTAGAGCTACGAAAACAACATGTTACAGCAAGCTATCATGTCAAGCTAGAGCATGGCGTGAATCTACTCGAAGCATAAAACAAGAGTCCCTTACTGACCATGAGCCAAAAGGGATCAGAAGATATGATGACACCCATGTAAACATAGCAAGTTCCGTTACAGATTTCAGTCTTAACAGAAAACTGGACATGGCAACAACAGCATCATGAAGGCATCTTCGCGATCTCGATGCACTCACTACGAGGCAATGCATGACAAGCCAAGCATACACCCAGCAACTAGACATGGCATAGAAACTATACATGGCAAGAAAAATAACATAGCATGCAAGGATCAACAATAACAAGCTAGGCAAAATTGCTAAACATGTTAACAATCTGCGAGGAACATTTTATAGCAAAAGTAGAGCAAGATTAAGGCATGTTAGAGCACTCTATAAATGCAAAAATAGACATTGGTAGATAGAGCATAACCATATGTCCAAAACATATTTACTGAACATACTCAAAAGAGGCATGGATCCCACTTTAGCAACATGAATACATGGCATAAAAATAACAACAGACAAAGACTTGGTGAAATCCTAAGTCCCTGAAATCAGCAACATCACGAAGCCTAGTTTGCATACTCGTGCTAGTCACCACATAGATCACAAAAATACATGGCTTAAACCTCTGGAAAGATGGCATGGCATAGTTCAAAACACATGTAGAGCTCAATATCATAGGATGCACACATCAATCATGGCAAAAATGACAAAAGTGCATGTTCTGATAAGAATCTGAAACTAACATCACATAGCCCTCTTCCAACAGCATTTCGGGCATCAATATGAACTCAAAAAAACATGAAACAATGCAACAAAATGAAGAGCACAACCAGATGAACATTCCGATATATTATATGCATGAAACGGAGCAATGTGCAGAGAGATATGACATCACCAACATGCACACATATGATGAGGAATTCGGGACTTGGCAGTTTTTTCGGGAAAAAAACAGGGAGGCGCACGATCACTAAACTGCGCACGGGGCGAGGGTTAAGGGGCGGCTCACCTAGCGGGCCAAGGCCCAAGGTGACCACCGGCTGGGCTGCGCTGCGGACGAGGCCGGCCCACTCGTGAGGGCGCGGGCCCACACGGGCGACGGATGGATCGGGGCTCCTCCCGATCCGATCCGAGCGGCAAACGGAGGCGAGGACGGGGACCCGTACTCCGGCGAGGCTGAGCAGCAGCAAGGAGGAGGCCGGCGGGGATGGAGGCGGCGGCACGGAGCTGCTCCGGACGAGGCGAAGCAGGCAGGCGGCGACCTGCGGTCGGGGCGGCGCTGCGGGGGCGCCGGGGCGGCGGCTGCCGTGGAGGCGCGCACGCGACGGGAGACGGCGGGCGCAGGGGCGCCGGATCGCACGGGCGGCGGCTCGGGCCCCGCGGGCCGGATCTGGGCACCGCGAGCCCTGGCGGCGGAGGAGAGAGAGGGGGCCGGCGGCGGTGACATGGCGCGACGGGATTGGCCGGAGCAAGGTGGAGGGCGGGCATGTCCGGCGGCGGGGATTTTTATCCGGTGGCGTGAGGTAGGGGAAGGCTAGGGTTAGACCGCAAATTTCGGAGGGGATCACTTATTTATAGCTAGGAGGAGTTTGGAGTGTCCAAATGAGGTGCGGTTTTCGCCCACACGATCGTGATCGAACAACCGAGAAGATGGAGGGGGTTTGGCTGGGTTTGTGGGCCACTTTGGAGGGGTGTTGGGCTGCACACAGAAGAGGCCTTTGCGGCTACCCGGTTAACCGTTGGAGTATCAAACGGACTCCAAATGGCACGAAACTTGACAGGCGGTGTACTGGTGGTATACCAAGGCCACTTGGCAAACCTCGGGCCATTCCTTGAAAGTTTAACACCCGCACACGAAAAGAGGTAAAAGGGGGCGCTGGGGAACATAGGAGTGCCGGATTGCAAAACGGACAACGGGAAAATGCTCGGATGCATGAGACGAACACGTATGCAAATGTGATGCACATGATGACATGATATGAAATGCAGATGATGACATGGCAAAGTGCAACATGCAAGCAAATGACATGGCAACGACGGCGAATAACTAGCACACACCTGGCGCATCGAATCCGGGGCGTTACAACTCTCCTCTACTAACAAGAGATCTCGTCCCGAGATCTTAGGACCGAGACGGTGGGGGAAAAGAGGATGAGGTGAAACAATAATGCAAGAGAGAGGATGAACAAGACCGAGAGCACTCGGGTAGAAAAGAGGAACGTTGTATATGACAAGAAGCAAAAGCTCAAGAACACGATGGATTCTGAAACCACTCCGGTTAGAACAAGATAGACAAGGAATAAGAACGAAAGAATTTAGGCAGAACTCTGACTGAACATGGAAAGGATATAACATGCACTTGAGAAGATGGAATGATGCTTGACGACAGGAACAACACAATGCCTCCGGGATACTTGGAAGATTGGAATGAGAAGAACGGGGAATAAGATGATAACCTCTACCACGAATGACAATGAAAGCAACCTTTGAAGAAAAGATTGAATGGAATTGTTGAGAAAATCAACAACAAGAATTGCTTGTTGTGGACTTATGGATAACATCTCAAAATTTTGAGGTGCTAACCGACCACAAGCGGAAAAGATTAAATAACTTAGAAGAAAGAAGAAATGCAAAACTCCACTACCAAAGAATACGGAGAATTAATTGCACTTCAAGAGGCAAGAAGAAGAAGATACTTGAGCTCCTTCAACAAGAACCTTGATGAACGCTTGAAGAATGAATTAAATCATGATGATCCACCGTGAAGAACTCCGGATACAAAAGGATGAAGAGATAAAATTGAAGGATGAAAGGGATAAGATTAAGGCCTTGCGATGATTTAGATGGGGCTTCACGTCGAGACAAGCGAGAAGCTTGGAACTCCGAGAGGGAAAAGACGAACAACTTGGAATCAAGAGATTATTCGTCAAGAACAATCTTCGAAAAGAAGAGATAATTCAACTTGATGAAAGAAGAATAAGAATTATGTTATGCTCCTCCTTCACCAATTAAATTGATGAGAAACCATGGGTTGCATACAACTTATCCACGTTAAAAGGATTAAGGGGGGATATAGTGTCCAACTTAGGAAGGTCTTCAAGAGCCACCGGTAGGATTAAAAATAACGAATGAATTGATATGATGAGAACGGAAAAGGAATCTTCAACGAACCACCGTTAGAAATGAAAACGAACGAACAAAAGAGAATTAATCACTGGGAAGAATTAGAAAAGCACGAAGATACTTGAGGGAATTTAGAGACAAGAGGATGAAGAGATCACGAACTGATTGAAGAATACTTGAAAGAAGCAACGGAAAAATATTGAGATGAGCGAAGGGGCACAGATGTAGAATAATTGGAGAACGGATTTGAAAACTTAGAACGAAAATATTCCGAAAAGATGACCTCCGGATGATCGAGAGGGAAAATGACCCCTAAAATACTCCGGATGGATGAAAAGAATTGCACGACTGGAAAACACTTTGAGAGGATAACATCAAGCTTGCACCACGAATCTCCGGGAGAATGGGCAAGATTTAAGAGAAAAACTTCTTCGGTCTTCAAATGTTGAGAATGACGACGAGAAACACCATCAAAATTGTTGAGATACTTCGGGAGAATGAAAAGAGGAAAGGTTAGAGAATTTGGGAGCTATCTTGGAGAAGGCATCTGACTGATGAAATTCATACTTACGTCAAACTCCAAAAGAACTTGAGAATACCTCCAGGAAATATTAGAAGAGTCAGGTAAGATCCTGGGAAAAGACCAGTGGGTTAGGGCCCACTGAAAAGAAACACCGTTGGAAAGGATTGTTGGCGAGAGGGATGATGCACCGAAACAATTGAAATATTTGACTGAGGTGACAACCTCGAAATAATTGAATGCAAACACGAATCTTCTGAGATGTCTTCAGCACTCCGGAAGGATTAAATGGCCAGAGGCGAATGATCAGAGGGAAATATTTGAGCCGAGGGAAAGAATACGATCGATAACGAAAAACTTGAATTGGATCCACCGGAAAAAAGAAATGAGACGAACAATGATGAACTAGACGAGACTTCACCGATTGATACAATTGAGGAAAGACTGAAGATACTCCGCACGAATGAAATTGATACTCGAATAGAGGCTCAGACTCCGGGAATAAAAATGGGTGGGAGGGCGGGAAAAACACAGGCAACTTGAATGAGGAATCGACGACTAACTTGAAGAGAAAAACACCGGTTGAAATAATTGAGGAGAGAATGCAAAGGCTTCGCACGAGTATGATGGATACTCGATTACGGACTCCGGTTCCGAGAGGAAGAAGGGTGGGCGGGTGAAAAAAAACAAGGACAATTTCGGACCGGGAAACAACGTCGTGGAGGAAGAATTAGGGATTGATCGCGCGAAAGACAAAGAGGTTTGAGTCGACTTGACGAGAGATGCACTAGATAAAAGAGGATGGACAACTCACGAAAACTAACCGCGTGATCCTAAAGAAAAAATTTGAACGGGAAGAGAAGTAGTTCCAAAACACCTACGTCAAGATTTATCACCAGAGCGACGAAGGGGCTGAGGAGTAAAAAGAAATCCTACTCTCCGATATAACTAGGCTCCAAAAAAGATTTGTTCTAGACTCGACATCGGCCAAAACTACACGATCAATCAAGGGGGTTCCTAGGGTCGGTCGAGGCTCTGATACCAACTTGTCACGCCAAAGATGCGACCCTATCCTAAAGGAACTCAAAGGTCCCATCAAGGATAGAAGCGCATCTTGAAGACGCTTTTGCAAGGTGGATATTATTACATCAACATTAAATAGAAGTGGGGATACAACCAAGACATACAATGTCACATGAATACAACAATACATCATATGCAAGATCAACATCCGACTATGGATGAAACATAAACAGAAAATCAAACAATATCCACCCTGCTAGCCCAGGCTGCCGACCAGGAACCTATCCCTCAATCGAAGAAGAAGCACAAGAAGAACTCCAACACAACATAAATAAACATCGCTCTCGCGTCATGATCATCGCATAACCTGTACCTTCAACTGTTGGTGTAGTAATCTGTGAGCCACGAGGACTCAGCAATCCCATTACCATGGGTATCAAGACTAGCAAAGCTTAAAGGGAAAGGAAGGGGTAAAGTGGTGAGGTTGCAGCAGCGACTAAGCACGCATGGTGGCTAACATACGCAAATAAGAGCGAGAAGAGAGGCAAAGCAAGCGGTCATCAACTAGTAATGATCAAGAAGTGATCCTGAACTCCTACTTACGTCAGACATAACCCAGAAACCGTGTTCTCTTCTCGAACAACCCCGAAAAGAGACACTCACGGTTACACACATGGTTGGTGTATTTTAGAAGAGTTTACTTCAAGTTTACTACAACCAGACATTAACAAATTCCCATCTACCACATAACTGCGGGCACGGCTTTCGAAAGTTCAAACCCTGCAGGGGTGTCCCAACTTAGCCAATGATAAGCTCTCGCGATCAACGAAGGATATTCCTTCTCCCGGGAAGACCCGATCAGTCTCGGAATCCCGTTTACAAGACATTTCGACAATGGTAAAACAAAACCAGCAAGACCGCCCGATGCGCCGACAATCCCGATAGGAGCTGCACATATCTCGTTCTCAGGGCAACACCGGATGAGCACACCGTACAACTAAAACCAGACCTCAAGTTTCTCCGAGGTGGCGCTGCAAAGGATTCTAGTTCGGGCCAACACTTAGACAAGCATTGGCCCGTGGGGGCTAAAATAAAGATGACCCTCGAGAGAGCGACTCCCAAGGGAAAAATAGGTGGTGGTAAGGCAAATGGTAAAACCAAGGTCGGGCCTTGCTGGAAGAGCTTTATTCAAAGCGAACTGTCAAGGGGGTCCCATAAATCACCCAACCGCGTTAAGGACGCAAAATCCGGGAACATAATACCGATATGACGGAAACTAGGGCGGCTAGAGTGGAACAAAACACCAGGCATAAGGCCGAGCCTTCCACCCTTTACCCAGTATATAGATGCATTAATAATATAAGAGATATTGTGATATCCCAACATAAACGTAAACATAAACCAACATGGAGCAATCTTCATCTTCACCTGCAACTAGCAACGCTATAAGATGGGCTGAGCAAAAGCGGTAACATAGCCAAACAACGGTTTGCTAGGAAGGGTGACAAAGGTTAGAGGTTCATGGCAATTTGGGGAGGCTTGATAAGCAAGTGGTAGGAAACGCAACATAGCGATAGAACGAAGCAACTAGCATAGCAATGATAGTAATGAGATCCAAGGTGACGGTCATCTTGCCTGAAATCCCACAAGGAAGAAGAACGAGTCCATGAAGAAGATGAAGCCACGAAGACGAACCAAGCGTAGACAAACGAATCCTCACGATCGCAACGAAACGGGAACTATCGAGAAGAAGCACACAACATGGTAAACACACCACACATGAACAAGGCATGATGCTCAACCAAGTATTATGCATGACAAGACTACATGAAGCTATTCATGGCAAGAGATGATGCATACAAGAACAACACATCAAAGCAAGTCTAAATGAGGCCGGAAACAACATATAACAAATCCGGTAAGTCCTCATATGCAAATTTCAAAATTGGTCCAGATCTGAATAAACTTTATGTTTAAGTTGCTAAACAGCAAGTTAATATGCACCATGATGATCTACACAAAATTCTAGACAAGTTACATATAAAGTTCCTTAGATACGGAGCTACGGCCTAGAAGATATGAGCAAAACAAGATAAGCATGGCATTGATGCAAAATGCATTCAAACATCAAGAAAATCACCTCAAAACATGGATGCAACAAGGTAACATGAAACTACATGCAAAACTAAGCAAGTTTCATATAGAGCACACTCAAAACGGAGCAACGGTTCAACACATACACACTATACAAGGTCAAGGGACAAGCTGTCTAAAACAGCAACTAGGCATATTGCAAGCATAAAAACAAGGTGCTACAGCACCACAGTATGAAAACAAAAGACATGGACATGATGCACATGTAAAGCATTACAAAACATGAACAATGAGATACCTCCATAAACTAATATAACATGCTCAAAAGGACATCGCAAGATTGCAAATAATAACAGCTTCACAGACTTAGCAGAATTTCAGGACATGGCAGAAATAACATCAGTTTGCAATTTCTAGAGCTACAAAAACAACATGTTACAACAAGCTATCATGTCAAGCTAGAGCATGGCGTGAATCTACTCGAAGCATAAAACAAGAGTCCCTTACTGACCATGAGCCAAAAGGGATCAGAAGATATGATGACACCCATGTAAACATAGCAAGTTCCGTTACAGATTTCAGACTTAACAGAAAATTGAACATGGCAACAACAGCAACTAGGCATATTGCAAGCATAAAAACAAGGTGCTACAGCACCACAGTATGAAAACAAAAGACATGGAAATGATGCACATGTAAAGCATTACAAAACATGAACACTGAGCTACCTCCATAAACTAATGTAACATGCTCAAAAGGACATCGCAAGATTGCAAATAATAACAGCTTCATAGACTTGGCAGAATTTCTGGACATGGCAGAAATGACATCAGTTTGCAATGTCTAGAGCTACAAAAACAACATGTTACAGCAAGCTATCATGTCAAACTAGAGCATGGCGTGAATCTACTCGAAGCATAAAACAAGACTCCCTTACTGACCATGAGCCAAAAAGGATCAGAAGATATGATGGCACCCATGTAAACATAGCAAGTTCCGTTACAGATTTCAGACTTAACAGAAAACTGGACATGGCAACAATAGCATCATGAAGGCATCTACGCGAGGTCGATGCACTCACTACGAGGCATTGCATGACAAACCAAGCATACACCTGGCAACTAGACATGGCATAGAAACTATACATGGCAAGAAAAATAACATAGGATGCAAGGATCAACAATAACAAGCTAGGAAAAATTGCTAAACATGTTAACAATCTGCTAGGAACATTTTATAGCAAAAGTAGAGCAAGATTAAGACATGCTAGAGCACTCTATAAATGCAAAAATAGACATTGATGGATAGATCATAACAATATGTCCAAAACATCTTTACTGAACATACTCAAAAGAGGCATGGATCCCATTGTAGCAACATGAATACATGGCATAAAAATAACAGCAGACAAAGACTTAGTGAAATCCTAAGTCCCTGAAATCAGCAACATCACGAAGCCTAGTTTGCATACTCGTTCTAGTCACCACATAGATCAAAAAAAATACATGGCTCAAACCCATAGAAAGATGGCATGGCATAATTCAAAACACATGTAGAGCTCAATATCATAGGATGCACACATCAATCATGGCAAAAATGACAAAAGCGCATGTTCTGATAAGAATCTGAAACTAACATCACATAGCCCTCTTTGAACAGCATTTCGGGCATCAATATGAACTCAAAAGAACATGGCACAATGTAACAAAATGAAGAGCACAACCAGATGAACATTCCGATATATTATATGCATGAAACGGAGCAATGTGCAGAAAGATATGACATCACCAACATGCACACATATGATGAGGAATTCGGGACTTGGCAGTTTTTTCGGGGAAAAAACAGGGAGGCGCACGAACACTAAACTGCGCACGGGGCGAGGGTTAAGGGGCGGCTCACCTAGCGGGCCAAGGCCCAAGGTGACCACCGGCTGGGCTGCGCTGCGGACGAGGCCGGCCCACTCGGGAGGGCGCGGGCCCACGCGGGCGACGGATGGATCGGGGCTCCTCCCGATCCGATCCGAGCAGCGAACGGAGGCGAGGACGGGGACCCGTACTCCGGCGAGGCTGAGCAGCAGCGAGGAGGAGGCCGGCGGGGATGGAGGCGGCGGCGCGGCGCTGCTCCGGACGAGGTGGAGCAGGCAGGCGGCGACCTGCGATCGGGGCGGCGCTGCGGGGGCGCCGGGGCGGCGGCGGCCGTGGAGGCGCGGGCGGCGGTGCCCTGCGCGGCTGAGTCGGGGGCGGCCGGCGCAGGTGCGCACGCGACGGGAGACGGCGGGCGCAGGGGCGCCGGATCGCACGGGTGGCGGCTCGGTCCCCGTGGGCCGGATCTGGGCACCGCGAGCCCTGGCGGCGGAGGAGAGAGAGGGTGCCGGCGGCGGTGACGTGGCGCGACGGTATTGGCCGGAGCGAGGTGGAGGGCGGACATGTCCGGCGGCGGGGATTTTTGTCCGGTGGCGCGAGGTAGGGGAAGGCTAGGGTTAGACCGCAAATTTTGGAGGGGATCACTTATTTATAGCTAGGAGAAGTTTGGAGTGTCCAAATGAGGTGCGGTTTTCGCCCACACGATCGTGATTGCACGACCGAGAAGATGGAGGGGGTTTGGCTGGGTTTTTGTGCCACTTTGAAGGGGTGTTGGGCTGCACACAAAAGAGGCCTTTGCGGCTACCCGGTTAACCGTTGGAGTATCAAACGGACTCCGAATGGCACGAAACTTGACAGGCGGTCTACCGGTGGTGTACCAAGGCCGCTTGGCAAACCTCGGGCCATTCCGAGAAAGTTTAACACCCGCACACGAAAAGAGGTAAAAGGGGGCACCGGGGAACATAGGAGTGCCGGATTGCAAAACGGACAACGGGAAAATGCTCGGATGCATGAGACGAACACGTATGCAAATGCGATGCACATGATGACATGATATGAAATGCAGATGATGACATGGCAAAGTGCAACACGCAAGCAAATGACATGGCAACGACGGCGAATAACTAGCAGACACCTGGTGCATCGAATCCGGGGTGTTACAGCCACCCTCCATCAGCTTAAAATGGAGAGTGAGCCCCTCCATGAAGTTGTGGATATGAGCAAACGTCTTCCATCCCCGACGAAGATACATCATGTGAGGAGCAGGGAAGTCGACGCGGACCCGTGTGCCACTGATCCCGCAGCCCCTCATGTGCAGCCGCAATGACTCCGGCGGATCCAGCTCCATCTCCCGCGCAAATGGAGTCGGGAGACGAAGGCGACGGCGTGGCGGCCGGCGCAGCCTGACGAAGAACTCACAAGGGTCATCCCCAACATGGCCCTCCATTGGAGGAGGAGCTGCTGGCGGGGGCGAGGCCGGCGCGCCACCCCGTCCTCCTCTTCCCCGAGTGCCCCGACCTCGCCCACGGCCTCGCCCCCTCCCCCTTGCCCTCACGGCCAGCTCTGCCACCGCTGGCGCATGAGGAGGAGGGACGCGTTGTCGGGAAGCGACCCTCGCCGCCACCGTTGAAGGACCGGGATTTCCTCTCTCCATGAAGAATGGAAGAGAGGAGCAGAAGCTGAAGGAAGAAGAAGATGGAAGAATGTGGGGCGCCATCCCCCCCTCTCCCGCTCTTTATAAGGGAACGGGGTTGGGAACGACCGCCCCGCTCGGCCAATCAAGACACGGAAGGCGCAGGGAGCCAGGACCGACCCACTGCCCCAACCAGCGATGACCCGGTTTCCCGCCTCCATCGTTTGCCACCCCAAGCGCATGGGAGACACGTGGCGGACATACAGAACCGAGGGGACGGGTGAGGCGACCTTTCCCCACCCCGTGATCGTGGGGAGTGGACGCCTTGAAGACCGCGCCTCGGCCCCATTCAGTAAATGGGCCGCACCTCCACGCCTACCTCCGTTTATGGGGAAAGCGCGAACCACCCCTTCAGTACGACGTGACGCATGCGTGCAGAAACCAACCCCACGCATGCCGCCCACGTCACGCCCACCTCCCCACGCCGCACCACATGTGCGAGTCGTGGGAAGCGCAGCGCGCGAAAAATCTTACCACGGTAAAAACCGCCCCGCCTGCCCGCGCATAGTTTTTTGGGCCTAGCCCAACAACGCGTTGCGCTTATGTGTGGACCAGGCCCGGGGGCTCATGTCGGTGTACACAAAGAGGGGTACACTTTTGTACCCCTATGACTGTGCACAGGCAGTCAGAGCCGCGCCCACGACCACACCAAGCAAGGCAAGGGAGGTGAGCCAGGGTAAGACCAAAGCTCAAGGTAACTGGCGCAACGCCAAGGCCAAGACCATGAAGAACAAAAGGGACGAAGCGGACTCCCCCGACAAGATCCTTGCTGCGTCAACTCGCCCCACGCCTACGGAGCAAATTACCCTTGAGTCCACTGCCCCCATGGGGCAAGGATTCGGGAGACCCCTCCGCGGTGGCATGCAGATCTTTGTGAAGAAACATTCACAATCAGATATAGAAGATGACGACACTTGGCGGGATCCCACCCGAGGAAGACCACAAGACCCCCAGCAAGCACCTTGCCGGGGATGACAGCAGGCGCCTCGGCAAGACCCTTGCCGGGGCCCCGGCAAGGCCCCTGCCGAGGACATCCGCAGGGCCACCATCAGGCCCACGCCAAACAAGCCTCCACCGCCATTCGCATACAGCTGCCGACCCAACCAACTGGGCAGGCACCTGCGTGGCGGCATGCAGATCTTCGTGAAGACACCACCACCGTGCCACCTCAGCTACCTGCCTGCCTACATGGCACCACGGGCATCACTGGCCAGGGCGCGTGTCTACACAAGGAGGAGCGGCGACGGGCAGGACGGGCTTCACCCCCGCCCCCGATAAAGCAAGGACACCTAAGCAGACACATTAAATGCGCCTTGTCATGTAATGCGAGGGATAACCTCGCATCACTGTACCCTTTCCACCTCCTGTGTTCCACTGTGCCAACCCCTTTTTCTATAAAAGGAGGCCCGAGGCGACCAGGAGAGGGATTCGGCTTTTTGGAGCTCCTAACGCCCCAGAGCTAGCTCAAGAACAGGAATATACATCCACCAAAGCAGGAGTAGGGTTTTACGCATCCTCGCGGCCTGAACCTGGATAAACAAACCGTGTACTATCTGTTTGATCCGCTCTTCTCATGACCCCGCGCCCCGCTAACTGTAGTAGGGATTCTTGTGATCCCATAGGTGTCATTCCCACCGACAAGTAGCTATGTGTTTGATTTCTCTCTCTCTCGTGTTCTTCAGGTGGTACGATCTTGATGTATCACGAGCTTTGTTATTATAGTTGGATCTTATGATGTTTCTCCCCCTCTACTCTCTTGTAATGGATTGAGTTTTCCCTTTGAAGTTATCTTATCGGATTGAGTCTTTAAGGATTTGAGAACACTTGATGTATGTCTTGCATGTGCTTATCTGTGGTGACTAAGGATGGCAATTTTATCCATTGACATGGATATCTGCGGAAACCCGACCCGAATGGGTAGGGTTTGGATACATTTTTACGTCCATGGATAGCATCCAAACCCGACCCAATTATTCATGGATAGGGCATGGACATAATTATGTATCCATGGATATAGCCGAACCCAACCCGGTAGTATGGCATGTGGGGAAAAATTCAATGATCCACACTATCTCACCTTCCAATTTATTTATTTTCTGTATAAAAAATGGTAAATAAATTCCGCAATCCCTCCCAACCGTAACTTACTCCACTGCCGCTTCACATTCTTTGTTTTTTGAACAGACTCATTATTGTATCTCCTCGTTAAACAACTCGCCATTAAGCAGCGACTCTGTCTCCTCGACTTGCTCCTCCTCCAGCCCTAGGTATAGCCGCTGGCGCCGCCAGACCTCACCACTATACTTCAGCAGCCAACGCCACAGGATAGTGGCAGCCCAATGCCCCAACTCCATGTCCCCTCGACCCCTCCATCTCTGCTTCTCCACGCACGCACGGGAACGATGGCGGGCCGGCGACGGCAGCGGGCTGACGCAAGGCTCTGAGCTACGATGCGGAGTGGCACGGCGTACAAGAGCGCTGCTGCGTTCAGGACCAGGAGCACGGGTGTGCCGGGAGGCGGACGCCAACCACGACAAGGAGCCTGACCTTGCTAAGGAGGTGACGGCCACACCAAACAGCCGAAGCTTAGAGTAATCTTTTGTTCCATCAATCCCACTCTTGTATGTCTAGTGTTCATGTACGTCGGTGTGCAGCTTGTGCTATTCGTGAATTTCTGCAAAGTACTCTTGTACTTCAGTTTACAGAAGCAATTTGTGCAGAATACTCTTGTACTTCAGTTTACAGTACCAATTTCTGCAAAGTAATCTAGAACATCAGTATCAATTTTCACTTGTTACTAATTGAGTCATGGTACATGGCATGATCCGTAGTCTGTACATATGCAGGTTAATTAGTAATTAGGTATTGCCACATAAGTGGATTTCAGTCTGACATATAATTTTGGCAGGTCTACCTTATTCGCTAAAAGAACAAAGATAGAAAAATTAATTTAAGTTGCTAGTTACCATTCACTACAACATACATATCACAATATTTTCAAATCTGTACAGTTATTTTTTTGACTGAATCTGAGGGCCTCAATCAAAGGTCGGGCAATAGCCTATTATCTAAACAAATGTTGTGTTATTGCTATGTATGCCCTTGTGAATCTGAGAGATTATTTGGTGATCTGCACTTTTCTATGTTATTCTGTTAGAATCAAATAGATGATTTGACGTTGTGCACTTGTGCTATGTCATTTTGTCAAAGTTTGATAGCTTATGTGAATATTGTGCGGTTGTGCTATATTTTATTTATACGTGTTGAGAGGACCCGATGGATATCCATACCAGATGGATATTCATCGGGTTTGGACATGGACATTGTTTTTCGCCCATGGATTTTTTCATGGATGTGCACATAATGTCTTCATGGATTTGGATATGGATTTGATATTGTTCAACCCAGGCCGAACCCGATCCATTGCCATCCTTAGTGGTGACAATGGGATATTCACGCGATCCACTTGATGTATGTTTTGGTGATCAACTTGCGGGTTCCACTCATGAACTTATGCATAGGGGTTGGCACACGTTTTCGTCTTGACTCTCGGTAGAAACTTTGGGGCACTCTTTGAAGTTCTATGTGTTGGTTGAATAGATGAATCTGAGATTCTGTGATGCTTATCGTATAATCATACCCACGGATACTTGAGGTGACATTGGAGTATCTAGGTGACATTAGGGTTTTGGTTGATTTGTGTCTTAAGGTGTTATTCTAGTACGAACTCTAGGATAGATCAAACGGAAAGAATAGCTTCGTGTTATTTTACTACGGACTCTTGAATAGATCGATCAGAAAGAATAACTTTGAGGTGGTTTCGTACCCTACCATAATCTCTTCGTTTGTTCTCCGCTATTACTGACTTTGGAGTGACTCTTTGTTGCATGTTGAGGGATAGTGATATGATCCAATTATGTTATTATTGTTGAGAGAACTTGCACTAGTGAAAGTATGAACCTTAGGCCTTGTTTCCTAGCATTGCAATACCGTTTGTTCTCACTTTTATCTTTAGTTACCTTGCTGTTTTTATATTTTCAGATTACAAAAACCTATATCTACTATCCATATTGCACTTGTATCACCATCTCTTCGCCGAACTAGTGCACCTATACAATTTACCATTGTATTGGGTGTGTTGTGGACACAAGAGACTCTTTGTTATTTCGTTGCAGGGTTACTTGAGAGAGACCATCTTCACCCTACGCCTCCCACGGATTGATAAACCTTAGGTCATCCACTTGAGGGAAATTTGCTACTGTCCTACAAACTTCTGCACTTGGAGGCCCGACAACGTATACAAGAAGAAGGTTGTGTAGTAGACATCAAGCAGTTTCTGGCGCCGTTGCTGGGGAGGTGAATGCTTGAAGGTATATCTTTAGATTTTGCAATCGAATCTTTTAGTTTCTTGTTTTATCACTAGTTTAGTTTATAAAACAAAATTACAAAAAAATGGAATTGAGTTTGCCTCATACGCTTCATCTTTTTAACATCTTTCGTGAGAATGATGGAAAGGAAAATTGTGCTCAAGTGCTAGAAGAAGAAGTCTATAAAATGTTAGGCACTAAATCTTTGAATGATGAGCATGATTGCAATGTTCTTAGTATGAACTCCTTGAATATCCATAGTACTAATGATGATTGCACTAGTCATGATGAAAATGTCTCTTATAAGCATGTCAATTTTTATGGTGTGCATAGAGTTTGCAAGTACACACCAAATAGGGAAGATAGATTTTGCAAGAGGCATAAGTATTTGGAAACTAAGTGGTTGCAAGAAAGGCTAGATGTTTGTGCTGAAAATTTAAAATTTCTTAGCCGTACTTGTGAACTTTGCAATGAACGTGGTCATTTAAGTCTCCAATGAAAATTGTTTCATAATCGTATCGTGTCCAAAAATTGTGATGACTTGATTTCCCTTGCACATCATAATGAACTTAGTTTGCTTTTGGGTTATGAAGAAATGAAACGTATAACTAAGGATATGCCAGAATTTGTCCTTGATAAAGTTCTTGATTTTGATCTAGAAGAAATTTTTATGTATTGTGCGGTGAATTGCATTGAAAATCCCTATATTGCCAATTACATAAAGAAAAGAAAACAAATAGAAGATGAAGAGAATACTAATGAAAGGGAAGAGACTTCCCAATATCCTCCTATTATTTCTTATGATGAATCAGGTAACAAGGAGGAGCTTTCTATTCAACCAATCTCATTGATAAGGAGCTCGGAAAAGAGGGTTAAACCCACACATGATGTGAAGAAGAAAAAGAAAAGACTGAGAAGCAAAGGTAGAAAGGTATCCCTCCCAAATGATGTTGCTCCTATTACTCATTGTGATGATGATAATTGCTATACTATTGGTGCTATCGATACTATTAATGATGAGAGTGACTATGCTTATGATATGAAAAGGCCCAAGCTTGGGGATGCTATGTTTGATGAGAATGACAAGTTTGAGAATATATTTTCTGAAATTAATGTTTGTCCCAAGCTTGGGGATGCTATGTTTTATGAATATGATATGTTTAGCCTCCCAAGTTTTGATGAGAAAATTTATTATGATGATAGCATGCCTCCTACTTATGATGATTATAATTATGAAAGTGGATTTGAAGAGGTCATGACTTTATTTAGTAATGATTCCACTATCTTGGAAGAGGTTTCAATCGGTTATGATGAGAACAAAGTTGCTACCTATGATGATTATTGTGATGATACCTATGCTATAAAGAGTAGTGATGATTATATTTATAAAAACTGTCATGATTATGATCACCCTTTTTCTGAACATTACTCTTTTAATATGGAAACAATTTATAGTATTCGAGTTTCTTATGATACTCCCACTATTCCGAATGAGAAGAATTTTGCTTATGTGGAGAGTAATAAAATTTGTATGCTTGTAGATCATGAAAAGAATGCTTTATGTGCTGGTTATATTGTTTAACTCATTCATGATGCTACTGAAAATTATTATGAGGGAGGAACATATGCTTGTAGGAATTGCAATAATATCAAGTTTCCTCTCTATGTGCTTAAATTTTTAAAGTTATGCTTGGTTTGCCTTCCTATGCTAGTTGTTCCCATAAGTTGTTTGCTCACAAAATCCCTATGCATAAGAAGTGGGTTAGACTTAAATGTGCTAGTCATATTTTTCATGATGCTCTCTTTATGTTTCAATTCTTATCTTTTATGTGAGCATCAATGAAATCATCATGCCTAGTTAGGGGCGTTAAACGTTAGCGCTTATTGGGAGACAATCCAATTTTATTTTTTCTTTACTTTTTGCTCCTGTTTAGTAATAAATAATTCATCTAGCCTCTGGTTAGATGTGGTTTTATGTTTTAATTAGTGTTTGTGCCAAGTAGAACCTTTGGGAATACTTGGGTGAAGTCTTTACGATCTTGCTGTAAAAAAACACAAACTTTGGAGCTCACGAGATTAGCTGCCATTTTTTACTGGAGAGCGCTTTTAGGTTGATTATTTTTGAAGATGATTAATAGACAAATTCCTCAGGTCCACCAATTTATTTTAGAATTTTTGGAGTTCCATAAGTATACGTTTGATACAGATTACTACAGACTGTTCTGTTTTTGACAAATTCTGTTTTCTATGTGTTGTTTGCTTATTTTGATGAATCTATGAGTAGTATCGGAGGGTATGAACCATAGATAAGTTGGAATACAGTATATATTACACCAATATGAATTTATAATTAGTTCACAACAGTAACTAAGTGGTGATTCACTTTCTTATACTAACGGAGCTTACGAGTTTTCTGTTAAGTTTTGTATTGTGAAGTTTTCAAGTTTTGGGTAGAGATTAAATGGACTATGAAACAAGGAGTGGCAAAGATCCTAAGCTTGGGAATGCCCAAGGCACCCCAAGGTAATATTCAAGGACAACCAAGAGACTAAGCTTGGGGATGCCCCGGAAGGCATCCCCTCTTTCGTCTTCGTTCATCGATAACTTTACTTGGAGATATATTTTTATTCACCACATGATATGTGTTTTGCTTGGAGCGTCAATTTATTTTGCTAGGATTTGTTTTCTGTTATTTAGAACAATGTTGCATCTTTTATTTCAATAAAAGTGGCATTGATGGCCTTTACTATGCCTATTTTACAAGTCTACATGTTGTTGTTTGAAAACAGAAAGTTTACCACTGTTGCAAAAATTCCCTAGAAAATTCAGAATGTGATAAAATGTTGAAACCTTTTGCATAATAAGCTCTGATAAATTTACTACAGTGGGAATTTTATTTCATAATTTTTGGAGCTAGGGAAGTATGGATCTTGCTGCATTCTTCACAGACTGTCCTGTTTAGGAAGATTGCTGTTATGTTTGCATTGTTTGCATATGTTTGATTGTTTAATGATTATATTTGAGGATAGGACTATTAAATATGCGGAGTCATTTAGTATACAATGTTGATTAATAATTTTAGTGATTTTCTACAGAAGAGTATGATAAGGTTTTTGCATTGGTTTATACTAACTTATCTCACGAGTCCTTGTTGAGTTTTGTGTGGATGAAGCTTTTGAGATTTAGGGAGACCGTGATATGAGAGGAATTAAGGAGACACAAAAGCTCAAGATTGGGGATGCCCAAGGCATCCCAAGATAACATTTCAAGAAGTCTCAAGTGTCTAAGCTTGGGGATGCCCCAGTTGACATCCCACCTTTCTTCTTCAACAACTATCGGTTAGTATCGGTTGATCCTAAGTTTTTGCTTCTTCACATGATGTTTGCTATGATTAGATGTCATTTTATTTTTTTATTACTGTTTGAATAAAGTTTCAAGATCTGAAATTATTAAATGGGAGAGTCTTCACATAGCTAAATAATTATTTAACTACTCATTGATCTTCACTTATATCTTTCGGAGTAGTTTGTTATTCATTCACGTGCTTCACATATATCCTATGAGTAAATGGTTGAATGAATTGAATATAATAAATCTGAAATTATATATGTTTTATATGCTTATCCCATGGGGAGTAATGACTTCACATATAAGAAGTAGAGGTGGTAAATTTATTGAAGGTTAGCAAACATTGTATTGGTCACTTTAACAATTCATGAAAGAATATTGAGGGAAGAGAGATTTCACATATAAATATACTATCTTGGACATCTTTTATGATTGTGAGCACTCATTAAAATATGACATGCTAAAAGGTTGATGTTGGACAAGGAAGACAACGTAATGGGTTATGTTTTCTTATATCTGAAATAAAGTAGATTATCATGGATCATTCAACATGATGAGCTTGCCTTTTCCCCCTCATTCTAGCCAAATTCTTTGCACCAAGTAGAGACACTACTTGTGCTTCCAAACATCCCTTAAACCAGTATTGCCATGAGAGTCCACCACCATACCTACCTATGGATTGAGTAAGATCCTTCAAGTAAGTTGTCATCGGTGCATGCAATAAACATTGCTCTCTAAATATGTATGATCTATTAGTGTGGAGAAAATAAGCTTTATACGACCTTGTGATGTGGAAGCAATAAAAGCGACGGACTGCATAATAAAGGTCCCTATCACAAGTGGCAGTATAAAGTGACGTTCTTTCGCATTAAGATTTTGTGCATCCAACTATAAAAGCACATGACAACCTCTGCTTCCCTCTGCGAAGGGCCTTTTTATTCTTGTCTTATACCTTATGCAAGAGTCATGGTGATCTTCACCTTTCCTTTTTACATTTTATCCTTTGGCAAGCACATTGTGTTGGAAATATCCTGATATATATATATCCAATTGGATGTAAGGCATCATGAACTATTATTGTTGACATTACCCTTGAGGTAAAAGGTTGGGAGGCGAATCTATAAGCCCCTATCTTTCTCTGTGTCTGATTAAAACTTTGAACCCATAAATATCGCGTGAGTGTTAGCAATTGTGAAAGACTAAATGATAGTTGAGTCTGTGAAGTTTGCTGAATCAAAGCTCTGACATAGACTCTTCCTGGAAATAAGATGAATTGTAATTGTTTGATGACTAATAACACGGTTTGTTAGTTTTCAAGAAAGTTTATGATCTATACTTTAACATGTGAATAGTTTGTTACTCAATCATGAAAAGTTTTATGAGTTGAGCTACTGTTATGACATATAATGATGCTAGAAAAGGTGATTGAAATTATCATTGATCAAACTTGTGCACCTACTAGCATTCGTAGTTCACAAATTCTTTCTTTTATCATTTACCTACTCGAGGACGAGTAGGAATTAAGCCTGGGGATGCTGATACATCTCCAACGTTTCTATAATTTATGAAGTATTCATGCTATTATATTATCTGTTTTGGATGTTTATGGGCTTTACTAAACACTTTTATATTATTTTTGGGACTAACCTATTAACCGGAGGCCCAACCCAAATTGTTGTTTTCTTGCCTATTTCAGTGTTTCGAAGAAAAGGAACATCAAACGGAGTCCAAACAGAATGAAACCTTCGGGAGAGTTATTTTTGGAACGGAAGCAATCCAGGAGACTTGGAGTAGACGTCGGGGAAGCTTCGAGGAAGCCAAGAGGCAGGGAGGCGCGCCCCCACCCTTGTGGGCCCCTCGTGGCTCCCCTGACCGACTTCCTTCACCTATATATGTCCATATACCCTAAAAACATCGAGGAGCAGAATAGATCGGGAGTTCTGCCGCCGCAAGCCTCTATAGCCACGAAAAACCAATCGGGACCCTGTTCCGGCACCCTGCCGGAGGGGGGATCCATCACCGGTGGCTATCTTCATCATCCTGGCGCTCTCCATGACGAGGAGGGAGTAGTTCACCCTCAGGGCTGAGGGTATGTACCAGTAGCTATGTGTTTGATTTCTCTCTCTCGTGTTCTTGAGGTGGTACGATCTTGATGTATCGCGAGCTTTGCTATTATAGTTGGATCTTATGATGTTTCTCACCCTCTACTCTCTTGTAATGGATTGAGTTTTCCCTTTGAAGTTATCTTATCGGATTGAGTCATTAAGGATTTGAGAACACTTGATGTATGTCTTACATGTGCTTATCTGTGGTGACAATGGGATATTCACGTGATCCACTTGATGTATGTTTTGGTGATCAACTTGCGGGTTCCGCTTGTGAACTTATGCATAGGCGTTGGTACACGTTTTCACCTTGACTCTCCGGTAGAAACTTTGGGGCACTCTTTGAAGTTCTATGTGTTGGTTGAATAGATGAATCTGAGATTGTGTGATGCATATCGTATAATCATACCCACGGATACTTGAGGTGACATTGGAGTATCTAGGTGACATTAGGGTTTTGGTTGATTTGTGTCTTTAGGTGTTATTCTAGTACGAACTCTAGGATAGATCGAACGAAAAGAATAGCTTCGTGTTATTTTACTACGGACTCTTGAATAGATCGATCAGAAAGAATAACTTTGAGGTGGTTTCGTACCCTACCATAATCTCTTCGTTTGTTCTTCGCTATTAGTGACTTTGGAGTGACTCTTTGTTGCATGTTGAGGGATAGTTATATGATCAAATTATGTTATTATTGTTGAGAGAACTTGCACTAGTGAAAGTATGAACCCTAGGCCTTGTTTCCTAGCATTGGAATACCATTTGTGTTCACTTTTATCTTTAGTTACCTTGCTGTTTTTATATTTTCAGATACAAAAACCTATATCTACTATCCATATTGCACTTTTATCACCATCTCTTCGCCGAACTAGTGCACCTATACAATTTACCATTGTATTGGGTGTGTTGGGGACACAAGAGACACTTTGTTATTTGGTTGCAGGGTTGCTTGAGAGAGACCATCTTCATCCTACGCCTCCCACGGATTGATAAACCTTAGGTCATCCACTTGAGGGAAATTTGCTACTGTCCTACAAACCTCTGCACTTGGAGGCCCAACAACGTTTACAAGAAGAAGGTTGTGTAGTAGACATCAGAGACTCAAATAAAAAATAAAAAAAGGATAAAGTAAAAGAAAGGCCCTTCACGGAGGGAAGTAGGGACTTGTAGAGGTGCCAGAGCTCAAAGCAAAAAAGATAGAGATAAAAACATTTTGGGAGGCATGCTTTTCCTGTCAACGACAGCGATCGAGTAGTTCCCAATACTTTCCATGCTAGATATATAATAGGCGGTTCCCAAACAGAAATTAAATTTTATTCTCTTTTCAACCATACTTTCACTTTCCATGGCTAGCCGTTGAGGGAGTCCTGGATTAGGGGGTAGCCGGGCGTCCGGGCTGTGTGAAGTGGGCCGGAATGATGGGCCGTGAAGATACAAGATGGAAGGCATTCCCCCGTGTCCGGATGGGACTCTCCTTGGCGTGGAAGGCAAGCTTGGCATTCGGATATAAAGGTTCCTTTCTCTATAAACCGACCCTGTACAACCCTAGTTCCCCTCCGGTGTCTATATAAATCGCAGGGTTTAGTCCGTAGAGGCAATCATAATCATACATGCTAGAAATTTAGGGTTTAGCCATGACGATCTCGTGGTAGATCAACTCTTGTAACCTCTATACTCATCAAAGTCAATCAAGCAGGAAGTAGGGTATTACCTCCATTAAGAGGGCCCGTGTCGGTGTCAAAACCGGCGGATCTCGGGTAGGGGGTCCCGAACTGTGCGTCTAGGCGGATGGTAACAGGAGACAAGGGACACGATGTTTTTACCCAGGTTCGGGCCCTCTCGATGGAGGTAAAACCCTACTCCTGCTTGATTAATATTGATGATATGGGTAGTACAAGAGTAGATCGACCACGAGATCAGAGAGGCTAAACCCTAGAAGCTAGCCTATGGTATGATTGTTGTTCGTCCTATGGACTAAAACCCTCCGGTTTATATAGACACCGGAGAGGGTTAGGGTTACACAGAGTCGGTTACAACGGAAGGATATCCACATATCCATATCGCCAAGCTTGCCTTCCACACCAAGGAAAGTCCCATCCGGACACAGGACGAAGTCTTCAATCTTGTATCTTCATAGTCCAGGAGTCTGGCCAAAGGTTATAGTCTGGCTATCCGGACACCCCCTAATCCAGGACTCCCTCAGTAGCCCTCGAACCAGGCTTCAATGACGATGAGTCCATCGCACAGATTGTCTTCGACATTGCAAGGCGGGTTCTTCTCCAAATTCCGTGTACCTGTTGAATTGTGTCTGGCTTTTTGTGAATATTGCGCTTCTTGGCTTCCATGACCAATAATGGCCTTCTTCCACGTGTCAAATGAATGCGAAAAGCCAGGGTGTTTTTGGATTTACCCCCTAGCTGCGTAAATGAGCTATCTATTAAAGAGACGTGGATTCAGATCCAAATCACACCATCTTCCCTCCGCGAGCTTTCATCGGAGCGCATTCGACAGAGATCCATTCCATCATGGCTGGTTGTCGCAGCTCCTCCTCTCGCCTTCCCAGCCCTCAGCCTGGAGATTTGGAGAGACGTTCCATCCCGCACAGCGAGCTAGTGACGCTCCAAACCAAAGGATTTCTTCCCCCAGCCTACATGGTCCCGGTTCGAGCTGGGCTTGCCACCTATAATGGCGGAGAGCAAGCGGAGAGCGTCCCTAATCCCTCCAAAGGAGAGCGGGTATGCCTTGTCCCCTATTTGGTAAGAGGGCTCGGATTTCCGATTCATCCGTTTCTCCGGGGGCTCCTGGAGTTCTACGGCCTCTAGTTGCACAACCTTACGCCTGCCTCCATATTGCATATCGCAGGCTTCGTAGCCCTTTGCGAGCTGTTTTTGGGATGTGAGGCTCATTTCGCGCTATGGAAGAAGCTATTCTGCCGCGTGCCCCGTTCTCAGAAGGGGTCAGTATATCAAGTGGGTGGAGCCGAAGTACGGCGCATCGCCAGGACTGGATATCTATCCGGAACCCCAAAGAAAGCGTCCGAAGACTGGCCTTCAGAATGGTTTTATATAGAAGATGTCCCCCTGCCGGACCCTATTCGGATCGGCCTCCCTGAGTTCGATAATGCTCCCTTGAAGAAGCGCCTAAGCTGGCGTCCACGGAGCCCTTAGAAGGAAAATGATAAGGACGTCCTTTACCTGATGAGCCGGATAAGGTTACTAGCTCATTCCGGACTGACCATGATCGAAGTCATGGCCACATGCATTATGTGGGGGTGCAACCGCTTCAGTATAGAGGCCACCCCATGTGGGATTTCAACAGGGAGGATGATGCCACCCGCTGTGGCCGTAAGGGGCCCGGAGTCGGTTGCCGCTCTGACGAAGATCTTGTCCGCATTGTACAAGGGAGAATAGGAGGAATTCCTCCGCATCAATCCACAGGGCGGATTTTCTATGTACAATCCTCCAAACTGGGTAAGCGGACACTTCTTTCTGCCCATCCGTTCCATATTCCCATAGTTAAGTATCTTATCTTGTGACTTCAACGTAGGAACTGCGTCAGGCCATAAAGGAGATAAACAACCCTCCTCCACAACCTGAGGATCCGGAACAGTCCCTCGACCCGGCCTCCCAAGAGGATCCGGACATATCTGTGGAGCTGATCGACGGGGTATTTTATCAATTGAGTGACGACAACGTCTTGGTGGCCATTACGGCCGATTATCCTGGACTGCTCCCCGCCTCACAGGTAACTAAGACCGAAGTCCCAATACCTCGAAAATGATCCGTCCGCGCTTATTTTTGATTATCGCATACCAACGGTGCTTTGCAGGGGAGGATCTTGAGGCGGAATGCCGAGCCTGCGGCGACCAGCCAACAAGGGGCTGCGAGGACGGGCGGGCTGAAAAGACCCGCAGTCCGGATCGAGACGCCGGCGCAGCAGTAAGGCACGCCGTTTTATTCCAAGGTATTATTCTTACGACGCGTACTAACGCCCGTGCTCTTTTTAGGAAAAAGAGGGCTTGCCGGACTATATCCGGAGAGGTTGCCAATCGGGCCTCCACCAGCCAGGATCCAAAGCCAGGTCCAGAAGCAGAGGCGAACACGAGGCGTGCGTCGGACGCTCCTCAGACAGAGGACGCGGACAAAATGTCTGCCACCAATTCCAAGGTGGAGAGTGCCATAAACCACAGGCGCCGCCGGACAGTTCTTCGCGACGCTTGTTTCTCCCAAGAGGCATTGGATGCCTTCACCTCGGGAGATGCGTACCTCCGTGCCGCTCAAAATGGTCTAACCAGGGCCACGGAGCAGTATGTAAAAGACATACGGGTAAGAAAATTTGATGATTATATATACATCAGTAGCCCCCGAGACTTGAAACAGTTTGAATAACTAATTTAAGGATCATTTGTTATGCAGGTTCTTACAGAAAAGAATACCCAACTGTCCCAGGAGCTGGAAGAGTGCAAAGCCCAACTTCAGGCCGCACTAGCCGCGACAGGGGAGCCCAAGAAGACCCCCTCTGGTAGTATATGCCCTGACTTGATGAGTATCATGTAAAGTGCGGTGTCGGTGTCAAAACCGGGGGATCTCGGGTAGGGGGTCCCGAACTGTGCGTCAAGGTCGGATGGTAACATGAGACAAGGGACACTTTATTTTACCCAGGTTCGGGCCCTCTCGATGGAGGTAAAACCCTACTCCTGCTAGATTAATATTGATGATATGGGTAGTACAAGAGTGGATCTACCACGAGATCAAGGAGGCTAAACCCTAGAAGCTAGCCTATGGTATGATTGTGTATGATGATGGTTGTCCTACGGACTACAACCCTCTGGTTTATATAGACACCGGATAGGGTTAGGGTTACACAAAGTCGGTTACAATGGTAGGAGATCTCGAATATCCGCACGCCTAGCTTGCCTTCCACGCCAAGAAAAGAACCTTCCGGACATGGGACGAAGTCTTCAATCTTGTATCTTCATAGTCCTGGAGTCCAGCTGAAGGTATAGTCCAGCTATCCGAACACCCCCTAATCCAGGACTCCCTCAGTAGCCCCCGAACCAGGCTTCAATGACGACGAGTCCAGCGCGCAAATCGTCTTCGGCATTGCAAGGCGGGTTCCTCCTCCGAATCCTGTGTACCTATACGAATAATGTCCGCCTTTTGTAATGTAGCACTCCTCGGCTTCAGCGCCCAATAATGGCCATCTTCCACGTGCTGAACGAATGCGAAGAGCTTGGGGTGTTTTTACACCCACACCCTTAGTCATATAAACAAGCCGCCTATTTAACAGGATGGGATTTAGATCCAAACCACATCTTCTCCTCTCCGCGAGTTATAATCAGAGCGTCTCCAGCAAAGGTCCATTCCAACATGGCCAGCCGTCGCAGCTCCTCCCCTCGCCCCTCCAGTCCTAAACCCGGAGACTGGGAGAGATGCACCATCCCACACAGCGAGTTAGTGTCGCTCCAAGCCAAGGGATTTCTCCCTCAAGCCTATATGGTCTCGGTCCGAGCTGGACTCGCCACTTATCAAGGCAGAAAACAAACGGAGAACCTACCTAGTCCCTCTATAGGGGAGCGGGTGTGCCTGGTCCCTTATCTAATAAGGGGACTGGGATTTCCAATTCATCCCTTTCTCCACGGGCTTTTGGAGTTCTATGGCCTCCAGCTGCACCACCTTACGCCCGGTTCCGTGTTACACATCGCGGGCTTCGTTGCTCTCTGCGAGCTATTTTTAGGCGTCGAGGATCATTTTGCGCTGTGGAAGAAGATATTCTGCCTGGTGCCCCGTTCTCAAAAGGGGTCTATATATCAAGTGGGCGGAGCCGAAGTATGGCGCATCGCCGGGACCGGATACCCGTCCGGAACCCCGAAGAAGGCGTCCGAGGACTGGCCTTCAGAATGGTTCTACATAGACGACGTTCCTCTGCCGGACCCTGTCCGGGCCGGTCTCCCTGAGTTCAACAATGCTCCCCTGAAGAAACGCCTAAGCTGGCGCCCTCGGAGCTTTCAGAGAGAGAATGACAGAGACGTCCTTTACTTAATGGGCCGGATTAAGCTACTGGCTCATTCCGGACTAACCATGATTAAAGTCATGGCCATATGCATTATGCGAGGGGTGCAGCCGCTCCAATACAGAAGCCACCCCATGTGGGATTTTAACGGGGAGGATGACGCCACCCGTTATGGCCGTAAGGGGCCGGACTTGCCTACCGCTCTAATGAAGATTCTATCCTCTTTGTACAAGGGAGAAGAAGAGGAATTCCTCCGCATCGATCCGCAGGGCGGATTTTCCATGTATAGTCCTCCGAATTGGGTAAGTGGACAGTCGTACTTCCCTGTTTCATTTTACATTCCCATGATTAAATAGGCAGTCTAACAACTTTAATGCAGGACCTGCGTCAGGAGGTAAAAAACATAAACAACCATCCTCCACAGCTAGAGGACCCAGGACGGTCCCTCGATCCGGACTCCGAAGAGGATCCGGACTTAGCGGTGGATTTCATCGACGGAGTGTTTCATCAACTAAGCAAGGACGATACCTTGGTGGCTATTATAGCTAATTACCCAGGGTTGATCCCGGCCTCCCAGGTGACAGATACCGGAGCTTCACCCCCTTAAGAGGGGTTCCGTTTTCATGGGTTTGATTGTTCTGACGACAACCGCGCTTTGTAGGGGAGATTCCCGAGGGGTGAAGCCGACCCCGCTGCAGCTAGCCAGCGGGGGGCCGCAGGGCCCCGTGGGGAAAAAAGGAACGTAGTCCGGTCTGAGGTGCCAGAGCAAAGGTATGGCGTACCCTCTCTTTTTCCCTGGTGTTTTACTCCTCTAGGGTATATTAACATTCGTGCTATCTTCAGGACGAAGAGACCTCGCGGGACTATATCCGGAGAGGTTGCCAATCGGGCCTCCACCAGCTAGACTCCAACGCCCGGCCCGGAGGCGGAGGTCAGCACAAGGCACGCATCGGACGCTCCTCCATCAGAGGATGCGGACAGGCTGTCTGCCACCAATTCAGAGGTGGAGAGTGCCATGAACCACAGGCGTCGCCGGACAGTTCTTCGCGACGCTTGTTTCTCCCAGGAGGCTTTAAATGCCTTTAATTCAGGTGACGCGTACCTCCGTGCTACTCAAAATGGTTTAGCCAGAGCCACGGAGCAGTATGTAAAAGACATACGGGTAAGAAAATTTTGGTAAATATAGATATGCCAGTAGCCCCCGAGACTTGAAGAAGTGGAAATAACTGATTCGAGAATCATATAACCTGCAGTCTCTTACCAAGAAGAATATCGCACTGTCCCAGGAGCTGGAAAGGTGCAGGGCGCAACTAGAGGCCGCACGAACGGCAGCAGGAGGGTCTAAAGAGACCCCTGCAGGTAAACAATACTCTAGAATATTTAGTATTGTACGGATTTAAGTGCCAATCTAACAAATTGTATTGTAGATAGCGCCGGACCCGATCCGGACTCGCAACAGCTTCTACACTGGTTAGAGTCTGGTGAAAGCGTGCTAACAAAGGTGAGGCGGGAGAAGAATGATCTCCAGGATGCCAACACCAGGCTGGATGTTGAACTAAAAGATGTTCGTGGCCAGCTGTCGGACTCCAATAAGGAGAATCAGCGACTTCGACGCGGCATTTTTAGTAAGTGCTTAAGCGAACTCTTGTAAAAGGAGTTTGGCGAGGAAGACAACTAACAGAGTTATGTCTGTAGGTATGCTGACAGGTCGTCCTGCAGAGGAGATGCCCGGTTCAACGGGCGATCTTCTTCCCGAACTCTTGCAACTGCACGAACGAGTTCGGCAGGCGATGCGAGGTATTGCCCAAGCCTTGTGGCCTGCCCACTCCATACCCGAGGGCCCTAGAGAACTTGCAGAGAAGTTGAAGGGAGCTCGGCGGCGCTTCCGGTTGTGGAAGATATCAGCCTGCCGGCAGGGCGCTAGGGAGGCTTGGGCCATGGTGAAGACCCGCTTTACGAAGTCTGACCCCAATCACATGGCCGAGGTTGGACCGGTGGGGCCTGACGGGAAGGAGATCCCTGTGAGCTTAGTGTATGGCCAGGTAGAATTGGCCGCAAAGTATTCCCAGCAGGACTGTAAATTAGACAGCCTGTTAGATGGTATAGAAGAAGAATACCATCAGTCAGGATGACTATGTAGTTTATAATTGACATGTGTAATGCCTTCTAACCGGATTGTAGATCATTTGTCGTTGCCGACCTTTTCGCTTCGACCTCAGGACCTGAAGGTCCGGAGTGTGTCCGAATACCATAACGGTTATATAAGAACTGAGGTATGCATGGAGACCAGGCGTAGGGGTCATTAGTGCTTTATCAGACAAGTGCCCAACTAGTTATGTTATATTACATGGTTAGTAAGAAACATCTTCCAGAGAGAATAGTTCCGTTAAGGGTTCCTTTCGCTGGGGTGGCGTGCCCTGAAGTGCACGTCCGAACTGCAAATGCAGGAAAACATCTGGGGGCATGTATAAGTAAAAAAGGTTCATCTTTAGTTCACCGACCGAATATTCCCTTAAGAATGCTAGCTTTCGGCTTCACCCAGTCTGAGGTACACATCCGGCTTATCCGGCAGTAACAATCGCAGAGGTGCTCCCTTTACCGCCTAGCCGAACAATCGGGAACGTAGGGGTAAGCACAGGAGCTAGGCAACCCAGCTTGGCCAAAACTTAAGTCATATTGATGCATATAATGGTGGAGAAAAGGTGCATGCGGAAGTCTGACGCACGCGCTGGGCGTGAAACCCATATAAACAAGCTTCTGTTAGAGAAGCCCCCAGGTTTAAGGAGCGCGAGTGGCGCGTCACATGATGAGCCTTTAAGGGCTATAAAAGGAAAGAGTGGGGGGAGACAAAAACAGAAAAATATATATAAAAGTGGACAGAGGAAGGAGACAAACCCCGAGTCCGGTGCTAGGCATAGAATCTTCGGAGACGTGCGGTGTTCCATGGGTTCGGCTCGAGTCGGTTATCCGACGCATCTCGCAGGCGGTACGCTCCACCAGTCAGGACTTGGCCAATTATGAAGGGAACTTCCCATTTGGGCTTGAGTTTGTCCTTTTTCTTATCCTGCAGGCGTAGGACTAGTTCGTCAACGTTGTAATTTTTGGCTCGTACTTCTCTGCTTTGATATCTTCGAGCCTGCTGTTGATAATATGCGGAACGGGCTTTAGCCACGTCGCACTCCTCCTCCAAGGCGCCCAGGTTGTCCTGCCAATCAAGCTTGGCGTCTCTTTCTTCGTACATGCGCACTCGAGGTGAGTCATGAATTATATCATAGGGAAGAACTGCCTCTGCGCCGTACACCATAAAGAATGGTGTGAATTCGGTGGTACAATTTGGCGTGGTTCTCAGCCCCCAGAGTACGGAGTCGAGCTCCTCTACCAAGTGCGTATTGGATTCCTTTAGGGACCGCACTAGTCTGGGTTTGATACCGCTCATGATGAGACCATTTGCACGTTCGACCTGACCGTTAGTTTGTGGGTGATAGACAGAAGCAAAATCGAGCTTAATGCCCATGTTTTTGCACCCCAGCTTTACTTCGTCAGAGGTGAAGTTTGTGCCGTTATCGGTGATAATGCTGTGGGGGACACCGTAACGGTGTACGACCCCGGATATGAAGTCTATCACGGGTCCGGATTCGGCCGTCTTAACAGGCTTGGCTTCTATCCATTTGGTGAATTTATCCACCATGACCAATAAGTATTTTTTCTTGTGGGTTCCACCCTTAAGGGGTCCCACCATATCAAGCCCCCAGACCGCAAAAGGCCAAGTGATGGGGATGGTTCGGAGGGCGTTGGGTGGCATATGGCTTTGATTTGCAAAGAGCTGGCAACCGACACATCATTTGACTAAGTCATGAGCGTCTGCTCGGGCCGTCGGCCAATAAAAGCCCATACGGAAAGCCTTGCTTACAAGGGACCGAGCTGCAGCGTGGTGGCCACCGAGTCCGGCATGAATTTCAGCCAACAGACTACGCCCTTCCTCCTCGGAGATACATCTTTGAAGTACTCCTGTGGTGCTTTTCTTGTATAGCTCTCCCTCGTGGACTTTATAGGATTTAGATCGCCGCACTATGCAGCGTGCCTCGTTTTGGTCCTCTGGGAGTTCCTGCCTAGTAAGGTAGGCTAGGAATGGTTCTGTCCATGGGGCGATGACCGCCATTATTACGTGGGCTGAAGGTGTGATTTCGGTGGCAGGGCCTCCGATTATGTCGGATTGTTCGGTGTTGGGTTGTGCGGTTATGTCCGGACTGTTGTCCGAGGGCTCCCCCTCCCATGCTACAGATGGCTTGAATAATCTTTCTAAGAAGATGTTGGGGGGGACCGCATCTCGTTTTGCTCCGATGCGTGCCAGGACGTCTGTTGCCTGATTGTTTTCTCGGGCTATGTGGTGAAACTCCAGTCCCTCGAACCGAACTGACATTTTTAGGACGGCATTGCGATGAGCTGCCATTTTTGGGTCTTTGGCGTCGAAGTCGCCATTTATTTGGGATATCGCGAGGTTTGAGTCCCCGCGTACTTCTAGGCGTTGAATGCCCATGGATACTGCCATCCGGAGACCATGTAGAAGGGTCTCGTATTCGGCTGCATTGTTGGAGTCCGTGTACATAATTTGGAGTACATATTGGACTGTGTCCCCTGTAGGGGACGTCAAAACGACGCCAGCCCCTAGTCCGGCCAACATTTTGGAGCCGTCGAAATGCATGATCCAGTTTGAATATGTGCCGTACTCTTTAGGGAGTTCGGCCTCTGTCCATTCGGCGACAAAGTCGGCTAGGACTTGCGATTTAATGGCTCGCCATGGTTTGTAGGTTATGTCGAACAAGAGGAGCTCTATGGCCCATTTTGCTATCCGGCCCGTTGCATCGCGGTTGTTGATAATATCGTTGAGTGGTATGTTGATCCGGATCAGACGTGGATGTTGATGGGAGATTTCAACTTCATCCGTTCCATTGATAATAGGAACTTGCCTGGGGGGGATATAAACGACATGTTTATCTTCAATGAGATAATTGGCCATTTGGGATTACTGGAACTTCCTTTGAAAGGACGAAAATTCACTTGGTCTAATATGCAGGATAGACCTCTTTTGGAGCAGTTGGATTGGGTTTTCACATCGGCTAGTTGGATCCATACTTACCCCATGACACAACTGACCCCCCTGGCTAAGACTGCGTCTGATCATGTGCCTTGTCTGGTGACCATCAGTACAACAATTCCAAAAGCACATATCTTTAGATTTGAAAACTTTTGGATCCATCAGGCTGGTTTTATGGAATGTGTTCAGGAGGTATGGAATCGTCCCTCTCGCAAGACTCATATTTCAGCAATAATTGTGGACAAGCTAAAGGCATTGAGGTTTGCACTAAAGAAGTGGCAGAAGGGTTTATCTCATATTAAAATTTTGCTTGAGAAATGCAACTGGGTAATTCTTTGGTTGGACAATCTTGAGGATAGAAGATCCCTGTCCAGGCCTGAGTTTAATTTCAGAAAAATCACAAAGCTGCATCATGAGCGTCTGCTGCACATGCAATATCTGTATTGGAGGAAAAGATGTACAATCAGGTATATCAAAGTGGGAGAGGAAAACTCAAAATTCTTTCAGGCCATGGCAACGGAGAGATACAGGAAAAACTGTATTGCTAGCCTGCTGTTGTCAGACGGGTCCACATCATCAAATCATGACAAAATGGCCAACGAGTTCTTGTCATCATTCAGAAGCAGAATGGGGACAGTGAGGCTAATCTGTTTGGATGAAAACATTTTATATCTTATTCCTAGGGTCCAGGGTTTGGAGGTGCTCACTAAACCTTTTGATCTAAAGGAAATTGAGCAGGTTATCAAAGAAATGCCCATTGACAAGGCCCCTGGGCCGGATGGTTTTAATGGACTTTTTTTGAAAAAGTGTTGGCACATAATTTCTGCTGATTTCATTCAGTTGGTTAATGAGTTTCATGCTGGAACTATTCAGTTAGAGAATTTGAATGATGCATACATTACCTTGATTCCTAAAAAGTTGTCACCTGAGGGTGTTGGGGATTTTAGGCCAATTTCTCTTACCTCTGTTGGTTTGAAGTTTCTTACAAAACTTGCTGCCAACAGATTCCAGCAGGAGATCACCAAATGTGTGCATAAAAATCAATATGGCTTCATAAAATCTAGAACAATCCAGGACTGCCTTGCTTGGACATTTGAGTATATTCATCAGTGTAATCAGTCTAAGAGGCCCATCATTTTGCTAAAACTGGATTTTGAAAAAGCTTTTGATTCAATCCAACATGAGGCTATCATAAGGATTTTGATTGCAAAAGGTTTTGATGAAAGATGGATTGTTTGGATTAAACAGTTGCTGTCCTCTGGCACCTCCTCTGTCCTTTTGAATGGAGTGCCTAGTAACCATTTTAAGTGCAAATGTGGAGTGAAGCAAGGGGATCCAATTTCTCCCTTGCTCTTTGTCATTGCAGCAGATCTCTTGCAAACATTGATTAATGATCTCCTCCATCAAGGTCTTATTAGCAGGCCTTTGGCTACTCATGATCCTGATTTCCCTATGGTCCAATATGTTGATGATACACTGCTCTTTCTGAATGCTGATATTGATCAATTAGAGGCCTTGAAAGGAGTTTTGCACTCGTTTTCACAAGCAACTGGACTTCAAATTAATTTCCACAAATCCTCCATGTACCCCATCAATGTGAATGACCAAGAGGCCTCAGATCTTGCTGCCTTTTTTGGTTGCAATTTAGGCAGTATGCCTTTCACTTATCTGGGTCTACCAGTGGGGACCACCAGGCCAAAAATTGTGGATCTTCTTCCTCTTGTGGATTGTATGGAGAGAAGATTGACAGCCAGCTCTTGGTTTTTACCTCAAGGGAGCAGATTGCAACTAGTTAACTCTATCATCTCTTCATTGCCTATCTTCTTCCTTTGCAGTTTGTCAATTCCTCAGGGTATTTTGAAGCAATTGGAAAGAATACAGAGGCAGTGTTTATGGAGGAAGTATGGTCAGGAAAGGGGACACTCGCTGGCGGCTTGGCCGCTTGTCTGTAGGCCTAAGTGCAAGGGAGGGCTTGGAATCTTGAACCTTAGTTTGCAGAATGATGCTCTTCTGCTAAAGCATCTCAATAAATTCTATAACAAGATGGACGTGCCCTGGGTGCAATTAGTTTGGGATTCTTACTACTTTCAGAGGATTCCACACGATACTGTGCTTTGTGGCTCCTTTTGGTGGAGAGATGTCTGTAAATTGATGGATAATTTCAGGTCTGTTACCTCAGTTGAGGTTTTTGCTGGAGATACTGTGTTGTTCTGGTCTGACTTTTGGCTAATTGGTGGCAGTTCTGTCCCACTGCAGGAGAGATTTCCTAGGCTCTATTCCTTTTGTCTCCACAAAAATCTCTCAGTCAAGGAAGTCTTTGAGGCTAGTAGCTTTCAGGATCTTTTCTACTTGCCTCTTACTGAGCAAGCCTTTCAGGAATTACAGCAACTTTCCTCTTTAATGGGGACTTTTCATTTGGATAATACATCTCATGACAGCTGGAGATGGAGGCATGGCAAGAAGTCAGATTGTACTGCAAAGAAGTTTTATGATTTTGTCTATCAACCAATGGTGTCAAATCCCATTATGGGGTGGATATGGCAAAGTTGCTGCACTATGTCGATTAAGATGTTTGCTTGGCTGGTAATTATGGACAGGGTTAACACCAAGGACATGATTCAGAGGAGACACTGGAGGATTAATGATGGGCCGGAATGTGTTCTTTGTCCCACTGGAATCCTTGAAGACAGAAATCATCTTTTCTTTCAGTGCAATTATAGTGCTCGTGTGTGGAATTATCTACAAATGGAATGGATTGATGGAAATGATATGGTGAGTATTGCTCGTCATGCTCGGAAGGACTTCAACAAACCTTTCTTTGGGGAGGTGGTTTTCACGGCCTGGTGGAATATTTGGAAGGTCAGGAATGATAGAGCTTTCAGGAACATCCAACCGACTTTCAGGGCATGGAGGAATGGTTTCATTCACGACCTTACTCTGCTTTCTCATCGGATAAAACGGAAGTATAGAGACGCTCTTCTGAAGTGGATTGACTTTCTTCCTCCTTGAGGGGAGTAGCTTTTCTTTCTTTGTAATTACTAGGTATAGCTTTTCCTTTCATTGTATAGCCTTTCTTAGGGAGTTTTTTTTCTTTCTTCATCCTCGCCTTGAGGATTTCCTGTACTTTTCTTTGGTTTTATTAATAAAATGCTGTGGGGTGCAAGCCCTGCAGTCTTCATGGTCAAAAAAAATATATCGTTGAGTGGTACTTCCGAGGCTACTGTTATAGAACACTCTTGAAAGTAGTGTCGTAGCTTCCGGGATGCCATAAACACCGCGTACGCGATCTTTTGGTAATGCGGGTACCGTGATTTGCACGGTGTGAGGACAGTGGACACGTAGTAAACCAGCCTTTGAAGGGGGAGTTTGTGTCTGTCCGTTGCTCGCTCGACGACGAGTACGGCGCTAACAACTTGATGGGTTGCGACAATGTACAATAGCATGGGTTCGCCAGTGTTCGGCGCGGCCAAGACTGGGTTTGTTGCCAAGATGGCCTTTATTTCCTCGAGTCCGGCTGTGGCAGCGTCTGTCCACTCAAAGTGTTCGGTGCGCCTAAGGAGGCGGTAAAGGGGCAATGCATTTTCTCCCAGGCGGGAGATAAAGCGGCTTAAAGCCGCCACGCATCCGGTGAGTTTCTGTATTTGTTTGAGGTCTTTTGGGACATCCAATTGTGACAGAGCTCGGATTTTAGCTGGATTTGCTTCAATTTTTCTACCGTTACAATGAAGCCCAAGAACTTTCTCGCCGGTACGCCGAAAACACATTTTTCCAGGTTGAGCTTGATGTCGTATGTTCGGAGGTTATCGAATGTGAGCCTCAAGTCGTCTATTAGAGATTCGACATGCTTGGTTTTGATGACCACGTCATCTACGTATGCCTCCACTGTTTTGCCGATATGGTTTGCCAGACATGTTTGAATCATGCGCTGATATGTTGCGCCGGCATTTTTTAGCCCAAAGGGCATTGTGTTGAAGCAGAATGGGCCGTATGGTGTGATGAATGCTGTTGCGGCTTGGTCTGATTCTGCCATCTTGATTTGATGGTAACCGGAGTATGCGTCGAGGAAGCACAACGAATCGTGTCCTGCAGTGGCATCGATGATTTGATCTATTCGAGGGAGGGGGAAGGGATCCTTTGGGAAAGCCTTATTAAGGTCTTTGAAATCGACACACAGGCGCCAGGATTTGTCCTTCTTTGGTACCATCACCAGGTTTGCTAGCCAGTCCGGGTGTTTTATGTCTCTAATGAATCCGGCTTCCAATAACTTGGCTAGCTCCTCTCCCATAGCCTGTCTCTTTGGTTCGGAGAATCGCCGAAGAGTCTGTTTGACAGGTTTGAATCCTTTCTGGATGTTTAGGCTGTGTTCGGCCAAACTGCGTGGGATTCCTGGCATGTCTGAGGGGTGCCAAGCGAAAATGTCCCAGTTCTCTTGTAGGAACTCTCGCAGTGCGGCGTCTACATCAGGGTTCAGTCGTGCCCCGATGGAGGCTGTTTTGTTGGGGTCCGTTGGGTGGACCTAGAATTTGACTATTTCGTCTGCTGGTTTGAAGGATGTGGATTTGGATCTCTTATCGAGTATCACGTCATCCCTATTGACCGTGGATCGCAGCGCAGTCAGTTCTTCGACCGCTAAGGTTTTGGATAGTGCCTCGAGGGCCAATGCGGCTGTCTTGTTTTCGGCGCGGAGTGCTATGTCCGGATCACTAGTGAGGGTGATAATTCCGTTTGGCCTAGGCATCTTAAGCTTCATGTACCCGTAATGGGGTATAGCTTGAAAAATTGTGAAAGCCTCCCGTCCTAGTATAGCGTGATATCCGCTTTTGAACGGGGCCACCTGGAACGTGATCTGTTCGGACCTGTAATTATCCAGCGTGCCGAATACCACATCTAGTGTGATCTTTCTGGTGCAGCGCGCTTCCTGACTGGGGATTATTCCTCTAAAGGTTGTGCTGCTTCGCTCAATGCGGTTCCAGTCTATTTCCATTTTTTGGAAGGTTTCCTCGTAAATGAGGTTCAATCCACTGCCTCCGTCCATGAGTACCTTTGCGAGGCGACAGCTGTCCACTATGGGACTGAGGACCAATGCGGCTGGTGCTCTGGCTGCTCGAATTTTAGGCTCGTCACTCGCGTCGAAGGTGATAGCTATATTACTCCATGGGTTTATTGTCGCTACTTGATAGACTTCAGTGAGGCTGCGGAGTGTTCTTTTTCGCATGTTATTTGATGCGAAAGTCTCAAAGACTGTGAGAACTGAACTGAAATTCTCGGGCTGGTTTCCTTCGACCTCTGGAATTAGGAGGTCCTCGCCAATTTTGGCCACCTGCCGGAGTATCCAACATGCCCTGAGGCTGTGAGTTGGGGTGGCGTCCTCTGCACTGTGAATCTTGCAGGGTCCGTCCAGCCACTTTTCCAGTACGGTTCCATGCCCCCTAGAGGGTTTTGATTTTTTAGCGTTTAGTCCGGGCGCCTTACTGCGGTGCGCCCTCTTGATTCGGACGGGATTGCTATTCAGGGCCGGATTATCCCAAAATTCAATTTCGGTTTTCCGAGCACTTTCCATGGCACAGTATTTTTGTACTATGGACGCCAGGTCAGCAAAGCGTGTAATATTACGACGGCTTATGGCGTTGAGTATTCCCTTGTCCGTGTAGTTACTGCAAAAGATTGAAATTGTGTCTCCCTCGCGGCATTCCTTTATCCTGTTCATAACCAGGAGGAATCTGGCCCAGTAATGATGTACTGTTTCTTCGGGCATTTGCCTGATTTGGGAAAGATCGCTTAAGATCGGGTGGGCGGGTGTCGTTGAATCTGAGACCTCGCCTGGTTTGTTGTTCGGAGGCCAAAGAACTTCCGGATTCTGAGATCCGGAGTCTTGGACGCTATCCGATTTGCCTGATTTTAGGCTCAGGTCTTGGATTATATCCTCCTCTCCGCGGATATCTGGCATGGAGGGTTCGGGGATCCGGACGTAGCTAGTCCTTAAGATAGATGAAGGGTCGCCGTATTGTGTCTCCACCACAGCAACGTGGTGGGTGACCTGGGGAGAGTTAATTTCTCTCAGGTCGGGTTTAAGCCCAACCTGGTCGTAATTTGTGGCGACGCCCAGTGCGGCGATACGATCTAGGAGCTCGTTTACAGAAGAGAACTCCATCGGATCCAATTGCTCGGCGAGTTCCGAGCCGACGTGGAGGTTGCTTTCGATGACCCGAGAGGTCACCGTCGGCGCAATAGTCGAACAGGCGGTTGCGAGAAAACCACCTAGCCGGAGAGTTTGGCCGACAACCAAGGCTCCTTTTGTAATGGCGCCGTCTTTAAAGATGGGAAGATGCATCCTTCCTGATCGCGACGGCACAGAGGAACTCTCAATGAAAGCACCAATGTCGTTGTCAAAACCGGCGGATCTCGGCTAGGGGCTCCCGAACTGTGCGTCAAGGTCAGATGGTAACAGGAGACAAGGGACACTTTATTTTACCCAGGTTCGGGCCCTCTCGATGGAGGTAAAACCCTACTCCTGCTAGATTAATATTGATGATATGGGTAGTACAAGAGTGGATCTACCACGAGATCAAGGAGGCTAAACCCTAGAAGCTAGCCTATGGTATGATTGTGTATGATGATGGTTGTCCTACGGACTACAACCCTCCGGTTTATATAGACACCGAATAGGGTTAGGGTTACACAAAGTCGGTTACAACGGTAGGAGATCTCGAATATCTGCACGCCTAGCTTGCCTTCCACACCAAGAAAAGATCCTTCCGGACACGGGACGAAGTCTTCAATCTTGTATCTTCATAGTCCTGGAGTCCGGCTGAAGGTATAGTCCGGCTATCCGAACACCCCCTAATCCAGGACTCCCTCATGCGGCGTGTATGCAAATATGACAATAGAATTGCAGATGGCGCCGGATTAGATCCGGATAAGCAGCAACTCCTACGCCAGCTGAAGGCTGGTGAGAGCGTGCTTACAAAGGTGAGGTAGGAGAAGAATGATCTCCAAGATGCCAACACCCAGTTGGGCGTGGAACTAAAGGATGTTCGTGCCCAACTATCGGACTCCGTTAAGGAGAATCGGCGGCTTCAACGCGGCATGTTTAGTAAGTGTTTGAACGAACTTTGAAAAAGAGTTCGCCGAGGAAGTCGACTAACAGAGTTATGTCTGTAGGTATGCTAACGGGTCGTCCTGCAGAGGAAATGCCCGGTTCTACGGGTGACCTTCTTCACGAGCTCTCACAACTGCACGAACGAGTTCGGCAGGTGATGCAAGGTGTTGCCCAGGCCTTGTGGCCATCCGTCTCCATGCCCGAAGGCCTTGGAGAGCTTGCAGAGAAGCTGGAGGGAGCACGGCGGCGCTTCCGATTATGGAAGATATCGGCCTGCCGTCAAGGTGCCCGGGAGGCCTGGGCCATGGTGAAGATGCGGTACACGAAGGCTGACCCAAACCACATGGCGGAGGTCGGACCTGTAGGGCCCGATGGGAAGGAGATCCCTGTGAGCTTAGTATATGGCCAAGTAGAATTGGCCGCAAAGTATTCCCAATACGACTGTAAACTGGACAGCCTGTTGGATGGCATTGAGGAGGAATATAATCAGTCAAATTGACTATGTAATTTAAGATGACATGTATAACGCCTTCTAGCCGGATTGTAGATCGTTTGTCATGGCAGACCTCTTCGCTTTAACCTCGGGACCCGACGGTCCGGAGTGTGTCCGAATACCCTTTCGGTTATGTAAGAACCGGGGCATCCATGGAGACCAGGCGTAGGGGTCATTAGTGCTTGAACAGACAAGTGCCCAACTAGTTATGTTATATTACATGGTTAGTAAGAAACATCTTCCAGGGAGAATAGTTCCGTTAGGGGTTCCTTCCCTTGGGAGGCATGCCCTAAAGTGCATGTCCGGACTGCGAAAAAGAGACGCAGGAAAAACATCTGGGGGCACATAAGTAAATAAGTGAGAAATCATCTTTTAGTTCACCGACCGAATATTCCCTTAAGAACGCTAGCTTTTTGCTTCACCCAGTCTGAGGTACACATCCGGCTGACCCGGCAGTAACAATCGCAGAGGTGCTCCCTTTACCACGTAGCCGAACAATCAGGAACGTAGGGGTAAGCACAGGAGCCAGGCAACCCAGCTTGGCCAAAACTTAAGTCATATAGATGCATATAATAGTGAATAAAAGGTACATGCGGAAGTGTGACACATGTGCTGGGCATGAAGCCCGTATAAATAAGCTTATCTTAAAGAAGCCCCCCAGGTATAATGAGCGCGGACAGCGCGTCAGTTGTGTGCGAACAAGGCGCGAATGAGCCCTTAAAGGCTATAAGAGAAAGGGAGGGGAGAAGGAGAGGAATATAAGACAACTAGTGTATAAAAAATAGACAGAGGGAGGAGACGAACATAGAGTCCGACGCTAGGCGTAGAATCTTCGGAGACGGGCTGCGTTCCATGGGTTCGGCTCGAGTCGGTTATCCGATGCATCTCGCAGACGGTACGCTCCACCAGTCAGGACTTGGTCAATAATAAAGGGACCTTCCCATTTGGGCTTGAGTTTGTCCTTTTTCTTGTCCGGCAGGCGTAGAACTAACTCGCCAATATTGTAAGTTTTGGCCCGTACTTCTCTGCTTTGGTATCTTCGAGCCTGCTGTTGATAGAATGCGGAACGGGCTTTTGCCACGTCACGCTCCTCCTCCAAGGCGTCCAAACTGTCTTGCTGATAGAGTTCGGCTTCTCTTTCTTCGTACATGCGCACGCGAGGTGAGTCATGAATTATGTCACAGGGCAGAACCGCCTCTGCACCGTATACCATAAAGAATGGTGTGTATCCGGTGGTACGATTCGGCGTCGTCCGCAACCCCCAGAGTACGGAGTCGAGCTCCTCTACTCAGTGCGTGTTAGATTCCTTGAGGGACCGCACTAATCTGGGTTTGATGCCGCTCATGATTAGACCATTTGCTCGCTCGACTTGACCGTTAGTTTGTGGGTGATAGACTGAAGCATAGTCGAGCTTGATGCCCATGTTTTTGCACCAGAGTTTGACCTCGTCGGCCATAAAGTTCGTGCCGTTATCAGTGATGATGCTGTGGGGGACGCCGTAACGGGGTACGACCCCGGATATGAAGTCTGTCACCGGTTCGGATTCGGCCGTCTTAACATGCCTGGCCTCTATCCATTTGGTGAACTTATCCACCATGACCAGTAAGTATTTCTGCTTGTGGGTTCCTCCTTTAAGGGGTCCAACCATGTCAAGCCCCCAGACCGCGAAGGGCCAGGTGATGGGTATAGTTTGGAGGGTGGTGGGCGGCATATGGATTTGGTTAGCAAAGAGCTGGCAACCAACGCATCGTTGGACTAAGTCCTGAGCATCTGCCCGGGCCATCGACCAATAAAATCTTGTACGGAAGGCCTTGCTTACAAGGGCCCGTGCTGCAGAATGGTGCCCGCCGAGTCCGGCATGAATTTCAGCCAGAAGATTCCGCCCTTCCTCTTCGGAGATACTCCTTTGAAGGACTCCGGTGGTGCTTTTCCTATAAAGCTCTCCCTCATGGACTTTATAGGCTTTAGATCGCCGCACTATGCAGCGTGCCTCGTTTTGGTCCTCGGGAAGTTCCTGCCTGGTTAGGTAGGCGAGGAATGGTTCTGTCCACGGGGCAATGACTGCCATTATTACGTGGGCTAAGGATGTTACTTCGTTGGCAGAGCCTCCAATTGTGTCAGAGTGTTCAGTGTCGGGCAGTGCGGTTGGGTCCGGGCTGTTATTTCCGGGTTCTCCTTCCCATACTACGGATGTCTTGAATAGCGTTTCCAAGAAGATGTTGGGAGGGACGACATCGTGTTTTGCACCGATCTGTGCCAGGACATCTGCCACCTGATTGTTTTCCCGGGCTATATGGTGAAATTCGAGCCCCTCGAACCAAGCTGACATTTTGAGGATGGCGTTGCGATAAGCTGCCATTTTCAGATCCTTGGCATCAAAGTCTCCATTTATTTGGGATATCGCGAGGTTCGAATCCCCGCGCACCTCTAGGCGTTGAATGCCCATGGATACTGCCATCCGGAGACCATGTAGAAGGGCCTCATATTTGGCTGCGTTGTTGGAGTCCGTATACATTATCTGGAGTATGTATTGAACGGTATCTCCAGTTGGGGACGTCAAAACGACGCCAGCCCCCAGACGAGCCAACATTTTGGAGCCGTCGAAGTGCATGATTCAGTTGGAAAATGTGCTGTACTCTTTAGGGAGTTCGGCTTCCGTCCATTCGGCGACGAAGTCTGCCAAAACTTGCGACTTAATAGCTTGCCGTGGCTTGTAGGTTATGTCGAACGGGAGGAGTTCAATGGCCCATTTGGCAATCCGGCCCATCGCGTCGCGGTTGTTTATAATATCGTTAAGTGGCACTTCCGAGGCTACCTTTATCGGACACTCTTGAAAGTAGTGTCGCAGCTTTCGGGACGCCATGAATACCGCGTATGCTATCTTTTGATAATGCGGGTACTGTGACTTGCATGGAGTGAGGACCGTGGACAAATAGTAAACCGGCTTTTGAAGGGGGAATTTGTGTCTGTCCGTTTCTCGTTCGACGACGAGTACTGCGCTCACGACTTGATGAGTTGCCGCAATGTACAATAGCATTGGTTCGCCAATGTTTGGCGCGGCCAGGACTAGGTTTATTGCCAATATGGCATTAATTTCGTCGAGTCCGGCCGTGGAGGCATCCGTCCACTCGAAGTGTTCGGTGCGCCGGAGGAGGCGATAAAGGGGTAATGCCTTTTCTCCCAAGCGGGAGATAAAGCGGCTTAGAGCCGCTACGCTTCCGGTCAAGTTTTGTATTTGTTTGAGGTCCTTTGGGATATCCAATTGTGACAGAGCTCGGATCTTGGCTGGATTTGCTTCAATTCCTCTACCGGATACAATGAAGCCCAAGAACTTTCTGGCCGGTACGCCGAAAACACATTTTTCCAGGTTGAGCTTGATGTCGTATGTTCGGAGGTTATCGAATGTGAGCCTCAAGTCGTCTATTAGAGATTCGACATGCTTGGTTTTGATGACCACGTCATCTACGTATGCCTCCACTGTTTTGCCGATCTGGTTTGCCAGACATGTCTGAATCATGCGCTGATATGTTGCGCCGACATTTTTGAGCCCGAAGGGCATTGTGTTGAAGCAGAATGGGCCGTATGGTGTGATGAATGCCGTTGCGGCTCGATCTGACTCTGCCATCTTAATTTGATGGTAGCTGGAGTATGCGTCGAGGAAACACAATGAGTCGTGTCCTGCGGTAGCGTCGATAATTTGATTGATGCGGGGGAGGGGGAAGGGATCCTTTGGGCAAGCCTTGTTGAGGTCCTTAAAATCGATGCACAAGCGCCAGGATTTTTCCTTCTTTGGTACCATCACCAGGTTTGCTAGCCAGTCCGGATGTTTTATGTCTCTGATGAATCCGGCCTCCAATAGCTTGGCTAGATCCTCTCCCATGGCTTGTCTCTTAGGTTCGGAGAAACGCCGAAGAGCCTGCTTGACTGTGCTCGGCCAACCTGCGTGGGATTCCTGGCATGTCTGAAGGGTGCCAGGTAAAAATGTCCCAGTTCTCGCGTAGGAACTCTCGCAGTGCGGCGTCTACATCAGGGTTTAATTGTGCCCCGATGGAAGCTGTTTTTGTAGGGTCCGTTGGATGGACTTGGAATTTGACTATTTCGTCCGCTGGTTTAAAGGAGGTGGACTTGGATCTTTTGTCGACTATCACATCGTCCCTGTTCACCGTGGAGTGTAGCGCGGTCAGTTCCTCAGCCGCTAGGGCTTCGGATAGTGCCTCGAGGGCTAGTGCGGCTATCTTATTTTCGGCGCGGAGTGCTATGTCCGGATCACTAGCAAGAGTGATGATTCCGTTGGGCCCGGGCATTTTGAGCTTCATGTACCCGTAATGGGGTATAGCTTGAACTAATAGAGTGTGGTATTTTTGGACCTATAATTGTCCGATGGGGTATAGCTGCTAAATGGACGCCTGAACTCTCGCAGTGGGATTCCAAATGGACGCCTGGCATTTTGAGCTTCATGTACCCGTAATAGTGAAGATTGTAAACGCCTCCCGCCCTAATAGAGCGTGGTATCCGCTGCTAAACGGGGCCACTTGGAATGTGACCTCTTTGGACCTATAATTGTCCGGTGTGCCGAACACCACATCTAGTGTGATTTTTCCTGTACAGCGCGCTTCCGGACTGGGGATTATTCCTCTAAAGGTTGTGCTGCTTCGCTCAATGCGGGTCCAGACTATTTCCATTTTTTGAAGGGTTTCCTCATAAATGAGGTTCAATCTGCTGCCGCCGTCCATGAGTACCTTGGTGAGTCGAAAGCCGTCCACAATTGGACTGAGGACCAATGCGGCTGGTGCTCGGGCTGTTCGAAATTTAGGTTCATCACTGGCATTGAAAGTAATAGCCGTGTCACTCCATGGGTTTATTGTTGCCACATGGTAGACATTGGCAAGGCTGCGGAGTGTTCGTTTTCGCATATTGTTTGATGCGAAAGTCTCGAAGACTGTTAATACCGTACTGGTATCTTTTGGCTGGTGCTCTGTGGCTTCAGGGATTAGAAGATCTTCGCTACTTTTGGCCACCTGCCGGAGCATCCAACATGCTCTAAGGCTATGAGTTGGTGTGGCGCCCTCTGTACTGTGAATTTTACAGGGTCCATTTAGCCACCCCTCCAGCACGGTTCCATGCCCTGTAGAGGGTTTTTGCTTTTTGGTGTTTAACCCGGGTGTCTGGCGATAATGCACCCTTTTATTTCGGACTGGGTTTGTATTCAGGGCCGGATTGTCCCAAAATTTTATTTTGGTTTTCCAGGCGCTTTCCATCGCATAGTACTTTCGTACTATGGACGCCAAGTCAGCAAAGCGTGTAATTTCATGGCGACTTATGGCGTTGAGGATTCCCTTGTCCGTGCAATTATTGCAGAAGAATGAAATTGCATCCTCCTCGCGGCAGTCCTTTATCCTGTTCATGACCAGGAGGAATCTGGCCCAGTAAAGGTCTACTGTTTCTTCGGGCTCTTGCCGAATTTTGGATAGATCGCTTATGTTTGGGTGGGTGGGTGGAATTAAATCCGGAACCTCACTCGATCTGACACTCAGGGGCCAAGGAGTTTCCGAACTCGAAAGCTTGGGTTTTTGGATGTTGTCCAATGAGTCTAGCCCGCTGCCTGACTTTAGGTCCAGGGCTTGAGTGACGTCCTCCCCTCCGCGGGTACCCGGCTTGGAGGGATCGGGAATCCGAACATAACTAGTCCTTAAGATAGATGAAGGGTCGCCGCATTGTTCCTCCACCACTGTAACGTGATGGGTGACTTGGGGAGAGTTAATCTCTCTCAGATCGGGTTTAAGCACAATCTGATCATAGTCCGTAGCGACTCCCAGGGTGGTGATGCGTTCCAAGTGTTCGTTTAGGGAAGAGAGCTCCATCGGATCTAACTGCTCGGCAAGTTCCGAGTTGACGTGAAGATTGATTTTGATGACCCGAAAAGTCATCGTCGGCGCGGCGGTCGAACAGGCGGTCATATGAAAACCACCTAGCCGTAGAGTTTGGCCGATAGCCAAAGCTCCTTTAGCAACAGCGCCGTCTTTAAAGACGGGATGAGGCATCCTTCCTGATGGCGACGGCATAGTGGAACTCTCAATGAAAGCACCAATGTCGGTGTCAAAATCGGCGGATATCGGGTAGGGGGTCCCGAACTGTGTGTCTAGGCAGATGGTAACAGGAGACAAGGGACACGATGTTTTTACCCAGGTTCGGGCCCTCTCGATGGAGGTAAAACCCTACTCCTGCTTGATTAATATTGATGATATGGGTAGTACAAGAGTAGATCTACCGCGAGATCAGAGAGGCTAAACCCTAGAAGCTAGCCTATGGTACGATTGTTGTTCGTCCTATGGACTAAAACCCTCCGGTGTATAGACACCAGAGAGGGTTAGGGTTACACAGAGTCGGTTACAACGGAAGGAGATCTACATATCCGTATCGCCAAGCTAGCCTTCCACGCCAAGGGAAGTCCCATCCGGACACGGGACGAAGTCTTAAATCTTGTATCTTCATAGTCCAGGAGTCCGTCCAAAGGTTATAGTCCGGCTACCCGGACACCCACTAATCCAGGACTCCCTCAGCCGGAACCTGGGTAAACATCATGTCCCTGCCTCCTATTACCTTCGATCCTAAGACGCACATTTCGGGACCCCCTACCCGAGATCTGCCGGTTTTGACACCAACATTGTGTTGGGGAACGTAGTAATTTAAAAAAAGATCCTACACACACGCAAGTTCATGGTGATGCATAGCAACGAGAGGGGAGAGTATGTCCACGTACCCTCGTAGACTGAAAGCGGAAGCGTTAGCACAACGCGGTTGATGTAGTCGTACGTCTTCACGATCCAACCGGTCAAGTACCGAACACACGGTACCTCCGAGTTCAGCACACGTTCAACTCGATGACGTCCCTCGAACTCCGATCCAGCCGAGCTTTGAGGGAGAGTTCCGTCAGCATGACGGCGTAGTGACGATTGATACGTCCATTTTGCATCATGCTTTTATATCGATATTTATTGCATTATAGGCTGTTATTACACATTATGTCACAATACTTATGCCTATTCTCTCTTATTTTACAAGGTTTACATAAGGAGGGAGAATGCCGGCAGCTGGAATTCTGGGCTGGAAAAGGAGCAAATATTAGAGACCTATTTTGCACAACTCCAAAAGTCCTGAAACTCCACGGAAGTTATTTTCATAATATATAAAAAATACTGAGCGGAAGAAATACGTCAGGGGGGCCACCACCTGTCCACGAGGGTGGGGGGCACGCCCTACCCCCCAAGGCACGCCCCCTGCCTCGTGGGCCCCTTGTTGGCTCTCCGGTGGCCATCTTCTGCTATATGAAATCTTTCATCGAGGGAAAAATCATAAGCAACCTTTCGGGATGAGACTCCGCCGCCACGAGGCGGAACCTTGGCGGAACCAATCTAGGGCTCCGGCAGAGCTGTTCTGCCGGGGACACTTCCCTCCGGGAGGGGGAAATCATCGCCATCGTCATCACCAACGCTCCTCTCATCGGGAGAGGGCAATCTCATCAACATCTTCACCAACACCATCTCCTCTCAAAACTCTAGTTCATCTCTTGTATCCAATTCTTGTCTCCAAGTCCGGGATTGGTACTACCAGGTTGCTAGTAGTGTTAATTACTCCTTGTAGTTGATGCTAGTTTGTTTATTTGGTGGAAGATCATATGTTCAGATCCTTTATGCATATTAATACCCCTCTGATTATGAACATGAATATGCTTTGTGAGTAGTTACGTTTGTTCCTGAGGACATGGGAGAAGTCTTGCTATTAGTAGTCATGTGAATTTGGTATTCATTCGATATTTTGATGAGATGTACTCCCTCCGTCCCAAAATAAGTGTCTCAACTTTGTACTAGCTCTAGTACAATTTTGTACTAAGCTCAAGACACTTATTTTGGGACGGAGGGAGTATGTTGTCTATCCTCTAGTGGTGTTATGTGAACGTTGACTACATAGCACTTCACCATTATTTGGGCCTAGAGGAGGGCATTGGGAAGTAATAAGTAGATGATGGGTTGCTAGAGTGACAGAAGCTTAAACCCTAGTTTATGCGTTGCTTCGTAAGGGGCTGATTTGGATCCATATGTTTCATGCTATGGTTAGGTTTACCTTAATACTTTTGTTGTAGTTGCAGATGCTTGCAATAGAGGTTAATCATAAGTAGGATGCTTGTTCAAGTAAGAATAGCACCCAAGCACCGGTCCACCCACATATCAAATTATCAAAGTACCGAACGCGAATCATATGAACGTGATGAAAACTAGCTTGACGATATTCCCATGTGTCCTCGGGAGCGCTTTTCTCTATATAAGAGTTTGTCTAGGCTTGTCCGTTGCTACAAAAAGGATTGGGCCACCTTGCTGCACTTTATTTACTTTTTTTGCTTGTTGCTCGTTACAATTTATCTTATCACAAAACTATCTGTTACCACTTATTTTAGTACTTGCAGAGAATACCTTGCTGAAAACCGCTTATCATTTCCTTCTGTTCCTCGTCGGGTTCGACACTCTTACTTATCGAAAGGACTACGATAGATCCCCTATACTTGTGGGTCATCAAGACTCTTTTCTGGCGCCGTTGCCGGGGAGTGAAGCGCCTTTGGTAGGTGGAATTTGGTAAGGAAAAATTTATATAGTGTGCTGAAATTTACTGTCACTTGTTACTATGGAAAGTAATCCTCTGAGGGGCTTGTTCGGGGTATCTTCACACCGACCAGTAGAGCAAAGAGTTGCTCCTCAACCTACTAAACCTATTGAAATTTAAAATGTTCCCTTTGAAGTTCCTTCGGGTATGTTAGAAAAACTGCTAGCCAATCCTTTTGTAGGACATGGAACAAAGCATCCTGATGAGCACCTAATAATGTGGATGAAGTTTGTGGATTATTTAAGCTTGCAGGTATACCCGATGATGTTGTTAAGAAGAAGGTATTCCCTTTATCTTTGGAGGGAGATGCATCGACATGGTACATGCTATGTGATGATACGGGGTCATGGAACTATAAACGATTGAAATTGGAATTTCATCAGAAGTTTTATCCTATGCATCTTGTTCATCGTGATCGCAATTATATACATAATTTTTGGCCTCGCGAAGGAGAAAGCATCGCTCAAGCTTGGGGGCGGCTTAAAACAATGTTATATTCATGCCCCAATCTTGAGCTCTCAAGAGAAATAATTCTTCAAAGTTTTTATGCTCGGCTTTCTGATAGCAATCACACCATGCTTGAGACTTCTTGTGTTGGCTCTTTTACGATGAAGACTATTGAATTCAAATGGAATTTATTAGATAGAATTAAACGCAACTCTAAAAATTGGGATCTCGACGAAGGTAAGGAGTCAGGCATGACACCTAAGTTCGATTGTGTTAAATCTTTTATGGATACCGATGTTTTCCATAAATTTAGCACTAAATATGGACTTGACTCTCAGATAGTAGCTTCTTTCTATTAATCTTTTGCTAATTATGTTGATCTCCCCAAGGAGAAGTGGTTTAAATATCATCCTCCCATAGAAGTAAAAGTAGCTGCACCTATTAAAGTTGAAGAAAAGACTATCACTTATAATGATCCTGTTGTTCCTACTTCTTATATTGAGAAACCACCTTTCCCTGTTAAGATAAACGATCATGCTAAAGCTTCAACTGTGGTTCGTAAAAGCAATATTAGAACTTATACACCCCCTGAGAAAGTTAAAGTTGAACCTAATATTGCTATTGTTAAAGATCTCTTGGCTGATAATATTGATGGGCATGTTATTTATTTCTGCGGTGAAACGACTAGAATTGTCAAACCTTGTGCTAAAGATAAACATAGACCTATGGTAGGCATGCCTGTTATTTCTGTTAAAATAGGAGATCATTGTTATCATGGCTTATGTGATATGGGTGCTAGTGCTAGTGTTATACCTCATGACTTATACAAAGAAATTAAGCATGAGATTGCACCTGCTGAGTTAGAAGATATTGATGTTACAATTAAACTTGCCAATAGAGATACTATATCAGCAATGGGAATTGTTAGAGATGTTGAAGTCTTGTGTGGGAAAACTAAATATCCTGCTGATTTTCTTGTTCTTGGTTCCCTAGAAGATAGCTTTTGTCCCATTATATTTGGTAGACCCTTCTTGAACACAGTTAATGCTAGGATAGACTGCGAAAAGAATATTGTTACTATTGGCTTGGGTGATATGTCTCATGAGTTTAATTTCTCTAAATTTAGTAGACAACAACGTGAAGAAGAATTGCCTAGTAATGATGAAATTATTGGTCTTGCTTCTATTGCCGTACCTCATAGTCATCATTTAGAACAATATTTTCTAGACCATGAAAATGATATGTTTATGAATGAAAGAAGGGAAATAGATGAAGTGTTCTTTAAATAGGAACCTATCCTGAAACACAATTTGCCTGTTGAAATCCTAGGGGATCCTCCTCCACCCAAGGGTGATCCCGTGTTTGAACTTAAACCATTGCCTGATACTCTTAAATATGCTTATCTTGATGAGAAAAAGATATATCCTGTTATTATTAGTGCTAACCTTTCAAAGCATGAAGAAGAGAGGTTATTGAAAACTCTGAAAAAGCATCGTGATGCTATTGGGTATACTCTTGATGATCTTAAGGGCATTAGTCCCACTCTATGTCAACATAAAAAAATTTTGGAAGAAGATGATAAACCAGTTCGTGATCATCAATGATGTCTGAATCCTAAGATGAAAGAAATGGCAAGAAAGGAAATACTAAAGCTCCTTGAGGCAGGTATAATTTTTCCCGTCGCTGATAGTCGGTGGGTAAGTCCAGTTCATTTGTCCCTAAGAAGGGAGGTATTACTGTCGTTCCTAATGATAAAGATGAATTGATTCCACAAAGAATTATTACAGGTTATAGGATGGTAATTGATTTCCGCAAATTAAATAAATCTACTAAGAAAGATCATTACCCATTACCTTTTATCGATCAAATGCTAGAAAGATTATCCAAACATACACATTTTTGCTTTCTAGATGGTTATTCTGGTTTCTCTCAAATACCTGTGTCAGCCAATGATCAATCAAAGACTACTTTTACTTGCCCTTTGGTACTTTTTCTTATAGACGTATGCCTTTTGGTTTATGTAATGCACTTGCTACCTTTCAAAGATGCATGATGGCTATATTCTCTGACTTTTGTGAAAAGATTTGTGAGGTTTTCATGGATGATTTTTCCGTCTATGGATCCTCTTTTGATGATTGCTTGAGCAACCTTGATCGAGTTTTGCAGAGATGTGAAGAAACTAATCTTGTCTTGAATTGGAAAAAATGCCACTTTATGGTTAATGAAGGTATTGTCTTGGGGCATAAAGTTTCTGAAAGAGGTATTGAAGTTGATAAAGCCAAGGTTGATGCTATTGAAAAGATGCCATGTCCCAAGGACATCAAAGGTATAAGAAGTTTCCTTGGTCACGTAGGATTTTATAGGAGGTTCAATAAGGACTTCTCAAAAATTTCTCGGCCTTTGACTAATTTATTACAAAAATATATACCATTTGTCTTTGATGACGATTGTGTAGAAGCATTTGAAATACTTAAGAAAGCATTGATCTCTGCACCTATTGTTCAGCCACTTGATTGGAATTTACCCTTTGAAATTATGTGTGATGCTAGTGATTATGCTGTAGGTGCTGTTCTATGGCAAAGAGTTGATAAGAAATTAAACGTTATTCAATATGCTAGTAAAACTCTAGACAATGCTCAAAGAAATTATGCTACTACTGAAAAGGAATTCTTAGCAGTTGTATTTGCTTGTGATAAGTTCATACCTTATATTGTTGATTCTAAAGTAACTATTCACACTAATCATGCTTCTATTAAATATCTTATGGAAAAGAAAGATGCTAAACCTAGACTTATTAGATGGGTTCTCTTGCTACAAGAATTTGGTTTGCATATTGTTGATAGAAAGGGAGCTGAGAACCCCATTGCAGATAACTTGTCTAGGTTAGAAAATGTTCTTGATGACCCACTACCTATTGATGATAGCTTTCCTGATGAGAAATTAAATGTCATAAGTGCTTCTCACACTGCTCCATGGTATGCTGATTATGCTAATTATATCGTTGCCAAATTTATACCACCTAGTTTCACATACCAGCAAAAGAAAAAGTTTTTCTATGATTTGAGACATTACTTTTGGGATGACCCACATCTATATAAGGAAGGAGTAGATGGTGTTATTAGACGTTGTGTACCTGAGCATGAACAGGAATAGATCCTACACAAGTGTCACTCTGAGGCTTACGGAGGACACCATGATGGAGATAGAACTGCACATAAGGTATTGCAATCTGGTTTTTATTGGCCTACTCTCTTCAAGGATGCCTGTAAGTTTGTCCTTTCTTGTGATGAATGTCAAATAATTGGTAACATTAGTAGACGTCAAGAAATGCCTATGAATTATTCACTTTTTATTGAACCATTTGATGTTTGGGGCTTTGATTATATGGGACCTTTTCCTACCTCTAATGGATATACACATATTTTAGTTGCTCTTGATTACGTTACTAAGTGGGTAGAAGCTATTCCAACTAGTAGTGCTGATCATAACACCTCTATTAAGATGCTTAAAGAAGTCATTTTTCTGAGGTTTGGAGTCCCTAGATATTTAATGACTGATGGTGGTTCACATTTTATTCATGGTGCTTCCCGTAAAATGCTTGCTAAGTATGATTTTAATCATAGAATTGCATCTCCTTATCACCCTCAGTCTAGTGGTCAAGTAGAATTGAGTAATAGAGAGCTCAAATTAATTTTGCAAAAGACTGTCAATAGGTCTAGAAATAATTGGTCCAAGAAACTTGATGATGCATTATGGGCCTATAGAACTGCTTACAAAAACCCTATGGGTATGTCTCCGTATAAAATGGTTTATGGAAAAGCATGCCACTTACCTCTTGAACTATAACATAAGGCTTATTGGGATATTAAAGAGCTCAATTATGATTTCAAACTTGCCGGTGAGAAGAGGTTATTTGATATTAGCTCACTTGATGAATGGAGAACCCAAGCTTATGAAAATGCCAAGTTGTTTAAAGAAAAAGTTAAAAGATGGCATGATAAAAGGATACAAAAGCGTGAGTTTAATGTAGGTGATTATGTATTGCTATACAACTCTCGTTTAAGATTTTTTGCAGGAAAACTTCTCTCTAAATGGGAAGGTCCTTACGTTATCGAGGAGGTCTATCGTTCCGGTGCCATAAAAATCAACAACTTCGAAGGCACAAATCCCAAGGTGGTGAGCGGTCAAAGAATCAAACATTATATCTCAGGTAATCCCATAAATGTTGAAACCAACGTGATTGAAACCGTAACCCCGGAGGAATACATAAGGGACACTTTCCCGAACGTTTCAGACTCCGAAAAGGAATAGTTATGTGGTACGGTAAGTAAACCGACTCCAAAACAGTTTTTAAGGCAATATTTCTCCATTTTGGAATATTTAGAAAAATAGAAAATTAAGAAGCAGTCTGGGAAGGACACGAGGGCTCCACGAGGGTGGAGGGCGCACCCTACCCTACTTGGCGCGCCACCCTACCTCGTGGGCACCTCGTGTGCTCTCCAAACTCCGTTTTCTTGCACGATACGTATTTTGGTTGGTAAAAATTCATTATATATTCTCCCGAAGGCTTTGACTCCTGTATCATGCAAATATCCTCTATTTTTGTTTTGAGCTGTTGCTGCTACAGATTAGAGCAAGATGTCTTCTCAAGAGTTAGTCGGGGAGAGCCGGGTGTCTCATCCGGCATTGGAACCAAGGACAAACAGCGATGCTGACCACTCTGGGCCAGCAACGGAGGAAGATATGGAGGCTGACCTGATGAGGATAGATGCCATGGAAGATCAAGAAGTCACTTCTTGCTTCCGAGCTGGGTTCACGATGGGAGAACTACAGAGCTCAGCCATTCCAAACTCGGTTATCCCTTCCAATGTTAAATTTCTTTCTTATGAAAATATGAAGAAGAGTGTCACTTGTTCTCCTGCAGCTATGCAACACCCTTGGGTGCAAGGAGCTTTAGCCGTTACAGGAAAGCTTCGTAAGGAGATAATGGATCTCAAGAAGCAACTCAATAAGCTCGATGAAGAGGACCATATCCTGAGGGGCATTATCGCCAAGAATATCACATCACCATCCCCGAAAAAGGAGATATAGTCACATGGGTATGGGCACTCCCCTTGGCAACTGCCAAGCTTGGGGGAGGTGCCCCGGTATCGTATCATCTTCACACTCCTATCTTTACCGTTTTTCTTAGTTCGATCCTATTAGTAGTATCTTGATCTAGTAGAATAAAGTTTATGGCATGATCTAGTTTTGAGTTTTGCTTTATGATCTCTCTATGTAATCGAGTCCGTGAGCTATATAATAAAGATTAGTGTTGAGTCAAGGGTCTGATTATTTTGCTATGATCTTGAGTGAATAAAAGAAAAGAATAAAAAGAAACAAAGGGTTGATATTGATCTTACTGAGAGTAATGACTTCACATAGAAAGAGTATGATGATTAAAAGTTGTTGAGAGTTGACAAGCATAGCTTTGGTCATTGTTGCAATTAATAGGAAGTAATAAATAAAGAGAGGTTTCACACATAAATATACTATCATGGACATCCTTTATTATTGGGAGCACTCATTAAAATATGACATGCTAAAGAGTTGATGTTGGACAAGGAATACAACGTAATGGGTTATGTTTTCTCATATCTGAGATAAAGTATATTGTCATGGATCATCCAACATGTTGAGCTTGCCTTTCCCCCTCATGGTAGCCAAATTCTTAGCACCAAGTAGAGATACTACTTGTGCTTCCAAAACCGTTGTCGGTGTCAAAACCGGCGGATCTCGGGTAGGGGGTCCCGAACTGTGCGTCAAGGTCGGATGGTAACAGGAGACAAGGGACACTTTATTTTACCCAGGTTCGGGCCCTCTCGATGGAGGTAAAACCCTACTCCTGCTAGATTAATATTGATGATATGGGTAGTACAAGAGTAGATCTACCACGAGATCAAGGAGGCTAAACCCTAGAAGCTAGCCTATGGTATGATTGTTGTATGATGTATATATTTTATCGACTAGCCTGGCCTCGGTTTATATAATGCACCAGAGGCCTAGGATAACAAGAGTCCTAGATGAATACGCCGGTGGGGAGGAGTCCTTGTCTTGATCGCCAATTCTTGTGGAATCTTCCATGTATGCGGCAGCTGTCCGAACTGGCCCATGAGTATACGGCCATGGGGGTCCTCGGCCCAATCTAACAGATCAGGAGATGACGTGGTGAGTACCCCCTAGTCCAGGACACCGTCAGTAGCCCCCTGGACCGGTCTTCAAGTTAGGGACGCTCCTCGATTCTTCCGAACTGTTCTTCATCTTCGGTCGTCGGTCTTGAAAACTGGTTCAACAAATCTTCTTTATCTTCGATCTTGAGGATCGCCGAAATGCATTCGACGGGTTTACACGTCGGGTATCCGAGGAGCCCCTTTAAGTTTCCGGCCTTTATCAATGCCTTGTTTATTTTTATGCCACACCTCGGGTTTGAAGTTGTTCCCGGGAGGCAGTGTCCTCTTGCGTCCGAGCTCCAATGCCGGACTGCATTCGAGGTATCTTTTGCAGCCGAGCACCAACGCCGGACCGCTTCCCAGCTCTAATGCCGGAATGTATCCGAGCTCCAACGCCGGATTTTATCCGAGCTCCAACGCCGGACCATGTATCCGAGCTCCAATGCCGGATTGTATCCGAGGTGTCGTAAATCACCTTGGTTCAAAAAAGTTTGAAGAAGTTTAGCCGAGCTTAATGCGGGAAATGCCCTCCATGGAGCCAGCCACTAGCGCCCGAGCTTTATGCCGGACTGCTTCCGAGGTGGTGCACCACCCCGAATGTGGGCCGATTTTTGTCAATATTTTTGATCGGTGCAATTTATTCTCTGCCGAGATATATAGCCAGTAGCCCTCAAGGTAGGTATCGGTCTAAAACCCAAGATGCACATGAAGGATGACATAAGACCGCTGATCCCAGTAGCCGCTAAGACTCAGGTCGATTTGCAAAATCGGCCTGAGGATCAAGTCCTAGCTCGGCAGAATACTTCGGGACACTAAAAGCGGCGTGCTCAGTCCTCGAGACTCAGGTTGGGTGCGGCCGACCAACCTAAGGATCAAAATCTCCTCGGAAACTATATTGCACATAAAATTTTCTACATTGGACAAGCAATGCAGTAGCCCCCGAGACATTGGTCGGGTGGCAACACCAGGTCAGGGGATCGATGTGCCCCTTTAATATGTTTAAATAATAAGCCCGAAGCCCAGTAGCCCTCGAGCCTTAAAGCGGGCACGGGTGGCCGAATTAAGGATCGATATCCATAGTAAAATCACAAATTGTGTGTAATGACTCTATGTATCCAGGTACTTTACGTCATTTAATGCTCGGATCCGCATTGTACAATACTTTGTTGACCGACCATCGGCTTCCACCTCCCCGGCCAGTAGCCGAAAAGTGTTTGTCTTACTTTATAAAGCCTTTATGAGGGCAAAGATTTACGACAAACAAGGCAATCTGGCCATACGGTTTTATAAACAAAGGTACGCGGAGAGATATGTTATATCACTGTTTAACAGAAGAAATGTCTTCCAAAGAAAATAGTCCCGCTATCGGTTCCTTCCTTTGGGTTGTCATGCTAAGCATGATCATAAAACCTCAGCTCCAATGTAAGAGCAAAATTTCGAGGATTTAGTTTGGTAGGCTAGTTAATAGCCCCCAGTAGTGTTCGGCGACAGTCGAGGTCAAGCCGTAAACACTTCGGCCAATGTTATGAACGGCCCATAGTCATCGGGTCGCTGACCAGTTTACGCTTATTGTGACAGTCAGTTTTCGGCTTTCTCCACTGAGGTGCTTGACCATGCGAGCTGGAAGCACAATCGCAGTGGTTCTCCCTTTGCACGCCTAGCCGAACAAAACGGAACGTAGGAAGCAAGTGTAGGAGCCGGGCAACCCAACTATTGACCGAAGACACAATTCGAAACCGATGCATATATAGCAATATCCGAGAATGTTTTTGCCGAATTCATAAAGGTGTCAGGCGTTGCACTGCGAGACTAATGCTGGAAAAGCACAAAATAGTTTAAAAGTGCCAAAAAGCTTGGAAAACCAAGAAACGTCAGTAAAAACATGACGTCCGAACAAGATCAAGTGTTCGGTGCCAATCCGAAAATTGGTCTTTAAAAAAAAGTGCCTCTGTCGTGCTTTAACATGATACATCCTATCTCAAGACTTCGAGCGGGTCAGCCTACGGCTTCAACCTCCTATCCCAAGGGCGGAGTACTTCTCATCAGGCCAGTTTAGCAAACTAAACTCTAGCGGCTTTGAGAGAGAAATTAGACTCCCCGGCTAGTGACCACACACTCGTGTCGAAAAGAGGAGTGATAAATAATAATAGTAAGAAAAACTTTGCAATGACTAAGAAGAATAACACTTATTATAAAATGGCTCACATAAATTTAAGAGCCCCCAAGTGACTTGGGTAAAAGAATGATTGCATGTACCGAATTACTTATATCATATCTATGTTCAACCGAACTTTAAACGCGTCTTAACCGACCGTCGGCTTCTCCCTCTTCGGTCAAGGACCGAAAAGTGTTATGTACTCCATCGGTCGAGAATATCGACGGTGTTTCCAATAACCAGGCAATCAGGCCATAAGGCTGCAACAGACAAAGCGCGCTCAGGGAACTTATGCTATATTACTGCGAAGAGTAAGAAGCATCTTCGAAGAAAATAGTACCCCCATCGATACCTTTCTTCGATGCTCATTGTTATTATGAGACTTGTGCAATAGATTTTTTGTACTCATGAGTTCCGTTGTGTGCCGACCATCATTGAAAGCTATAAGAGCGCTAGCTTTCGGCTTCACCCAGTCTGAGGTCCGGCTCGGGCGACCCGATCGTGGCAATCGTAGAGGTGCTCCATTTACTCCCTAGCCGAACAATCGGGAACGTAGGGGTAAACATAGGAGCGAGGCAACCTAGCTTGCAAATCGCTTAAGTCAATATGGTGCATATTGTGGCATAATACACGAATAAGGAACGAAGCTGTACAAGTATAATCATATGCAACAGGAAAAGCTTCATAAAGGAAGCCCCCAAGTAAACGGTGTATTTGAATTTATGCGTCACAAACAAAGTTTCGACAAGGAAAAAAATTTACAAGCAACTTTTTCCCAAAAAAGTATAACGCTTGGTCGAACCGAACACAAGTTAGAAATTAAAGCTTTGGGCATGAAAGCAACTTAGCTGGTTAATGTGTTCGCAGTCCGAGCTTGGTGCGGGACAAGGTTCTATCCCCCAAGCCGGTCCCGAGGTGGCGGAGCGGAGAGCTCGACACGCCGAAGTGGTGACATAGCACGGTCGATGCAGACCGGCAGAGTGACGCCGAAGTCCCCGGATCATTTTCCTGTGCACAAAAATAGTGCAAACGGGAGATAATAGTAATAATGATAATTAAAAAAAAGTCGTTGTATAATGAATAATTTATGCAAAGTGAGTAATAAAGGAAATAAGGCCTGGCGCCGAAGTCGATGTCGATGCAGGGCGTCGGCGTGATGCGGTAAAGGCGTGGCAAAGCCTGAATTCGCAGGTTGGTCTGAGCTCCGGATGCGGCGTTCGCCGGACTATGTACGGAAACTGACCGAACCACCATGCGACTGTCGTGAATGCGGCCACCATTTGATAGACCTGTGTACATATGATGGACAAACCAGAGTAATAATTCCTTGGAAAAAATGAACCCAAACAAGCAAAAAATATTAGGGATTGATAGCACCTGGTTTATTTGTTGTAGCAATCCGAAGGAAGGTGATTCCCAAAATTGGGACTCGCTCCGCACACCCATTGCCTGATGGGCGATAAAACGACGGCATGGCAATGCTGGTAAAGGTTGGCTCGCCGAGACAAAGCCCTCGGCCCAGCTAACATGACGGAGCTGGTCGGCTAGTGACGTCGAAGTGTCCGGAGTAGGTTGATGAAGAGATGGTGAAGCCCCCGGTCCAGCCAAGATGTCGAAGCCCCGATGTCAGCCGATGAGTCGAAGTAGGTCGACGTGATGGACACCAGCTTGAAGAAGCGATAGTGCGGCCCTGTCGATGCAGGTCGTGACGTGGTCGATGCCGGCTTGATGAAGCAACCGTGCAGTGATGCCGGTATGCCCGCTCCGTGTAATCCGTGGGGCGGCGATGTTGGTGATGATTTATTCTTCGCGATGCCGGACTCTTGTTCGGCTTGCCGAGATGATGATCCGAAGAAGTTGAGCTCGGCTCAACAAAGTGACGACGTGTCTAGCGCAGGTCGGCAGCCGTGGAGCAATATTGCCGGACTAGTTTGACACCAGCATGATGTTGAAGATCATGTGCAAAAGATCTTAAAGTTAGTGGGATGTGTTTGGGAACAAAACACAATACCCCATACAAAACTTCCTTCAAAAGGGATGTCCGAAATCCCGTTCATAGAAAAGATGAACTCGGGTCGGATTCGTTTTCGCGCAGAAAACAGATCCGAAAAGTGATGCACTAATCGGAAGGTTCCCGGAGTTTGGACGGTCGGATCGAGCTGAAATTTCGAGAGGTGGTAGATACAAAAATTCCGCAGCCGATCAACGGTTGGATCTTCCAAAGGACGTCTGAACTAGAATCTGGACACCACGCCCTAAACACATCCAAATTCCCGTCCAGATTTGACAGGGCTCCGGTATATCGTGGATTGCCAGAGATTCCTCCATCGGAACTCGACGAAATTTTCCAGGGCTGTTGTAGACTCAATTCCGCACAATTCCACCAAAGCGATCGTCAAAGCGATACTCGAGGAGGTGGTGGCAGCAGATACGAGTTCGCTGTCCACAAAAACAGCACGGTCGCTTGAGGGCAATGTTGACGTTGAGCCCCCGAGCTCCATGGATAATTCCTCCGTGATCTTGATAGAGATCGGAGTTGATGTTTGATGAAGGCCCTCGTCCGGACATGGTGATCCGAACACGGGGCGCAATTCTTGATCGAACCAAGGTGACCAGTCGAGCTAGTGACGAAGATGCCGAAGTCGCAGTTGATCTGCAGGCGAGCTATTGATCCTTTTGTCGATCACACAGCGGAACTCTCAATGAAAGCACCAATGTCGGTGTCAAAACCGGCAGATCTCGGGTAGGGGGTCCCGAACTGTGCGTCAAGGTCGGATGATAACAGGAGACAAGGGACACTTTATTTTACCCAGGTTCCGACCCTCTCGATGGAGGTAAAACTCCTGCTAGATTAATATTGATGATATGGGTAGTACAAGAGTAGATCTACAATGAGATCAAGGAGGCTAAACCCTAGAAGCTAGCCTATGGTATGATTGTTGTATGATGTATATATTTTATCGACTAGCCTGGCCTCGGTTTATATAATGCACCAGAGGCCTAGGATAACAAGAGTCCTAGCCGAATACGCCGGTGGGGAGGAGTCCATGTCTTGATCGCCAAGTCTTGTGGAATCTTCCATGTATGCGGCAGCTGTCCGAACTGGCCCATGAGTATACGGCCATGGGGGTCCTCGGCCCAATCTAACAGATCAGGAGATGACGTGGTGAGTACCCCCTAGTCCAGGACACCGTCAACCGTTAAACCAGTTTTGCCATGAGAGTCCACCATATCTACCTATGGATTGAGTAAGATCCTTCAAGTAAGTTGTCATCGTTGCAAGCAATAAAATTGCTCTTCAAATATGTATAATTGATTGGTGTGGAGGAAATAAGATTTATACGATCTTGTGATGTGGCAGAAATAAAAGCGACAGACTGCATAATAAAGGTTCATATCACATGTGGCAATATAAACTGACGTTCTTGCGCATTAAGATTTTGTGCATCCAACCCCGAAAGCGCATGGCAACCTCTGCTTCCCTCTGCAAAGGGCCTATCTGTTACTATTATCTTCTACCTTATGCAAGAGTCATGGTGATCTTCACCTTTCCTTTTTACATTTTATCCTTTGGCAAGCACATTGTGTTGGAAAGATCCTGATGGATATGTCTAATTGGATGTAGGGGAGCATGAGTTATTATTTTTGACATTACCCTTGAGGTAAAAGGTTTGGAGGTGAAACTATAAGCCCCTATGTTTCTCTGTGTCTGATTGAAACTCCGTAACCACAAGTATTGCATGAGTGTTAGCAATCATGAAAGACTAAATGATAGTTGAGTATGTGGACTTGCTAAAGAGCTCTGACATAGACTCTTTCTGATGTTACAATAAATTGCAATTGCTTCAATGACTGAGATTATAGTTTGTTAGTTCTCAATAAGGTTTCTGATTCGTACTCTTGCATTGTGATTAGATTATTAGTTGAGCATAAGGAATCATATGACAATATCCATATATGTTGCTGTTATGAGAATAATCATGATGCCCTCATGTCTGTATTTTATTTTATCGACACCTCTACCTCTAAACATGAGGACATATTTATCGTTATCGGCTTCCGCTTGTGGACAAGCGAGGTCTAAGCTTGGGGGAGTTGATACGTCCATTTTGCATCATGCTTTTATATCGATATTTATTGCATTATGGGCTGTTATTACACATTATGTCACAATACTTGTGCCTATTCTCTCTTATTTTACAAGGTTTACATAAGGAGGGAGAATGTCAGTAGCTGGAATTCTGGGCTGGAAAAGGAGCAAATATTAGAGACCTATTTTGCACAACTCCAAAAATCCTGAAACTCCAAAGAAGTTATTTTCAGAATATATAAAAAATACTGAGTGGAAGAAATACGTCAGGGGGCCCACCACCTGTCCACGAGGGTGGGGGGTGCGCCCCCTGCCTCGTGGGCCCCCTGTTGGCTCTCCGGTGGCCATCTTCTGCTATATGAAGTCTTTCATCGAGGGAAAAATTATAAGCAACCTTTCGGGACGAGACTCCGCCGCCACGAGGCGGAACCTTGGCAGAACCAATCTAGGGCTCCGGCAGAGCTGTTCTGCCGGGGACACTTCCCTCCGGGAGGGGGAAACCATTGCCATCGTCATCACCAACGCTCCATCAACATCTTCACCAACACCATCTCCTCTCAAAACCCTAGTTCATCTCTTGTATCCAATTCTTGTCTCCAAGTCCGGGATTGGTACTAGTAGGTTGCTAGTAGTGTTAATTACTCCTTGTAGTTTATGCTAGTTGGTATATTTGGTGGAAGATCATATGTTCAGATCCTTTATGCATATTAATACCCCTCTGATTATGAACATGAATATGCTTTGTGAGTAGTTACGTTTGTTCCTGAGGACATGGGAGAAGTCTTGCTATTAGTAGTCATGTGAATTTGGTATTCGTTCGATATTTTGATGAGATGTATGTTGTCTATCCTCTAGTGGTGTTATGTGAATGTCGACTACATAACACTTCACCATTATTTGGGCCTAGAGGAGGGCATTGGGAAGTAATAAGTAGATGACGTGTTGCTAGAGTGACATAAGCTTAAACCCTAGTTTATGCGTTGCTTCGTAAGGGGCTGATTTGGATCCATAGGTTTCATGCTATGGTTAGGTTTACCTTAATACTTTTGTTGTAGTTGCAGATGCTTGCAATAGAGGTTAATCATAAGTGGGGTGCTTGTTCAAGTAATAATAGCACCCAAGCACCGGTCCACCCACATATCAAATTATCAAAGTACCGAACGCGAATCATATGAACGTGATGAAAACTAGCTTGACGATATTCCCATGTGTCCTCGGGAGCGCTTTTCTCTATATAAGAGTTTGTCCAGGCTTGTCCTTTTCTACAAAAAGGATTGGGCCACCTTGCTGCACTTTATTTACTTTTGTTGCTTGTTGCTCATTACAATATATCTTATCACAAAACTATTTGTTACCACTTATTTCAGTTCTTGCAAAGAATACCTTGCTGAAAACCGCTTATCATTTCCTTCTGCTCCTCGTTGGGCTCGACACTCTTACTTATCGAAAGGACTACGATAGATCCCCTATATTTGTGGGTCATCAACGATGATGATGTTCTACTGACACAGGGCTTCGCCTAAGCACCGCTACGATATTATCGAGGTGGATTATGGTGGAGGGGGGCACTGCGCACATCTAAAAGATCCAAGGGATCAATTGTTGTGTCTCCAAGGGGTGCCTCCCTCCCCGTATATAAAGTAGTGGAGGAGGGGGAGGGGGCCAGCCACCCTAGGCGCGCCCCATGAGGAGTCCTACTCCCACCGGGAGTAGGACTCCCCCCTTCCATGTGGGAGTAGGAGAAGAGAGGGAAGGAGATAGAGGGGGAAAGGAAAGGGGGGCGCCGCTCCCCTCCTTGTCCAATTCGGCCTGGGGGGGGAGGGGGAGCGTGGCTGCCCTAGGCCGGCCCTCCTCTTCTCCACTAGGGCCCAATAGGCCCATTAGTCTCCCCGAGGGGTTCCGGTAACCCCCCGGTACTCCGGTATATGCCTGATACTCCCCGAAACCATTCCGGTGTCCGAACATAGTCGTCCAATATATCAATCTTTACGTCTTGACCATTTCGAGAGTCCTCGTCATGCCCGTGATCACATCCGCGACTTCGAACTACCTACGGTACATCAAAACACATAAACTCATAATATAACCATCATCGAACTTTAAGCGTGCGGACCCTACGGGTTCGAGAACTATGTAGACATGACCGTGACACGTCTCCGGTCAATAACCAATAGCGGAACCTGGATGCTCATATTGGCTCCTACATATTCTACGAAGATCTTTATCGGTCAAACCGCATAACAACATACGTTGTTCCCTTTGTCATCGGTATGTTACTTGCCCGAGATTCGATCGTCGGTATCTCAATACCTAGTTCAATCTCGCTACCGGCAAGTCTCTTTACTCGTTCCGTAATACATCATCTTGCAACTAACTCATTAGTCATAGTGCTTGCAAGGCTTATAGTGATGTGCATTACCGAGAGAGCCCAGAGATACCTCTCCGACTATTGGAGTGAAAAATCCTAATCTTGAAATACGCCAACCCAACAAGTACCTTCGGAGACACCTGTAGAGCACCTTTATAATCACCCAGTTACGTTGTGACATTTGGTAGCACACAAAGTGTTCCTCCGGTAAACGGGAGTTGCATAATCTCATAGTCATAGGAACATGTATAAGTCATGAAGAAAGCAATAGCAACATACTAAACGATCAAGTGCTAAGCTAACAGAATGGGTCAAGTCAAGCACATCATTCTCCTAATGATGTGATCCCGTTAATCAAATGACAACTCATGTCTATGGTCAGGAAACATAACCATCTTTGATTAACGAGCTAGTCAAGTAGAGGCATACTAGTGACACTCTGTTTGTCTATGTATTCACACATGTATCAAGTTTTCGGTTAACACAATTCTAGCATGAATAATAAACATTTATCATGAAATAAGGAAATAAATAATAACTTTATTATTGCCTCTAGGGCATATTTCCTTCAGTCTCCCACTTGCACTAGAGTCAATAATCTTGTTCACATTGCCATGTGATTTAACACCAATAGTTCACATCACCATGTGATTAACACCCATAGTTCACATCGTCATGTGACCGACACCCAAAGGGTTTACTAGAGTCAATAATCTAGTTCATATTGCTATGTGATTAACACCCAAAGAGTACTAAGGTGTGATAATGTTTTGCTTGTGAGAGAAGTTTAGTCAATGGGTCTGCCACATTTAGATCCGTATGTATTTTGCAAATTTCTATGTCTACAGTGCTTATAGTGATGTGTATTACCGAGAGGGCCCAAAGAGACATCATAGATTGCACTATATCCAATAAAGTACGGTTATGATGTTCTGACACACCATTATGCTATGGTGTTCCAGGTGGCATGAGTTTGTGAAACTATTCCACATTGTTTTAATTGAAGGCCAAACTCGTAACTCAAATATTTGCCTCTATGATCTGATCGTAGAAACTTTATTTTCTTGTTACGATGATTCTCTACTTCACTCTGAAATTCTTTGAACTTTTCAAATGTTCCCGACTTATGTTTCATCAAGTAGATATATCCATATCTGCTCAAATCATCTGTGAAGGTCAGAAAACAATGATACCCGCCGTGAGCCTCAACACTCATTGGACCACATACATCGGTATGTATTATTTCCAACAAGTCAGTGGCTCGTTCCATTGTTCCGGAGGACGAAGTCTTAGTCATGTTGCCCATGAGGCATGGTTCGCAAGCATCAAGTGATTCATAATCAAGTGATTCCGAAAGCCCATCAGCATGGAGTTTCTTCATGCGCTTTACACCAATATGACTTGAACGGCAGTGCCAAAAATAAGTTGCACTATCATTATTTAACTTTGCATCTTTTGGCTTTAATATTATGAATATGTGTATCACTACAATCGAGATCCAACAAACCATTTTCATTGGGTGTATGACCATAGACGGTTTTATTCATGTAAACAGAACAACAATTATTCTCTAATTTAAATGAATAACCGTATTGCAATAAACATGATCAAATCATATTCATGCTCAATGCAAACACCAAATAACATTTATTTAGGTTCAACACTAATCCCGAAAGTATAGGGAGTGTGCGATGATGATCATATCAATCTTGGAACTTCTTCCAACACACATCATCACTTCACCCTTAACTAGTTTATGTCCATTCTGCAACTCCCGTTTCGAGTTAGTACTCTTAGCAACTGAACTAGTATCAAATACCGCGGGGTTGCTATAAACACTAGTAAAGTACACATCAATAACATGTATATCAAATATACCTTTGTTCACTTTGCTATCCTTCTTATCCGCCAAATACTTGGGGCAGTTCCGCTTCCAGTGACCAGTCCCTTTGCATTAGACACACTTAGTCTCAGGCTTAGGTCAGGACTTGGGCTTCTTCACTTGAACAGAAACTTGCTTGCCGTTCTTCTTGAATTTCCCCTTCTTCCCTTTGCCCTTTTCTTGAAACTAGTGATCTTGTTAACCATCAACACTTGATGCTTTTCTTGATTTCTACCTTCATTGATTTCAGCATCACGAAGAGCTTGGGAATCGTTTCCGTTATCCCTTGCATATTATAGTTCATCACGAAGTTCTAGCAACTTGGTGATAGTGACTAGAAAACTCTGTCAATCACTATCTTATCTAGAAGATTAACTCCCACTTGATTCAAGTGATTGTAGTACTCAGATAATCTGAGCACATGCTTACTGGTTGAGCTATTCTCCTCCATCTTGTAGGCAAAGTAATGGCAGAGGTCTCATACCTCTCGACATGGGCATGAGTATGAAATACCAATTTCAACTCTTGGAACATCTTATATGCTCCGTGGCGTTCAAAACATTTTTGAAGTCCCGGGTCTAAGCCATAAAGTATGGTGCACTAAACTATCAAGTAGTCATCATACTGAGCTTTGCCAAACGTTCATAACGTCTGCATATGCTCCTACAATAGGTCCGTCACCTAGCGGTGCATCAAGGACTTAATTCTTTTGTGCAACAATGAGGATAATCCTCAGATCACGGAGCTAGTCCACATCATTGCTACTAACATTTTTCAACATAGTTTTTCTCTAGGAACATATCAAAAATAAACGGGGAGTAACTGTCGGGGGTTGGGTACGACATATGCCAAGGGATGGCTTATCATGGTGGGGGCGAGTAGAACGTCGCTGGTGCTTGGAAACGGGATGAGGCGAAGACATGCACGCCGGCGAATCTTACCCAGCTTCAAGGCTCTCCGAGGAGATAACACCCCTACTGCTGCTCTGTGGGGTCTCCGCATGATCACTGTGGCAAAGTGGGTACAAGGTTGCTCCTTGAGCTATTTCCTGGAGGTAGGAGGAGGCAAGGCTAGCTCCCTCCTTCCTGTGTTCTATGATCTAGTGCTACTGGGGTCGAACCCTTTGCATGGGTGCTATCGGATTTCGGGTTCCGGCAGACCCTTGAGGTTTGAACTCTGGGGTGCGCGCGGAGATTACGCTTCCTACCTACCTGTACCCCTCCGCCTCGCAAGGATCTAAGCTACAAGAAGAACAACACAAGAGACACAGGGTTTATACTGGTTCGGGCCACCGATGTGGTGTAATACCCTACTCCAGTGTGGTGTGGTGGATTGCCTCTTGGGCTGATGATGAACAATACAAGGAAGAACAGCCTCGCGAGGGTCTGTTCTTGGCTGGGGGGATGAACTACTAGGACGAGTTCAATCGCCCCTCTCTCTCTTTCTCTTTTTGTCTGTTGCCTATGCCTATCTAACTGATTGTCGGGTTGCTAGATGTCTCTACCCTGGGGGTGGCTAGTCCTATTTATAGGCAAAGGCCCTGGGCCTCTTCCCAAATATTGAGCGGGAAGGGCGCCAACAATTGGCTATTTTGAAGGGGAACATCTGGTACACTTATCCTGACTAAAGTTGGTGCTCGCCTGCCAAAGGCTCTGGTGATGATGCTGGCCTGGGCTCCACAGTGACCTCCTCCTTGTCGCGGAGCTGGTCTTGGTCTCGTTGCACCAAAATGGGTGCCTTTGCTTGATCCTTCTGCCTGCGCTTGCTCCCTTTGCACCAAAGGGGAAAGGAAGGATACTGCGCGGGCTGGCGCCCGCCTGGCGCCTTTGGTCGTCATGGCTTGCGTCATGGGCACCTCGTGAGGTACCCCGCCTTGATCTCTCCGCCTGCTCGCGAGCTAGCCTGATGAGGTCGCGCCTGAGGAAGCTCCGTGTCGTCCGTCCCGCGAGGCTTGGCCCCTCGCGAGGGTCTTGGGTTTGTGTTGATGAAGATGGGCCGTGCCGGGCCCCCTTTGAGCCACGCCGAAGGCCGCAGGCAGGCAAGTCTGGGGACCCCCGTTCCCAGAACACCGACAGGTGCTCCGGGGGGTTTATATAGGCCTACCCCCCGGGGGTACAATGGTAATACGGCTGGGCGCGGGTCCCAGCCATCTGTCCCTCAGGCCGCCGTCTTCTCCGCCGACTACTGGGGCCTGCCGACTGGTGGGCCCCGCCGGCTAGTCCGGTACGGAGCTGACAGGCCTTGTCCGCCGCAGGCGGGTCTTGCCGGCTACGGATTACTGTAGCCGTGCTTCTAATGACGCTGGCTTGGTTATGGGGTCATGGCAACAGTACCGCCGCCTGGCCGGCGATCACTGTTGCCACTCCCTGTCTTATCTGGTTGATGGCATGCGGGATCCTTGGGAGGGACCGGCCGACTCCTGGAGGCCGACTCCCACGGGGTCCGTCTTGTGGCGCTCTTGCCGTCTTCTGTCCCCCCTGCTGACAAGCGGGGCCCGCCGTCTCTCGGCCGTATAGGCAGGCCGACGTGGGTACAGGGCTCCGCCGCTGGGGCTGATGTTAGGGCTAGCATGGCAACAGTGCCGCGCCGGACGGAGATCTCCGTTGGTACGGTGCACTGTGGCCATGCCTGCCCTTGGTGATCGGGGTAGGGGCGGGCCTTACTGAGGCCGTTCCCAGCCCTGTCCCTTCTTGCGAAGGTAGAGGGTGGTTGGAGTCGCGGGCCGACTCCCCATAGCCGGCCTCACTGGAAGTCGTCAGTCAGGAGTCGGCTTGTCTTGTAGTCGTCCCTGGGACTCGGCCGCAAGTAGATAGTCGGCAGCGCCGCTGCCGACACCCAGAGGCGGCCCTCCGTCCTTGGGTTCCTGAGGGGCGTAGCCTGCCCCGATGTCTTGAAAGGTTCTGGGCCTCGGGTTATCCTACCCGTGGCCCATTACTCCGACAGTAGTCCCCGAAGCTGGTGAGGCGCCGAGGGAGACGGACTGAGGAGGCTCAACAGTTTCTTCCTTCCGGTGGTTGGATCTGGGCTTCGCCCGCCGTCTTCCTTCAAGCCGACTATCGGGAGCCGGACTCGTCGAAGGCCGTCTTGCCTCTTGAAGATTATGAAAGTCGTAGCGGGATCCAGACGGCGTGCCTGGCAAGCCTCCTGGCTGCCGCCCGTTGCGGACCTGCCGTGTGGCGCCACATGGCCGGGCCAATCTGCCCGCCCACGCGCGTGACGGGACAGGCCCGCAGATGGGGCCCGCCACTACCGCGCCTCAGCCTTCGAACGGATCTGTTGCGGCCGTGCGGACGGTTGGGATTCCTGCGCAGTAACTGCGCGCAGTAACTTCATGCGGTAAATCATGCGGGGCGTGGGGTCCTGGGCGCAGTTAATCCCACGACGCCCCATCGGCTTCTCAGCCTAAGAGCCTATAAGTAGGCGGAGGGAGCAGGCGGCGAAGCACGCGCGCTCACTCTCCCTTATTCCCCTCTGCTTCCTCTTGCTTCCTCTTGCTTCTTCTTTTCGTCGCCGTCGCCACGCCGGACCTCATCACGCCCGCAGCGATGAGCTCTTCCTCCGCCACCGCGCCCGCTGCCGCGCGCTCTGGCGTGTGGGATGGCTCCGAGGTTGACGACGACCACATTGAGTTTCTCCGCAAGACGCATCGCCTCCCCGGCAAAGACCTAGTACGGGCCCGCGCCGCGCCGGCGAGGGAGGTATCGCCGGCGCCGGAGGAGGGCGAGCGGGTCATATTCCGCTCGCACCTCATGCGCGTGCTAGGGCTGCCGGCGAGCGGCTTTTTCCGCTCCTTCTTGGAGTTTCACGGGCTCCAGCCGCACCACCTCACACCAAACACGGTGGTGCTGCTGGCCGCCTTCGCCACTATGTGCGAAGGCTTCCTTGGCGTTTTCCCCACCATCGAGCTGTGGGGTGAATTCTTCAGTTCCAAGCTCGGCACACACGTCGCCGGCGTGCCAGCCTAGTGCGGTGCCTTCATTGCGGTGCGGAGGTCGGTGGCCGACAACCCGTTTCCCACCCTCTCGCTGATCAAATCGGTGAAGATGTGGCAGCGATCTTACTTCTACGTGAAGAACGTCGCCCCGGAAGGCGACTGGGTCAACCTGCCGCCTTACGAGGCCGGCGCGCCGGCCGGCAGGCTCCCCAGCTGGTCCCACCGGGCCAAGACGCTGACTCCTGCCAGCACCGCCGCCGTCGTGCGACTCCGAATGATGACGCAGTCGGAGGGTCTGACCGGGGCCGACTTGTTGGCCGCCTTCGTGACGCGCCGAGTCCTCCCACTCCAAGGCCGGCCTCACATGATATGTCAGATGAGTGGCCACCGAGACCCAAGTCGGATGTGCTCCAAGGACATGCCCCACGCGGAGGTGGCGGACACGGTGAACTACATCGCGAAGTGCGGCCTCTCGGGGAAGTGGCAGTTCGGCAAGGAGCCGTACTCGCGCGCCAACCCCCCGCCTGTTGTAAGTTGTTCCTCTTCTGCTTTCTTTCTTCAGCCGAGTCCGACTTCTAATCTTCTTTAATACTCGAAACATAACCCTCTCATTCAGCCTTCGGCCGACACCGCGGGGCCGGCCCACCAGTTCGTCCCCGACCGAGCGGAGAGCGACGTCGACGACACCGACTTGGGGGTGGCGGCGATGGAGGCTGACGCCGAAGGAGGAGGCGAAGGATGAGAAGGCGGCCTCAGGCCTTCGACCACCTTTGCTGACTGGCCTAAGGACGACACTGAGGGGGAAGTCGCCCCGCGCCACCAATCGAAGGCCGGCCGCCCCGGCGCGAGTTCGTCCGCCGCCCTGGATGGTCTAGGCGGCGCGAGGAAGCGCCGGGCCGGGCCGAGTTCTCTTGGCGGCCGGACGAAGAAGTTCAAGGGGGCGGCCGCCGCAACCAGGCGGGAAGAGGCGATTGCCCAGGCCAACCGCTTCCGCAGGGAAGTGAAGAAACCGCCGCTGGTCTCCGCGTAAGTGCCGCCGCCCTTCGTCTTGTTTTCTGTTGGTTGATTTTGTCTAAGTCTTGTTCATGCTTCCCTTGTTCTAGGGCTCCCCTCACCCTTGAGAGGGTCACCGCCGGCTCGATCATGGGGTCGGCAGAGACGTCCTCCACCACACGGCGGATTGACCCCGCCGTCGATCTCCGGGAGGCGACGGAGCGTAACGCGCAGGAGAAGCGTGACGAGGAAGAGGCTGACCGCCGGGAGAAGATGGAGGACGAGAAGGTGGCCGCCTCCGCCCAGAAGAAGCTGGACGATGTCGAAGCCGCCGACACGGCAAAGCGGCAAGCTGAGGAAGCCGCGCGCCGCCAGTCGGCGTTACTCGTCATTCCGCTGAACTCAGCGGGACCGCCTCCGGACTTCACGGAGCATACTGGGGAAGCCGGCGGCGAGCACCCCATCATCGAGAGGGAAGGCGGCGAGGCCTCCATGTCGGACACGGCCGTCCCGCCACCTCCTCCTCCGCCGCCGTCTGGGAGCGCGCGAGGCGAGCAGCCGGTGGACCCGCTGGTGCCGCCGACTAATGATGAGGCCGTGGCGAAGCTACTCTTTTAAGTCGCCTAGCCAACGCGCCGCCACCTTGAGAAGGCGACTTCAGCGCCGCGCCCCTTGGAGACCGGCGCCGCCAACTCGGCCATCCCAGACGTCGAGGCGTCGAGCGCCGCGCCCGTTGGGTGGGAGCGAGGAGGCGGCATAGGCCCGCTGAACCAGGCGCTTTTGGACGTCCAGGCGAAGCTGCGGGCTGAGGGCGACGCCCTGCAGAACTGCACCAAGGCACATCTGGCGTCGCGAGTAGCCATCCGGGTATGTTTTCTTGTAACTTTGCTTTACTTGCTTTTCTCTGTGGGGCGCGCCAGCGCACCCACTGGGTGTAGTCCCCGAGTTCCGGGCCGGCTGTTGAGCAGGCGGGTCGGAACTCCATTGGCGAGTTCTAAGCTCTTACTCTTGTTTGAAATATTTATCACAGGATTACCACAACCTCCGGGCCACCGCCTTCAACCGCAATGTTGAAGAGCTGGGCAAGCGGACTGCCGACTTGTCGGAGAGCCAGAGTGAGTTCTCCTTCTTATTTGCGGGGGCGCGCTGGCGCACCCGTGGGCTGTAGTCCCTGAGATTCGGGCCCACTGCTGAGCAGTCGGGTCGGATCTTCCCGGCGACCCTCTTTGATGACGACTTAGCGCCTTCTTATTTTTTCTTCAGAGGTCAACGCCGTTCTTCAGCAGCAGCTGGGCGAAGCCAACACCGCCTTGCGTGCCAAGGGGGAGGAATGTGGCAAGCTCGTCGCAGAGCGCGACCTGCTGGCCACACAGCTGGCGGAGCAGAGGGAGCTGCTTAAGAAGGCGCAGGAGGAGGCGGAGAAGAATGAGACTGCGCTCCTGGCCGAGTTCGAGGTCGAGCGCTCCTCCTGGACCGACAAGGAGGCAATGCTGACCTCCGACTTTCATGAGATTGAGGATATCGTCGATGGTGAGTTTGTTTACTCTCTTTCTTTGAGCCGCCGACAGCAGGTTGGGCCGACTCCTGATTTTTTACTTGCTTCTTTTCCGTCTTTGGCAGACTTCTTCCCTGGCCACATGCAAGCTGCCACTCAAGCCATCGAGGCTGATCGCGAGGCACGGAGGGAAAAAGGCGAGGAGATTGCCGCCAATGCCCCCCGGACCCTTGACAAGCAGCTTCTGAGCATCGAGGCTCCTCCGCGGCCGGCCCCTCGGATGCTGCGCCAACTTCAACGTGTCGGCGCCCAGGCGATTGCTGCCTTGTGGCCGGACATGCCGGTTCTACGCACTCCCAGCCGGACTGCCGACTGGCTGGAGGTCGCAGCCGGCCGTCTTGAAGCTTGGAAGGGTTCCTCGGCCCGGGCTGGAGCGCGCCAGGCCTTGGAATTCATCAAAGCGTGGTATCCGGGGCTGGAGCTGGACTAGCTAGCCACGCTTCGAGCGGAGGCCCAGCCGGAGCTGGCAGCCATGGAAGACGCCCTCGTCAAGCGTGCTGCAGCGATCACCGAGTACGCCGATACAAGCGTCTTCATTCCTGACCGGGCTGACAATGGCGAGGAGGCACCGCCGGAGTGGTTTGGGATGAACCCGGACTATGACGAGGACTCGGCGGAGGTGATCGGCTCCAGCGCCGAGGAGGAAGGCGAGGCGGAGGACGGAGGCGAGATGGAGGCTCCAGGAAGGGGGGCGGACGATCAGCCTCAGCTTGACCGCGCCTCCAGCAATGAGCCGCGCCCAACCGAGCCGGCTGCCGCTGGAGGCGATCAAGCCAAGACTGCCCAGCCAGCCACCCTAACGTCTGACACCGCCATCTCCTCCAAGCCTCCAAACCCGTCTGCCGCTTCCTAGGCCGCTACCTTGTCTTTATTTTATCTGTTTTAGTAGTCTTTGAAGAACTTGTTAATTCGCACAATTCCACCCGCGGGGTGTATTTTGAACTTCTGTTCGAAGATTCGGCCAAGGGCCTATGTTATGTAAATATCTATCCGAGTTCTATCATTTCTTGCTCATTGCTATCTTGGCTTTTCCTTTGTCGCCTTCCCTTAGTTGCCGTCTTTGCCAGTCGGACAGCCGCTCTACGGACTGCCGCTGGATCAAGTGCTTGGCTACTTTGGGAAGGCAAGTACTTGGCCGTTTCTAGAGTTTCTTAGCAAGTTAAATAGAAGGCGGCGAGCCGACTACTCGGGAGTCGTCTTTGCAAAAAGGTGGCTGGAAAGCCGGCTTTAAGCTATGTTTATGCTTTGAGTCCTTAGCCATTTTTCATGTGGGCGCACATTCTTCCTTGCTCCTGCCCACTGGACAGTCGCTCTGCGAGCGGCGGCTTCTGACAGGAGACGGCTTGGGTGCCACACACTACTTGTCCGACTGCAGGAAGCATTTCATAGCGCAAGACGGCTAGCCCCCGGGCTGACTAGTCGGATCCGGTGCTAAGCGGCATAAAAAAGAATGGCATACTCGAAGGCATGATACTTTTTATACAGATAACAAAAAAGGGCAGTCCCCGAGCTTGTCTTGGGGGCCCCGAAGTCTTGGTACTTAAATACAAAGGGTAGCGTGATACATACTGCTTTAACTGTAAAATCTTCAGAGAAGATTTGCATTCCATGGCCGTTCCGTCTCTTTGCCGAAGTCGTCCCTCTTGCGTGCTCGGGGCTTCTAAGCGTCGATCAGATAGTAGGAGTCGTTGCCCAGTACTTTGCTGATGATGAAGGGGCCTTCCCAAGGTGTTGACAACTTGTGCTGACCGGCTGTCCGCTGGATCAGTCGGAGCACAAGGTCGCCCTCTTGGAAAGATCTCGGCCTGACCTTCCTGTTGTAGTATCGGCGCAGGCTCTGCTGGTAGATGCCGGACTGGCTGAGTGCCAACAGCCGGCCCTCTTCCAGCAGATCGACGCTGTCTTGACGTGCCTCTTCTGCTTCCTCCTTGGTGTACATGGTGACTCACGGGGAGTCGAACTCTATGTCCGTTGGGATGACGGCTTCGGCGCCATAGACGAGGAAGAAGGGTGTGAAGCCGGTCGATTTGTTTGGAGTCGTGCGCAGACTCCAGAGGACGGCTGGCAACTCGTCAAGCCAACAACCGGCCGAACGCTCCAGTGGTTCGACCAATCGAGGCTTGATGCCAGACATGATGAAGCCGTTTGCCCGCTCCACCTGGCCGTTTGACTGCGGATGGGCAACGGACGCTAAGTCCAGTCGGATGCCCTGTGTCGCGCAGAAACGGGCCAAGGCGCCTTTGGCAAAATTTGTGCCGTTGTCGGTGAGGATGCTGTGTGGTATGCCGTACCGAATCGTGATGTCGGCGATGAAAGTCACGACAGTCGGGCCGTTCATCTTCTTGATAGGCTTTGCTTCTATCCACTTGGTGAACTTGTCCACCGCGAGAAGTAGGTGAGTTAGTGTAACGCCCCAGATTCGATGCGCCAGGTGTCCGCTAGTTATTCGCCGTCGTTGCCATGTCATTTGCTTGCGTGTTGCACTTTGCCATGTCATCATCTGCATTTCATATCATATCATCATGTGCAACTCATTTTGCATACGTGTTCGTCTCATGCATCCGAGCATTTTCCCCGTTGTCCGTTTTGCAATCCGGCACTCCTATGTCCCCCGGCGCCCCCCTTTACCTCTTTTCGTGTGCGGGTGTTAAACGGTCTCGGAATGGACCGAGGTTTGCCAAGCAGCCTTGGTATAGCACCGGTAGACCGCCTGTCAAGTTTCGGGTCATTTGGAGGTCGTTTGATACTCCAACGATTAACCGGGTAACCGCTAAGGCCTCTTTTGTGTGCAGCCCAACAACCCCTTCAAAGTGGCCCATAACCCATCCTAACCCCCTCCTTCCTCTTGGCCGTTCGATCACGATCGCGTGGCCGCAAACCGCACTCCATTTGGAGCCTCCTAGCCCCTCCTACCTATAAATCTAGCCTCTCCTCCGAAATTTCGGATCATTTCACCCCTAACCCTAGCTTCTTCCTCCTCCCGCCGACGGACATGTCCACCCCGTCGCCGGACGTGTCCGCACCGCCCCCTCAGCGAATCCGGAGCCGCCACCTGTTCACCGCCGCCGTCCCAGCGCAGCCAGCCCGCGGAGCCCATTGCGGGCCCGCGCGGGCCCGAACCGCCGCCGCCGAAGCCCGGATCGGCCCGCGCTCCGCCTCCCGGGCCTCCCCTGCGCCGCCGTGCCCGCGCCTCGCCGTGCCTCCCGCCGACCACCCGGACCTCTCCGGAGGCCGCGACCCCGCCGCCTCGTCGCCGGACTTCGCCATCGTCACCGCACCTCACCCGCGAGCTCTCGCCGGCGCCGGCCGCGACCGCCCTCCGCCGCACGCCCCCGTCCCGCCGGTCGCCGCCGCCCGCGCAGGCCCGTCCGGCCGCGCCTCCGCCGTCTCCGTGCCGCCCCCTCCGGCGTCCCCGCGGCCCGGATCTGGCCGGCCCCATCCCTCCGGCGACCTCTCCCTCATCCCTGGCCGCCGCGCGAGGATCCTCCGGCGAGCATCTCCGGCGATCCTCGTAGAACGTGCAGAACCCTAGATCTGGATGGGTAAAATATCTCTTAAGTCCTTTTCCCCCCTAGTATTTTTATGCATTTTCATCATGACATATCTCCCTGCATGTAGATCCATTTTGCATGCATAATATATCGAAATGTTCATCTGGTTGTGCTCTTAATTTTGTTCCATTGTGCCATGTTTATTTGAGTTCATCTAGAGGCCCAAATCATCGTTGCAAGACTGCTATATGATATTGTCTGCTGCCTGTTATCAGAATATGCTCATTTGTCATTTTTGCCATGATTGTTGTGTGCCTCCTATGATCTTGAGCCCTACATGTGTTTTGAAGTATGTCATGCCATATTTACAGGGGTGTATGCCATGTATTTTTGTGATCTATGTGGTGACTATAACAAGCATGCAAAGTAGCTTACTCAATGTTGCTGATTTCAGAGACTTGGAATTTCTCCAAGTCTTTGTCTGCTGTTAATTTTATGCCATGTATTCATGTTGCTACAGTGAGATCCATGCCTCTTTTGAGTATGTTCAGTAAGGGTGTTTTGTTCATATGGTTATGCTATATCCATCCATGCTCCTGGTTGAATTTATAGAGTGCTCTAGCATGTCTTAATCTTGCTCTACTTTTGCTATAAAATGTTCCTGGCAGATTGTTTACGTGTTATTCAATTTTGCCTAGCTTGTTGTTGTTTATCCGTGCATGCTATGTTGTTGTTCTTGCCATGTCTAGCTTCTATGACATGTCTAGTTGCTGGTTGTATGCTTGGTTTGTGATGCAATGTCTCGTAGTGAGTGAATCGAGCTCACCAACATGCCTACTTGTTATCTGTTTTTGCCATGCTCCAGTTTTTCACTAAGTCTGAATCTGTTTATGTTTTTGCTATGTTCGCATGCTTGCAATTGTATCCTCTGCTCCCTTTTGGCTTATGGTCAGTAAGGGACTTTTGTTAAATGATTTGAGTAGACTCATGAAATGCTCTAGTTTAACATGATAGTTTGCTGTAACATGTTGTTTGATAGCTCTTAATATTGCAACCTGATGTTATTTCTGCCATGTCCTGTGAATTCTGCCAAGTCTGTGAACCTGATATTATTTGCAATCTTGCCATGTCCTTTTGAGCTTGTTCTAGTAGTTTATGGAGATAGATCAGTGTTCATGTTTTGTCATGCTTTGCCTTTACATCATGTCCATGCCTTTTGTTTTCATATTGATATCCCGTAGCATGTCGTTTTGGTGCTTGCAATATGCCTAGTTGCTGTTTTGGGCAGCAAGCCCTTTAGACTTGTATAGTGTGTATGTGTTGAACCGTTGCTCCGTTTTGAGTGTGCTCTATATGAAACTTGCTTAGTTTTGCATGTAGCTTCATATTACCTTGTTGGATTCATGTTTTGAGGTGTGTGCTTGATGTTTGAATGCTTTTTGCTCCAATGCCATGCTTATCTTGTTTTGCTCATATCTTCTAGGCCGTAGCTCCGAATCTAATGAACTTTATATGTAACTTGACTAGAATGTCGTGTAGATCATGTTGGTGCATCTTAACTGCGCTACCTATCACTTGCTGCTCTAGCCTCCCAAATTGCCATGAACCTCTGAACTTTGTTACCCTTCCTAGCAAACCATTGTTTAGCTATGTTACCGCTTTGCTCAGCCCCTCTTATAGCGTTGCTAGTTGCAGGTGAAGATGAAGATTGCTCCATGTTGGTTTATGTGTATTGTTGGGATATCACAATATCTCTTATATTATTAATGCATCTATATACTTGGTAAAGGGTGGAAGGCTCGGCCTTATGCCTGGTGTTTTGTTCCATTCTTGCCGCCCTAGTTTCCGTCATATCGGTATTATGTTCCCGGATTTTGCGTCCCTAACGCGGTTGGGTGATTTATGGAACCCCCTTGACAGTTCGCTTTGAATACAACTCCTCCAGCAAGGCCCAACATTGGTTTTACCATTTGCCTACCACCTATCCGTTTCCCTTGGGTCGGCTAGCCCGAGGGTCATCTTTATTTAGCCCCCGGGCCAATGCTTGTCTAAGTGTTGGTCCAAACTAGAGCACCGTGCGGGACCGTCCCTTGGTAACTTGGGTTATGTTGGTACCTGTACGCTTAGCTTATCCGGTCGTGGCCTGAGACGAGATACGCGCGGCTACTATCAGGGTGTCGGCACGCCGGGAGGTCTTGCTGGACTTGTTTTACCATTGTCGAAATGTCTTGTTATCGGGATTCCGAGTTTGATCGGGTCTTCCCAGGAGAAGGAATATCCTTCGTTGATCGCGGGAGCTTATCATGGGCTAAGTTGGGACACCCCTGCAGGGTTTGAACTTTCGAAAGCCGTGCCCGCGGTTATGGGCAGATGGGAATTTGTTAATGTCCGGTTGTAGTAAACTTGAAGCAAACTCTTCTAAAATACACCAACCGTGTGCGTAACCGTGAGTGTCTCTTTTCGGGGTTGATCGAGAGGAGAACACGGTTCCTGGGTTATGTTTGACGTAAGTAGGAGTTCAGGATCACTTCTTGATCATTACTAGTTGACGACCGCTTGCTTTGCTTCTCTTCTCGCTCTTATTTGCGTAAGTTAGCCACCATACATGCTTAGCCGCTGCTGCAACCTCACCACTTTACCCCCTTCCTTACCCATTAAGCTTTGCTAGTCTTCATACCCATGGTAATGGGATTGCTGAGTCCTCGTGGCTCACAAATTACTACACCACTAGTTGCAGGTACAGGTTATGCGATGATCATGACGCGAGAGCGATGTTTATTTGTGTTGGAGTTCTTCTTCTGCTTCTTCTTTGATTGAGGGATAGGCTCCTGGTCGGCAGCCTGGGCTAGCAGGGTGGATATTGTTTGAGTTTCTGTTTATGTTTCATCCGTAGTCCGATGTTGATCTTGTATATGATGTGTTGTTGTATTCATGTGACATTGTATGTCTTGGTTGTATCCCCTCTATTATGTAATGTTGATGTAATGATATCCACCTTGCAAAAGCGTCTTCAAGATGCGCTTCTATCCTTGGTGGGACATTCGAGTTCCTTTAGGATAGGGTCGCATCTTGGGCGTGACAAGTTGGTATCAGAGCCTCGACCGACCCTAGGAGCCCCCTTGATTGATCGTGTAGTTTGGCCGATGTTTAGTCTAGAAGAAAACTTTTTCGGAGTCTAATTATATCGGAGAGTAGGAGTTCTATTTACTCCTCTGCCCCTTCGTCGCTCTGGTGAGAAATCTTGACGTAGGTGTTTTGACTTACTTCTCTTCCCCTTCAATTTTTCTTTAGGATCACGCGGTTAGTTTTTCGTTCGTTGCGCATCCTCTTTTCAATCCGGCGCTTTTCTCGTCAAGTCGACTCAAACCTCTTTGTCTTTCGTGAGATCATTCCTCAGTTCTTCCTCCACGATGTTGTTTTCCCTGTCCAAAGTTGTCCTTGTTTTTCCCACCCGCCCACCCTTCTTCTTATCGGAACCGGAGTCCATAATTGAGTTTCCATTCTACTCATGCAAAGCTTTTGATTTCCCTTCACAATTATTTCAACCGGTGCTTTTCTCTTCAAGAGATTCGTCGATTCCCCGTTCCAAGTTGCCTTGTTTATTCCCGCGCTCCCACCCTTTTTATTCCGTAGTCTGAGCCTTTATTCGAGTAATCAATTCAGTTCGTGCGGAGTGACTTCAGTCTTTCCTCAATTGTCTCAACCGGTGAATTCTCATCTGGTTCATCAATGTTCGTCTTGTTTTCTTTCCGGTGGATCCAAATTCAAGTTTTTCGCTGTCGATCGTATTCTTTCCCTTAGCTCAAATATTTCCCTTTGCTCATCTGCCTCTCGCCATTCTATTACCCTGGAGTGTTGAAGACATCTCAGAAGATTCGTTTTTGCATTCTATTATTTCGAGGTTGTCACCTCATTCAAAATTTCTCAATTGTTCCGGTGCACCATCTCTCTCTTCAACAATCCTTTCCAACGGTGTTTCTTGTCAGTGGGCCCTAACCCACAGGTCTTTTCCCAGGATCTTACCTGACTCTTCTTATTGCCCGGAGGTATTCTCAAATTCTTTTCGAAATATGACGTAAGTATGGATTTCATCAGTCAGATGCCTCCTTCAAGATCGCTCCCAAATTATTTCATGTTCGGGTCAATCTTTTCTCTTTTCATTCTGCCGGAGCATCTCAACAATTTTAATCTTGTTTCTTGTCGTCATTCTTAACGTTTGAAGACCGAAGAAGAGTTTTCTCTCTTAAATCTTGTCCGTTCTCCCGGAGATTCGTGGTGCTAACTCGATGTCATCCTATCAATTTGTTTCCAATTGTGTAATTCTTTTCATCCATCCGGAGTATTTCAGGAGTTGTTTTCCCTCTCGATCATCCAGAGGTCATCTTTTCGGAATATTTCTTCGTTCCAAGTTTTCAGCTTCGGTCGTCTCGTTATTCTTCCGGTGCTTCGTTCAAGTACTCTTTAATCAGTTCGCAATCTCTTCGTTCTCTTGTTTCCAAATCCCCTCAAATATCTTCGTGCTTGCTCTAATTCTTACCGGCGATTCATTCTCTTTTCTTCGTTCGTTTTCATTTCTTATGGTTGTTCGTTGAAGATTCCTTTTTCCGTTCTCATCATATCAATTCATTCGTCTTTTCAATCCTACCGGTGACTCATGAAGTCCTTCCCAAATTTGGCGCTATATCCGCCCTTAATCTTTTCCCAACGTGAATAAGTGGTATGCAATCCATTGCTTCTCATCAATTTAATTGGTGGAGGATAAGCATAACATAATTCTTATTCTTCTTTCATCAAGTTGATTAATTCTTTTCTTCGGAGATTGTTCATGTTGAATAATTTCTCGGTTCTAAGTTGTTCGTCTTTTATTTTTCCGGAGTTCCAAGTCTTCTCGCTTGTCTTGTCACGAAGCTCCATCTTAATCATCGCAAGGCTTTAACCTTATTCTTTTCGTCCTTCAATTTTATCTCGTCATCCGTTTGTTACCGGAGTTCTTATGGTGGTTCATCAGGATTTAATTCATTCTTCAAGTGTTCATTAAGATTCTTTTGAAGGAGCTCAAGTATCTTTTTCTTCTTGCTTTCGAGGTGCAAGTAATTCTCCTTATTCTTTTGAAATGGAGTTTTGCATGTCTTCATTCTTCTCAGCTAATTAAATCATTTGCGTTTGTGGTCGGTTATCATCTCATAATTTTGAGATGTTATCCATAAGTCCACAACAAGCTAATTCTTTCATTGTTGATTTTCTCAACAACTCCGTTCAATCCTTTCTTCTAAGGTTGCTTTCTATTTCATTCGTGGTAGAAGATGTCGTCTTCTTCTCTGTTCTTTTCTTTCAACTCTTTCAAGTCTTCCGGAGGCATTGTGTTGTTCCTCTCGTCAAGTGTCATGCCATCTTGTTAAGTTCATGTTCTACTCTTTCCATGTTCAGCCGGAGTGTCGTCTAAATTCTTTCAGACTTACTCCATTCTTATCTTGTTCTAACCGGAGTGGTTTCAGAATCCATCGTGTTCTTTGAGATTTTGGTTCTCGTCATAATTGTAATTCCTCTTATCTACCTGAGTGTTCTCGACTTTGTTCATCCCCTCTCTTTTCTCCTTATTTCACCTCACCCCTTTCCCCTTCCGTCTCGATCCTAAGATCTCGGGACGAGATCTCTTGTTAGTAGAGGAGAGTTGTAACGCCCCGGATTCGATGCGCCAGGTGTCCTCTAGTTATTCGCCGTCGTTGCCATGTCATTTGCTTGCGTGTTGCACTTTGCCATGTCATCATCTGCATTTCATATCATGTCATCATGTGCATCTCATTTTGCATACGTGTTCGTCTCATGCATCCGAGCATTTTCCCCGTTGTCCGTTTTGCAATCCGGCACTCCTATGTCCCCCGGCGCCCCCTTTTACCTCTTTTCGTATGCGGGTGTTAAACGGTCTCGGAATGGACCGAGGTTTACCAAGGGGCCTTGGTATAGCACCGGTAGACCGCCTGTCAAGTTTCGGGTCATTTGGAGGTCGTTTGATACTCCAAAGATTAACCGGGTAACCGCTAAGGCCTCTTTTGTGTGCAGCCCAACAACCCCTTCAATGTGGCCCATAACCCATCCTAACCCCCTCCTTCCTCTTGGCCATTCGATCACGATCGCGTGGCCGCAAACTGCACTCCATTTGGAGCCTCCTAGCCCCTCCTACCTAAAAATCTAGCCTCTCCTCCGAAATTTCGGATCATTTCACCCCTAACCCTAGCTTCTTCCTCCTCCCGCCGACGGACATATCCACCCCGTCGCCGGACGTGTCCGCACCACACCCTCAGCGAATCCGGAGCCGCCACCTGTCCACCGCCGCCGTCCCATCGCCGCCAGCCCGCAGAGCCCATCGCGGGCCCGCGCGGGCCCGAACCGCCGCCGCCGAAGCCTGGATCGGCCCGCGCTCCGCCGCCCGGGCCTCCCCTGCGCCGCCGCGCCCGCGCCTCCCGCCGGCCACCCGGACCTCACCGGAGGCCGCGACCCCGCCGCCGGACTTCGCCACCGTCGCCGCCTGCGAGCCCGCTGCTCGCCGCACCTCCGCCTCCGCCCGGGTCCCCGCGCCCGCCGCCGCACCTCACCCGCGAGCTCTCGCCGGCGCCGGCCGCGCCCGCCCTCTGCCGCGCGCCACCGTCCCGCCGGTCGCCGCCGCCCGCGCAGGCCCGTCCGGCCGCGCCCCCGCCGCCTCCGTGCCGCCCCCTCCGGCGTCCCCGCGGCCCGGATCTGGCCGGCCCCATCCCTCCGGCGACCTCTCCCTCATCCCTGGCCGCCGCGCGAGGATCCTCCGGCGAGCATCTCCGGCGATCCTCGTAGAACGTGCAGAACCCTAGATCTGGATGGGTAAAATATCTCTTAAGTCCTTTTCCCCCCTAGTATTTTTATGCATTTTCATCATGACATATCTCCCTGCATGTAGATCCGTTTTGCATGCATAATATATTGAAATGTTCATCTGGTTGTGCTCTTAATTTTGTTCCATTGTGCCATGTTTATTTGAGTTCATCTAGAGGCCCAAATCATCGTTGCAGGACTGCTATATGATATTGTCTGCTGCCTGTTATCAGAATATGCTCAATTGTCATTTTTGCCATGATTGTTGTGTGCGTCCTATGATCTTGAGCCCTACATGTGTTTTGAAGTATGTCATGCCTTCTTTACAGGGGTGTATGCCATGTATTTTTGTGATCTATGTGGTGACTATAACAAGCATGCAAAGTAGCTTACTCAATGTTGCTGATTTCAGAGACTTGGAATTTCTCCAAGTCTTTGTCTGCTGTTAATTTTATGCCATGTATTCATGTTGCTACAGTGAGATCCATGCCTCTTTTGAGTATGTTCAGTAAGGGTGTTTTGTTCATATGGTTATGCTATATCCATCAATGCTCCTGGTTGAATTTATAGAGTGCTCTAGCATGTCTTAATCTTGCTCTACTTTTGCTATAAAATGTTCCTGGCAGATTGTTTACGTGTTATTCAATTTTGCCTAGCTTGTTGTTGTTTATCCGTGCATGCTATGTTGTTGTTCTTGCCATGTCTAGCTTCTATGCCATGTCTAGTTGCTGGTTATATGCTTGGTCTGTGATGCAATGTCTCGTAGTGAGTGAATCGAGCTCACCAACATGCCTACTTGTTATCTGTTTTTGCCATGCTCCAGTTTTTCACTAAGTCTGAATCTGTTTATGTTTTTGCTATGTTCGCATGCTTGCAATTGTATCCTCTGCTCCCTTTTGGCTTATGGTCACTAAGGGACTTTTGTTAAATGATTTGAGTAGATTCATGAAATGCTCTAGTTTAACATGATAATTTGCTGTAACATGTTGTTTGATAGCTCTTAATATTGCAACCTGATGTTATTTCTGCCATGTCCTGTGAATTCTGCTAAGTCTGTGAACCTGATATTATTTGCAATCTTGCCATGTCCTTTTGAGCTTGTTCTAGTAGTTTATGGAGATAGATCAGTGTTCATGTTTTGTCATGCTTTGCCTGTACATCATGTCCATGCCTTTTGTTTTCATGTTGATATCCTGTAGCATGTTGTTTTGGTGCTTGCAATATGCCTAGTTGCTGTTTTGGGCAGCAAGCCCTTTAGACTTGTATAGTGTGTATGTGTTGAACCGTTGCTCCGTTTTGAGTGTGCTCTATATGAAACTTGCTTAGTTTTGCATGTAGATTCATATTACCTTGTTGGATTCATGTTTTGAGGTGTGTGCTTGATGTTTGAATGCTTTTTGCTCCAATGCCATGCTTATCTTGTTTTGCTCATATCTTCTAGGCCGTAGCTCCGAATCTAATGAACTTTATATGTAACTTGACTAGAATGTCGTGTAGATCATGTTGGTGCATCTTAACTTGCTGTTTAACAAACTTTAACATAATGTTATTCAGATCTGGACCAATTTCGAAATTTGCGTATGAGGACTTACCGGAGTTGTTCTATGTTGTTTCCGGCCTCATTTAAACTTGCCTTGATGTGTTGTTCTTGTATGCAACATCTCTTGCCATGAGTAGCTTCATGTAGACTTGTCATGCATCATACTTGGTTGAGCATCATGCCTTGTTCATGTGTGGTGTGTTTACCATGTTGTGTGCTTCTCTCGATAGTGCCCGTTTTGTTGCGATCGTGAGGATTCGTTTGTCTACGCTTGGTTCGTCTTCGTGGATTCATCTTCTTCATGGAATCGTTCTTCTTCCTTGCGGGATTTCAGGCAAGATGACCGTCACCTTGGATCTCATTACTATCATTGCTATGCTAGTTGCTTCGTTCTTTCGCTATGCTGCGCTACCTATCACTTGCTGCTCTAGCCTCCCAAATTGCCATGAACCTCTGACCTTTGTTACCCTTCCTAGCGAACCATTGTTTGGCTATGTTACCGCTTTGCTCAACCCCTCTTATAGCGTTGCTAGTTGCAGGTGAAGATGAAGATTGCTCCATGTTGGTTTATGTGTATTGTTGGGATATCACAATATCTCTTATATTATTAATGCATCTATATACTTGGTAAAGGGTGGAAGGCTCGGCCTTATGCCTGGTGTTTTGTTCCACTCTTGCCGCCCTAGTTTCCGTCATATCGGTATTATGTTCCCGGATTTTGCGTCCCTAACGCGGTTGGGTGATTTATGGGACGCCCTTGACAGTTCGCTTTGAATAAAACTCCTCCAGCAAGGCCCAACATTGGTTTTACCATTTGCCTACCACCTATCCCTTTCCCTTGGGTCGGCCAGCCCGAGGGTCATCTTTATTTAGCCCCCCGGGCCAATGCTTGTCTAAGTGTTGGTCCAAACTAGAGCACCGTGCGGGACCGTCCCTTGGCAACTTGGGTTATGTTGGTACCTGTACGCTTAGCTTATCCGGTCGTGGCCTGAGACGAGATACGCGCGGCTACTATCAGGGTGTCGGCACGCCGGGAGGTCTTGCTGGACTTGTTTTACCATTGTCGAAATGTCTTGTTATCGGGATTCCGAGTTTGATCGGGTCTTCCCAGGAGAAGGAATATCCTTCGTTGATCGTGGGAGCTTATCATGGGCTAAGTTGGGACACCCCTGCAGTGTTTGAACTTTCGAAAGCCGTGCCTGTGGTTATGGGAAGATGGGAATTTGTTAATGTCCGGTTGTAGTAAACTTGAAGCAAACTCTTCTAAAATACACCAACCGTGTGCGTAACCGTGAGTGTCTCTTTTCGGGGTTGATCGAGAGGAGAACACGGTTCCTGGGTTATGTTTGACGTAAGTAGGAGTTCAGGATCACTTCTTGATCATTACTAGTTGACGACCGCTTGCTTTGCTTCTCTTCTCGCTCTTATTTGCGTAAGTTAGCCACCATACATGCTTAGCCGCTGCTGCAACCTCACCACTTTACCCCTTCCTTACCCATTAAGCTTTGCTAGTCTTCATACCCATGGTAATGGGATTGCTGAGTCCTCGTGGCTCACAGATTACTACACCACCAGTTGCAGGTACAGGTTATGCGATGATCATGACGCGAGAGCGATGTTTATTTGTGTTGGAGTTCTTCTTCTGCTTCTTCTTCGATTGAGGGATAGGCTCCTTGTCGGCAGCCTGGGCTAGCAGGGTGGATATTGTTTGAGTTTCTGTTTATGTTTCATCCGTAGTCGGATGTTGATCTTGTATATGATGTGTTGTTGTATTCATGTGACATTGTATGTCTTGGTTGTATCCCCTCTATTATGTAATGTTGATGTAATGATATCCACCTTGCAAAAGCGTCTTCAAGATGCGCTTCTATCCTTGGTGGGACCTTCGAGTTCCTTTAGGATAGGGTCGCATCTTGGGCGTGACAGTTAGGCCTCCTCGCGTCGTCTTGAATGGTCCCACCATGTCCAGGCCCCAAACTGCAAAGGGCCAGGCGATGGGAATGGTCTTGAGTGCAGAAGCCGGCTGATGCGGCTTGGAACGGAACTTCTGGCACCCCTTGCATTTTTGAACCAGATCCTTGGCTTATTCTAGGGCAGTCGGCCAAAAGAAACCGTGTCGAAAGGCTTTGGCGACGAGTGCTCTTGAGGCCGCATGGTGGCCGCACTCGCCTTGATGGATGTCTCTGAGAATTGCTTAGCATTGCTCCGGCTCGACGCAACGCTGGTAGACACCAGTAACGCTGCGCCTGACCAGCTCACTGTTGACTATGGTGTAGGCTGCCGCTCGGCGTTGTACTTGCCGAGCCAAGGTTTCATCGATTGGCAGCTCTTTGCTCACTAGGAACTTGAGGATGGGTTGTGCCCACGAGGGCGCTGATATTTCTTCGACTTCCAGAACTGCGACTTGGACAAGGGCGGCTGGGCTGGAGTCTGCGGCCGCTTGCTGGACTGGTGAAGTCCCCGGGCCGACTGATGCAGTCCTCGGGTCGAGCTATGGAATCTTTGGTCTGGTCGCCGCAGTCCCCGGGCCGGGTTCTGAAGTCCCCAGGCCGGCTTCAACTGCGGCGTTCTTGGAGCCGTCTGCAAGAGTTCTTGTGCCATCTGCTGGGGCTCTTGAGTCGGATCCGACTTCTTCAGGGGGAGTCGGCACAAAGATGGAGTCTGACTCCGGTGAAGGCTTGACAGATGGTTTGAGGAGGCGCTGAAGGGCGACACCAGATGGTATTGCCTGGTGGGTGGAGCCGATTCGTGCCAGGGTATCTGCTGGGTTGTTGTCATTTCTTGGCACGTGAAGGAACTCGCACCCCTTGAAATATCCACTGAGTTGCTGCACGAGGAAGCGGTAGCTTGGCATGTTTGCATCCTTGGCGTCCCAGTTGCCAGAGGACTGCTGGACCACCAAGTTAGAGTCGCCATAGCACAGGATCCGGCGAATGCCAAGTTCTTTGGCAAGCCGGAGCCCGTGAATGAGCGCCTCGTATTCGGCGACGTTGTTTGAGGCGGCGAAATGGATCTGTAGCGCGTACTTGAGCTTGTCGCCTTTGGGAGAAGTGAGGACAACGCCGGCCCCTAAGCCGGTGCGCATCTTGGAACCATCGAAATGCATTCGCCAATGGGTGGAGTCGGGCGCTGGCGGCAAATACTGGGTCTCGGCCCAGTCGACAAGGAAGTCGGCCAGCGCTTGCGACTTGATGGCGGTGCGGGACTGATAGTAGATTGTGTATGGGACAACTCTATGGCCCATTTGTCCACTCGCCCGGAGGCATCTCGGCTTCCGATGATCTCGGCTAGTGGGGCTGTGCAAACCACAGTGATTGGATGCTCTTGAAAGTAAGGCTTCGGCTTCTTGGTGGCAAAGTGTACGCCGTAGCACATCTTCTTGTAGTGGGGGTAGTTCTGCTTGGAGGTCGACAGTACTTCACTTAGGTAATATACCGGTCTCTGGACAGGTAGGGCCTTGCCTTCCTCCTTGCGTTCAACTACGATGACTGTGCTGACTACCCGGCTAGTGGCGGCGATGTACAGGAGCATGGGCTCCTTAGGAGTCGGAGCCGCCAGCACAGGGGGAGTAGCCAACATCTTCTTCAGCTGGAGAAAGGCCTCGTCCGCCTTGTGGCTCCACTCGAAAAAAGTGGTCTTCTTCATGAGCTGGTACAGGGGGAGAGCTTTCTTGCCGAGCCGACTGATGAACCGGCTGACGGACGCCAGGCAGCCGGTGAACTTTTGCACGTCCAGCAGTCGGCTGGGTACCTCCATCCTCTCGATGGCTTTGATCTTCACAGGGTTGCACTCTATGCCGTGTTCGGAGACTAGGAAGCCAAGGAGTTGGCCGGCTAGTACTCCGAAGACGCACTTCTCAGGGTTGAGCTTGATCTGGAATCGGCGCAGGTTCTCAAAGGTCTCCTTGAGGTCTTCCAGCAGCGTTCCGTGCTTTTCCGTCTTCACCACCACATCATCCACGTTGACGTGGGTGTTTCTGCCGAGTTGCTTGAGGAGGCACTTCTGCATGCAACGCTGAAAGGTGGCGCCGGCATTCCTCAAGCAGAACGTCATGGTCAGTTAGCAGAAGGCTCCAAACGGCATAATGAAGGCGGTCTTCAATCTATCTGTCGGGTTCAGCTTGAGCTGGTGATATCCTGAATATGCATCTAAGAAGCTCAACAGCTCGCATCCGGCTGTAGAGTCTATCACCTGATCAATCCTTGGCAGGGCAAACGGGTCCTTCGGACATGCTTTGTTGAGGCTTGTGTAGTCGATACACATCCGCCACTGCTTGTTCTTCTTCAGCACCAGGACCAGGTTTGCTAGCCATTCTGGGAAAAACACTTCCATAATAAAGCCGGCTGCAAGGAGTCGGGCTATCTCTTCTCCAACAAATCTTCTTTTCTCTTCTGACAGGCGGCGCAAGGGCTGCCTGACGGGCTTCGCATCAGATCGGACATGTAACTTGTGCTCGGCGAATTCCGTCGGTACACCTGGCATGTCTTTTGGGGACCATGCGAAGATGTCCCGATTCTCACGGAGGAAATCGACGAGCTCGCCTTCCTATTTGCTGTCAAGATTTGCACCTATGACAGCGTACCTCTCTGGGTGCTTTGGGTCCAAGGGTATCTTCTTTGTCTCTTTGGCCGCCTTGAACGAACCTTCAGCTTCCGACTCCTTGGGGTTAGGCGACATCTCCGGCTGCTTGTCTGCCATTGCCACAACCCGATCAAGGAGCCGCTTCTTGGCCGCGATCACTAGGGCCTCGGCTAGGCGACTGCTTTCAGCCGCACATGCGGACGACTTTCTGTAGTCGCCGGCTATGGTCTGAATCCCCTTGGAACTCGGCATCTTCATCTTGAGGTAGGCGTAGTGGGGGACCGCCATGAATTTGGCCAAAGCAGGTCGGCCAAGCAGCGCATGGTATGGGCTTTCAAGGTCCACCACTTCAAACTAGACTGGCTCTCGGCGGAAATGATCCTTGTCTCCGAAGAGGACATCTATCAGAATCTTGCGGATTGGTGAGCAGGAAAGGCCAGGGACGATGCCGTGGAACACAGTCCGACTGTTCTGAAGCTGTCTCTGCTTGATTCCTAACTTCTCCATGGTATCCTTGTACATAATATTGATGCTGCTGCCTCCGTCTATCAGCACTCATGAGAAACGAGCGGCTCTTTTATCTGTGGCAAAGGTGGCTTCCAAGACCAGGGCGTAGGAGCCCGGATTCGGCATTACTTCTGGGTGATCAGCCCTGCTCCAACTAATAGGCTTGTCGGACCAGTGCATGAATTCTGGAGCATCTGATGCCACTGCATTCACCTCCTGCTGCTGTAGCCGCCTGCTGCGTCTGTCGTCAGCCACACTGGTAAACACCACATAGGCCCCATGCTCCTCTGGGTACTCATCTTGTACTGCGCCGATCGGCCTGACAGCCGGCTGCTGGGGTGGAGGCGGAGGCTGCTGCCCAGCAGGCGGGGGTGGCAGGAGGCCGTCCCCCTTGGCGATCCTTGTGAGCCAATGGCACTTCCAGGTGGTGTGGTTCGATGGCTTCGCGGCCGCTGTGGAACTTTCAAGGACCATCTAGAGTCTGCTCGTAAGAGAAGGCCGGCAACCAGTTGGACTTGCCGCCTTTCTGTCGCTTTGGCGGAGGCTGCCCCTCCGGCTGTTGGTCTTCGACCGTCGCCACCTGCCGACTGCTGGAAGCCGGCTGTGGGGCCTTGCGCTTGTGGCCATTCTGCTATTGTCGCCGACTGGCGTCTCCAGCCGGAGTTCTGGGAGCCTGAGGGGCCACTTTGCCAATCGCATTAACTTGAATCTCCACCTTCATGGAGGAGTCGGCTGTGGCATACTTGTCTGCTATGATTAGCAGCTCGTCAAGGGTTTCTGGCTCGTCGCAGAGGAGCTTGTGCTTGAGGAGGGTGCCTTCTCTGCACCCGGCGGTGAAGTACTCGATGGCCTGCAGCTCGTGCACGCCCTCGCAGGAGTTCCGGAGCTCGGCCCAACGCGTGAGGTAGTCGCGAGTTGATTCGGTGGGGCCCTGTACGCACAAGGAGAGCTGACGAGGCTTGGGAGGTCGCTTGTACGTGCTCGTGAAATTTTGAATGAAGGCTTCGGTGAAGTCGACCTAGCTGTTGATGCTGCGGGGCTTCAGGCTGTTCAGCCATGTCCGGGCCGTGCCCTGGAGCATGAGCGGAACATATTTCACGGCAAGGCGCTTATTGCCGCTCTCTATGTTGACGGCCGTTGAGTAGTCAACCAGCTAGTCTTCCGGCTTCACGGAGCCGGTGTACTTGGGCGTGTCTCGGGGGAGCGTGAACCCTTTGGGAAAGGGCTCATCTCGGATGCGGGGCCCGAAGCAGGGCGGGCCCAACTCGTCTTCTTCTTCCAGCGCCAGGGATCGGTGAAGCCGGTCGATCCGGTGGCGGGCGTCGTTTTCTCCGACTCCCTCTCGGCGGCCAAGGCAGTCACCGAGAGTCGGATGTTCAACAGGCGGCGGGGAGACTCGCCTTTCCTTGCGAGGAGGAGGAGGCGGACAGTCGTCCCGTCGTTCCACTGCTCTTGGGCGGCCTTCTTGGTCACGCTCGATGGTGATGCGAGTCCGACTGTGGCTGACAGCCGGATCCTTGTCCTTTCTTCCGCGGACACCGCTAGTCAGCGTCCGAGACATCGCGCCTTGGTCTTGGCGGGGAGGTAGGTCGTCGTTTTGTCGTTGCGGTGCCTCTGTGCGGCAGCCGGCTTCGTTCTGCGTGGCGGCCGCATTGAGGAGTCGCTGGACTCGCTCCGTCATCCGGCGGCGCTCTTCACCCTCAAAGTTGTCCAGCTCGTCCGCCGCCGCCTGGGCGGCTCGGATGTTCTCCGCGGGCGTGACGTACACGGGGCGATTAGCCCCGAACAGGTCGGCGATCTCCACGCCGCGCTGCCGGACCGTGCGTAGGCGGCTCGGCCCCGTCGGAGCCGGCGAGCCGCCCACAACGCAATCCATCTCTCGCTGGTAGGCCTGTGATAAGCGTCTCATGCTTGCCAGCTTCTTTGCGCCTTCGACGAGCTGAAGGCGGCGTGCCTCCAGCGTCTCGGCGTCAGCATCTTCTGGAATGGGCGCGGTTAGGTCTTGTAGCGCCGCGCCGAACGGGTCATGAGCTCCTCCGCCGGAATGCTCGCCATGATCGATGACGAGCACTTCTGTGACGGTGCTTCCGCCGCTCTCCGCGCGAGGGAGCGGCTCATCATAGACCACCATGTTGGTGGGAAATGCGTCGAGCGATGCAGTGTCGGAGTCGACCAGCATCGGTTCGGTGGAGCCTACGGAATCCAGGTCCACGGCAGGCTCGCCGGCGACATGGAGTTGGTCGAGGAGGCCCACGAGGAGGCTATCGGGGCCGCCCGTGCCTGCGTTAGATGCAGGCTCGTCGGAGAGGCGAACCTCGCCGACAAGTTCGGCGAGGCAGCTGGCTGCGCAGGCGATCTCAGCGCCGTGCAGCGCATCGGTGCAAACTCCATCTGGCGTGCCGGGCTGGCTGCGCTCGCCAGGGAGGAAGAGGGTTCCCGTCCAGAGCAGGTCTCCAGACGATGGTGCACCTCGCCCCATGGTGGGCGCCAAATGTCGGGGGTTGGGTGCGACATATGCCAAGGGATGGCTTATCATGGTGGGGCGAGTGGAATGTCGCCGGTGCCTGGAAACGGGATGAGGCGAGGACATGCACGCCGGTGAATCTTACCCAGCTTCAGGGCTCTCCGAGGAGATAACACCCCTACTGCTGCTCTACGGGGTCTCCTCATGATCACTATGGCAAAGTGGGTACAAGGTTGCTCCTTGAGCTGTTTCCTGGAGGTAGGAGGAGGCAAGGCTAGCTCCCTCCTTCCTGTGTTCTATGGCTAGTGCTACTGGGGTCGAACCGTTTGCATGGGTGCTCCGGGGGGTTTATATAGGCCTACCCCCCGGGGGTACAATGGTAATCCGGCTGGGCGCGGGTCCCAGCCGTCTGTCCCTCAGGCCACCGTCTTCTCCGCCGACTACTGGGGCCCGCCGACTGGTGGGCCCCGCTGGCTAGTCCAGTACGGAGCCGACAGGCCTTGTCCGCCGCGGGCGGGTCTTTCCGGCTGCGGATTACTGTAGCCATGCTTGTAATGACGCTAGCTTGGTTATGGGATCATGGCAACAGTACCGCCGCCTGGCGGGCGATCACTGTTGCCACTCCCTGTCTTATCTGGTTGATGGCATGCGGGATCCGTGGGAGGGACCGGCCAACTCCTGGAGGCCGACTCCCACGGGGTCCGTCTTGTGGCGCTCTTGCCATCTTCTGTCCCCCCGCTGACAAGCGGGGCCCGCCGTCTCTGGGCCGTACAGGCAGGCCGACGTGGGTACAGGGCTCCGCCGCTGGGGCTGATGTCAGGGCTAGCATGGCAACAATGCCGCGACGGACGGAGATCTCCGTTGGTACAGTGCACTATGGCCCTGCCTGCCCTTGGTGATCGGGGTAGGGGCGGGCCTTACTGAGGCCGTTCCCAGCCCTGTCCCTTCTTGCGAAGGTAGAGGGTGGTTGGAGTCGCGGGCCGACTCCCCATAGTCGGCCTCACTGGAAGTCGCCAGTCAGGAGTTGGCTCGTCTTGTAGTCGTCCCTGGGACTCGGCCGCGAGTAGATAGTCGACAGCGCCGCTGCCGACTCCCAGAGGCGGCCCTCGGTCCTGGGGTTCCTGAGGGGCGTAGCCTACCCCGATGTCTTGAAAGGTTCTGGGCCTCGGGTTAGCCTACCCGTGGCCCATTACTCCGACAGTAACATCGCGAGCTATTGATCTACAACATAGATATGCTAATGCTACCAGGACTAAGTTCATGATAAATTAAAGTTCAATTAATCATATTACTTAAGAACTCCCACTTAGATAGACATCCCTCTAATCATCTAAGTGAAGGAAATATGCCCTAGAGGCAATAATAAAGTTATTATTTATTTCCTCATATATCATGATAAATGTTTATTATTCATGCTAGAATTGTATTAGCCGGAAACATAATACATGTGTGAATAAATAAACAAATAGAATGCCACTAGTATGCCTCTTCTTGACTAGCTCGTTAATCAAAGATGGTTATGTTTCCTAACCATGAACAAAGAGTTGCTTTTTGATTAACGAGGTCACATCATTAGTTGAATGATCTGATTGACCTGACCCATTCCATTAGCTTAGCACCCGATCGTTTAGTATGTTGCTATTACTTTCTTCATGACTTATACATGTTCCTATGACTATGAGATTATGCAACTCCCGTTTATCGGAGGAACACTTTGTGTGCTACCAAACGTCACAACGTAACTGGGTGATTATAAAGGTGCTCTACAGGTGTCTCCAAAGGTACTTGTTGGGTTTGCGTATTTCGAGATTAGGATTTGTCACTCCGATAGTAGGAGAGGTATCTCTGGGCCCTCTCGGTATTGCACATCACATAAGCCTTGCAAGCATTACAACTAATATGTTAGTTGTGAGATGATGTATTACGGAACGAGTAAAGAGACTTGCCGGCAACGAGATTGAACTAGGTATTGGATACCGACGATCGAATCTCGGGCAAGTAACATACCGATGACAAAGGGAACAACGTATATTGTTATGCGGTCTGACCGATAAAGATCTTCGTAGAATATGTAGGAGCCAATATGAGCATCCAGGTCCCGCTATTGGTTATTGACCAGAGACGTGTCTCGGTCATGTCTACATTATTCTCGAACCGTAGGGTCCGCACACTTAATGTTACGATGACAGTTATTATGAGTTTATGCATTTTGATGTACCGAAGTTAGTTCGGAGTCCCGGATGTGATCACGGACATGAAGAGGAGTCTCGAAGTGGTCGAGACATAAAGATCAATATATTGGAAGCCTATATTTGGACATCGGAATGGTTCCGAGTGAAATCGGCATTTTACTGGAGTACCGGGGGGTTACCGGAACCCTCCCGGGGGTTAATGGGCCCATATGGGCCTTAAGGGAAAATAGGAGGGGCGGCTAGGGCAGGCCGTGCGCCCCCTACCCCCTAGTCCGAATAGGACAAGGAAGGAGGGGGCGGCGCCCCCCTTTTTCCTTTCCCCCTCTCTCCTTCCTTCTCCTACAAGGCAAGGGAGAGGAGTCCTACTCCCGGTAGGAGTAGGACTCCTCCTGGCGCACCCCTTGGGGGCCGGCCGCGCCCTCCCCTCCCCTCCTTTATATACGGGGGCAGGGGGCACCCTAGAACACACAAGTTGATCATTGTGATCGTTCCTTAGCCGTGTGCGGTTCCCCCCTCCACCATATTCCACCTCGGTCATATCGTTGCGGTGCTTAGGTGAAGCCCTGCGTCGGTAGAACATCATCATCGTCATCACGCCGTCGTGCTGACGGAACTCAGCCCCGAAGCTTTGCTGGATCGGAGCCCGGGGAGCGTCATCGAGCTGAACGTGTGCTAAGCACTCGGAGGTGCCGGAGTAATGGTGCTTGGATCGGTCGGATCGGGAAGACGTACGACTACTTCCTCTACATTGCGTCAACGCTTCCGCTTCGGTCTACGAGGGTACGTAGACAACACTCTCCCCTCTCGTTGCTATGCATCACCATGATCTTGCGTGTGCGTAGGATTTTTTTGTGAAATTACTACGTTCCCCAACAGTGGTATCAGAGCCTAGATTTTTATGGTTTGATGTTATATGCATGAGTAGAACACAAGTGAGTTGTGGACAATATAAGTCATACTGCCTACCAGCATGTCATACTTTGGTTCGGCGGTATTGTTGGATGAAGCGGCCCGGACCGACATTACGCGTACGCTTACGCGAGACTGGTTCTACCGACGTGCTTTGCACATAGGTGGCTGGCGGGTGTCAGTTTCTCCAACTTTAGTTGAACTGAGTATGGCTATGCCCGGTCCTTGTGAAGGTTAAAACGGAGTCTATTTGACAAACTATCGTTCTGGTTTTGATGCGTAGGTAAGATTGGTTTTTGCTTAAGCCCGTAGCAGCCACGTAAAACTTGCAATAAACATAGTAGAGGACGTCTAACTTGTTTTTGCAGGGCATGTTGTGATGTGATATGGTCAAGACATGATGCTAAATTTTATTGTATGAGATGATCATGTTTTGTAACCGAGTTATCGGCAACTGGCAGGAGCCATATGGTTGTCGCTTTATTGTATGCAATGCAATCGCCCTGTAATGCTTTACTTTATCACTAAGCGGTAGCGATAGTCGTAGAAGCATAAGATAGGCGAGACGACAACGATGCTACGATGGAGATCAAGGTGTCGCGCCAGTGACGATGGTGATCATGACGGTGCTTCGGAGATGGAGATCACAAGCACAAGATGATGATGGCCATATCATATCACTTATATTGATTGCATGTGATGTTTATCTTTTTTATACATCTTATCTTGCTTTGATTGACAGTAGCATTATAAGATGATCTCTCACTAAATTATCAAGAAGTGTTCTCCCTGAGTATGCACCGTTGCCAAAGTTCGTCGTGCCCAGACACCACGTGATGATCGGGTGTGATAAGCTCTACGTCCATCTACAACGGGTGCAAGCCAGTTTTGCACACGCAGAATACTCGGGTTATACTTGACGAGCCTAGCATATGCAGATATGGCCTTGGAACACGGAGACCGAAAGGTCGAGCGTGAATCATATAGTAGATATGATAAACATAATGATGTTCACCATTGAAGACTAATCCATTTCATGTGATGATCGGTTATGGTTTAGTTGATTTGGATCACATGATCACTTAGAAGATTAGAGGGATGTCTATCTAAGTGGGAGTTCTTAAGTAATATGACTAATTGAACTTAAATTTATCATGAACTTAGTCCCTGATAGTATCTTGCTTGTTTATGTTAATTGTAGATAGATGGCCCGTACTGTTGTTCCGTTGAATTTTAATGCGTTCCTTGAGAAAGCAAAGTGGAAAGATGATGGTAGCAATTACACGGACTGGGTCCGTAACTTGAGGATTATCCTCATTGCTGCACAGAAGAGTTATGTCCTGGAAGCACCGCTGGGTGCCAAGCCTGCTGCTGATGCAACTGACGACGTTAAGAACTTCTGGCAGAGCAAAGCTGATGACTACTCGATAGTTCAATGTGCCATGCTTTACGGCTTAGAACCGGGACTTCAACGACGTTTTGAACGTCATGGGGCATATGAGATGTTCCAAGAGTTGAAGTTAATATTCCAACAGAATGCCCGGATTGAGAGATATGAAGTCTCCAATAAGTTCTATAGCTGCAAGATGGAGGAGAATAGTTCTGTCAGTGAGCATATACTCAAAATGTCTGGGTATTGTAATCACTTGATTCAACTGGGAGTTAATCTTCCGGATGATTGCGTCATTGACAGAATTCTCCAATCACTTCCACCAAGCTACAAAGGCTTCGTGATGAACTATAATATGCAAGGGATGGATAAGACAATTCCCGAGCTCTTCGCAATGCTAAAGGCTGCGGAGGTAGAAATCAAGAAGGAGCATCAAGTGTTGATGGTTAACAAGACCACTAGTTTCAAGAAAAAGGGCAAAGGGAAAAAGAAGGGGAACTTCAAGAAGAACAACAAGCAGGTTGCTGCTCAAGAGAAGAAACCCAAGTCTGGACCTAAGCCTGAAATTGAGTGCTTCTACTACAAGCAGACTGGTCACTGGAAGCGGAACTGCCCCAAGTATTTGGCGGATAAGAAGGATGGCAAGGTGAACAAAGGTATATGTGATATACATGTTATTGATGTGTACCTTACTAGAGCTTGCAGTAGCACCTGGGTATTTGATACTGGTTCTGTTGCTAATATTTGCAACTCAAAACAGGGACTACGGATTAAGCGAACACTGGCAAAGGACGAGGTGACGATGCGCGTGGGAAATGGTTCCAAAGTCGATGTGATCGCGGTCGGCACACTACCTCTACATCTACCTTCGGGATTAGTATTAGACCTAAATAATTGTTATTTGGTGCCAGCGTTGAGCATGAACATTATATCTGGATCTTGTTTGATGCGAGACGGTTATTCATTTAAATCAGAGAATAATGGTTGTTCTATTTATATGAGTAATATCTTTTATGGTCATGCACCCTTGAAGAGTGGTCTATTTTTGATGAATCTCGATAGTAGTGATACACATATTCATAATGTTGAAGCCAAAAGATGCAGAGTTGATAATGATAGTGCAACTTATTTGTGGCACTGCCGTTTGGGTCATATCGGTGTAAAGCGCATGAAGAAACTCCATACTAATGGACTTTTGGAATCACTTGATTATGAATCACTTGGTACTTGCGAACCGTCCCTCATGGGCAAGATGACTAAAACACCGTTCACCGGTACTATGGAGAGAGCAACAGATTTGTTGGAAATCATACATACAGATGTGTGTGGTCCGATGAATATTGAAGCTCGTGGCGGATATCGTTATTTTCTCACCTTCACAGATGATTTAAGCAGATATGGGTATATCTACTTAATGAAACACAAGTCTGAAACATTTGAAAAGTTCAAAGAGTTTCAGAGTGAAGTTGAAAATCATCGTAACAAGAAAATAAAGTTTCTACGATCTGATCGTGGAGGAGAATATTTGAGTTACGAGTTTGGTCTACATTTGAAACAATGCAGAATAGTTTCGCAACTCACGCCACCCGGAACACCACAACGTAATGGTGTGTCCGAACGTCGTAGTCGTACTTTACTTGATATGGTGTGATCTATGATGTCTCTTACAGATTTACCGCTATCGTTTTGGGGTTATGCTTTAGAGACGGCCGCATTCACGTTAAATAGAGCACCATCAAAATCCGTTGAGACGATGCCTTATGAACTATGGTTTGGCAAGAAACCAAAGTTTTCGTTTCTTAAAATTTGGGGCTGCGATGCTTATGTGAAAAAACTTCAACCTGATAAGCTCGAACCCAAATCGGAGAAATGTGTCTTCATAGGATACCCAAAAGAAACTGTTGGGTACACCTTCTATCACAGATCCGAAGGCAAGACATTCGTTGCTAAAAATGGATCCTTTCTAGAGAAGGAGTTTCTCTCGAAAGAAGTGAGTGGGAGGAAAGTAGAACTTGATGAGGTAACTATACCTGCTCCCTTATTGGGAAATAGCACATCACAAGAACTAGTTTCTGTGACGTCTAAACCAATTGGTGAGGAAGTTAATGATGATGATCATGCAAACTCAGATCAAGTTACTACAGAACCTCGTAGATCAACCAGAGTAAGATCCGCACCAGAGTGGTACGGCAATCCTGCTCTGGAAATCATGCTACTAGATCATGGTGAACCTACGAACTATGAAGAAGCGATGGTGAGCCTAGATTCCGCAAAATGGCTTGAAGCCATGAAATTTGAGATGGGATCCATGTATGAGAACAAAGTGTGGACTTTGGTTGACTTGCCCGATGGTCGGCAAGCAATTGAGAATAAATGGATCTTCAAGAAGAAGACTGACGCTGACGGTAATGTTACTGTCTACAAAGCTCGACTTGTCGCAAAAGGTTTTCGACAAGTTCAAGGGATTGACTACGATGAGACCTTCTCACCCGTAGCGATGCTTAAGTCTGTTCGAATCATGTTAGCAATTGCTGCATTTTATGATTATGAAATTTGGCAGATGGATGTAAAAACTGCATTCCTGAATGGATTTCTGGAAGAAGAGTTGTATATGATGCAACCAGAAGGTTTTATCGATCCAAAGGGAGCTAACAAAGTGTGCAAGCTCCAGCGATCCATTTATGGACTGGTGCAAGCCTCTCGGAGTTGGAATAAATGCTTTGATAGTGTGATCAAAGCATTTGGGTTTGTACAGACTTTTGGAGAAGCCTGTATTTACAAGAAAGTGACTGGGAGCTCTGTAGCATTTCTGATATTATATGTCGATGATATATTACTAATCGGAAATGATATAGAATTTTTGGATAGCATAAAGGGATACTTGAATAAGAATTTTTCAATGAAAGACCTCGGTGAAGCTGCTTACATATTGGGCATCAAGATCTATAGAGATAGATCAAGAAGCTTAATTGGACTTTCACAAAGCACATACCTTGACAAAGTTTTGAAGAAGTTCAAAATGGATCAAGCAAAGAAAGGATTCTTGCCTGTACTACAAGGTGTGAAGTTGAGTAAGACTCAATGCCCGACCACTAAAGAAGATAGAGAGAAAATGAAAGATGTTCCCTATGCTTTAGCCATATGCTCTATCATGTATGCAATGATGTGTACCAGACCTAATGTGTGTCTTGCTATAAGTTTAGCAGGGAGGTACCAAAGTAATCCAGGAGTGGATCACTGGACAGCGGTCAAGAACATCCTGAAGTACCTGAAAAGAACTAAGGATATGTTTCTCATATATGGAGGTGACAAAGAGCTCATCGTAAACGGTTACGTTGATGCAAGCTTTGACACTGATCCGGACAATTCTAAATCGCAAACCGGATACGTGTTTACATTAAACGGTGGAGCTGTCAGTTGGTGCAGTTCTAAACAAAGCGTCGTGGCGGGATCTACATGTGAAGCGGAGTACATAGCTGCTTCGGAAGCAGCAAATGAAGGAGTCTAGATGAAGGAGTTCATATCTGATCTAGGTGTAATACCTAGTGCATCGGGTCCAATGAAAATCTTTTGTGACAATACTGGTGCAATTGCCTTGGCAAAGGAATCCAGATTTCACAAGAGAACCAAGCACATCAACAGACGCTTCAACTCCATACGGGATCTAGTCCAGGTGGGATACATAGAGATTTGCAAGATACATACGGATCTGAATGTAGTAGACCCGTTGACTAAGCCTCTTCCACGAGCAAAACATGATCAGCACCAAAACTCCATGGGTGTTAGAATCATTACTGTGTAATCTAGATTATTGACTCTAGTGCAAGTGGGAGACTGAAGGAAATATGCCCTAGAGGCAATAATAAAGTTATTATTTATTTCCTCATATATCATGATAAATGTTTATTATTCATGCTAGAATTGTATTAGCCGGAAACATAATACATGTGTGAATAAATAAACAAATAGAATGTCACTAGTATGCCTCTTCTTGACTAGCTCGTTAATCAAAGATGGTTATGTTTCCTAACCATGAACAAAGAGTTGTTATTTGATTAACGAGGTCACATCATTAGTTGAATGATCTGATTGACCTGACCCATTCCATTAGCTTAGCACCCGATCGTTTAGTATGTTGCTATTGCTTTCTTCATGACTTATACATGTTCCTATGACTATGAGATTATGCAACTCCCGTTTATCGGAGGAACACTTTGTGTGCTACCAAACGTCACAACCTAACAGGGTGATTGTAAAGGTGCTCTACAGGTGTCTCCAAAGGTACTTGTCGGGTTGGCGTATTTCGAGATTAGGATTTGTCACTCCGATAGTCGGAGAGGTATCTCTGGGCCCTCTCGGTAATGCACATCACATAAGCCTTGCAAGCATTAAAACTAATATGTTAGTTGTGAGATGATGTATTACGGAATGAGTAAAGAGACTTGCCGGCAACGAGATTGAACTAGGTATTGGATACCGACGATCGAATCTCGGGCAAGTAACATACCGATGACAAAGGGAACAACGTATATTGTTATGCGGTCTGACCGATAAAGATCTTCGTAGAATATGTAGGAGCCAATATGAGCATCCAGGTCCCGCTATTGGTTATTTACCAGAGACGTGTCTCGGTCATGTCTACATTATTCTCGAACCGTAGGGTCCGCACGCTTAAAGTTACGATGACAGTTATTATGAGTTTATGCATTTTGATGTACCGAAGTTAGTTCGGAGTCCCGGATGTGATCACGGACATGACGAGGAGTCTCGAAATGGTCGAGACATAAAGATCGATATATTGGAAGCCTATATTTGGACATCGGAATGGTTCCGAGTGAAATCGGCATTTTACTGGAGTACCGGGGGGTTACCGGAACCCCCCCGGGGGTTAATGGGCCCATATGGGCCTTAAGGGAAAAGAGGAGGGGCGGCCAGGGCAGGCCGCGCACCCCCTCCCCCCTAGTCCGAATAGGACAAGGAAGGGGGGGCGGCGCCCCCTTTTTCCTTTCCCCCTCTCTCCTTCCTTCTCCTACAAGGCAAGGGAGAGGAGTCCTACTCCCGGTGGGAGTAGTACTCCTCCTGGCGCACCCCTTGGGGGCCGGCCGCGCCCTCCCCTCCCCTCCTTTATATACGGGGGCAGGGGGGCACCCTAGAACACACAAGTTGATCATCGTGATCGTTCCTTAGCCGTGTGCGGTGCCCCCCTCCACCATATTCCACCTCGGTCATATCGTTGCGGTGCTTAGGCGAAGCCCTGCGTCGGTAGAACATCATCATCGTCATCACGCCGTCGTGCTGACGGAACTCATCCCCGAAGCTTTGCTGGATCGGAGCCCGGGGAGCGTCATCGAGCTGAACGTGTGCTAAGAACTCGGAGGTGCCGGAGTAACGGTGCTTGGATCGGTCGGATCGGGAAGACGTACGACTACTTCCTCTATGTTGCGTCAACGCTTCCGCTTCAGTCTACGAGGGTACGTAGACAACACTCTCCCCTCTCGTTGCTATGCATCACCATGATCTTGCGTGTGCGTAGGATTTTTTTTGAAATTACTACGTTCCCCAGCACTGAGTGATCACGTGATCCAAATCAACTAAACCATAACCGATCATCACGTGAAATGGAGTAGTTTTCAATGGTGAACATCACTATGTTGATCATATCTACTATATGATTCACGCTCGACCTTTCGGTCTCAGTGTTCCGAGGCCATATCTGCATATGCTAGGCTCGTCAAGTTTAACCTGAGTATTCTGCGTGTGCAAAACCGGCTTGCACCCGTTGTAGATGGACGTAGAGCTTATCACACCCGATGATCACGTGGTGTCTAGGCACGATGAACTTTGGCAACGGTGCATACTCAGGGAGAACACTTTTATCTTGAAATTTAGTGAGAGATCATCTTATAATGCTACCGTCGATCTAAGCAAAATAAGATGAATAAAAGATAAACATCACATGCAATCAATATAAGTGATATGATATGGCTATCATCATCTTGTGCTTGTGATCTCCATCTCCGAAGCACCATCATGATCACCATCGTCACTGACGCGACACCTTGATCTCCATCGTAGCATCATTGTCATCTCGCCAACTTATGCTTCTACGACTATCGCTACCGCTTAGTGATAAAGTAAAGCATTACAGGGCGATTGCATTGCATACAATAAAGCGACAACCATATGGCTCCTGCCAGTTGCCGATAACTCGGTTACAAAACATGATCATCTCATACAATAAAATTTAGCATCATGTCTTGACCATATCACATCACAACATGCCCTGTAAAAACAAGTTAGACGTCCTCTACTTTGTTGTTGCAAGTTTTACGTGGCTGCTGTGGGCTGAGGAAGAACCGTTCTTACCTACGCATCAAAACCACAACGATAGTTCGTCCAGTTAGTGATGTTTTAACCTTCTCAGGACCGGGCGTAGCCACACTCGATTCAACTAAAGTTGGATAAACTGACACCCGCCAGCCACCTGTGTGCAAAGCACGTCATTAGAACCAGTCTCGCGTAAGCGTACGCGTAATGTCGGTCCGGGCCGCTTCATCCAACAATACCGCCGAACCAAAGTATGACATGCTGGTAAGCAGTATGACTTGTATCGCCCACAACTCACTTGTGTTCTACTCGTGCATATAACATCTATGCATAAAACCTGGCTCGGATGCCACTGTTGGGGAACGTAGTAATTTCAAAAAAAATCCTACGCACACGCAAGATCATGGTGATGCATAGCAACGAGAGGGGAGAGTATGTCCACGTACCCTTGTAGACCGAAAGCAGAAGCGTTAGCACAACGCAGTTTATGTAGTCGTACGTCTTCATGATCCGACCGATCAAGTACCGAATGCACGGTACCTCCGAGTTCAGCACACGTTCAACTTGATGACGTCCCTTAAACTCCGCTCCAGCCGAGCTTTGAGGGAGAGTTCCATCAGCACGATGGCGTGGTGATGATGATGATGTTCTACCGACGCAGGGCTTCGCCTAAGCACGGTACGATATTATCGAGGTGGATTATTGTGGAGGGGGGCACCGCACACGGCTAAACGATCCAAGGGATCAATTGTTGTGTCTCCAAGGGGTGCCTCCCTTCCCGTATATAAAGGAGTGGAGGAGGGGGAGGGGGCCGACAACCCTAGGCGCGCCCCATGAGGAGTCCTACTCCCACCAGGAGTAGGACTCCCCCCTTCCATGTGACAGTAGGAGAGGAGAGGGAATGAGAGAGAGGGGGAAAGGAAAGGGGGGCGCCGCCCCCCTCCTTGTCCAATTCGGACTGGGGGGGATGGGGCACGCGGCTGCCCTAGGCCGTCCCTCCTCTTCTTCACTAGGTCCCAATAGGCCCATTAGTCTCCTCGGGGGGTTTCGGTAACCCCCGGTACTCCGGTATATGCCCGATACTTCCCGAAACCATTCCGTTGTCCGAACATAGTCATCCAATATATCGATCTTTACATCTCGACCATTTCGAAACTCCTCGTCATGCCCATGATCACATCCGGGACTCCGAACTACCTTCGGTACATCAAAACACATAAACTCATAATATAACCGTCATCGAACTTTAAGCGTGTGGACCCTACGGGTTCGAGAACTATGTAGACATGACCGAGACATGTCTCCGGTCAATAACCAATAGCGGAACCTGGATGTTCATATTGGCTCCTACATATTCTACGAAGATCTTCATCGGTCAAACCGCATAACAACATACATTGTTCCCTTTGTCATCGGTATGTTACTTGCCCGAGATTCAATCGTCGGTATCTCAATACCTAGTACAATCTCATTACCGGCAAGTCTCTTTAATCGTTCCGTAATACATCATCTTGCAACTAACTCATTAGTCACAGTGCTTGCAAGGCTTATAGTGATGTGCATTACCAAGAGGGCCTAGAGATACCACTCCGACTATCGGAGTGACAAATCCTAATCTCGAAATACGCCAACCCAACAAGTACCTTCGGAGACAACTGTAGAGCACCTTTATAATCACCCAGTTACGTTGTGACGTTTGGTAGCACACAAAGTGTTCCTCCGGTAAACGGGAGTTGCAAAATCTCATAGTCATAGGAACATGTATAAGTCATGAAGAAAGCAATAGCAACATACTAAACGATCAAGTGCTAAGCAAACGGAATGGGTCAAGTCAATCACATCATTCTCCTAATGATGTGATCCCGTTAATCAAATGACAACTCATGTCTATGGTCAGGAAACATAACCATCTTTGATTAAAGAGCTAGTCAAGTAGAGGCATACTAGTGACACTCTGTTTGTCTATGTATTCACACATGTATCAAGTTTACGGTTAATACAATTCTAGCATGAATAATAAACATTTATCATGAAATAAGGAAATAAATAATAACTTTATTATTGCCTCTAGTGCATATTTCCTTCGGTCTCCCACTTGCACTAGAGTCAATAATCTAGTTCACATTGCCATGTGATTTAACACCAATAGTTCACATCACCATGTGATTAACACCCATAGTTCACATCGTCATGTGACCAACACCCAAAGGGTTTACTAGAGTCAATAATCTAGTTCATATCGCTATGTGATTAACGCGAGACGGTGCCCGAGGGGGGCACGAGGCAGGGGGCGCGGCCCATCCCCCTGGGCGTGCCCCTGACCCTCGTGGGCCCCCGTAAGGCAGTTGATGCTCTACTTTGGACGCAAGAAAACTAATTTTCGGAGAAAAATTTGGGCGAAGGTTTCAATCCAATCGGAGTTACGGATATCCATATATAGATTTAACGGTGAAAGGGCAGTGGACCAGAATGCAGAAACAGAGAGAGACAGAGAGATAGATCCAATCTCGGAGGGGCTCTCTCCCCTCCCATGCCATGGAGACCAAGGACGAGAGGGGAAACCCTTCTCCCATCTAGGGAGGAGGTCAAGGAAGAAGAAGAAGAAGGGGGGCCCTCTCCCTCTCTCTTTGGGTGGCGCCGGAACACCACCGGGGCCATCATCATCATCGCCATCTTCACCAACAACTTCACTGCCATCATCACCAACTCTTGCCCCCTCTATGCAGCGGTGTAAACTCTATATTACCCGCTGTAATCTCTACTTAAACATGGTGCTCAACGCTATATATTATTTCCCAATGATGTATGGCTATCCTATGATGTTTGAGTAGATCCGTTTTGTCCCGTGGGTTATTTGATGATCAAGATTGGTTTGAGTTGCATGTTTTATTATTGGTGCTGTCCTATGGTGCTCTCCGTGTCGCGCAAGTGTGAGGGATCCTCGCTGTAGGGTGTTGCAATACGTTCATGATTCGCTTATAGTGGGTTGCGTGAGTGACTGAAACACAAACCCGAGTAAGGGGGTTGTTGCGTATGGGATAAAGAGGACTTGATGCTTTAATGCTATGGTTGGGTTTTACCTTAATGATCTTTAGTAGTTTTGGATGCTTGCTAGAGTTCCAACCATAAGTGCATATGATCCAAGTAGAGAAAGTATGTTAGCTTATGCCTCTCCCTCAAATAAAATTGCAATAATGATTACCAGTCTAGTTATCGATTGCCTAGGGACGAATAACTTTCTCGTAACAAAAAGCTCTCTACTAAAACTGATTTAGTTGTGTCTTTATCTAAACAGCACCTACTTTTTATTTACGCGCTCTTTATCTTCTTGCAAACCTATCCAAAAACACCTACAAAGTACGTCTAGTTTCATAATTGTTCTAGGTAAAGCGAACGTCAAGCGTGCGTAGAGTTGTATCGGTGGTCGATAAAACTTGAGGGAATATTTGTTCTACCTTTAGCTCCTCGTTGGGTTCGACGCTCTTACTTATCGAAAAAGGCTACAATTGATCCCCTATACTTGTGGGTTATCAAGCCCCTGTAGAGCCAACCTCCGAACAGGACGATTGGGAGGAGGGGCAAGTCAACCCTGACGATCCCGTCGATAACGAGGGCTCAGAGGATAGTAATTATCTACTGATCGCCGAAGAGGACGTGAGCCTCGGCGACGAAGACTTCATCATGCCGGAGGAATGCCTTGACCAAGAGCGCTTCAAGCGCAGGCTAATCGCTACAGCAGGAAGCCTGAAAAAGAAGCAGCAGCAGCTTCAAGCTGATCTAGATCTGCTCAATGACAGATGGACTAATGTCCTCGCAGCCGAGGAATACAGCCTGGAACGCCCAACTAAGAGTTACCCAAAGCGTAAGCTGCTACCCCAATTTGACGATGAGGCGCAGGAGCCCATACCGCCAACGCATGATGCTATTGACAGACCGGACCGACCACGACAAGGCCGGGATAGGGCGAAAACTCAAGCCAAAACCAGCCCGCACCGCCTCGCCGCAAAGGCCGAGAAATAGCATACACCAACGACCTACGACATGACCTGGACAATAGAGTCGGTCAGACTAGATTAATCTACGGATCAAGGGGGTGTGCCCCAGCACGAGAAGACGGCCATCGGGCCTGGCGCGACAAGCACAACCTCACCCAGGCAGAAAACCGCATACATGCCTCATCTGAACTGCGTCGAGACGTTGCCCGATACAGAGGCGCCACACACCCCCTATGCTTCACCGATGAGGTAATGGAGCACCAGTTCCCAGAAGGGTTTAAACCCGTGAACATCGAATCATACGATGGTACGACGGACCCTCAAGTATGGATTGAAGATTTCCTTCTCCACATTCACATGGCTCGCGGCGATGATCTACCTGTCATCAAATACCTCCCCCTAAAACTTAAGAGACCAGCTCGACACTGGTTAAATAGCCTCCCATAAAACTCTATTGGAAGCTAGGAAGACTTGGAAGACGCCTCTAGGGACAACTTCCAAGGCACTTATATCCAGCCCCGGATGTCGATGACCTCAGTCATATAGTCCAGTAGCCAGGAGAGTCTGCCAGGAAATTCTGGATCAGGTTCCTAATTAAAAAGAACCAGACTGTCGACTGTCCGGACGCCGAAGCCCTAGCGGCCTTTAAGCACAGGATCTGCAATGAATGGCTCGCCCGACACCTCGGCCAAGAAAAGCCGAAGTCCATGGCAGCCCTTACAACACTAATGACCCGCTTTTGCGCGGCGAAGATAGCTTGCTAGCCCGTAGCAGCAACAGTACCAGCGACCCTGGCACTTCCGAAGCCAGAAACGACAACAGAAGGCCCCGACGCAACAAACATAAGCGTCACAGCAACAGTGATAATACAGAGGATATGACGGTCAATGTCAGATTCAGTGGCTCCGAATCTGGTCAATGGAAGAAGCCATTCAAAAGAAACAAAGACGGTTCATCAAGCCTGGACCGAATACTTGATCGACCCTGCCAGATCCATGGCACTCCTGACAAACCTGCCAACCACACCAACAGAAGTTGTTGGGTCTTCAAACAGGCCGGCAAGTTAAATGCCGAACACAAGGAGAAAGGGTCACCCAGCAAGGATGAAGATGAGGAACCTCACGCACCGAACATAGGGGGACAGAAGAAATTCCCCCCCGAAGTCAAAACGATGAATATGATATACGTTACAAACATCCCCAAGCGGGAGCGGGAGCGCGCGTTAAGGGACGTCTACGCGATCGAGCCAGTCGCCCCAAAATTCTACCCATGGTTAGCTTGTCCGATCACTTTCGATCATAGAGACCACCCGACCAGTATTCGTCACGGAGGCTCGGCTACGCTGGTCCTCGACCCAATTATTGATGGATTTCACCTCGCGTGAGTCCTCATGGACGGCGGCATCAGCCTTAACCTGCTCTATCAGGACACAGTCCACAAAATGGGTATTGATCCTTCAAGAATCAAGCCCACAAAAACCACCTTTAAAGGAGTAATACCTGGTGTAGAGGCCCGCTGCACGGGCTCAATCACACTGGAGGTTGTCTTCGGTTCGCCGGATAACTTCCAAAGTTAAGACCTGATCTTCGACATCGTCCCTTTCTGCAGTGGTTACCACGCGTTGCTCGGACGAACCATGTTCGCTCGCTTCAACGTGGTCCCACACTATGAGTATTTGAAACTCAAGATGCCCAGACCCTGCGGTGTTATAGCAGTTAATGGAAACATGGAACACTCCCTCCGCACCGAGGAGCATACCGCGGCCCTGGTAGCGGAAGTACTGTTGGGGAACGTAGTATTTCAACAAAATTCCTACGATCACGTAAGATCTATCTAGGAGAAGCATAGCAACAAGCGGGGAGAGTGTGTCCACGAACCCTCGTCGACCGAAAGCGGAAGCGTTAAGTAACGCGGTTGATGTAGTCGAACGTCTTCGTGATCCAACCGATCAAGTACCGAACACACGGCACCTCCACGATCTGCACACGTTCATCTTGATGACGTCCCTTGAACTCTAGATCCAGCTGAGGCTGAGGGAGAGCTTCGTCAACACGATGGCGTGTTGATGGTGATGATGAAGTTACCAATGCAGGGCTTCACCTAAGAACTACGACAATATGACCGAGGTGGAAATCTGTGGAGGGGGCACCACACACAGCTAAGATCAACTTGTGTGTCTATGGGGTGCCCCCTTCCCCTGTATATAAAGGAGTGGAGGAGGGGGAGGGCCGGCCTCCTATGGTGCAGCCCAAGGGGGGATTCCTACTCCTACTATGAGTAGGTTTCCCCCCTTTCCTAGTCTAACTAGGAGGGGGAAGGAAGGGAAGAGGGAGAGAAGGAAAGGGGGGCTCCCCAATTTGGATTGGGCTTGGGGGGCGCGCCCCACCACTTGGCAGCCGCCTCCTCTCTTCCACTAAGGCCCATGAAGGCCCATTGACTCCCCAGGGGGTTCTGGTAAGCCGCCCGGTACTCCGGTGAATACCCGATACACCTCAGAACCATTCTGGTGTCCGAATATAGTCATCCAACATATCAATCTTTATGTCTCAACCATTTCGAGACTCCTCCTCATGTCCGTGATCTCATCCGGGACTCCGAACTACCTTCGGTACATCAAAACACATAAACTCATAATACCGATCGCCATCGAACGTTAAGCGTGAGGACCCTACGGGTTCGAGAACTATGTAGACATGACCGAGACCCATCTCCGGTCAACAACCAATAGAAGAACGGATGCACATATTGGTTCCTACATATTCTATGAAGATGTTTATCAGTCAAACCGCATAACAACATACGTTGTTCCCTTTGTCATCGGTATTGTTGAACGTGACATATTTGTATTGCTTATCCTATCTTCTCTAGCCTTGTATAGTTGACTCCTAGAGATATGGTAGGATTAGTTTCCTTGTCACGCAAGACATCCTGTGTATATATTGTGACCGACTCCCTGGAATACAATTGAGTTGCACCAAATATTCTCTCCACATGGTATCAGTTTTACCGCGATCTTCTCTCGCTTCCGCAACCCGCAGCCGCCGCGCCTTCCTCTAGTCGCCGCCGCCGCGCCAACTCCAAACCCTACCGCCGCCGCCATCGCTACTTCTCCCGTAGCCACCGCCGCCGCCCACTCCTCCCCAAATCCTTCAAGCTGCCGCTGCCGCTGCCACCTCTCCCGTAGCCACCGCCGCCGCTTCCCCTCTTCTCCCTACCACCGCTACCTTCCTCCCCAAACCCTAAAAGCCGCCGCCGCTCCCATCTATCTTCTATAGCCACCGCCGCTCCTCTCCCCAACACCCAAACCCAAACCACCCGACGTCATCATGGCCAAGGCTGACGCATCCGACGCCGGCTCCTTCTTCGGTGTCATGTTCACCTCCGACCGCCTCAACGAACTTCACATCAAAGACCACGTACCGGTCATCCTCGATCTCGACTCGCCGTCCTACAATGCATGGCGCACCTACTTCGCGTTGTTGTTCCGCTCTTACCGTCTCATCGAGCATGTTGATGGGAGCGTAGACCTCCGCGACATGAAGGGCGACGATGGGTGGCTTGCTGTGGACGCCTACATCGTCAAGTGGCTCTTCCTCACCATCTCCAGCGGCCTCTTCAACATGGTGAACGCCCGCGATCTGTCTGCGTATGCTATGTGGATGCGCCTTTGTGATCTCTTCCTCGACAATCAACTCCAGCGCCGCGTTTTTCTTCAAGGGGAGTTCTTCACTATGCAGCAAAATGATCTTTCGATCGATGAGTACTGCACGCGGCTGAAGGTCCTCGCCGATGAACTTCGCGACATCGGCATGACCATCGACGACTCCGTCCTTCTCACCAACATCCTCCGCAACCTCCACCCCGACCTTGGCCAGTCCGCCGCCAACCTCTCCCTTGTCACGCCGACGTACGCGAAGGCGGTCACTTATCTTCGCATGGAGGAAAAGCATCTCCGTCACACCGCTCGGCAGGCGACCCACGCCGCCCTCCACGTCGGTCTCGCCGCTGGCCACGGCGCTCCGCCAACTCCGCCGGCACCACGCGCGCCTCCTCCGACCTCTCCACCCGCGCCCGCCGGCGGACGCAAGCAGAAGGGCCGCGGGGGTCGTGGCCACAACACCAACTCGGTGCCGCATCCTCCCGCTGCAACCGCGGCCATCCCTCCTCCGCCATGGCTCTCGGGGTATAATCCCTGGACGGGGGTTGTGCACGCTTACTCCATGCCGATCCCTCACCCTCCCGCTCCAAGCATCCTCAGGCCGCGACCGTCTTCTCATCAGGCGCTGCTGACCACGTCGGCTCCCGCGGCATATGGCAACGCCGCGGCCTACAGTGGCCCCTCGGCCTACGGAGGTTACCCAGGCTACGACGCATCTGGCGGCGCCCGTCCGGTCTACGACCCGGAGCTCCTCTCCGCTCTTCATGCTGCACCCTCGCCAAGCACCTAAAACGGAGGCGGCGATTGGTACATGGACACTGGCGCCGCAGCTCACATGGCCTCCAACCACGATATCCTCTCCCGTGCCTCTCCCTATCCCTTCAACTCCCGCATCGTGGTGGGTGATGGATCCTCTCTTCCCATCACTCATCACGGTTCATCCTCTCTTCCGTTTCCCTCTTCGTCTCTTACTCTTAATAATGTGCTAGTTTCCCCGTCCTTAATCAAAAACCTATGTTCTGTTAAAACTCTTACTCGTGAAAATCCTGTCATTGTTGAGTTTGACGCTCTTGGTTTCTCTGTCAAGGATGCTCGCACCTGGAGGGTTCTGCACCGATGTGATTCCCCCGATGATCTCTACCCATGTGGTCCAACGACGAGTGGTGGTCTGGTTGCTCTTCATGCCGATGTCTCGCTTTGGCACGCTCGACATGGTCATCCCAGCGCCGATGCTCTTCACAAAGTTTTGAGCACCTTTTCTTTTTCTTGTAATAAATCGGCGGCTCACACATGTCATGCTTGCCGCATAGGAAAACACGTTCGCTTGCCGTTTCCTTCGTCTACATCCATAGCCACTTTTCCTTTTGATGTTATTCATTGTGATGTTTGGACATCTCCCGTGCCTAGTAATTCGGGCTTATCATATTATCTTGTGATTTTAGATGATTTTTCTCACTTCACTTGGACTTTTCTGCTACGCCGTAAATCCGACGTCGCCTCCACTCTCCACGCTTTTTATGCCTACGTCCACACCCACTTCCATCGCACCATTGCTCATCTTCAGACGGATAACGGAAAAGAATTTGATAACCTCTCCATTCGAGATCTTCTCTCCACTCATGGCATTGTTTTCCGCCTTACATCTCCATACACCTCCCAACAAAACGGTCGCGCCGAACGAGTACTTCGCACCCTCAATGAAAGTGTTCGTGCGCTGCTTTTCCATGCACACATGCCCGCCCGGTTTTGGCCCGATGCTCTTGCCACCACCACTCTCCTTCTTAACATCCGACCATGCAAATCGCGATGGAGCTATACACCTCATCATCTTCTGTTCGGGTCTCCCCCTTCCTATGACGATCTTCATGTTTTTGGTTGCTTGTGTTACCCCAACATCACCGCCACCGCCCCCCATAGGCTTGCGCCTCAGTCTCTCGCTTGTGTCTTTCTCGGCTATCAACCAAACACCAAAGGATATCGCTGCTATGACCCGGTCTCTCGTCGCGTGTTTGTTTCACAACACGTATACTTTGATGAGGTTGTTTTTCCCTTTGAGTAGGCTACACCGACAACAAGTCCGTCTTCGGATAATCTCCCTCGACGGCCTCGTGGAGCGCTTGCGCTTCCTCCGCCACGATCCCGTGCATCTCCGACGGGTCCTTCGGCAGGGCCTCGTTTGCCGGCTCAGGCGGAGCTGGCCTCGCCCCTCTAGGCTTCGGGTCCCTCTGGTCTGGTCGGCTCAGGCGGAGCTGGCCTCACCCCGGGCTTCGGCGCCCGCCCTCCCTGGCCCGGCGCAGGAGGCGTCTCGGCCGGGCTCTCTCCCGCTTTGCCCGCACCCACATTGGAGGCGGCCTTGCCCGCTCCCACGTCGCCTGCGGCCTCGTCTGCCGCCTCGTCCCTCTCGTCCACGGCTTCATCTTCGCCACCCGCGGTGTCGCCCGTGGTCCTGTCGCCGTCACCCGCGGTCGTCCCCGCGGCTTCCTCTTCACCACCCGCGGCCTCGCCCGCGGTCTTGACGCCGCCGTCTGCAGACTCCATTGAGGCCTCGACGGCCACCTCACTAGCGGCTTCTCCCGTGGCCACGTCTTTGTCCTCTTCCGAGGTTGTGCCTCTGCCTCGACGCCGGGCTCGGCCCCCGCCTCCGCCGCCTCATCATTCCATGGTGATGCGTGCTAAAGCCGGGATCCATCAACCGAACCCTCACTACCACAATCTCAGCGTCACGGTCATCTCTCCAGTACCGCGCTCGGTGCGTTCCGCACTGAGTGATCCACATTGGCTAGCGGCTATGTGTGCTGAGTATGATGCTCTCGTCGCCAACCGGACCTGGACGTTGGTTCCTCGCCCCCCTGATACTAACATTATCACTGGCAAGTGGGTTTTTCGGCATAAGCTTCTTCCCGATGGCTCTCTAGACAGGTACAAGGCCCGCTGGGTCATCCGTGGTTTTGCACAACATGCCGGTGTTGACTTCTCGGAGACCTTCTCCCGGGTTGTCAAACCCGCCACGATTCGTGTTGTTCTTCAACTTGCCGCATCTCGTCACTGGCCTGTTCATCAGCTCGACATCAACAACACTTTCCTCTATGGTCATCTTCAGGAGCGTGTTCTCTGTCAGCAGCCTACTGGTTTTGTCGATCCCTCTCTGCCTGATGATGTTTGCCTGCTCTCCCGGTCTCTCTATGGTCTGAAGCAGGCACCCCGTGCGTGGTATCAACACATTGCAGCATTCCTCACTGCTCTCGGTTTTTGCGGCACCACCTCCGACACGTCGCTGTTGCTGCTTCATCGAGCTGATCATGTCGCCATGCTTCTTCTATATGTTGACGATATTGTCATCACCGCCTCTCAGGAGGACTTACTTCGCGACATCATCGCTCGTCTTGCTTCTGAGTTTCGGCTTAAGGACTCGGGCGCTCTGCACTTCTTCCTTGGCATCAATGTGCGACATGACGCTTCCGGGTTTTTTCTTCATCAAGGACAATATGCTCTTGATCTCCTGGATCGTGCTGGTATGACTGATTGCAAACCTGCTGCTACTCTTGCTGAGGCCAAGCCAAAGCTCTCTGCCACTGCTGGGCAACCTGCCATAGATGCCGCCCTCTACCGCAGTATTGTTGGTGCTCTTCAGTACCGCACGCTCACCCGACCAGACATTCAGTTCGTCGTGCAGCAGGTTTGCCTGCACATGCACTCGCCTCGTGATGTTCACTGGTCTTTGGTCAAGCGCATTCTCCGGTTCATTCGTGGCACACCGACGTTTGGTCTTCGTCTTCGCGCCTCTGCCTCCACTGAGCTCTTTGCTTACACTGATGCGGATTGGGCCGGATGCCCCAACACTCGACGATCTACGTCCGGCTATTGTGTCTTCTTCGGTGACTCTCTCATCTCATGGTCCTCTAAGCGGCAGCCCACCGTCTCCCGCTCGAGTGCTGAGGCCGAGTACCGTGCCGTTGCCAACGTTGTTGCCGAGACATGTTGGTTACGACAACTACTTGGCGAACTTCGGGTCTCCATCCCGAAAGCTACCGTGGTTTTTTGTGATAATGTTTCGGCCACCTATCTCGCGGTGAATCCGGTGCAGCACAAGCGCACCAAGCACATTGAGCTTGATGTTCACTTCGTTCGAGAGAAGGTTCAGTTGGGTCAGCTTCGTGTTCTTCATGTACCGATCACCCAACAGTTTGCCAACATTATGACCAAGGGGCTTCCAACCGCTGCATTCCAGGAGTTCCGTTCTAGTCTTTGCATCACCGACGCCGACGCTTTGACTGCGGGGGGGGGGGGGGGGGGTTGAACGTGACATATTTGTATTGCTTATCCTATCTTCTCTAGCCTTGTATAGTTGACTCCTAGAAATATGGTAGGATTAGTTTCCTTGTCACGCAAGACATCCTGTGTATATATTGTGACCGACTCCCTGGAATACAATTGAGTTGCACCAAATATTCTCTCCACAGGTATGTTACTTGCCCGAGATTTGATCGTCGTTATCATCATACCTAGTTCAATCTCGTTATCGGCAAGTCTCTTTACTCGTTCCGTAGTGAATCATCCCGTAACTAACTCATTAGTCACATTGCTTGCAAGGCTTATAGTGATGTGCATTATCGAGAGGGCCCAGAGATACCTCTCCGACAATCGGAGTGACAAATCCTAATCTCGATCTATGCCAACTCAATGAATACCATCGGAGACACCTGTAGAGCATCTTTATAATCACCCAATTATGTTTGTGACGTTTGATAGCACACTAAGTGTTCCTTCGGTATTTGGGAGTTGCATAATCTCATAGTCATAGGAACATGTATAAGTCATGAAGAAAGCAATAGCAATAAACTAAACGATCATAGTGCTAAGCTAACGGATGGGTCAAGTCAATCACATTATTCTCTAATGATGTGATCCCATTCATCAAATTACAACTCATGTCTATGGCTACGAAACTTAACCATCTTCGATTAACGAGCTAGTCAAGTAGAGGCATACTAGTGACACTCTGTTTGTCTATGTATTCACACACGCACTAAGTTTTTGGTTAATACAATTCTAGCATGAATGATGAAAATTTATCATGATATGAGGAAATATAAATAACAACTTTATTATTGCCTCCAGGGCATATTTCCTTCAGTCTCCCACTTGCACTAGAGTCAATAATCTAGATTACATATTAATTATTCTAACACCCATGGAGTCTTGGTGTTGATCATGTTTTGCTCGTGAGAGAGGCTTAGTCAATGGGTCTGCAACATTCAGATCTGTATGTATCTTGCAAATCTCTATGTCTCCCTCCTTGACTTGATCGTGGATGGAAGTGAAGCGTCTCTTGATGTGCTTGGTTCTCTTGTGAAATCTGGATTCCTTTGCCGCGGCAATTGCACCAGTATTGTCACAAAAGATCTTGATTGGACCCGATGCACCAGGTATGACACCTAGATCGGATATGAACTCCTTCATCCAGACTCCTTCATTTGCTGCTTCCAAAGCAGTGCTACCTCTTGAGCATGTGTTGGTTTTCCCTTCAAGAGGAAAGGGTGATGCAGCAAAGTAGCGTAAGTATTTCCCTCGGTTTTTGAGAACCAAGGTAGCAATCCAGTAGGAGACTACACGCAAGTCGCCTAGTACCTGCACAAACAATCAAGAACCTTGCAACAAACAAGATAAAGGGGCTGTCGATCCTTTCACGACCACTTGGAAAACTGAGATCTGATAAAGATAATAAGATGTTTTTTGGTATTTTTGTTGTATAGATTGAAAAGTAAAGATTGCAAAATAAATAGTGAACTAGATTGTAGATTGGAAACTTATACGATGTAAAGTAGACCCAGGGGCCATAGGTTTCACTAGTGGCTTCTCTCAAGATAGCATATATATTATGGTGGGTGAACAAATTACTGCCGAGCAATTGATAGAAAAGCGCATAGTTATGAGAATATCTAGGCATGATCACGAACATAGGCATCACGTCCGTGACAAGTAGACCGAAACGATTCTGCATCTACTACTATTACTCCACACATCGACTGCTATCCAACATGCATCTAGAGTATTAAGTTCATAAGAACGGGGTAACGCATTAGGCAAGATGACATGATGTAGAGGGATAAACACAAGCAATATGATATAAACCCCATCTTGTTATCCTCAATGGCAACAATACAATACGTGTCGTTTCCCTTTCTGCCACTGGGATCGAGCACCGCAAGATTGAACCCAAAGCTAAGCACTTCTCCCATTGCAAGAAAGATCAATCTAGTAGGCCAAACTAAACCGATAATTCAAAGAGACTTGCAAAGATATTAAATCATGCATATAAGAATTGATAGAAGAATCAAATATTGTTCATAGATAATCTTGATCATAAATCCACAATTCATTGAATCTCGGCAAACACACCACAAAAAGTATTACATCGAATAGATCTCCAAGAAGATCGAGGAGAACTTTGTATTGAGACCCAAAGAGAGAAAAGAAGCCATCTAGCTAATAACCATGCACCCGAAGGTCTGTGGTAAACTACTCACACATCATCGGAGAGGCTATGGTGTTGATGTGGAAGCCCTCCGTGATCGAATCCCCCTTCGGCAGATCGCCGGAAAGGCCCCAAGATGGCATCTCACGGGTACAGAAGGTTGCAGTGGTGGAAAAGTTGTTTACTCGCTCTTCTCGATGGTTTCAGGGTATAAGAGTATATATAGGCGAAAGAAGTAGGTCGGTGGAGCTATAAGGGGCACACGAGGGTGGGAGGCGCGCCCTCCTTCCTCGTGGCCTCCTCATTGCTTCCTTAATGTCCACTCCAAGGCTCCTGGATTGTGTTTGTTCCAAAAACGGTCCTCGCGAAGGTCTCCTTCCGTCTGATATTCCTTTTCTGCGAAACACTGAAATAGGCAAAAAAACATCAAATTGCACTGGGCCTTCGGTTAATATGTTAGTCCCAAAAATAATATAAAAAGGTATATTAAAGCCCATTAAACATCCGAAACAGATAATATAATAGCATGGAACAATAAAAATTATAGATACGTTGGAGACGTATCAAGCATCCCCAAGCTTAATTCCTGCTCGTCCTCGAGTAGGTAAATGATAAAACTGAATTTTTGATGTGGAATGCTACCTAACATAATTTTTCAATGTAATTCTCTTTATTGTTGCATGAGTGTTTAGATACGAAAGATTCTAAACAAAGTTTTAATATTGACATAAAAATAGTAATACTTCAAGCATGCTAACCAAGCAATTATGTCTTATCAAAATAACATAGCCAAAGAAAGCTCATCCCTAAAAAAATCATATGGTTTGGCCATGCTTCATTTTCGTCACACAAAATGCTCTCATCATGCACAACCGCGATGACAAGCCGAGCAAATGGTTCATACTTTTTAACGCGCTTCAGCCTTTTCAACCCTCGCGCAATACATGATCACAAGCCATGGATATAGCACTATAGGTGGAATAGCATATGATGACAGGGGTTATGTGAGAAGACAAAAAAGGAGAAAGTCTCACATTGACGTGGCTAATCAACGGGCTATGGAGATGCCCATCAACTGATGTCAATGCAAGGAGTAGGGATTGCCATGCAACAGATGCACTAGAGCTATAAATATATGAAAGCTCATCAAAAGAAACTAAGTGGGCGTGCATCCAACTTGCTTTCTCATGAAGACCTAGGGCATTTTGAGGAAGCCCATCATTGGAATATACAAGCCAAGTTCTATAATGAAAAAAATTCCCACTAGTATATGAAAGTGACAAAATAAGAAACTCTCTACCATGAAGATCATGGTGCTGTTTTGAAGCACAAGTGTGGAAAAGGATAGTAACATTGTCCCTTCTCTCTTTTTTCTCTCTTTTTTTGTTTGGGCTTCTTTGGCCTCTTTATTTATTTGGGCTTCTTTGGCCTCTTTTTAGTTTTTTAATTTTTTTCGGCCGGAGTCTCATCCCGACTTGTGGGGGAATCATAGTCTCCATTATCCTTTCGTCACATGGGACAATGCTCTAATAATGATGGTCATCACACGTTTATTTATTCATAACTCAAGAATTACAACTAAATACTAAAACAAAAATATGACTCTATGTGAATGCCTCCGGCGGTGTACCGGGATATGTGATGAATCAAGAGCGACATCTATGAAAGAATTATGAAGGTGGCTTTGCCACAAATACGATTTCAACTACATGATCATGCAAAGCAATATGACAATGATGGAGCTTGTCATAATAAATGGAATGCTGGAAAGTTGCATGGCAATATATCTCGGAATGGCTATGGAAATGCCATAATAGGTAGGTATGGTGGCTGTTTTGAGGAAGATATAAGGAGGCTTATGTGTGATAGAGCGTATCATATCACGAGATTTGGATGCACCGATAAAGTTTGCACCAACTCTCGAGGTGTGAAAGGGCAATGCCCGGTACCGTAGAGGCTAGCAAATTGCGGAAAGCTAAGAGTGCGTATAATCCATGGACTCACATTAGTCATAAAGAACTCATATACTTATTGCAAAAGTCTATTAGCCCTGGAAGCAAAGTACTACTGCGCATGCCCCTAGAGGGATATATTGGTAGGAAAATACCATCGCTCATCCCCGACCGCCACTCATAAGGAAAGCAATCAAAGAACACCTCATGCTTGAAATTTGTCACACAATGTTTACCATACGTGCATGCCACGGGACTTGCAATACTTAGCACAAGTATTCCTCAATTCCACAATTACCCAACTAGCATGAACCTAACGTTACACCTTTATATCTCAAAACAACTATCAAGTATCATAGTATTCAATGCACTCTATATGAAAGTTTTTATTATACCCATCTTGGATGCCTATCATATTAGGACTAATTTTATAGCCAAAGCAAATTACCATGCTGTTCTAAAAGACTCTCAAAATAATATAAGCTAAGCATGAGAGATCAATAATTTCTACAAAATAAAACCACCCCCGTGCTCTAAAAGATATAAGTGAAGCACTAGAGCAAAATTATCTAGCTCAAAAAATATAAGTGAAGCACATAGAGTATTCTAATAAATTCCGATTCATGTGTGGCTCTCCCAAAAGGTGTGTATAGCAAGGATGATTGTGGTAAACATAAAGCAAAGACTCAAATCATACAAGACGCTCCAAGCAAAACACATATCATGTGGTGAATAAAAATATAGCCTCAAGTAAAGTTACCGATAGACGAAGACGAAAGAGGGGATGCCTTCCGGGGCATCCCCAAGCTTAGGCTTTTGGTTGTCCTTCAATTTTACCTTGGGGTGCCTTGGGCATCCCCAAGCTTAGGCTCTTGCCACTCCTTATTCCATAATCCATCAAATCTTTACCCAAAACTTGAAAACTTCACAACACAAAACTCAACAGAAAATCTCATGAGCTCCATTAGTATAAGAAAACAAATCACCACCATAAGGTACTTTAATAAACTCATTCTTTATTTAGATTGGTTTTAAACCTACTGTATTTCAACTTCTCTATGGTTCATAGCCCCCGATACTAGCCATAGGTTCATCAAAATAAGCAAACAACACACGAAAAACAGAATCTATCAAAAACAAAACAGTCTGTAGCAATCTGTATCAAACGTATACTTCTGTAACTCCAAAAATTCTGAAATAAATTGTTGGACGTGAGTAATTTGTCTATTAATCATCTGAAAAAAATAATCAACCTAAAATCACTCTCCGGTACAAAATGGCAGCTAATCTCGTGAGCTCTAAAGTTTCTGTTTTTTACAGCAAGATCGCAAAGACTTCACCCAAGTCTTCCCAAAGGTTCTACTTGGCACAAACACTAATTAAAACATAAAAACACATCTAAACAGAAGCTAGATGAATTATTTATTACTAAACAAAAACAAAAAGCAAGGAACAAAAATAAAATTGGGTTTCCTCCCAACAAGCGCTGTCGTTTAACGCCCCTAGCTAGGCATAAAAACAAGAATAAATCTGGGTATTGTCATCTTTGGTATGCAATCCATAAGTGGCTCTCATAATAGATTCATAAGGTAATTTAAGTTTCTTCCTAGGAAAGTGTTCCATGCATTTCCTTAGTGGAAATTGGAATCTAATATTTCCTTCGTTCATATCAATAATTGCACCAATCATTCTAAGGAAAGATCTACCAAGAATAATAGGACATGTAGGATTGCAATCTATATCAAGAACAATGAAATCTACAGGCACATAATTCCTATTTGCAACAATACGAACATCATTAATCCTTCCCATAGGTTTCTTAAGGGTGGAATCCACGAGATGCAAATTTAGAGAACAATCATCAAATTCACGGAAACCTAGCACATCACACAAAGTTTTTGGAATTGTGGAAACACTAGCACCCAAATCACCTAAAGCATAACATTCATGATTTTTAATCTTAATTTTAGTAGTAGGTTCCCACTCATTATAAAGTATTCTAGGGATAGAAACTTCTAATTCAAGCTTTTCTTCATAGGATTGCATTAAAGCATCAACGATATGTTTGGTACAAGCTTTATTTTGACTATAAGCATGAGGAGGATTTAACACGGATTGCAACAAGGAAATACAATCCATCAAACAACAATTATCATAATTAAATTCATTAAAATCAAAAATAGTGGGTTCATTGCTATGTAAAGTTTTGACCTCTTCAATCCTGCTTTTACCATTTTTTGCATCAAGATCTAAAAAGTTTGAATCATTGGGATGCCTTTTAACTAAAGTTGACTCATCTCCAGTCCCATATTTATCAAGATTCATATTGGAAAACAAAGATTTAATAGGAGACACATCAATTACTTTTAGATCTTCATTATTGTTATTATCTAAATCTTCCGTTTTAGCAACCATCTTATTAACTAAGGTGGCTTGCTTATCCGAAATTTGGGCAATTAAGTTTTCAAGATTAGCAAACTGAGATTTCAAACAATAAAATTCCTTAGACATATCATCTCTTTATTCATATACTCCATAAAATTTTATGTTCTTTAAGCTCATTTCTGAAGAAATTATTATGCTCAAATTGCAAAGACATAAAGCTTCTAACATTGTTTCTATTTCTTCCAACCTTCTAAGGTGAGGATCAACGCTTTTTGGCGGAGCCATCGTGACAAACAATCAATCCAACACACAAGCAAACAAGAAGCATCCGAAGGAAGCGAACAAAAAAGGGCAAATAAAACGGCAAAGGTGAAGTGGGGGAGAGGAAAACGATAGGCAAATGGCAAATAAGGTAATGCGAGGGATAAGAGTTTGTGATGGGTACTTGGTATGTCTTGACTTGGCGTAGATCTCCCCGGCAACGGCACCAGAAATCCTTCTTGCTACCTCTTGAGCATGCGTTGGTTTCCCCTTGAAGAGCAATGCGTGATGCAGCAAAGTAGCGTAAGTATTTCCCTTAGTTTTTGAGAACCAAGGTATCAATCCAGTAGGAGAATACATGCAAGTCGCCTAGTACCTGCACAAACAATCTAGGACCTTGCAACCAACGCGATAAAGGGGTTTTCAATCCCTTCACGGCCACTTGAAAAAGTGAGATCTGATAAAGATAATAAGATAAATATTTTTGGTATTTTTGTTGTACGGATTGAAAAGTAAAGATTGCAAAATAAATAGTAAACTAGAATTGTAGATTGGAAACTTATATGATGTAAAGTAGACCTCGGGGCCATAGGTTTCACTAGTGGCTTCTCTCAAGATAGCATATATATTACGGTGGGTGAACAAATCAGTGCCGAGAAATTGATAGAAAAGCGCATAGTTATGAGAATATCTAGGCATGATCATGAACATAGGCATCACGTCCATGACAAGTACACCGAAACGATTCTGCATCTACTACTATTACACCACACATCGACCGCTATCCAGCATGCATCTAGAGTGTTAATTTCATAAGAACAGAGTAACGCATTAGGCAAGATGCCATGATGTAGAGGGATAAACTCAAGCAATATGATATAAACCCCATATTTTTATCCTCGATGGAAACAATACAATACATGTCGTTTCCCTTTCTGTCACTGGGATCGAGCACCGCAAGATTGAGCTCGAAGCTAAGCACTTCTCCCATTGCAAGAAAGATCAATCTAGTAGGCCAAACTAAACCGATAATTCGAAGAGACTTGCAAAGATATTAAATCATGCATATAAGAATACAGAGAAGAATCAAATATTGTTCATAGATAATCTTGATCATAAACCCACAATTCCTCGGATCACGGCAAACACACCGCAAAAAGTATTACATCAAATAGATCTCCAAGAAGATCGAGGATAACTTTGTATTGAGATCCAAAGAAAGAAAAGAAGCCATCTAGCTAATAACTATGGACCCGGAGGTCTGTGGTAAACTACTCACGCATCATCGGAGAGGGTATGGTGTTGATGTAGAAGCCCTCCGTGATTGAATCCCCCTCTGACAGATCGCGGGAAAAGGCCCCAAGATGGGATCTCATAGGTACAGAAGGTTGCAGCGGTGGAAAAGTGGTTTCGTTGCTCTCCCCGATGGTTTCAGGGTATATTAGTATATATAGGCGAAAGAAGTAGGTCGGTGGAGCAATGAAGGGCCCACGAGGGTGGGGGCGCCCCCACCCCCCTAGGGCGCGCCCTCCTGCCTCGTGGCCGCCTTGTTGCTTCCTTGACGTCCACTCCAAGGCTCCTGGATTGCATTTGTTCCAAAAATGATCCTCGCGAAGGTTTCATTCCGTTTGGATTCCTTTTGATATTCCTTTTCTGCGAAACACTGAAATAGGCAAAAAAAGCAAATTGCACTGGGCCTTCGGTTAATAGGTTAGTCCCAAAAATAATATAAAAAGGTATATTAAATCCCATTAAACATCCAAAACAGATAATATAATAGTATGGAACAATAAAAAAAATATAGATACATTGGAGACGTATCAAGAAGCTATGTACTCCGCTTCACACATAGATCCCGCCACGACGCTCTGCTTGGAACTGCACCAACTGACGAATCCAGTTTGTGACTTAGAGTCATCCGGATCAGTGTCAAAGCTTGCATCGATGTAACCATTTACGACGAGCTCTTTTTCACCTCCATAAACGAGAAACATATCCTTAGTCCTTTTCAGGTATTTCAGGATGTTCTTGACCGCTGTCCAGTGATCCACTGCTAGATTACTTTGGTACCTCCCTGCTAAACTATTAGCAAGGCACACACGAGGTCTTGTACACAGCATTGCATACATGATAGAACCTATTGCTGAAGCATAGGGAATGAATTTCAGTTTCTCTCTATCTTCTGCAGTTGTCGGGAATTGAGTCTGACTCAACTTCACACCTTGTAACACAGGCAAGAACCCTTTATTTGCTTGATCCATTTTGAACTTCTTCAAAACTTTATCAAGGTATGTGCTTTGTGAAAGTACAATTAAGCGTCTTGATCTATCTCTATAGAACTTGATGCCCAATATATAAGCAGCTTCACCGAGGTCTTTCATTGAAAAATTCTTATTCAAGTATCCTTTTATGCTATTCAGAAATTCAGTATCATTTACGATCAACAATATCTCATCCACATATAATATCAGAAATGCTACAGAGCTCCCACTCACTTTCTTGTAAATACATGCTTCTCCAAAAGTCTGTATAAAACCATATGCTTTGATCACACTATCAAAGCGTATATTCCAACTCCGAGAGGCCTGCACTAGTCCATAAATGTATCGCTGGAGCTTGCACACTTTGTTAGAACCTTTTGGATCGACAAAACCTTCTGGTTGCATCATATACAACTCTTCTTTAAGATATCCATTAAGGAATACAGTATTGACATCCATTTGCCATATTTCATAATCATAAAATGCGACAATTGCTAAGATGATTCAGACGGACTTAAGCATCGCTACGGGTGAGAAGGTCTCATCATAGTCAACTCCTTGAACTTGTCAAAAACCTTTTGCAACAAGTTGAGCTTTGTAGACAGTAATATTACCGTCAGCGTCAGTCTTCTTCTTGAAGATCCATTTATTCTGTATGGCTTGCCGATCATCGGGCAAGTCAACCAAAGTCCACACTTTGTTCTCATACATGGATCCCATCTCAAATTTCATGGACTCAAGCCATTTTGCGGAATCTGGGCTCATCATCGCTTCCTCATAGTTCGTAGGTTCGTCATGGTCAAGTAACATGACTTCCAGAATAGGATTTCCGTACCACTCTGGTGCAGATCTTACTCTAGTTGACCTACGAGGTTCGGTAGTAACTTGATTAGAAGTTTCATGATCATCATCATTAGCTTCCTCACTAATTGGTGTAGGAGTCACTGGAACTGATTTCTGTGATGAACTACTTTCCAATAAGGGAGCAGGTAGCCAGGTACAATTACCTCATCAAGTTCTACTTTCCTCCCACTCACTTCTTTCGAGAGAAACTCCTTCTCTAGAAAGGATCCATTCTTAGCAATGAATATCTTGCCTTCGGATATGTGATAGAATGTGTACCCAACAGTCTCCTTTGGGTATCCTATGAAGACACATTACTTCGATTTGGGTTCGAGCTTATCAGGTTGAAGCTTTTTCACATAAGCATCACAACCCCAAACTTTAAGAAAAGACAACTTGGGTTTCTTGCCAAACCACAATTCATAAGGTGTCGTCTCAACGGATTTAGATGGTGCCCTATTTAATGTGAATGCAGCCATATCTAAAGCATAACCCCAAAACGATAGCAGTAAATCAGTAAGAGACTTCATAGATCGCACCATATCTAATAAAGTTCAATTAAGACGTTCGAACACACCATTACGCTGTGGTGTTCCAGGTGGCGTAAGTTGCAAAACTATTCCGCATTGTTTCAAATGAAGACCAAACTCATAACTCAAATATTCTCCTCCACGATCGGATCATAGAAACTTTATTTTCTTGTTACGATGATTTTCCACTTGACTCTGAAATTCTTTTAACTTTTCAAATATTTCAGACTTATGTTTCATTAAGTAGATATACCGATATCTGCTAAAATCATCTATGAAGCTCAGAAAATAACGATACCCGCCGCGAGAATCAACACTCGTCGGATCGCATATATCAGTATGTATTATTTCCAGCAAGTCTGTTGCTCGCTCCATTGTTCCGGAGAACAGAGTCTTAGCCATCTTGCCGATGAGGCATGGTTCGCAAGCATCAAGTGATTGATAATCAAGTAATTCCAAAAGCCCATCAGTATGGAGTTTCTTCATGCGCTTTACACCAATATGACCAAAATGGCAGTGCCACAAATAAGTTGCACTATCATTATTAAACTTATATCTTTTGGCTACAATACTATTAATATGTGTATCACTACTATCAAGATTTAGTAAAAATAGACCACTCATCAAGGGTGCATGACCATAAAAGATATTACTCATATAAATAGAACAACCATTATTCTCTGATTTAAATGAATAGTTGTATCGCATAAAAAAAGATCCAGATATAATGTCCATGCTTCACGCTGGCACCAAATAACAATTATTCAGGTCTAAAACTAATCCCGAAGGTAGATGTAGAGGTAGCGTGCCGACGGCGATCACATCGACTTTGGAACCATTTCCCACGCGCATCATCACCTCGTCCTTAGCCAATCTTCGCTTAATCCGTAGCCCCTGTTTCGAGTTGCAAATATTAGAAACAGAACCAATATCAAATACCCAGGCGCTACTGCGAGCATTAGTAAGGTACACATCAATAACATGTATATCAAATATACCTTTCACTTTGCCATCCTTCTTTTCCGCCAAATACTTGGGGCAGTTCCGCTTCCAGTGACCAATCCCTTTGTAGTAGAAGCACTCAGTCTCAGGCTTAGGTCCAGACTTGGGCTTCTTCTCTTCAGCGGAACCTTGCTTGCCATTCTTCTTGAAGTTCCCCTTCTTTCCTTTGCCCTTCTTCTTGAAACTGGTGGTCTTGTTGACTAATAATCCCCAAGTGCAGGGAATCATCATAGCAATTTCCAAATGTGGAAGTGATAAGTATGGAGTGTCGAACCCACAAGGAGCTAAAGGTAAGATCAATATTCTCTCAAGCCCTATCTGCCACTTATACGACTCTACGTACACCGAACGTTTGCTTCCAACTAGAAACGATAAATGAAACTATGTTGTGGGTATGAAGTGGATAACTTTGTATGATATCGGAGAGCTAAAATATAAAAGTAGGTGCTGTTATCATGAAGTCAGAATATATTACTAAATATTATAAATAGCGAGTGTGGAATACTGATGGGTCGGTGTGCGGAATTATCCTAAGCAATCGTTAACAAGACCGGTAATCACTATTGCAATTTCATATGAGGGAGAGGCATAAGCTAACATACTTTCTCTTCTTGGATCATATGCACTTATGATTGGAACTCTAGCAAGCATCCGCAACTACTAAAGATCATTAAGGTAAAACCCAACCATAGCATTAAAGCATCAAGTCCTCTTTATTCCCATACGCAACAACCCCCTTACTCGGCTTTGTGTTTCAGTCACTCACGCAACCCACTATAAGCGAATCATAAACGTATTGCAATACCCTACAGTGGGGATCCCTCACGCTTGCGCGACACGGAGGGCACCATAGGACAACACCAAAGTAAAACATACAACTCATACCAATCTAGATCATCAATCAACCCAAAGACAAAAGATATCTACTCAAAACATCACAAGATGGCAACACATCATTGGATCATAATATGTGGCATAAAGCACCATGTTCAAGTAGGAATTATAGCGGGGTGCAGGAGAGTGGACCACGTAAAAGATATGAGGATGGTGATGATGATGGTGATGTTGATGAAGACGATCACCGCGGCATGATTCCCCTCTCGATGGCACTCCAGTGCCACCAAGAGAGAGGAGGAGAGGTTCTCCCCCTTGTGCTTCCTCCTCCATGGCCTCCCCCCTAGATGGGGAAAGGTTCTCCCTCTGGTCCTTGGCCTTCATGGAAATGATGGCCTCTCCGAGATACTCCTCCATGGCCACCAGTGATGATGGCCCCCTCCGGCAGGGTGCCAGAGAGGGCCTAGATTGATTTCTCGTGGCTACAGAGGCTTGCGGCGGCGGAACTTCCGATCTTGGTTAATTTTCCGAGGTTTCTGTATTTATAGGATTTTCTGGCGTCGGTATCACGTCAAGGAGGTGCCCAAGGTGTCCATGAGGCAGACCCATGCACCTGGGGGGTGGGTGCCCCCCTCGTGGACGCCCCGGGACTCTCCTGGCCCAACTCTTTTACTCCACGGTCTTCTTTTGGTCCATAAAAAATTGTCAAAAATTGGCACATCAATTGGACTCCGTTTGATATTCCTTTTCTATAAAACTCAAAAACAAGGGAAAAACATAAACTGGCACTTGGCACTAGGTTAATAGGTTAGTCACAAAAATCATACAAAATAGCATATAAATGCATATAAAACATCCAAGGTTGATAATATAATAGCATGAATACTTCATATATTATAGATACGTTGGAGACGTATCAGCATCCCCAAGCTTAATTCCTACTCGTCCTCGAGTAGGTAAACGATAAAAGAAATAATTTATGAAGTGTGAATGCTAGCAAGTGCATAAGTTTCATCGATGATAGTTCCAATCACTTTTTCTAGCATCATTATATATCATAATAGTAGCTCATCTTCATAAAACTTTTCATGATCAAGTAACAAGCTATTCACATGTTAAAGTATAGATCATAAACTTTCTTGAAACTAACAAACTATATTCTCAGTCATCAAACAATTGCAATTCATCTTATTTTCTGGAAGGGTCTATGTCAGAGCTTTGATTTAGCAAACTCCACATACTCAACTATCATTTAGTCTTTTACAATTGCTAACACTCACGTGATATTTATGGGTTCAAAGTTTTAATCAGACACATAGAAAGATAGGGGCTTATAGATTCGCCTCCCAACTTTTACCTCAAGGGTAATGTCAACAATAATAGTTCATGATAACTTACATCCAATTGGATATATATATATATATATATATATATATATATATATATATATATATATATATATATATATATATATATCAGGATCTTTCCAACACAATGTGCTTGCTAAAGGACTAAAGGATAAAATGTAAAAAGGAAAGGTGAAGATCGCCAAGACTCTTGCATAAGGTAGAAGATAAAAGTAAAAGATAGGCCCTTCGCAGAGGGAAGCAGAGGTTATCATGCGCTTTTATGGTTGGATGCACAAAATCTTAATGCAAAAGAACGTCACTTTATATTGCCACTTGTGATATGGACCTTTATTATGCAGTCCGTCGCTTTTATTGCTTCCATGTCACAAGATCGTATAAAGCTTATTTTCTCCACATTAATAGATCATACATATTTAGAGGGCAATTTTTATTGCATGCACCGATGACAACTTACTTGAAGGATCTTACTGAATCCATAGGTAGGTACTGATACGTCTCCAACGTATCTATAATTTTTTATTGTTCCATGCTATTATATTATCTGTTTTGGATGTTTATGGGCTTTATTAAACACTTTTATATTATTTTTGGGAATAACCTATTAACCCAGAGCCCAGTGCCAATTTCTATTTTTTTCCCTTGTTTCAGTATTTCGCAGGAAAGGAACATCAAACGGAGTCCAAAGGGAATGAAACCTTCGGGAGATTTTTTTTGGAATGGAAGCAATCCAGGGGGCTTGGAGTGCACGTCAAGGAAGCAACGAGGGAGGCACGAGGCAGGAGGCGCGCCCACCCCCTGGGCGCGCCCTCCACCCTCGTGGGCCCCTCGTGGCTCCCCTGACCAACTTCTTTCGCCTATATATCTCCATATACACTAAAACCTTTGGGGAACAGAATAGATCGGGAGTTCTGCTGCCGCAAGCCTCTGTAGACACAAAAAACCAATCAGGACCCTGTTCCGGCACCCTGCCGGAGGGGGAACCCTCATCGGTGGCCATCTTCATCATCCCGGCGCTCTCCATGACGAGGAGGGAGTAGTTCACCCTCGGGGCTGAGGGTATGTACCAGTAGTTATGTGTTTGATCTCTCTCTCTCTCTCTCTCTCTCTCTCTCGTGTTATTGAGATGATATGATCTTGATGTATCGCGAGCTTTGCTATTGTAGTTGGATCTTATGAGGTTTCTCCCCCTCTACTCTCTTTTAATGGATTGAGTTTTCCCTTTGAGGTTATCTTATTGGATTGAGTCTTTAATGATTTGAGAACACTTGATGTATGTCTTGATGTGTGTATCTGTGGTGACAATGGGATATCACGTGATTCACTTGATGTATGTTTTGGTGATCGACTTGCGGGTTCCGCCCATGAACCTATGCATAGGGGTTGGCACATGTTTTCGTCTTGACTCTCCGGTAGAAACTTTGGGGCACTCTTTGAAGTACTTTTGTGTTGGTTGAATAGATGAATCTGAGATTGTGTGATGCATATCGTATAAACATGCCCATGGATACTTGTGGTGACATTGGAGTATCTAGGTGACATTAGGGTTTTGGTTGATTTGTGTCTTAAGGTGTTATTCTAGTATGAACTCTATGATAGATTGGACAAAAATAATAGCTTCATGTTATTTTACTATGGACTCTCGAATAGATTGATCAGAAAGGATAACTTTGAGGTGGTTTCGTATCCTACCATAATCTCTTCGTTTGTTCTCCACTATTAGTGGCTTTGGAGTGACTCTTTGTTGCATGTTGAGGGATAGTTATACGATCCAATTATGTTATTATTGTTGAGAGAACTTGCACTAGTGAAAGTATGAACCCTAGGTCTTGTTTCCTATCATTGCAATACTATTTACAATCACTTTTATCATTAGTTACCTTGCTATTTTTATATTTTCAGATTATAAATACTCATATCTATCATCCATATTGCACTTGTATCACCATCTCTTCGCCGAACTAGTGCACCTATACAATTTACCATTGTATTGGGTGTGTTGGGGACACAAGAGACTCTTTGTTATTTGGTTGCAGGGTTGTTTGAGAGAGACCATCTTCATCCTACGCCTGCCACGGATTCATAAACCTTAGGTCATCCATTTGAGGGAAATTTGCTACTGTCCTACAAACCTCTGCACTTGGAGGCCCAACAACGTCTACAAGAAGAAGGTTGCGTAGTATACATCAAGCTCTTTTTTGGCGCCATTGCCGGGGAGGTGAGTGCTTGAAGGTATATCTTTAGATCTTGCAATCGAATCTTTTTTGTTTCTTGTTTTAGCACTAGTTTAGTTTATAAAAGAAAACTACAAAAAAATAGAATTGAGTTTGCCTCGTACGCTTCATCTTTTTGATATCTTTTGTGAGTATGATGGAAAGGAAATTGTGCCAAAGTGTTAGAAGAAGAATGCATTAAAATGTTTCGCACTAAATCTTTGAATGATGAGCATGATTGCAATGTTGTTAGTATGAACTCCTTGAATATCCATAGTACTAATGATGATTGCACTAGTTATGATAAAAATATCTCTTATAAGCATGTTGATTTTTGTGGAGTGCATTGGGTTTGCAAGTACACACCAAATGGGGAAGATAGATATTGCAAGTGGCATAAGCATTTAGAAACTAAATTGTTGCAAGAAAGGCAAGATGTTTGTGCTGAAAATTTAAATTTTCTTGGCCATACTTGTGAACTTTGCAATGAACGTGGTCATTTAACTATCCGATGCAAATTGTTTCATGATCTAATCGTGTCCAAAAATTGTAATGACTTGATTTCCCTTGCACATTATAATGAACTTAGTTTGCTTATGGGCTACGAAGAAATCAAACGTATAACTAACTATCTTCCAGAATTTGCCCGTTATAAACTTCTTGATTTTGATCTAGAGGAAATTTATATGTATTGTGCGGTGAATTGCATTGAAAATCCTTATATTGCCAATTACATAAAGAAAAGAAAGCAAATAGAAGATGAAGATAATACTAATGAAAGGGAAGAGACTTCCCAATATTCTCCTATTATTTCTTATGATGAATCAGGTAACGAGGAGGAGCCTTCTATTCAACCAATCTCATTAGTAAGGAGCTTCAAAAAGAGGATTGAACCTACACATGATGTGAAGAAGAAAAAGAAAAGACGGAGAAGCAAAGGTAAAAAGGTATCCCTCCCAAATGATGTTGCTCCTACTACTCATTGTGATGATGATGATAATTGCTATACTATTGGTGCTATCCATACTATTAAAGATGAGAGTGATTATGCTTATGATATGAAAAGGCCCATGCTTGGGGATGCTATGTTTGATGAAGATGATGTTTTTGAGCACATATTTTCTGCAATTGATATTTGTCCCAAGCTTGGGGAGGCTATGTTTAATGATTATGATATTTCTAGCGTCCCAAGTTTTGATATGCAAAGTTGTTATGATGATAGCATGCCTTCTACCTATGATGATTATATTGATGAAAGTGGGTTTGGAAGAGTGTCAACTCGAGGAAGTAATGATCCCACTATTTTGGAGGATGTTGAATCTTATAATATTTATGAAAGTGGATTTGGATAGGTCATGACTTTATTTAGTGATGAGTCCACTATCTTGGAAGAGGTTTCAATCGATTATGATGAGAACAAAGTTGCTACTTATGTTGATTATTGTGATGAAACTTATGCTATAAAAAGTAGTGATGATTATATTTATAAAACATTTTTATGATTATGATTACCCTTTTTCTGAATATTACTCTGTTAATGTGGAAACAATTTAAAGTATTCAAGTCTCTTATGATACTCCCACTATCCCGAAAGAGAAATTTTTTGCTTATGTGGAGAATAATAAAATTTCTATGCAAGTAGATCTTGAAAAGAATGCTTTAGGTGATGGTTATATTGTTGAATTCATTCATGATGCTACTGAAAATTATTATGAGGGAGGAATATATGCTTGTAGGAATTGCAATAATATCAAGTTTCCTCCCTATGTGCTTCAAGTTTTAAAGTTATGCTTGTTTTGCCTTCCTATGCTAGTTGATTGTTGTTCCCATAAGTTTTTTGCTCACAAAATCCCTATGCATAGGAAGTGGGTTATACTTAAATTTGCTAGTATTATTCTTCATGATGCTCTCTTTATGTTTCAATTCTTATCTTTTATGTGAGCATCATTGAAATCATCATGCCTAGCTAGGGGCGTTAAACGATAGCGCTTGTTGGGAGGCAACCCAATTTTATTTTAGTTTCTTGCTTTTTGGTTCTGTTTAGTAATAAATAACCCATCTAGATTCTGTTTAGATGTGTTTTATATTTTAATTAGTGTTTTGCCAAGTAGAACCTTTGGGAAGACTTGGGTGAAGTCTTTATGATCATGCTGTAAAAAAACAGAAACTTTAGCGCTCACGAGATTACCTAAAATTTTTTACTGGAGAGTAATATTTAGTTGATTGTTTTTGCATATTATTGCTAGACAAATTCCTCAGGTCCACCAATTTATTTGAGAATTTGTGGAGTTCCAGAAGTATACGTTTGATACAGATTACTACAGACTGTTCTGTTTTTGACAGATTCTGTTTTCTATGTGTTGTTTGCTTATTTTGATGAATCTATGAGTAGTATCGGAGGGTATGAACCATAGATAAGTTGGAATACAGTATATATTACACCAATATGAATTTAGAATGAGTTAACAACAGTACCTAAGTGGTGGTTTGTTTTCTTATACTAACGGAGCTTACGAGTTTTCTGTTGAGTTTTGTGTTGTGAAGTTTTCAAGTTTTGGGTAAAGATTCGATGGACTATGGAATAAGGAGTGGAAAGAGCCTAAGCTTGGGGATGCCCAAGGCACCCCAAGGTAATATGCAAGGACAAACAAGAGCCTAAGCTTGGGGATGCCCCGCATGGCATCCCCTCCTTCGTCTTCGTTCATCGGTAACTTTACTTTGAGCTATATTTTTATTCACCACATGATATGTGTTTTGCTTGGAGCGTCATGTCATTTAATTTTATTTTGTTTTGCTTGATGTTTGAATAAAGTACCAAGATCTGAAAGTATTAAATGTTAGAGAGTCTTCACATAGTTACATAATTATTCGACTACACATTGATCTTCACTTAAATCTTTCGGAGTAGTTTGTTATTGCTCTAGTGCTTCACTTATATCTTTTAGAGCACGGCGGTGGATTTATTTTGTAGAAATAGATGAACTCTCATGATTCACTTATATTATTTTGAGAGTCCTAAACAGCATGGTAATTTGCTTTGGTTATGAAACTAGTCCTAATATGATGGGCATCCAAGAGGGATGTAATAAAAACTTTCATATAAAGTGCATTGAATACTATGAGAAGTTTGATTCTTTATGATTGCTTTGAGATATGAAGATGGTGATATTAGAGTCATGCTAGTTGAGTAGTTTTTAATTTGAGAAATACTTGTGTCGAAGTTTGCAAGTCCCGTAGCACGCACATACGGTAAATGTTATGTAACAAATTTGAAACATGAGGTGTTCTTTGATTGTCATCCTTATGAGTGGCGGTCGGGGACGAGCGATGGTCTTTTCCTACCAATCTATCCCCCTAGGAGCATGCGCGTAGTGCTTGGTTTTTGACAACTTGTAGATTTTTGCAATAAGTATGTGAGTTCTTTATGACTAATGTTGAGTCCATGGATTATACACACTTTTACCCTTCCATCATTGCTAGCCTCTTCGGTACCGTGCATTGCCCTTACTCACATTGAGAGTTGGTGCAAACTTCGCCGGTGCATCCAAACCCCGTGATATGATACGCTCTTTCACACACAAACCTCCTTATATCTTCCTCAAAACAGCCACCATACCTACCTATTATGGCATTTCCATAGCCATTCCGAGATATATTGCCATGCAACTTTCCACCGCTCCGTTTATTATGACACGCTTCATCATTGTCATATTGCCTTTCATGATCATGTAGTTGACATCGTATTTGTGGCAAAGCCACCATTCATAATTTTCATACATGTCACTCTTGATTCATTGCCCATCCTGCTACACCGCCGGAGGCACTCATATAGAGTCATATTTTGTTCTAGTATCAAGTTGTAATCATTGAGTTGTAAATAAATATAAGTGTGATGATCATCATTAATAGAGCATTATCCCAAAAAAGGCCAAATAAAAAAAGGCCAAATAAAAAAAATAAAAAAAGAAGAAAGGCCAAATAAAAAAAGGAAAGCAAAAAAAGGGACAATGCTACTATCCTTTTTCCACACTTGTGCTTCAAAGTAGCATGTTGATCTTCATGATAGAGAGTCTCTTGTTTTGTCACTTTCATATACTAGTGGGAATTTTTCATTATAGAACTTGGCTTGTATATTCCAACGATGGGCTTCCTCAAATGCCCTAGGTCTTCATGAGCAAGCAAGTTGGATGCACACCCACTTAGTTTCTTTTGTTGAGCTTTCATACATTTATAGCTCTAGTGCATCCCTTGCATGGCAATCCCTACTCCTTGCATTGACATCAATTGATGGGCATCTCCCTAGCCCGTTGATTAGTCACGTCAATGTGAGACTTTCTCCTTTTTGTCTTCTCCACACAACCCCCATTATCATATTCTATTCCACCCATAGTGTTATATCCATGGCTCACGCTCATGTATCGCGTGAAGGTCGAAAAAGTTTCAGATTACTAAAGTATGAAACAATTGCTTGGCTTTTCATCGGGGTTGTGCATGATGAGAGCATTCTTGTGTGACAAAAATGGAGCATGACCAAACTATATGATTTTGTAGGGATGAACTTTCTTCGGCCATGCTATTTTGCGAAGACATGATTGCTTAGTTAGTATGCTTGAAGTATTATTATTTTTATGTCAATATTAAACTTTTGTCTTGAATCTTATGGATATGAATATTCTTGCCACAATAAAGAAGATTACATTGATAAATATGCTAGGTAGCATTCCACATCAAAAATTCTGTTTTTATCATTTACCTACTCGAGGACGAGCAGGAATTAAGCTTGGGGATGTTGATACGTCTCCAAAGTATCTATAATTTTTTATTGTTACATGCTATTATATTATATGTTTTGGATGTTTATGGGCTTTATTAAACACTTTTATATTATTTTTGGGACTAACCTATTAACCCAGAGCCCAGTGCCAGTTTCTGTTCTTTCCCTTGTTTCAGTGTTTCGCAGAAAAGGAATATCAAATGGAGTACAAACGGAATGAAACTTTCGGGAGAGTTACTTTTGGAACGGAAGCAATCCAGGGGACTTGGTGTGCACGTCAAGGAAGCAACGAGGGAGGCACGAGGCAGGGGGCACGCCCACCCCCTGGGCGCGCCCTCCACCCTTGTGGGCCCCTCGTGGCTCCCCCGACCGACTTCTTTCGGCTATATATCTCCATATACCCTAAAACCTTCGGGGATCAGAATAGATCAGGAGTTCCGCTGCCGCAAGCCTCTGTAGCCACCAAAAACCAATCAGGACCCTGTTCCGGCACCCTGCCGGAGGGAGGAACCCTCACCGGTGGCCATCTTGATCATCTTGACGCTCTCCAGGACGAGGAGGGAGTAGTTCACCCTCGGGGCTGAGGGTATGTACCAGTAGCTATGTGTTTGATTTCTCTCTCTCTCTCGTGTTCTTGAGATGATACGATCTTGATGTATCGCGAGCTTTGCTATTATACTTGGATCTTATGATATTTCTCCCCCTCTACTCTCTTGTAATGGATTGAGTTTTCCCTTTGAGGTTATCTTATTGGATTGAGTCTTTAATGATTTGAGAACACTTGATGTATGTCTTGCCGTGCGTATCTGTGGTGACAATGGGATGTCACGTGATTCACTTGATGTATGTTTTGGTGATCAACTTGCGGGTTCCACCCATGAACCTATGCATAGGGGTTGGCACACGTTTTCGTCTTGACTCTCCGGTAGAAACTTTGGGGCACTCTTTGAAGTACTTTTGTGTTGGTTGAATAGATGAATCTGAGATTGTGTGATGCATATCGTATAATCATGCCCATGGATACTTGTGGTGACATTGGAGTATCTAGGTGACATTAGGGTTTTGGTTGATTTGTGTCTTAAGGTGTTATTCTAGTACGAACTCCATGATAGATTGAACGGAAAGAATAGCTTCATGTTATTTTACTACGGACTCCTGAATAGATAGATCAGAAAGGATAACTTTGAGGTGGTTTCGTACCCTACCATAATTTCTTCGTTTGTTCTCCGCTATTAGTGGCTTTGGAGTGACTCTTTGTTGCATGTTGAGGGATAGTTATATGATCCAATTATGTTATTATTGTTGAGGGAACTTGCACTAGTAAAAGTATGAACCCTAGGCCTTGTTTCCTATCATTGCAATACTATTCACGCTCACTTTTATCATTAGTTACCTTGCTATTTTTATATTTTCAGATTACAAATACTCATATCTATCATCCATATTGCACTTGTATCACCATCTCTTCGCCGAACTAGTGCACCTATACAATTTACCATTGTATTGGGTGTGTTGGGGACACAAGAGACTCTTTGTTATTTGGTTGCATGGTTGCTTGAGAGAGACCAACTTCATCCTACGCCTCCCACGGATTGATAAACCTTAGGTCATCCACTTGAGGGAAATTTTCTACTGTCCTACAAACCTCTGCACTTGGAGGCCCAACAATGTCTACAAGAAGAAGGTTGCATAGTAGACATTATGTATGGTGGACTCTCATGGCAAAACATGGTTAAGGAATGTTTGGAAGCACTAGTATCTCTACTTGGTGCAAAGAATCTGGCTAGCATGAGGGGGAAAAGCAAGCTCAACATGTTGGATGATCCAAGACAATATACTTTATTTCAGATATCAGAAAACATAACCCATTACGTTGTCTTCCTTGTCCGACATCAACCATTTAGCATGTCATATTTTAATGAGTGCTCACAATTACAAAAGATGTCCAAGATAGTATATTTATATGTGAAATATCTCTTCCTTCAATATTTTTTCATGAATTGTTCAAGTGACCAATTCTGCGTTTGCTAACTTTCAATAAGTTTACTACCTATACTTATTCTATGTGAAGTCATTACCCCCCATGGTATAAGCATATGAAACATATATAAATTCAGATTTATGATATTCAGTTATTCAACCATTTACTCATAGGATATACGTGAAGCACGTGAATAAATGACAAACTACTCCAAAAGATAATAGTGAAGGACACTGAGTAGTCGAATAATTAACTAGCCATGGGAGGATTCTTTTTCATTTAATAATTCATATCCAATGATTTTATTCAAACAGCAAGTAAAATTGAAAATACGCTCCAAGCAAAACACATATCATGTGACGAATACAAATATAGCCCTGAGTAAGGTATACCGATAGTTTTGAAGACGAAAGAGGGGATGCCTTCCGGGGCATCCCCAAGCTTAGACGCTTGAGTCTTCCTTGAATATTATCTTGGGGTGCCTAGGGCATCCCCAATATTAGGGTCTTTCCACTCCTTCTTCTCCTCATACTGATATCTCACCCAAAGCTTGAAAACTTCAATCACACAAAACTTAACGAAACTTCATGAGATAGGTTAGTATGATAGAGTAAACCATTCACTTTGGTACTGCCAAAGACAAGGTTCATAATTGTTCTCACACAATGCCTACTGTACCACATCATTTCTAGAATTTATCTTGCGAAATATAAGTCATAGAAACTAGAAAACAAGCAAACTATGCAATGAAAATAGAATCTGTCAGAAACAGAACAGTCTGTAATGATCTGAACACTAACCATACTTATGCTATTCAAATAATTATGAAATAAATTGGTGGACGTGAGTAATTTGCCTATTAATCTTCTACAAAAATAATCAACTCAAAAGCACTCTTCTGTAAAATGCGATAGCTAATCTTGTGAGCGCAAAGTTTCTGTTTTTTTACAGCAAGATCACATTAACTTTCACCCAAGTCTTCCCAAAGGTCTTACTTGGCACTTTATTGAAACAAAAGCTATAAAACATGATTACTACAGTAGATTAATCATGTAAACACACAAAAACAGTAAGGATAAATATTGGGTTGTCTCCCAACAAGCGCTTTTCTTTAATGCTGTCGGTGTACAAAAAGAGGGGTACACTTTTCCGTACCCCTATAACTGTGCACGGGCAGTCTGAGCCATGGACACCACCACACCAAGCAAGGCAAGGTAGGTGAGCCAAGGAAAGGCCAAAACCCAAGAGAACCGGAGCAACGCCAAGGCCAAGATCACAAAGAGCAAAGGGGGTGAAGCAGACTCCCCCGGCAAGATCCTTGCCGGGGGACGGTTCTAGCAACCCCGGCAAGGCTCTTGCCGCGGCAACTCGCCCCATGCCTACGGAGGAGCTCACCCTTGAGTTCACTGCCCCCATGGGGCAAGGATTCAGGAGACATCCCCGTGGTGGCATGCAAATCTTTGTGAAGACATTCAAGATCAGGCACACACTATGGAAGATGACGACCCTTAGCGGGATCCCAGCCAAGGAGGACCACAAGGCCCCCGGCAAGCGCCTTGCCGGGGATGACAGCAGGCGCCTCGGCAAGACCCTTGCCGGGGCCCCGGCAAGACCCTTGCCGAGGAGACCCATAGGGCCACCATCAGCCCCACGCCGACTAAACCTCCACCGCCGTGCGCATGCAGCTGCCGACCCAACCAGCTGGGCAGGCAACTGCGTGGCGGCATGCAAATCTTCGTGAAGACCCACCACTGCGCCACCTTAGCTGCCTGCCTACCTACATGGCGTCGCAGGCACCGCTGGCCAGGGCGCGTCTCGACACAAGAAGGAGCGGCAATGGACGAGACAGGTCTCTCCCCCGTCCCCGATAAAGCAAGGACACCTAAGCTAGATGCATTAAATGCGCCTTGTCATGTAATGCGAAGGATAACCTCGCAACACTGTACCCTTTCCTGTGTGCCACTGTGGCAGCCCCTTTTTCTATAAAAGGAGGCCCGAGGCAACCAAGAGGGGGATTCGGCTTTTTGGAGCTCCTCACGCCCCATAGCTAGCTCAAGAACACAGATATACAATCCACCAAAGTAGGAGTAGGGTTTTACGCATCCTTGCGGCCCGAACCTGGGTAAACAAACCGTGTGCTATTTGTTTGATCCGCTCTTCTCACGACCCCGCGCCCCGCAACCGTAGTAGGGATTCTTGTGATCCCATAGGTGTCATTCTAAAACACCGACATCTTTGGCGCGCTAGGTAGGGGGCACAGTTGTGAGAATCGGCTCTAGCAATTAGTCCAGCGCCTCTTCATCATCATGGCGCCCAAGAAGAAGACGACAACGGCGGTTGGCCATTCGGAGGCCGGACCGCCCGTCCCGATGGGGGCGATCAGCGGACCGGTCATAGAAAGGACCCGAGGCGCTACTCGTGAACACCAACACCATCCCAGCAGCCGGAGTTTGGGAGGCGGCGATGTTTGTGCGCCTGGTAACGGGCCGCACGATGCCAAATCCAAAGGCGGAGCCGGGCCCTCCGCGGGTGGAGCGGGGCCTTCCAAGGTGGTCGCCGCCCCGCCCAAGGGCGACGCAAGGGCCTCCAAGACTCCCACGCCGGCGCCAACAGCGCGCTCCTCTCAGGCAGCGCGCGACGAACGGCGTAACCACGCCGAAGATCCCGGGCGTCGCCGCGGGAAGAGCCCCAAATGCCACTCCCGGGATAGCGGTGTGCGACCGCGGGGTCGTGATAGAGCTCCTTCTGACATGGTCAGAAGTCGAAGCACGTCGTGATCCATGCAGGTTTCACTGCCGCCAACGCCAGCAGAGGCCCTGGCGCGCGTGCAGTTGCTCCTCGACTTTCCTCCCACTACGGGGAAATCCGATGAATGGAGAGCCACTATCCGAAGCATTGTTGCGGTGGCCAACAAAAACGAACCGAGTCCGGTGGAGCCCCCGGGTCGACGCTCTGATGGAGTCCCACGCACCAGTGGCAGGAAAGCTGGCGGTGCCACGACCACGGTGCATTCGCCTCCTCCTCGCCCGGTACCACGGGCGCCAGCCCGTCGTGACGTTGCGGGCGACGAAATCTCCATAGCGTCGTCCGACCCGCGGACCCACTGTGACCAGCACCAAGTTCTTCGGGAACGAGCCCATGAAGATGCTCGAACCACTATCGAGCGCCTGCGCGGGGCGCGCCACCAGTCAGACAGGCGAGCGGGGCTTGCTGTGAAGCACCCGACACCGGAGAGCCCTGGAGGCCTACCTTACGAGGTAGGTTGTCCGGCTTTTACCCGTGAGCTGCGGCAGTTCCAGTGGCCCACTCATCGCACCTTCAAACCTGACGTTGGCGAAAAGTACAGCGGCAAGACCCACCCGTCCGAGTTCCTCAGCATCTACACCATCACGATGCAGGCTGCTAGAGCCCGCGATGATAAGGTGCTTGCGAATTACTTCCCGTTGGCCCTTAAACCCAACGCCATGTTATGGTTGATGCCATGAGTTTGTGGGCGCCTTTACTGGAGGCCACCAAGCCCAGGCCAGGCAAGCGACCTGCACGTCATTCCCCAGAAGGGAGGCGAGAGTTTGCGCAAGTATATACAGAGATTCAGCCAGATACAGCACAATATCCCTGATGTTCACCCTGCCGCCATCATCAGCGCGTTCCATCAGAACGTGCGTAACTGCAAGATGCGCGAAGAGCTGGCAATGAACAAGGTGAAAGATGTGGAAGAACTCTATGTTCTTGCTGACAGATGTGCCCGAGCTGAAGAGGGAAGGAAGTACCCCGGCGAAGATGCCGGCATGGAAACCGACTCCTCAGATGAGGATACTGCCGCCCCGGCGAAGAAGGGCCGGCGCCGCAACAGGAAGCGCAAGGGTAAAGCCGTGCTTGCCGTCGAGGGGTCTGATGACACCGGCTCCGCCAAGAAAACCAAGGCAGATGACCCCGACAAGGAAATTGCCGGATGGTGTCGCTTGCCGAGCCTTGGCGGCTGCCGGGAAGCCAGGAAACTCCGACAAGCAATACTGCAAGATCCATCGCACCAAAGGCCATGATCTCCAGAACTGCCGACAGGTTGAGCTCCTTGCTGAGAAGCAGAGGGCTGAATATGAGAGGCGGGACAAAGAGAAGGGCCAGGACGGTGCTGAGGGGTCCGGCAAGAAGCATGACGGCCACGCTGGCCGCCGCGGCAAGGATAAACAACAGGAGAGGCCCGCCCGGGGCGGCGACAGAAAGCCAGAAGACGACGATCACGAAGAGGACGATGAGTCCGGCGACCAAGAGTTTCAGAAAGCTACAGAGGCCATGTGCGTCGATGGCGGCGCCTCGCTGCATACCTCTCACCGCTGGCTTAAACAATGGGCGCGTGAGATTACAGCGGCAGAGCCGTCGTTTGATGCCCAAAGGCCACTGAAGTGGTCCAGCACACCTATCATTTTTTACACTGAGGATCACCCTGATCGCACTACTGCGGTCGGGTGCTTGCCCTTGTTGGTTTCACCGACAATACGCAACCTCAAGGTGACAAAGATGCTAGTCGATGGAGGGGCCGGTCTGAACTTAATCTTGCCTGCCATGATCGAGAAATTGCAGATTCCTGATGGAGACCTCAAAGAAACAGGCATGTTTCAGGAGGTCAACCCGGGAAGAAGTCAACCAAAGGGGAAGGTCACGCTGCCTGTGACTTGATCTGAACTACAGGACAGAAAGGGTTGTGTTCGACGTTGCCAAGATCCCCTTGCCTTACAACGGGATCCTTGGCTGCCTAGCGCTGGCCAAGTTCATGGCGGCGTCGCATTACGCCTACAACACCTTGAAGATGCCAGGACCTGTAGCGATCATCACCATCCCCTCCGACAAGAAGGACGCGCTAATTTGCGCTGACCAACTCTACTAGCAAGCAGTTGCAGCAGCCGCCACTGCTAAGGCGCTTGCTCCTGCCACTGGAGCCCCGGGAAGACAAAGGAAGAAGACCGGTGAGACCTCAGGCACCCACTCCGGCAAGCGCACCTCTTCGGATTGTAGCGCTCCCGTCGAGGACGTGCCAGAGAGCTCCGCCAACAGAAGCAAGAAGTCCAGGGCCACACCGCCGGGAACCAAGAAGGTTTCTGTCAAGGAGGACGACATGGGAGGAGCTGTTACTATAAGCTCCACCCTTGACGACAAATAGGAAGACGCGCTCGTCACCTTCCTGCGCGAGAGTGTCGACGTGTTTGTATGGCAAGCATCCGACATCCCCGGCGTTCCCAGGGAGGTGATTGAGCACCACCTTGCTGTCTGTCCTCATGCGCGGCCCGTCAAGCAGAAGGTCAGGAAGCAAGCTTTGGAACAACAAGAGTTCATCACAGAGGAGATTCGGAAACTAGAAGCAGCAGGTTTGGTAAGAGGAGTGCTCCATCCAACGTGGTTGGCCAATCCGGTGGTAGTGCGCAAGGCAAGTGGGAAGTGGAGGCTGTGTATTGACTACATAGATATCAATAAGGCTTGTCCCAAAGATCCCTTCCCGTTGCCGCGCATCGACCAGATTGTTGACTCCACAGCTGGGTGTGATCTGTTGTCATTCCTCGATGCCTACTCCGGCTACCATCAGATCTTCATGACAAGGGAAGACGAAGAGAAAACGGCATTCATCACCCCATGTGGTACGTATTGTTTTATACAGATGCCTTTCGGGTTGAAGAGTGCTGGTTCAACGTTTGCAAGGGCGGTCCAGATTGGTTTTGAATCCCAGCTCCATAGAAATGTGGAAGCTTATATGGATGATATAGTGGTCAAAACCAAGGATAGGGAAACCCTCGTATCGGATTTACAAGAAACATTTGCAAACCTACGCAAGATCAATCTCAAGCTGAACCCTGAGAAGTGCGTCTTTGGCGTCCCGTCCGGCAAGCTTCTCGGGTTCTTTGTGTCACAGCGTGGGATAGAGGCCAATCTGGACAAGATCAAAGCTATAGAGCAGATTGAAGCACCCAAGCGAGTCAAGGATGTGCGTCGGCTTGCTGGTTGCATTACCGCCATGAGCAGGTTCATTTCCAAGTCCGCCGAGCGCGCCCGTCCCTTTTTCAAGATTTTAAAAAAGGCGGGCCCGATGGAGTGGACGCCAGAAGCCAAAGCAGCATTGCAAGATCCGAAGAGGTACCTCTCTTCCGCACCAACACTAGTTGCGCCTAAGCCACAGGAACCGTTGCTGCTATACTTGGCGGCAACAAACTAGGTGGTCAGCGCCGCACTAGTGTCGCAGAGAGAGATTGATGATGAGGTAATAGTAGCGACGGAGCCTGATGCCGCCGATGCAGAGACGACACGGCCAGTTGGGGTGCCGCCGAAGAAGAAAATGATGCAGCACCCGGTCTACTTTGTTAGTTCCCTCCTGCAGGGGGCTAGATCAAGGTACTCCGGTGTGCAGAAACTGCTCTTCGGCCTTCTTATGGCCTCGAGAAAGCTGCATCACTTCTTCCAGGCAATCAAAATCACTGTCGTCACTCGCCTCCCTCTGCAACGGATATTGCACAATCCAGACGCAACGGGAAGGATCGTAGAGTGGTCACTAGAATTGTCCAGCTTTGGCCTCAGGTTTGAGAGTACCTCAACGATTCAAAGCCGAGTCCTGGCGGAGTTCGTTACGGAATGGACCGCGACGCCTGACGAAGAAGCCCAAGAGACTGCTCTCCCCGGCAAGGGGGCAAGTTGCGACTGGATCATGTACTTTGATGGAGCTTTCTCCTTACAGGGCGCCGGGGATGGCATACTGCTTGTCGCGCCCACCGGAGAGCACCTCAAGTACATGATCCAGATTCACTTCCACAGGGAGGTGTCAACAAACAATACGGCTGAGTACGAAGGACTGCTTTTCGGTCTTACGATCGCGACAGACCTCGGAATCAAGAAACTCGTCATCAGGGGTGACTCACAGCTTGTCGTCAAGCAAGTCAACAAGGATTACCAGAGCCCGTTGATGAAGGCCTACGTCGATGAAGTGAGAAAGCTGGAAGAGTGTTTTCACGGTATACAGGCAGAATACGTTCCCCGAGCGGAGAACGACATCGCCGATTACCTGTCAAAGCGCGCTGCCCTCAAGCTACCTTTGGAACCAGGTACCTTTGTGCTTTAGCTAACTCAGCCATCCGTTGGCCCGTCAAAAGAGCAAAACAAGAGGAGGAAATCAGGGCCCGACAAGTACTTTCCCGCCGAGCTCCCAGGAGCCGCCGGAAGGATGTTGCCGGGAACACTGAACCCGCCGCGGGACGGCCAGCTCCGGCGGAGTGTCAAGCTCTTGCCATCGAGACAGCCGCTCCTATAGCGGAGGAAATGCCTTTAGCCCTCGCCGTCGAGCCCCAGGCTCCAGCGTGGGCACAGCATACTGTCCGATTCCTCCAAACTGGGGAACTTCCTGAGGAGCAGGAAGAAGCGAAAAAAGTAGCCCGTCGATCTGCTATGTACCAGTTCGTCGATGATGTCATGTACAGAAAGAGACCGAACGGCATGAAACTGAAGTGTATCCCTCGAGAGCAAGTACTGGGGCTGTTGGCAGAGATACATGGAGGCATATGTGGATCCCACATAGGGTCACGAGCCCTTGCCGGCAAGGATTTTCGGCAAGGCTTCTTCTAGCCCACCGCCCTCCAGGATGCGACGACACTAGTCACCAGGGGTGAAGCGTGTCAGTTCCATTCAAAGAAGCTTCATCAGCCAGCCCAAGCCCTTCAAACCATTCCTCTCTCCTGGCCTTTCTCGGTCTGGGGGCTCGACATACTGGGCCCTTTCCCCCGCGCTGTCGGGGGCTTTGAGTACTTGTACGTTGCAATCGACAAGTTCACAAAGTGGCCCGGGGTGGAAGGTCACAGCTCAGTCAGCCGTCAAGTTCTTCAAGGGACTAGTGTGCCATTTTGGTGTACCCAATAGGGTCACCGACAACGGCACAAAGTTCACAAGCCGCACCTTCATGCAATATACCCAAGACCTCGGCAGCAAAGTCTGTTTCGCTTCCGTTGCTCACCCACGAAGCAATGGTCAAGCTGAGAGGGCAAATGCTGAAGTACTACGGGGCTTGAGGACAAAGACCTTTGACAGGCTGTACAAGAGTGGAAGGCGCTGGATTGATGAGTTGCCAACGGTTCTTTGGTCGATCAAAACGACGCCAAATTGAGCCACCGGCCAGACACCCTTTGCCCTAGTATACGGGGCAGAAGCAGTTCTCCCCACTGAACTCATATAAGGGTCACCTCGAGTGCTCGCTTATGATGAGCTTGAGCAAGAGCAACTGCGGCAAGATGACGCAACGCTCCCTGAGGAAGATTGTCTTCGGGCGGCTGTGAGAGCAGCGCGCTACCAGCAAGCCTTGCGCCGCTATCATAGCCGCAAGGTTCATGCCCGAAGCCTTGAGGAAGGCGACCTTGTCCTTCGGCGCGTTCAATCGGCCAAGAATTCCAATAAGTTGACGCCGAAGTGGGAAGGCCCTTATCGGGTGATACGAGTCACCAGGCCCGGCGCAGTCCGCCTGGAGACCGAAGATGCCGTTCCGGTGAGTAATTCCTGGAACATCGAGCATCTTCGCAAGTTTTACCCGTGAGGCGCGGCTTGCCGCGGCTTGCCGGGCCCCCCGGCAAGCCACCTTTTGTACAAGCCTTGCCGATGATGCATGTAACCCTTTGTACAAAGCCAGGCGCAAAACCTGAGCATAAATAAACGAAGCACTGGCGCCCTAAGTTATAGCATGCATGCTAGGTCGAGTCTTGTCCTTGGTTAGGGTTGATAGTGCTCGGCAGCGACTAACCCCTAGCTTAGAGGTCGAGTGCGCGTCTCTTTGTCTTTCTCTTTGTTTTCTTTGGTTCGCAGGACACACAGATATCCTTGCCAAACCACTTGAAAAGTTCAAGGGAACGGACCAGCATCTAGGCCCCGGCAAGCCAGTATTGCCGAGGGCTACAAGAGCAAAGATTCACCCATGGCAAACCAGGGTTGCCGGGGGCTACAGCTTCAGATAAGTTCTTCATCCCTAATCATGCATTCCCTTATGAACTGAGGTATGTGAAACCTCGTTTTTCCCTAAAGCTACCGTGCTCCCCTAACTCTAGGCCCTAGGGCTCGTTCCTGGGGCCAAGTTTGGTCGTAGTCGCAGCAACGAAAGGACGAAACGAGGAGTCTGAACCCGCCTCATACCTGCCTCCGCCCAGAGCGTGAGAAAGGTCGAGCGAAGTGGGAAGATGGCGAGGCCTGTTGCCAGGCAAGGAAATGTTTATCTTGAAGATATCAAGGATTTACTCCTGGTCGTGGGTTCTTCCCGCAAACAAATGACCCGGCAAGCATCCCTTTTTCATTAAAAACATTCCACTTAGGTACAGTCCATAGGGAATGAAAAACATGAATGATGGGATTGCAAGTTTTAAATTCAACAAACGCCCGAAGGCTTACAAACTAAAAAAGATAAGGTGCCCATAATCCCTTTCTTGTCCCTCTCCTCAGGAGGCAGGTCAAGGAGGCGAAAAGGACAAAAGGAGCGCCTAGGTGAGCTACGGGTGGCAGAAGACACCAAGAGAACATCTCGGCGGCCATCCGAAGGATGGATGGTGATGGCGGCGTCGGAAGCAGAGCTCGAAGACGAGGCGGCAGGACGTCAGCACGCGTCGAAGGCATAGATGCCCGCGTACTCCGACTTGATGGCCTTGCCGCCCGCCGTCTTCCTCTTCCACAGCCTCCCAACGCCAGCCGCCCAGGGAGCCGGCGACACGGATGATGGGGTCGCTGGTGCCGCACGGAGTGGCACCCGACACCTAGTCGGACCCGTCATCCTGCCGCCTACTGCCCTCGTCGTCGCTGCCGCTGTCCCCCTCATCACTCCCGCCCGAGGAGGAGTCTTCGCTATTAGAAGAGCTCTCCACGCAGCACCTTGCACGGGTCCCAAAGAGCCCAAAGACCTTGACGGAGGGAAGGCCACCCTCCATCAGCTTAAAATGGAGAGTGAGCCCCTCCGTCAAGCGACGGATATGAGCAAACGTCTTCCATCCCCGGCGAAGATACATCACGTGAGGGGCGGGGAAGTCGACGCGGACCCGCGTGCCACTGATCCCGCAGCCCCTCATGTGCAGCCGCAACAACTCCGGCAGATCCAGCTCCATCTCCCGCGCGAATGGAGTCGGGAGACGAATGCGACGGCGCGGCGGCCAGCGCAGCCTGACGAAGAACTCACAAGGGTCATCCCCAACATGGCCCTCCATTGGAGGAGCTGCTAGCAGAGGCGAGGCCGGCGCCACCCCGTCCTCCTCTTCCCCGAGTGCCCCGGCCTCGCCCATGGCCTCGCCCCCTCCCCCTTCCCCTCGCGTCTATCTCTGCCGCCGCAGGCGCAGGAGAAGGAGGGACGCTTTGTCGAGCGGCGACCCTCGCCGCCACCGTCGAAGGACCGGGATTCCCTCTCTCCATGACAAATGGAAGGGAGGAGCGAAGGTGGAAGGAAGAAGAAGATGAGAGAATGCGGGACGCCATCCCCCCTCCCGCTCTTTATAAAGGAGCGGGGTTGGAGCTCGGCCGCCCCGCTCGACCAATCAAGACGCAGAAGGCGCAGGGAACTGGGGCCGACCCGCTGCCCCAGCCATCGACGGCCCGGTTTCCCGCCTCCACCGTTCGCCGCCCCAAGCGCATGGGATACACGTGGCGGACGTGCAGAGCTGAGGGGACGGGTGAGACGACCTCTCCCCACCCCGTGATCGTGGGGAGTGGATGCCTTGAAGACCGCGCCTCAGCCCGATTCAGTAAATGGGCCGCGCCTCCATGCCTTCCTCCGTTTATGGGGAAGGCGCGAACTGTCCCTTTACTATGGCGTGCAGAGCTCAACCCCACGCATGCGGCCCATGTCACGCCCGCCTCCCCATGCCGCGCCACGCGTGGGAGTCGTGGGAAGCGCAGCGCGTGAAGAAAACTTACCGCGGTAAAAACCGCCCCGCCTGCCCGCGCACCGTTTTTGGGCCTGGCCCAGCAACGCGTTGCGCTTATGTGTGGCCCAGGCCCGGGGGCTCCTGTCAGTGTACAAAAAGAGGGGTACACTTTTTTGTACCCCTATAACTGTGCACGGGTAGTCTGAGCCACGGGCACCACCACACCAAGCAAGGCAAGGGAGGTGAGCCAAGGAAAGGCCAAAACCCAAGAGAACTGGAGCAACGCCAAGGCCAAGACCACAAAGAGCAAAGGGGGCAAAGCAGTCTCCCCCAGCAAGATCCTTGCCGGGGGACGGTTCTAGCAACCCCGGCAAGGCTCTTGCCGCGGCAGCTCTCCCCACGCCTACGGAGGAGCTCACCCTTGAGTCCACTTCCCCATAGGGCAAGGATTCGGGAGACATCCCCGTGGTGGCATGCAGATCTTTGTGAAGACATTCAAGATCAGGCACACACTATGGAAGATGACGACCCTTGGCGGGACCCCAGCCAAGGAGGACCACAAGGCCCCTGACAAGTGCCTTGCCGGGGATGACAGCAGGCGCCTCGGCAAGACCCTTGCTGGGGCCCTGGCAAGACCCTTGCCGGGGACACCCACAGGGCCACCATCAGGCCCATGCTGACTAAACCTCCACCGCCATGCACATGAAGCTGCCGACCCAACCAGCTGGGCAGGCACCTGCGTGGCGGCATGCAGATCTTCGTGAAGACCCACCACTGCGCCACCTCAGCTGCCTGCCTACCTACATGGCATCGCAGGCACCGCTGGCCAGGGCGCATGTCGACACAAGAAGGAGCGGCAATGGACGAGACAGGTCTCTCCCCCATCCCCGATAAAGCAAGGACACCTAAGCAAGACGCATTAAATGTGCCTTGTCATGTAATGCGAAGGATAACCTCGCATCACTGTACCCTTTCTTGTGTGCCACTGTGGCAGCCCCTTTTTCTATAAAAGGAGGCCTGAGGTGACCAGGAGGGGGATTCAGCTTTTTGGAGCTCCTCACGCCCCATAGCTAGCTTAAGAACACAGATATACCATCCACCAAAGCAGGAGTAGGGTTTTACGCATCCTTGCGGCCCGAACCTGGGTAAACAAACCGTGTGCTATCTATTTGATCCGCTCTTCTCATGACCCCGCGCCCCGCAACCGTAGTAGGGATTCTTGTGATCCCATATGTGTCGTTCTAAAACACCGACAAATCCCTTTTAGCTAGGCAAGATGATTTCAATGATGCTCACATAAAAAATAAGAATTCAAACATAAAGAGAGCATCATGAAGAATATAACTAGCACATTTAAATATAACCCACTTCTTATGCCTAGGGATTTTTTGAGCACATAATTTATAAGAACAAGAAACAACTAGCATAGGAAGGCGAAACAAGTATAACTTCAAAACTTTAAGCACATAGAGAGGAAACTTGATATTATTGCAACTCCTACAAGCATATATTCCTCCCTCATAATAATTTTCAGTAGCATCATGAATGAATTCAACAATATAACCATCACATAAAGCATTCTTTTCATGATCTACAAGCATAGAAATTTTTCTACTCTTCACATTAGCAAAATTCTTGTCATTTGGAATAGTGGGATCACTAATTCCTAAAGTTGACACTCTTCCAAACCCACCTTAGATGATAGTATTATTCATACTCCAAAAAATATAAGTGAAGTTCATGGAGCATTCAACAATTAATATAGGCTAACCAATATCCAAGCTCAAAATGTATAAGTGAAGCACATGAAGCATTCTATAAAACCATACTCAAAAGATTTAAGTGAAGCACAAAGAGCAATTCTATAAGATCATACTTAAAAGATATAAGTGAAGCACATGAAGCATTCTATAAATCAATAAATGGCTATCTCATACTAGCATGGTTCTAAAAAAAGAAAAACACAAAGGACACAAATCATGTGAACAAAACAAAAACCGAGGTATACCGATATTTGTTGAAGAAGAAAGATGGGATGCCAACCGGGGCATCCCCAAGCTTAGATGCTTGAGTATCCTTTGAAATATTTACTTGGGGTGCCTTGGGCATCCCCAATCTTGAACTCTCACCTCTCTTTATTCTTCTCACATCGATAACTCCTCGTTCTTCGAACACTTCATCCACAAAAACTTAACAAAAACTTTGTGAGATCCGTTAGTATAACAAAGCAAATCACTACTATAAGTACTGTTGAAAACCAATTCATATTTTGTTTTTGCATTATAGCTACTATAATATAACTTTTCCGTGGCTTAATCCACTGATAGAAATCGATGGTTTCATCAAAACAAGCAAGCAATGCATCAAAAACAGAATATGTCTTAAACAGGACAATCTGTAGTAATCTGGAAGTTTAGCAAACTTTTGTAACTGTTGGGGATATAACTATTTGAGTAAGCCGGCCAGGAGGGGCCGGGTTACGCAAGAGGGACTTATGAGAAGAAGCCCAAGACCAAGCAGGAAGATGGCGGTTCAATAAAGGGTCTAAGGCCCATAGGTGATTTAAGGCCCATAGTGGTAAACCGCCATGACGGCATGACCTGTATTATAAGGTAGAATTAACTAGTCATCGAGCCGGACACTGTCTATGAGCCGGCCGGGACTCTGTAGGCCGCAGGGCGTCGACCTGTGTATATAAGGGGACGACCCGCCGGCGGCTTAGGGCAAGAAACAACACAACGAGAGCCAGGCATAGCGTATCTCGCTCCCTGGTCATCGAAACCTCAAGCAATACCAACCCAACTAGACGTAGGCCTTCCTTCACCGTAAGGGGCTGAACAAGTATAAAACCTCTCGTGTCCTTTGTCCCGATTAACCCCTTTAAGCTTCCTAGTTGCGATGGCTCCACGACTAAGTCCTTGCAAGAGGACATCTGTCGTGACAATTCCACGATAGTTGGCGCCCACCGTGGGGCCAGCGCACGGTGGATTTGAGTTCTTGAGGGGCAGCTTCGAAGGGCTCAAGGGATATGCAGTGGGCCGGATGACCAAGAGTCGTCGCGGCAAGATCTACATCGACGACAAAGGCTGGGGCCCCGACGCCGGCTCAGTTGAGTATGGGTACCGGGTCCCCTTCGGCGGAATTCACGTCTTCATCGGCCGGATTGGTGAGCCGGGCCCTGAGCTAGACAACTGCACCGACCTCGTCGAGACGGCTCAGCGGGCGAGACCCGCCCGAGCTCAACCCGTCGTGAAGCATGCCTTTGTGGGTTGCATCCATGGAGGTGAACTTTCTGAAGGATCTGAAGAAGCTGGTGAGCCGGCCGTCCTCTCGGATGGTGATTCGTCCGCCAGTTCAATGGATTCGCTGTATCAAGTCCAAGATGGTATGCTTGGGGGCTGTTCCGATGGCAGCACTATTCCGGACCCCTCTAAGTAACCAAATTGGGCAGGAGTCTTCATGGCTGGTACTCAACCCGGCCAAAATTATACGGATTCAGCAGCAATAACGTCCGGGTTAGGAGCAGCCGGGGCGGGAGTCCCTGTGCGCTCACCGGCTCAGGTGTTGATGGATCCTATGGATAGGCTTACAGCCTTGTTGACTGTTACGGTCATCCCTGCAAATCAAGATGAGCATAACGCAGAGGTGGCACGGGTTCGTGAAGAGATCGCTCAGGCCAAGGAAACTTTATCACCTGAAGATACTAGATTGGCCACGGAGCGAGCGGCTTTGGACGCACGGGCGCAGCAGCTTCATGCAGAGGCTTTTCAGCTCACGTTGGGCCTGAACGCGTCCAATGAGGTGATGAGGAGGAGACATCAGAAGACTCACTCCCGCTTACCTCAGATTTACGATCCCCGGAATCTGTTTGCTACACCCGGAGCCGGCCCAAGTAACCCGCCAGGTGCAGATCAGTTTATGACATCCGGAGCAGGAGGCCCGGTTCAGCCTCAGGTGACGGCGCTGTCGGATCACGGGTTCCGGCAGACCCTTAAGGTTCGAACTCTGGGTGCGCGCGGAGATCATGCCCACTACCTCTCCGTCTCGTAAGGATCTAACTACTGCAGGAACAACACAAGAGACACAAGGTTTATACTGGTTCGGGCCACAATTGTGGTGTAATACCCTACTCCAGTGTGTGGTGGGTGGATTGCCTCTTGGGTTGATGAGGAAGAACATTACAAGGGAGAACGGCCTCGCGAGGGCCTGTTCTTGGCTAGGGGATGAACTGCTAGGGGGAGTTCGGTCGCCCTTCTCTTTCTCTTTCTCTCTCTACTTGCTCTAGATGCTGAATCAGATTCGACCCCCCTACCCTGGGAGTGGCTAGTCCTATTTATAGGCAAAGGCCCTGGGCCTCCTCCCAAACATTGAGCGGGAAGGGCGCCAACAATTGGGCAATTTGAAGGGGAACATCTGGTACACTTATCCTGACTAAAGTTGGTCTTCGCCTGCCAAAGGCCCTGTGGTGACGCTGTCCTGGGCTCCATGGTGACCTCCTTCCCACCTTTGGACTGGTCTTGGTCTCGTTGCACCGAAATGGGTGCCTTTGCTTGATCCTCTCGCCTGCGCTTGGCCCCTTTGCACCAAAGAGGAAAGGGAGACGCTGCGTGGGCTGGCGCCCGCCTGGCACCCTTGGTCGTCATGGCTTGCGTCATGGGCACCTCGTGAGGTACCCGCCTTGATCTCTCCGCCTCCTCACGAGCCAGCCTGAGGAGGCCGTGCTTGAGAAAGCGCCATGTCGTCCGCCTCGCGAGGCTTGGCCCCTCACGAGGGTCTTGAACCTTGTGCTGATGAAGATGGGCCACGCTGGGCCCCCATTTGAGCCACGCCGCAGGCCGCAGGCAGGCAAGTCTGGGGACCCCCGTTCCCAGAACGCCGACAGTAGCCCCCGGGCCCAAGGCGCGCACGGACTTGGCCGTGCCGAGAGGCGAAAGGGCAAGGGCGAAGTGCCGCGGGCCCTAACAGCCTGCGGCCTTGGGCGCCGCGTGGCGGTTGATTGGACGTGGGTGTCTCCGCTTCCCCACGACGCCTCGACGATCGCGCGGATTGGACAAGTCCCTGCATGCAAATCATGTCAAGATTACCTGTGATCGTGGAGGCCGACGGTTGGCCTCCGCCGGCTATAAGTGCGGCACCGCGCGTGCCCTTCCAGTCCATCTCCCCTTGCTTTCTCCTTCGCCTTGATTCTTGCTCCGCCTTGCCATGATGGCTCCGATTCGCCGGCTCTCTGCAGCGGAGAAGGGAAAGGCTCCTCAAGAGGTACCTGACCCGCTCCCGCCGAAGAAACGGCCTGCCTTGCGCGGCCGAGGCAAGGAGAACCGCCTGGTGGGGTTGAGGCCTTGGTACGAGCGGCCTCCCTTGTATGCCCACGCCGAGGGCCTTGAAAGAGGAGACGCCGATCTCCTCGGCCAGCGCCGTCGCCGGCGCCGGAGGGTCACGAAGGTGTTGGTCGTTCCTCCTGGAGTCCACGCCGAGGGCTCCTCCCGCGAGCTCGTGCTCCATGCCTCCATGCCCCCGCGGACTTGGATTCGCTTTCCTCCCTTCTTTGCCTCCGTCTTCCAGCAGGGGAGACTCCTGGAGCTGTGGCTGCAGCACGCCGACTGCATCACTCCTGCGACCGGGGCAGAGGTTGCGATCACTGCCCCCGGCGAGGTCTTCATGACTCGCGGCTGGGGCGAGATCGCTCGGTGCTGGAGAACGAGGGGCGCCCTCACGATCCACCTGGAGTACGACGGCGCTTCGGTGATGTTCTTCAAGGTCTTCGACGCGAACGGTCGCCGGCTGGAGTGCTGCCCCGGGGAGGCGGTCAGGACCTCGCCATGGCGATGGCTGGGCCTGCCAACTGCCCCCTGGACAGCTCCACAAGCGACGGGAGCGCCGGAGGACCCAGCGATCCCAATGAGGTCTTCGTGACGCCAGAGACGAGCGACGACAGCTACGAGCCCGCGAGACGACGCCGCTCCCGGAGCAGGGCAGGCTCGCTTGGTCGCCGCCGATCCTGATCTGGATGGGGTTGGCGCCGGTGCCTGACGGCCCACTGTTGATGATGGCATCTTTTGCGAAGGCGCGTGCAGTTAGCACCTTTTAGGATCCGTTCCCTGCGAGGAATCACATTGGGCCCCATAGGGGCTTGTAAGGTGGCTGTGATCCTTGTTGTTAATATGTAACTCTTGCTATGGATTTGTGCGAATCGCAAATTCCGTCATAGTTCGGTCTTCCCTTTCGCGCCTCGCGAGGGCTTGGTGCTCTGCGTCGACAGGTCCTAGTCCCAAGGCGGCGTCAGCCGTCGCTGGTATGCCAGGTCACGATGCCGTGGTCAAGGCCAGGAGGTGAGCGACCCGGGGTCCGGTGAGAGCCCCTGAGTCGCGATGCTCAGGAGGTCCCCTTTGGCGCCCAAGCAGCCGTCGCTTGGTGAGAAAGAGAAGCAAAGTCGCTAGTACAGAGTCGCTTTAGGTGCGGGGGTAGTGCCACGGTAGCCAACGCTTTGGATGGTGACTTATCTCGAGAATCGGGGATCGCCCCCAGCGCGTCGTCGGGTCCGGGGGGTAACTTGAGCGGAGTCTCTGGCTGAGGTCCTCGCGTGCCCCTTCTCCCTCGCCTTTGCTCCCCTTTCTGCTCTACGTCCTCGGGTCCCGGCCCTCGAGCTGGTCTCAGCCGTCGCTGGTATGCCAGATCGCGATGCCGTGGACAAGGCCAGAGGGTGAGGGCTGGAGAGCCAGTAGGAGCCCTGAGTCGCGATGCTCAGGCACCCCCCCTTTAACGTGCACACCGGTCGCGTGGGCAAGGGCGAAGGGGACGCCGCGAGGGCCTTGGCTAGCACGGTTCCCTCTATGGGCCCTGCAGATTCATCGCAGAAAGAAGACGGGGTTGCCATAGCAGCGATTAGTTTAACTGTTAGTCGCTCAGGAGCTCGCTGGTTGGAGCGGGCGAGGTGTGTCTGGGCACCCGTGAGCCAGCGCGGGACTCACGAGGCCCTACCTCTAGGCGGGTTGCGCCTGGCGCTGGGCCGTATCTTGAGATGTGTTCCCGCAAAATCTGGTTAGATGGCGGCACTCTACGTCCTCGGGTCCCGGCCCTCGAGCTTGTCTCAGCCGTCGCTGGTATGCCAGGTCGCGACGCCGTGGACAAGGCCAGAGGGTGAGGGCTGGAGAGCCAGTAAGAGCCCTGAGTCGCGATGCTCAGGCACCCCCCCCCCTTTAACGTGCAAGTGGTCGACATGAAGAAGAAAAGGCGCCGCGGACGACATCGAGTAATCAAGCATGATGCATAATTGGAAATAAACGCGGAAGGGATACATGCCGCTGGGTCTAGCCCGAGTGGCCTGGGGATGATGCAGCCCGAGGGGCGCCCCCAGCAAAGCAAGCTAGCAACTGAAAAGATAAAAAGGGATACATGTCACAGGGACGGACCCACGCGGCCTGGGAATGACGCAACCCTGGGAGGGCGCTCCCAGCTGAGAATGAAACTTGAAAGATGTCACCTGAAGATGTCGTCGGTGCAGTGGCGTTGGTGCAGCAGACTCGGCGGGCTGCAGAAGCCGATCCTCACGAGCCCCTAGGCCCAGGGGCCTCGGGAGGCTCCGGGGGCACTGGTGGCTCCTCGTGAGCAGCCTCCATCTCCGCCAGGGCTGTGGAACGCCTGCCTTCTTGCGCCTCCAAGATGCTCCTCATGATGAGCTGGTACGCCGCAGCCACGCTCGGCAGGCCATAAGGCATGCGAACATAGCTGTGGGGTGGTCCTCCGCAGCGCCCCACTTGTGAGGGCCAGAGGCGCTCCGCCGTGGCGATCTGATTGAGCCCTGGTACGTCGAGACAGACGCGTAGCCCACCATCCCTGCCTGGATGGGGAGCCACAGCTGGCGGGTGACGGCAACCTCTCATGATCCTTGACTCCTCTAGTTCTTGAATGGCCTTGTTAACAAACTCCTGCTGGTCCGACCTTCTTTCCCAGGCTTCCTTTCGAGGAAAACGTGCTTCGAAGCACGCCTCCACTTGGTGCCCCAGCGCCTCCCTCGTGACCTTGGCTAGGTCGGTGGCCCTCCAGGTTAGAGCCCCCGAGCCCTGCCTGAGGAGGGCGCCGGGCGCGCTTTCCTATGCGATTTAAGGAGGGTCCCCCTGGGCAGACGCGGGCCTTGAAGGGCCTGCCTCCTGAGGGGCTAAGCCTGACGTCGTCTTCTTCTTGGGGATGGTCTCAGGAAGCCTCCTGCTTCCGCGATCTGGGTTTTCTAGTGACGCGGCCTGAAAGGCTTGCTCCAGGGCACACACTGCATCCTTCTCTTGACATGGCACCGTGATGACGCCGCCGCTCCCTGGCATCTTGAGGACGTTGTAGCCGTGGTGAGTCACGACCATGAACTTGGCCAGCGCTGGGTACCCGAGGATGGCGTTGTACGGCAGGCGGATGTGGGCAACGTCAAAGTCGATGAGCTCGGTGTGGTAGTTGTCGTAGGTGCCGAAGGTGACTGGGAGGCGGACCTGCCCGATCGGGACCGTCGAACCGTCGGTGACTCCGGAAAAGGGCTTGGTTGGCTGAAGCTGGTCATAGGGCACTTGGAGGCTGTCGAATGTTTCCACGGACAAGACATTGAGCCCTGCCCCTCCATCGATGAGGGTCCTCGTGACCAGAACGTTGCTGATGACCGGGGAACAAAGCATTGGGAGAACTCCGGCTGTGGCCGCGCACTTGAGCTGGTCTGCTGAGCTGAACGTGATGGTGCAGGCCGACCACTTGAGGGGACGCGTTGCTTCGAGCTTGGGGAGAACTGCATTCACTTCGCGAGCAAACTACTTGAGGATACGCTGAGAGGCTGGGGCTTGAGCTCCTCCCAGGATGCAGGCAATGGCGCGGGGCTCTTGGAAGCCCCCAGCCCCCTCGTCTTGGTGGCGGTCTTCATTCCTTCTTGGCTGAGGCGGCAACGGCGGCAGGCCTGGGTTGCCATGAGGGCGATCCTCACGAGGTTGGTCCCTCCAGTCCCCCTCGCGAGGCGGGTTACGCCCGCAGTTCTCAAGAGGTTGGTCACGCCAGCCTTGACGTGGGCCACGATCTTCCCAGCGTCCCGGGTTCCTTCCTCCTCTTCGGCCGTAGCCCCGGTCAGCATGGTCAGGGCGTCGGCTGACTCTTCCTTCTCGCACGGCACGGAGTTCTGGGCGTTCATTGGTGTTGTGGGTGTGGAGGTCGTGGTACACACAGTACCGGCTGCCCCTGGAGGATTCGGGCAGATCCTTGCCCCGCTTGGTGTCCGGCTCTGCCGCGAGCACGTCAGCCCCCTTGCGCTTCACGTCCTTGGCCTTGGGTTTCTTCTCTTCTGTGTCTGCCGCAGGCAGCTCGAGGAGGGAGAGGCGTCCCTCCTCAGCCCTGGCGCACTTGGTCGCCAGGTTGAACAGCTCCAGGGAGGTGCAGAGGTCTTCGTGCATCGCCAACTCCTCCTTCATCTTTACGTCACACACGCCATCGGAGAAGGCCGAAATGATGGCTTCTTCAGACACCCTGGGGATCTTGAGGCGCGCACTGTTGAAGCGCTGGATGTACTTTTGCAGGGTCTCCCCAGGTTGCTGCTTGATGCGGCGCATGTCGCTCACGGCGGGAGGGCGGTCGCGGGTACCTTGGAAGTTGGCGATGAAGCGAGTACGCATCTGGTCCCAGGAGGAGATCGTGTCTGGGGCCAGGTTCAGGAGCCAAGTGCGAGCACCTTCCTTCAGCACCATGGGGAACCAGTTCGCCATGACCTTTTCGTCCCCGCTGGCCGCTTCGATTCCCAGCTCGTAGAGCTGGAGGAACTCTGTGGGATCAGTTGTGCCGTCGTAGCGAGGAGGCAGGTCCGGCTTGAACTTGCCGGGCCACGCGACGCTACGCAACTCAGGGGTGTAGGCGCGGTAGCCAGCGATGACCGCGGGAGGTTTTGGTTGAGGGAGAGCTTGGCCTTGTGGGTTCCCTTGCGCTACAGCTGGGAGCAGCGCGGGGTCTTAACGTGCCGGAGCTGGGAGCGCCCGGGCGGCCTCTTGCGGTCGCGGGACTTCTTGGCAGCTCCGTTCCTGCTGGGCCGGCGCATGACGGAGCGGGTTCCGCCCAGGAGTTGCGCGCCTCGGGGCCATGGAATCTTCTTGGAAAGGAGGCGGCTGGAATGCCCCCGGGGCTTCATTGCCCATGCGGGGCGGAGTGTGGCGCAGCGGTGCGGAAGGCGCGGGAGAGCCCCCTGCGGCGCGGACGAGCTCGGCGACGCGATGAGCGCAGCTCGAGCCTCCAAGGGCGCGCGAAGCGCGTGCGACGAAGAACCGGCCGGGGTGAGCGACGGAGTGGCGGTGCGGCCATCTCGCCGCACGGATGGGTGCTGAGAGGATGCTTGCTGCTCGTTCCCCGCCGGGCCGGTGGCGACGTTGACGGCGGGCGACGGGGAACGACGAGGACGCCCACCGACGGGGGCCGTATGGACGGCACGGGAAGCGATGGCGGCCCGGCGCTCGGCGCGGGCCCGACGAGCGTCAGACATGGATGCGATGGTCGGAGGAGAGCGGAGCGGTGGCAGATAGATTCTGGCACACTCCTACCTGGCGCGCCAAATGTCGGATCACGGGTTCCGGCAGACCCTTAAGGTTCGAACTCTGGGGTGCGCGCGGAGATCGTGCCCACTACCTCTCCGTCTCGTAAGGATCTAACTACAGCAGGAACAACACAAGAGACACAAGGTTTATACTGGTTCGGGCCACCATTGTGGTGTAATACCCTACTCCAGTGTGTGGTGGGTGGATTGCCTCTTGGGCTGATGAGGAAGAACAATACAAGGGAGAACGGCCTCGCGAGGGCCTGTTCTTGGCTAGGGGATGAACTGCTAGGGGGAGTTCGATCGCCCTTGTCTTTCTCTCTCTCTCTACTTGCTCTAGATGCTGAATCAGATTCGACCCCCCCTACCCTGGGGGCGGCTAGTCCTACTTATAGGCAAAGGCCCTGGGCCTCCTCCCAAATATTGAGCGGGAAGGGTGCCAACAATTGGCCAATTTGAAGGGGAACATCTGGTACACTTATCCTGACTAAAGTTGGTCTTCGCCTGCCAAAGGCCCGGTGGTGATGTCGTCCTGGGCTCCATGGTGACCTCTTTCCCACCGTTGGACTGGTCTTGGTCTCGTTGCACCGAAATGGGTGCCTTTGCTTGATCCTCTCGCCTGCACTTGCCCCCTTTGCACCAAAGAGGAAAGGGAGACGCTGCGCGGGCTGGCGCCCGCCTGGCACCCTTGGTCGTCATGGCTTGCGTCATGGGCACCTCATGAGGTACCCGCCTTGATCTCTCCGCCTCCTCGCGAGCCAGCCTGAGGAGGCCGTGCTTGAGAAAGCGCCATGTCGTCCGCCTCGCAAGTCTTGGCCCCTCGCGAGGGTCTTGAACCTTGTGCTGATGAAGATGGGCCACGCTGGGCCCCCATTTGAGCCACGCCACAAGCCGCAGGCAGGCAAGTCTGGGGACCCCCGTTCCCAGAACGCCGACAGGCGCCTCGTCTTGGCAATATGGCACCGCCCCGTTACGTACCAATACCACCGGGTCACTTCTCCAACCCCATGGAGAACCTAATTGCAGCATCAACACGTTTGGCGGCTCTTCCAGTAGATGGTGATGATCCGACTGCGGTGGAAACCCGGAGGATCAGGGAACTTGTCCAAACAGCGCTGGCTCAGCAAGAGACCTACTCCTACAGCCGGGATAGGATTCACTCAACTCCTCCGCCCTGGTTAGCTCCGCCTCGTCAAAATCGGAGCCCGAGTTATAGCAGACGCATGGAGTCGGAGGCCGTGTCAAGCAACGCTCAGCGACAGAACCAGCCCGGTGGATATAACCCGGTGCAGGATCGTATACGTCAGGAGGATGAATGGGTGGCTTAGCTAGCGGGTCAGCAGGACATACCGGCTTATCCGACGACTTCAGTGGAGGCATGAATTGCTACTAGAACCGGAGGCGTTCCTTGCCTGGTACCGGCTCTACGCAATGTACGTCTGCCCAAGGATTTCAAGGGACCTCGAAAGGTGCCGAATTATACGGCCGACTTACAGCCTGGGGCGTGGATTGAAAGTTACGAGATGGCCATGGAGCTGCTAGAGGTTAGTGATGAAGCGATGGCTAAATACTGCACCATGATGTTGGATGGAACGGCCCGTTCTTGGTTAAAGGGTTTGCCACCCAATTCCATTAGTTCATGGGCAGAGCTGAAGGCCCGTTTCATCCAAAACTTCAAAGACACTTGCAAGCAGTCTATGTCGATTGTGGACTTGACAAATTGTAAGCAGGAGGAGGGTGAATCTATGACTCATTGGGTGCGCCGGGTCAAAGAGATAATACATTCGTCTGACAAGATGGATGCCAGCTCAGCAGTTCTTATGCTGGAGAAGAATTGCCGCTTTGAACCTCTGAGACAGAAGCTGGGGCGTCTTAAGCGCGATTGCAATGATATGGGGACGCTGATAGCGGCTTTAGTCAAATATGCCGATTCTGATAGTACCATGGATCCCGCGTCTGATGAGGAAAAGACAGGGAAGGGAAAGAAGAACAGTAGTGGAAAGGGTTAGCAGCATAACCCGGCAAATCAAGGAGGCAATAAGCGTAAGGCGGACGGTAACCCGGAATTTGTAGCTAATGCACAAGGTAACAATCAGAAACGCAAGGGGAAACCGCCCCCTCGGTCCGCCGGGTCAGGTCCATCTCTTGAACAACTACTCAATGAGCCTTGTCCGAGGCATGGCACCCGAGAACATCCAACGACTCAATTATGGAAGGATCGTGCAATCCTGAAGGCTTTCAAGAATTCCAACATGTTTGATGGTAACCAGGGCCCGGGCGGCGGTTCAGGAGCTGGCGGCTTTCATGGCCCGGGCGGCGGTTCAGGTCTCGGCTTTCAGGGAAACCAGGGTGGTTATAACCAACAGCAGTCTTGTCAAGGAGGTCAGCAGCAGCAGCAGTCAGGTTATCAGAGCCATCCAAAATAGCTAAACAGTGGACAATATCACGTGTTCACCACAAGTTTGTGTAAACGTGATCAGAAGGTTCATAAGAGGGCTGTGAATTCTGTTGAACCGGCAGTCCCTCGTTACTTACGGTGATCAGAGCAGCCCATTGTCTGGAGCAGGGAGGATCACCCTCCCCGGGTTGATAATCCGGGTCAACTGGCCCTGGTAGTAGCACCGCAGGTTGGTGGTTACAAATTCACTAAGGTGCTCATGGATGGAGGCAGCAACATCAACATCCTCTATTACGAGACCTTTCGGCGCATGGGCTTAACTGACAAGAACTTAAAGACTTCCAACACCGTCTTCCATGGAGTGGTGCCTAGTAAGTCGGCATATCCTGTGGGTAAGATTGAGCTGGAGGTAGCTTTTGGGGACGAGCATGATTCTAGGGCTGAGAAGTTAACCTTTGAGGTGGTCAAAATCAAGAGTCCGTATCACGCTTTGTTCGGGAGGCCGGCTTATGCCAAGTTCATGGCGCGGCCGTGTTATGTTTATTTACAGCTCAAAATGCCGGGTTACAAGGGCACCATCACTGTGCATGGAAGTCGAAAGGTGGACCCGGAATGTGAAGAAGGCGATGCGGCTTACGCAGAGTCTGTCTGTCCAGCAGAGGAGCTCAAATTTTATCAGGATAACGTTGACCCGGCGGATAGGACCTCCCTCAAGAAGCCGACGACGGAACATGACCCGGCCATGAAGTTTAAATCGGCTGCAGATACTAAGCTTGTTGATTTTACTCCGGGCGACTTGTCTAAGCAGTTCAGCATCAGTGCCAACTTGGATCCTAAATAGGAAAGTGCGCTCATCGAGTTCATCCGTGAGAATCGGAACATCTTTGCATGGAAACCTTCTGACATGCCGGGTGTACCGAGAGGACTCGCTGAGCACACTCTTAATATTGATCCAAAGTATAAGCCGGTCAGGCAGTTTCTGCGGTGATTCAATGAGGAACGACGAAAAGCTATCGGAGAGGAGGTCGCCCGGCTCTTGGCGGCTGGGTTCATTATTGAAGTCTTTCACCTAGAGTGGTTGGCTAACCCGGTGCTCGTGCTCAAGAAAAATGGCACCTGGCGGATGTGTGTGGATTATACAGACTTGAATAAGGCTTGTCCGGTTGATCCTTTCGCTCTTCCCCATATTGATCAAATCATTGATGCTACGGCGGGTTGCGCGCGTTTGAGTTTTCTGGATGCTTACCCTGGTTATCATCAGATCAAAATGGCAGTTAAGGACCAGGAGAAGACAGCCTTCATCACTCCATTTGGAGCCTTCTGCTATGTGTCTATGCCTTTTGGGCTTAAGAGTGCCCAGGCGACTTATCAGCGGTGTGTACAGAATTGTCTCCATAATTAGATTGGGCGCAATGTTCATGGTTATGTGGATGACATAGTGGTGAAGTCCAGAGAGGCGGAAACCTTAATATCTGATCTCAGGGAAACCTTTGATAACCTCCGGGTTTACAAGATGATGCTTAACCCGGAGAAGTGTGTATTTGGTGTACCTGCAGGCAAGCTTTTGGGATTCTTGGTCTCAAACAGGGGCATTGAAGCTAACTCGGAGAAGATCAAGGCAATCACCTCTTTGGCTAAACCGGCGTGCATCAATGATGTTCAGCGACTAGCGGGTCGCGTTGCTGCTTTAAGCCGGTTCATAAGCCGGCTAGGTGAGAAGGCCCTGCCGTTGTATCAGATGATGAAGAAGGCAGACACCTTTGTCTGGAGTGATGCTGCTAACGCCGCTTTTGAGGATTTGAAGAGGCAGTTATCTGAGCCGCCGGTCCTGGCAGCTCCTATTGACAAAGAGCCTTTGCTGTTATATGTGGCTGCTAATTCATGAGCCGTCAGCGTTGCAATTGTGGTGGAACGCAAGGAGGCCGGAAAGGAGCATCTGGTTCAACGGCCGGTTTATTATGTCAGTGAGGTGCTCATCGAGTCAAAGAAAAGGTACCCTCATTGGAAGAAGCTGGTTTACGGAGTGTTCATGGCAAGCCGGAAGCTGAAAAAGTATTTCCAAGGTCACCCTATTACGGTGGTGAGTTCTGCCCCCTTGGGAGACATTATCCAGAACAGAGAGGCCACAAGACGAGTCGCCAAGTGGGCCATTGAGCTCGGGCCTCATGGTTTGAAGTATGTGCCACGTACTGCCATTCAGTCTCAAGCCTTGGTGGACTTTATCAATGACTGGACAGAGCTACAGGCACCTGAGGAGAAGCCCGATAACACATACTAGACGATTCACTTTGATGGGTCCAGGCAGCTGGAAGGCTCGGGGGTTGGGGTCGTGTTAACTTCCCCTCGAGGTGACAAATTCTGTTATGTGCTCTGGCTTATGTTTCCTTGCACTAACAATGCAGCCGAGTATGAGGCCTTACTCCATGGTCTCCGGATGTCTAAAGAGATGAACTTAAGCCGGGTAAGGTGCTTAGGAGACTCAGACCTTGTGGCCCAACAAGTGTCAGGCAAGTGGGATTCCAAAGATCTCCTTATGGCGGCTTATCGTCGTGAAGTTGACGCGGTGGCTGGGCACTTCAAGGGTTATGTGGTGGAGCACATTGATCGAAGGAAGAATGAGGCGGTTGATGCCTTAAGACGGCTGGGATCTCAGCGTAAGCCGGTGCCGCCTAACACCTTTCTTGATGTTCTGCATAATCCTTCGGTTAAGTTACCTACAGACGAAGATCTGGCAATACCAGACCCGGAGGCATAGCTGGTGGCGGCTCTCCACGTTATCCCGGATTGGACAGTGCCTTATTTGGCTTACATGACCCGAGGAGAGTTGCCTGAAGATGAGACCTTGGCAAGACAAATCGTCCGGCGGTCCAAGTCTATGACAATTGTCAATGGCGAGTTACATCACTGCAGCGTCACTGGAGCGTTTCAACGTTGTGTGTCGCCTGCAGAGGGTCAGGAGATCCTTTGTTAGATTCATGAAGGTGATTGTGGTCATCACGCCAGCTCAAAATCTCTTGTGGCCAAAGCTTTCCGTCATGGGTTTTATTGGCTGACGGCTCACGCTGATGCGGAAGATCTGGTCAGTAAATGCGATGGATGTCAGAAGTTCTCACGACGGGCTCATGTGCCGGCTCAGGAATTGAGGATGATTCCAATTACTTGGCCATTCGCAGTCTGGGGGCTTGACATGGTTGGACCTTTCAAAAGGTCTAAAGATAAAAAGACACACCTCTTGGTGGCAGTTGACAAGTTTACAAAGTGGGTTGAGGCGGAGCCAGTCAGTAAGTGTGATGCAGCCACGGCGGTCCAGTTCATGAAAAAGGTGATTTTCCATTTCGGCTTTCCACATAGTATCATAACTGACAATGGCACTAACCTCTCCAAAGGAGCCATGGAAGAGTTCTGTCAACGAGAGCATATCCGGCTTGACGCTTCGGCTGTGGCTCATCCTCAGTCCAATGGTCAAGCGGAAAGAGCCAATCAAGAGATCTTGAAAGGTATCAAGCCCCGGCTCTTGGTCCCCTTACAACGGACGCCGGGTTGTTGGGTGGAGGAATTACCCTCTGTACTTTGGAGCATCAACACTACACCTAACAGATCCACGGGTTACACACCTTTCTTCATGGTGTACGGAGCAGAGGCGGTTTTGACAAGTGACATCCGGCATGACTCACCTCGCGTGGCGGCTTACGTTGAGGCTGACAACGAAAAAGCTCGTCAAGATGCACTTGACCTGTTGGACGAAGAGCGAGACTTGGCAATAGCCCGCTCGGCGATTTACCAGCAAGACCTGCGCCACTACCACAGCCGCCGGGTTAGGTCCAGAGCTTTTCAGGAAGGCGACTTAGTGCTCCGGCTCATCCAGGATCAATCCGACATGCACAGGCTATCCCCTCCTTGGGAAGGACCCTTTGTGGTCAGCAAGAATCTGAACAACGGATCATACTACCTTATTGACGTTCGAGAGCACAGAGACTCACGTAAGTCGGAGGAGGAGACCCGTCGGCCGTGGAATATCGCTCATCTTCGGCCTTACTATACTTGAGCCACCGGCTCTAATGTGTATGTATTTCTACTATGTATTTATTACATAAAGCAATAAAGCAGGACCTCTGTCTTTTTTTCCACTTCCCAGAAAGGTTTATGTATCTTCTTTGTCAGGTGGTGGAGATAACCAAGAGGAAGCGGGTCATATCTGAATCCGGCTTTTCCTTTGGTCTGGCTTATGATCATATCTGAATCTAGCCATGGTCACTTGGGGGCTTCCTGTTCAAACATAGGTCGTATTCGAACCAAAGAGAACATAGCTGTCGATACCCACTTGATCGGCATACTGCCAAACCCACTTGGGGGCTTCTTGATCAGATTTGAATCATAGCTTAACCCCTTTGGGTCTAACGTGGATCGTATTCGAATCAGCGTCATTAAACAACTCTTATGGTTACTTGGGGGCTTCCTGTTCAAATATAGGTCGTATTCGAACCAAAGAGAACATAGCTGTCGATACCCACTTGATCGGCATCGCCACAGCCACTGGGGGCTATATGATCGTATCCGAATCTTAGCTTAACCCCTTTGGAACGGTTCACTGATCGTATTCGAATCAGAAGCCTTGTAAATTTTATTCATTATACTTGATTATCTTGAGAATCTCTTGAAAATGCAATGGAGTTTACTACTATCCTCCGGCTTAACATTGGTTACATCAGGTTGATAAGTACCAGGTGAACTTTATGTGTCAATTTTCAGGAGTTAAACTCAATCTCAGGGGTCGGGCTACATAAGCCGGAAAAATAACCGTAAGCATTACAGGTATATTATTATGATTATGACTGCTAAGCTTAATCGTAAGTTGGATTTCCTGTAATCATTCGGTATGTGCTCCGGGTTATCAAGGCTCACGTGATCCTCATTGCGATAAGTCGCCAAGAGGTTTTTTGTTGGTCTTATGTGCAGGGCAATACAAGATATTTCTGCAAGGACGTAACATTAAGTGCCATAAGCATGCACGAAGGCATGGCAAAGTCAAAGTGTTTTCTACTCTATTACAAGACCCCCAGGTCTAAATGATGAGGCATTGTTTTTTCTACCAAGGCATAAGCACGTGGCGCCTGGCGATTTACTCCTGGGGTTGACCTGAAGCTTCCGGGTTATCCTTCTCCGCCTCTTCGCCAGTTGCCTTGTCCTGGAAGGATGATGATGCCCAGTCAATGCCACTCAAGGCTTCAAACTCAGCTTCATCATCTATTAAACCGGTTGGGTCTACTTCAGGGGCAAAGGTATGCTTACGAATTGGAGGGATCAGGCTGACATCTTCGTAATGCGGTGTGGGGATTCTCAGATTTTCTTTGTCATAACCCGGCTGATATTTGGAGAGGCCAGTGTCATTTCCAATTTGAGTGGCCACAGGGCGTATATCCCTCACGCAGCTGGTGAAGTCTTTTTGATCAAACGCTGTGCCATCCTCCTTCAAACTTGGATATCCAAGAGCGATATCAGCCGGGTCTAGCTCTGGTAACCAGGCCTTGGCCCGGCTCAAGGCAGCTATTGCTCCGGCTCTTGCTTGGGCCCGTCTCAACTCTTGAATCCGCTGGGGGAGCACATTAAGCCGACGTAACACATCTTGCAAGAGGTGGGGCACGTCATTTGATAAGGCCAGAACAGCCAAGGCACATTGTGACCCGGTGTATAATTGTACCACCAGTGTGTAGACGGCTTTCAGCTTGACTACCATGTCCTGCTGGAGGGTTTTACTCCTGGGGCCTGTGTTGTTAAACAAAGAGTAAGACGGAAAAGATAATTAGCTTGGTCGTCAAAGGCAGGATAACAGTATTTGAGGTTCATACAAAGGAAACGTACCAAAGATCGCTAAGACCATCCGAGATATCTGACGCTTCAAGCCGGACAGCTCGGTGTTTACCTTTGCAAGGGCTGTTTCGGCTGCTGTCGGTGTCAAAACCGGCGGATCTCGGGTAGGGGGTCCCGAACTGTGCGTCAAGGTCGGATGGTAACAGGAGACAAGGGACACGATGTTTACCCAGGTTCGGGCCCTCTCGATGGAGGTAAAACCCTACTCTTGCTTGATTAATATTGATGATATGGGTAGTACAAGAGTAGATCTACCACGAGATCAAGGAGGCTAAACCCTAGAAGCTAGCCTATGGTATGATTGTGTATGATGATGGTTCTGTCCTACGGACTACAACCCTCCGGTTTATATAGACACCGGATAGGGTTAGGGTTACACAGAGTCGGTTACAATGGTAGGAGATCTTGAGTATCCGCATCGCCTAGCTTGCCTTCCACGCCAAGGAAAGTCCCATCCGGACATGGGATGAAGTCTTCAATCTTGTATCTTCATAGTCCAGGAGTACGGCGAAGGTATAGTCCGGCTACCCGAACACCCCCTAATCCAGGACTCCCTCAGTAGCCCCTGAACCTGGCTTCAATGACGACGAGTCCGGCGCGCAGATTGTCTTCGACATTGCAAGGCGGGTTCCTCCTCCAAGTACTTCATAGAAGATTGTAAACACCAATAATAGTGTCCGGCTCTGCAAAATAAGTTTCCACATATTTCCATAGAGAGAATAATATTAACACAAATCAAATCTGCTGACGTATTCCGCAGTGCGTATTCACACTGCGGCCAAGCTCTTTATACAAATCATTTTTACTTTTCCACCTCAGCGCGTTTAGCGAGGCGGTTTCCTTGGCACGTCTTGTCAAGGCAGAGATCGTGTGCCCCTTTTAACGGGATTCTCATCAATACGAACGTGGGTAACTGTCACGACCAGTTTTTCCAATAAAAATATTTATTGAAGAAACCAATCTCTTGGGTCCATTATGAGAGAAAAATCCCCCTCACTGGTAGACAAACTCTTGATACAATAAGCCAGTAGCATAAAATACATTACAGGGGTTGAGCCAAGGGGGCTCAGCAAATTATTACAAGCGCACCAATAATTATACATATTGGCGGACATAACACTATGGTGTGGTGGCATACTACTGACTCGAGGGTAAAGTGATGGTGGAATAACACAGTGGGGAGAGGTTAACGTGACTCTCAAACTAGCATCTCGTCGAGCGTCGAGGTGAGGCTCGATGAATTTATTTGGGTAGCGGAAGCGGATATAATACAGTGACCAACTCCAGGGTCGCACGAGACTGACTGGGACTCCTCTAGGCGTCGGACTCGCTATCGAACTCTTCATCCATGAGATCACCTTCGTCAGCATCTGGCCAAATCAACAAGCCAGTGAGTACTTTGAAAGTACTCGCAAGACAGTTCGGACGTAAGATATAACAAATGCATGCATGAATGCGTCATGGTTAATTTACCAATGCATAATTGAAATATTAGCAGGCAAGGTAAATAAAAAGGGAATCGGCGGTAGTCCGCCTGAAATCCCAACAATAAAATTAAAGGAAACCAATCGAGTGTCTAGAGTGACGCCACGAAAGGTGAACAAGAAAATAATGCATATGCCACAGTCGGGCGTCTGAGCGACACCACAGAAAGGGCTTTAAAAGAAATGCCACAGCCGGGCGTCTGAGCGACACCACAGAAAGGGCTTTAAAAGAAATGCCACAGCCGGGCGTCTGAGCGACACCATAGGAAGGGCTTTAAAAGAAATGCCACAGGCGTTTGAGCGACACCACAGAAAGGGCTTTAAAAGAAATGACACAGCCGGGCGTCTGAGCGACACCACAGAAAGGGCTTTAAAAGAAATGCCACAGCCGGGCATTTGAGCGACACCACAGAAAGGGCTTTAAAAGAAATGCCACAGCCTGGCGTCTGAGCGACACCACAGAAAGGGCTTGTACTGTCAAGGTAATAATGTTCATAAGGAGTATTCCACTCTTGAAAATAAACGGGTTAGTCCATTCACAGGATTAAATATTTAACCGGACTTAGCACTCATGCGTCCCACCGGATAATCTATCACCAAAACCGGCACTTGTTAGTTAGCACGGAACTTGGATATGGATAAGATAAATTGAAGATTTATGACTCTGCAGAGTTTGTACAAAAAAATTTCCCACAGTTAACGGATTTTCATAGTCACGAAGACTAGTTCCGTTTACGGTATTTCAGAAGAAAACACAGCTAACCGGTACACACCCATCCAACCTCTCGATGCCGGAATCACCCTAGGCATCGTCCAAGAAAAACTTTTGAGACGGGGAGATCACAATCTCGAATAGCATGGGATCAAATTTATATACGCGCGCTCTAAGGGGTGCCCCCCTCTCGGTCCCAACCGGAAACACCCATGCCCCCTGACCGGATGACTAGCTTTAATCCAGGGCCATGGAACCATCATCCCGGCCTCTCCTTTTTGGTGTGTACCAGGAAAGTGGTTTGCAACTTACTAAACCATATCTCTTGCGAGACACGTGTGGTAGTACAGGGAAGGGAATTGGATAGGAACCAAACCGATACGGGTTGGTACCGAAGTTAACTTGCATGGCATAAGACTGGCATGCTACAACACTGCCGTCTTACCCATATTTTTGCCAACACATGGCCTTGCATACTCACATCCAACAATGTGTGGATCATCGAACTTACTTGCATCAACAATGCATGATAAACACGTTCATCGGTATGTTCACAACATGCCATGAAGCTAACTAAATGCAAAACATGCCAAGACACTCATCATATCAAAAGTTCAAACATGCTTTCCTGGTTCAGAATAGTCGGAGCCTAGCTCGGTGAAGTTCGGGGCCCCGTCACCTTCTTCGGTATCTACGGTATAGAGAAAACATACGCGCTAACGTGAATACCGAGAGGTGCAGAAAAAGTATTGCAAATATTTTTCAAATAAATCTGATAAAAAACTAGACAAAATTTTGAAGAGAACATAAAAAGAATCACTCAAAAATATGCTCCTGTTAAAAAGATATAAAGGTTTTTGTCCAGGGACCTATTTGTAATGAAACAGAAACTTCCTAGGGTTTTTATTATAAAAACAGAAAACGTTTCGATAGCAACTACGCCGGCCTAGAGGGAAAGCGTATTCTGGCAAAAGACGTTTTCAGAAAACGATTCGTTTAAAACGAGTTGAGTGGCTGACGGGCGGGTCCCACCCGTCAGGTTTAAATTCAAAAGAGGCGGGTCGGGGCTCGCTGGCACCCGAGAGCCGCGGTGGTCGCCGGCGACGATCCACGGTGAGGTAGGGAGATCAGAGAGTACCAACGTGTTCAGGCGCGTCGGTTGGTGGTGGTGGTGGTCGCCGGTGAGCACCACGTCGACGGTGGCTCCTGCTCCGGCGGACGGCGGTTCGGGTGGTCGTGGACCTTGCCGGAGAGGGCTGCAATGATCAAATTGACGAGGGGGTTAGTGTACTAGGTGTGGAAGAAGGCTGCAGACGGGATTTGGGCGCCGGAGATGGCCTCACCGCAGTGAACGCTGCTGGAGCCCGAGGCGGACGGAGGTGGCCGGAGTCGAGGAAGAAGGGCTCCTCGAGGCCCCTCTAGTGGCCAGGCAGGGTGTAGGGAGGTGGTGGGGGTGGTGCGTGCTCGAGGGTGAGCTCAGGGTCTCCTTTTATAGGCGATCCGAGGCGGTGGCTGTGAACGGAGTTCTCCGGCGATGGATTACGGCGGTGCAGAGCTTGGTCGGGGAGTTTAGGGGGCTGGCCACCAACGTGGAGGTCCACTGGCTCCACTCCGACGCTCAACGGACTGGGATTAGAAGCTTAGGGCAGTTTTGGTCAGAACGGGACGGCGGGGGTCCGCCGGCGGCAGAGAGCGCGTCCAGTGCTTGTCGGGCCACGGCAACGGTGCAGCGGGGATGCGCTGGCATGCATGAGCCACGCGTAGGGCTAGGAAGCAAAGGGCGGCGCGGAACGGCGTTGCAAGGCTGGGGCTGCCACTGTTGGCCGCCACGGGTGGCGCTGCCGCCGCAGCAGACGCCGACGCAGTCGGGCCAGGAAGTCCCCGACGCCCGGAACCAGCCAAGTGCGCGTGCGGCGCTACAGACAGCAAGGAGGGGCTGCGCGCGTCGCGCCACGGCGCACTGGCGACGCATGACTGAACCTGACGAGAGGAAACGACACTGAATCTCTGAAACTCTGAATTTGCAAAGAAACAGTGCTGGCCAGGTGTTTGACAGAATGATATTGGCTTGCAGGGATTTTTCCTTGAGCTGAAACTTGGTGGAGTGGTCTCTCATTGCACCAGTAGGTTGCCTGAATTTTGGTGGAATTTTTGGGGAAGTGTAGATATGAATTTTACCAAATTTGGCAAATCTGGTCCAAACTTGCAGGGAGTGAAATTTGAAAAAATTGAAAAGGAGAAGAGTGGATCAAGATGGTTCTGGGTTGTGGGTTCAAAGGACTAGCCAGTAGAGTTGGTTTGAAGTCAAATCTCAATTGCAATGGGGTACTTGCTTTGAAAATCCATCAGGCTCAAAATAATTGACAGAAAATATTTGAGAGGTGAAATAATCAAAATAAAATCCAAAACTTGTCTGGACTTGTTGGGGCAGAGAACTTAGATTGATAACAAGGAGGAGAGGAGGTTTTGGAGTGGTTTTACCACATGGGAGAAAATACAAGGTCATGGGTGGTTATCAATAGAATGAAAATCCCAAATTTTCATAGAGTTTTTCTTTTAAAAAGAAAAGATTAAACTCCCAAAAATAAATTTGGGGAAGGGAACCAATAGAGGAGAAGTTTTAAAAGATCAAACCCAAGGTTTTGAAGAAGGAAACAGAAATAACAATCCTAGCCAAAGAAAAGATTTTTAAGAGGATGGTTTTTCTGAAACTTTTAAAAATGCCTTATTTCACAAAAGAAAAACCAGCAAGGTTTTTGCTAAAAACCAAATAAATTTTTTTGGAGTGTCACAACACCTACCCCCTTAGGAAAAATCTCGTCCCCGAGATATCAGCTGATCCTTAAATAAGTGCGGATGCTCTATTCGAAGAAAATCCTCTCTTTCCCATGTTGCTTCACTTTCGGTGTGATTACTCCACTGAACTTTGAAAAATTTGACGGTTTTCTATCGGGTCCTCCTTTCAGACTCCTCTAATATTTTTACTGGGTGTTCCCGATAAGTGAGGTCTGGCTGCACGTCTATGTTCTCATGGGATACTTGTTTCTCTGGGTTGCTTACGCACTTTCTCAATTGCGATACATGGAACACATTGTGGATATCTGACAGTTCCTCAGGTAAGTCTAGTTGGTATGCTACTGTGCCTTTTCGTGCCGTTATACAGAATGGTCCGATGAATCTTGGCGCTAGCTTTCCCTTAATTTTGAATCGTTGCAATCCCCTCATAGGTGACACTCGTAGGTACACGAATTCACCGGGTTCGAAGTTGACCCCACGATGTTTCTGATCGTAATAACTCTTTTGTCGGCTTTGGGCGGTCTTGAGTCGAGCTCTGATTAGCTGGACCTTTTCCTCGGCTTCCTTGAGCATGTCTGGGCCGAAGATACGGCTGTCTCCGGTCTCTGACCAATTTAACGGGGTACGACATCTTCGTCCATACAAAGCCTCAAATGGTGCCATTTGCAGGCTGGCCTGATGACTGTTGTTGTACGCGAACTCAGCGTATGGCAGGCTGTCTTCCCAACTGGTTCCATAGGTGAGGACACATGCTCTCAGCATGTCCTCTAAAATCTGGTTTACCCGTTCTGTCTGTCCATCTGTCTGGGGGTGGTATGCCATACTGAAGGCTAGTTGAGTTCCTAGAGCCTGTCGTAAATGCTCCCAGAATCTCGAGAGGAACTGTGTTCCTCTGTCAGATATTATAGTCTTCGGGACACCGTGCAGACAAACTATGCGAGAGAGATATATCTTGGCAAGCTTCTGAGTGGTGTGGGTCATCTTTACTGGAATGAAATGTGCCACTTTAGTTAACCTGTCGGTGATAACCCATATGGCATCATTCCCGTGTCGTGATCGAGGTAGTCCGACAATGAAATCCATCCCTATTTCATCCCATTTCCACTCAGGTATTTTGTTTGGTTGTAGTAGTCCGGCTGGTCTCTGATGTTCAGCTTTTATGCGTTGACAAGAGTCGCAGCATGCAATGAAGGTGGCTATGTCCCTCTTCATACCGTGCCACCAAAATCCTTCCTGGATATCCTTATACATCTTGGTTCCTCCAGGGTGGATCGAATATGGAGCGGTGTGGGCTTCAGCTAGAATTTGTCGTTTGAGGTCTTCTATGTCTGGCACGCAGAGTCTGTTTCTGTACCATAGTGTCCCTTCTTCGTCTATGATGAATTCCGAGGCCTTGTCCATACTCACCTTTCTTTTGATGCCTTCAATGCTGGGGTGACCAGGCTGGGCTTCTTTGATTCTTTCCACAAGGTTGGGTTGTATCTCCAAGTTTGTTATGGTGCCTTCTGCTACCATCAACAAGTTGAGTCTGGCAAATTCCTATTGGAATTCGGGTCTTAAGTCGGGCAGACTGTTGTTGTCGGCGCTGGGGTTCCGACTAAGAGCATCGGCTACTACATTTGCTTTTCCAGGATGGTAGTGGATTCCGACATCATAATCCTTTACTAGCTCTAACCAGCGTCGTTGCCTTAAATTCAGTTCTGGCTGTGTGAAAATATATTTGAGACTTTTATGGTCCGTATATATTTCAGATCGATTTCCAAGTAGGAAATGCCTCCATTCCTTGAGTGCATGAATAACCGCTGCCTTTTCTAAGTCATGAGTGGGATAATTTTCCTCATGCTTGCAAAGTTGCCTTGAAGCGTATGCGACAACCTTGCCTTCTTGCATTAACACGCATCCGAGTCCCTTTCTGGACGCGTCACAACATACTTCAAAATTCTTGTGTATGTCTGGCACAATTAATACTGGTGCTGTTGTTAATTTCTGTTTTAGCTCTTGGAAACTTTTCTCGCAGGCTTCTGTCCATTCAAACTTCTTATCTTTCTTTAGCAATTGCGTCCTTGGCTTGGCTATGGTGGAGAATCCTTCAATAAATCTGCGGTAATATCCTGCCATTCCCAAGAAACTCCGTATGTCTATTACGCTGGCTGGTGACTTCCAGCCAAGTACGGCCTTGACTTTCTCCGGGTCCACGGCGATACCGTCTTGGGTTAGCACGTGGTCTAGAAAGCCTACTTGCCTTAACCAAAATTCACACTTGCTGAACTTGGCGTACAATTGGTGTTTCCTGAGTTCTCCTAGTACAATTCTGAGATGTTCAGTGTGCTCTTCTGGTGTTTTGGAGTATACTAGAATATCGTCGATGAATACCACAACGAACTTGTCCATAAACTTCATAAATACTTTGTTCATGAGGTGAACAAAATATGCAGGAGCATTTGTTAATCCAAAAGGCATTACTGTGAACTCATACAGTCCATATCTGGAGGTGAATGTTGTCTTGGGGATATCTTCTGTTCGTACCTTTAATTGATGGTATCCTGACCTTAGGTCGATTTTTGAGAATACCTTGGCCTTAGCGAGCTGATCGAATAAATCATTTATTCTTGGCATCGGGTATTTGTTCTTGATCGTGACCATGTTGAGTGCTCGGTAGTCAATACACAACCGCAGTGTTCCATCTTTCTTTTTGGCAAACAAAATTGGTGATCCCCATGGTGAGGAACTTGCTCGAATATATCCTTTGTCAAGCAATTCCTTTATTTGTTTCTTCAGTTCAACCAACTCGGACGGTGCCAGTATGTATGGTTTCTTGTATATGGGGGTGGTCCCTGGTGCTAGCTCAATGCTGAATTCTATCTCTCGGTCTGGTGGCATGCCTGGTAGCTCTTCGGGAAATACGTCTGGAAATTCACACACTACCGGAACCTTGTTTAATTCAGAAATATCCACCTTGTTCAGTCTTGGTTGCCTGGGCATTTCCCTTTCTTTGGCGGATACTCTTATTGTCTTACCATGGTGGTGTGTGAGAATCACGGTCCGATTGAAACAGCCAATAAAACCTTTGTTGGTGGTTAACCAGTCCATCCCTAGGATGACATCCAGTCCTTTATTTTCCAACACAATGAGATTGGCATGAAACTTCAATCCTTTGAACTCAATAATCACATCCTGACAGTAATTCTGAGTGACTTGCTGAATCCCAGGGGACTTGATGATCATGGATTTCTCCAAAGGAAGCATCGAAAAATTATTTTGCAAAGCAAAACTTTTCGAAATAAAAGAGTGAGAAGCTCCAGAATCAAACAAAACCATTGTAGGTATTGTGTTGACAGGAAATGTACCGAGTATGATATCCGGAGCGTTTTGTGCCTCCTCTTTGGTTACGTGGTTCAGATGACCTTTCCTGTGGTTATTGTTGGGATTGAAATTGTTTCGCTTGGGCGCTGAATTATTGTTGCCGTTGTTTGGCTTTGGTGCTGAGTTTCTTGGCTTGGGACACTTCTTGGCATAGTGTCCTTCTTCTCCACAGGCGTAACAAGTAACACCTCGGCGATATGTGAACTCCTTGTCCCTAGCATGGAAATTCTTTGTTGGGCGTGAGACGTTGGATGATGATTTGTGCGTCCCACCCTTTTGAAAATTTGTCTTACTTCGATGATTGCGAGCATGGTTAGTCTGGTCCCTTTTTCGCTTGCGGATATCTTCCAAACTGCGTCTTTCATTTTCCAGAGTAATGGCTTTATCCACCAGCGTCTTAAAATCTGGAAAGTGTGTATGACCAGTTGGCATTTAAGCGCGGGCGCTAGGCCGTCAAGGAATTTCTCCATTTTCTTGCTTTCAGTCATACACTCTTCATTGGCGTAGCGGGATAACAGAGTAAATTGGCCGTTGTAATCTGACACTGTCATGTTCCTTTGCTTGAGGTCATCGAAATCTCTTTTCTTGATTTTCATAATACTCTTAGGAATGTGTGCACCATGGAAACCTTCCTTGAAATCATCCCAGGTTATATCATTTTCGTTGGGATGCATGTGCAAGAAATTCTCCCACCAAGATGCAGCGGCTCCTGTGAGATAGTGCGGAGCATAAAGTACCTTCTCGGGGTCTGAACATTTTGCAATAATTAATTTTCTCTCCATATCTCGAAGCCAGTCTTTGGACTCAAGTGGCTTGTCAGTATGAGAAAATGTTGAGGGACGTGTCTTCTGTAGCTCAGATAACTTGGAATGTTGCGGATACTGCCCATGGTGATTTCCCATGTTAATGACTTGGTTCATCATTTCCCGATGTTGTTGCTGACTCTGTTCATAAAGGCGGCACATTTGGGAAAGTGTCGTTTCACTGTCCTGTTGACTTGTCTGACCTCGTGTGAAATTGTTGCTTGGCTGAGTATCATAGTATTGACTTGACTGCCCTTGTGCAAAATATTTGCCCGGTTGATTGCCATAATTTTCCTCTGGTGGAGCTGGCATGGAGCGAGTCCAAGGATGAGACATTTTTCACTCTGGGGATGTATTTTGTAAAACCCATAAGAAAAATGGAAGGGTTGCAAAAATAAATCCATAATGCACAAGGTTGGCAAATAAATTTTAAAGCCAAGATTACTCAAGGGAAAACAAATCGATTTGTGCATAGAGAAGGACTACATCATTACGTATCTTACACGCGGCGATAATTATACATTACATCACTCAGGATATGCGTACATAATCCTGACATGTTATTTAGGCTAGTGCACTTCTCCAGATCCTACATGATGCGCAAACAAGCTACTTCTCACAACATCTTACATGGCGGTACAACGCGCGATGGCTAAGCGTACTCAGTCGGAGATGTTGATGACATCCTTGGCCCTGCCAAGGGTGAGGCATAGCGAAGCCGGGGACTCGACTTCTTCCTCGATAATAGGCTCCATACGAGTAGTGCTGCGTCGAGTAGATGGAGCGGGTGCCAGGGGTGGAACCACACGAACTGGAGTGGGCGCGAAGGGTGGCGCAGTGCGCGCTGGAGTGGGCGCAATGGCTCGGTTGAACTCCTCGGTGGTAGGCAGGCGACGAGCAGGTGCATGGGATGCTGAGGACGAGACAAAAGTCAGTGGCGGTGCGGTGGGCAGGAGCTCCCTCCTGTTGGCGGCACAACCGTGGACTGAGTCCATGCGGGCGGCCACAAAGTCGTCCACCAAGTTGTCGAAGGCTGCCTCCAAGGCCCGGAGATACTCAATAAGCATCTCAAAAGCCTCGTCTCGTTCTCCTCTGGGGCAGGAGAATGCGTAGTGACAGGTGTAGGGCACATGGCATGGAAGATAGCGGTAGCGACGAGCCCTCATCGCGGGAAGGACATCCCTGAGACGAGCTATCGCCTCACGGGCTGCCATCTGGATAGCATGCTTCTCCGTAGGCATGGCTCTCCCCAAGAACCGGAAGCGGCGTAGCTCACCACGCCCTCCCTTGAACTGTACCGCGGCCTGGTGCATAGTCAGACTGTCGTTGACTCTGTGCTGGCAGAGAGTGACGACTAGGCGCACAGATGGCCCCATCGCGATCTGAACGACGAAGGAAAGAAGCTTGACGAACCCATCGGGCACATTGGCGAAGGTCTGAGACTCGCAGCTGTGGTCGGCCATCTACAAAAGTAGGCAAAAATCCTGAATGGTCAGATCATAAATATATGCTGACTGTCAGAAAAATGACTATGATTGCAAAAACATGAATAAGCTCTATCATGCTAATAACCGATTAGCGATCACACCTAGTGGCTTCCTACAGTCAGCCTGGCTCTGGTACCAAGCTTGTCACGACCGGTTTTTCCAATAAAAATATTTATTGAAGAAACCAATCTCTTGGGTCCAGTATGAGAGAAAAAATCCCCCTCACTGGTAGACAAACTCTTGATACAATAAGCCAGTAGCATAAAATACATTACAGGGGTTGAGCCAAGGGGGCTCAACAAATTATTACAAGCGCACCAATAATTATACATATTGGTGGACATAACACTACGGTGTGGTGGCATACTACTGACTCGAGGGTAAAGTGATGGTGGAATAACACAGTGGGGAGAGGTTAACGTGACTCTCAAACTAGCATCTCCTCGAGCGTCGAGGTGAGGCTCGATGAATTTATTCGGGTAGCGGAAGCAGATATAATACAGTGACCAACTCCAGGGTCGCACGAGACTGACTGGGACTCCTCTAGGCGTCGGACTCGCTATCGAACTCTTCATCCATGAGATCGCCTTTGTCAGCACCTGGCCAAATCAACAAGCCAGTGAGTACTTTGAAAGTACTCGCAAGACAGTTCGGACGTAAGATATAACAAATGCATGCATGAATGCGTCATGGTTAATTTACCAATGCATAATTGAAATATTAGCAGGCAAGGTAAATAAAAAGGGAATCGGCGGTAGTCCGCCTGAAATCCCAACAGTAAAAATAAAGGAAACCAATCAAGTGTCTGGAGTGACGCCACGAAAGGTGAACAAGAAAATAATGCGTATGCCACAGTCGGGCGTCTGAGCGACACCACAGAAAGGGCTTTAAAAGAAATGCCACAGTCGGGCGTCTGAGCGACACCACAAAAAGGGCTTTAAAAGAAATGCCACAGCCGGGCGTCTGAGCGACACCACAGAAAGGGCTTTAAAAGAAATGCCACACCCGAGCGTCTGAGCGACACCACAGAAAGGGCTTTAAAATAAATGCCACAGCCGGGCGTCTGAGCGACACCACAGAAAGGGCTTTAAAAGAAATGCCACAGCCGGGCGTTTGAGCGACACCACAGAAAGGGCTTTAAAAGAAATGCCACAGCCGGGCGTCTGAGCGACACCACAGAAAGGGCTTTAAAAGAAATGCCACAGCCGGGCGTCTGAGCGACACCACAGAAAGGGCTTGTACTGTCAAGGTAATAATGTTCATAAGGAGTATTCCACTCTTGAAAATAAACGGGTTAGTCCATTCACAGGATTAAATATTTAACCAGACTTAGCACTCATGCGTCCCACCGGATAATCTGCCACCAAAACCGGCACTTGTTAGTTAGCACGGAACTTGGATATGGATAAGATAAATTGAAGATTTATGACTCTGCAGAGTTTGTACAAAAAAATTTCCCACAGTAAACGGATTTTCGTAGTCACGAAGACTAGTTCCGTTTACGGTATTTCATAAGAAAACACAGCTAACCGGTACACACCCATCCAACCTCTCGATGCCGGAATCACCCTAGGCATCGTCCAAGAAAAACTTTTGAGACGGGGAGATCACAATCTCGAATAGCATGGGATCAAATTTTTATACGCGCGCTCTAAGGGGTGCCCCCCTCTCAGTCCCATCCGGAAACACCCATGCCCCCTGACCGGATGACTGGCTTTAATCCAGGGCCATGGAACCATCATCCCGGCCTCTCCTTTTTGGTGTGTACCAGGAAAGTGGTTTGCAACTTACTAAACCATATCTCTTGCGAGACACGTGTGGTAGTACAGGGAAGGGAATTGGATAGGAACCAAACCGATACGGGTTGGTACCGAAGTTAACTTGCATGGCATAAGACTGGCATGCTACAACACTGCCATCTTACCCATCTTTTTGCCAACACATGGCCTTGCATACTCACATCCAACAATGTGTGGATCATCGAACTTACTTGCATCAACAACGCATGATAAACACATTCATCGGTATGTTCACAACATGCCATGAAGCTAACTAAATGCAAAACTTGCCAAGACACTCATCATATCAAAAGTTCAAACATGCTTTCCTGGTTCAGAATAGTCGGAGCCTAGCTCGGTGAAGTTCGCGGCCCCGTCACCTTCTTCGGTATCTACGGTATAGAGAAAACATACGCGCTAACGTGAATACCGAGAGGTGCAGAAAAAGTATTGCAAATATTCTTCAAATAAATCTCATAAAAAACTAGACAAAATTTTGAAGAGAACAGAAAAAGAATCACTCAAAAATATGCTCCTATTAAAAAGATATAAAGATTTTTGTCCAGGGACCTATCTGTAATGAAACAGAAACTTCCCAGGGTTTTTATTATAAAAACAGAAAACGTTACGATAGCAACTACGCCGGCCCAGAGGGAAAGCGTATTCTGGCAAATGACGTTTTCAGAAAACGATTCGTTTAAAACGAGTTGAGTGGCTGACGGGCGGGTCCCACCCGTCAGGTTTAAATTCAAAAGAGGCGGGTCGGGGCTCGCTGGCGCCCGAGAGCCGTGGTGGTCGCCGGCGATGATCCACGGCGAGGTAGGGAGATCGGAGAGTACCAACGTGTTCAGGGCGCCATTCCGTGTCGGTTGGTGGTGGTGGTGGTCGCCGGTGAGCACCACGTCATCGGTGGCTCCTGCTCCGGCGGACGGCGGTTCGGGTGGTCGTGGACCTTGCCGGAGAGGGCTGCAATGATCAAATTGATGAGGGGGTTAGTGTACTAGGTGTGGAAGAAGGCTGCAGACGGGATTTGGGCGCCGGAGATGGCCTCACCGCAGTGAACGCTGCTGGAGCCCGAGGCGGACGGAGGTGGCCGGAGTCGAGGAAGAAGGGCTCCTCGAGGCCCCTCCAGTGGCCAGGCAGGGTGTAGGGAGGTGGTGGGGGTGGTGCGTGCTCGAGGGTGAGCTCGGGTTCTCCTTTTATAGGCGATCCGAGGCGGTGGCCGTGAACGGAGTTCTCCGGCGATGGATTACGGCGGTGCAGAGCTTGGTCGGGGAGTTTAAGGGGCTGGCCACCAACGTGGAGGTCCACTGGCTCCACTCCGACGCTCAACGGACTGTGATTAGAAGCTTAGGGCAGTTTTGGTCGGAACGGGACGGCGCGGGTCCGCCGGCGGCAGAGAGCGCGTCCAGTGCTTGTCGGGCCACGGCGACGGTGCAGCGGGGATGCGCTGGCATTCATTAGCCACGTGTAGGGCTAGGAAGCAAAGGGCGGCGCGGAACGGTGTTGCAAGGCTGGGGCTGCCACTGTTGGCCGCCACGGGTGGCGCTGCCGCCGCAGCAGACGCCGGCGCGGTCGGGCCAGGGAGTCCCCGACGCCGGGAACCAGCCAAGTGCGCGTGCGGCGCTACGGACAGCGAGGAGGGGCTGCGCGCGTCGCGCCACGGCGCACTGGCGACGCGTGACTGAACCTGACGAGAGGAAACGACACTGAATCTCTGAAACTCTGAATTTGCAAAGAAACAGTGCTGGCCAGGTGTTTGACAGAATGATATTGGCTTGCAGGGATTTTTCCTTGAGCTGAAACTTGGTGGAGTGGTCTCTCATTGCACCAGTAGGTTTCCTGAATTTTGGTGGAATTTTTGGGAAGTGTAGATATGAATTTCACCAAATTTGGCAAATCTGGTCCAAACTTGCAGGGAGTGAAATTTGAAAAAATTGAAAAGGAGAAGAGTGGATCAAGATGGTTCTGGGTTGTGGGTTCAAAGGACTAGCCAGTAGAGTTGGTTTGAAGTCAAATCTCAATTGCAATGGGGTACTTGCTTTGAAAATCCATCAGGCTCAAAATAATTGATAGAAAATATTTGAGAGGTGAAATAATCAAAATAAAATCCAAAACTTGTCTGGACTTGTTGGGGCAGAGAACTTAGATTGATAACAAGGAGGAGAGGAGGTTTTGGAGTGGTTTTACCACATGGGAGAAAATACAAGGTCATGGGTGGTTATCAATAGAATGAAAATCCCAAATTTTCATAGAGTTTTTCTTTTAAAAAGAAAAGATTAAACTCCCAAAAATAAATTTGGGGAAGGGAACCAATAGAGGAGAAGTTTTAAAAGATCAAACCCAAGGTTTCAAAGAAGGAAACAGAAATTACAATCCCAGCCAAAGAAAAGATTTTTAAGAGGATGGTTTTTCTGAAAATTTTAAAAATGCCTTATTTCACAAAAGAAAAACCAGCAAGGTTTTTGCTAAAAACCAAATAAAATTTTTGGAGTGTCACAGTAACCCAACCGCGCCATTTACCACGGCGCTTGGGAGGCAAGCGAGTTTTATTAGGTAGGTGGGGACGCATAACCGCATCCGCCCATATAAGGGGATAAGGATCCACCTTTTCACCTACGCCTTCTTTCTCCTTTGCCAATCCATCTCTCGCGCACTCGAGCTCCAGCGCCCAAGCCCGCTCTTCCCACCTCAATCTTCTCCAGCAATGTCCGGAGCGGGAGGCAAGTGGATGGTCTCCTCCGTTACGGAGGTTCAAGTAAAAAAGCTAAGGAAAGCCGGATACCTGTCCAAGGACATCCCGCACCGGCTTCCTGAGAAGGGGCAGCTTCTCCCCACCCCAAGGCCCCATGAGAGGGTTTTCCTCCCCTACTTCCTCCGCGGACTGGGTTTTCCACTTAACCCATTCGTCCGGGGACTCATGTTCTACTACGGCCTAGATTTCCATGATCTGGCCCCGAACTTCATCCTCAACATCTCGGCTTTTATCATCGTGTGTGAGGCCTTCCTCCGCGTCCGCCCCCATTTCGGCCTTTGGCTCAAGACCTTCAACGTCAAGCCCAAGATGGTGCGCGGCAGCCAGGCGGAGTGCGGAGGTGCTATGGCTGGCAAGGTAGCCAACGACCTCTGGTTCGAGGGCTCCTTTGTTGAGACCCTAAAGGGGTGGCAAGCCGGGAGGTTTTACATCACCGAGCCACGCGATCCAGAATGGGTCGCATCCACCGAGTTCAGATCCGGACCCCCCACGCGGCTTATGTCCTGGAAAGAGACGGGCCTGTCGTGGGGCAACGAGGAAGAGGTGACCGGACTGAAGACCTGCATCCAGTCCCTGGTAGACAAGCCAATCCGGCTTGTCAATACGGTCCAGGTCATGCTCGTTCGTCTGATCCTCCCATGCCAACAACGGGATTTCAATTTGTGGGAGTTTGACCCGGCGCAGCACCGAACCCTCAACAGGCTCTTCGACACGTCGTATGAAGATGTCTGGAAGGTGCTAATCAAAGGCGCCGGGGCTCCCGCATCCGCTTCCGAGGACCGCAGATACAACACGCAGCGTCACGCTAGCGAGGTAAGCTATCTATGCCTTTGACAAGATTGTTAAGCTCTTTTTCATAGATTAACTCTATGCGGGATCTAAACTCCCTTACCTTTGACAGGCTTGGCAGGCGATATCCGGACCAATTAACTATCCGGCTCCCCTGCCCGAAGACCCAACCCCAGATCTCCTAGTGCAGCTACTGACTCCAGCGCCTTACGTGGTGCCGGAGAAGAAGGTCAAGAAGAAGAAGACCACCGGGACTCGAAAGAGTGCCCGTAACTTGGTGGTGTCGGACTCGTCGTCTGACGAGTCCGAGGCGCCCTCCTCTCATGAAAACGAGGAGGAGGAAGAAGAAACCTCTCCCCCCAGTGGGGGGAGAAAAGAAAAAGAAGGCCGCCCCATCGGGGGAGGCCGAGGGGTCTAGGAAAAGGAAGACCCCTCCGCCGGACTACTCCCACGACGCTGAAGAGAGCGGAGAGGAGCGGCCGAACAGGGCCAAGCGTCCGGCGAAATCGTAAGTATTCATATACCAGAGTGACTCATGATATTCCTTTAATGCACAGCTCTCCCTAATGTCGAATGTGATTTATGCAGCCCGCCCCGGGCCGAACTCGATGATTCGTCGAGCGGCTCCCTGGATTCGTCGGACGTGAACTTAGTTCCGCCCGCTGTCTCCCCCTGCACTGCAGGCGACGCCGAAGTGGCGTCGCAACAAGCTCCGGGGCAGGAGGAGGTGGTCCTGGAGGAGCCGAAAGGCGACCTCCCGGACCCCAGGAATAAAGGGGACAAGACCCCCCAGGGCTCCGAGTCCGGCTTTGTGCCGGACGCCGCACCGGACTCTTCAACAGTTCCGGTTCGCGGTAGGCGAACTCCTTCCAAGAGGTGCAAGCCTTCTGAGCCGGCAGCCTCCGTCCAACCGGAGGTGCCGGACAATCTGCTGGAGGTGCTTGACGGCGCCTCCATCGACGAGGAACACCGTACTATTATGAGTACGGTGATACGAAGGGTTCAGTCCACCAAGAGCGGACTGACAGAAGCTTGCGCTAGCCTTCTAACAGGCTTCGAGGTAAGTAGAAATATGTCAAAATATGACCGCATAGACAATAGCCCTGATGCTCTGTTCGGCGTTCGAAAAGAAAAGCCGAATAGAGGATCTATTAATTTTTGCAGGAGTCTAAGAATAAAGAGTCAATATGCGTATGCAGGCTTCGCTGCTATCCACCGCCGCACTGACTGCACAGGTGGAAGTCCTAAAAAAGGACCTCGGGCGGACCGAGCAAGAGCTCGGCCGTGCCAAACGGTAGCTCGAGGAAAAAAAAGGTAAGAAATACCCTACAAAGAAAAAAGGTGCCTATAGAGAGGCGTGATTGCAAAGAATAACAGGATCGTACTGCTTATTGTAGGGGCCACAACTGAGGTGGCGACCCTCAAGCAGGCACTATCTGAGGCCGGAAAGAAAATGGCCGAGGAGCGCACCGAGCGAGAGAGACTTGGGGCTCAGGTCGGCGAGGTGCAGCAAGAGCTGCAGGCTCTCATGAAAAAACATGAGAGCTTGAAGCTTGAGTCAAAGGCGCAAGCATCCGAGCTCGCGTCGGCCCTTGAGACCGCCAAGGGTGCCAAGGCCGAAGCCCAAAAGGCCCTCCAAGAGTTGGAGGAGATGAAAAAGATAGCAGCGGGTAAGGCATTCTTAATGCAAAGTAGGAATATAAAAGTAAACTACTTGTCACTTACCCGAATCCGGAGTTCTCCAAGGGCGTTCGCAGATCTTCCCCGCAGCGTATCCGCCGCCGCCGCATTCTACCGAGCTGAAGAGGGCAGCTTGACGGAGAGTGTGTTCTGGTCTCAGTATTCTGAGGCCGGACACCCTGTGCCTTTGAGCGATCAGCTGAAACAGCTGGTCGAGCTCCACAAGGCGGCCGAACAAGCCATGAAGGGTTCCTAGTTCGGCTGTGGCCCGGAGAGGCCCTGCCTGGGAGCTACTTCGGGCTGGTGCGGCAGCTGCTGGAGGCCTGTCCACGGCTTGAGGTCATCAAGCGTTCCGCCTGCATCGAAGGTGCCCGGAGGGCCCTTGTCCGTGCAAAGGTGCACTGGGGTAAGCTTGACGGAGAGAAGCTGGTGAAGGACGGGCCGCCGCAGGGGAAGGAGCATCGCAAGCCTGAGAACTACTACAAGGATGTTCTTGCCGGTGCCCGCCTTATTGCGAATGAATGTACTAGGGATGTAATATTTGAATGAACTCGCTCGTGTTTATCCTGTGCGCTGAAAACTTGTTCATATGCGCCAAGCAATGCTTATGGAATTTAAAATATTATTTTCTGTGCGGTCGTTTATCAAAAATTGAGAGATGGCTAGTCGTCGGCTTCTGCCCCCATGCCGCTAGTGCTGGGGTGTTGGGGATAAACCTGAGCGCTCTTTCTCCCATGGTTGGGTCCTTCGAGAGAGGCACTCAGCACAACGAACCAGGGAATCAGACTATAATGCTTGAACACTCTCACTTAGCCATAGAACTTTATAATTTTAAATTTCGGTGAAGCCCCTAGTTCGGAAGACCGAATTCGGCGCGCTATCCACGCCTTTGGCCGTACAGAGCCAGCTCCTCCCTCGAAGCAGCATAAGTCTTTAGGGACTCGAAAAACCTCTCGAACAGCGACCGGTCTCTCGCCTTATCATGACAGTCAGTTTTAGCTTTCTCCACTGAGGTGCTTAACCCAGCTGAACAGGGGCACAATCGCAGTGGTTCTCCTAGTGCTACCTTAGCCGATATAGCGGAACGTAAGGCACCAAAACATAGGAGCCGGGCAAACCCAACTATTGACCCAAATCATGATTCAGAGCCGATGCATATAGTGCTATAAGTTCGGGGTGCCGCACGTGGGAAAGTGTACAGACTTCTCACACCAGATCGAAGGGTAATGAAGCCCCTGGCGTGTTTTCCATACCATCGTGTACGGGTGCGATCATGTTATTTAATAAACATATATATGAAAAGAGAATAATGCAAAAAATAGGCAAAAATCTATGCATTGTTTATAAAGAGGCTATTTATCAAAGCCGAATGATACAAGTAATGTGATAAGCAAAAAGATATTAGACTATTTAACTTGTCCTGACCAGGGGCAGGCCGCGGAATTGCGTTCGAAACAGATATACCACTCGTAATAGAGACCACCTGAGTGTTCCATAATGCGGCGTAGCTTTGTCTGCTTCCCTGGATCTTGCATCGTTTGTGCGGCAGCCGAATTGCCGAACAGGTCGTCCAAAGTGTGGAGTCCTGAAAGTAATAAAGAGAATCCGGCAGCCCCTAGTACGTTTTAAGCCGTATTGTGAGCATGCCGTTACTGCGCCCCTTCCCCTGTGCCCATGGTATTTCAAGGGCGTAATTATGTACGCGAGGTACTAGCTCCGCTATGTCGCGATGGCTGGGGTTGGGGCCGCATTGCTACGCCTGCTCAGAACGTACCAGGCGGTCTTGTTGTAGGTTACTCCGGGCGCGCTTGGCATTGTCTGGCTTTTTAACGGCCGGACTGGAGAGTTGCCTAAAAAGGCTGCTTTGTACTTCCGCTGCGAGAGCCCCCGTGTGCTCCTCCGTATGGAGGGAGCGTTCGGTGTTTCCGTTGACCGTGATTACTCCTCGAGGGCCTGGCATCTTGAGCTTGAGGTATGCGTAGTGCGGCACCTCATTGAATTTGGCAAATGCGGTTCGTCCGAGCAGGGCGTGATAGCCACTGCGGAACGGGACTATGTCAAAGATAACTCTTCGCTTCGGAAGTTATCCGGAGATCTGAAGACCACATCAAGTGTTACGGAGCCTGTACAGTTGGCTTCTACACCTGGTATAACGCCTTTAAAGGTCGTCCTTGTGGGCTTAATCCTTGATGGATCTATGCCCATTTTCTGCACTGTATCCTGATAAAGCAGGTTCAGGCTACTGCCGCCGTCCATGAGGACTCTTGTGAGATGAAATCCGTCCATGATGGGGTCGAGAACCAATGCGGCAAAGCCGCCATGACGGATGCTAGTGGGGTGGTCCCTTCGATCAAAAGTGATCGGGCAAGAGGACCATGGGTTTTACTTTGGGGCGACTGGCTCCATCGCGTATACGTCCCGTAGCGCACGCTTCCGCTCCTTCTTGGGAATGTGGGTTGCGTATATCATGTTCACTATCCGCACTTGTGGGGGAAACCCCTTCTGTCCATTATTGTTCGGCGGCCTGGGCTCCTCCTCGTCATCGCTATGCAGCCCCTTGTCTTTGTTTTCGGCTCTTAACTTGCGTGCCTGCTTGAACACCCAACAATCCCTGTTGGTGTGATTGGCTGGCCTTTCGGGGGTGCCATGGATCTGGCACAAGCGGTCGAGTATTCGGTCCAAACTGGACGGGCCCTGAGTATTCTTTTTAAATGGCTTTTTCCGCTGACCGGATTTATAGCCTCTGAATCCGGCGTTAACTGTCGTATCTTCATTGCTGTCGCTGCTAACGCGGCGCTTTTGCTTATTTCGACGTGTCCTGCCACTTTTGTCCTTGGTATCAGAATTACCAGGGTTCTTTGATAAGTTGTTGCTGCGAGCTAGCCAGCTATCTTCGCCCGCGCAAAAGCGGGTCATGAGTGTCGTGAGGGCTGCCATAGATTTCGTCTTTTCCTGTCCCAGGTGCCGGGCAAGCCACTCGACGCGGATGTTATGCTTGAAGGCTGCTAGGGCCTTTGCGTCCGGACAGTTGACTATATGGTTTTTCTTTGTTAGGAACCGTGTCCAGAATTGCCTGGCCAATTCCTCTGGCTGCTAAATTATGTGGCTTAGGTCGTCGGCATCCGGTGGTCGCACATAAGTGCCCTGGAAGTTGTGGAGGAATGCGGCTTCCAGGTCCTCCCAAGAACCGATTGAGTCTGCTGGCAGGCTGTTAAGCCAGTGCCTGGCCGGTCCTTTGAGTTTGAGAGGGAGGTATTTGATGGTGTGTAGATCATCGCCACGTGCCATGTGGATGTGAAGGAGATAATCCTCGATCCATACCGCCGGATCTGTCGTGCCATCGTATGATTCGATGTTTATGGGTTTGAAACCCTCTGGGATTTTATGATCCATTACTTCATCTGTGAAGCATAGTGGGTGTGCGACGCCCCTGTACTAGGCTATGTCACGACGCAGCTCGGAAGAGCTATGTCTGTTGTGTTCGGCCCGGCCGGATTTATTGTGTCCGGAGTGCAGATCATCGTCACGTGTCGTCGGGCGCCTGCGCGATCTATAGATCGATCTTGTTTGCCTTGCTTTATCCTCCAGTACATCTCGCAGGTCTGGCGCATTTTCCCGTGCCTTGGTTGAGCGGCGTCGGGGCATGGCTTGGGTGGAGGTTTGACAAGCCTCTCTGTCGCGGCCGTGAGGTGGCCGGTCTGCCATGTCGTGCGCTGGTGATATAGGCACTTACTCCTCTGATCGGGGTAGCGGCCTGCGCTTAGGATAATTCTTGGAGGGGCGCTCGAGTTCGTACTCTTCGGCCGCGAGGACTTCAGTCCATCTGTCAGCTAGCAAATCTTGATCAGCTCTAAGCTGTTGCTGCTTTTTCTTTAGGTTGTTTGCCATGGCTAAAAGCCTGCGTTTGAAACGCTCTTGTTCAGCGGGGTCTGATGGTACGATGAATTCGTCGTCATCGAGGCTTGCCTCGTCTTCGGAGGGAGGCATATAGTTATCATCCTCAACCTCTCGTTTTGCCGCTCTCTCATGAGGGCTGGCTTCTCCATCTTCCTGCGTTGAATCTTGCTGGGTTGGGTGTTCTTCGGCGCTATCAGGGGTAGTATTATCTCCCGTGCCGGAATCACCGTTTTTGCTTTGGCGGGATTTAGAGCGGCGCCGCTGATGCCGGCGCTTTGGCTGTTTCTTGGAGGTGTCATCCCCCGCTGTTCCATCGCCATCTCCATCCTTTGGAGTATCCACCATATATACGTCATATGACGAGGTGGCCGTCCAGCGCCCTATGGGTGCTGGTTCCTGTTCGTCTCCTACCTCGTCGTCCAGACTGTCGAAGTCTTCAGAGCCGAAGTCAAGCATGTCGGTTAAATCGTCGACAGTGGCTACCAAGTGGGTGGTGGGAGGGCTTTGAATTTCTTCATCGTCCGTATCCCATCCTCGCTGACCGTAATCCGGCCATGGCTCTCCTGATAAAGAGAGAGACTTGAGAGAATTCAGGATATCGCCAAAAGACGAGTGCTAAAAGATGTCCGAGGCGGTGAACTCCATTATCGGCGCCCAATCGGCTTCGACTGGCAGGAGCGCGGGGGTTTTGGAGTTCGGGGAGGAGTCCGGACCCTCGGGGTCACGGGTCATGCGGAGTGCGGGGCTAGCGTTCGGCTCGATCGCCTTTGAGATCGCAGCCCCCGAGGTGACGTCCAACCGTTCATCCTCAGTTAGCGCGGTAGGCTCCGAGTCAAGGGTCGGAACCGGTGCGTGTGCGGCCACCAGGACACTGTTCGGAGGCAGAGCTAAATCGTGCCCCTCGAGATAGTGCAGCGTGCTTGGCTGTGGCACGAACCCGTCGAAGATCAAGTCTCCGCGGATATCTGTCGTCTAGTTTAAGCTTCCAAACCTGACTTGATGGCCAGGGGCGTAGCTTTCGATCTGCTCCAGATGACCAAGCGAATTGGCCCGCAGAGCGAAGCCGCCGAAGACGAAGATTTGTCCGGGGAGAAAAGTCTCACCCTGGACCTCATCGTTGATGATGATCAAAGGAGCCATCGGGCCTAAAGGCGACGACACAGAGGAACTCTCAATGAAAGCACCAATGTCGGTGTCAAAACCGGCGGATCTCGGGTAGGGGTACCCGAACTGTGCGTCAAGGTCGGATGATAACAGGAGACAAGGGACACGATGTTTACCCAGCTTCGGGCCCTCTCGATGGAGGTAAAACCCTACTCCTGCTTGATTAATATTGATGATATGGGTAGTACAAGAGTAGATCTACCACGAGATCAAGGAGGCTAAACCCTAGAAGCTAGCCTATGGTATGATTGTGTATGATGATGGTTCTGTCCTACGGACTACAACCCTCCGGTTTATATAGACACCGGATAGGGTTAGGGTTACACAGAGTCGGTTACAATGGTAGGAGATCTTGAGTATCCGCATCGCCTAGCTTGCCTTCCACGCCAAGAAAAGTCCCATCCGGACACGGGATGAAGTCTTCAATCTTGTATCTTCATAGTCCAGGAGTCCGGCGAAGGTATAGTCCGGCTACCCGAACACCCCCTAATCTAGGACTCCCTCAGCTGCCTCGGCCCGGGTCACCAGAGAGGCCTTCTCATCAGCCCAGGATTTCTTCTCCGACTCAAAGTTCTTCTTCAACTTCTCTTGTTCAGAGACGCTGAGTTCAAACTTGCAGTTGGCATTTTGAGTTTCCAGTTCCTGGGCTGACAGGCGGCTTTTAAGGTCAACAATCTCCGATTCAAATTGACTTATAGTAGCCTGCATTATCCCGGGTTACAGTCAGCATCATGGTAAATAATTTCAAAGTCTCAAGCACTTTGCAAGCAAATATACTTGACACTTGGGGGCTAATGTGTACCGAAGCTTTCTACATTATTAAGCCGGTCCTGGATATTAAAGTCCCAAGCACTTTGCAAGCAAAGATGCTTGGCACTTGGGGGCTAATGTGTACCGAAGCTTTCTACATTATTAAGGCGGTCCTGGATATTAAAGTCCCAAGTACTTTGCAAGCAAAGATGCTTGGCACTTGGGGGCTAATGTGTATCGCAAGTTAAAGGTATTGTGTTACATCCGGTTTAAGTATTTTTTCTTTAAGACGGACAAGCAGTTCTAACAGTTTTTCTAAGTCTACAGCATATTTCCTAATAAGCAATAGACTTGGGGGCTGGTACAGTGAGTATGATTGAAAGTAAAGAAGCATAAGTCATACCTCAGATTTTTGCTGGATTTGCTTCACCATATCAATTTCCAGATCACGGCTGCTCCGAACCTGGTTGATGTAGCCTGCGACTATTTCTCCAATACTCAAATGGGTATAGTTGGAGATATCCATCTTGGCCTTACGGCGCTCTAATAACTCCTTAGCAGAACATTTGGAGAGTACAGTGGGTTGAGACGGCTCAACAAATTGAGTCTTCAAAAACTCAACTTCCGGGTCATCTGCCTTGGCGGGGCTAGGAGCCTCCAGATTAACAGAATCATTGATGACTTGTTCAGCAGGTGGTTCAGAAGAGGTTGCAGGAACATCATGAGATAATGAAGATGGCGGCTCGTGAACATAAGAATCAGGCGCGGCCATTCCAAACGCCGGTTCAGTTATAACCGGATCCTGGTCCGGCTCAGCTTTCTTTGCTTTCTTCCTGGTCTTCACTTGCACGCTATCGACAAAACGGAATAAATGAATACAGAGACATAAGGAAGAGCATAAGGTAAATAAATTTGTATTACCCAGGGGCAGTCTTAAAGGCCGGCATGTTGGACTGCATAGACTCGCTGAATGAAGGAGAGGTATCCTGATAATTGGAGTCAGAAGAGTTGAGAGGTTGACGGATTAGACCCGCCGAAGGTAACAAAGGGGATAAGTCGGAGATAACCTCAGTCCGATGCTTCCTTGTTATATCAGGCAAGCCAGAGGAGAGCTCTGTGTCTTTGCTGGTCCGGGTCTGCCTCCGGCTTTCAAATTTCTGTTGCTTCGAAAGAAAGTCAGGGTCTTGGTAAGCCAAAGGATGTGAACATCTTACTTTCCGGGTTACTCTTCGAATTTTCTGACGCGGCAGAGGCTCGGAGTCGGAAGAGATTATAGTTACCTCTTCTTCGACGGGTTGGTTGTTTCCCGTGTCTTCCTGAAAGAGGAATCATGTCAGTAAAATGATGATATAATAGTCAGTTAAGTTTAAAGATTGCCTCTTCTTCGGCATCATCAGAGTCATCAAGCTGAAACATCTCAGAAGTGCTTGGCTTCCTTTTCCTTGAAGTGGTGGGCTTGGCGGTTTTCCTTTCGGCTCTCTTGGCTGCCCTGGCTTGCTTGGCCGCCTCATGATCATACTAAACTTTCCAGAAGTTGTCATTCGCCTGTAAAAGGTTATAAAGGGTTAAGAGTAAGGATATAGTATAACATGATAAAAGTAACCCGACGGCTGGAAGCTTACTGCAGGGGCCGGGTTCTTCTTGCAAAAGGGGAGTAAGCCAAAGGCGTTACTGTTCACCGTGCCCTCATTCAACAAAGACTGAGTTGTGGCTTCCACTACGTCATCTCGTAAGTCGGTAGGACTATGACGCTGAGGGTCATCTTTCTCGCCTGAATAGTCACACATTAAGCCGGGGCGGCGGCTTAACGGAATTATTCTCCACGCAACCCAGACTCGGACCAGGTCAATACCATCCAAGCCGTTCCCCAAGAGAGCTTTAATCTTCTTGATCTTGGGAGTGAGGGGCAGACGTTCAATGGCAGACAACTTATCCAGCAGCGGGTGACTAGATTCAAGGCGTAATGCACGGAAGCCGGGCAACGGGTTTTCACCACCGGAGAAGAATCATGGCAGTAGAACCATGTTTGGTTCCAGTCCTTCGGATGACTCGGTAATTCAACGTAAGGGAACAGGCAGTCTCTCCGCCTTTGAATCGATATGCCACCAAGTTCCAAACTAGGCCCATTGGCACGCTCATTCTGCCGATTCAGATAGAACAATTCCCTGAACAAAGGTAGGCTGGGTTCTTCTCCAAGGTAAACCTCGTAGAAAACTTGGAAGTTGCAGTTGTTTGACACGGAATTAGGCCCGATGTCTTGAGGTCTTAAGTCAAAGAAGTGCAAAACGTCTCTAAAGAATTTTGAACCGGGCGGAGCGAAGCCCCGACTCATATGATCTGTAAAGACTACTACCTCCCCTTCTTTGGGATGAGGTTTCTCCTCAGATGGGTTGGGGGCATGATAAGACATGACCTCCTTCTTGGGCAGATAGCCGGACTTCACAAATTTGGACAATTTGCTCTCTGTGACAATGGATGGGACCCAGTTGCAGGTCACCGGGGGTTTGACAGCTTTGGGTGCCATTATGAAAATTGAAGCCTACAAACAAGATAAAGGAAATTTTCCGGTTCATTATAACCCAAAGAATAAGCATCGTTGGAATCTCTAAGATGGCGGCTTAAGAAGGGGCCTAATGACATACAGGTAACTATGTGATAATGTTTAAATAGCTGCAGGTGTTAAACATGATTAAAGTTTTCTTAAGTCACCAGAGGCAAGCGGTGCTGACGAACGGTGTTATCTTAAACCGGTTACTATGGCTGAAACAGAGTCAACAGACGCAGTTTTTGGCTAAGTATGGAGCGAACAGGTTTTACAAGTTGCTGATATTATTTTGGATCAAACGGCGCTCTGGAAAGGAAAAAATTTCTAGACCTAAAGCAGTACAGGGAAGCTCATATACTCAAGAAGGGTTTCTAAATCAAGGAAATAAGATCTGTTTTCGGGCAAAATAAGCATGAAACATGTTCCGCAGCAGTTCTATATTGTTTTCATAAATCTAAAAAAGGCATTGGAGGTGAGAACCAATGAAAGCTTGCGTCGGGCGGCAATGAACGCCGACGAACTCAAAGATGGCTCCAATGCGGATCTGAGAAAGGGGAATAGAAGGACTCACGGATGCGGAAGAGCTGTGAAGAGTCGCCGTCGCTTTCTGGTCCGAATCAGGGTGATGCAGCGGCCTGAGTCGATGAAGACGAGGGTTCCGACGGTGGCGGTGGCGGAGCTCGAGCGGTAGAGAAGGGAGTGTGAGGAAGAAGACGATTGGAGGAAATGAAAAAGACCTAGGTCGTGTTTATTTATAAGGAGGGGCCGGCTGAGACGGCGCGAGAAACGAGGAGACCAAGACATCATTATCCAGCAGCCCCGACGCCTCGATTTTTGGGAAGGCCATTAAAGACGGAGATCCATTGAAGATATGATGGATTAAAATATAAGTTTTATCGAAGATGACGTCACGATGATTTAACCCGGATCCGGATGATGACATCATGGCGGGTTACAATTCTCACACAAGACAGAAGACTGAAGGCCAGTTCATAAGGTTTTTTAAAGATTGACATGAACAGGTTCAAATCAATCTGGGGCCTAATGTTGGGGATATAACTATTTGAGTAAGCCGGCCAGGAGGGGCCGGGTTACCCAAGAGGGACATATCAGAAGAAGCCCAAGACCAAGCAGGAAGATGGCGGTTCAATAAAGGGTCTAAGGCCCATAGGTCATTTAAGGCCCATAGTGGTAAACCGCCATGACGGCATGACCTGTATTATAAGGTAGAATTAACTAGTCCCCGAGCCGGACACTGTCTATGAGCCGGCCGGGACTCTGTAGGCCGCAGGGCGTCGACCCATGTATATAAGGGGACGACCCGCCGGCGGCTTAGGGCAACAAACAACACATCGAGAGCCAGGCATAGCGTATCTCGCTCCCTGGTCATCGAAACCTCAAGCAATACCAACCCAATTAGACGTAGGCCTTCCTTCACCGTAAGGGGCTGAACTAGTATAAAACCTCTCATGTCCTTTGTCCCGATTAACCCCCTTAAGCTTCCTAGTTGCGATAGCTCCACAACTAAGTCCTTGCAAGAGGACATCTGTCGTGACAATTCCACAACAGTAACTACAAAAATTATGAAATAAATTTGACAATTTGTACAGAAGTAATGTGCAAAAAGTTTCAGATCCATTTGACTTTCCAGTAAGAAATGTAAAATCACGCGCTACAGCCAAAGTTTCTGTTTTTGTTCTGCACATAATAAACAAGCAATCTAATCATCCTAAAACCAAAGCTTGGCACATTATTTTTATCATACAATGGATATATACAAGGGGATAATTATTTACAGAGAAACTTCCATGAAAAATTCTACACTGTTTCCGTGAGCATGAACACAAGTGCTCAAGGTCGACCCTCACTTCTTCAATGCATAACTTTCCAATCGCTTTTCTTTTTGAAAAACTTTTTAGGCATGAGAGGCAACTAATTTTTTTTTGTATTTTCATTCTTTAAAAAAACTGTATGTTTCACCCACCACTAAACATAAACAAAAAGGAAAAAAACAAAATCTACTTAGTGAAGAAAGCAAACAAGCACACACGAGAATACCAACCCCACGCTATTGCTCCCCGGCAACGGCGCCAGAAAAGAGCTTGATAATCCCCAAGTGCAGGGAATCGTCATAGCAATTCCAAAGGTGGAAGTGATAAGTATGGAGTGTCGAACCCACAAGGAGCTAAAGGTAAGATCAATATTCTCACAAACCCTATCTGCCACCGATACGACTCTACGTACACCAAACGTTTGCTTCCAACTAGAAACGATAAATGAAACTACATTGTGGGTATGAAGTGGATAAATTTGTATGATATCGGAGATCTAAAATATAAAAGTAGGTGTTGTTATCATGAAGTTATAATATATTACTAAATATTATAAATAGCGAGTGTGGAATAATGATGGGTCGGTGTGCGGAATTATCCTAGGCAATCGTTAACAAGACCGGTAATCACTATTGCAATTTCATATGAGGGAGAGGCATAAGCTAACATACTTTGTCTTCTTGGATCATATGCACTTATGATTGGAACTCTAGCAAGCATCCGAAACTACTAAAGATCATTAAGGTAAAACCCAACCATAGCATTAAAGCATCAAGTCCTCTTTATTCCCATACGCAACAACCCCCTTACTCGGGTTCGTGTTTCAGTCACTCACGCAACCCACTATAAGCGAATCATAAACGTATTGCAACACCCTGCAGCAGGGATCCCTCACGCTTGCGCGACATAGAGGGCACCATTGGACAGCACCAAAGTAAAACATACAACTCATACCAATCTAGATCATCAATCAACCCAAAGACAAAAGATATCTACTCAAAACATCATAGGATGGCAACACATCATTCGATCATAATATGTGGCATAAAGCACCATGTTCATGTAGGGATTATAGCGGGGTGCGGGAGAGTGGACCGCGTAAAAGATATGAGGATGGTGATGATGATGGTGATGTTGATGAAGACGATCACCGCGGCGATGATTCCCCTCTCGATGGCACTCCGGTGCCACCAAGAGAGAGGAGGAGAGGTTCTCCCCCTTGTGCTTCCTCCTCCATGGCCTCCCCCCTAGATGGGGAAAGGTTCTCCCTCTGGTCCTTGGCCTTCATGGCGATGATGGCCTCTCCGGGATACTCCTCCATGGCCACCGGTGATGATGGCCCCCTCCGGCAGGGTGCCAAAGAGGGCCAAGATTGATTTCTCGTGGCTACAGAGGCTTACGGCGGCGGAACTTCCGATCTAGGTTAATTTTCCGAGGTTTCTGTATTTATAGGAATTTTTGGCGTTGGTCTCACGTCAAGGAGGTGCCCAAGGCGTCCACGAGGCAGGCCCACGCGCCTGGGGGTGGGCGCGCCCCCCACCCTCGTGGACGCCCCGTGACTCTCCTGGTCCAACTCTTTTACTCCGGGGTCTTCTTTTGGTCCATAAAAAATCGTCAAAAATTGGCACATCAATTGGACTCCGTTTGATATTCCTTTTCTGTAAAAGTCAAAAACAAGGGGAAAAGAGAAACTAGCACTAGGCACTAGGTTAATAGGTTAGTCCCAAAAATCATACTCCCTCCGTCCCATAATGCTAGACGTTTTTTAACACTAGTGTAGTGTCAAAAAACGTCTTATATTATGGGACGGAGGGAGTATAAAATAGCATATAAATGCATATGAAACATCCAAGGTTGATAATATAATAGGATGAATACTTCATAAATTATAGATACGTTGGAGACGTATCATTGACCATCAACACTTGATGCTCCTTCTTGATTTCTACCTCCACAGCCTTTAGCACTTCAAAGAGCTCGGGAATTGTCTTATCCATTCCTTGTATATTATAGTTCATCACGAAGCTTAGCTTGGTGGCAGTGATTAAAGAACTCAGTCAATGACACTATCAACAGGAAGATTAACTCCCAGTTGAGTCAATTGATTGTGGTAGCCAGACATTCACTACAAAAAAATACACTTCCGTGATGATACGTGTTTGTCACAGTAGGTCGCGTTTTTTGTCATGCATGTACATCCATGACAAATTTATGATAGAATCAAGATAGTCATATATGTGCTGTCGTAGAAGGGTTCCATGAAATTACCAAAATTATCATCACGGAAGTGTCCACTTCCATGACGATAAATCGCGCGTCACAGAAGTGCTTTCGTCAAGGGTGACCGACACGTGGCTTCCACCGTAACGGAACGCCGTTAAGCTATCAGGTCGGGTTTTGGATCCGATAACCCGTTAACAGCCCCGACCAATGGGAAATTTCCACGTGTAAAATTCTTATTGGCTGGACGAAACACGTGTCAGCTCGTGAGTGGGTCAGATAGGCGCCTATGATATGTCGACACGTGGCACGACCCAACAGTGGCCCATTTAGCTTACAAAGCCGGCCCGTTTGACTTGGTTAGAAGTTAATAGGCCCATTTTACGGTCTCTTTGCAAATAGCCCATTTTACGGCCCGTTAACTCACGACCCATTAGGCCCTAAAGGAAATCGGCCCAACAATGTCATGTGGGTCGTCGAATATAATACCAGCCCATTTCACTTTCGGCCCATGTATGGCCCACGACGTCTTTTGGCCCATATGAGGCCTTCGTATCTTTTGGCCCTTTACAGGCCCACGGTGACTCTAGCCCATAATGAACATTAATTTTCTTTATACATGTTAACGGCCCGTGATTTACATGGGCCGTTTCCAGCTCGTGTTAGCTTTCGGCCTATTGACGGCCCATACGTTCTTGGGCTCCTTTTCGGCCCTCGATTACTTCCGGCCCGTTACTGGCCTGTTCTCCTAATGGGCCAAATTCAGCCCATGGCAATAGTTGGCCCGTTACTGGCCTGTTCCCCTAATGGTCCAAATTCGGCCCATGGCAAGAGTCGACCCGTTACTGGCCTGTTACCCTAATGGGCCAAATTCGGCCCATGGCAAGAGTCGGCCCGTTTCTGGCCTGTAAACCCGTTGCGCCATTTCGAGCCCGTCCTATATTCTGGCCCATTAATGACCCGTTATGCCTGTGACAGAATTAAGCCTTTGTTATCCTACGGCCTGTTAACGGCCTGTTACCGTGCTGGGCCGATACCAATTACAGCCCATGTAGACCCATTTATCCGACGGCCCGAGGCCCACCGATTACAGGCCCATTTATCGACGGCCCGTAGGACACCCATGGATCCTATGGCCCGTATATGGCCCATGGTAGTTGCGGCCACTAGCAAACCAGGGAAAAAGAAGACTAGGAAATAAATAAGGCCGAAACTAATGCTAGGCTATTAAGGCGATTGCACAAATTACATCCACTCGGCATCAAAGATCGCCACCAGTGCAAATATAGGGAACACCCTACACTATACAAAAATGGCTTGTTGTTTTCTTCAGCCGGTGGCTGCACGTTAAGAAAAAATTTTGTATCGCACCAAAACAAATTACAACTATATAACAAAAGGAAGGTTGGCATAAAACTTAACAGTCTAGCAGATAAATGCACCACCAGAAGTTCAGAAGCTCAGTTCATTTGACCTGACTGGTACGTTTTCATGCTGTATTGTCCGATGGAGCACCATAACCCTCGCCTTCATTTCCCCTAGGCTCCTGAACAACATAGCAAATGTCTGATAGTCTGGTTTCAAAACCATGCATATCTTGACGACATTGAGCAATGTTTCTCCTTGTTTCACAAAGGGTCTCTGTTAGGGAATGGACTTGTGTCTGGAGCGTAGATACAACATTGCTTTGAGCTTGCATATCTTGATCATGAGGCAGTTTGGACGATATTGCCTTAACAACCAACCCAGTATTATGCAGGAACGTGCTTTTGGCACTGTTAGTGGACAGGTACTGACCCACTGCAGCAAGAGCTGACATTACGGTTATAGTTGCCTCGCCACCTTCAGAAGGTGGCGGTTCCACCATTTTTTCCACAGCTCACTGAAAAGTTGAGGTTTTACATTAGTAGTACTAGAACAGAAGATATTAAGGAGGCAGCAAAACCAAACAAAATAGCTTTGGTCTATATACAGAACTTATTCTGGTGAACCCATGTAAAATATTAGTTGTATTTTATTGCAAAGTACATAATAAAACCAAGTTCCAAACATATGACCATGTACCATCGCTAATGTATTGTCTATTTCTTCACATTGTATTGAGGGCTAAGGATAAACAGACAAAGTTTATAATACGGTAAGCATAGTATGACATCATTCATATAACAAAACAACTGAGAACAGACAAACAGGAAATTGTAACGCTGTGTGGGCAAGTCCAGCACGGAACTAGATTACGGGTCAAGATCAAAGGAACATCACTCCTCTCTTTTAAACCTTGTAAGGTAAAATGATATGCTAAGACAATTGTGTATAAAATTGAAAAGAGTGATAGACATTGGCTGCAAATCATGTAGTTCAAGGCACAAGTCAGAGTAAGTAGTAGTTAAAAGGCATGAGGATTAAGGACTCACAACAGCGGCTTTGACTGGTGTAGTCATGCCCTTCTTCTTGCTGGTGTGACAGTCCTTGAAGATTTCCACAACATTTGGTTCAGGTACTTTTTGGTCCTTGCGGGCTTTCCTCTACATTTGGAACAAGTCAATATAGATCTGATAATATGGTACAGCGAAAAGAGTGAAACAACAGCTAATTATAAGAGCCTCGCAGTGTGCAATATAGCTACGAGATCCTGTCATCTGTTGGAATTTCACTTTCGTACGGTTGGCCTTGTTCTTTGAACAGTTCACCTACAAGAAGATAGATTTGTGTGGCACATGCGTAAATAGGACTTCAACATGTGATCTGATGACATATATATATATATATATATATATATATATATATATATATATATATATATATATATAATGTACCTGATACTTCGAATCTGACCAGTGTTTAACGAGGCCTCTCCAGTCTTCATCAGATATATTTTCCACTAGAGATGTTTGCGCAAGTTCACTCTTAGCCTTGCCTTCAAAGTGAGTTTTCCTCAAGTTATATCGATACTGTCGCCGAGCAGACTTGAAAACATGGGTGCAAGCTTGTCTGGTTGCATCATCTTGGCTATTCAACTTGAACATCATCTGTTGAAAATTATGGGAGTCTCATTATTAGCAACCTAGAAAGTATTGGACAGAGCAAGACGATATTACTAGTTTCCATACATAACCATACTTACAGATAAATGGTCGAGGAAGGTGTTGAACTGGGTTTCGTCTTTGTCATTCCTGTACTGAATCCATGTTGGGAGGATACGTACATGACACCTAACAACAACCGCTGCCTCTGATACTAACTTGGCTGACTCTGTAGCATCACATGGCCTTTTTAAACCTGCCTCAAAACGGATCTCCATTCTTCCTCCTCTAGATTTAGTTAACCTATCAAGCATTATCCCTGATGTTTGTTTCCTCTTGCGCCTAGGTGCTAGTCCAACAACAAACATAGGAAGCGTTAGTGTACATCAAACTGTGAGACTACATATAAAGAAGCATGCAACTGTAACTTGACTCCAACAACTACCTTCTTGTTGTTGAAGCCCACAAGGTTCATCTGATATTGCCAACTTGTCTTGTATCAAGAGTGTGTAGGATCGGAAGTATGTCTAGAGGGGGGTGATTAGACTACTTGACCAAATAAAAATTAACCTTTTCCCACTTTTAGTTCTTGGCAGATTTTAGCAACTTTAGGACAAGTCAAGCAATCATCATACAATTCAAGCAAGCATGCAAAGAGTATATAGGCAGCTGAAAGTAAAGCATGCAACTTGCGAGAATGTAAAGGGAAGGGTTTGGAGAATTCAAACGCAATTGAAGACACGGATGTTTTTCCTGTGGTTCAGATAGGTGGTGCTATCCTACATCCACGTTGATGGAGACTTCAACCCACGAAGGGTAACGGTTGCGCGAGTCCACAGAGGGCTCCACCCACGGAGGGTCCACGAAGAAGCAACCTTGTCTATCCCACCATGGCCATCGCCCACGAAGGACTTGCCTCACTAGCGGTAGATCTTCACAAAGTAGGCGATCTCCTTGCCCTTACAAACTCCTTGGTTCAACTCCACAATCTTGTCGGAGGCTCCCAAGTGACACCTAGCCAATCTAGGAGACACCACTCTCCAAGAAGTAACAAATGGTGTGTTGATGATGAACTCCTTGCTCTTGTGCTTCAAATGATAGTCTCCCCAACACTCAACTCTCTCTCACAGGATTTGGATTTGGTAGAAAGAAGATTTGAGTGGAAAGCAACTTGGGGAAGGCTAGAGATCAAGATTCATACGGTAGGAATGGAATATCTTGGTCTCAACACATAAGTAGGTGGTTCTTACTCAGAATATATGAGTTGGAAGTGTAGATGTGTTCTGATGGCTCTCTCCATGAGTGAAGAGGAGGTGGAGGGGTATTTATAGCCTCCACACAAAATCCAACCGTTACATAATTTACCAATCTCGGTGGGACCGAATCAACAAACTCGGTCGGACCGAAATAGTAAACCTAGTGACCGTTAGAGATTTTCGGTGGGACTGACATGCAACTCGATAGGACCGATACGGTTAGGGTTAGGGCATAACGTAATCTCGGTGAGACCGATTACACAAACTTGGTGAGACCGATTTGGTAATTAGCTAACGAGAGAGTTGGTCAGGCAAACTCGGTGGGACCGATTTGCTCTTTCGGTGAGACCAAAAAGTTACAAAAGGGAAACAAAGAGTTTGCATTGCAATCTCGATGGGACCGATCCGCTCTTTCGGTGAGACCGAAAAGTTACGAAAAGGAAACAGAGAAATTGCAATCCCATCTCGGTGAGACCAAGATCCCTATCGGTACAACCGATTTGCTAGGGTTTGGCAGTGGCTTATGACATGTGAAACTCGGTGGCGCCGGATAGAAAGAACCGGTAGGACCGAGTTTGGCTTAGGGTTTAGGTCATATGTGGATATGGGAAAGTAGCTGAGGATTTTGGAGCATATCATTAAGCACATGAAGCAAAAGGCTCATTAAGCAACACCTCATCCCTCCTTGATAGTATTGGCTTTTCCTATGGACTCAATGTGATCTTGGATCACTAAAATGTAAAATGAAGAGTCTTTAGCTTTTGAGCTTGAGCCAATCCTTTGTCCTTAGCAGTTTGAGGGTTCCATTTTCACCATCCATGCCATGCCAATCATTGAGCTTTCCTGAAATAATTGTCTTGAAATAGCATTAGCTCAATGAGCTATATGTTGTTATGAATTACCAAAACCACCTAGGGATAGTTGCACTTTCAATCTCCCCCTTTTTGGTAATTGATGACAACATATAGATCACATAAGAAAAGTGAATGATCACATAAGATAGATAAGATATATCAAGCATGCATAACTATAGCTTATGATCAAACACATGATCATCAATGTCTCACAAGCAAACAACTAAAGTATCTCGACCAAAAGCAAACAAAGTTTGAAAAACCACCAAATAAAGCAAGAGAGAATAAAAGCAACACACTCTCTCTCGAAGCCTATGATCTATACATTTTCTCCCCCTTTGGCAACAAGTTACCAAAAAGTTCCTTGAAAATGCATAGTGCTAGATCTACACTCAGGCTTGATCTTCTGGTGGTGGTGGAGTTTGGGTCACTCCAAGGACGAAGGCTTCTGTAGACGTGGTTGGAGCTGGAGCTGGTTGGGCTGGTGCTGTGGCTGGAGCTGAGGTGGTGGCTCTTGTGTCAGGAACTGGCACTGCAGACGACCTCTGGGCTCGTGGCACTCTGGCAAATGCATCAGTGGTAGTCTTCCCTTTCCTCTCCTGCATGTCATCTTGAAGTTGCTCCACTGCAGACTGGATTTCTATCACTTTGACATCCAAGTCATAGAACTTTTGTTCTACGATCCTCTCTAAGCTCTCCTGATTCTGAGTGAGGGTGGCCAGTCCTTTCTCTATCCTCAGGGTGGATGCAATCAAGTAACTGAGCTGCTCTTGCTTGGTTTTCAAGAAGTATTCAGATGCCTCCTCTTGAGTTGGTATCTTTGCAACTTTCTCCTTCCTTGCCTTCTCCTTCTGTGCTTGTGCATGGGCTGAAGATGGTTCATCCTTGTTCATCACAACTTCATTGTCTTCAAAACCTGGATGAATAGGCAAATGTTCCTTGTCCAAGAGGTATATGCCTGTGCCCATCTTGGAGTTAATCAGCTCCTGGATCTGCGGGGCATATCCACAGCTCCTCTTCTGGTCTGCTGCAGTCCTCTTGATTGTTTCTACCATGAGGCTCATGACTTTGAATTTCTGTGGTACATCAAAGATATGAAGCAAGTTGATTGCATGGCCTCTGATCATCTTGTGATCACCTGACTTGGGCAACAAGGTGTGCCTCAGTATCCAATTGATGGTTGGCAATCCTGACAGAAGATAATGTACTGATCCAAACTTGAAAGTGTCAAGTGCCTTGTTTGGGATCTCCTTGTACATGTTGGACATAGAGTTGTGGTCCATCTTGTTCTTGGCATATATATCTAGGTCATCCTCATGCTCCTCTGGGGCATTGATGAGCTGTGCCCACTCAGCAATTGTTGATTGGTACCTCGTACCTTCAGACATCCATACAATTCTGCCATCTGGATAAAAGTGTGCTGTGGAGTAGAACTGCATGATCAGCTCTTCATTCCACTTTGTGAGCTTCTTCCCAACAAAGTCAGCTACTCCACAAGCCTTGAAGCTGTCTTGCACTCCAGGATAGTGCTCTTCATTGTCCTTAATGTATTCCCAGTCGACCCATCTCATATCACACACAGGGCTTCTTATCCAACAAGACTGTCTCATAGAAGTCCTGTTGTTCCTTAGTGTGGAACCTGTAGTCAACAACAGTTCTCCTCCTGGTAGCATATGGATCTTCTGCTCTCCACTTTCTCAGCCCTGAGTCTCTTCTGATCTTCATATCCTCAGCCACAGGATGAGCATCATTGTGGTCTGGGATCTTGGGCTTCAACTTTATGAGAACTTGGCCTTCCTCTTCTTCTGCACTGTCAAGCACTGGGGCCTTGTTCTTTTCAGCAGCTGGGATGCTCCTTGTATTCCTCTTTGGAGCTATCTTGGCCTTTGATGCAGTCTTGGGTGCTTCCTTGGGCTTGGATACCGTAGCCCCTGATTTGATTGCATCACCCATTAGCTTGGGTGCCTTAGGTGCTGGTGGAGCAACCTCTTCTTCTTCTTCCTCATCAGAAGAATGCTGTTCAAATTCAGCCATGGGGTCAACTTTCTTGCACCATCTGCCTCTTTTCCTTTCCTTCTTCCCTTCAGCAGCAACTGGCTCTTTGGGTGCAGGCTTCTCAGGAACCTTTGTTGAGGCTCTGGCCTTTGGCATAGGCTACCTGCCTGCGGACCTTTTGATTTTCATCCCTGGCTTGATGGTTGCAGCTGAGCCATACTCCTTCTTAAGCATAACTTTCTTGGAAGTAGCTTCTTCTTCTGCCACATAGTCCTCATCCTCTGATTCTGAGGTTCTTTTCTTCCTTTGTCTGGTGGCAGCTTTTGGCAGGTTACTGGGAGTGCTCCGGCTGCCTTCATCTGAAGAACTTGAGGGACTAGTGCCCTCACTCATGTGCACTGGCTGTTCTGACATGTTCTGGCTGTCACTCTGATCTGACATGATGAACAAGCTGACGGCTGACCCTGTGAATAGTTTATAGATGAGGTAGAGTGGATAAGCATCACAAAATGCAGAGATTTTTGCAAAAGAATGATTCAAAATCTTAGTTTTAGTTTCCCACAGAAATCATTTCGGATCTACCGATTTTTAAACTCGGTGATACCGAAGCAGTTTTGGAACCTAAACTAGTGAACTCGGTCAGACCGAGTCATAGTTCGGTGGCACCGAGACTGCTAGGGTTTCACAGATTTCCAAAATCGGTCACACCGATTAGCAATACTCAGTCAGACCGAGTTTCACTTGTGCAATGGCATGAGCCACATCGATGGGACCGAGTTTTTCAACTCGGTGGGTCCGAGATGGTTTCGGCGGAAACCTAACCCTAAAATTTCGAATCAAACCTATTCTATGAATCGCATTGACTGGATTGGAGTGTTTCAAACGTGGCTAGAAACAATATGATCACAATGTGCTAGGAATCGGATTGGGGAATAGCACAAAGATTGAATCCATACCCTAGTTCGGCGGAGACTCGCTACGACGGCAACGGCGGGGTTGAACTCCGTTGACGGCGACGGAGACCAGCGACTGGAGGCGGCTGGCGGCGAGGAGACGATCCGGAGACCACGTTGGCAGAGTGAGCTATCGCGCGGGCGAAGGGGTTTGGAGAAATTTCCAAAATTTTGCCCGTGTCTATATATAGCCCGACCCTGTCGGTGTGACCGAGTGGAACAACTCGGTGGCACGGAGATGCAAAACTGTATACAGTTATTGCAACTCGGTGTGACCGAAAGGTTCAAATCGGTTGCACCGAGATCGAAAACATAGATCAACTTAATGATCTCGGTAAGACCGAAAGTGGAGTATCGGTCAGACCGAGAATCACAAAGAGGTTTGGGGAGTTTAAGTCTATGACGAATCGGGGACTCCGAGTGCTCCTCACACAGAGTGGTTCGAATCTGACTTGATCAATTTTGTGATGTAGCATGAATGGAGTTTGAGATGAGAAAAGCATAGATAGCTAGAGGAGGTTCTTAGGCATTCTTGTCCATCCACTTGGCAAAAGAAAAATAAAGCCAAACAATAAAAACAACAAGTGGATGTCCTCGAGTGAGTAAAATATGCAACCAACATGCTCGCACAATAAAATGGCAATTGAAATATGTGACAAAGCATGCACAATTCTAGCATCTATCAAGCAATTGGCGATGACTAGGTCATCTATATATGAGTATATTGACTTAGGAGTCAAATGAGAACACTTGATCATAGGTCATACTCATCGTTTAAGCTCAAGTGGGGTTACCACTTTTACATAAAGCATTGTTGTGTTCACATCATTAGAGTTGCTTTAGCTCAAGTCTTAGAGTAAAGCTCCCCCTAGATGTGATATCCCCCCTAAGAGGGATGAACTAACCTTGGGTTTTGTCGATGATGACTTCATGTAGATGTTGGAGATGTGGATGCTCAATGTTGATGTAGATCACTTGGAGCTATCCTTTTGAGTGAATTGCACCTTCAATACCTACATGGGTTAGTCCCACAAGGAACAAACAAGGATATTCATAGACATAGAGTGATGCACACACAAGATGATGTCCATGAAAACTTTTAGGTTACCTTGTCCCTTGACTTACCAACAAGAGGGTTTGTGACTCCTTGAACTAGTGCAAGATGTGGAAGTTGATTGCACTTGTTCTTGCCAAAATGATAAGAGTGAAGTATGTTGGCGGAGTCACCCTCAAGAACTCTCTAGTTCTTCTTCTTTTGGATCCACACCATCTTGATGGGAATCCTTGGAGTTGTAGTCGTACTTGATGAAGTGGAACTTGAAGTAGTCTTGGGAATCCACTTGACTAAGGTCTTAGGAGCTTCTTCAAATGTATCAATTTCCTCTTGAAGCTTGTCCTTGCCTTTTTGCTTGTAGTCTTGTGGTGGAAGATCATCGTGAGCTTGTGTCCCCTTGAAAGAAGTAGGATCATACTTCTCTTATTGTGGAACAAACTTTGTCTTGGGGTATTGATCTTCTTCCCACTCAACTCCATTGGCATTGAACTTTCGTTCAAAACCAACACCTTGATTCTTCCGGTGCCTTCCTTGCTTGCGTACAATTTCCTCGAATTGCTTACTCCCGGCAAGGCTTTTGTACACTCCTTTCTCTATAATTCCCTTCAATAAGCTATTTTCTTGCTCAAGTGTAACTTGGCTAAGAGAATCATTAGTGGAATCAAGAGAACTACAAGAAGCAACAACATTGGATTTAACATGATCATTGTTACTACTAGAGAAATAATCTTTCTTGTTCTTGTTACTAGACTTGACTTGAGGCATGTAACTGGATAAGAGTAAACGCTTGGCAATGTAAGAAGAACTATTCTTGCGGAGATCATCATTGATTGCCTTTAAAATCTCATGCTCTTGCTCAAGATTGAGCTTTTCAAAGCGTAAGTTCTCATTAGCTTTTAAAAGTTCTCGATGATCTTCGAAGATAGTTTCATGAGCTAACATAAGAGTGTTTAGTTCTTTAGTTAGAGCCTCAATTTTCTCCTTATCATTATCATTCGTTTTAGCATGATTTATTGACGTTTCATCATAGTATTCATCACTAGAGTTGTCAACAAGTAAATCATCATCACCTAACAAGTCATCTTCATCACTATTAAAATCAACATACTCAGGGTGTGTTACCTTAGGACCTTTGGCCATGAAGCATCTTCCAATTCCTTCATTTGGTGAGTCAAATATGTCGTAGGAGTTGGTTGACGCAAGTGCTAGACCGGCAACACCTTCATATTGAGTATATTTGGAGTCGGAGTGATAACTTCTCTCGGAGTGGTTTTCGGAGTCGGAGCCGGATACCCATTCACCAACATGAGCTTGATGTCTTCATTTTGTGTAGCTCCTTGATGATTTTTCCTTTCTTCCCAAATCCCTGCTTCTCCGTGAGTATCTTTGTTCATAACGATCATCTCTACTCCTTCTCTCTCTTGATGGTGATTCTTCTCTTTTGCTTCTTTTTTTGGAGAATCTTCTCTTCTTTTGTAGGGAGCCGTACACTCATTGGAATAGTGTCCGGGTCTTCCACAATTGTAGCAGTTTCGCTCTCGACTAGAAGATCTTTTGTCATTGTAGGACCTTGACTTGGAGCTTCTATCTTTGCTTCTACTCTTGTAGAACTTGTTGAAGTTCTTCACCATTAAGCTCAATTCTTCATTGAAGGTTTGTTTCTCACTAGATGATGTGGGGGCTTCACATGAGGCTTTGTAAGCACCACTTGATTTGTTGTGAAGTTCCTCTTTATCCTTGAGTGACATCTCATGAGCAACAATTCTTCCAATGATTTACGTTGGCTTGAGATCTTTGTAATTGGGCATCATTTGGATCAATGTGCACATGGTATCATATTTTCCATCCAAGGCTCTTAGGATCTTTTGATGATGAATCTATCGGTCATCTCTTCACTCCCTAAGCCGGCAATCTCATTTGTGATGAGAGCAAGCCTAGAGTACATTTCAGCGACACCTTCACCATCCTTCATTTTGAACTTGTTAAGTTGACTTTGAAGCACGTCCAATTTGGATTCCTTGACGGAGTCGGTACCTTCGTGCATATCAACCAAAGTATCCCAAATTTCCTTTGCATTCTCAAGATGGCTGATTTTGTTAAATTCTTCGGGGCACAATCCGTTGAAGAGAATATCACAAGCTTGAGCATTGTATTGCAGCATCTTCAACTCATCCGCGGTAGCTTCACGGTTTGGTTCTTTCCCATCGAAGAAGTCACCTTGCAAACCAATAACACAATAGCCCAAACGGCGGGGTTATGTCCGGGAATATGCATTTTCATTTTATGCTTCCAACTAGCCAAATTAGTACCATCAAAGTAAGCACCTCTACGGTGATAATTTCCCTCGCTAGACGCCATACTCTCCTAGGTTGTGAAACCAAGGCTATGACCACCAAAAGCTACGGAAATCAAAGCAAATGGAAACCTGGCTCTGATACCACTTGTAGGATCGGAAGTATGTCTAGAGGGGGGTGATTAGACTACTTGACCAAATAAAACTTAACCTTTTCCCAATTTTAGTTCTTGGCAGATTTTAGCAACTTTGGGACAAGTCAAGCAATCATCATACAATTCAAGCAAGCATTCAAAGAGTATATAGGCAGCGGAAAGTAAAGCATGCAACTTGCGAGAATGTAAAGGGAAGGGTTTGGAGAATTCAAACGCAATTGGAGACACGCATGTTTTTCCCGTGGTTCAGATAGGTGGTGCTATCCTACATCCACGTTGATGGAGACTTCAACCCACGAAGGGTAACGGTTGCGCGAGTCCACGGAGGGCTCCACCCACGAAGGGTCCACGAAGAAGAAACCTTGTCTATCCCACCATGGCCATCGCCCATGAAGGACTTGCCTCACTAGTGGTAGATCTTCACGAAGTAGGCGATCTCCTTGCCCTTACAAACTCCTTGGTTCAACTCCACAATCTTGTCGGAGGCTCCCAAGTGAAACCTAGCCAATCTAGGAGACACCACTCTCCAAGAAGTGACAAATGGTGTGTTGATGATGAACTCCTTGCTCTTGTTCTTCAAATGATAGTCTCTCCAACACTCAACTCTCTCTCACAGGATTTGGATTTGGTAGAAAGAAGATTTGAGTGGAAAGCAACTTGGGGAAGGCTAGAGATCAAGATTCATATGGTAGGAATGGAATACCTTGGTCTCAACACATAAGTAGGTGGTTCTTACTCAGAACATATGAGTTGGAAGTGTAGATGTGTTCTGATGGCTCTCTCCACGAGTGAAGAGGAGGTGGAGGGGTATTTATAGCCTCCACACAAAATCCAACCATTACATAATTTACCAATCTCGGTGGGACCGAATCAACAAACTCGGTCGGACCGAAATAGTAAACCTAGTGACCGTTAGAGATTTTCGGTGGGACTGACATGCAACTCGATAGGACCGATACGGTTAGGGTTAGGGCATAACATAATCTCGGTGAGACCGATTACACAAACTTGGTGAGACCGATTTGGTAATTAGCTAACCAGAGAGTTGGTCAGGCAAACTCGGTGGGACCAATTTGCTCTTTCGGTGAGACTGAAAAGTTACAAAAGGGAAACAGAGAGTTTGCATTGCAATCTCGGTGGGACCAATCCGCTCTTTCGGTGAGACTGAAAAGTTACGAAAAGTCAACAGAGAAATTGCAATCCCATCTCGGTGAGACTGAGATGCATATCGGTACAACCGATTTGCTAGGGTTTGGCAGTGGCTTATGACATGTGAAACTCGGTGGCGCCGGATAGAAAGAATCGGTAGGACCGAGTTTGGCTTAGGGTTTAGGTCATATGTAGATATGGGAAAGTAGCTGAGGATTTTGGAGCATATCATTAAGCACATGAAGCAAAAGGCTCATTAAGCAACACCTCATCCCTCCTTGATAGTATTGGCTTTTCCTATGGACTCAATGTGATCTTGGATCACTAAAATGTAAAATGAAGAGTCTTGAGCTTTTGAGCTTGAGCCAATCCTTTGTCCTTAGCAGTTTGAGGGTTCCACTTTCACCATCCATGCCATGCCAATCATTGAGCTTTCCTGAAATAATTGTCTTGAAATAGCATTAGCGCAATGAGCTATATGTTGTTATGAATTACCAAAACCACCTAGGGATAGTTGCACTTTCAGAGTGCTTGGGAAGTAGTGTCAGGTGGCAAGGGAGCTCGGGAACGTGCTGCTAGCTCAGTTGACGCACGAGTACGTCGTGCAGCTGGTAGTACTGTGGCAGGTGTTGCAAGAACTAAGGCTATCTCTGCTTGTTTGGTGGCAGCTATTTGTTTCTGTTTGTCTTTTTTGCAACTCGTGTAGCATGGGATTCCGTGTTTGTAGAATTTTCCGCTGGACTTTGACCTTCTATTGCACCATCAGTACCAGCAGAATCTGCAGGATTCATCCACTTCTCATTCCCTGCCATTCTGTGTTTCTTCCTCTTTCTCTGTGCCATGTTAAGTCAAGCCGACAAGAAAAATGGAATAACAATTTAGTTCTTCAGAACAAACTGACGCGTGGTGCAGACAAATTGAACTTTGATGTTAGACAACCACATGATAGGAGGATGTAATATGTATGAAAAACTGGATGGAAGAGATAACCAGAACTATGATGTGTAAACTAAGAAGAAGACATTTCACCAAATTAGAAGCAATGCAATGGAAGGTAGACACCATATGAAAGATGCTACAAATATCGCTCTGCCAAGTTAACAGTGTCTCATCATAAATGGCGTTTAAACAAATGTGAAGCAGTACAAGAAATAAATCACGAGTAAAGTTGCAAACAACATCACACTACCATGTTATAGGTCTCTCGTCATTAGTGCCATTGCATATTCACAGCTTATGATCTGTAAACTATGGAGAAGGCATTTCAACAAATTAGAAGCAATGAAAGCTAGACACCATATGAAAGATGCAACGAATATCACTCTACCAAGTTAAAACTGTCTCGTCATAAGTGCCACTTCAACAAATTAGTAGTACAAGCTAGAAAAGAATGTGAGATGTAACCTATATCACACTCCGAAGTCAAACGTGCCTTATGATAAGTGATTGTTGCAGGTTACACAACAGTAGTAATTTGATGTAAGAACATGGTGTGATAGACAGATATTGTATGTTCTAGAAATAGGAACACGTGTCTTATTCAAGTATAATGTGTAAAGTAAGCAGATGGAATTCAACAAAATTAGAAGCAATACAAGCTAGACATCACACATAACATGCAACCACATATAACAGTGCCAAGTTAGAGGGAGCACCGGTGATGCTGCACTAGGGGAGACGTGCTCATCATAAACACAGCTTTGTTGAGTGTCTATGCATGTGTTGTCTTGGAAATCATCTTGGGGGTGTGGAGGAGTAGAAACTGTAGAGGCCCTCCGTTCGGAAGGAGCACTTTTATCCGCTGCATTGCTAACTTCCTTCCGCTTTATTGATTTTGAATTGTCAAGTAAAACCGACAAGAAAAAGCAATAAAATTCTCTCTTCAGAACTCATTCATGCATGATACTAACAATCACTACTTTGATGTAAGGCAAACACATGATACCAGGATGGAATATGTACGAAAAATAGGACGGCATGGCATGTTCACAACTGTTTGTGTAAATTAAGAAGAAACCATTCCAGCAAATAAGAAGCAATGCAAGTTAGACACCACATGAAAGATGTAACCAATATGACTCTGCCAAGTTAAAAGCGTCCCATCATAAATGGAATTTCAACAGATTAGAAGCAGCGCATGCTATAAATCATATGAAAGATGCAACTAATATCGCACTGCATATACTAAAGGTATCTCGTCATGTTGATTGATGCAGGATACAAAAAAACAATAGTTTTATGTAAGGACAAGCTTAATAGACAGATGTACTATGTACTAAATACATGAAGGCATGTCACATTAACAGGTATAATGTATAAGCTAAGCAGACTAGCACATGCAGTTTAACCAGATTGGAAGAACTACAATCTAGACAACATATGCAACATGCAACCACATATCACGCTGCCAAGTTAGAGCAAGCACCTGTGATGCTAGTGTAGGGGAAATGTTGTAATCAACTACAGAGCTACGTTCACTATCTTCATCTAGCATTTCTGTTTCTTGAGAATCATGTTGGAAGGCTGACGCTGCATTCTTTAAATGAGGAGTAGTCCCCTTGCATGCCTGCCTCGTCACAAGTGATTGATGAGGGATTAGTTTGATGTAAGAACACGGTTAATGCACAGATGTACTAGTATGTACCAAAAACAGAAAGGCATGTCATATTCAAAGGTATAATGTGTAAGCTAAGCAGATGCAATTTAACCAAATTGGAAGCAATACAAGCTAGACATCCGGCTGGAGTGGTGAGCATGACCATCTAGGACCTGAGAGCGTGGTGGGAGGCGGGCTGCTTCGCCACCATCGCATCTTTTTAGTTGGCTTCCAGGTCATGCCTATCTATGCTGGGCTTGTCACTGGCTCGGCCAGTGCCCTGGCTAGCTATTTGTCTTCTGGTGCTCATGGGATGGTGGTTCATGTAAAAAAATATCTTTCCTTAGCTTACCGACTTCGGCCTTTAGAATACAAGCTAGACACCATATGGAACATGCAACCACACATGACACCGCGAAGTTAAAGAAAGCACCTGGGATGGTGGTTCATTGCGAGCGAGGTCATCAACTCCAGAGCTACGTTCCCCGTCTCCATCTGCTGACACTACACCCTTTAAAGCCTTGAAACGTGTCTTGCCTAGCCGCACACCAAGCTGGAGCGACTTCTCTCTTTTATTTTTAGCTTCTCTCATGGCAGCAGAGTCTGAAATACCCTTGCATAAAAACACAACAGTGAGAGTAAGGGTGAAGTGTGTGCAGAACTAGTGCACTGTAAAAGTAGCAAATAGCAGGTGGCTGGAAAATAAATGACAGGAGGCATATGATAGCTCTACAACATTGCATGGCAAACAAAATTAGATTCTACTCCGTATGATTTTGTAATATATGAGCACAGGAAATTGAGGTACTCCTCCAGCACACCACCACATGTGGTCATATCTAAGATAATAGTCGACTGAAAATAAATAGGTCAACCGATTTTTTTAATGAACCGTCCGATCTATAAGGAACGTGCAGATGGCCTTCGTCTACCTCCCGCCAGTCACTGTTGACGATCTTTCTCAAACCGCCAGCGACCACCGGCCTAGACCCCTGCCTCCGCCGCCCCGCCCTCCCATCGACCTCACACCACCGCCGTGCTTGGCAGCGCCCCCAGGCCATCCCTTTAATCCCGGCCGACCTCCAGATCGGGCGCCAGTAGCTCTATGCCGCACACGCCCCTAAGATAAACACCAAGGTGCTGCTTCCCCGGCGTAATAGGCGTACTAGCGCCTGTTATGCCGGGGAATGCTTCCGTTAATTGGGAATCAACTGGCCAGAAATTGAAATTCAGGGGGGCGATGATACGTCTCCAACGTATCTATAATTTTTGATTGCTCCATGCTATATTATCTACTGTTTTGGACTATATTGGTCTTTATTTTCCACTTTTATATTATTTTTGGGACTAACCTATTAACCGGAGGCCCAGCCCAAAATTGTTGTTTTTTGCCTATTTCAGAGTTTCGGAGAAACAGAATATCAAACGGAGTCCAAACGGAATAAAACCTTCGGGAACGTGACTTTCTCACCGAACGTGATCTAGGAGACTTGGACCCTACTCCAAGGAACAAAGGAGGCAGTCACGAGGGTGGGGTACCCCCCTAGGGCGCGCCCCCTGCCTCGTGGGCCCCCTGTTGCTCCATCGACATACTCCTTCCTCCTATATATACCTACGTACCCCCAAACGATCAGATACAGAGCCAAAAACCCAATTCCACCGCCGCAACTTTCTGTATCCACGAGATCCCATCTTGGGGCCTATTCCGGAGCTCCGCCGGAGAGGGCCCTCATCACAGAGGGCTTCTACATCATCATAGCCTCTCCGATGAAGTGTGAGTAGTTCACCTCAGACCTACGGGTCCATAGTTATTAGCTAGTTGGCTTCTTCTCTCTTTTTGGATCTCAATACAATGTTCTCCCCCTCTCTCGTGCAGATCTATTCGATGTAATCTTCTTTTTGCTGTGTGTTTGTTGAGACCAATGAATTGTGGGTTTATGATCAAGTCTATCTATGAATAATATTTGAATCTTCTCTAAATTCTTTTATGTATGATTGCTTATCTTTGCAAGTCTCCACAAATTATTAGTTTGGTTTGGCCTACTAGATTGGTTTTTCTTGCTATGGGAGAAGTTCTTAGCTTTGGGTTCGATCTTGCGGTGTCCTTTCCCAGTGACAGAAGGGGCAGCAAGGCACGTATTGTATTGTTGCCATCGAGGATAACAAGATGGGGTTTTTATCATATTGCATGAAACTATCCCTCTACATCATGTCATCTTGCTTAAGGCGTTACTCTGTTTTTAACTTAATACTCTAGATGCATGCTGGATAGCGGTCGATGAGTGGAGTAATAGTAGTAGATGCAGGCAGGAGTCGGTCTACTTGTCTCGGACGTGATGCCTATATACATGATCATACCTAGATATTCTCATAACTATGCTCAACTATGTCAATTGCTCAACAGTAATTTGTTCACCCAGCGTATAATACTTATGCTCTTGAGAGAAGCCACTAGTGAAACCTATGGCCCCCGGGTCTATTCTCATCATATCAATCTCCATCACTTTATTCTTGCTTTGCTTTTTTACTTTGCTTTTACTTTTCACTTTGCATCTCTATACCAAAAATACCAAAAATACCAAAAATATTATCTCTATCAGATCTCACTCTCGTAAGTGACCGTGAAGGGATTAACAACCCCTAATCGCGTTGGTTGCGAGGAGCTATCGTTTTGTGCAGGTATGAGGGACTTGAGCGTAGCCTCCTACTGGATTGATACCTTGTTCTCAAAAACTGAGAGAAATACTTACGCTACTTTGCTGCATCATCCTCTCCTCTTCGGGGAAAACCAACGCAGTGCTCAAGAGGTAGCAAGAAGAATTTCTGGCGCCGTTGCCGGGGAGGCTTACGCAAGGTGAAGTCAAGATTTGGACTCCCGACAACGAGCCATTTCTGGCGCAGTTGCCGGGGAATCTGCGCAAAAGTCAACATACCAAGTACCCATCACAATCCCTATCTCCCGCATTACATTAGTTGCCATTTGCCTCTCATTTTCCTCTCCCCCACTTCACCCTTGCTGTTTTATTCGCCCTCTGTTTTCCGTTCGTCTTTATGTCTTTCTTGGCTCGTTTTCTCGCTTGGTTGAAATAGTTGAGTATTTATTCCGAAATAGAGAAGCAAATATATATGGATCCTCATCCGCTTGCCAATCTTTTTAAGAGATCCAATTATGATGAACCAAATCCTAGTGATTTGGATGCACTAGATTATCTTTATAAGCTTTTGCCTGGAATCCGTAAATCTGAAAATTGTGATGAAGTGCTTCACGATAGATCTTTGAATAAAAAGCATGATTGCAATGATTTTATTATAAATCCTATTGATGTAAATTATGCTAATAATATGCAAAACCCTAAGCTTGGGATGCTAGTTTTTCTATGTCCAATAGTCATGATTGGGGAGATTCTTCTTATGATCTTGAAAATTTATTTAATACCCATGATGAATATGAGATTGATAATATTGTTTGCAATAATATTGAAAGTGGGTTTGGAAGAGCGTCAACTTTAGATCCCACATATTTGGAGAATATTCAATCTTATGAAATTTTTGATAAAAGTGGGTTTGGAGAGGTCATGACTTTAATTAATGTTAATCCCACTATTTCGGAAGAGTGTCAACTTTGCATGCATGTGGATCGTGTTGAAAATATTTTATATTATAGCTATGTTGTTGAATTTTCTTATGATCCTACATGTAATTATTATGAGAGAGGAAAATATGGTTATAGAAATTTTCATGTTACTAAATTACCTCTCATTATGTTGAAATTTCTATTGTTCCTTTCCACTTCCTTGCATATGCTAGTTTTTGCTTGCTATGATAATTTGTTTACCTATAATATGCCCATGCATAGGAAGTATGTTAGACTTAAGTGTGTTTGTTACATGTTTTATGATGCTCTCTTTGTCCCTCAATTCTTGTCTTTCATGTGAGCATCATTAAAATTATCAATGCCTAGCTAAAAAGGCTTTAAAGAAAAGCGCTTGTTGGGAGACAACCCAATATTTTCCCTTGCTGCTTAGTAATAAATAATCCATCTACCTTCTGTTTAGATGTGGTTTTGTGTTTTAATTAGTGTTTGTGCCAAGTTAAACCTATAGGATCTTCTTGGATGACAGTTATTTGATCTTGCTGTAATTTCCAGAAAATTTCTGTTCACGAAAACAATTGTTAAAAATCACCAGAACGTGATAAAATACTGATTCCAATTGCTTCTGATCAATTACCAAAATTTCTAGGTCTTCCTATTTTGGTAGATGTTTTGGAGTTCCAGAAGTTTGCGTTAGTTATAGATTACTACAGACTGTTCTGTTTTTGACAGATACTGTTTTTCGTGTGTTGTTTGCTTATTTTGATGAATCTATGGCTAGTAAAATAGTTTATAATCCATAGAGAAGTTGGAATACAGTAGGTTTAACACAAATATAAATAAAGAATTAGTTCATTACAGTACCTTGAAGTGGTCTTTTGTTTTCTTTCTCTTATGGAGCTCACGAGATTTCTTTTGAGTTTTGTGTTGTGAAGTTTTCAAGTTTTGGGTAAATTCTTTTGATGGATTATGGAACAAGGAGTGGCAAGAGCCTAAGCTTGGGGATGCCCATGGCACCCCCCAAGATAATCCAAGGGCCCAAAAAGTCAAAGCTTGGGGATGCCCCGGAAGGCATCCCCTCTTTCGTCTACTTCCATCGGTAATTTTACTTGGAGCTATATTTTTATTCACCACATGATATGTGTTTTGCTTGGAGCGTCTTGTATTATTTGTGTCTTTGTTTGTTAGTGTGCCACAATCATCCTTGCTGTACACACCTTTTGAGAGAGCCATACATGAATTGGAATTTGATAGAATACTCTATGTGCTTCACTTATATCTTTTGAGCTATGTAGTTTTGCTCTATGTGCTTCACTTATATCTTTTGAGCGTTATAATTTTGCTCTACGTGCTTCACTTAGATCTTTTAGAGCATGATGGTGGACTGTTTTTAAAGAAACTATTGATCTCTCATGCTTCACTTAGATCATTTTGAGAGTCGTTAATAGCATGGTAATTTGCTTAATAATAATAAGCTTGGTATTCAAGATTTGTGAAACTTTCTTTTGAGTGCGTTGAATACTAAGAAAAGATGAAGCCTGATAATTGTTTTGAGATATGAAGATGGTGATATTAGAGTCATGCTAGTTGAGTAGTTGTGAATTTAAAGAATACTTGTGTTAAAGTTTGTGATTCTCGTAGCATGCACGTATGGTGAACCGTTATGCGATGAAGTCAGAGCATGATTTATTTATTGATTGTCTTCCTTATGAGTGGCGGTCGGGTTTGAGCGATGGTCTTTTCCTACCAATCTATGCCCCTAGGAGCTTGCGCGTAATACTTTTCTTTGATAACTTCTAGATTTTTGCAATAAGTATATGAGTTCTTTATGACTAATGTTGAGTCCATGGATTATATGCACTTTTTCCCATCCTTCCACCATTGCTAGCCTTTCTAATACCGCGCACTTTTCGCTAGTATCATACACCCACGATATATCTTCCTCAAAACAGCCACCATACCTACCTATCATGGCATTTCCATAGCCATTCCGAGATATATTGCCATGCAACTTTCCACCGTTTCGTTTATTATGACACGCTCCATCATTGTCATATTGCTAGCATGATCATGTAGTTGACATCGTATTTGTGGCAAAGCCACAGTTCATAATTCTTTCATACATGTCACTCTTGAATCATTGCATATCCCGGTACACCGCCGGAGGCATTCATATAGAGTCATATCTTTGTTCTAAGTATCGAGTTGTAATTGTTGAGTTGTACGAAAAATAAAAGTGTGATGATCATCATTTTTTAGAGCATTGTCCCAAGTGAGGAAAGGATGATGGAGACTATGATTCCCCCACAAGTCGGGATGAGACTCCGGACGAAAAATAAAAAAAAAGAAAAAAGAGGCCATAAAAAAGATAAAAGGCCCAAATAAAAAAATGAGAGAAAAACAGAGAAGGGACAGTGTTACTATCCTTTTACCACACTTGTGCTTCAAAGTAGCACCAAGATCTTCATGATAGAGAGTCTCTCATTTTGTCACTTTCATATACTAGTGGGAATTTTTCATTATAGAACTTGGCTTGTATATTCCAATGATGGGCTTCCTCAAATTGCCCTAGGTCTTCGTGAGCAAGCGAGTTGGATGCACACCCACTTAGTTTCTTTTGTTGAGCTTTCATATACTTATAGCTCTAGTGCATCCGTTGCATGGCAATCCCTACTCACTCACATTGATATCTATTGATGGGCATCTCCATAGCCCGTTGATACGCCTAGTTGATGTGAGACTATCTTCACCTCTTTTTGTCTTCTCCACAACCACCATTCTATTCCACATATAGTGCTATATCCATGGCTCACGCTCATGTATTGCTTGAAGATCGAAAAAGTTTTGAAAATGTTAAAGTATGAAACAATTGCTTGGCTTGTCATCGGGGTTGTGCATGATTTAAATACTTTGTGTGGTGAAGATAGAGCATAACCAGACTATATGATTTTGTAGGGATAACTTTCTTTGGCCATGTTATTTTGAGAAGACATAATTGCTTTGTTAGTATGCTTGAAGTATTATTATTTTTATGTCAATATGAACTTTTGTCTTGAATCTTTTGGATCTGAATATTCATACCACAATTAAGAAGATTTGCATTGAAATTATGCCAAGTAGCACTCCGCATCAAAAATTCTCTTTTTATCATTTACCTACACGAGGACGAGCAGGAATTAAGCTTGGGGATGCCTGATACGTTTCCAACGTATCTATAATTTTTGATTGCTCCATGCTATATTATCTACTGTTTTGGACTATATTGGGCTTTATTTTCCACTTTTATATTATTTTTGGGACTAACCTATTAACCGGAGGCCCAGCCCAGAATTGCTGTTTTTTTTTCCTATTTCAGAGTTACGGAGAAACAGAATATCAAACGGAGTCCAAACGGAATAAAACCTTCGGGAACGTGATTTTCTCACCGAACGTGATCCAGGAGACTTGGACCCTACTCCAAGGAACAAAAGAGGCGGTCACGAGGGTGGGGGGTGCCCCCCTAGGGCGCGCCCCCTGCCTCATGGGCCCCCTATTGCTCCACCGACATACTCCTTCCTCCTATATATACCTATGTACCCCCAAACGATCAGATACAGAGACAAAAACCCAATTCCACCGCCGCAACTTCCTGTATCCACGAGATCCCATCTTGGGGCATGTTCCGGAGCTCCGCCGGAGAGGGCCGTCATCACGGAGGGCTTCTACATCATCATAGCCTCTCCGATGAAGTGTGAGTAGTTCACCTCAGACCTACGGGTCCATAGTTATTAGCTAGTTGGCTTCTTCTCTCTTTTTGGATCTCAATACAATGTTCTCCCCCTCTCTCGTGGAGATCTATTCGATGTAATCTTATTTTTGCGGTGTGTTTGTTGAGACCGATGAATTGTGGGTTTATGATCAAGTCTATCTATGAATAATATTTGAATCTTCTCTGAATTCTTTTATGTATGATTGGTTATCTTGGCAAGTCTCTTTGAATTATCAATTTGGTTTGGCCTACTAGATTTGTTTTTCTTGCCATGGGAGAAGTGCTTAGCTTTGGGTTCAATCTTGCGGTGTCCTTTCCCAGTGACAGAAGGGGAAGCCAGGCACGTATTGTATTGTTGCCATCGAGAATAACAAGATGGGTTTTTTATCATATTGCATGAAACTATCCCTCTACATCATGTCATCTTGCTTAAGTCGTTAATCTATTTTTAACTTAATACTCTAGATGCATGCTGGATAGCGGTCGATGAGTGGAGTAATAGTAGTAGATGCAGGCAGGAGTCGGTCTACTTGTCTCGAACGTGATGCCTATATACATGATCATACCTAGATATTCTCATAACTATGATCAATTCTGTCAATTGCTCAACAGTAATTTGTTCACCGACCGTAGAATACTTATGCTCTTGAGAGAAGCGACTAGTGAAACCTATGGCCCCCGGGTCTATTATCATCATGTCAATCTCCATCACTTTATTCTTGCTTTGATTTTTTACTTTGCTTTTACTTTTCACTTTGCATCTCTATACCAAAAATACCAAAAAGTATTATCTCTATCAAATCTCACTCTCATAAGTGACCGTGAAGGGATTGACAACCCCTAATCGCCTTGGTTGCGAGGAGCTATCATTGTGCAGGTATGAGGGACTTGAGTGTAGCTTCCTACTGGATTGATACCTTGGTTCTAAAAAACTGAGGGAAATACTTACGCTACTTTGCTGCATCATCCTCTCCTCTTCGGGGAAAACCAATGCAGTGCTCAAGAGGTAGCAGGCGACGGACCTCTAGCTAAGGTGAAATAGTATATGAGAAACCTTGTGCATCGCGAGTTACTAGGAACATCTAGTATCAAGAAGAAGCGGTTAACTAGTGTCTTCTGTGGGATGAATACCGTGCAAGCAGATACGTAAGATTTGCACGAATAAGGGAAGAGGAGTACCTTTTTCGGTTGCCGGTGTGGTCACCTCCTCATGTCGCGCAGATTTTCTTCTTTTTACCGGGGAAACCGATGTTCTGGAGGGTGCAGGCTTGGATGAACCCATGGCCAAATTGTTGACTGTGTTGCCGTGGCCGTATGTCGGTGGAGGGGAAGCAGATCCTAGGTGGCGAAGGACGGCGTTGCAGGAACAGCTCCGGTGCGGTGGAGGGTGGCGAAGTTGGAGCGGCAGCGGTGAGGCGCAGGACGGCATGGTTGAACTGGCTCTGGTACGGACGTCTCGGCCTCGGCTTCAACTACTAGCCGTGGAGGGCGTTGCAGTTGAGGTTGCGGCGGACGACAACGTCGGGGGATCGGCTCCGGCGTGATGGAGGAGGGCAGCGGTTGATGGGTGGGATGGGGTGGCGGACGGAGGACGCCGGGGTTTCGCGGCTGGTGGAGAGGTAGTTTTGGCACCCACGGAGTACGAATGGGGAATCAGACGGGTGGGGGGAACCATGTTTCGGTCTAGGACGAGCTTTTTTTTGGCTTTTTTGCACAGAAGATGGGACGCGCTTGAGGGAGTCCTGGATTAGGGGGTGTTTGGATAGCCGGACAATACCTTCAGCCGGACTCCTGGACTATGAAGATACAAGATTGAAGACTTCGTCCCGTGTCCGGATGGGATTTTCCTTGGCGTGGAAGGCAAGCTTGGCGATGCGGATATTCAAGATATCCTACCATTGTAACCGACTTTGTGTAACCCTAACCCTATCCGGTGTCTATAAAAACCAGAGGGTTTTAGTCCGTAGAACAACCTCATCATACAACAATCATACCATAGGCTAGCTTATAGGGTTTAGCCTCCTTGATCTCATGGTAGATCTACTCTTGTACTACCCATATCATCAATATTAATCAGGAAGGAAGTAGGGTTTTACCTCCATCGAGAGGGCCCGAACCTGGGTAAAACTTCGTGTCCCTTACCATCCGGCCTAGACACACAGTTCGGGACCCCCTACCCGAGATCTGCCGGTTTTGACACCGACATTGGTGCTTTCATTAAGAGTTCCTCTGTGTCGTCACTTTTAGGCCCGATGGCTCCTTTGATCATCAACGATGATGCGGTCCAGGGTGAGACTTTTCTCCCCGGACAGATCTTCGTCTTCGGCGGCTTCGCACTGCGAGCCAATTCGTTTGGCCGCCTGGAGCAGATCGAAAGCTATGCCCCTGGCCATCAGGTCAGGTTTGGAAGTTTGAACTACACGGCTGACATCTGCGGGGACATGATCTTCGACGGATTCGGGCCACAGCCAAGCACGCCGCACTGTCAAGACGGGCATGATCTAGCTCTGCCGCCGAACAGTGTCTTGGAGGCCGCACACACATCGTTTCTGACCCTTAATTCGGAACCTGCGGCGCCGATCGAGGATGAGCAGTTGGACGCCACCTCAGGGGCTGTGATCTCAAAGGCGATCGAGCCGAACACCAGCCCCGTACTCTGCATGACCCGTGACTCCGAGGATCCGGATTCCCCTCCGGACTCCGAAGCCCCCGCGCCCCTGCCGATCGAATCCGATTGGGCGCCGATCATGGAGTTCACCGCCGCGGACATCTTTCAGCACTCGCCCTTCGGCGACATCCTGAACTCACTAAAGTCTCTCTCTTTATCGGGAGAGCCCTGGCTGGACTATGGTCAGCAAGGATGGGATACAGACGATGAAGAAATTCAAAGCCCACCCACCACCCACTTTGTAGCCACTGTCGACGGTTTAACCGACATGCTCGACTTCGACTCCTAAGACATCGACGGTATGGACGACGATGCAGGAGACGAACATGAACCAACACCTGTAGGGCGCTGGAAGGCCACCTCGTCATATGACATATATATGGTGGATGCTCCAAAAGATGGTGAAGGCGATGGAAAAGCGGGGGATGATACTTCTAAGAAACATCCCAAAGGCCGACGTCAGCGGCGCCGCTCTAAACCCCGCCAAAGCAAAAACGGTGATTCCGGCACCGAAGATAATACTACTCCGAATAGCGCGGAAGAACACCCTCTCCAGCAAGATTCGGCACAAGACCGAGAGGTTGAGGACGATAACTATATGCCTCCCTCCGAAGACGAGGCAAGCCTCGACGACGATGAATTCGTCGTACCATCAGACCCCGCCGAACAAGAGCGTTTCAAACGCAGGCTCTTAGCCACGGCAAGCAGCCTCAAGAAAAAGCAACAATAGCTTAGAGCTGATCAAGATTTGCTGGCTGACAGATGGACTGAAGTCCTTGCGGCCGAAGAGTATGAACTCGAACGCCCCTCCAAGCGTTACCCAAAGCGCAGGCTGCTACCCCGATTAGAGGAGGAAGCACCTACATCACCAGCACATGATATGGCCGACCGGCCACCTCGTGGCCGCGACAGAGAGGCCTCTAAGCCCTCCACTCAAGCCATGCCCCGACGCCGCTCAAAACATACTAAGGCACGGGAAAATGCGCCAGACCTGCGAGATATACTGGAGGACAAGGCAAGGCAAACAAGATCTATGTACGGATCGCGCGGGCGCCCCACGGCACGTGACGGTGATCGTCACTCCGGATACGATAAATCCGGCCGGGACGAACACAATGGACAAAGCTCCTCTGAGCTGCGCCGTGATATAGCCCAGTATAGAGGCGCCGCACACCCACTATGCTTCACAGATGAAGTAATGGATCATAAAATCCCTGAGGGCTTCAAACCCGTAAACATCGAATCATACGATGGCACAACAGATCCCGCGGTATGGATCGAGGATTATCTCCTTCATATCCACATGGCCTGCGGTGATGATCTACATGCCATCAAATACCTTCCACTCAAACTTAAGGGACCGGCCCGGCATTGGCTCAACAGCTTGCCAGCAGACTCAATCGGTTCTTGGGAGGACCTGGAAGCCACATTCCTTGACAACTTCCAGGGCACTTATGTGTGACCACCGGACGCCGACGACCTAAGCCACATAATCCAACAGCAAATCACACCAACAGGGATTGTTGGGTGTTCAAGCAGGCAGGCAAGCTAAGAGCCAAAAATAAAGACAAGGGGCTGCATAGCAATGACGAGGAGGAGCCCAGGCCGACGAACAACAGTGGACAGAAGGGTTTTCCCCCACAAGTGCGGACGGTGAACATGATATGCGCAACCCACATTCCCAAGAGGGAGCGGAAGCGTGCACTACGAGACGTATACGCGCTGGAGCCAGTCGCTCCAAAGTTCAACCGATGGTCCTCCTGCCCGATCACCTTTGATCGAAGGGACCATCCCACTAGCATCCGTCATGGCGGGTTTGCCGCATTGGTTCTTGACCCAATTATCGACGGATTTCATCTCACAAGAGTCCTCATGGACGGCGGCAGCAGCCTGAACCTGCTTTACCAGGATACAGTGTGGAAAATGAGCATCGATCCCTCGAGGATCAAGCCCACAAGAACGACCTTTAAAGGCGTTATACCAGGTGTAGAGGCCAACAGCATAGGCTCAGTAACACTTGAAGTGGTCTTCGGATCTCCGGACAACTTCCGAAGCGAAGAGTTAATCTTCGATATAGTCCCGTTTCGCGGTGGCTATCATGCCCTGCTCGGGTGAACCGCATTTGCAAAGTTCAATGCGGTGCCGCACTACGCATATCTCAAGCTCAAGACGCGAGGCCCTCGAGAAGTAATTACGGTTAATGGAAACACCGAGCGCTCCCTCCGAACGGAGGAGCACATGGCGGCCCTCGCAGCAGAAGTGCAAAGCAGCCTTTTTAGGCAATTCTCCAGTCCGGCCGCTAAAAAGCCGGACACTGTCAAGCGCGCATGGAGTAACCTACAACAAGACCTCTTGGCACGTTCTGAGCAGGCGTAGCAATGCGGCCCCAACCCCAGCCCTTGCGACGCAGCGAAACCAGTGCTTTGCGTACATAACTACGCTCTTGAAATACCATGGGCACAGGGGGAGGGGCACAATCACGGCGAGCCCAAAACATGGCCTAAACCGTACTAGGGGCTGCCGAATTCTTTTTAATATTTTCTTACTTTCAGGACTCCATACTTCGGACGACCTGTTCGGCAATCCAACTGCCACATAAACGATGCAAGACCCAGGGAAGCAGACAAGCCATGCCGCACTATGGAACTCCCAGGTGGTCTCTGTTACGAGCAGTATACCTGTTTTGAATACAATTACGCGGCCTGCCCCTGGCCAGGACAAGTTAAATAGTCCAATACCTTTTGCTTACTGCACTATTTGTATCGTTCTGCTTTGATAGCAGCCTCTTTATAAACAACGCATAGCTTTTTGTCTATTTTTTGCATTATCCTCTTTTATATTATATATGTTCATTAATGACATGCGGCACCCGTACGCTGTGGTACGGCAAATACGCCAGGGGCTTCAGTACCCCTTAATATGGTGTAAGAAGTCCGAACACTTCATAAGTGCGGCACCCCGAACTTATAGCACTATATGCATCGGCTCCGAATCATGATTTGGGTCAATAGTTGGGTTTGCCCGGCTCCTATGTTTTAGTGCCTTACGTTCCGCTATATCGGCTAAGGTAGTACTAGGAGAACCACTGCGATTGTGCCCCAGTTGAGCTGGGCTGAGCACCTCAGTGGAGAAAGCTAAAACTGACTGTCATGATGAGGCGACAGACCGGTCGCTGTTCGAGAGGTTTTTTTGAGTCCCTAAAGACGTATGCCGCTTCGAGCAAGGAGCCAGCTTTGTCCAGCCAAGGCGTGGATAGCGCCCCGAACTCGGTCTTCTGAACTAGGGGCTTCGCTGAAATTTAAAATTATAAAGTTCTATGGCTAAGTGAGAGTGTTCAAGCATTATAGTCCGATTGCCTTGTTCGTTGTGCTGAGCGCCTCCCTCGAAGGACCCAAACATGCGAAAAAGAGCGCTCAGGTTTATCCCGAACACCCCAGCACTAGTGGCATGGGGGCGGAAGCCGACGACTGGCCATCTCTCAATTTTTTGATAAACGGCCGCACAGAAAACAATATTTTAAATTCAACAAGCATTGCTTAACGCATATGAACAAGTTTTCAGCGCACAGGATAAACACGAGCGAGTTCATTCAAAAATTACATCCTTGGTACATTCATCCGCCACAAGGCGGACACCCGCAAGAACATCCTTGTAATTGTTATCGGGCTTGCAATGCTCCTTCCCCGGCGGCGGCCCGTACGTCACAAGCTTCTCACCGTCCAGCTTACCCCAGTGCACCTTTGCACGGGCAAGGGCCCTACGGGCACCTTCGATGCAGACGGAGTGCTTGATGACATCGAGCCTTGGACAGGCCTCCACCAGTCGTCGCACCAGTCCGAAGTAGCTCCCAGGCAGGGCCTCTCCAGGCCACAACCGAACTATGAAGCCCTTCATGGCCTGTTCAGCCACCTTGTGGAGCTCGACCAACTGCTTCAGCTGGTCGCTCAAGGGCACAGGGTGTCCGGCCTCAGCATACTGAGATCAGAACACCTTCGCCGTCGAGCTGCCCTCTTCGGATCGGTAGAATGCGGCAGCATCGGATACGCTGCGGGAAAGATCTGCAAATGCCCATGGAGAGCTCCGGATTCGGGTAAGTAACAAGTAGTTTACTTTTATATTTCTGCTTTGCATAAAGAATGCCTTACCCGCCGCAATCTTTTTCATCTCCTCCAACTCTTGGAGGGCCTTCTGGGCTTCGGCCTTGGCAGACTCGGCAGTCTTGACGGCCGCAGCAAGCTCGGACGCTCGCTTTTTAGAGTCAAGCTCCAAACTCTCATGTTTTTTCAAGAGAGCCTGAAGCTCTTGCTGCGCCTTGCCGACCTGCGCCTCAAGTTTCTCTCGCTCGGTGCGCTCCGTGGCCGCTCTCTTCTCGGCCTCGGACAGTGCCTACTTGAGGGTCGCCACCTCTGTCGTGGCCCCTATAATAAGCAGTACAATCCTGTTATTTTTTGCAATCGCGTCTTTTTATGGGCACTTTCTCTGTCAGGTATCTCTTACCTTCTTTCTCCTCGAGCTGCCGCTTGGCAAGGCCGAGCTTTTGCTCGGTCCGCTCGAGGCCCTGTTTCAGGGATGTTGGATCACGGGTTCCGGCAGACCCTTAAGGTTCGAACTCTGGGGTGCGCGCGGAGATTATGCCTTCTACCTCTCCGTCTCGCAAGGATCTAAACTACAGAAAGAACAGAAAAAGAGACACAGAGTTTATACTGGTTCGGGCCACCGATGTGGTGTAATACCCTACTCCAGTGTGGTGTGTGGATTGCCTCTTGGGCTGATGATGATGATGAACAATATAAGGGAGAACGGCCTCGCGAGGGCCTATTCTTGGCTAGGAAGATGAACTGCTGGGAGGAGTTCAGCCGCCCTTCTCTCTCTTTCTCTACTTTTTCTCTGCTTGCTCGGATTCTAGATACCCAATCGTTGATCCGGCGTGCCTAATTGCTAGATGCTAACTTGCTAGACTAATCGATCCATCTCCCCTGGGGACGGCTAGTCCTATTTATAGGCAAAGGCCCTGGGCCTCTTCCCAAATATTGAGCGGGAAGGGCGCCAACAATTGGCCAATTCGAAGGGGAACATCTGGTACACTTATCCTGACTAAAGTTGGTCCTAAGCCCTGTGGTGACGCTGTTCTGGGCTCCATGGTGACCTCCTTCCCACCGTTGGACTGGTGTTGGTCTCGTTGCATTGAAATGGGTGCCTTTGCTTGATCCTCTCGCCTGCGCTTGCCCCCTTTGCACCAAAGAGGAAAGGGGGACGCTGCGCGGGCTGGCGCCCGCCTGGCACCCTCGATCGTCATGGCTTGCATCATGGGCACCTCGCGAGGTACCACGCCTTGATCTCTCCGCCTCCTCGTGAGCCAGCCTGAGGAGGCCGCGCCTGAGGAAGCGCTATGTCGTCCGCCCCGCGAGGCTTGGCCCCTCACGAGGGTCTTGAGTCTTATGTTGATGAAGATGGGCCGCGCTGGGCCCCCATTTTAGCCACGCCGCAGGCCGCAGGCAGGCAAGTCTGGGGACCCCCATTCCCAGAACGCCGACAGTAGCCCCCGGGCCCAAGGCGCGCGTGGACTTGGCCGTGCCGAGAGGCGAAAGGGCAAGGGCGAAGCGCCACGGGCCCTAACAACCTGCGGCCTTGGGCGCCGCGTGGCGGTTGATTGGGCATGGGTGCTTCTGCAACTGCGCTAGTTATTAAAGGCGTGGCATCTGCTCCGGCTTTGCTCTTCTCCTTCTCCGGTTGCTGCTCAGATCCCCTTTCTTGCGCCTCTCCTTCCTTCCTCCTAACTCCCAGATCTGCCCTTCCTATGTAACCTAGGAGTCATGGCGGCTCGTCAACCTCCGGCCGAGGCTTGGTTCGCGCCTGCTCTGGACTTGCCGAATGTGTCGGAGGCGAGCCTTGCCCAGCTGCGCCGGATGGCGGCAGCGCGGGGCATCGACGGGGCGCAAGTGTTCAAGGTCGGCTCCGCCACCCCTGAGGGCCGAGGGAGCACCTTTTACCCTCTCTTCGTAAGCTCCATTGCTGCGGGTCTGGTGCCCCCTTTCTCCGAGTTCTTCCTCTCTGTCCTCCGCCATTACGACTTGCAAGCTCTACATCTCCACCCCAACTCCATCCTTCTTCTGGCGATCTTCGCCTATTACTGCGAGGCTCATGTGGGGGTGCAACCCTCAGTGGCCTTGCTGCGCCACTACTTCTACCTCCGGGTCACCCGTGGTTCCCCTTCCGCATGCGCGAGCTTCGTCGCGTGCGGCGGCGCCATTGCTATCTCGAATCCTGGGAAGAGGATCGAGGGCTTCAGGATCAAGTGGGTCTCGGTGGACGCAGGGCGCATCCACCCTCGGCTGATCCTTCCCGCGGAGCAGCCCGTAAGTTCCAGTGACTGGTGCCGAGCGGAGCTCATGGACCCCCGCGCAAAGCCGGTGCTGGAGAAGATGGACGCGGACCTGAAGCCGGCCAGCGCGGCGGCGGCTAAGCTGACCGGCGCATCACTGCTGAGGGAGTTCCTGGAGCACCAATTGGCTCCGCTCCGGCAGTACTCTCCTCCAATGTGGATGCCTCATCCGAGCCCCGCGGCTGTGGGCAAAGAGGATTTGACCGCGGTTCTCCAGTCTCTGGTCGGGGGCGAGGTAGCAAGGTTAGAGGGCGCGCCTGCGCCCTTGTTCCTTCGTGACGATTGGAAGCAGGTGGTGAAGTCCATGCCTGTCTTCAACGGGGACGGGCTCGTGCCCGTGGTGGCTCCCGAGGGACTGGTGGACGTGTTCTCTGGCGACTCCAGCAGAGAGGGGGGTGAAGAGGAGCGGGAGGAGGGCCTTGGCTCCGAGGCAACTGACGGAGAGTCCAGGGCTCCCCCTCCCCGGCGCAAGTTCCGCACTCTCCGCCTTTCGCTGAGCGATTATGATGATGATGATGATGATGACGATGACGTGCTGGGTAGCGGGAGCTCGCCCCCGATCCCGAAGAAGGGTAGGACCGGGTTGATCCCCCGCGGGTCCGTCCTGGCTCCGGGGCGAACCGTGGACGCGCCTTCTACTTCTAAGGTCGACCCCTCCAGCCGGCTCTCAGGCTTCAAGTATGGCCGGAGGCAGCTTGAGCTTTCTGGCGATGACCCGTAAGTGCTTGATCCTTGACCTTTTGTTTCTCGTTCCGCCGATGGGGCTTGATGATTACTTCTCTTTTATAGGCTGGCGCCCACGGCGAAGAAGCCGAAGGGAGCTCCCGAGGCCCCATCTGCGGCGACGCCTCCGCCTGCAGGAGAAGGTGACGCGCGGGCTTCTCCTGCCCGCTCATCCTTGCGAGGCCTGGCTGAGCTAGCTGGGGCGAGCCCAGCCCTCATGGCTCAAGTGACTCCCGAGGTGCCCTCGTCTGGCGCCGCCGCTACGGCTGCAGAGGCGTAGCGGACTCCGCCTCGTGACGTTGCGGCCTTGCCGCCGCTACCTTCTCCTCCCGTTCCACCGACCGCTGCTTCCCCGACTCCTCCTGTTGTCTTGGAGCGCGCCAATGTTTCTCCACCTTCTTCTTCCATCCTGGAGCGTGCCGCTGCTGAACTGGACCGGCTGCGGCAGGATCTTCTCGGCGCTGACCCTCGCCTGGTGGCCGGGCGCCTGGAACTGGCTTCGGGGTGGATTCGCTCTGACGCCTCGATTTGGGCGGCGTTGGTTCAGGCCTCAACAACCTGTGACGGAGAGAGGGAGGCCACCCTCGAGGCGAAGGCCGCCCAAGACGCAGCCCTAGGAGAGGTGGTTGGAGTCCGTGGTCGCTCCAAGGAGTTGGAGGACGAGCTGCAAGGCTTGCGAGGCCAACTTGCGGAGGAGGTCCGCCTTCGCCAAGAGCAGGAAAAGGGGGCGAAGGCTCGCGAGGCGGCGCTCGAGGATCGGGAGGCCAAGCTCAAGAATCGCCGCGACCGTCTAGGTGCGCTGAAGAAGGAGCTGGGGGTGACGAAGGCCGAGCTGGACGCCAAGGCCCGGGTCCTTGCCGAGGATCGCGTGGCCTTCGCGAACATGGAGAAGGATGACCGCGCTTCGCGGAAGACGCTTTACGAGAGCGGCCTGGAGGGCCCGCTGGCCGGTGACGAGGACGGCCCCGCCAAGCTGCTTCCCTTCCTGGTTAAGGCCATTGGAGATGTTGCCCTTGGCCTCGGCCCCACGGCTGAGGCCGAGGCGCGTGTCCTGTCTTCCGCTGCATTGACGCGGGTCTTCGCCCACATCTATCTTCGCGATCCCAGCGCCGACCTCGACAGCTTGCTGGAGCCGGTGAGCGGCGAGGGTGCTGCCGCCGCTGTCGAAGCCATGAAGGGGCGTGCGGAGGCGCTGCTGGGGAAGTTCTGGGCCTTCAGCACCAGGCCAAAGCAAGGCGCTGCCGGCCCTGCTGCTCCACGAGGCGAAGCCACTCCACGCAGCTCCACCGCCGACAAGTGACTCCGTTTCCATCCCTGTTCTTCTTTCAATTCCTGCACATGCACCACGCCTCGGGGAGGCATTTAAACTTGCGTTTGGTACTAAGACGACAGTATGGTTTGTAATATTTTCTTTTAAACTCCTTGAGTTTTATGCTTTTCTTCCCTACTTGCTTGTGTTCTATGCCGGCAGAGCCCGGCCCCACGCGTGCCTCACCCAGCATTAGCCCCGACCGAAAACCAGGATGGGACCAAAGGAGTGAGGGGCTACGTGACAAGTTAGGCTCCTGAGTCGCGATGCTCAGGAGTCCCCCTTGGCGCACGAACTACAAGTAGGGGAGCGTGATGTAGGTGTATCTTCCGTTCTACGTCTGCAGAGCCCGACTCCGCGCGTACCTCACCCAGCATAGCCTTTCGGAACTAAGGAGTGAGGGGCTACGGAGCCATTTAGGCTCCTGAGTCGCGATGCTCAGGATTCCCCCTTGACGCGCAAACAGCGAGTGACAAGGTGAGATGTAAGCGGGGCTATCGTTCTATGTCTGCAGAGCCCGGCCCTACGCGTACCTCACCCAGCATAGCCTTTCGGAACTAAGGAGTGACGGGCTACGGGACCAGTTAGGCCCCTGAGTCGCGATGCTCAGGGGTCCCCCTTGACGCTCAAACGGCCTTTATACCTTGGCTCCGCTCGGGGAGAGGTGCGCGACGAACCAGGCCCGAAGGGCCTGGCTGGGCAGCGGGCGTGACCCAGTCGTAGCCCCCGTGCCTAGCCCCCTCGCGCGGCGCTCCCGAGGGGAGGCGTTGCGATGAGGCCAGCCACTGAGCTCTGGGCTCCCTGAGGTTAATGCGGCCCGGAGGCCACCCTCAGTTGTTTATCACCAGCGCGGAGCATAGCGCTTCCGTATGTGTACGGGCATAGACGCTCCTCGGCAGTGTCGTCAGCCAGCGCGGAGCATGGTGCTTCCACTGGTACGTGGGAGGGGGCTCCCCTCCGGGAGGAGCCCCCCGGGCGTGTAGAGCCCCGCCCTGACACGTGGCCGGCATGGTAGGGCTAGGTGAGGTGTATCTAGGCACCCGTGAGCGAGCGCGGGACTCACGAGGCCGTACCTCTAGGCGGGTTGCGCCTGGCACTGGGCCGTATCTTGAGATGTGTTCCTGCAAAATTCGGTTAGATGCCGGCACTCTACATCCTCGGGTCCTGGCCCTCGAGCTTGTCTCAGCCGTCGCTGGTATGCCAGGTCGCGATGTCGTGGACAAGGCCAGAGGGTGAGGGCTGGAGAGCCAGTAAGAGCCCTGAGTCGCGATGCTCAGGCACCCCCCCTTTAACGTGCAAGTGGTCGGCATGGAGAAGAAGAGGTGTAGTGGACAGACATCAGGTGATCAAGCATGATAGGCGAATGCATAGTTGGAAATAAACACGAGGGAGATACACGCCGCTGTGCCTAGCCCGAGCGGCTTGGGGATGATGCAACCCGAGGGGCGTCCCCAACAAGGCAAACTAACGACCGAAAACTAAAAAAGGGATACATGCCGCGGGGACGGACCCACGCGGCCTGGGAGTAATGCAACCCTGGGAGGGAGCTCCCAGCTGGGAATGAAGCTTGAAAGATGTCACCTGAAGATGTCGACGGCGAAGTGGCGTTGGTGCGGCAGACTCGGTGGGCTGCGGAAGCCGATCCTCACGAGCCCCCAGGCCCTGGGGCCTCGGGAGGCTCCGGAGGCACTGGTGGCTCTTCGCGAGCAGTCTCCATCTCCGCCAGGGCCGCGGAACGCCTGTCTTCCTGAGCCTCCATGATGCTCCTCATGAGGCGCTGGTACGCCGCAGCCATGTTCGGCAAGCCGTAAGGCATGCGAACATAGCTGTGGGGTGGACCCCCGCAGCGCCCCACTTGTGAGGGCCAGAGGCGCTCTGTCGTGGCGATCTGATTGAGCCCTGATATGTCGATGCAGACGCGCAACCCACCATCCTCGCCTGGATGTGGAGCCACAGCTGGTGGACGACGGCAAGCTCTCATGATCCTTGACTCCTGTAGCTCTTGAGTGGCCTTGTTAACGAACTCCTGCTGGTCTGACCTTCCTTGCCTGGCTCCTTATCGAGGGAAACGTGCTTCGAAACACGCCTCCACATGGTGCCCAAGCGCCTCCCTCGTGACCCTGGCTAGGTCGGTGGCCCTCCAGGTGAGAGCCCCCGAGCCCTGCGTGAGGAGGGCGCCGGGCGTGCTTTCCTATGCGATGGAAGGAGGGTCCCCCTTGGCAGGCACGGGCCCTGAAGGACCTGCCTCCTGAGGGGCTGAGCCTGACGACGTCTTCTTCTTCTTAGGGGTGGTCTCGGGAAGCCTCCTGCTTCCGCGATCTGGGTCTTCTAGCGACGCGGCCTGAAAGGCTCGCTCCAGGGAACACACTGCATCCCTCTCTTCACATGGCACCGTGATGACGCCGCCACTCCCTGGCATCTTGAGGACATTGTAGCCGTGGTGAGTCACGGCCATGAACTTGGCCAGTGCTGGGTACCCGAGGATGGCGTTGTACGGCAGGCGGATGTGGGCGACGTCAAAGTCGATGAGCTCGGTGCGGTAGTTGCTGCGGGCCCCAAAGGTGACAGGGAGGCGGACCTGCCCGATCGGGATTGTGGAACCGTCGGTGACTCCGGAGAAAGGCTTGGTTGGCTGAAGCTGGTCATAGGGCACTTGGAGGTTGTTGAATGTTTCCACGGACAGGACATTGAGCCCCGCTCCACCATCGATGAGGGTCCTGGTGACCAGTACGTTCCTGATGAATGGGGAGAAAAGCATCGTGAGGACCCCGGCTGTGGCCACGGACTTGAGCTGATTTGCTGAGCTGAACATGATGGCGCACGCCGACCACCTGAGGGGGCGTGTTGCTTCGAGCATGGGAAGGACTGCATTCACTTCACGGGTAAACTGCTTGAAGATGCGTTCAGAGGCTGGGGCTTTAGCTCCGCCCATGATGCAGGCGATTGCACGCGGCTCTTGGAAGCCCCCAGCCCCCTCGTCTTGATGGCGGTCTGCGTTCCTCCTTGGCTGAGGCGGCAGCGGAGGGAGGCCTGCGTTGCCATGAGGGCGATCCTCACGAGGCTGATCCCTCCAGTCCCCCTCGCGAGGCAGGTCCCGCCAGCGGTCCTCGCGAGGTTGGTCGCGCCACCCTTGGCGCGGGCCGCGATCTTCCCAGCGTCCTAGGTTTCTTCCTCCTCCTCGTCCGTAGCCCCGGTCAGCGCGGTCAGGGCGACGGCCGATCCTTCCTTCTCGCACGGCGCGGAGTTCTTGACATTCGTTGGTGTTGTGGGTGTGGAGGTCGTGGTACACACAGTACCGGCTGCCCCTGGAGGATTCGGGCAGATCCTTGCCCCGCTTGGTGTCCGGTTCTGCTGCGAGTACGGCAGCCCCCTTGCGCTTCACGTCCTTGGCCTTGGGCTTTTTCTCTTCTGGGTCTGCGGTGGGCGGCTCGAGGAGGGTGAGACGTCCCTCCTCAGCCCTAGCGCACTTGGTCGCCAAGTTGAACAGCTCCAAGGAGGTGCAGAGGTCTTCATGCATCGCCAGCTCCTCCTTCATCTTGACGTCGCGCACGCCATCGAAGAAGGCCGAGATAATGGCTTCCTCGGACACCTTGGGGATCTTGAGGCGCGCACTGTTGAAGCGCTGGATGTACTTTTGCAGGGTCTCCCCAGGTTGCTGCTTGATGCGGCGCATGTCACTCACGGCAGGCGGCCGGTTGCGAGAACCTTGGAAGTTGGCGATGAAGCGGGTGCGCATCTGGTCCCAGGAGGAGATCATGCCTGGAGCCAGATTCAGGAGCCAGGTGCGAGCTCCTTCCTTCAGCGCCATGGGGAACCAGTTCGCCATGACCTTTTCATCCCCGCTGGCAGCTTCGATGCCCAGCTCGTAGAGCTGGAGGAACTCTGCGGGATCAGTTGTGCCGTCGTAGCGAGGAGGCAGGTCTGGCTTGAACTTGCCGGGCCACGCGACGCTACGCAGCTCGGTGGTATAGGCGCGACAGCCTGCGGTGGCCATGGGAGGCTTCGGTTGAGGGAGAGCTTGGCCTTGCGGGTCCCCTTGCGCTGCAGCTGGGAGTAGCGCGGGGTCTTGACGTGCCGGAGCTGGAACAGGGTCACGGCGAGCCGGGGCAAGAAGCGCCCGGGCAGCCTCTTGCGGTCGAGGGACTTCTTGGCAGCTCCGATCTTGCTGGGCCGGCGCCTGACGGTGCAGGTTCCGCCCAGGGGTCACGTGCCTTGGAGCCATGGCGTCTTCTTGGAGAGAAGGCGGTTGGTATGCCCCCGAAGCTTCATTGCCCGCGCGGGGCGGGGTGCGGCGCAGCGGAGCGGACGACACAGGAGAGCCCCCTGCGGCGCGGACAAGCTCGGCGACGCGGTCGAGCCACTCTTCGTAGACTTCGTCGATGGGATGGTAGCGCAGGAGCTCGTTTGCTGCGAGGAAAGCAGCTCAAGCCTCCGAGGGCGCGCGGAGCGCGCGGGACGAAGAGCCGGCGGGGGTGAGCGATGGAGTAGCGGTGCGGCCGTCTTGCCGCACGGATGGGGGCTGAGACGATGCCTGATGCTCGTTCCCCGCCGGGCCGGTGGCGGCGTTGACGGCGGGCGACGGGGAACGACGAGGACGCCCACCGACTGGAGCCGTTTGGGCGACGCGGGAAGCGATGGCGGCCCGGCGCTCGGCGCGGGCCCGACGAGCGTCAGACATGGATGCGACGGTCGGAGGAGAGCGGAGCGGTGGAAGACAGATTCCGGCGCACCCCAACCTGGCGCGCCAAATGTCGGATCACGGGTTCTGGCAGACCCTTAAGGTTCGAACTCTGGGGTGCGCACGGAGATTATGCCTTCTACCTCTCCGTCTCGCAAGGATCTAAACTGCAGAAAGAACAACACAAGAGACACAGAGTTTATACTGGTTCGGGCCACCGATGTGGTGTAATACCCTACTCCAGTGTGGTGTGTGGATTGCCTCTTGGGCTGATGATGATGAACAGTACAAGGGAGAACGGCCTCGCGAGGGTCTGTTCTCGGCTAGGACGATGAACTGCTGGGAGGAGTTCAGCCGCCCTTATCTCTCTTTCTCTACTTTTTCTCTGCTTGCTCGGATTCTAGATACCCAATCGTCGATCCGGCGTGCCTGATTGCTAGACGCTAACTTGCTAGACTAATCGATCCATCTCCCCTGGGGACGGCTAGTCCTATTTATAGGCAAAGGCCCTGGGCCTCTTCCCAAATATTGAGCGGGAAGGGCGCCAACAATTGGCCAATTCGAAGGGGAACATTCGGTACACTTATCCTGACTAAAGTTGGTCCTCGCCTGCCAAAAGCCCTATGATGACACCGTTCTGGGCTCCATGGTGACCTCCTTCCCACCGTTGGACTGGTCTTGGTCTCGTTGCACCGAAATGGGTGCCTTTGCTTGATCCTCTCGCCTGCGCTTGCCCCCTTTGCACCAAAGAGGAAAGGGGGACGCTGCGTGGGCTGGTGCCCGCCTGGCACCCTCGATCGTCATGGCTTGCGTCATGGGCACCTCGCGAGGTACCCCGCCATGATCTCTCCGCCTCCTCGTGAGCTAGCCTGAGGAGGCCGTGCCTGAGGAAGCGCTGTGTCGTCCGCCCCGCGAGGCTTGGCCCCTCGCGAGGGTCTTGAGTCTTAAGGTTATGAAGATGGGCCACGCTGGGCCCCCATTTGAGCCACGCAGTAGGCCGCTGGCAGGGAATGTTGGGGAACGTAGCAGAAATTTAAAATTTTCCTACGTGTCACCAAGATCTATCTATGGAGAAACCAGCAACGAGGGGAAAGAGAGTGCATCTACATACCCTTGTAGATCGCTAAGCGGAAGCGTTCAAGTGAACGGGGTTGATGGAGTCGTACTCGTCGTGATCCAAATCACCGATGACCAAGTGCCGAACGGACGGCACCTCCGCGTTCAACACACGTACAGCCCGGTGACGTCTCCCATGCCTTGATCCAGCAAGGAGAGAGGGAGAGGTTGAGGAAGACTCCATCCAGCAGCAGCACAACGGTGTGGTGATGATGGAGGAGCGTGGTGATCCAGCAGGGCTTCGCCAAGCACTACGAGATATGAGGAGGAGAGAGGTAGGGCTGCACCAACAGGGAGAGATCAGATCGTGTATCTTGGGCAGCCCCTAGGCCTCATATTTATAGGGGAAGGGGAGGAGGGTGCGCCCCCTCTAGGGTTCCCACCCCTAGAGGGGCGGTAGCCCTAGATGGGATTGAGGGGCGGCCAAGAGGGGGAGGAGAGGGAGGCGCAGGGAGTATGGGCCTTAGGGCCCATCTGCCCTTAGGGTTTGCCCCCTCTTCTCTCCCTTGCGCCTTGGGCACTTGTGGGGGGCGCACCAGCCCACCTGGGGCTGGTCCCCTCCCACAATTTGCCCAAGCAAGCCTCCGGGGCTTGTGGCCCCACTTGGTGGACCCCCGGACAACTCCGGTGGTCCCGGTACACTATCTATAAACCCTGAAACTTTTCCGGCAACCAAAACAGAACTTCCCATATATAAATCTTTACCTCCGGACCATTCCGGAACTCCTCGTGACGTCCGGGGTCTCATCCAGGACTCCGAACAACATTCGGTAACCACATAAAAACTTCCTTTATAACCCTAGCGTCATCGAACCTTAAGTGTGTAGACCCTACGGGTTCGGGAATCATGCAGACATGACCGAGACGTTCTCCAGTCAATAACCAACAGCGGGATCTGGATACCCATGTTGGTTCCCACATGTTCCACGATGATCTCATCGGATGAACCATGATGTCGAGGATTCGATCAATCCCGTATACAATTCCCTTTGTCTAGCGGTATAGTACTTGCCCGAGATTCGATCGTCGGTATCTCGATACCTTGTTCAATCTCGTTACCGGCAAGTCTCTTTTTACTCGTTCCGTAGCACATCATTCCGTGATCAACTCCTTGATCACATTGTGCACATTATGATGATGTCCTACCGAGTGGGCCCAGAGATACCTCTCTGTCACACGGAGTGACAAATCCCAGTCTCGATTCATGCCAACCCAACAGACACTTTCGGAGATACCTGTAGTGTACCTTTATAGCCACCCAGTTACGTTGTGACGTTTGGCACACCCAAAGCACTCCTATGGTATCCGGGAGTTGCACAATCTCATGGTCTAAGGAAACGATACTTGACATTAGAAAAGCTTTAGCATACGAACTACATGATCTTGTGCTAGGCTTAGGATTGGGTCTTGTCCATCACATCATTCTCCTAATGATGTGATCCCATTATCAATGACATCCAATGTCCATGGTCAGGAAACCGTAACCATCTATTGATCAACGAGCTAGTCAACTAGAGGCTTACTAGGGACATGGTGTTGTCTATGTATCCACACATGTATCTGAGTTTCCTATCAATACAATTCTAGCATGGATAATAAACGATTATCATGAACAAGGAAATATAATAATAATCAATTTATTATTGCCTCTAGGGCATATTTCCAACAGTCTCCCACTTGCACTAGAGTCAATAATCCAGTTCACATCGATATGTGATTAACACTCAAAGTCACATCCCTATGTGACTAACACCCAAGAGTTCTGGGTTTGATCATGTTATGCTTGTGAGAGAGGTTATAGTCAACGGGTCTGAAACATTCAGATCCGTATGTACTTCGCAAATTTCTAAGTCATCTTGTAGATGCAACTACTACGCTACCTTTGGAGCAATTCCAAATAACTGTTCTACTATACGAATCCAGTTTACTACTCAGAATAATCTGGATTAGTGTCAAAGTTTGCATCGGCGTAACCCTTTACGACGAACTCTTTTACCACCTCCATAATCGAGAAAATTCCTTAGTCCACTAGTTACTAAGGATAACTTTGACCGCTGTCTTGTGATCCATTCCTAGATCACACTTGTACCCCTTGACTGACTCATGGCTTGGCACACTTCAGGTGCGGTACACAACATAGCATACTTTAGAGCCTACGACTAAAGCATAAGGGACGACCTTCGTCCTTTCTCTCTATTCTGCCGTGGTCATGTCTTGAGTCTTGCTCAATACTCACACCTTGTAACACAGCCGAGAACTCCTTCTTTGCTGATCTATTTTGAACTCCTTCAAAATCTTGTCATGGTATGTGTTTGTTTGAAAGTACTATTAAGCGATTTTGATCTATCCTTATAGATCTTGATGCTCAATGTTTAAGTAGCTTAATCCAGGTTTTCCATTGAAAACACTTTTCAAATAACCCTATATGCTTTCCAGAAATTCTACATCATTTCTGATCAACAATATGTCAACAACATATACTCATCAGAAATTCTATAGTGCTCCCACTCACTTCTTTGGAAATACAAGTTTCTCATAAACTTTGTATAAACCCAAATCTTTGATCATCTCATCAAAGCGTACATTCCAACTCCGAGATGCTTACTCCAGTCCTTAGAAGGATTGCTGGAGCTTTGCATACTTGTTAGCATCTTTCAGGATTGACAAAAATCTTCTGGTTGTATCACATACAACCTTTCCTCAAGAAAATCGTCGAGGAAACAATGTTTTTGACATCCTATCTGCATAATTTCATAAATAATGTAGTAATTGCTAACATAATTCCAACAGACTCTTAGCATCGCTACAAGTGAGAAAGTCTCATCGCAGTCAACTCCTTGAACTTGTCGGAAAACATCTTAATGGCAAGTCGAGCTTTCTTAATGGTGACATTTACCATCATTGTCCGTCTTCCTTTTAAAATCCATCTGTACTCAACAGCCTTACGACCATCGAGCCGTTCTGCCAAAGTCTACACTTTGTTTTCATACATGGATCCTCTCTCGGATTTTATAGCCTCGGGCCCACCATCGCTTCTCCATAGCTCGTAGGTTCATTGTTGTCTAGCAACATGACTTCCAAGACAGGATTACGTACCACTCTGAAGTAGTACGCATCCTTGTCATCCTACGAGGTTTGGGAGTGACTTGATTCGAAGTCTCATGATCACTGTCATAGGCTTCCACTTCAATTGGTGTAGGTGCCATAGGAACAACTCCTGTGCCCTACTACACACTAGTTGAAGTGACGGTTCAATAACCTCATCAAGTCTCCACCATCCTCCCACTCAATTCTTTCGAGAGAAACTTTTCCTCGAGAAAGGACCCGATTTGAGAAACAATCCCTATTGCTTTCGGATCTGAGACAGGAGGTATACCCAACTGTTTTGGGTGTCCTATGAAGATGCAGTTATCCGCTTTGGGTTCGAGCTTATCAGCCTGAAACTTTTTCATATAAGCGTCGCAGCCCCAAACTTTTAAGAAATGACAACTTAGGTTTCTCTAAACCATAGTTCATACGGTGTCATCTCATCGGAATTACGTGGTGCCCTATTTAAAGTGAGTGCGGTTGTCTCCAATGCCTAACCCATGAACGATAGTGGTAATTCAATAAGAGACGTCATCATATCCAATAGTTATGATGTTCGGACACACCATCACTCTATGGTGTTCCTGGCGGTACTAGTCGTGAAACAATTTCCACAGTGCCAAACTCGTAACTCAGATATTCATTTCTGTGATCATATCATAGACATTTTATCCTCTTGTCACGAAGATCTTCAACTTCATTCTGAAATTACTTGAACCATTCAATAATTCAGACTTGTGTTTCATCAAGCAAATATACTCAGTATGTACTCAAATCATCTGTGAAGTAAGAGCATAACGATATCCACTGCGTGCCTCAGCACTCATTGGACTGCACACATCAAAATGTGTTACTTCCAACAAGTTGCTTTCTTGTTCCATTTTACTGAAACCGAAGCTTTCAGTCATCTTGCCCATGTGGTATGATTTGCATATATCAAGTGATTCAAAATCAAGTGAGTCCAAACGGTCCATCTGCATGGAGTTTCTTCATGCGTGTATACCAATAGACATGGTTCACATTACTCAACCCTTTTTTCAAAAATGAGTGAGTCCAAAGATCCATCAACATGGTGCTTCTTCATGCGTTTTATACCAATATGACTTACATGGCAGTGCCACAAGTAGGTGGTACTATCATTACTATCTTTTGGCATGAACATGTGTATCACTATGATCGAGATTCAATAAGCCATTCATTTTAGGTGCAAGACCATTGATGGAATTATTCAAATAAATAGAGTAACAATTATTCTCCTTAAATGAATAATCGTATCGCGATAGACATAATCCAATCAAGTCTATGCTCAACGCAAACACCAAATAACAATTATTTAGGTTTAACACCAATCTCGATGGTAGAGGGAGCGTGCGATGCTTGATTACATCAACCTTGGAAACACTTCCAACACATCTCGTCAGCTCACCTTTAGCTAGTCTCCGTTTATTCCGTAGCTTTTATTTCGAGTTACTAACACTTAGCAACCGAACCGGTATCTAATACCCTGATGCTACTAGGAGTACTAGTAAAGTACACATTCACATAATGTATATCCAATATACTTCTATCGACAGCCTTCTCATCTACCAAGTATCTAGGGTAATTCTGCTCCAGTAGCTGTTCCCCTCATTACAGAAGCACTTAGTCTCGGGTTTGGGTTCAACCTTGGGTTTTTCCACTAGAGCAGCAGCTGATTTGCCGTTTCATGAAGGATCCCTTCTTGCCCTTGCCCTTCTTGAAACTAGTGGTTTCACTAACCATCAATAATTGATGCTCCTTCTTGATTTCTACTTTCGCGGTGTCAAACATCGCGAATATTTCAAGGATCATCATATCCATCCCTGATATAGTTCATCACAAAGCTGTAGCAGCTTGGTGGCAATGACTTTGGAAAAACATCACTATCTTATCTGGAAGATCAACTCCCACTCGATTCAAGTGATTGTTGTACTCAGACAATCTGAGCACAAGCTCAACGATTGAGCTTTTCTCCCTTAGTTTGCAGGCCAAGAAAATCGTCGGAGGTCTTATACCTCTTGACGTGCGCACGAGCCTGAAATCCCAATTTCAGCCCTCGAAACACCTCATATGTTCCGCGACATTTCAAAAATGTCTTCGGTGCCTCAATTCTAAACCATTTATCATTACCGAACTATCATGTAGTCATCAAAACGTGTATGTCAGATGTTCGCAACATCCACAAACCACGTTCGAGGTCCAGTACACCGAGCGGTGCATTAAGGACACAAGCCTTCTACTGTCCGCATAATTGCTACTATCAACTTTCAACTATATTCTCTCTAGGAACATATTTAAAACAGTAGAACTAAAGCGCGAGCTATGACATAATTTGCGAAGACCTTTTCGACTATGTTCAGGATAATTAAGTTCATCTTATGAACTCCCACTCAGATAGACATCCCTCTAGTCATCCAAGTGATTACATGATCCGAGTCAACTAGGCTGTGTCCGATCATCACGTGAGACGGACTAGTCATCATCGGTGAACATCTTCATGTTGATCGTATCTACCATACGACTCATGCTCGACCTTTCGGTCTTCTGTGTTCCGAGGCCATGTCTGTACATGCTAGGCTCGTCAACTCAACCTAAGTGTTTGCATGTGTTCCGAGGCCATGTCTGTACATGCTAGGCTCGTCAACACCCGTTGTATTCTAACGTAAGAATCTATCACACCCGATCATCACGTGGTGCTTCGAAACGACGAACTTTCGCAACGGTGCACAGTTAGGGGGAACACCTTCTTGAAATTTTAATGATGGATCATCTTATTTACTACCGTCGTTCTAAGCAAATAAGATGCAAAAACATGATAAACATCACATGCAATCAAATAGTGGCATGATATGGCCATCATCACTTTGCTCCTTTCGATCTCCATCTTCGGGGCTCCATGATCATCATCGTCACCGGCATGACACCATGATCTTCATCATCATCATCTCCATGAAGTTGTCTCGTCAACTATTACTTCTACTACTATGGCTAACGGTTAGCAATAAAGTAAAGTAATTACATGACGTTTATGTTGACACGCAGGTCATAAATAAATTAAAGACAACTCCTATGGCTCCTGCCGGTTGTCATACTCATCAACATGCAAGTCGTGATTCCTATTACAAGAACATGATCAATCTCATACATCACATATATCATTCATCACATCCTTTTGGCCATATCACATCACATGGCATACCCTGCAAAAACAAGTTAGACGTCCTCTAATTGTTGTTTGCATGTTTTACGTGGCTGCTATGGGTTTCTAGCAAGAACGTTTCTTACCTACGCAAAACCACAACGTGATATGTCAATTGATATTTACCCTTCATAAGGACCCTTTTCATCGAATCCGATCCGACTAAAGTGGGAGAGACTGGCACCCGCTAGCCACCTTATGCAACTAGTGCATGTCAGTCGGTGGAACCTGTCTCACGTAAGTGTACGTGTAAGGTCGGTCCGGGCCGCTTCATCCCACAATGCCGCCGAATCAAGATTGACTAGTAACGGTAAGCATATTGAACAAAATCAACGCCCACAACTACTTTGTGTTCTACTCGTGCAAAGAATCTACGCAATAGACCTAGCTCTGATACCACTGTTGGGGAACGTAGCAGAAATTTAAAATTTTCCTACGTGTCACCAAGATCTATCTATGGAGAAACCAGCAACGAGGGGAAAGAGAGTGCATCTACATACCCTTGTAGATCGCTAAGCGGAAGCGTTCAAGTGAACGGGGTTGATGGAGTCGTACTCGTCGTGATCCAAATCACCGATGACCAAGTGCCGAACGGACGACACCTCCGCGTTCAACACACGTACAGCCCGGTGACGTCTCCCATGCCTTGATCCAGCAAGGAGAGAGGGAGAGGTTGAGGAAGACTCCATCCAGCAGCAGCACAACGGTGTGGTGATGATGGAGGAGCGTGGTGATCCAGCAGGGCTTCGCCAAGCACTACGAGATATGAGGAGGAGAGAGGTAGGGCTGCACCAACAGGGAGAGATCAGATCGTGTATCTTGGGCAGCCCCTAGGCCTCATATTTATAGGGGAAGGGGAGGAGGGTGCGCCCCCTCTAGGGTTCCCACCCCTAGAGGTGCGGTAGCCCTAGATGGGACTGAGGGGCGGCCAAGAGGGGGAGGAGAGGGAGGCGCAGGGAGTATGGGCCTTAGGGCCCATCTGCCCTTAGGGTTTGCCCCCTCTTCTCTCCCTTGCACCTTGGGCACTTGTGGGGGGGCGCACCAGCCCAACTGGGGCTGGTCCCCTCCCACACTTGGCCCACGCAAGCCTCCGGGGCTTGTGGCCCCACTTGGAGGACCCCCGGACACCTCCGGTGGTCCCGGTACACTACCGATAAACCCAGAAACTTTTCCGGCAACCAAAACAGGACTTCCCATATATAAATATTTACCTCCGGACCATTCCGGAACTCCTCATGACGTCCGGGATCTCATCCGGGACTCCGAACAACATTCTGTAACCACATACAAACTTCCTTTATAACCCTAGCGTCATCGAACCTTAAGTGTGTAGACCCTACGGGTTCGGGAATCATGCAGACATGACCGAGACGTTCTCCAGTCAATAACCAACAGCGGGATCTGGATACCCATGTTGGTTCCCACATGTTCCACGATGATCTCATCGGATGAACCACGATGTCGAGGATTCGATCAATCCCGTATACAATTCCCTTTGTCTAGCGGTATAGTACTTGCCCGAGATTCGATCGTCGGTATCTCGATACCTTGTTCAATATCGTTACCGGCAAGTCTCTTTTTACTCATTCCGTAGCACATCATCCCGTGATCAACTCCTTGATCACATTGTGCACATTATGATGATGTCCTACCGAGTGGGCCCAGAGATACCTCTCCGTCACACGGAGTGACAAATCCCAGTCTCGATTCGTGCCAACCCAACAGACACTTTCGGAGATACCTGTAGTGTACCTTTATAGCCACCCAGTTACGTTGTGACGTTTGGCACACCCAAAGCACTCCTACGGTATCCGGGAGTTGCACAATCTCATGGTCTAAGGAAACGATACTTGACATTAGAAAAGCTTTAGCATACGAACTACATGATCTTGTGCTAGGCTTAGGATTGGGTCTTGTCCATCACATCATTCTCCTAATGATATTGATCCCATTATCAACGACATCCAATGTCCATGGTCAGGAAACCGTAACCATCTATTGATCAATGAGCTAGTCAACTAGAGGCTTACTAGGGACATGGTGTTGTCTATGTATCCACACATGTATCTGAGTTTCCTATCAATACGATTCTAGCATGGATAATAAACGATTATCATGAACAAGGAAATATAATAATAATCAATTTATTATTGCCTCTAGGGCATATTTCCAACAGGCAAGTCTGGGGACCCCCGTTCCCAGAACGCCGACAAGGGCACCCACCTCCGCAGTCAGTGCGGCGGTTGCTAGCAGCGAAGCCTGCATATGCATAATAACTCTTTTTTGTTAGACTCCTGCGAAATTTAATAGATCCTCTATTCGGCTTTTATTTCCGAACGCCAAACAGAGCATCAGGGGCTACTGTCTATGCGATAATGTTTTTACATATTTTTACTTACCTCGAAGCCTGTTAGAAGGCTAGCGCAAGCTTCGGTCAGTCCGCTCTTGGCGGACTGAACCTTCTGGATCACCGTACTCATGATAGTACGGTGCTCCTCATTGATGGAGGCGCCCTTAAGCACCTCCAGTAGATTCCCCGGCGCCTCCGGTTGGACGGAGGCCGCCGGATCGTTAGGCTTGCTCCTCTTGACAGGAGTTCGCCTGCCGCGGTCTGGAACCGTTGAAGATTCCGGCGCGGTGTCCGGCTCAAAGCCAGACTTGGAGCCCTGGGGGGTTTTGTCCCCTTTACTCTTGGAGTCCGGGAGGTCGCCTTGCGGCTCCTCGAAGACCACCTCCTCCTGCCCCAGAACTTGTCGCGACGCCACTTCGGCGTCGTCCGCAGTGTGGGGGGAGACAGCGGGCGGAACTGAGTTCACGTCCGATGAATCCAGGGAGCCACTCGACGACTCGTCGAGTCCGGCCCAGGGCGGGCTACATGATTATATTCGACGTTAGGGAAAGCTGTGCGACAAAGGAATATCATGTGTTACTCTGGTATCCAAATACTTACGATGCCGCCGGACGTTTGGCCCTGTCCGGCCACTCCTCGTCATCCTCGTCGGCGTTAAGGGAGTAGTCCGGCGGAGGGGTCTTCCTCTTCCTGGACCCTTCGGCCTCCCCCGTTGGGGTGGCCTTCCTTTTCTTTCCTCCCTCCGCTGGAGGGGGAGAGGTTTCTTATTCCTCCTCCTCGTTTTCACGGGAGGAGAGCGTCTCGGACTCGTCGGATGACGAGTCTGACACCACCATATGACGGGCACTCTTTCGAGTCCCCGTGGCCTTCTTCTTCTTGGCCTTCTTCTCCGGCACCACATAAGGCGCCGGAGCCAGCAGCTTTGCTAAGCGAGCAGGGGTTGGGTCTCCGGGCAAGGGAGCCGGACATTTAATCGGTCCGGACTTCGCCTGCCAAGCCTGTCAAAGGTGAGGGAGTTTAGATCCGGCATAGAGTCAAACTATGAAAAAACTTTACATCCTGTAAAAGGTGAAAATAGCTTGCCTCGCTAGCGGGAGCCTCGGCGCCTTTGGTTAGCACCTTCCAGACGTCTTCATACGTCGTGTCGAAGCGCCTGTTAAGGGTTTGGTGCTGCGCCGGGTCGAACTCCCACAGATTAAAGTCCCGTTGTTGACACGGGAGGATCCGGCGGACGAGCATAACCTAGACTACATTGACAAGATTGATCGGCTTGTTCACCAGGGACTGGATGCATGTTTGCAGTCCAGTCACCTCTTTTTCATCACCCCACGACAGGCCCGTCTCTTTCCAGGACATAAGCTGCATGGGGAGTCCGGATCGGAACTCAGGGGCTGCGATCCATTTCGGATCGCGTGGCTCGGTTATGTAAAACCACCCGGATTGCCACCCCTTTAGGGTCACCACAAAGGAGCCCTCGAGCCATAGGACGTTGGCCATCTTGCCCGCCATGGCGCCTCCGCACTCCGCCTGGCTGCCGCGCACCACCTTGGGCTTGACGTTGAAGGTCTTGAGCCAGAGGCCGAAATGGGGGCGGATGCGGAGGAAAGCCTCGCACACGACGATAAACGCCAAGATGTTGAGGACGAAGTTCGGGGCCAGATCGTGGAAATCAAGGCCGTAGTAGAACATGAGCCCCCGGACAAATGGGTGGAGTGGAAAACCCAGTCCGTGGAGGAAGTGGGGAAGGAAAACTACCCTCTCATGGGGCCTTGGGGTGGGGAGAAGCTGCCCCTCCTCGGGAAGCCGGTGCGCGATGTCTTTGGACAAGTATCCGGCCTTCCTCAGCTTTTTGACATGGCCCTTCGTGACGGAGGAGACCATCCACTTGCCTCCCACTCCGGACATTGATGGAGAAGGTTGAGGTGGGAAGTGCGGGCTTGGGCGCTGGAGCTCGAGTGCGCAGAAGATGGATAGGCAAAGGAGGAAGAAGGCGTAGGTAACAAGGTGGATCCTTATCCCCTTATATGGGCGGATGCGGCTATGCGTCCCCACCAGCCTAGTAAAACTCGCTTGCCTCCCAAGCGCCGTGATAAATGGCGCGGTTGGGTTACCCACGTCTATATTGATGAGAATCCCGTAAAGGGGGGACACGATCTCTGCTTTGACAAGACGTGCCAAGGAAACTGCCTCGCAAAACGCGCTGAGGCGGAGAAGTGAAAACGATTCGAGTAAAAGACTTGGCCGTAGTGTGATGTCACGCTGCGGAATACGTCAGCAGATTTGATTTGTGTTAATATTATTCTCTCTATGGCAATATGTGGAAACTTATTTTGCAGAGCCGGACACTACTCTTGGTGTTTACAATCTTTTATGAAGAACTTGGAGGAGGAACCCGCCTTGCAATGCCAAAGACAATCTGCGCACCGGACTCGTCGTCATTGAAGCCTGGTTCAGGGGCTACTGAGGGACTCCTGGATTAGGGGGTGTTCGGATAGCCGGACAATACCTTCAGCCGGACTCCTGGACTATGAAGATACAAGATTGAAGACTTCGTCCCGTGTCCGGATGGGACTTTCCTTGGCGTGGAAGGCAAGCTTGGCGATGTGGATATTCAAGATCTCCTACCATTGTAACCGACTTTGTGTAACCCTAACCCTATCCGGTGTCTATATAAACCGGAGGGTCTTAGTCCGTAGGACAACCTCATCATACAACAATCATACCATAGGCTAGCTTCTAGGGTTTAGCCTCCTTGATCTCGTGGTAGATCTACTCTTGTACTACCCATATCATCAATATTAATCAAGCAGGAGGTAGGGTTTTACCTCCATCGAGAGGGCCCGAACCTGCGTAATACTTCGTGTCCCTTCTCTCCTGTTACCATCCGGCCTAGACGCACAGTTCGGGATCCCCTACCCGAGATATGCCGGTTTGAACACCGACAGCGCATGTTTGATATTTGGGGAAAGTACAAACTTTGCCCCCCTCTTAAATTTCGGACCTACTGCGGGTCGGGGGTAGGATGGTAATCCCAGGTGTCCCAAATAGTCGGCGGGAGCGATTTCGGCCGCGCACATGTGTGCTTAGGCGGCCATTGTGTATGAATGTTTTTCGGATGCGGTTGTGTGGCGTCTAGATGAAGCTACAAACCTACCCGGTTTTAGACCTTTGGACGTCGGGCCGGTAGGTTTCACGGGTCGGAGTTATTAGAAAAGTAATTTCCTTGTACTACCAAACATTGGTCTCACGCGGTTTCGGGCAAGTAGAGGCTCTTTTGGCGCTTCGTTCGAAATTTTGAAACACAAGCATTCATGTTTAGAGTACTCTTGAACTATGAGGATTGACCTAAATATACAACGTTATATTTGACCTTGTATGTTTGAAAACCTCATTAAATTATCCGCTTCTTTTTGAAATTTTGACACTTGAAAATCCTATAACTACGATTATTTTGGAATGGAGGAGCTAAATTTGAATCTATTTTGTACACGACTACATATGCTATTATGTACAAGATCAGAGCAAAGATTGGTGCCCCCATAATTTAGGTATGGTTTACAAATGCCAGCATGATATCAAATTCAAATAATTGAATGGACTTCATGTTGAATTCAATTTTTTTAAACCACCTTAAGTTGAATTCAAATGTATGCTACTTCATAGGTAGTAGCTATTTTATAATGTCCATTGTGTAACTATCGTATGTATAATGTGCTATACACACACAACATGAACTATACTCACGTTTATATTCGATTGCTAAAGCGATGCATTGTATGGAGTTCAAAATACTAACTATGTGGATCAATTGTGTCGAATAATAACATAGACATGCTCAAATTCGATAGGATCTAGATGTCTGATGGATCAATTACCGTTCCTTACGCGAATTGCAAATATCATGATCCCATCCTAATATTTGGATACAATTTATATCTTTAATCAATGTGTAGAGCAGTCTTTTACGTGTAGTTTCACTCTCCATCCTCACACATGCTCACACACTCTCCCGAGGTGTCTTTCTCGCACACATGCTCTAGATATAACCCTCCCTCCCTCTCGTAACCATTTACAACTGTTTTCACTAACCTTTATCACAAGCACTCTTCCTCTCGCAAACATACACACACACAATCCTCATCGACCCTTTCTATATACATGGACCTGCCTACGTGTCTCATGTACACACATTATCTTTACGCCTGTCTCTCACGCATTGTCTCACACCTCTCTTCCTAATCGACGAGTATGATTCTAGCAGAGCATTCTGTAGGATGCCCCTTAAAGTTAGGTTGGATGAATAGTAATATCAGAGATAAAGGGGTTACCTTAGTACGAGAACCTAGGGTTACAAATCCTAGCCGGCTTTGTGAGTGGACACAGAGTCCTTCACAATTCTACTATCTTTGTCTTGTACGACTAGTCATCCATGGGTCTTCCTAAATGCGTCACGGGCCGACCAATGTGGCGCAGGACGGAACCGAACGAAGGGCCTCACCTCAACCCACCGGACCTCACGCGGTGACACACCCTCTGCCCCCACGTCTCATTATCTTCTCACACCCACACATACCAACACAAACACCACACACACAGAAAATTTCTCCTCGTGCCTCTATTGCCTCCCCCCTTGCATATACACACTCAAGGGAATGGAATCTCTTGTCGTGACGTCATATTCGTCTCTCTCTCTCTCTAGACCACTCACATTTCTCATGCTATCTCTCCCACCCCCCCCCCCCGTAGGCCCCTCTATCCATGCCTCTCTCGAATACGTAATACACACACATACCTCTCTAGGCCCCTCCAAATGCATCAACTACACATTCACACATGTTACATCACGTACCCCATTGATCTAAAAAGCACTCTCTTCACGTTTATTTCGCACACAGCATTCCTTTTGAATAAAGTATGCACTACAAAAAAATACACTTCCGTGATGATATTTGTTTGTCATAGTAGGTCGTTTTTTTTGTCATGCATGTACTCCATGACAAATTTATGACAGAATCAAGATAGTCATACATGTGATGTCGTAGAAGTGTTCCATGACATTACCAAAATTATCATCATGAAAGTGTCCACTTCCATGACGATAAGTCGCGCGTCACAGAAGTGCTTTCGTCAAGGGTGACCGAGACGTGGCATCCACCGTAACAGAACACCGTTAAGCTATCGGGTCGGGTTTTGGATCCGATAACCCGTTAACAGCCCTGACCAATGGGAAATTTCCACGTGTAAAATTCTTATTGGCCGGACGAAACACGTGTCAGCTCGTCAGTGGATCAGATAGGCGCCTATGATACGTCGACACGTGGCACGGCCCAACAGAGGCCCATTCCTGTGAAAAGTCTGGCCCGTTTGACTTGGTCAAAAGGTGGCGGGCCGGCCCATGGAAAGCCTGTTAACGGCTTGTTCGCATATAGCCCATTTACAGCCCGCTAACCCAAGGCCCGTTACGCCCTATCCGAATTAGGACCAGTAGCGTCATCTGGGCCATTCAATATGATTCCAGCCCGTTTTCACTTTTGGCCCATGTATGGCCCATGACGTCTTTCGGCCCATATGAGGCCCTATGTAACTCTTGGCCTACTAACGGCCCGTGGTGAAACTGGCCCGTAATGAACAGTGTATCACTTTACACCCACTAAGGGCCCGTGGTGAAACTAGCCCATAATGAATAGTGTATCACTTTATACCCATTAACGGCCCATTATTCCGTTGGGCCGTTTCCAGCCCATGCTATCTTTCGGCCTTCTCAGAGCCCATTTATTCTTGGGCTCATTTCCAACATTCGTTTACTTATGGCCCGTTACTGTCATTTTCTGCTTGTGGGCCAAATTCAGCCCGTGGTTACAGTCGGCCCGTTTGTCGTCCATTAATTCGTTGGGCCATTTTCATAGCGTCATCAAATACGGCCTATTAACGATGGCCAGTTATGGTCCGCCCATGAATGGACGATTCCAACTCTAGCCCGTTTACAGCCATAATGAGGCCTGTTATTGGCCCATGTTTGGCCAATCGATCATACGGCCCGTATAAGGCCCATTGATGATACGACTCGTAGAAGGCCCATTGTTTCTACGGCCCGTAGAAGGCCCATTGTTTCTACGGCCCGTAGAAGGCCTACTGTTTCTACAGCCCGTAGAAGGCCCACTGTTTCTATGGCCCGTAGGAGGCCCAGTGTCACTACAGTAAATATTAGATCATGGTTATTGTGGCCTAGTTTTAAAAAATAGGTTATTGCAGCCACTAGCAAACCGAGGAAAAAGAACTGCACTAACTACAAGCAAACAAATAAACAAGACAACAAGGAAATAAATAAGCAAGCAACTTATGCTATGCTATCACGGCTATTACACATATTACATCCACTGGGCATCAAAGTTCGCCACCAGTGCAAAGATAGGGAACACAACAGCATATAAACGCCGCAGCAAAACAAGTCCAGAACTGAAACCACTTCAGAAGATCTCAAGAAACAATATCCTGGGTACCCATAATGCTGGCAAGATGCTTAGCAAGCTTATTAACTTTCTCTTGTTTGGCGCTTAAATCCTCCAGCGCTTGCTGTTGCACAAGAAAGTATGCATCTGAATTCTGCAGGGACTTCCTCAGTCCTTCGGCTTCTTGCCGCAGCACAGCTGACTGATGCCTTTCATCTTGTAGCTGAGACTGAAGAAGCCGAAGTGATTCAGGCAGCGAGTTCGAAGAGCTTGTGCCAGCGGTAATGGCCAGTAACTCGAACACTACATCAACGCAGGACTGTGGGGTTTTCTCACTATCTACAAGATCGTTTTTATCACCTTTCTTGGAGACTAACAGGGTTGTCTCACTATCTTGAACCTTATCTGCATTACTTTCTCTACCATTGCATGGTGGGGTGCTCTTCTCCAATATTTTGTTTGCATACTACAAGCGAAACAAGCAGACACATCACACTTTTAGCTTGTAGTATACGAAACTCATTTTGGTAAACCGGTTCAGTAGTAAGGTGGACATGATAACAGCATGAAACAAACATATATCTATGTACTATGGTCACTGTATTGTCCATATCATTCTTGTTTATCTTCCCTAATCAAGATAGAGACACAGTTCAACTCATATATTTTTAAGACACAACAGCATAGACAGAATATAAGTGTGAGAAACTACACAACATTGGCAGCACTTGTAATGTGCATCACATGAGAACATAATTGTTTATGCAACTTAAACTGAAATCAACATAGAGCAAGAAGTTAGAACAGCAATCCAGTTAAAGAAATAGGTTTAAAACATACCTGTTGCGCCACTGGAGTTTCAATTGGATCCTTCAAATTCAAAATTAGTTGGTATGAATAAATACAGTGATGCAACGGCAAAGGAGTATGGACCATAGCTACGGAATCTGACCTGAGAACAGTTGCTCTTCTGCTGTAAACGTGGAGTTTGGGTTAGCTGTGGTGGTCTTCGTGCTTTGGGCATAGCAGTAGCTTTACAAACTGCTCGTGTGGGGGTACTCTGTGGTGGACATGGTGCTCTGTCAACTATAAGTGGGTTACTATCCGCTGGGGTTGCGGTTAGATGGGTTGTAGCTGGTTCTCTGCCCAACGGTGTAAGTGTGCAATCTGGAAGAGTCTCGATTATCTGTGGTGGGGCTAGTTTGTGGGCCAGTACCACCATGGTTCTATCAGCATCAACGGGTAGCACTGTCTTTTGTGAAGAACGGGTTTTTTCTCCCTTAGATACTGTCATCACCCCCTCCAATTCAAATGGCTGATAAACAAGAAAAGAAATTGAATGTACAGACATTGTATGATAGACAAATGTGGTAATTCACATGTATGTTGTCTAACCAAACAGGACAACATGACACAATTTCACATATATGATGCCTAACTAAACAGGATAGCATGACATAGTTTCAGATATATGATGGATAACTTAACAGGATATAATGGCATAATTCAACATATGATGAGTACCTAAACAGGATGACATGAGAAAACTATATGATGTCTTTCTAAAATAGGTTGGGATGAAATAATTCACATACATGTTGTCTAAGTATACAGGATGGCATGATATAATTGACATAATTGATTCATATACTAAGCAACTAGCACTCACATGTATGATCTCTAAACTAAGCAGATAGAATTCAATAGTGTGCATATGATGTCTAAACTAAGTAATGCAAGACACCATATGCATCATATGAGAAATATAAACATTGCAACTTAGAGCATACACCTCAGGTGGGATATAGGAATGGTCATCTGTCTCTGAATCCTCCTCTGAGGAGCTCCCTGTAACCATCGAGATATATGCTTCAATAGGTACCATTGCCTGCTCTGAAGACCTTGTTTTCACTCCAGATTTTTCCATAACCGGCTCAAATGGCTGATACACATGAAGAGTAGTTCAATATACACAGATTGTCGACAAATGGAATACGTAATGAAAAAAAAGATGGCATGAGATAATTCACATATATGATGCCTGGCTCCATGGTGGTGCATAATTCACATATATGATAACTGGCTGAAAAACATGGCATTGCATAATTCACATATCTGATATAGAAAGCAAACAGGAGGCATTCACACAAAGCATGTCTAATCTAAGCAAATGGCATGGCAATGCAGGATATGCAAGATGTGAGAAATATAACCCAGCCAAGTTAGAGCATGCACCTCGGGGGGGGGGGGGAATACGACTGGTTATCTCTCTCAGAATCCTCCTCTGAGGAGCTATCTGTAACCAGCAAGAAATCTGCATCGACACATAGCACTGACTGCTCAGAAGACCTTGTTTTCACTCCAGATTTTCCCATGACCGACTCAAATGGCTGATGCACAGGAAGAGTAGATGAATGTATAAACATTGTTGACAAATGGAATACATTATGGAAAAAATATGGCATGATACAATTCACATATAAGATGACTGGCTAAACAGGATGGCATTGCATGATTCACGTATATGATGCCTCGCTAAAGAAGATGGCATTGCATAATTCCCATATACTCCCTCCATTCCTAAATAATTGTCTTTTTAGAGATTTCAAATGGACTACCACATACGGATGTATAAAGACATATTTTAGAGTGTAGATTCAATCATTTTGTTCCGTATGTAGTCACTTGTTGAAATCTCTAAAAAGACAAATATTTAGTAATGGTGGGAGTATGATATAGAAATGAAACAGGTGGCATTCACACAAAGCAAATCTAAACTAAGCTGATGACATATAAGATGTATAATGTAAGCAATGCAAGGCCCCATATGCATGATATGACCAACATCAGCATGCCAGGTTAGAGCAAACACCTCAGGTGGTAAACAGGCGTGGTCAGCTCCTTCTAAATCTCCATTTGAACAGTTATCTTCCTCTGGAATACAATCTGGAAATGCAGGAGGGGGGGCACTTCGCCCACCATGGAGCAGCGTCTGCATGACATTATATTCGCACGCAACGGTCTTCTCTTTTTCTCTACATGTTCAGTACAATTGTGTACAATATCTGACATCCATAATAAAAAATAGTTAGATTTTGTAAGGCCTAAGGGGTGCATGCAAAAATCAAGACTGATGGTAGCAAACGAGTGGATGGATCCAAAACTAATGATACCAGGTAGATTATAGCTTCAGTTTAGAAAGATAGACAATGGATCATCTATTGTTTGTTGCCCACCCAACACGAACCACATAGAAGACCCCAAATGAACCACATAGTAGACAGATACTATTCGTTGCTGGCTCGATATGAGATCCATGGGCAATTCAAAACTCAAGATTGAACGATAAAGTAGCAGGTAATAATAACCGATGTATAACGTAAGCAAACACGAAAGACTGCGACCTCTCTTCCGGAACTGTGTAGTCCTCAGGTTCATCTGCTCAGTCGGTGATGGTAATGCTGTTGGCGTAGCTGCCGGCAACGGGGAAGATGATCTGAGGCAGCGAAAGGAAGTCTGCAGGGGGGATCTCTGCTGCAGTGAACGCTTCTGTCGATGGTGCACTTCAGGTGGGGTGGATGACGGCACGGCAGGAGCAGGACATAACACACAGAGTTTTCTTTGACGCCTATCTGAAAATGAAGTAAATCTGTAAGGGCTCCTTAGAATTGGAGGATTCTATAAACGCAGGGACAGGAAAAACAAAGGAATAGGATAGGAATGCATGTGCAAAACAGAGCATTTGGAAACATATGATTTCAGTCAACCTCTGTGTTTGTCTCACATGAATTGGAAGAACAGAGGAATGGAGAAACAAAGTGATGCGATGAGTGTACAACCTCTTTGGCATAGCCTTGTGGACCTCAGCATCATTAGGTTGGACGTGGAGGATGGTGATGATGCTGGTGTGACTGTCGGAGGCGGGGAAGAAGATCCGAAGCCTCTGGAAACGGCGCCGAGGGTACTGCTCTGCTGTGATGGATGGTTCCGTGGTTGGAGCAGCTCCGCTAAGGTGTACGGCGACGAGGCTGAAGCATGACAAGACAGACAACGTTAATCTGAAATGGGACCCTAATATCATCTGCAATAGATGATGTAAAATACATCACCAAAAAGTGCTAGATGTAAAACGCATTAGCCGCGCCACGGCCGCTCCGAAAATGTTGTAAGTACTGTTCACTCTGAACTTAACTGAAGAAAATGAACTTCACAGTCGAAACTGAATTTTACTGTCGAAACTGATTGAACTAGTAACAGAGCATTGCAATAGATGTTCAGGCGTTCGAGCACTAGTAGCAGAGAAGCAGTGATCTAAATCAGCAGACACTCGAGCAGGGAATGCACTAGCAGAGAGCAAGTCGTGCAGTAGCACCGCGAGCGAGTGCTAAAGCAGCAACTCCTGTAGCTGCCGGAGGTCGTGCAGCAGCAGCAGCGCAAGCGAGAGCAAGAGCAGAGCAGCAGCATGAACGAAAGTAGGAGGAGTGCAGCAGCGTGACTGACAGCAAGAACAGAGCCGCAGCGCGAGCGAGAGCTGGAGCAGCTGCAGCTAGTGCCGTTGTGAAAGTCGCCACCGAGGAAGCAACGACATGGGGGAGAGACGCCGTGGATGATGTGGCCGACGACGGCGCCATCGATGGAGACACGCCATGTTTGCTCGGTATCGAGCACCGGCAGCCCCGTGAGATTGAATAAAAGATAAAATGCAGCGGTGAGTGCAGAACCTCCTTGGTTGCGCCGAGTTGGCCTCGGCTTCATCGGAGGAATTGGTGAGGGTGCTGCGGTTCCGGTGGGCAGGTCAAGACAGTGTTGTGGGGATTGAGGTGGCGCGATAGACGAGGCGAACGTCGGGGCAGCTCCTTGGAGGTGGAGGACGGGGCGGCTGATCCGGTGGGACGACAAGATCGACAATGGATCCTCATCCGGTGCGGTGGATGAGGGACGGCGAGCTGTTGCGGCGGACGACGTAGTCGGGGAAGAGTCTCCGGCTGGGCGGCGGTCGGGAGGCCCGCGGAGGAGCGTGGGGTTTCGCGGGTTTTGGCGGCCTCGGTGTACGAATGGGGGGCGAAGGGGGAGGGGGAGCCAAGCTTAGGGGGGAGCCAAGCTTAGGGACATGGAGCTTCATTTCTGGCTGAGGGGTTGAAGGCGGATTTCGCGTGTCTGGGCTGCGGGAGCGATTTCGGATGAGGAGGGAGTTCTCGCGCGCGTCCAAATTTTGGGATAACAAGGCGCGGCGTGGGTTGAAGAAGCGGGAGTTTCAAAGCAGGTGAGACAAAAGATACTCAAGCTTGAAAATTTCGGGATAACAAGGTGCGCATTCCTTGTTCAGCAGAACAAACTTAACGTGTAAAAAAACAATTCATACAAGACACAAGAGAGGCATGTCCCCTTTTACTATATTGCTATAGATGCCATTGAAAAAACTACAAGAAAATGTAAAAAAATCAGGAGAACAAGATTACCCTGCACAGTACCAAATCGATTCGCACTTCCCTCAACAAGAACAAAAAAGAAATCAATTCCCACCAAGAAAGAGTAATGTCCCTTTTTATATGATTATAGATGCCATGATCTCGAATTTCAATTTTTGACGTTATGTTGAATTCGAATATATCGTTAGGTGACCTTGCGGTTTATAATTGATGCAGTCGTACATTTTGATCTTCCATCATATATGAACATTTTACTCCACCATGTGAACATATATATTGTCGTCTACCATATGCACTAAATTTGAAACAATTTTCCTTATTTGAATACGGTTGTTGTCAAGTTATACAATAATTTAAATATTATCTTGATAACAAAAAACATACATATAGCAGTAATCATATTTCACTATGAACTACATGTACCATACGCTCTCCAATTCAAATATTTGTATCCATTTTATGTTGAATTCAAATCATAGTACATTATTGGTCTAGGTAGCGAGATGTTTGGGATAATCTAAACCCTGTTTTCATACGTATAATTTTTGGCTGAATTGGGACAAGTTTTCGTATACTCCTCTTGCAAAATGGGAGATTCTCTCAACAAGCCTCGTGGTTCCGAGAGGGAACGTGTCACCTTTGTGTGCGAAACGATATACGCTGCCTCCCCCCTGATTTTATTTACAGAGGCAACATAGAACTATATGAGTGCCCTGTTAAATTTTGGAATTATTTCGGGTTCATTTGGCCTTTTTACAGATTAATTGAGTTCCTGGACTTTTAATGTGCATAATCTAAATATGAATTGCATGCACATGCTCCGGTGCACCAAAGTGGGTTGAAAAATCACATGTGTGTCCTCGGTTGAATTTCTAGGTCCCATGGAAGAAATGAGAATGAAATTCAAACATCTAGGTGTCATGACTCGGCCGAGAACATCGAGAAACTTTGATTTTAAATTCATGTAAATCCAAAACTCGCCTGGAAATCATGAAACTTGGCATGGTGTCATGTCATGGCACTAACATGTTGTGGTAAAAAATTGGGCCGATTTGGAAGCTCGTGGTTCTAAGAGGGAACGTGCCACCTTTGAGTGTGAGACGATATACGCTGCCCCCCCCCCCTTGAGTTTCTTAACAAAGGCAACATAGAACTACATTAGTGCCCTGTTAAATTTGGAAATATTCCGGGTTTGTTTGTCGTTTTTTATACATTAATTGAGTTTCTGGTCATTTAATGTGCATAAGTCTAATTTGAACTACAAGCACATGCTCTCGTGCACCAAAGTTGGTTGAAAAATCACATTTGTGTCCTCGGGTGAATTTCTAGGTCCCATGCAAGAAATGAGAATAAAATTAAAACATCTGGGCATTGTGGCTCGGCCAAGAACATTGAGAAACTTGGTTTTAAAATTCTTGTAAATCCAAAACACATCTGAAAATCATGAAACTTGGCATGGATGTCATGTCATGGTACTACCATGTTGTGGTAAAAAATTTGGCCGAATAGGAACAGATTTTGGTATAAGCTTCTTGCAAACCCAAGCTTCTCTCAAGAAGGCTCGTGGTTCTGAGAGGGAACGTGCCACCTTTGAGTGCGAAACAATATACAGTGTCCCCCATGAGTTTATTTACAAAGGCAACATAGAACTACATGAGTGCCCTGTTAAATTTTGGAATTATTCCGGTTTCGTTTGACCTTATTTACACATTAATTGAGTTTTTGGTCATTTAATGTGCATAATTAAAATTTGAACTACAAGCACATGCTCCCGTGCACCAAAGTTGGTTGAAAAATCACATTTGTGTCCTCGGGTGAATTTTTAGGTCCCGTGCAAAAAAATGAGAATCAAATTCAAACATCTGGGCATCGTGGCTCGGTCGAGAACATTGAGAAACTTGGTTTTGAAATCATGAAACTTGGCATGGTGTCATGTCATGGTAGTACCATGCCGTGGTAAAAAAATTGGCCGAATAGGAACAAATTTTGGTATAAGCTTCTTGCAAATCGGAGCTTCTCTCAAGAAGGCTCGTGGTTCTGGGAGGGAACGTGTCACTTTGTGTGCATAATTCAAATTTGAAATACAAGCACATGTTCTAGTGCACCAAAGTTGGTTGAAAAATCACATGTGTGTCCTCGGGTAAATTTCTAGGTTACATGCAAGAAATGGGAATGAAATTCAAAATTCTGGGCGTCGTGGCTGGGTTGGAAACATTGAGAAACTTAGTTTTTTATTACCTGTAAATCCAAAACACGCATGAAAATAATGAAACTTGGCTTGGTGCCATGACATGGCACCAACATGCTGTGGTAAATTTGCAGTCCGATTTGCGAAGGCGCACAAATTAACAATCAACAAAGTCATTTTGGAACAAGTGCTGTCACATTACAATCGGAAACACAAGTATTGTTGAAACCGTGGGCGTTCTACTTACTAGTACCATTTACGTGCCGCCACGCGTCCCCATTTTTTATTAGCTAGGAGGCGTTGTGCAGGGTAGCTATTTGAGTACGAGAGGCGTGCGATCAGACCCCTGCATGTGCTTATCGGGAGGAGAGCCCTTTTACCTCCATCTGCCATCCACCTCTCTCCCAAGGTCTCCATTAATGGCACACGAGCCTCTGTTTAATGGCGTGGCTATGTCTCACTCGACTGAGATTTAAGAGAGAAAAAAGAAAATCTAAAAGCACGGATCTTGATGTAAGATCCGACGGACCTATATAGCATCTACTTCGACTTATAGCAAGACTGATGAATATATAAGGACGATTAATATTTTTTTGATCAAAGAAGGGCTTGACCCTTCCGATTTTCATTACTGAAAACCACCACAATTCACAAGAAGTCCAGCAGAACTCCAGCCTAACACGAAGGACTAAAAGCTACCAGATTGAAATCGCAACATCCCAAGAGGCCAACAAAGGCCAAACATCCGCGCTAGAACCCAACATTTCACAACTGACGACACAATCCACATCCTAAACCGATTATTACATCAAAAGAAACCAGGAAACTGAAGGAAGCCCAGCAGCAACTAGAAGAACAGCAATGCCAGGGTCGCCACAGCAAGAGTTTTCTTCATTCCAGCCTCGCAACATTGATCTTCCACAGAAAGATAAGGACGATTAATTGTCTTACATAATTAGAAAGATAATTAAAAAAGCCACATGCGGCTACGCCCGAAATACACAAGGGCCAAAGAAGTAGGAAGACAAGGATCTAGCTCGCTGATCTCTACTTTCTTGATGTGTTGCTGCAGGCCGCGGGAACTAGTCTCCGCGGCAAGCGGCTATGAGCTCTTTTGTGTCCTCAAGACGCTGCTTGAGAACATCCACGAATTCCTCCACCAGCCTTTGGCGCTCGTTGCGGAGCATGTCATTCTCGTCCATAAGTTTCTTGACGATGACGCCGGTCCTCTTCAACAAAGCACTGGTCTCCTCCTGTTGGTCTGCACTTCGGACGATCTTCTCCCTCAGCAGGTCGCGCTCGGCCCGGAGCCTCTCATTGCCCTCCCTTAGTGCACCGATAGCCTGTTCAAATGAGGCTTTCATGTCGTCCTGCAACCTCACAAAACGGGAGATCTGATCCATCTGGCTATGGATGATCGCATGCATGCGCCTGTAACAGTCGTCACCTGCCCGCGAGAAATTTTCCCAGGCCGCCGCGGCGCGGCGGGACATCTCTGCCGCATTCGTGGCGAGGCGGGACATCTCTGCTGCTTCCGCGGCGCGGCTGGACCAGTCTGCTGTATCGACAGTGTGGCGGGACATCCGTGCTGCTTCAGCAACGCGGCGGGCCCTCTGTGCTGGTACTTCCGCGCGGCGGAACATGCCGGTTGCTCTCGCAGCGAGGCGGGACATCTCTCGTGCTTCCGCTTCCATGCTCGCCTCTCCCTGGTGGCAATCTCTCGACCCAGAACTCAAGCTGGCCATGGCAGACGCAAGGGAATGATGCTGAATGGCTTGTTTGTTTTTTGTGGATGAGGAGTTGAGGAGGAATGCGCAGTCATCTTGGCATACTAGTCCGTATTTATAACCGAGTACTAATACGCTCCTAAGTGGGAAACCGTTTATGTTGTGATCGGTGTGAACAGGTTTGCAATTCAATATAGCGTGGAGTAATTTGGAATGTGACAAGACGCAAGCTCAAAATTTATTGACGGTTCAAGTTTCGAAGTGCGGCACTATTCCCGGATGGAGTACTTCTTTTTCTACTCTCTCCTTTCCGGTTTTATAGGGCTTATCTCAAAATTTTAGTTTTTCCATTTTATAAGGCTCAATTTGGTTGTTCCCCAACACATGTTCAGTTCCAAGGTGCATTAAATCATTGCATGCAAGTATTAAGAGAAAATTGACCAATGCATGTACTTTATGCATGCATGCATTGCAATTAATGCATTGATAAACATATTTTTTTATCACCACCAAAACCCACCATTTCTTAAGCTAAAGTAGACCAAGGTAATCCCTATATTAGCATATTACTAAGATAAACAGAAGGCACCGTAGAAACATTTAGGACGTGAGCTTGTCAATCTGAATGTGGAGGGACACAAGCTTAGCCTCGGCCAGCAGCTTGGGCGGAACTGTCAAGAAGGTCAGCTCCTACATGTCGACGTCGCCGGGATCCTTGCTGCTTGTCACCTTCATTTCCACCTTGACGGTGTTGGTTGTGCCTTTGGGCTCCCCCGGTGGGCCGTTAACCCACAGCTTGGCCACGTAGTGCGGCAATGGGGACGCCCCCGCTCTAATGCAGACGACCGGCACGACGATAGGCGCGCCGATGTCGAGCACGCCGCCGACCAAGAAAAACGTGCGGCGGTCCTCCTCCGCGAACAGCAAGAGTCGTGGCTCCGACAGTGGCACTTGCAGCTGGAGTACCTTGCCGTACTGGATCCTGTGCACGGGCATGGGATGCGCGGTGCTGATGTGGTGGTAGAGCGCCGGCGGCAGGCCTTCGTAGCCGCAGACGGGCACCGGGCATTTGCAGGGCGCGAGCGGACACACGCTCTGGTGATCGGCAAGCTTGTGGTAAGTCACGTAGAGCCCACAACCTTCGTGCGGGCACTCCACCCTAACCAACGAAAGGATGGAGTCCACCGCCGTGTTCCGCACGTCGAAGCCACCACAGCGCTCGCACTTCTGGCACTACAGCTGGTTCCCGAGGCGCTCGACGCGGCAGTCCGCGCAGGCCAGGTGCCCTCGCTTCCACTGCAGAAATCAATCGAACAACACATCAATCAAGAAACCTGCACCTTGCTCAATCAGCTGAACGTACGAGGTGTATTCGAACCTCATACACTGGAGGCGTCAAGGGGCGGAGGCACAAGGGACAGTGGAGCACGGTGAGGTCCATCGAGACCTTAGAGAGCTCCATCGTCGGGTCCTGTTCGGTCTGCATGATCTCGCCCTCCTCGTGCACAACCATCTCTCGACTTGGGCCGGGGTATTACAAAGCTTTACCATCACATATTTTATACTACTTCAAGGTGCATTAAATCAACACATGCAAGTATCAAAAGGAGAGTCACGGCATGCATGCATGCGTTGTAATTAATGCATCGGTAAACGCAAATTATTGAAATATATCGAGTGTAGTGCTTTGATGTGTCACGTCAACTCGTACATCAACGAGAAGTTTGATTATCCTCTCCCTCGCCGACTTAACTGCACCTGCCTTTGGCTGTATGACAGGTTGGCCACACACCTGTCGGGCCCACCTGTCATACACGCAAAGGCAGGAGCGTCCCTCCCTCGCTCATGAGCGTGGTGGCTAGCAAGACTAGGAGAAGCTTTCGCTACATGCTCTCCCTCCCGCACGCGATGGACATGCAGCAGTTCAATCGGTGTAAGATGGCCAGAAGCGTACTGTAGTACTCCTCCAGTGCAGTAGTACCCTTCCAAAATATTATGGCATGTGCTCGAACGTTGCAGTTGTGAACACTGGAGCACGCATATAGCCAGGCTGAGTATTTAACCAAAAACTACCACATTTCATGGAAACGTGACAGAAAACTACCACTTCACGATTTTGTGCAGAAAACTACCACTTTTGTTCTAATCCGTGGCAAAAAAAACTACCAAGTCTCGAAACCGGTCGCTTCGCCCGCGCTAAGCACCAAACTGACCAGCCGGTCCCACGTTTCAGGTGCCACGGTGGCCAACCGATGCCCGTCGCGCGTTAACGGCGCGTCCGCGGTCGGAAACGGCGGCTGTCTGTTTGCGTTCAATGCACCAAAACGTGGGACTGGCCATTTGATGTTGATCCTCTGACGACACCGTTTTCGACCGCGGACATGCCGTTAACGTGCGGCGGGCGTCGGTTGGCCACCGTGGCACCTGAATCGTGGGACCGGCTGGTTAGTTTGGTGCTTAGCGCGGGCGAAGTGACCGGTTTCGAGACTTGGTAGTTTTTTTGCCACGGATTAGGACAAAAGTGGTAGTTTTTCGCACAAAATCGTAAAGTGGTAGTTTTCTGTCACGTTTCCGTGAAATGTGGTAGTTTTTGGTTAAATACTCAGCCAGGCTCTTGCATGAGACAAAATTGCTATGTGAGCCCACTATTGTACTAGTACGTACAACTACTTGCTAGTATAGCCCTGTAAACCAGAAAGGAGTATTTGCCCTTCTAGAGATTTCAACAAGTGACTAGACTACACCGAGACGGAGTACATATGGAGCAAAATGAGTGAATCTGCACCGTACATAAATACTCCCTCCGTCCCATAATATAAGAGCGATTTTGACACTACACTAGTGTCAAAAACGTTCTTATATTATGGAACGGAGGGAGTACGTACTAGTTCTATTGTTTTCCTCTCCGAGGTGCACACTATTGAGTATACTGACTAGTCTCTTTTTTACACGCATTTATGTTTTTTTACACAGTACAGACGCAAGCGCTCATATACACGCGCATACACTCACCCCTATGAACGCACACATGCACGGCACTTTCATCTTGAAATTTACGAAGTCACCATAGGCACCTCGTCGTCGACGGGTCCATAGGTGCTTGAATGCCAAGGAGGGAGAGGGTAGCGGTTCCCGAGACGTTGAACGGACAATGATGCATCCTCAATTACATGCATAGGGAATTAATTGGAGAAGCAGAATAGAGCTAGCACGATGTGAATGCAACAGAGTTTGGACTCTCATATAATAAAGGCGCCCCACCACTCCAATCCATCTACTCCCAAGTCTCTGCGCAACACTGCTCACTCCAATCCAAGACCAAGTGACCAGAAGCCACAAGCACCTATGGAGGCGATGGACACGAGGGGCAGTCGGCTGTGCCAAATCATCCAAGGCGCCGGCCTGCGGCCCCGCACCGCGCAGCATTTCCAGACGGTGCTGGTGACCGCAGGCATCATAGCCCTCGCCAATGCCGGCTTCGCCTCTCGCGTGGACGACATGATGGTCAACTCCATCCGCAAGTTCACCGCCGTCAAGAAGCGCGCGGACGACCTTGCCGTACTGCTCCAGCCCGCGCGCCCAGGCTCCTCATTGCCTGCCATCCTCATCGGCCTCCATGGTGACGAACTCTTTCAAGCCGTGGTGGCCCTGCAGGTGCCGGAGGTCGCGACGAAGAATGTGCACCTCGAGGCCGCGCTCGCCGCGCAGCGCCTCGCCATGCAAGAAACCGTCGACCTGCACATCCACGTTCACGAGGAAATCGTCTACATAGGCCACTACAAGGCAAGCGAGGATAGAAAGACATTGGCCTTCTTCCAGCGGCTGGAATCTTTGGACGCCATTGTTCAGAAGCACGTTGACCTGGCCACGAAAGCCGCTGCTACTTAGGCACCATTCGGTGGGCAGACGCCCTGAGTCGAGGAGGTGGACATCATCGATGGATGCATCTCTTCTTCTTGCCTCCTGTAACCAACACTGCATCGCCTCATGGCCTTAATGTTTTATTAGTATAGTACTCCCTTCGTTCCCAAATATAAGTCTTTCTAAAGATTCCAGCAAGTGACTACTACATACGGAGCAAAATGAGTGAATCTACACTCTAAACTATGTCTACATACATCTGTATGCTGTATTCCAATTGAAATAGTATCTAAAAAGGCTTATATTTATGAACGGAGGGAGCATATGGCATTTTTATTCCAGTCATAATGTTTTCACTGTGAGGTGGGGCCGTAGTTGAGCAAACCCAACCCGCCCACCAGGCGTCGGCCGAGTTTAGAATTAGAAGAGAGAAACGAGGGAGGAGAGCTAGTTGTAGCACGGACGCTGTTGTCAGATGGGACTCGTGTTTATATAATAGGAGTACTGAGCACTCGTGCCTCTTTTTTTTCTTTTTTGAGGGAAAAATCAGTCGTATGTCTAGTACCACTAGTTGGGTGCGTGCGACCTATAGTTGTCATCACTTTAGGTCTCCTTTTCGAACCATGGCTACGCTTCATAGTACATATTATTTCACGCATTTATTCTCCTATATGTACTCCTAGGCTATTTCCACGTGCTCCCATTCGCCGACATGTGGGACATAGAGCATCTGGGTCGTAGTGCATGCACAACTCGGAGCATATGCCGGGGTACTTTACATTTCAGACCTCACGAATTTCATGCAAACCCCCCGCAGAAGAATAAATAAATGAATGAATTACTACATGAAACCGGATTATTTTCGTGGAAACCAGAGCACGTTCATTAAATTTTGGACATAACACGTTTATAAAAAATGACCGGACCGAAACCAGTCTAAGGGCCTCTTTGATTTTTCCCACAAAAAAAGGGCCTCTTTCATTCGCAGGATAGTGAAAACACAGGAATGGGGAAAGTATGATGGCGATGAACCGGCACGAGGAGAACTCTAACTCAGTTAGAGGTTAGAGTTGGATTCTAACCCTGAACTAACTCTAAACCAAAGAGGTGTATGGATGGCAAGGTTAGATTGACAATAAATGCTCTATCTCAATCATTTGACTACTTTGGACCCTATTTCCTGCCGGATTTGAGGGTGCTTGGATACGTTTTAGTTCCATGAATAGAAGTAGTGAGACTAAAACTTGCTTGCCTCACCCATGCTTGGATCCAAATACTAAAGAGACTAAAATCAAGTTAATGAGCATATATTATCCTCCAAACCCTCCAATCCAGAACTCGTCTGTGTTAAAGGAGAGGAGTTAAATGAGGAGAGAGATGAATAATCCACATTTTAGTAGGGGTACCCCTGACTAAATTTTTCAGTCTCAAGACTAGTTTTAGCCCCTCTTTAGTCAGGGGTGCTTGGAACTTTTAGCCTCTTAAAGAGACTGTTTTTAGTCAGACTAAAATAAGTCCCTTGGATCCAAGAACCCTCTTGGTGTGGCCGGCTCTTCTGTGGCCTCCTCCCGCTCACAATTGACATAAACGAACCATCTATACAAATCAAGCATGCAAAACATGATAATTTTTACTTTGTCCATACAAATGAGATATCCCACTTAAACATACAAGTCGTCAATCAAGCTTCACAAAATAAAAAAACACTTCATGAAACAAAGAATGAGCTCACTCATCACGGAAGTCATTCACGATAGGGAGGGATCCCGGAGCCCCTCACGCACCGAGGGAGGAGCTCTCCATTGTCGCTCTGGAGGAAGGCTCTGTAGAGCCCAAGCCCCGGGAACCCCTCCGACGCCGGCCCTTGCGAGTTGAGGTCGACACCGACATGGGTAGCAGGGCCGCTTGCCGCTGACTGGGAACTTAATCTTTGGGCCTCTAGAAATAATGCAAGCGTGTAACTAAAATACATAGAAAGGTGAACTGAATCTTTGGGCCTCTAGAAATAATGCAAGCCTAAAACTGAAATACCTAGAAAGGTGAACTGAATCTTTGGGCCTCTAGAAATAATGCAAGCCTGAAATTGAAATACCTAGAAAGGTGACCTGAATCTTTGGGCCTCTAGAAAGATTTATTACCTCCTCAAGCAGCATCAAACAATTCCATGCGTGCACCACAAATCTATACCATGTTTGATCAGGATCTACTTTTCCAAAGCAGAATTAGCGCTAGAGCAAGCAAGATCACTGATATGGCCGTGAGACAGAGAAGGAACGAACAAACTCACCCCTCTCGCGACCTCCCTAGTAGATGTGCCACCGCTGTGCATGAAAGAGGGAGAAAAACGACTGGTGAAGGGGGAGCGGGGCGACCTTTGAAGGCCGGAGGGAGAGGGCGGCCGGAGTAGGGCGGCGGAGGCCGGAAGGAGAGGGCGGCCGGAGGAGAGAGAGGGTGAGCGACCCTATGGGGAACAGAGAGGAGTTGTGTGATAGGTGGGGGGAGTGATCTGGTGCGGGCAGGGGAGATTTTTTTAGTTCTCTTCTAGTGGGCCCGAGGATAACTAACCCAATTAGAACCTCTCCATTGGGCTAGTTTTTTAGCTGGGTTAGAGCAAACTAGCTCAAACTAACCCCTCTTGTTTCGATAATTTGAGGCTATTTCAACCAAAACTTGCTCTAACTTAGGGATCCAAACAAAGAGGAGTGTTACTGTACTTGCTACAATGTGGACCGTAGCACATTGTTTTTTATGGCCATATCACCACATTGTTTTCTACTGCTGGTTCACTGGGCTACCGTGGTTCGCACTGCTTGTTCACTGGGCTGCGTGGTTCGCACTCCTCCGACCTGAGTAGTACTAGTATAGTACTAGTATATACTGCATCATTCTTTCCTCCTTCTTATTACTCCGACATGTGGGAGAGCCAGCATCCGGGTCGACGTGTCATGCACCAGATTAGAGCGCGGAACGGAAGGGGGGCATCACCCCGGTCGGAGCGCCAGTAATTCATGACTATAGTGAGTGATCATATCACAAGTCTTTCCAGCAATAACGCGCCGTCAAATCGCACAGCCCCACTCGCTCACCCTCCTCGCCTCTCTGTCAAACCGCCTACCCGAATACTGCCGCGCGTACTACCCCTGAAAAGCCCCGCCCTCAACTTTTAACTACGGGAAAGTAGTTCAAGCTTGTTCGTTCTATATAAATACAGTAAGTACTGTATGTTTATTCACCCGTGAGATTGTTCAATGAATGGAGGGGCGGGGAGCACAAGTGAACAATACTGTAGTACTACTAGTAGTAGTAAGTAGGAGTCATACAGTAGTCACCTTAAATAGAGAGTTTCTTTTCTTTAATGCCACGTACACAAATTGAAACGCTTGTTGTGGAGGGAAAAAAGATAATCACTCCACTATATATGGACGCAGGGGCCTGAGCGCTTCCTTTACTAGGGTTGCTCTCTTCATTCTCTCATCCTCTCCTGATATAAAGAAGAAAGCGGTAGCGACATTTTCTCTTTGCTCACCGCTGGTCACAGATCCGGCCGGATCCCTTCGGCCGGTGTGTGTAGAGGACTAAAAGGTGCATAGTTCACGCGGTCATCGCCGCCTAGGGACAAAACCCACAGCTGCCGGAGGGGCCCGATCCTATGCCCGTGCCGTTCACTCCGACACAGTGCCGGCTCGGGAGGTCCTCCGACCCTTCTTCCTCCCCGTCGTATTGTCCGCAGATCCGACCTGTCGCCGCCGACATCCCAGCGACCCTCAGGTATAAGTTCTTCGAAAGCGACCTTGCTCTACTGCCCCAGCTCCCCACGTGTCTGCATGTCCATCTTTTTCTACTCCCATCAGCTCTTCCAAAGCCACCTAAATTTTTAGTATTATTAGAGGTAAAGCTACTTCATGCATTCGAATCTAGGGCTTTGTTCAAACAACAAAGAAAGGGGGGGGGAGTTGTAGCATGAATCTAGGATTTGATTCAAATAGGAAATAATATGGTGAAAGTAGTAGAGACCGGATACCCAACCGGTCTCTTGGCTGAAAAGGGAAATAATGGGAAAACGCAGTACAAGCTGGATAAGGAACAGATCTATTATTGGTTGAAAAAGGGATAGAAAGTGGCGGCTGGTGGACAAGTCAACAGAGTATGTCCAGGATTAGATTTGCTGCCATCACATAGTAAAAGGTCTCCAGGATTAGATTTGCTGCCCTCACATAGTAAAAGGTCTCATGATTAGATTTGCTTCCCTCACATAGTAAAAGGTCTCAGTATTAGATTTGCTGCTCTCACATAGTAAAAGGTCTCCAGGATTAGATTTTCTGCCCTCACATATTAAAAGGTCTCCAGGATTAGATTTGCTGCCCTCACATAGTACAAGGTCTCCAGGATTAGGTTTGCTGCCCTCACATAGCATGAACAAACTCGGCATCACCACTTTATGCCTCCTTGTAGGTACATTGTGCTGATGCGTCCACTGTCGCATGTCCTTATACCAACCTTTTGTTGTTGTTAATGTAAGGGCGCATGTAAAATGAAGCGATCACACTGTTACCTTAGGGACATGTCTAACCAGTGTTATTGTTAATCTAATGCCTCCAGTGATAAGATGCAATTAAACTGTGTTACAAATGGCACTCCTGCTGTTTTCCCCAGTATGATAAGTAAGTTGCTCCTTTACTCTACTGAGTGTCCTGGTGTACCCACGGTCCCATGCCCTTAAACCAACTCTTTAGCTGTTGTTGATTTACTGTGTCTGGTAAACAAGCAATGCCATCATTAAAGTAATCCCATATTTGAGGAATCTCATTGTTGATCGTAATGCTTCTGGTAACATGAAGCATTGCTGACGTTTCAAAATTTCTACTGTCCTTGCGTGATTGCCATGAACATAATTAAGATGCTTCTTTTCATTTTGTATATGTTTCGTATATTCTTATTGACCAGCAACTGTTTACTTTCTATCTTTTTGTGCAGATAGGTATATCCATTTCACCTTGTTGCTATTGTGACATTTTGGTGAACTGCACAAAACACTTTTTTTTAATGAGTGTCTTCAACTAAAATATCACGTGGGCAACATCTATCAATTTTGTTGGAACTGCACAAAATGGTGATTGGAGTTTGTGTAGGCATCTTTGTTGTACTTATTATTTGGATCTTATTTGTTGGTTCTGAATCTTGCAAGCTGGGAATCAATGAGATGTGTAGGAATCTTTGTTGTACTTATTATTTGGATCTTATTTGTTGGTTCTGAATCTTACAAGCTGGGAAACATGACATGATGATGCAGAGGACAACAACCATAATAAACAGTTCAAACTTGGTAGTATTATCTTTGTGAAAGTGCGACAAATGTGCTGATCGTGTGCGTCCTGAGAATAATAATTCTAATTGTTGTGCATGTTGATCCTGTGGCACTGATAGAACGAGCGAATGCATTGCTTGTTTTAAGTATAAATTTCTATTAGAGCTAATTAAATTTAAGTAAAGTGACCACTAACTCCTGTTATTACAGTACCAATACAGACCCGCTCGTGAACCGACATGTGGCCGAGGGTGCATCTTCTGCCGGACGTGCAGCGGACGAGGGAGGGGTAGTAACTGTTGTCGCCTGTACACACTCAGCTTACTGTTGAATCCGGTTCCCCAGGAGCTGAAAAACAAACTGCTGCCGCCGCCTACACACTCGTTCACTCGAAGAGACTCCAATGGCGATCCGAGGGGTGAGCCTGCTGGATATGGACTTCAGCAAGGAGTTCCCCTTTGAGTTCACCGTTCAGTCCTATGGCTGCACCAAGTTGAATGTGATGTACACCAACGATACAAACTTGGTGAAGCTCTGCCTCGCCTCAGTCCTATGGCTGCACCAGGTTCTGGAGCATTCACCCGTTTCATCGGCAGCAACGACTGCACCTTCGCTACGGTGGAGAGAAGGAAGAACGCGACGATTCAGCCATCTGGTGCAACAAGCTTGTCGACATCCAGAAGCAATACAAGATCATCAGCAACGGGCAGCAGAAGGACTTCGTGGTTGACCTCGCTGAGACCATCATCAACCCCTGATATGCCAACATGAAAGATGACGACCTAAACACGTGGGAGGTACCTCTGAATCTAGCCTACATAACCTACGCAGCCAAGGACGCATACGCATGCTACGACATGTACAGGCAGATCTTGGACATGAGGGCGTGTCTACTTCCCGTAACCGACGAGTACACGGACAGCCGCAGCGTCATGATCAAGCGTTCCAGGAAGGTCTAGATGTTGTACTTTATCTGTTTATAAGCACCTTTATCATCTGAGTGTTTCATGCATTAGCCTATGTGTCGTAATTACCTGTTTTGTCCGAAATATTTCTTTTAAGAACCCATTAACCTAATTGCTTTTTTAGTGGCTATTTGCTTATGTATGTAAACTAGTTCACTTGTCCATAAAAAAACTAGTTCACTCGGCTGCCGTGCTTTGAATCTCCTTCCTCCCAACATATTCCCCTCCTCAGGTGGACCCAGCAGGTCTCTGAATTTTCTCCCACTTTCTTTTTCGATGTAAACTGAGTTTTCTCCCAGTACATTCCCTTAGAACCAACTCAACTGTCCCACGTCTAGCCTAAAAATTAATAATACCCCATGTACTATTAACTCATCAAATTAAAATGATATCTTATTTCATAAGTTGAAATATCTTACAAAATAATAATAATAATTGTTTATATATAACTTGGCAAGTTAACTCCTAGTGATTGCGTACATAAGCTTGCAAAGATTTTACTGACGTGCAATCATGTGTTTATGTTTTCATAGCATTTCTCCGTCTAGCCCAACATGATATTTTCACCCAGCCCAGCAAGTCCGCGGATTTCAAGAAAAATGCAAATGGGATTTAAACGGGCTGCATAGATGCTACATCATTGTTTCACCCAGCCCACCAAATGGACTAAAAAACGTTCCCCCCGCTGACAGGTCAGACCCACCAGCTATATCTTTGCACGCAAGGAAGTGCCTCCTTATTACGCACAAAAAATGAATACCCCCCTGCTAGCTGGGACCCACCATAGTGGGAGGATGACTTGTGGGCCAACAAAGTTGAGGGGGACGGAGGGCTTTGTCAACTTAGTCAATATGAACGATTCTAGCTCCAGTGACCGTACGATGTCCATCCAACGGCCATAGTGCTTCTTCAACCTCTGGTCTTCTTGCTCCAGCCGCCCAAAGCAGCGCCGGTCGTGCCGCATGCTCCTGCCTCCCGTGGCCAACTGTGCTGCCGCGGAGGCCTCACCGCCCCTACTATTCCCACCGCTGGCCAGGCCCTGCGGCGACGGCAGCCTCACACCGCAGCCGAACCGGTGAACCCTCGTACTCCTCTTCGCATGGGCTTCCACTGCCGCGTCTTCCCCGGCTCTGTGTCGTCCCCGTCCTAGGCCTCGCTGTCGTCCACCGCCATGGTGCTCTCCGCGCGGCGTGGTCAACGTGGTCAAGGAACGTCTTCCATCGGAAGAGTACTGTACATGGAGAGGCAGACAGCTGGGTCCACGGCCACAGCCCAGTTTTTTTTGATTTGCCAAGCAGGTCGCTTTGTCAGGCCTGTTGGGCTGCAAATCTTTCAAGACTAGGAGAGCTTTCATTCGGCTGGCCGAGAAAATGGCCCATCAGTAATGAGAAATGGGTTGTGCATTTTTAAAACACATCAAACCGGCAATTAGTTTCAAATATCTTTTTTTCATTTCAAGATTTTAAATTACATTAATTTTTATGTGTGGAGAATTTGTTAGATTCTATATTGATATACATTTATTTTTAAAATCAGTTTGAGTGTGAGTCAAAATTTCGTGATTAAAAACAGTTCGGACCGCACCGAAATATGCAAAATTTCATTTAATTTTTTAACCGTGGCCACAATTTGGGCTGTAATGCTAACAAAAAGAATATGGGCTCCAAAAAAACCTTAAGAATTAGCAAATGGGCTGAAAATTATTAGAAATAATGGCAGATGAGTTGTATGTTGTTTTCCACATATTTGAGGCTTTCCTAAAAAAAGGTTGACGCACAAGCAGTGACTGTTGGATGTCCATCCAACGGCCGTGGTGCTTCTTTAATCTCTGCTCTTCCTGCTCCAGCCGCTCAAACAAGCGTCGGCGGGACTGCCTGCTCCCTCCTTCCCGCGGCCGGCTGTGCTGCCGCCCAGGCCTCACTGCCCCACCGTACTCCCATCGCTGGCCTAGCCATCCCTCTAATCACCCACATCTGCTGTTATTCTCCGGTGACGGCAGACGAACCAGTAAACCCTTGTACATTCGTACTCCCCTCCACGTGGGAAACAACTGCCGACTCTTCCCTGCCTCCATGTCGTTCCCTTCCTAGGCCTCGCTGTCGTCCACCGCCCTGGTGCTCTCAGCGCGGCCTGGTCAATGTGGTCAACGACCGACATGCATTTGAAGTGGACTGTACGTGGAGAGGCCGGCTGTTGGGTCCACGGCCGCACGCAAGGAAATGCATCCTTATTACGCGCAAAATAATGATTCCTCCACCTGACATCAGGGACCCACCGAAAGGGCCTCTGTATTTCACGAAAAAAACGTTACCGCCACTGACAGCTCGGACCCACCAGTTATATCTTCGCACGCAAGGAAGTGCCTCCTTATTACGCACAAAAAAATGAATACTCCCTGAGGGAGTCCGGGATTAGGGGGTGTTCGGCCATACGAACTATACCTTCAGCCGGACTCGTGGACTATGAAGATACAAGATTGAAGACTTCGTCCCATGTCCGGAGGGGACTTTCCTTGGCATGGAAGGCAAGCTTGGCGATGCGGATATTTAGATCTCCTATCATTGTAACCGACTTTGTGTAACCCTAACCCTATCCGGTGTCTATATAAACCGGAGGGTTTTAGTCAGTAGGACAACAACTCCAACATACAACAATCATACCATAGGCTAGCTTCTAGGGTTTAGCCTCCTTGATCTCGTGGTAGATCTACTCTTGTACTACCCATATCATCAATATTAATCAAGCAGGACGTAGGGTTTTACCTCCATCAAGAGGGCCCGAACCTGGGTAAAACATTGTGTCCCTTGTCTCCTGTTACCATCCGCCTAGACGCACAGTTCGGGACCCCCTACCAGAGATCCGCCGGTTTTGACACCGACATTGGTGCTTTCATTGAGAGTTCCTCTGTGTTGTCACTTTTAGGACCGATGGCTCCTTTGATCATCAACGATGATGCGGTCCAGGGTGAGACTTTTCTCCCCGGACAGATCTTCGTCTTCGGTGGCTTCGCACTGCGGGCCAATTCGTTTGGCCGCCTGGAGCAGATCGAAAGCTAAGCCCCTGGCCATTAGGTCAGGTTTGGAAGTTTGAACTACACGGCTGACATCCGCGGGGACTTCATCTTCGACGGATTCGAGCCACAGCCAAGCGCGCCGCACTGTCTAGATGGGCATGATCTAGCTCTGCCGCCGAACAGTGTCCTGGAGGCCGCACGCGCGTCGGTTCCGACCCTTAATTCGGAGCCTGTGGCGCCGATCAAGGATGAGCGGTTGGACGCCACCTTAGGGGCTGCGATCTCAAAGGCGATCGAGCCAAACGCCAGCCCCGCACTCTGCATGACCCGTGACTCCGAGGATTCGGATTCCTCTCCGGACTCCGAACCCCCCGCGTCCCTGCCGATCGAATCCGATTGGGCGCCTATAATGGAGTTCACCGCCACGGACATCTTTCAGCACTCGCCCTTCGGCGACATCCTGAACTCACTAAAGTCTCTCTCTTTATCGGGAGAGCCCTGGCCGGACTATGGTCAGCAAGGATGGGATGCGGATGATGAAGAAATTCAAAGCCCACCCACCACCCACTTTGTAGCCACTATCGACGATTTAACCGACACGCTCGACTTCGACTCTGAAGACATCGACGGTATGGACGACGATGCAGGAGACGAACAGGAACCAGCACCTGTAGGGTGTTGGAAGGCCACCTCGTCATATGACATATATATGGTGGACACTCCAAAAGATGAAGATGGCGATGGAAAAGCGGGGGATGACACCTCTAAGAAACATCCCAAGCGCTGGCGTCAGCGGCGCCGTTCTAAATCCCGCCAAAGCCAAAACGGTGATTCCGGCACCAGAGATAATACTACTCCGGATAGCGCCGAAGAACACCCCCTCCAGCAAGATTTGGCATAGGAAGATGGAGAAGCCAGCCCTCATGAGAGAACGGCAGACCGAGAGGTTGAGGACGATAACTATATGCCTCCCTCCGAAGATGAGGCAAGCCTCATGAGATTCGTCGTACCATCAGACCCCGCCGAACAAGAGCGTTTCACACGCAGGCTTTTAGCCATGGCAAGCAGCCTCAAGAAAAAGCAGCAACAGCTTAGAGCTGATCAAGATTTGCTAGCTGACAGATGGACTGAAGTCCTTGCGGCCGAAGAGTATGAACTCGAACGCCCCTCCAAGCGTTACCCAAAACGCAGGCTGCTACCCCGATTAGAGGAGGAAGCACCTACATCACCAGCGCATGACATGGCCAACCGGCCACCTCGTGGCCGCGACAGAGAGGCCTCTAAGCCCTCCACTCAAGCCATGCCCCGACGCCGCTCAAAACATCCTAAGGCACGGGAAAATGCGCCAGACCTGCAAGATATACTGGAGGACAAGGCAAGGCAAACAAGATTGATCTACGGATCGCGGGGGCACCCCACGGCACGTGACGGTGATCGCCACCCTGGATACAATAAATCTGGCCGAGCTGAACACAATGGACAAAGCTCCTTTGAGTTGCGTCGTGATATAGCCCAGTACAGAGGCGCCGCACACCCACTATGCTTCACAGATGAAGTAATGGATCATAAAATCCCTGAGGGCTTCAAACCCGTAAACATCGAATCATACGATGGCACAACAGATCTTGCGGTATGGATCGAGGATTATCTCCTTCATATCCACATGGCCCGCGGTGATGATCTACATGCCATCAAATACCTCCCACTCAAACTTAAGGGACCGGCCCGGCATTGGCTCAACAGCTTGCCAGCAGACTCAATCGGTTCTTGGGAGGACCTGGAAGCCACATAAACCAGCAGCCAGAGGAATCGGCCAGGCAATTCTGGACACGGTTCCTAACAAAGAAAAATCAAATTGTCGACTGTCCGGACGCGGAGGCCCTAGAAGCCTTGAAGCATAATATCCGCCACGAGTGGCTTGCCCGGCACCTGAGACAGGAAAAGCCGAAATCTATGGCAGCCCTCATGACACTCATGACCCGCTTTTGCGTGGGAGAAGACAGCTGGCTAGCTCATAGCAACAACTTAACCAAGAACCTTGGTAATTCGGATACCAAGGACAAAAGCGGCAGGTCGCGCCAGAACAAGCAAAAGTGTCGCGTTAACAGCGACAGCAACGAGGATACGGCAGTAAATGCCGGATTCTGAGGCTACAAATCCGGTCAGCGGAAAAAGGCATTCAAAAGAAATACTCAGGGCCCGTCCAGTTTGGACAGAATACTCGACCGCTTGTGCCAGATACATGGCACCCCCGAAAAGCCAGCCAATCACACCAACAGGGATTGTTGGGTGTTCAAGCAGGCAGGCAAGTTAAGAGCCGAAAACAGAGACAAGGGGCTGCATAGCGATGACGAGGAGGAGCCCAGGCCGCCGAACAACAGTGGACAGAAGGGTTTTCCCCCACAAGTGCGGATGGTGAACATGATATACGCAACCCACATTCCCAAGAGGGAGTGGAAGCGTGCGCTACGAGACATATACGCGCTGGAGCCAGTCGCTCCAAAATTCAACCCATGGTCCTCCTGCCCGATCACCTTTGATCGAAGGGATCATCCCACTAGCATCCGTCATGGCGGGTTTGCCGCATTGGTTCTTGACCAAATTATCGACGGATTTCATCTCACAAGAGTCCTCATGGACGGCGGCAGCAGCCTGAACCTGCTTTACCAGGATACAGTGCGGAAAATGGGCATAGATCCCTCGAGGATCAAGCCCACCAAAACGACCTTTAAAGGCGTCATACCAGGTGTAGAAGCCAACTGTACAGGCTCAGTTACACTTGAAGTGGTCTTCGGATCCCCGGATAATTTCCGAAGCGAGGAGTTAATCTTCGACATAGTCCCGTTCCGCAGTGGCTATCACACACTACTCGGGCGAACCGCATTCGCAAAGTTCAATGCGGTAACACACTATGCATACCTCAAGCTCAAGATGCCAGGCCCTCGAGCAGTAATCACGGTCAACGAAAACACCGAACGCTCCCTCCGAACGAAGGAGCACACGGCAGCGCTCGCAGCAGAAGTACAAAGGAGCCTCTCTAGGCAGTTCTCCAGTCTGGCCCTTAAAAAGCCGAACATTGTCAAGCGCGCCCGGAGTAACCTACAACAAGACCGCCTGGCACGTTCCAAGCTAGCGTAGCAATGCGGCCCCAACCCTAGCCCTCGCGATGTAGCAAAACCAGTGCTTCGCGTACATAACTACGCTCTTGAAATACCATGGGCACAAGGGGAGGGGCACCATCACGGCACGCCCAAAACACGGCCTAAACCATACTAGGGGCTGGCGAATTCTTTTTTAAAATTTTCTTACTTTCAGGACTCGACACTTCGGATGACCTGTTCGGCAATTCAACTGCCGCACAAACGATGCAAGATCCAGGAAAGCAGACAAGCCATGCCGCATTATGAACTCCCAGGTGGTCTCTATTACGAGCAGTATACCTGTTTTGAATACAATTCCGCGGCCTGCCCCTGGCCAGGACATGTGAAATAGTCCAATTTCTTTTGCTTACCACACTATTTGTATCGTTTTGCTTAGATAGCAGCCTTTCTATAAACAATGCATAGCTTTTGTCTATTTTTTGCATTTTCCTCTTTTTATATATATGTTCATTAATGACATGTGGCACCCGTACACTATGGTACGACAAATACGCCAGGGGCTTCAGTACCCCTTAATATGGTGTAAGAAGTCCGAACACTTCATAAGTGTGGCACCCCGAACTTATAGCACTATATGCATCGGCTCCGAATCATGATTTGGGTCAATAGTTGGGTTTGCCCGGCTCCTATGTTTTGGTGCCTTACGTTCCGCTATATCGGCTAAGATAGCACTAGGAGAACTACTGCGATTGTGCCCCAGTTGAGCTGGGCGGAGCACCTCAGTAGAGAAAGCTAAAACTGACTGTCATGATAAGGCGAGAGACCGGTCGCTGTTCAAGAGGTTTTTCAAGTCCTTAAAGACCTATGCCGCTTAGAGCGAGGAACCGGATTTTGTCTGGCCAAGGCGTGGATAGCGCCCCGAACTCGGTCTTCCGAATACTAGGGGCTTCGCCGAAATTTAAAATTATAAAGTTCTATGGCTAAGTGAGAGTGTTCAAGCATTATAGTCCGATTGCCTTGTTCGTTGTGCTGAGCGCCTCCCTCGAAGGACCCAAACATGGGAAAAAGAGCGCTCAGGTTTATCCCGAACACCCCAGCACTAGTGGCATGGGGGCGGAAGCCGACGACTGGCCATCTCTCAATTTTTTGATAAACGGCCGCACAGAAAATAATATTTTAAATTCAACAAGCATTGCTTAGCGCACATGAACAAGTTTTTAGCGCACGGGATAACACGAGCGAGTTCATTCAAAAATTACATCCTTGGCACATTAATCCGCCATAAGGCGGGCGCCAGCGAGAACATCCTTGTAATACTTCTCGGGCTTGCAATGCTCCTTCCCCGGCGGCGGCCCGTCCCTCACTAGCTTCTCACCGTCCAGCTTACCCAGTGCACCTTTGCACGAGCAAGGGCCCTACGGGCACCTTCGATGCAGACGGAGCGCTTGATGACCTCGAGCCTTGGACAGGCCTCCACCAGCTGCCGCACCAGTCCGAAGTAGCTCCCAGGCAGGGCCTCTCCAGGCCACAGCCGAACTATGAAGCCCTTCATGGCCTGTTCGGCCACCTTGTGGAGCTCGACCAGCCGCTTCAGCTTGTCGCTCAAGGGCATAGGGTGTCCGGCCTCAGCATACTGAGACCAGAACACCTTCTTTGTCGAGCTGCCTTCCTCAGCCCGGTAGAATGCGGCAGCATCGGATACGCTGCGGGGAAGATTTGCGAATGTCCCCGGAGAACTCCGGATTCGGGTAAGTAACAAGTAGTTTACTTTTATATGTCTGCTTTGCATAAAGAATGCCTTACCTGCCGCTATCTTTTTCACCTCCTGAGGGCTTCTGGGATTCGGCCTTGGCAGCCTTGGCAGTTTCAAGGGCCGCCGCGAGCTCGGACGCTCGCGTCTTCGACTCCAGCTCCAAACTCTCATGTTTTTTCATGAGAGCCTGAAGCTCTTGCTGCACCTCGCCGACCTGGGCCTCAAATTTCTCTCGCTCGGTACAATCCGTGGCCTCTCTCTTCTCGGCCTCGGACAGCGCCTACTTGAGGGTCGCCACCTCAGTCATGGACCCTATAATAAGCAGTACAATCCTGTAAATTTTTTGCAATTGCATCTTTATATATATATTGCTCTATAAGGTATCTCTTACCTTGTTTCTCGTCGAGCTGCCGCTTGGCAAGGCCGAGCTCTTGCTCGGTCCGCTCGAGACCCTGCTTCAGGGTACCTACCTCCGCAGTCAGTGCGGCGGTAGCAAGCAGCTAAGCCTGCATGCGCATATTGACTTTTTTTTAGACTCCTACGAAATTATTTGATCCTCTATTCGGCTTTTCTTTCCAAACACCAAATAGAGCATCAGGGGCTACTGTCTATGCGGTAATATTTTTACATATTTTTACTTACCTCGAAGCCTGTTAAAAGGCTAGCGCAAGCTTTAGTCAGTCCGCTCTTGGCGGACTGAACCTTCTGGATCACCATACTCATAATAGTACGGTGGTCCTCGTCGATGGAGGCGCCGTTAAGCACCTACAGCAGATTGTCCGGCACCTCTGGCTGGACGGAGGCTGCCGACTCAGAAGGCTTGCTCCTCTTATAAGGAGTTCGCCTACCGCTGTCCGGAACTGTTGAGGATTCCGGCGCGGTGTCCGGCTCAAAGCCGGACTTGGAGCCCTGGGGGGTCTTGTCCCCTTTACTCCTGGAGTCCGGGAGGTCGCCTCGCGGCTCCTCCAGGACCACCTCCTCTTGCCCCAGAGCTTGTCGCAACGCCACTTCGGCGTCGTCCGCAGTGCAGGGGGAGACAGCGGGCGGAACTGAGTTCACGTCCGATGAATCTAGGGAGCCGCTCGACGACTCGTTGAGTCCGGCCCGGGGCGGCCTGCATGATTACATTCGACATTAGGGAAGAGCTGTGCAAACAACAGGGATATTATGAGTTACTCTAGTATCCGAATACTTACAATCCTGCCGGGCGCCTGGCCCTTTGTGTCCACTCCTCTTCGCCTTCGTCGGCGTCAGGGGAGTAGTCTGGCGGAAGGGTTTTCCCCTTCTTGGACCCTTCGGCCTCCCCAGTTGGGGCGGCCTTCCTCTTCTTTCCTCCCCCCGCTAGAGGGGGAGAGGTCTCTTCTTCCTCCTCCTCGTCTTCACAGGAGGAGTGCGTCTCGGACTCGTCTGACGACGAATTCGACACCACCACATGACGGGAACTCTTTCGAGTCCCCGTGGCCTTCTTCTTCTTGACCTTCTTCTCCGACACCACGTAAGGCGCCGGAGCCAGCAGCTTCGATAAACGAGCATCTGCTGGGTCTTCGGGCAAAGGAGCCGGACAGTTAATTGGTCCGGACTTCACCTGCCATTCCTGTCAAAGGTAAGCGAGTTCAGATCCCGCATAGAGTCAAACTATAAGAAACAAATGTCCTGTAAAAGGTACAGATAACTCACCATGTTGGCTGTGCGCTGCGTGCTAAATCCGCGGCCCCCGGATGCGGATGTGGGAGCCTTGGCGCCCTTGAAAAGCACCTTCCAGGTGTCTTCGTACATCGTGTCGAAGAGCCTGTTCAAGGTTCGGTGCTGCGCCGGATCAAACTCCCACAGATTGAAACCCCGTTGTTGACACGGGAGAATCCGGCAGACAAGCATGACCTGGATTATATTGACAAGCTTGAGCTGCTTGTTCACCAGGGACTGGATGCATGTATGCAATCCGGTCACCTCTACTTCGTCACCCCACGACAGGCCTGTCTCTTTCCAGGACGTAGCCGCGTAGGGGGTCCGGATCGGAACTCAGGGGCTGCGATCCATTCCGGATCGCACGGCTCAGTGATGTAAGAACCACCCTGGTTGCCACCCCTTCAAGGTCTCCACAAAGGAGCCCTCGAGCCATAGGACGTTGGCCATCTTGCCCGCCATGGCACCTCCGCACTCCGCTTGGCTGCCGCGCACCACCTTTGGCTTGACGTTGAAAGTCTTGAGCCAAAGGCCAAAATGGGGGCGGACGCGGAGGAAAGCCTCACACACGACGATAAACGCCGAGATGTTGAGGATGAAGTTCAGGGCCAGATCATGGAAATCCAGGCCATAGTAGAACATCAGCCCCCGGACAAATGGGTGGAGTGGAAAGCCCAGTACGCGGAGGAAGTGGGGAAGGAATACGACCCTCTCATGGGGCTCTGGGGTGGGGAGAAGCTGCCCCTTTTCAGGAAGCTGGTGTGCGATGTCCTTGGACAAGTATCCGTCCTTCCTCAGCTTTTTGACATGGCCCTCCGTGATGGAGGAGACCATCCACTTGCCTCCCGCTCCGGGCATTGCTAGAGAAGGTTGAGGTGGGAAGTGCGGGCTTGGGCGCTGGAGCTCGGGTGCGCAGAAGATGGATAGGCAAAGGAGGAAGAAGGTGTAGGTAAAAACGTGGATCCTTATCCCCTTATATGGGTGGATGCGGCTGCGTGTCCCCACCAGCCTAGTAAAACTCGCTTGCCTCCCAAGCGCCGTGATAAATGGTGTGGTTGGGTTACCCACGTCCGTATTGATGAGAATCCCGTAAATGGGGGGCACGATCTCTGCTTTGACAAGACGTGCCAAGGAAACCGCCCCGCAAAACGCTCTGAGGTGGAGAAGTGACAACGATTCGAATAAAGGCTTGGTCGTAGTGTGATGTCACGCTATGGAATACGTCAGCAGATTAGATTTGTGTTAATATTATTTTCTCAATGGCAATATGTGGAAACTTATTTTGCAGAGCCGGACACTACTCTTGGTGTTTACAATCTTTTATGAAGAACTTGGAGGAGGAACCCGCCTTGCAATGCCGAAGACAATCTGCGCGCCGGACTCGTCGTCATTGAAGCCTGGTTCAGGGGCTACTGAGGGAGTCCGGGATTAGGGGGTGTTCGGCCATCCGAACTATACCTTCAGCCGGACTCCAGGACTATGAAGATACAAGATTGAAGACTTCGTCCCGTGTCCGGAGGGGACTTTCCTTGGAGTGGAAGGCAAGCTTGGCGATGCGGATATTTAGATCTCCTATCATTGTAACCAACTTTGTGTAACCCTAACCCTATCCGGTGTCTATATAAACCGGAGGGTTTTAGTCCGTAGGACAACAACTCCAACATACAACAAACATACCATAGGCTAGCTTCTAGGGTTTAGCCTCCTTGATCTTGTGGTAGATCTACTCTTGTACTACCCATATCATCAATATTAATCAAGCAGGATGTAGGGTTTTACCTCCATCAAGAGGGCCCAAACCTGGGTAAAACATTGTGTCCCTTGTCTCCTGTTACCATCCGCCTAGACGCACAGTTCAGGACCCCCTACCCGAGATCCGCCGGTTTTGACACCGACACTCCCCGTGTTAGCTGGGACCCACCTTGGTGGCAGCCTGACTTGTGGTCCTACTAAGTTGACGGGGACGGAGGGCTTTGTCAACTTAGTCAATATGCACGATTCTTGCTCCAGTGACCGTACGATGTCCATCCAACGGCCGTAGTGCTTCTTCAACCTCTGGTCTTCTTGCTCTAGCCGCCCAAAGCAGCGTCGGTCGTGCCGCCTGCTCCTGCCTCCCGTGGCTGGCTGTAATGCCGCGGCGGCCTCACCGCCCCCTACTATTCCCACCGCTGGCCAGGCCCTGCAGCGACGACAGCCTCACACCGCAGCCAAACGAGTGAACCCTCATACTCCTCTCCGCGTGGGCATCCACTGCCGCGTCTTCACCCGCTCCGTGTCGTCCCTTCCTAGGCCTCGCCGTCGTCCACCGCCCTGGTGCTCTCGGCACGGCGTGGTCAACGTGGTCAAGGAACGACTTCCATCGGATGTGAACCATACGTGGAGAGGCTGACAGCTGGGTCCATGGCGGCAGCAAGGAAGTGCCTCCTTATTACGCGGAAAATAATGATTCATCCACCTGATAGCAGGGACCCACCGGACTGGCCACCGTATTTCACGAAAAAACATTTCCCCCCTGACTGCTGGGACCCACCAGCTACACCTTCACACGCAAGGAAGTGCGTCCGGGCAAAAAAAAATGATTCGCCCCCCTGACTACTGGGACCCACCAGCTACATCTTCGCAAGCAAGGAAGCGCCTGATAGTCGGGACCCACCTGGTCGAAGCGTACGTAGCGTTGTCATTCTGGTCGCGAACGTGTACGTACATATATACTGGTCGATTTAGAGGCGCGCACGTGTCGTAGTAGAGGCACGCACGTAGCATGTACACGTACGTACAACGGCCAGGGTGCAAGGAAGAAAATACGGCCACGTACGTACATACGGGCAGGGTCTCGAATGCCTACTCGCGCATACGTACGGCCAGGGCTCGTGTACATGGTTGTGTCGAAACGGAGAAACAGTGTCGTCGTCGTGTTCATGGGGAGGCAACGAAATGCGTCGTGTTCATGGGGAGGCAACGGAATGCATGGTCATGTTCATCGGGAGGGCTTGGACGGAACAGCCCATGGAAACAAGGCCTGGCATACCGCAGAACGGAGGAAACGGCCTTGTATTCGACCGGCCACGTTCGAAACGGGATCTTGTTCATAGGGAGGGGTCTGGCGTACCGCAAAACGGAGGAAACGGACCTCCTACGGTCGAAACGGGGGTCCTGTTGATCGGGAGGGGTGTGTCGTAGCACAAAACGGAGGAAACGGACTTGTGTTGGAGAAATACGGTCGAAATGGGGGTCCTGTTCATCGGGAGGGGTCTGGCATAGCGCAAAACGGAGGAAACGGACTTGTGTTGGAGCGCTATGATCGAAACGGGGGTCCTGTTAATCGGGAGGGGTGTGGCGTAGCGCAAAACGGGACTCCATGGGATACTGTTCATCTCCACCGTCGACCCCCTCCAGCCTCCACGAGCTATTGTTCATCCACCGTCGATGTCGGAGTAATGGGCCACGGGTAGGCTAACCCGAGGCCCAGAAGCTTTCAAGACATCGGGGCAGGCTACGCCCCTCAGGAACCCCAGGACGAAGGGCCGCCTCTGGGAGTCGGCAGCGGCGCTGCCGACTATCTACTCGCGGCCGAGTCCCAGGGACGACTACAAGACGAGCCGACTCCTGACTGGCGACTTCCAGTGAGGCCGGCTATGGGGAGTCGGCCTGCAACTCCAACCACCCTCTACCTTCGCAAGAACGGACGGGGCTGGAAACGGCTGCATTAAGGCCCACCCCTACCCCGATCACCAAGGGCAGGCATGGCCAAAGTGCACCGTACCAATGGAGATCTCCGTCCGCCGCAGCACTGTTGCCATGCTAGCCCTGACATCAGCCCCAGCGGCGGAGCCCTGTACCCACGTCGGCCTGCCTGTACGGCCCAGAGATGGCGGGCCCCCCTTGTCAGTGGGGGGGACAGAAGACGGCAAGAGCGCCACAAGACAGACTCCATGGGAGTCAGCCTCCATTAGTCGGCCGGTCCCTCCCACGGATCCCGCATGCCATCAACCAGATAAGACAGGGAGTGGCAACAGTGATCGCCCGCCAGGCGGCGGTACTGTTGCCATGACCCCATAACCAAGCCAGCGTCATTAGAAGCACGGCTACAGTAATCCGCAGCCGGCAAGACCCGCCCGCGGCGGACAAGGCCTGTTGGCTCCGTACCGGACTAGCCAGTGGGGCCCACCAATCGGCGGGCCCCACTAGTTGGCAGAGAAGACGGCGGCCTGAGGGACAGACGGCTGGGAACCGCGCCCAGCTGGATTACCATTGTACCCCCGGGGGTAGGCCTATATAAACCCCCCGAAGCACCCATGCAAAAGGTTAGACCCCAGTAGCACTAGACCATAGAACACAGGAAAGAGGGAGCTAGCCTTGCCTCCTCCTACCTCCAGGAAACAGCTCAAGGGGCAACCTTGTACCCACTTTGCCATAGTGATCATGCGGAGACCCCGCAGAGCAGCAGTAGGGGTGTTATCTCCTCGGAGAGCCCTGAAGCTGGGTAAGATTCGTCGGTGTGCATGTCTTCGCCTCATCCCGTTTCGAGGCACCGGCGACGTTCTACTCGCCCCCACCATGATAAGCCATCCCTTGGCATATGTCACACCCAACCCCCGACATTTGGCGCCCACCGTGGGGTGAGGTGCACCGTCGTCCGGAGACCTGCTCTGGACGGGAACCCTCTTCCTTCCTGGCGAGCGCAGCCAGCCCGGCACGCCAGATGGAGTTTGCACCGATGCGCTGCATGGCGCTGAGATCGCCTGCGCAGCCAGCTGCCTCGCCGAACTTGTCGGCGAGGTTCCCCTCTCCGACGAGCCTGCATCTGATGTAGGCACGGGCAGCCCCGATAGCCTCCTCGCAGGCCTCCTCGACCAACTCCACGTCACCGGCGAGCCTGCCGTGGACCTGGAGTCCGTAGGCTCCACCGACCCGATGCTAGTCGACTCCGACACTACGTCGCTCGAGGCATTTCCCACCAACGTGGTGGTCTACGACGAGCCGCTCCCTCGCGCGGAGAGCGGCGGAAGCACCGTCAGAGAAGTGCTCGTCATCGTTCATGGCGAGCATTCCGGCGGAGGAGCTCATGACCCGCTCGACGTGGCGCTACAAGACCTAACCGCGCCCATTCCAGAAGATGCTGACGCTGAGACACTGGAGGCACGCCGCCTTCAGCTCGTCGAAGGCGCAAAGAAGCTGGCAAGCATGAGACGCCTGTCAGGGGCTTACCAGCGAGAGATGGATCGTGCTGTGGGCGGCTCGCCGGCTCCGATGAGGCCTAGCCGCCTACGCACGGTCCGGCAGCGCGGCGTGGAGATCGCCGACCTGTTCGGGGCTAATCGCCCTGTGTACGCCACGCCCGCGGAGAACATCCGAGCCGCCCAGGCGGCGGCGGACGAGCTGGACAACTTCGAGGGTGAAGAGCGCCGCCTGATGACGGAGCGAGTCCAGCGACTCCTCAATGCGGCTGCCGCGCAGAACGAAATCGGCTGCCGCACAGAGGCACCGCAACGGCAAAATGACGACCTGCCTCCCCGCCGAGACCAAGGTGCAACGTCTCGGACGCCGACTGGTGGTGTCCGCGGAAGAAAGGACAAGGATCCGGCTGTCAGCCATAGTCGAACTCGCATCACCATCGAGCGCGACCAAGAAGGCCGCCCAAGAGCAGTGGAACGACGGGACGACTGTCCGCCTCCTCCTCCTCGCAAGGAAAGGCGACTCTCCCCGCCGCCTGTCGAACATCCGACTCTCGGTGACCGCCTTGGCCGCCGAGAGGGAGTCGGAGAAAACGACGCCCGCCACCGGATCGACCGGCTTCACCGATCCCTGGCGCTGGAAGAAGAAGACGAGTTGGGCCCGCCCTGCTTCGGGCCCCGCATCCGAGATGAGCCCTTTCCCAAAGGGTTCATGCTCCCCCGAGACACGCCCAAGTACACCGGCTCCGTGAAGCCGGAAGACTGGCTGGTTGACTACTCAACGGCCGTCAACATAGCGAGCGGCAATAAGCGCCTTGCCGTGAAATATGTTCCGCTCATGCTCAAGGGCACGACCCCGACATGGCTGAACAGCCTGAAGCCCCGCAGCATCAACAGCTGGGAAGACTTCACCGAAACCTTCATTCGCAATTTCACGAGCACGTACAAGCGACCTCCCAAGCCTCGTCAGCTCTCCTTGTGCGTACAGGGCCCCACCGAATCAACTCGCGACTACCTCACGCGCTGGGCCGAGCTCCGGAACTCCTGCGAGGGCGTGTACGAGGTGCAGGCCATCGAGTACTTCACCGCCGGGTGCAGAGAAGGCACCCTCCTCAAACACAAGCTCCTCTGCGACGAGTCAGAAACCCTTGACGAGCAGCTAATCATAGCAGACAAGTATGCCACAGCCGACTCCTCCATGAAGGCGGAGATTCAAGTTAATGCGATTGGCAAAGTGGCCCCTCAGGCTCCCAGAACTCCGGCTGGAGACGCCAGTCGGCGACAACAGCAGAATGACCATGAGCGCAAGGCCCCACAGCCGGCTTCCATCAGTCGGCTGGTGGCGACGGTCGAAGACCAACAGCCGGAGGGGCAGCCTCCGCCAAAGCGACAGAAAGGCGGCAAGTCCAACTAGTTGCCGGCCTTCTCTTACGAGCAGACTCTAGATGGTCCTTGCAAGTTCCACAGCGGCGCAAAGCCGTCGAACCACACCACCCGGAAGTGCCACTGGCTCACAAGGATCGCCAAGGGGGACGGCCTCCTGCCACGCCCGCCTGCTGGGCAGCAGCCTCTGCCTCCACCCCAGTAGCCGGCTGTCAGGCTGGTCGGCGCAGTACAAGATGAGTACCCAGAGGAGCATGGGGCCTATGTGGTGTTTACTAGTGTGGCTGACGACAGACGCAGCAGGCGGCTGCAGCAGCAGGAGGTGAATGCAGTGGCATCAGATGCTCCAGAATTCATGCACTGGTCCGAGAAGCCTATCAGTTGGAGCAGGGCTGATCACCCAGAAGTAATGCCGAATCCGGGCTCCTACGCCCTGGTCTTGGAAGCCACCTTTGCCACAAATAAAAGAGCCGCTCGTTTCTCACGAGTGCTGATAGACGGAGGCAGCAGCATCAACATCCTGTATAAGGATACCATGGAGAAGTTAGGAATCAAGCAGAGACAGCTTCAGAACAGTCGAACTGTGTTCCACGGCATCGTCCCTGGCCTTTCCTGCTCACCAATCGGCAAGATTCTGATAGATGTCCTCTTCGGAGACAAGGATCATTTTCGCCGAGAGCCAGTCTGGTTTGAAGTGGTGGACCTTGAAAGCCCATGCCATGCGCTGCTTGGCCGACCTGCGTTGGCCAAATTCATGGCGTTCCCCCACTACGCCTACCTCAAGATGAAGATGCCGAGTTCCAAGGGGATTCTGACCATAGCCGGCGACTACAGAAAGTCGTCCGCATGTGCTGCTGAAAGCAGTCGGCTAGCGGAGTCCCTGGTGATCGCGGCCGAGAAGCGGCTCCTTGATCGGTTTGTGGTGATGGCAGACAAGCAGCCGGAGATGTCGCCTAACCGCAAGGAGTCGGAAGCTGAAGGTTCGTTCAAGCCGTACAAAGAGACAAAGAAGATACCCTTGGACCCAGAGCACCCAGAGAGGTACGCTGTCATAGGTGCAAACCTTCACAGCAAATAGGAAGGCGAGCTCGTTGATTTCCTCCGTGAGAATCGAGACATCTTCGCATGGTCCCCCAAAGACATGCCAGGTGTACCGACGGAATTCGCCGAGCACAAGTTACATGTCCGATCTGACGCGAAGCCCGTCAGGCAGCCCTTGCGCCGCCTGTCAGAAGAGAAAAGAAGAGTTCTTCGAGAAGAGATAGCCCGACTCCTTGCAGCCGGCTTTATTATGGAAGTGTTTTCCCAGAATGACTAGCAAACCCGGTCCTGGTGCTGAAGAAGAACAAGAAGTGGCGGATGCGTATCGACTACACAAGCCTCAACAAAGCATGCCCGAAGGACCCGTTTGACCTGCCAAGGATTGATCAGGTGATAGACTCCACAGCCGGATGCGAGCTATTGAGCTTCTTAGATGCATATTCAGGATATCACCAGATCAAGCTGAACCCGGCAGACAGATTGAAGACCACCTTCATCACGCCGTTTGGAGCCTTCTGCTACCTGACCATGACGTTCGGCTTGAGGAATGCCGGTGCCACCTTTCAGCGTTGCATGCAGAAGTGCCTCCTCAAGCAACTCGGTAGAAACGCCCACGTATACGTGGATGATGTGGTGGTGAAGACAGAAAAGCGCGGAACACTGCTGGAAGACCTCAAGGAGACCTTTGAGAACCTGCGCCGATTCCAGATCAAGCTCAACCCTGAGAAGTGCATCTACGGAGTACCAGCCGGCCAACTCCTTGGCTTCCTGGTCTTTGAACGCGGAATAGAGTGCAAACCTGTGAAGATCAAAGCCATCGACAGGATGGAGGTACCCAGCCGACTGCTGGACGTGCAAAAGTTCACCGGCTGCCTGGCATCCATTAGCCGGTTCATCAGTCGGCTGGGCGAGAAAGCTCTCCCCCTGTACCAGCTCATGAAGAAGACCACTTTTTCGAGTGGAACCACAAGGCGGACGAGGCCTTTCTCCAGCTGAAGAAGATGTTGGCTACTCCCCCCTGTGCTGGCGGCTCTGACTCCTAAGGAGCCCATGCTCCTGTACATCGCCGCCACCAGCCGGGTAGTCAGCACAGTCATCGTAGTTGAACGCAAGGAGGAAGGCAAGGCCCTACCTGTCCAGAGACCGGTATATTACCTAAGTGAAGTATTGTCGACCTCCATGAAGAACTACCCCCACTACCAGAAGATGTGCTACGGCGTACACTTTGCCGCCAAGAAGCTGAAGCCTTACTTTCAAGAGCATCCAATCACTGTGGTTTGCACAACCCCACTAGCCGAGATCATCGGAAGCCGAGATGCCTCCAGGAGAGTGGCCAAATGGGCCATAGAGTTGGCCCCCTAAACAATCTACTATCAGCCCCGCACTGCCATCAAGTCGCAAGCGTTGGCCGACTTCCTCGTCGACTAGGCCGAGACCCAGTATCTGCCGCCAGCGCCCGACTCCACCCATTGGCGAATGCATTTCGATGGCTCCAAGATGCGCACCGGCTTAGGGGCCAGCGTTGTCCTCACTTCTCCCAAAGGCGACAAGCTCAAGTACGCACTACAGATCCATTTTGCCGCCTCCAACAACGTAGCCGAATACGAGGAGCTCATTCACGGGCTCCGGCTTGCCAAAGAACTTGGCATTCACCGGATCCTGTGCTATGGCGACTCCGACTTGGTGGTCCAGCAGTCGTCTGGCGACTAGGACGCCAAGGATGCAAACATGGCAAACTACCGCTTCCTCGTGCAGCAACTCAGTGGATATTTCAAGGGGTGGGAGTTCCTTCACGTGCCAAGGAATGACAACAACTAAGCAGATACCCTGGCACGAATCGGCTCCACCCGCCAGGCAATACCATCTGGTGTCGCCCTTCAACGCCTCCTCAAACCATCTGTCAAGCCTTCACCGGAGTCAGACTCCATCTTTGTGCAGACTCCCCCTGAAGAAGTCGGATCCGACTCAAGAGCCCCAGCAGACGGCACAAGAACTCTTGCGGACAGCTCCAAGAACGCTGCAGTTGAAGCCGGCCCGGGGAGTTCAGAACCCGGCCCAGGGACTGTGGCGACCATACCAAAGATTCCAGAGCTCGACCCGGGGACTGCATCAGTCGGCCCGGGGACTTCACCAGTCCAGCAAGCGGCCGCGGAATCCAGCCCGCCGCCTCCCAGCCCAGTCGCCCTCGTCCAAGTCGCAGTTCTGGAAGTCGAAGAAATAGCAGCGCCCTCGTGGGCACAACCCATCCTCAAGTTCCTAGTGAGCAAAGAGCTGCCAACCGATGAAACCTTGGCTCGGCAAGTACAACACCGAGCGGCAGCCTACACCATAGTCAACAGAGAGCTTGTCAGGCGCAGCGTTACTGGTGTCTACCAGCGTTGCGTAGAGCCGGAGCAAGGCCAAGCAATTCTTAGAGACATCCATCAAGGCGAGTGTGGCCACCATGCGGCCTCAAGAGCACTCGTCACCAAAGCCTTTCGACATGGTTTCTTTTGGCCGACTACCCTTGAAGAAGCCAAGGACCTGGTCCACAAATGCAAGGGGTGCCAGAAGTTCTGTTCCAAGCCGCATCAGCCGGCTTCTGCACTCAAGACCATTCCCATCGCCTGGCCCTTTGCAATTTGGGGCCTGGACATGGTGGGACCATTCAAGACGGCGCGAGGAGGCCTAACTCACCTACTTGTCACGGTGGACAAGTTCACCAAGTGGATAGAAGCAAAGCCTATCAAGAAGTTGAACGGCCCGGCTGTCGTGACTTTCATCGCCGACATCACGATTCGGTACGGCATACCGCACAACATCATCACCGACAACGGCACAAATTTTGCCAAAGGCGCCTTGGCCTGTTTCTGCGCGACACAGGGCATCCGACTGGACTTAGTGTCTGTTGCCCATCCGCAGTCAAACGGCCAGCTGGAGCGGGAAAACGGCCTCGTCCTGTCTGGCATCAAGCCTCGATTGGTCGAACCACTGGAGCGTTCGGCCGGCTGCTGGCTTCACGAGTTGCCAGCCGTCCTCTGGTCTGCGCACGACTCCAAACAATTCGACCGGCTTCACGCCCTTCTTCCTCGTCTATGGTGCCGAAGCCGTCATCCCAACGGACATAGAGTTCGACTCCCCGCGTGTCACCATGTACACCAAGGAGGAAGCAGAAGAAGCACGTCAAGACAACGTCGATCTGCTGGAAGAGGGCCTACTGTTGGCACTCAGCCGGTCCGGCATCTACCAGCAGAGCCTGCGTCGATACTACAACAGGAAGGTCAGGCCGAGACCTTTCCAAGAGGGCGACCTTGTGCTTCGACTGATCCAGCGGACAGCCGGTCAGCACAAGTTGCTGGCACCTTGAGAAGGCCCCTTCATCATCAGCAAAGTACTGGGCAACGAATCCTACTATCAGATCGACAGTCAGAAGCCCCGGGCACGCAAGAGGGACGACTCTGGCAAAGAGACGGAACGGCCATGGAATGCAAATCTTCTCCGAAGATTTTACAGTTAAAGCAGTATGTATCATGCTACCCTTTGTATTGAAGTACCAAGACTTCGGGCCCCCCAAGACGAGCTCGGGGACTGCCCTTTTTGTTATCTGTATAAAAAGTATCATGCCTTCGAGTATGCCATTCTTTTTTATGCCGCTTAGCACCGGATCCGACTAGTCGGCCCGGGGACTAGCCGTCTTGCGCTATGAAATGCTTCCTGCAGTCGTACAAGTACTGTGTGGCACCTAAGCCGTCTCCTGTCAAAAGCCGCAGCTCGCAGAGCGAATGTCCGGTGGGCAGGAGCAAGGAAGAATGGGCGCCCACATGAAAAATGGCTAAGGACTCAAAGCATAAACATAGCTTAAAGCCGGCTTTCCAGCCACCTTTTTGCAAAGCTGACTCCCGAGTAGTCGGCTCGCCGCCTTCTATTTAACTTGCTAAGAAACTCTAGAAACGACCAAGTACTTGCCTTCCCAAAGTAGCCAAGCACTTGATCCAGCGGCAGTCCGCAGAGCGGCTGTCCGACTAGCAAAGATAGCAACTAAGGGAAGGTGGCAAAGGAAAAACCAAGAGAGCAATGAGCAAGAAATGATAGAACTCGGATAGATATTTACATAACATAGGCCCTTGGCCGAATCTTCGAACAGAAGTTCAAAATACACCCCGCGGGTGGAATTGTGCGAATTAACAAGTTCTTCAAAGGCTACTAAAACAGATAAAATAAAGACAAGGCAGCGGCCTAGGAAGCGGCAGACGGGTTTGGAGGCTCGGAGGAGATGGCGGTGTCAGACGTTGGGGCGGCTGGCTGGGCAGTCTTGGCTTGATCGCCTCCAGCGGCAGCCGGCTCGATTGGGCGTGACTCGTTGCTGGAGGCGCGGTCGAGCTGAGGCTGATCGTCCGCCCCGCTTCCTGGCGCCTCCATCTCGCCTCCATCCTTAGCCTCGCCTTCCTCCTCGGCGCTGGAGCCGATCACCTCCGCCGAGTCCTCGTCGTAGTCCGGGTTCATCCCAAACCACTCCGGCGGTGCCTCCTCGCCGTTGTCAGCCCGCTCAGGAATGAAGACGCTGGTATCGGCGTACTCGGCGATCGCCACGGCGCGCTTGACAAGGGCGTCTTCCGCGGCTGCCAGCTCCGGCTGGGCCTCCACTCGGAGCGTGGCTAGCCAGTCCAGCTCCAGCCCCGGGTACCATGCTTTGACGAATTCCAAGGCCTGGCGCGCTCCAGCCCGGGCCGAGGAACCCTTCCAAGCTTCAAGACGGTCGGCTGCGACCTCCAGCCAGTCGGCAGTCCGGCTGGGAGTGCACAGAACCGGCATGTCCGGCCACAAGGCAGCAATCGCCTGGGCGCCGACACGTTGAAGCCGGCGCAGCATCCGATGGGCCGGCCGCAAACGAGCCTCGATGCTCAGAAGCTGCTCGTCAAGGGTCCGGGGGGCATTGGCGGCAATCTCCTTGCCTTTTTCCCTCCGCACCTCACGATCAGCCTCGATGGCTTGAGTGGCAGCTTGCGTGTGGCCAGGGAAGAAGTCTGCCAAAGATGGAAAAGAAGCAAGTCAAAAATCAGGAGTCGGCCCGACCTGCTGTCGACGGCTCAAAGAAAGAGAGTAAAGAAACTCACCATCGACGATATCGTCAATCTCATGAAAGCCGGAGGTCAGCATTGCCTCCTTGTCGGTCCAGGAGGAGCGCTCGACCTCAAACTCGGCCAGGAGCGCAGTCTCTTTCTTCTTCGCCTCCTCCTGTGCCTTCTTAAGCAGCTCCCTCTGCTCCGCCAGCTGCGTGGCCAGCAGGTCGCGCTCTGCGACGAGCTTGCTACATTCCTCCCCCTTGGCGCGCAAGGCGGTGTTGGCTTCGCCCTGCTGCTGCTGAAGAACGGCATTGGCCTCTGAAGAAAAAATGAGAAGGCGCTAAGTCGTCATCAAACAGGGTCACCGGGAAGATCCAGCCGGACTGCTCAGCCGTCGGCCCGAATCTCGGGGACTACAGCCCGCGGGTGCGCCAGCGTGCCCCCACGAAGAAGAAGGAGAACTCACTCCGGCTCTCCACAAGTCGGCAGTCCGCTTGCCCAGCTCTTCAACATTGCGGTTGAAGGCGGTGACCCGGAGGTTGTGATAATCCTGTGATAAATATTTCAAACAAGAGTAAGAGCTTAGAACTCGCCAATGGAGTTCCGACCCGCCTGCTCAGCAGCCGGCCCGGAACTCGGGGACTACACCCAGTGGGTGCGCTGGCGCGCCCCCACAGAGAAAAGCAAGTAAAGCAAAGTCAGAAGAAAACATACCCGGATGGCTACTCGCGATGCCAGATGCGCCTTGGTGCAGTTCTGGAGGGCGTCGTCCTCAGCCCGCAGCTTCGCCTGGACGTCCTGAAGCGCCTGGTTCAGCGAGCCTGTGCCGCCTCCTCGCGCCCACCCAACGGGCGCGGCGCTCGACGTCTGGGATGGCCGAGCTGGCGGCGCCGGTCTCCCAGGGGCGCGGCGCTGAAGTCGCCTTCTCAAGTCGGCGGCGCGTTGGCGAGGCGAATTGAAGGAGCAGCTTCACCACGGCCTCGTCGTTAGTCGGCGGCACCAGCGGGTCCGCCGGCTGCTCGCCTCGAGCGCTCCCAGATGGCGGCGGAGGCGGAGGCGGCAGCACGGCCGTGTCCGACATGGAGGCCTCACCGCCTTCCCTCTCGATGATGGGGTGCTCGCCGCCGGCTTCCCAGTCTGCTCCGTGAAGTCCGGAGGCGGTCGCGCTGAGTTCAGCGGAATGAAGAGTAACGCCGACTGGCGGCGCGCGGCTTCCTCAGCCTGCCGCTTTGCCGCGTCGGCAGCTTCGGCATCGTCCAGCTTCTTCTGGGCGGAGGCGGCCGCCTTCTCGGCCTCCGCCTTCACCCGGCGGTCGGCCTCTTCCTCATCGTGCTTCTCATGCGCGTTCCGCTCCGTCGCCTCCCGGAGATCGGCGGCGGGGTCAATCCGCCGAGTGGTGGCGGACGTCTCTGCCGACCCCATGATGGAGCCGGCGGTGACCCTCTCAAGGGTGAGGGGAGCCCTGGAACAAGGGAAGCATGAACAAGACTAAGACAAAATTAACCAACAGAAAACAAGACGAAGGGCGGCGGCACTTACGCGGAGACCAGCGGCGGTTTCTTCACTTCCCTGCGGAAGCGGTTGGCCTGGGCAATCGCCTCTCCCCGCCTGGTTGCGGCGGCCGCCCCCTTGAACTTCTTCGTCCGGCCGCCAAGAGAACTCGGCCCGGCCCGGCGCTTCCTCGCGCCGCCTAGACCATCCAGGGCGGCGGACGAACTCGCGTCGGGGCGGCCGGCCTTCGGTTGGTGGCGCGGGGTGACTTCCCCCTCAGTGTCGTCCTTAGGCCAGTCGGCAAAGGTGGCCGGAGTCCTGAGGCCGCCTTCTCCTCCTTCGCCTCCTCCTTCGGCGTCGGCCTCCATCACCGCCGCCCCCAAGTCGGGGTCGTCGACGTCGCTCTCCACTCGGCTAGGGACGAACTGGCGGGCCGGCCCCGCGGTGCCGGCCGAAAGCTGAATGAGAGGGTTCTGTTTCGAGTATTAAACAAGATTAGAAGTCAGACTCGGCTGAAGAAAGAAAGCAGAAGAGTAACAACTTACAACAGGCGGGGGGTTGGCGCGCGAGTACGGCTCCTTGCCGAACTACCAATTCCCCGAGAGGCCGCAGTTCGTGATGTAGTTCACCGTGTCTGCCACCTCTGCATGGGGCATGTCCTTGGAGCACATTCGACTTGGGTCCCGGTGGCCACTCATCTGACATATCATGTGAGGCCGGCCTTGGAGTGGGAGGACTCGGCGCGTCACGAAGGCGGCCAGCAAGTCGGCCCCGGTCAGACCCTCCGACTGCGTCATCACTCGGAGTCGCGCGACGGCGGCGGCGCCGGTAGGAGTCAGCGTCTTGGCCCGGTGGGACCAGCTGGGGAGCCTGCCGGCCGGCGCGCCGGCCTTGTAAGGTGGCAGGTTGAACCAGTCGCCTTCCGGGGCAACGTTCTTCACGTAGAAGTAAGATCACTGCCACATCTTCACCGATTTGATGAACGAGATGGTGTGAAACGGGTTGTCGGCCACCGACCTCTGCACCGCGATAAAGCCACCGCACCGGGCTGGCACGCCGGTGACGTGCGTGCTGAGCTTGGAACTGAAGAATTCGCCCCACAGCTCGATGGTGGGGAGAACGCCAAGGAAGCCTTCGCACAGAGTGGCGAAGGCGGCCAGCAGCACCACCGTGTTTGGTGTGAGGTGGTGCGGCTGGAGCCCATGAAACTCCAAGAAGGAACTGAAGAAGCCGCTCGCCATCAGCCCTAGGCCGCGCATGAGGTGCAAGCGGAATATGACCCGCACGCCCTCCTCCGGCGCCGGCGATACCTCCCTCGCCGGTGCGGTGTGGGCCCGCACTAGGTCTTTGCCGGGGAGGCGACGCGTCTTGTGGAGAAACAAAATGTGGTCGTCGTCAACCTCAGAGCCATCCCACACGCCAGAGCGCGCGGCGGCGGGTGCAGCGGCGGAGGAAGAGCTCATCGCTGCGGGCATGATGAGGTCCGGCGTGGCGACGGCGACGGACAGAAGAAGCAAGAGGAAGCGGAGAGGAATAAGGGAGAGTGAGCGCGCGTGATTCGCCGCCCGCTCCCTCCGCCTACTTATAGGCTCTTAGGCTGAGAAGCCGATGGGGCGTCATGGGATTAACTGCACCCAGGACCCCACGACCCCCACGATTTACCGCACGAAGTTACTGCGCGCAGTTACTGCGCAGGAATCCCAACCGTCCGCACGGCCGCAACAGATCCGTTCGAAGGCCGAGGCGCGGTAGTGGCGCGCCCCACCTGCGGGCCTGTCCCGTCACACGCGTGAGCGGGTAGATTGGCCCGGCCACGTGGCGCCACACGGCGCGTCCGCAATGGGCGGCAGCCAGGAGGCTTGCCAGGCACGCCGTCTGGATCCCGCTACGACTTACAAAATCTTTAAGAGGCAAGACGGCCTTCGACGAGTCCGGCTCCCGATAGTCGGCTTGAAGGAAGACGGCGGGCGAAGCCCAGATCCAACCACCGGAAGGAAAAAACTGTTGAGGCTCCTCAGTACGTCTCCCTCAGCGCCTCACCAGCTTCGGGGACTACTGTCGGAGTAATGGGCCACGGGTAGGCTAAGCCGAGGCCCAGAACCTTTCAAGACATCGGGGTAGGCTACGCCCCTCAGGAACCCCAGGACGGAGGGCCTCCTCTGGGAGTCGGCAGCAGCGCTGCCGACTATCTACTCGCGGCCGAGTCCCAGGGACGACTACAAGACGAGTCGACTCTTGACTGGCGACTTCCAGTGAGGCCGGCTATGGGGAGTCGGCCCGCGACTCCAACCACCCTCTACCTTCGCAAGAAGGGACGGGGCTGGGAATGGCCGCAGTAAGGCCCGCCCCCACCCCGATCACCAAGGGCAGGCATGGCCACAGTGTACCGTACCAACGGAGATCTCCGTCCGGCGCGGCACTGTTGCCATGCTAGCCCTGACATCAACCCCAGCGGTGGAGCCCTGTACCCACATCGGCCTGGCTGTACGGCCCAGAGATGGCGGGCCCCGCTTGTCAGCGGGGGGACAGAAGACGGCAAGAGCGCCACAAGACGGACCCCGTGGGAGTCGGCCTCCAGGAGTTGGCCGGTCCCTCCCACGGATCCCGCATGCCATCAACCAGATAAGACAGGGAGTGTCAACAGTGATCGCCCGCCAGGCGGCGATACTGTTGCCATGACCCCATAACCAAGCCAGCGTCATTAGAAGCACGGCTACAGTAATTCGCAGCTGGCAAGACCCGCCCGCGGCGGACAAGGCCTGTCGGCTCCGTACCGGACTAGCCGGCGGGGCCCACCAGTCGGCGGGCCCCAGTAGTCGGCGGAGAAGACGGCGTCCTGAGGGACAGATAGCTGGGACCCGCGCCCAGCCGGATTACCATTGTACCCCCGAGGGGTAGGCCTATATAAACCCCCCGGAGCACCCATGCAAAGGGTTCGAACCCAGTAGCACTAGACCATAGAACACAGGAAGGAGGGAGCTAGCCTTGCCTCCTCCTACCTCCAGGAAACAGCTCAAGGAGCAACCTTGTACCCACTTTGCCATAGTGATCATGCGGAGACCCCGCAGAGCAGCAATAGGGGTGTTATCTCCTCGGAGAGCCCTGAAGCTGGGTAAGATTCGTCGGCGTGCATGTCTTCGCCTCATCCCGTTTCCAGGCACCGACGACGTTCTACTCACCCCCACCATGATAAGCCATCCCTTGGCATATGTCGCACCCAACCCCCGACAATCGACCTCCTCCAGCCTGCACGGGCTCCTGTTCATCCAGCCTCCACCGCGCGCTACTCCACCGGCTACTGTTCAACCACCCCCTCCATCGTCTACTGTTCATCCAGCCCTCCACACCACGGGGTCCTATTCAACCACCCCTCCACGGGCACCCCTCCACCATCTACTGTTCATCCTGCCCTCCACACCACGAGGTCCTGTTCATCCACCCCTCCACGGGCACCCCTCCACCGTCTACTATTCATCCAGCCCTCCACCACACCACGGGTCCTGTTCATCCAGAGGCAACGCCACCGCCCACTGTTCATCCAAACCCCCCGCAACGCTCACTGTTCATCCCAGAGGCAGCATCGATCGGCTTCAATTAGCAGCAGTAGCGAAGGAATCGCTCGATCGGGTTCAGTTAACAGCCATCGACCGATCGCTCGGGTTCAGTAACGCGTAGCCTGCAATGCAATCGCTCGTGTTCAGTTAGAGCCCAACGCCTCGCTCGGGTTCAGTTAGAGCCAACGCCTCGCACACACACGCGTACGTGTACGAGAGAAACGCGCATCGCTCGGCCCCTGACCTCCCACCGTAACCGGGAACTCCCCAAAATTTTCCTCGCCCTCGCTTCTACTACGGTTTTTTCCGTCATGGACAGCCCAAAGAATGTCATGCCGCTGCGTCTCCGGCCCGCCTAGGACGAAAAGCCCATTTTCTGTCATGATTTTTTGTCATAGAAGTAGGAGCCCACCACATCTATGATGATACCGGGTTTTGTCACAATTATCGTCATATAAGTGTCATATGTATGACAGAAAAACTTCGTTCGGCCAAAAAATCATTATTTTATAGTGGTGGCCAAAAAAATATTTTAGAGTTTCTACATATATACAACATTACAAAGTTATATGGAGGAGTACGAACGCTAATTTGCATTGCATGGTGCCCACAATGATATTTATTCTGCACTGTGAATTTGTATATTTTTATACTATATACAAAGTTAGTCATAATAAAGAGAAACGAAGAACATCTCTCTCTCTCTCTCCATCGCATTCCCCCCTGTACGCCCGTTTCATGTATCCACACAAAACTATCTCCAGGTCCTCTAAGAGTAAGCCCCCAGAAAATTCATGCATGTTTCATCTTTCTCTCACGATATATGCAATGACGATCATTGTATTTGAAGCGAAAGCACGATACGTACACTGGACTTCAGAATCCACTCATTACGGTCACCATTTACATTTAGTGGTTATTATACAGTCACGGGCTCACCGTACAACTGTATTTGCTCATGACATGACTAGTTAACTAGTTAAACGCTCCACGTGGCACCTCTAGTGTTGCATCACATTATCTCACTACCATCATGCCCACCTGTCGACTTGTATCTACTCTACATCTACACTCTTATAAAATACATAAAATCTCTACTCTTATAAAAATCAGAGTTGGTGATGATGGTGTGCCTGCCATCCTACAATATAGGCCGTTCGATCCATATCTAACGGATAGGAAGGAAACTATGACAATTTACCTGCACTCCTCTCCACATTTGCAGATACGGCCTTCCCTCAATCATCCTTTTCTCCCACAAGATAAACTACTCATACAAATGCATCTTCATGTTCCGTGCAACGCACGGGCATCTTGCTAGTATACACTCTTATAAAAAAATAGAGTTGGTGATGATGGTGTGCCTGCCATCCTGCAATATAGGCCGTCCGATTTATATCTGACGGATAGGAAAGAAACTATGGAAATTTTGCAAAAAGGTACCCACACACCTCTCCACATTTGCAAATAAGGCCTTCCCTCGTTCATCCTTTTCTCTCACAAGATAAACAAGTCATACAAATGCATCTTGATGTTACGTGCAACGCACGGGCATCTTGCTAGTAAGAATGAAAACAAATGACAAAAAAATATTTGGACGGTTGTTCGAAGTCATGACCGCGGGCACAGCGGACAAGGTGGCCTTGTAGTGGCATGTTGAGCCGTCTGTTTTAACACACCAGAGCTGGTGTGGTGATTATACACACACGCACGCATGCACACGAACTGCATCCACGCAACACTCACACAAACACATGCACCCATGCACACACGCAACACTCACACGTACACACGCAGCCACACACGCACGCAACACTCACACGCATGCATGCATGCACACACCAGTACACCACACGACCAACACACACTCTCACGCTCAAGTGCTCAACCTACACGTGCATGCGCACACATCAGGCCCTGACAGACACATACACAACCAGGTGATTCTCGCGCACGGGTTGGAGCCGTGTCGCACCTACGTAGATTTGTGTTTATCTGACCTTTTGCCTATGCGAACTGACAGGTGGGACGCACAAGGAACGTGGTCAATTTAACTAGTCAACATGGCGCCACGCAGACTATTTGGCCGGTCAACAGAGTGCAATCCGATGTTGAACTGTGAGCAAGTGACCGTATAATCACCGCAAAACGTATATAGTGACCGTAATAAGCTTATTATGAAGTTCAGTGACCGTATTACGCTTTTCTCTCTGTAGGCCCTCCAAAACTACATCTCTGCACGTTCTGACATGTTACATCTAACAACTATGCAATACAGCACTACTACTACACTCTAACACAATAAATCATGTGTTTTTTTAGTTTTACTAGATATCATATTGTTACTTATAATTATTCAGTTTGCATACATTAAAATTGCCTTTGAAATGTATGGCCAGTATCATCTACCGCGCGGGAAAAATCCCGCCCTTTCCTGTTTAATTGGGTTTGTATCGATGGATCGTGCGAAACAGCAAAACTATAGTACTATACAGTACAAGTGACAGTTCACTGGGCCGTCGTGTCGTCTACTCCTCCGTCGTAAGAGTGGAGCGCGCACTTTCATAAATCTTCTAGTCCCTTTCGCTGACATGTGGGACATCAAGCTACCGGGTCCACGTGCCATACCGGAATACAGTGCAGAGCAGCCGGGGTGAAGCACCCCAGTCATGGCGCCGGTAGTAATGAGCAATGAGGCGTCAAATCATAAAGCTGCACATTTCCTGTAGTTAAGTTGGAGGGACGAAGCAACCATCATTTCACTCGTTGCTAAATCCGCTTCTCCCTCATCTTCTTCAACTTAACCACGTGTTGCTTCTGTCGTTGTTCCGCCTCATGTGGGACGCGGATCGGCTTGGTAAAGCACTGACACGTGGGACTGCATGTTAGCAAACCGCCAGGAAAACGTCCTCCGAAAATAAGAAGCCCAATCCTAGACTTACAAAGGGCTACGTAGCTGCTACGTATACTTTCCATCTAATCTATATATGCCCCCTGATTTTCAGGTGGGGTGGGCCTAATCCTCTCCTTTAATCCAATCAAATAGTCCCACATCACATCAGTTCGTAACTTTACATAAACCATTACGTGGATGTAGCATTGCTCAAATAAGAAACCTCCCCTGCCATCCGCGCGGCAAAATCACCTCCTTTTTACTAATCTCGATTCTATAATTTTTTAGATCAATATAATTGAGGTTTGTATAGATAGCACATAGGATCAAAACCAAGTGGTACGGTTAAGGACATCCACAATGTGTATCCAAATGTGAAAATAGCTTTTGGCATCATGGGAACCATTGTGGACGATGTTGCCAAAGCCAAAAAGATGGAACCGAAGCTCCCTGATTGATTGATTGAAGGAATAGAAAAATGCAACGTCTCTCCTCTTTCTCCCATGCTTGGACGCATGTAGTACAGTATAGAGCACATAGTCTACTCCCCTGTCCCTTCTATCACAAATCACAAAGCAGTGAGGCGTCAAATCACAAAAGCATGAACGAAGCAACCATCATTTCACTCTTCGCTGACTTCGCTTCTCCATTGTCTTAATCGAGAAGCCATCACACCGCACTAGTACTCCTAGTAGTACTAGTAAAGGACTTCCTGGATGCAAATAAGGCGGTTGTCTTGGCTTGCAGGCGGCACTTGCGAACGACTTACCGTGGTCTCCCTCAATGGTGTTCTCTGTCGAACGCACTTCGCCAAACCACCAAAAAAAGATATCGTCGACGTCACCGCAATGGGGAAGGAAGTCAAATATAGTTACTACCTCCATTTTTTTGTACACAAGGCCAGTATATCAAAATTACAATTTGCAAAGGGCCACTAACACTAATCGAGGCAAAATTGATGGGGTTAGCAACCAAGGACATTAATATCCCCTCTATGCATGCGGAAGTGAGAAGGTTGGTTTGCATGGCGCTGCATTAATCAAGCGATGAGGAGTGAGATGGTTAGCTCTTTGGTCTTTGGAGAAAAAATACGCATTAATTGACACGTGAAACGAGGATTTGTATCGATTAAATCCCGCGAAGGAAAACCCCGCCTTTCTTTTTTAACACTAGTACTCCTAGTACGCACGTACTTATCCTGTTTGGGTCTAGGCCTTGCATTGCCAAACTTCGCCACACATTTTTTCCAAGCTTGCCTAAAGTTTTCAAAATGAGAAGGAGGTACACTTGCGCACGGCTATTGCGGTCGCACCGCACCCTCACACGATCGCTCCTGCACGCCGCGGTCGCACCGCACCCTCACACAGTCGCTCCTGCACGCCGCAAACCCAACCAAGGGAACGCACCCTCACTGAGGGAGTCCTGGATTAGGGGGTGTTCGGATAGCCGGACTATACCTTCAGTCGGACTCCAGGACAGTAAAGATACAAGATTGAAGACTTCGTCTCGTGTCCGGAAGGATCTTTCCTTGGCGTGGAAGGCAAGCTAGGCATGCGGATATTCAAGATCTCCTACAATTGTAACCGACTCTGTGTAACCCTAACCCTATCTGGTGTCTATATAAACCGGAGGGTTGTAGTCCGTAGGCCAACCATCATCATATACAATCATACCATAGGCTAGCTTCTAGGGTTTAGCCTCCTTGATCTCGTGGTAGATCTACTCTTGTACTACCCATATCATCAATATTAATCTAGCAGGAGTAGGGTTTTACCTCCATCGAGAGGGCCCGAACCTGGGTAAAATAAAGTGTCCCTTGTCTCCTGTTACCATCCGACCTTGACGCACAGTTCGGGACCCCCTACCCGAGATCCGCCGGTTTTGACACCGACATTGGTGCTTTCATTGAGAGTTCCTCTGTGCCGTCACGATTAGGAAGGATGCCTCTCCCCGTCTTTAAAGACGGCGCCATTACAAAAGGAGCCTTGGCTGTCGGCCGAACTCTCCGGCTAGGTGGTTTTCTCGCAACCGCCTGTTCGGCTGTTGCGCCGACGGTGACCTCCCGAGTCATCAAAAGCAACCTCCACGTCGGCTCAGAACTCGCCGAGCAATTGGATCCGATGGAGCTCTCTTCTGTAAACGAGCTCCTAGATCGCACCGCCGCACTGGGTGTCGCTACAAATTATGACCAGGTTGGGCTTAAACCCGATCTAAGAGAAATTAACTCTCCCCAAGTCACCCACCACGTTGCTGTGGTGGAGACACAATGCGGCGACCCTTCATCTATCTTAAGGACTAGCTACGTCCGAATTCCCGAACCCTCCATGCCGGATATCCGCGGAGGGGAGGATACAATCCAAGACCTGAGCTTAAAATCAGGCAAATCGGATAACATCCAAGACTTCGGATCTCAGAATTGGGAAGTTCTTCGGCCTCCGAACAGCAAACTGGGCGAGGTCTCAGATTCAACGACACCCGCCCGCCCGATCTTAAGCGATCTTTCCCAAATCAGGCAAATGCCCGAAGAAACAATACATCATTACTGGGCCATATTCCTCCTGGTTATGAACAGGATAAAGGACTGCCGCGAGGGAGACGCAATTTCAATCTTTTGCAGTAACTGCACGGACAAGGGAATACTCAACGCCGTAAGTCGTCGTAATATTACACGCATTGCTGACTTGGCATCCATAGTACAAAAGTACTGTGCGATGGAAAGTGCTTGGAAAACCGAAATAAAAATTTGGGATAATCTGGCCTTGAATAGCAATCCCGTCCGAATTAAGAGGGCGCACCACAGTAAGGCACCCGGACTAAATAGCAAAAAATCAAAACCCTTTAGAGGGCATGGAACCGTACTGGAAAAGTGGCTAGATGGACCCTGCAAGATTCACAATGTAGAGGACGCCACCCCAACTCACAGCCTCAGGGCATGTTGGATACTCCGGCAGGTGGCCAAAATTGGCGAGGACCTCCTAATTCCAGAGGTCAAAGGAAACCAGCCAGAGAATTTCAGTTCCGTTCTCACAGTCTTTGAGACTTTCGCATCAAATAACATGCAAAAAAGAACACTCGCAGCCTCACTGAAGTCTATCAAGTAGCGACAATAAACCCATGGAGTAATACTGCTATCACCTTCAACGCGAGTGATGAACCTAAATTTCGAACAGCCCGAGCACCAGCCGCATTGGTCCTCAGTCCCATAGTGGACGGCTGTCGCCTCGCAAAGGTACTCCTAGACGGAGGCAACGGATTGAACCTCATTTACGAGGAAACCCTCCAAAAGATGGAAATAGACTGGAACCGCATTGAGCGAAGCAGCACAGCCTTTAGTGGAATAATCCCCAGTCAGGAAGCGCGCTGCACCGGAAAGATCACACTAGATGTGGTATTCAGCACGCCGGATAATTACAGGTCCGAACAGATCACGTTCCAGGTGGCCCCGTTCAAAAGCGAATATCACGCTATACTAGGATGGGAGGCTTTCACAGTTTTCCAAGCTATACTCCATTACGGGTACATGAAGCTAAAGATGCCTGGGCCAAACGGAATTATCACTCTCGCTAGTGATCCGGACATAGCACTCCGCGCCGAGAACAAGACAGCCGCATTGGCCCTCGAGGCACTATCCGAAACCTTAGCGGCCGAAGAACTGACTGCGCTGCGATCCACGGTCAATAGGGATGATGTGATACTCGATAAGAGATCCAAATCCACATCCTTCAAACCAGCGGACGAAATAGTCAAATTCCAGGTCCACCCAACGGACCCCAATAAAACAGCCTCCATCGGGGCAAGACTGAACCCTGATGTAGGCGCCGCACTGCGAGAGTTCCTACGAGAGAACTGGGACATTTTCGCTTAGCACCCTTCAGACATGCCAGGAATCCCACGCAGGTCGGCCGAACACAGCCTAAATATCCAGAAAGTATTCAAACCTATCAAACAAGCCCTTCAGCGTTTCTCCGAACCAAAGAGACAGGCTATGGGAGAGGAGCTAGCCAAGTTATTGGAGGCCGGATTCATTAGAGACATAAAACACCCGGACTGGCTAGCAAACCTGGTGATGGTACCAAAGAAGGACAAATCCTGGCGCCTGTGTGTCGATTTCAAAGACCTTAATAAGGCTTGCCCAAAGGATCCTTTCCCCCTCCCTCGAATAGATCAAATCATCGATGCCACTACAGGACACGATTCGCTGTGCTTCCTCGACGCATACTCCGGTTACCATCAAATCAAGATGGCAGAATCAGACCAAGCCGCAACAGCATTCATCACACCATACGGCCCATTCTGCTTCAACACAATGCCCTTTGGGCTAAAAAATGTCGGCGCAACATATCAGCGCATGATTCAAACATGCCTGGCAAACCAGATCAGGAAAACAGTGGAGGCGTATGTAGATGATGTGGTCATTAAATCAAGACATGCCGAATCTCTAGTAGACGACTTGAGGCTTACATTCGACAACCTCCGAAAATACGACATTAAGCTCAATCCGGAAAAATGCGTTTTCGGCGTTCCAGCCGGAAAGCTCCTGGGCTTCATTGTATCCGGTAGAGGAATTGAAGCAAATCCAGCTAAAATCTGAGCTTTGTCACAATTGGATGTCCCAAAAGACCTCAAACAAATACAGAAACTCACCGGATGCATGGCGGCTTTAAGCCGCTTTTATCTCCCGCCTGGGAGAAAAGGCATTGCCCCTTTACCGCCTCCTTAGGCGCACCGAACACTTCGAGTGGACAGACGCTGCCACGGCCGGACTCGAGGAAATAAAGGCCATCTTGGCAACAAACCCAGTCCTGGCCGTGCCGAACACTGGCGAACCCATGCTATTGTACATTGCCGCAACTCATCAAGTTGTTAGCGCAGTACTCGTCGTCGAGCGGGCAACGGACGGACACAAACTCCCCCTTCGAAGGCCGGTTTACTACGTGTCCACTGTCCTCACACCATGCAAATCACGGTACCCGCATTACCAAAAGATTGCATACGCGGTGTTTATGGCATCCCGGAAGCTACGACACTACTTTCAAGAGTGTTCTATAACAGTAGCCTCGGAAGTACCACTCAACGATATTATCAACAACCGCGATGCAACGGGCCGGATAGCAAAATGGGTCATAGAGCTCCTCCCGTTCGACATAACCTACAAACCACGGCGAGCCATTAAATCGCAAGTCCTAGCAGACTTCGTCGCCGAATGGACAGAGGCCGAACTCCCTAAAGAGTACGGCACATATTCAAACTGGATCATGCATTTCGACGGCTCCAAAATGTGGGCCGGACTGGGGGTTGGCATCGTTTTGACGTCCCCTACAGGAGACACATTCCAATATGTACTCCAAATTATGCACACGGACTCCAACAATGCAGCCGAATACGAGGCCCTTCTACATGGTCTCCGGATGGCAGTATCCATGGGCATTCAAGGCCTGGAAGAACGTGGGGACTCAAACCTCGCGATATCCCAAATAAATGGTGACTTCGACGCCAAAGACCCAAAAATGGCAGCTTATCACAATGCCGTCCTAAAAATGTCAGTTCGGTTCGAGGGACTGGAGTTTCACCATATAGCCCGAGAAAATAATCAGGCAGCGGACGTCCTGGCATGCATCGGAGCAAAACGAGATACAGTCCCCCCAACATCTTCTTAGAAAGATTATTCAAGCCATCTGTAGCATGGGAGGGGGAACCCTTGGATAACAGTCCAGACACAACCGCACAACCCGACGCCGAACAATCCGACATAATCGGAGGCTCTGTCATCGCCCCGTGGACAGAACCATTCCTAGCCTACCTTACTAGGCAGGAACTCCCAGAGGACCAAAACGAGGCACGCTGCATAGTGCGGCGATCTAAAGCCTATAAAGTCCACGAGGGAGAGCTCTATAAGAAAAGCACTACATGAGTCCTTCAAAGATGTATCTCCGAAGAGGAAGGGCGGAGTCTGTTGGCTGAAATTCATGCCGGACTCGGTGGCCACCACGCCACAGCTCGGTCCCTTGTAAGCAAGGCTTTCCGTATGGGCTTTTATTGGCCGACGGCCCGAGCAGACGCTCATAACTTAGTCAAACGATGCGTCGGTTGCCAGCTCTTTGCAAACCAAAGCCATATGCCGCCCAACGCCCTCCGAACTATCCCCATCACTTGGCCTTTTGCGGTCTGGGGGCTTGACATGGTGGGACCACTTAAAGGTGGAACCCACAAGAAAAAATACTTATTGGTCATGGTGGATAAATTCACCAAATGGATAGAAGCCAAGCCTGTTAAGACGGCTGAATCTGGACCTATGACAGACTTCATATTCGGGGTCGTACACCGTTACGGCATCCCTCACAGCATCATCACCGATAACGGCACAAACTTCACCTCCGACGAAGTAAAGCTGTGGTGCAAAAACATGGGCATTAAGCTCGACTATGCTTCTGTCTATCACCCACAAACTAACGATCAGGTCGAACGTGCAAATGGTCTCATCATGAGCGGCATTAAACCAAGACTAGTGCGGTCCCTCAAGGAATCTAATACGCACTGGGTGGAGGAGCTCGACTCCGTACTCTGGGGGCTGTGAACGACGCCGAATCGTACCACCGGATTCACACCATTCTTTATGGTGTACGGCGCAGAGGCAGTTCTGCCCTGCGACATAATTCATGACTCACCTCGAGTGCGCATGTACGAAGAAAGAGAAGCCGAGCTTGATCGGCAGGACAACCTGGACGCCTTAGAGGAGGAGCGTGACGTGGCTAAAGCCCGTTCCGCATTTTATCAACAGCAGCTCGAAGATATCAAAGCAGAGAAGTACGGGCCAAAAATTACAACATTGGCGAACTAGTTCTAGGCCTGGCGGATAAGAAAAAGGACAAACTCAAGCCCAAATGGAAGGTCCCTTCATAATTGACCAAGTCCTGACTGGTGGAGCGTACCGCCTGCGAGATGTGTCGGATAACCGACTCGAGCCGAACCCATGGAACACTGCACATCTTCGAAGATTCTATGCCTAGCGCCGGACTCTGGGTTTGTCTCCTTCCTCTGTCCATTTATATATATATTTTTCTGTTTTTATTTGTCTCCTCCCACTCTTTCCTTTTATATCCCTTAAAGGCTCATCATGTGACGCGCTACCCGCGCTCCTTAAACCTGGGGGCTTCTTTAACAGAAGCTTATTTATATGGGTTTCACGCCCAACGCATGCGTCAGACTTCCGCATGCACCTTTTCTTCACCATTATATGCATCGATATGACTTAAGTTTTGGCCAAGCTGGGTTGCCTGGCTCCTGTGCTTACCCCTACGTTCCCGATTGTTCGGCTAGGCGGTAAAGGGAGCACCTCTGCGATTTCTACTGCCGGATAAGCCGGATGTGTACCTCAGACTGGGTGAAGCCGAAAGCTAGCGTTCTTAAGGGAATATTCGATCGGTGAACTAAAGATAAACCTTTTTTACTTATACATGCCCCCAAATGTTTTCCTGCATTTGTAGTCCAGACGTGCACTTCAGGGCACGCCACCCCAGCGAAAGGAACCCTTAACGGAACTATTCTCTCTGGAAGATGTTTCTTACTAACCATGTAATATAACATAACTAGTTGGGCACTTGTCTGATAAAGCACTAATGACCCCTACGCCTGGTCTCCATGCATACCTTGGTTCTTATATAACCGTTATGGTATTCGGACACACTCCGGACCGTCGGGTCCCGAGGTCGAAGCGAAAAGGTCGGCAACGACAAACGATCTACAATCCGGCTAGAGGGCATTGCACATGTCAATTATAAATTACATAGTCATCCTGACTGATTGTATTCCTCCTCTATACCATCTAACAGGCTATCTAATTTGCAGTCCTGATGGGAATACTTTGCGGCCAATTCTACCTAGCCATACACTAAGCTCACAGGGATCTCCTTCCCGTCAGGCCCCACCGGTCCGACCTCGGCCATGTGATTGGCGTCAGACTTCGTAAAGCGGGTTTTCACCATGGCCCAGGCCTCCCTAGTGCCCTGCCGGCAGGCTAATATCTTCCACAACCGGAAGCGCCACCGAGCTCCCTTCAACTTCTCCGCAAGTTCTCCAAGGCCCTCAGGTATGGAGTGGGCAGGCCACAAGGCTTGGGCAATACCTCGCATCGCCTGCCGAACTCGTTCGTGCAGTTGCGAGAGTTCGGGAAGAAGATCGCCCGTTGAACCGGGCATCTCCTCTGCAGGACGACCTGTCAGCATACTACAGACATAACTCTGGTAGTCGTCTTCCTCGCCGAACTCCTTTTTCAAGAGTTCGCTTAAGCACTTACTAAAAATGCCGCGTCGAAGTCGCTGATTCTCCTTATTGCAGTCCGACAGCTGGCCACGAACATCTTTTAGTTCAACATCCAGCCTGGTGTTAGCATCCTGGAGATCATTCTTCTCCCGCCTCACCTTTGTTAGCACGCTTTCACCAGCCTTTAACCGGCGTAGAAGTTGTTGCCTGTACGGATCGAGTCCGGCGCCATCTGCAATACCATTTGTCAGATCGGCACTTAAATCCGCACAATACTAAATATTCTGGTGTATTGTTTACCTGCAGGGGTCTCTTTAGACCCCCTACTGCCGTTAGTGCGGCCTCTAGTTGGGCCTTGCACCTTTCCAGCTCCTGAGACAGCACGGTGTTCTTCTCGGTAAGAAACTGCATGTTATATGATTCTCGAATCAGTTATTTCCACTACTTCAAGTCTCGGGGGCTACTGGCATATCTATATTTACCGAAATTTTCTTACTCGTATGTCTTTTACATACTGCTCCGTGGCTCTGGCTAAACCATTTTGAGCGGCACGGAGGTACGCGTCTCCTGAATTGAAGGCATCTAAAGCCTCCTGGGAGAAACAAGCATCGCGAAGGACTGTCCGGCGACGCCTGTGGTTCATGGCACTCTCCACCTTGGAATGGGTAACAGACAGCCTGTCCGCATCCTCTGATGGAGGAGCGTCCGGTGCGTGCCTTGTGCGGGCCTCCGCTTCCGGGCCGGGCGTTGGAGTCTGGCTGGTGGAGGCGCGATTGGCAACCTCTCCGGATATAGTCCGGCGAGGTCTCTTCGTCCTGAAGATAGCACGAATGTTAATATACCCTGAAGGAGTAAAACACCAGGGAAAAAGAGAGGGTACGCCATACCTTTGCTCTGGCACCTCAGTCCGGACTACGTTCCTTTTTGCCCCACGGGGCTCTGCGGCCCCCCGCCGGCTAGCTGCAGCAGGGTCGGCTTCCTGCCTCGGGAATCTCCCCTACAAAGCATGGTTGCTGTCAGAACAACCAAACCCGTGAAAACGGAACCCCTCTTAAGGGGGTAAAGCTCCGGTATTTGTCACCTGGGAGGCCGGAATTAACCCTGGGTAATCAGCTATAATAGCTACCAAGGTATCGTCCTTGCTTAGCTGATAAAACACTCCGTCGATAAACTCCACCGCTAAGTTCGGATCCTCTTTGGAGTACGGATCAAGGGACCGTTCTAGGTCCTCTGGCTGTGGAGGACGGTTGTTTATGTTTTTTACCTCCTGACGCAGGTCCTGCGTTGAAGTCGTTAGACTGCCTATTTAATCATGGGAATGTAAAATGAACAGGGAAGCACGACTGTCCGCTTACCCAATTCGGAGGACTATACATGGAAAATCCGCCCTGCGGGTCGACGCGGAGGAATTCTTCTTCTTCTCCATTGTACAAAGAGGATAAGATCTTCATTAGAGCGGCAGGCGAGTCCGGCCCTTTACGGTCGTGACGGGTGGCATCATCTTCCCCATTGAAATCCCACATGGGGTGGCTTCTGTATTGGAGCGGCTGCACCCCCCCCCCCCGCATAATGCATATGGCCATGACTTTAATCATGGTTAGTCCGGAATGAGCCAGTAGCTTAATCCGGCCCATTAAGTAAAGGATGTCTCCGTCATTCTCTCTCTAAGAGCTCCGAGGGCGCCAGCTTAGGCGTTTCTTCAGGGGAGCATTGTTGAACTCACGGAGACCGGCCCGGATAGGGTCCGGCAGGGGGACGTCGTCTATGTAAAACCATTCTGAAGGCCAGTCCTCGGACGCCTTCTTCAGGGTTCCGGACAGGTATCTGGTCCCGGCGATGCGCCATACTTCGGCTCCGCCCACTTGATATATGGACCCCTCTTGGGAACAGGGCACCAGGCAGAATATCTTCTTCCACAGCGCGAAATGAGCCTCGACGCCTAAAAATAGCTCGCAAAGAGCAACGAAGCCCGCGATGTGTAACACGGAGCCGAGCGTAAGGTGGTGCAGCTGGAGGCCATAGAACCCCAGAAGCCCGCGGAGAAACGGATGAATTGGAAATCCCAGTCCCCTTATTAGATAAGGGACCAGGCACACCCGCTCCCCTTTAGAGGGACTAGGTGAGTTCTCCGCTTGTTTTCCGCCTTGATAAGTGGTGAGTCCGGCTCGGACCGAGACCATATAGGCTTGACGGAGAAATCCCTTGGCTTGGAGCGACACTAATTCGCTATGCGGGATGGAACAACTCTCCCAGTCTCCAGGGATAGGACTGGAAGGGCGAGAGGAGGAGCTACGGCGGCTGGCCATGTTGGAATGGATCTTTGCTGAAGACGCTCTGATGATTTCTCACAGAAGGGGAAGGTGTGGTTTGGATCTGAATCCTCATCCTGTTAGATAGGCGGCTCGTTTATACAGCTAGGGGCTTGGATGTAAAGCTGCCCCGGCTTTTCGCATTCGTTTGACACGTGGAAGGCGGCCGTTATTGGGTGTGAAAGCCAAGGAGCGCTACATTATAAAAATAGGACGTTATACCCGCAGGTACACAAAGTTTGAAGGAGAACCCGCCTTGCAATGCCGAAGACAATCTGCGCGCCGGACTCATCGTCATTGAAGCCTGGTTCGGGGGCTACTGAGGGAGTCCTGGATTAGGGGGGTGTTCGGATAGCCAGACTATACCTTCAGCCGGACTCCAGGACCGTGAAGATACAAGATTGAAGACTTCGTCCCGTGTCCGGAAGGATCTTTCCTTGGCGTGGAAGGCAAGCTAGGCGTGCGGATATTCAAGATCTCCTACCATTGTAACCGACTCTGTGTAACCCTAACCCTATCCGGTCTCTATATAAACCGGAGGGTTGTAGTCCGTAGGCCAACCATCATCATATACAATCATACCATAGGCTAGCTTCTAGGGTTTAGCCTCCTTGATCTCGTGGTAGATCTACTCTTGTACTACCCATATCATCAATATTAATCTAGCAGGAGTAGGGTTTTACCTCCATCCAGAGGGCCCGAACCTGGGTAAAATAAAGTGTCCCTTGTCTCCTGTTACCATCCGACCTTGACGCACAGTTCGGGACCCCCTACCCGAGATCCGCCGGTTTTGACACCGACACTCACTGACACGTGCTGTCGCATGTGAACAAACCAAACTCAGCCATCCTATCGCTGACACATAATTTTCGTTCATAGAGTATGTTTATCTAACCGCATGTTGGGGAGTATCCGTACGGCCCGTGCGGTGGTCTGTTGGGGAAGAAGGAAAGAAGGGTTAGGAGACGTAGGATATACATCCAACCGCCTGAAATGGTAGACTGACCCAAGTCAGGCGATTTGCCTAACAAATATATGTTTTTACACAGCAAAAGATCCATGAAAACAACAACATAAAGAAAAACTATCACTGCTCACAGAAAGAGACTGCCTCGTCGTCTTTGGCTGCCGACGCGAACCAGCCATCGCTGCCTACGTGTGTCTCCGCACCGTGGTTGTCCTCGGCCTCCAGCTACTCGTTCAAGAGGAGCGTGCGGGCGCTCTGCACGGACGAGAGCACAACCCGGTTCAAGTCGAGGACGTCCGGTTCCGCCTGTAGGAGGGCCTCGATGGTAGCGCCATCCGCGCGCTCCACGTCGAGTCGAGCCTCCGCCGCCCGGTTCAAGTCCAGGACGTCCGGTTCCGCCTGCAGGAGGGCGTCGATGAGAGCGGCATCCGCGCGCTCTGCGTTGAGTCGAGCCTCTGCCGCCTGGTTCAAGTCCAAGACGTCCGGTTCCGCCTGCAGGAGGGCCTCGACAACAGCGGAATCCGCGTGCTCCACCTCAATTTGAGCCTCCGCCGCCCAGTTCACATCCATGACATCCGGTTCCGCCTGCAGGAGAGCCTTGATGGCAGCAGCATGCGCGCGCTCCACGTCGAGTTGAGCCTCTGCCTCCTGGTCCTCCTTTAGTATCGCCATGTTGAACCGCTTGTCGCCTGCACCATGGGGGACTCGGACGCCGGCACGAAGTTGGCGTCCATCGTCTCATACCCATCGGGGGCCTTCTGCGCCGCGACCTCCGCCATGAACATTGGATCGACTTCCTCCTCCTCGTAGCATGGCTCCAGAGAACTTGGGGATTGGCCTGCCACAAAGCGAGCTTGGGAATGGAGGTCTGTGGCGCCGACCGCCGCAGCGATTTCTACGCGGCGCTCCGGCGTCACCATCTTGTAGTAAGTGATCTTGCGGCGCACCATGGCTTTCCGGCGAACTAGGGGACGCTTGATGCGGGCTAGGGGATCGAAAGGTGGGGGAATGGGCTGGAGATTTGGTGTGGTTTTAGGGCAGTGGCTGGCTTAGGCCGAGCAGCGAAGGTTCTGGTGTGAATTGTGGTTCCAGTGATGACCGGTCAATCGGTTTTGACTGTACATCACTCTTGCCGCGTTCGTGTTGCAGCGCGGCACGCTGGACCCTCCACGTCACTCAGAGCATGGTTAATAATATAGCCAGCTGCTGGCTATAAACCAGTGCCATGTCATCTACAGTCCATCTTATAGCTAACATGTACAATACTGAATCAAAAGAGTGTACTACTTTTTTATTATGTGGCCCATTTTTCATTCTCACAAAGTGCCTAGGAGCACGTGCTAGAGCTGGCTCTTCATGAAGAGCCCGCTTACATTCTCTCTCCTCTTCTCTTTCCTTCAACTAAGTAGAATTATACTAGTTTAATCTTTATAGCTCGTTGACTCAGCTCTATTGTACTTGCTCTCGCCGAATGGAATGCGCTTCGTCTTGCGTTTTCGCTCGCTTGTGGGACCGCAGTTGAGAGCAAACCGACGCCCCTCCCCCTCCCCCACCCGCGTCATTTATTATACCACCACTCCCTCTGTTTTATGCGGAGTAAGTAAAAACAGAGGGAGTATACTACGGATGAGGATCCCCTGACGTGGCCAAACCCATTGACTAACTGACATGCGGGGCCTAGTGATACGTCTCCAACGTATCTATAATTTTTGATTGCTCCATGCTATATTATCTACTGTTTTGGACTATATTGGGCTTTATTTTCCACTTTTATATTATTTTTGGGACTAACCTATTAACCGGAGACCCAGCCCAGAATTGCTGTTTTTTGCCTATTTCAGTGTGTCGAAGAAACAGAATATCAAACGGAGTCCAAACGGAATAAAACCTTCGGGAACGTGATTTTCTCACCAAACGTGATCCAGGAGATTTGGACCCTACTCCAAGGAGTCAAAGAGGCGGTCACGAGGGTGGGGGCACCGACCTAGGGCGCGCCCCCTGCCTCGTGGGCCCCTCGGTGCTCCACCGACGTACTCATTCCTCCTATATATACCTACGTACCCCCAAACGATCAGATACGGAGCCAAAAACCAATTCCACCGCCGCAACCTTCTGTACCCACGAGATCCCATCTTGGGGCCTGTTCCGGAGCTCCGCCGGAGAGGGCCGTCATCACGGAGGGCTTCTACATCATCCTAGCCCCTCCGATGAAGTGTGAGTAGTTCACCTCAGACCTTCGGGTCCATAGTTATTAGCTAGATGGATTCTTCTCTCTTTTTGGATCTCAATACAATGTTCTCCCCCTCTCTTGTGGAGATATATTTGATGTAATCTTCTTTTTGTGGTGTGTTTGTTGAGACCGATGAATTGTGGGTTTATGATCAAGTCTATCTATGAATAATATTTGAATCTTCTCTGAATTCTTTTATGTATGATTGGTTATCTCTGCAAGTCTCTTTGAATTATCAGTTTGGTTTGGCCTACTAGATTGGTTTTTCTTGCCATGGGAGAAGTGCTTAGCTTTGGGTTCAATCTTGCGGTGTCTTTTCCCAGTGATAGAAGGGGCAGCAAGGCACGTATTGTATTATTGCCATCGAGGATAACAAGTTGGGGTTTTTATCATATTGCATGAAACTATCCCTCTACATCATGTCATCTTGCTTCAGGCGTTACTCTGTTTTTAACTTAATACTCTAGATGCATGCTGGATAGCGGTCGATGAGTGGAGTAATAGTAGTAGATGCAGGCAGGAGTCGGTCTACTTGTCTCGGACTTGATGCCTATATACATGATCATACCTAGATATTCTCATAACTATGCTCAATTCTGTCAATTGCTCAACAGTAATTTGTTCACCCACCGTAGAATACTTATGCTCTTGAGAGAAGCCACTAGTGAAACCTATGGCCCCCGGGTCTATTCTCATCATATTAATCTCCATCACTTTATTATTGCTTTGCTTTTTTACTTTGCCTTTTACTTTTCACCTTGCATCTCTATATCAAAAATACCAAAAGTATTATCTATCATCTCTATCAGATCTCACTCTCGTAAGTGATCGTGAAGGGATTGACAACCCCTAATCGCGTTGGTTGCGAGGAGCTATTGTTTTTGTGTAGGTACGAGGGACTTGCGCGTAGCCTCCTACTGGATTGATACCTTGGTTCTCAAAAACTGAGGGAAATACTTACGCTACTTTGCCTCATCATCCTTTCCTCTTCGGGGAAATCCAACGCAGTGCTCAAGAGGTAGCACCTAGCAAGCATGGGGTCCGCCAGTAAGTGACCGAAAGGGAGGGTAAGGCAGGGATACCTACGTCAGAGGATCCACGTCCACTATACTACTTTGACCAAATGTTAGAGTAATAATATATGACATGCAACTTACACAAATGTTAGAGTAATAATATATGACATGCAACTTACACAAATGTTAGAGTAATAATATATGACATGCAACTTACACAAAGCATACAGGGTCTAATGCGTTTTTCTAGGCTAACTGTGGCCAAATGTTAGAGTAATAATGTATGACATGCAACTTACACAAAGCATACGGTCAAATTCGTATGTGAAAGGAGTTTCCAATGATATAATTTTCACATTATACATCTCATGTACTATTAATCTTGTCAATAGTCGAATTGGAAACCATCTCGAGTACAAATCTAGGAGTACGTACGAATCTAACAATATTGATTGGGAGTTGTTGAATGTTGATACCCTTTTTTATCAAAGTAGATATACTTTGACTACACATAAAACTTATATGTAAACTAGAAAGGATAGGAGGGAGTATATTGTACGTTCAAAAATGAAACGAACATTGAATACCCTTTATATATGATTTGCGGATGCTATGATCACCGGTTCAACATTTTGAATCCGCCTTAGGTATCACGTGCCCCCATTCGTTCCCTCTCGATTTCATCTCGGGGTCCGGAGATCTATTGAAAGAGTACTAGGGTGGGTACATGCGAATGATACTCGGCGGAATGTTCAAATGAGGCATGCAGGAGGATGGACTCGACCGGAGGGCGACATGATCGATGGAGAAGAGGGTTGGAGAGGAATGAGAAATATGCAAATGCCACATGATTATACTTGAACGGCTCAAATAAACAATAAGTTGTCTCGCTTGGCCTACATAGTGAAAGGCCTAATGCTCAACGTGGAGCACTGACGCTCGAATATGGCCGGGAAAACAGGGAAACAGACATGTGGGGCACACCCGTCGGGACGACGTAGCGCAGACTAGTCCAATGGAGGAGCTGGCCCACGACCTCCTCGCCACCAACAACCGTTCATGTGGGTCGTTGGGGCCAACAACGGGGCGCAGCTCCAGCACCGCCTCTGGACACGGCGACCGCGGTGAGCGACACGCTCATATCGACACGGTCGGTTTCAGTTTGCCGAGGGTGGTGTTAGTGCTGTGGCATGACCAACGGTATGTTTGGTTTGTGCCCAAGGTTGCCCCATCAAAGCATTGGGTAGCCAAAATTTTGGTTGAGGTATTGGTTGCCCGTGATTTGGCCGACATTGGCAAGAAAAATGAACTTGAGTTGGCTAGAGTTCATTGTCATGCCAAAGAAATGGCAACCATCCAAACAAAGACCAATCTTTGGGTCATGACCAAAATTTTTGTTGAGGTATTGGTTTCCCATGATTTGGCCGACATTGGCAAGAAAAATGAACTAGAGTTGGCTAGAGTTCATTGGCATGCCAAAAAAGTGGCAACCATCCAAACAAAGACCAATCTTTGGGTCATGACCAAAATTTTGGTAAGGTGCACTTTGGCCACAATCCAAACACACCCCAACACTCGGCTCGTCGAGGATGCACGGGGCGCCGTGATGCGTCCGCGAAGTGGTGTAGCGCGGCCAACTACATCCTCTGGACCTGAGACCATGCCGGGTCGTCTTGCTTTTTCAATGACATGCAGGGATCGCATGTGAGCAAAGGGCATCTCCAACGTTGCCACGACCGTAGCTGACTACCCTGGCACACCAAAACCCTCATCCCTCGCGCCGTCGCGCGGTGCGTTCCCAGTCGGCGCCAGCTGCCCGCATTCATGACGTCCGTTCGTATGTCATCGTTAAGAGGCTCGGTGCCCGAGAAACCAACTCCGGCGACTTGATGACGCACCCGGACGCTTGGCCTCACCGGAATGCGCTACTTAAAGCGGCAACACCCAGCTAACCTCCACACCATAGCGCATCGTCCTCCTACCTGGAACCACATCCGCCGTGACCGCAAGTGCGAACGCTCTACGGGAGAGCTTGTCTTCAGGGATGGAGCTCGAGGTCGCCGCCCTCGCTGAAGTCGCCGCACAAGCAGTGGCCATGCTGGCGGCCGACGATGGGAGCACAGTCAGCCACGCGTCCTACTTGCCGCCGTCCAACGTCCGGCACCGCCGAGGTCGGGGACTCCTCCGAGGATGAGTAGGGCATGGGAGGTGGCAGGGCATGGTGTGCCAACTGGCCGGTCCGTCTCCCGTGTTCTACTTTTCCTCGCCGGAGACCGCACCTTCACTTCACGGGTCTTGAACCCCGCCCCCGTACATGGAGATCACAGATGGAGGACGTCGGTCGCCGCCGTAGAATAGGTTTAGGGTCAGGTTTGTTTTATTTTTTTGTCCTATAAAAGTTCGAAATGTAATGAAAATCTGTCGTGCTTGCATTAGTCTCGGCCGGTGTATATGAACTTTCGCAATAATATACATATTGTAGGAGTACTAGCAAGATGCCCGTGCGTTGCACGGAAGATCAAGATCTTGTGGGAGAAAAGGATGAATGAGGGAAAGCCTTATCTGCAAATGTGGAGAGGAGTGTGGGTAAATTGTCCTAGTTTCCTTCCTATCCGTTAGATATAGATCGGACGACCTATATTGCAGGATGACAGGCACACCATCATCACCAACTCTGCTTTTTATTGAACCGAGACAAATCTAACATGCGAAGTAAAATAAACACATAGGGTCTATACATACACAAATTATCTTAGGCACTCCAATAGTACGTCCACTACACATTCACGCATTTCACATCTTTCTACATCCACGGAAACCTACGAAAGGGTTAACGTAAATTGCCTCTCTCTCTCCTCCCCTGATTTTCATGGTGGTGGGCCCCTCCCTTCCCCCAATCTACAATCAACAACTCACACGTTTCATGTTACCTTAATTACGTAACTGGGATTACGTAGGTGTAGCATTACTCGTCCTAAAAAACCAACTAAGCCAACCTCCCAGCATATCGCGCGGGAAAAGACCCGGCCGCGCCGTTTTAGTCGGGATTACCGGATTACTAGTAGTAGTATCGATGGATTGCGCGAAGCAACAATTTTTTTTGAGGGGGCGAAGCACCTAGTTTAAAAGGAAAAAAGGCGGTACACTCACAGCACTCCTGTCGCGGTCGCATTGCACCCCACACACGTTCGGTCCAGCACACGGCTCACGCAAACGGAACGCGCTTCGGCTTGCCTCTTCACTGACACGTGGGACTGCACTTGGAGAAACCGACCATGCGCCAAAATCCCCCCGCCCACCGCGCGAAAATCCTCCCCCCCCCCCAACACACACACCCAAAAATCCCCCCCAAATCCGATTCAATCGCCCTTCGGCCAACTAGCCAATAATATTCCCCAAACCCCCCTCCCCTGTCCCCCTCCACTCCATTCGCTCCGCCAAAGCCGCCCTCCCCGCCGCGTCGATATGTCGGCGCCGCGGTTCGGCGATCCTCTCGCTCCCACAGAACGCTCTTGTAGACTGCCGTCCTCTAGCCGCACCGCCACCTCTGGCTACGTTCTTGTGGAGGCGCACGGCGGTCAGCGCCGCCACCACTGGCGATGTTCATGTGGAGACGCACGGCGGTCAGCTTCTCCCATGGTACGCGCATTCTAGACTGAGGCCCCGTTCATGTCGGTGTAGCGCTGAATGTTAGCTGATAGACGCTGTTAATCTCACTGTTTGCCGAAGTATTTTACTGTCAATATGCTCTGCTTAAGAAGCTTCCTTGCCCTGTTCTGCACTCAATCTGCTTAGCTGAGATGGCATGCCAAGGCCGGTTAGTTGCTAAAATATCCTGCCATATATTTATTGTGACGTAGATTGCCATGGTCTAGTAGCCAATCTGTTAGGTGAAATAGCTCTACACCGTTTTATACTCGATCTTTGTTGCTGCGATGGCCTTCGATAGTTCGATGGCTGTGTGCTCGGACTCATTGACTGCTGAAACAACCTGCCATAATTTGGCACTAAAATCTGTTTGTTGAATTAGCTTTACATATATTTTGTTACTTAGATCTGCTCGTCCAAATATCTTGCCATAGCTTTAGACATCGACCTAGGTATTTTTTTCTGGACTTCATAAAAAAGCATATATGTTTTTCCTGTAATATCTAGTAGAAGAACTAATTTGTATGTCTGACAGATGGATAGGACTTAGATAACTTCTGCTTGAAGATTCTCCGCTGCATATGTCGAGGGGGTTGAAAACTTCATGAACTTTATCAGAGCTGAGTACGGTGGTCCGAAATCAGGTGTGCTCTGCCCATGTAGCAGTTGTATGAATTCAGTTACAAGATCCCAGTCAACTGTGCAAAATCATCTACACTTGTATGGGAGGTCGGTCACATATACTAGGTGGGTTCATCATGGTGAAGCTGTGAACGTCAATGTTATTGACTACGTGGAAGCAGCAGATCACCATCTTAATCTGCCTGGTGCTCAGGTGGAAGAGGAGGAGGAGGTGGTGGTGGTGGAGCCAGTGAGTTTGACCAACATTGAAACAATGCTACGAAATGCTCGTGCATTCCGTGAACTTTCACCTGCAGAAGAAAAATGGTGGGCCCGCATGTTGGAACAATGCAACGTTGTTGTCACCCTAGGAAATAAGTTGTCAGTATTCTCAGCTATGGTCACCTTTCTTCAGGTGAAGACATCTGAGCGGATGACCAACAAATCATTCAATGCGATGTTGGCTGCTTTCCGCGAATCTTTCCTGGCTACGTCTGAACTTCCACACACCTACAGTAAAATGAAGAATTTCCTTCGTGCAGCTGGAATTCGATATGATATGATCCATGTTTGTAAGAATAATTGTGTTCTGTTCCGGAAGGATTATGCCAACTTAAGTGAATGCCCGAAATGCAAATCATCAAGATGGAAAGATGTTGATGCTGTGAAGAGGATTCCACATAATGTTCTGAGACATTTTCCAATTACACCAAGATTGCAGAGGTTGTTTCATGATGCTGAAACAAGAGAGGATGTACTGTGGCATTCTAGGAACCAGGAGTACAGAGATCATAATGTAATGAGCCATCCATCTCATGGTAGTGAGTGGAAAAGCTTCAATGATAAACACAAAGAGTTTGCTACTGACCCGAGAAACATTAAACTTGGCTTAGCTTAAGATGGATTTAACCCATTTGGCCACCAAAGCGCCACATATAGCATGTGGCCAGTGCTTGTTATCCCTTACAACATGCCACCAAATATCTGCACCAAAGAATCAAACTACTGATGGCCTTGCTCATCCCAGGTCCAGAAAGTCCTGGAAAGGATTTTGATTTGTTCATGGAGCCTCTTGTGGAGGAACTTCAACAGCTATGGAAGGGTGTCCTCACTCGAGACCTATATAGCAGCACCAAGGACAAGCCGCATCCTAGAAAATATTGAAGACATGTGTTCAATGCAAAGCATGAAAACCGTGATGCGCCAAAGAGGCTCACCGTCGATGAGTTGCAAGTGGAATTAGAGAAGGTCAGGCATATTACACTAGGAAACCATCCTGGTAGTGGTAGCGGGAAAAGTAAGCGTGGCAGGGCAGAAGAGAGATTATTGTTTACCCGCAGGTCCACTTTGTGGGACTTGGAGTATTGGAAAGATTTGGATCTGTGGCATAATCTTGATGTGATGCACATCGAGAAAAATATATGTGACAGAATTATCGGCACACTTCTTAATATTGAAGGCAAGACGAAAGATACCTTAAAATCTAGGATTGATTTGACACACTTGGGTATCAGAAAGGATTTGCAGGTGCAAGATGAAGGTAAACCACGGGATATGGAACCAGCTGTGTACGTCTTGGACAAGGTAAAAAGAAAAGAATTATGCGAGGTCCTGTCACGTGTCAGATTCCCACATGGATTTGCTTCCAACCCTGAAAGGAGAGTCAGTGCAGATGGAAACAAGGTACAAGGGTTGAAAACTCATGACTGCCACGTCCTACTTCAATGGGTTTTACCTGTTATCCTTAGAGGATTGGGCCGCCCTGACTTATACAGAGAAGTTGCAGAGTTGGGACAATTCTTCAGGGAACTCTGCAGTAGGAATATCAGGATAGATGCTTTGGAGCGTCTTAGAGACAAGATACCAACTATCCTATGCGACCTTGAGAAGATATATCCTCCAGCCATCTTTGATGTGATGGTGCATTTGGTTGTTCATCTACCTGATGAGGCACTACTTAGAGGTCCAGTACAGTATGGCTGGATGTACCCTATTGAAAGGCGGCTAGGCACTTTCAAGGGCTATGTTAGGAATAGAGCTAGACTCGAGGGTTCCATTGCAGAGGCCTACATTGCTACAGAAGCGTTGACATTCTGCTCAAAATACATTGAAACAGCTGATCAACTTAGCAAAGAGGTGGGTGAAGACAATCCCGGGCTCAATGTTTTCGATTATTCTGTTCGAGTTATAGGGAAGAGTCGATAAGAGGACAAACCTAAAGATTTGGACAAAATGGTTTGGTATGTGTTGAATAACTGTCGTGAGATACTACCTTATATCAAGTAAGTGCAGTACTGCAGCTTATACATCATAATCTACTAAACTTGCAGCACATTCTTATATATTTAGATGTTTGACGCGATCACTATGTTGTGCAGCATCTACAAAGAGGAGTTACTGCCGCAAAATCCAAGAAACATTGACAAACTGGTTATGGCAGGATTTGCAAAATGGTTCAAGAACCATGTAAGCTTTTGAAGTGCAATGTCAGTTTTTTTAATATATTGAGTACATAAGATGATCAACTTTTCTATTTTCTAACCATAGGTTAAGAAGATGCGGGAGGATGGGCAGGCAGTTGATGATGCCCTTTACTAACTAGCAATGGGTCCTGATACTTGGGTAAGACATTATGAATCTTGCGTTGTTGGAGATGTGCGCTACAACACCCTTGCACGAGACGAAGGCAGGAAGACACAAAACAGTGCCATCATGAGCACGGATACGTATGACAAAGAGATAACTGAAATGTATGCTAACATAACAGACATTGTTCAGTTGCAGTATATCTCCAGTTTCGAGGATCATCGGTGTGTGGTTCTGTTGTGTTGTCGTTGGTATAACCTGTTTTCCAGGATCGCGAAACCCAGAGTTGATGATTATTTCAAATCCATCAATGTCAAGGCGGCGTACCAGACCAACGAGCCTTTTATTTTGGCAAATTAAGCAACACATATATTTTTCTTGGAAGACACATTTGCATGTAGCGACGACTGGAGAGTATTGCAAAGGTTTGAGCAGAGGAATTTGTTTAATGAAGTTGCACAACAAGATGATGCTTACACTGCTCCTGATGTACAAGATAACACAGATGTTCCTAATATCTTTGAGAACCATCACGTCAATGACACCGGCGAAAAGATTTCCTGTCGTGCTATGGACAAACAAGAGTTGATCAAGAAGAAGCCAACATTTGAGGACGTTGAGGACGAAGAAGAAGATGACACCGTGGGGAATTACGATTCAGACTGATACACATGGCGAAGATGTTGACGCTGCTGATGTGGATGATGATTACATTGCTTTTGTCGTATTTGCCTGTCAGAAGACGTTTTTTTATCTACTATGTGAAATTGTGTTTGCTATGACAGCTGAAACCTGATGAACATGTTGTGTAGTTTTTTGCTGTGAGAACATCACTTGTTATGTATGCTGATTTGTGTTTGGTGATTGTATGACAACTAAAACATGATGACATTGTTGTTTAGTTGTACTCATATTTGGCTGTGAAACTTGAATTTGATGACATAGTTTGTTGTTGGACTGCAATTTGCTCGAAGTCTTCGAATGAGAACAAAGTTGACCCGACAGGGCCTCTGCTATTTATTTATTTATATGAGAAAAAGGGGATACCCCCTGATTTCCGTTAATAGAAATCATTAGATGTTCACAACACTACGCCCAGCCTGCTTCACAGGTTTCATTCATTACTAGTTTCAGCAAAGTGCTCATGTCGTAGCCACAGAATACATCACGAGTGCTACATACACTGCAAATAAAGAGACAATCATCCTAAAGAGCACATCGATTTTTCCCATTATCTTCACAAGCTCTTTCATCTCCTCATTGCTGTCAAGGCTGTTCAACAGCTGTTGCTTGGCCATGATCAGAGGAACTGCATCTTTAACCCTCTGCTCTACATCTTCATCTTCTGTCGTTCCTTCAGTTACTTGTCCAACACCCCAACCTGCTAGTATTGGGATTCCTCGGCTAACCAAATAATCAGCGTAGTTGCATTCCCCCACATCAGCAACTTCCCAGAAATACAAATCACACGAATCTTCCCTTTTCTGCACGAATCAAATTGGAAGATCGTCAACCAAACTATTAAAAAAATCAGCAACTGAAAGCAGCGGAACAACACTTAAACATATTATTACCCCATGATTCGGGCATTTGTAGAAGACTCGGCCAGGGTTGCGGATTGTGGTTGAGACGCGATGGATGACTCTGTGTGATTTGTAGCAGTGGCACCACACCAATGGCAGCGGGTTGCGATGAGCAATTGGCTGCTGTGCGCATGCCGGCGAGGGTGTGATGAGACCCACAGGCGATGGTACGGGTGGTGACTTGGCGTATATCTGGTTGTTGCCTGCTGAAGAGCAAGTGGACGAGCAGCCAGCGGACATGGTTGCTGCGTCTAGAGCTTCTGATGCTAGGCAGAGTAAGTAGAGAAGAGGAGAAGCGAATGTTGGATATGTCAGTTTCATTACTTGCAGAGTAGGATAGCACCATATATAGTCATAGTCTAGGTTTGGATTCGAACCAGCTACAGGAGCACGTCTTTGTTTTTTCTAAAACTCGGCAATGTCTCTTTACTGGTACACTAGCTTGTTCTGTACGCCTTCCCAAGTCTTTGATTTTCTTTCCCTTTTTTGCGAGGAAGGAAGGAGGACAAAATTGAGAGTTCCTGGGACTTGAACCCAAGACCTCTCGGTTGAAAACCAAGGGTGCTAGTCACTTATGTGGCGAACGTTCCCTGTGAGGAGGACGACAGACGAACGCATTTTCCTCGCAGTTTTCTTCCTATATAGAACAAAGTATGCTACTTGGTGTCCGCTTAGTCAACAAATGATTGTGCCAACCTTGACCGTTGGATTGACATTCAAGGTCTGTCGCGTTTCTTCAGTCTCTTCTTCCTCGAGCCGCCAAAGCCGAACCAGCGCCGTCGGGACCGCCTGCTCCCGCCTCCCACGGCTACCTGTGAACTTCCCCGGCTCCTGTTCGTTCCCGTCCGAGGCCTCACCATCGTCCTCCGCCTTGGTTCGCTCGCCGCGGCGCCGCCCTCCGGTGTTGTCAACATGGTCAACAACCGAGAGGAATAAGGAGATGACTGTACATAGTGAGGATGACAGTAGGGACCCAGCAGCATGCGTAGTAATTTTGTTTTTTCGGGACGGAGAAGGGTATCAACTGGGTTGTGCGGGACCCGTGGCCCGTCTAGCCCAGGCTTTTATTTCATATGTTTAGCACATGACCAGCCCAGTTTGTTTTTTTCCTTTCTGAAAATGGCTAGCCAACTATTTTGTTTTTTGCGAATAACCAACGTAGGCCTACTTGCTTTTCTACGCCCTGCTGGGCCGGAAATCTTTCACGACGAGGAGGGATGCATTTTGCCCAGAAAATGGGCTATAAGTAATAAGAAATGGGCTATAAGTAATAATAAATGGGCTGTAAAATGAAAAAATATAGCAAACAGGCAATTAGTTCCAAAATACTGTTTTCTTTCGGATTTTGATATTTTATATTTCATTGTTTTTGTGCGGGTAAAATTTTATTGAATTTAAATTAAGGTATATGTTGTTTGGGATAGATTTGGAGGCTGACTTGTGGTTCTACTAGGTTGACGTGTACTTTGTCTTTGTCAACTTAGTCCACAAACGATTCTAGCAGCAGTGACCGTTGGATGTTAATCCAACGGTCGTGTTGATTCTTCAATATCTGATCTTCTTGCTCCAGCCGCCCAAACCAGCTCCGGTGGGACTGCCTGCTCCCGCCTCCCGTGGCCGGCTGTGCTGCCGCACAGGCCACATCGCCCCACCCTACTTCATTGCTGGCTCCCGTGGCCAGGCCATTCCTCTACTCACCCACACCTCCTTTATTTTCCGGCGACGGCAGCCGGGCCAGTAAACCCTCGTACTCCCCACCGCGTGGGCAACCATTGTCGAGTCTTCCCCGGCTCCATGTCGTTCCCTTCCTAGGCCTCGCCGTCGTCCACCGCCATGGTGCTCTCGGCGCGGCCTGGTCAACTTGGTCAACAAACGACATCCATCGGCTGTGGACTGTACGCGCAAAATAATGATTCCTCCACCTGACAGCTGGGACCCACCGGAAGGGCCCCTGTATTTTGCGAAAAAATGTTCCCCCCACTGACATGTCGGACCCACCAGCTATTTCTTCGCACGCAAGGAAGTGCCTCCTTATTGCGCACAAAAAAATGAATACCCCCTGCTAGCTGGGACCCACCATAGTGGGAGGATGACTTGTGGGCCAACTAAGTTGATGGGGACGGAGGGCTTTGTCAACTTAGTCAATATGAACGATTCTAGCTCCAGTGACCGTACGATGTCCATCCAACGGCCATAGTGCTTCTTCAACCTCTGGTCTTCTTGCTCCAGCCGCCCAAAGCAGCGCCGGTCGTGCCGCATGCTCCTGCCTCCCGTGGTCGGTTGTGCTGCCGTGGAGGCCTCACCGCCCCTACTATTCCCACCGTTGGCCAGGCCCTGCGGCGACGGCAGCCTCACACCGCAGCCGAACCAGTGAACCCTCGTACTCCTCTCCGCGCGGGCTTCCACTGCCGAGTCTTCCCCGGCTCCGCGTCGTCCCCTTCCTAGGCCTTGCCGTCGCCCACCGCTATGGTGCTCTCCGCGCGGCGTGGTCAACGTGGTCAAGGAACGACTTCCATCGGAAGAGTACTGTACGTGGAGAGGCTGACAGCTGGGTCCACGGCCACAGCCCAGTTTTTTTGTGATTTGCCAAGTAAGTCACTTTGTCAGGCCTGTTGGGCTGCAAATCTTTCAAGACGAGGAGAGCTTTCATTCGGCTGGCCGAGAAAATGGCCCATCAGTAATGAGAAATGGGCTATACATTTTTAAAACACATCAAAACCGGCAATTAGTTTCAAATATCTTTTTTTTTATTTCAAGATTTGAAATTACATTAATTTTTATGCGTGGAGAATTTGTTGGATTTTATATTGATATACATTTATTTTTAAAATTAGTTTGAATATGAGTCGAAATCTCGCGATTAAACAGTTCAGACCGCACCAAAATATGCAAAGTTTCATATAATTTTTTAACCCTGGCCACAATATGGGCTGTAATGCTAACAAAAGGAATACGGGCTCCAAAAAAACCTTAAGAATTAGCAAATGGGCTATAAATTATTAGAAATAATGGCAGATGGGTTGTATGCTGTTTTCCACAGATTTGAGGCTTTCCTAAACAAAGGTTGACGCACAAGCAGTGACTGTTGGATGTCCATCCAACGGCCGTCGTGCTTCTTCAATCTCTGCTCTTCCTGCTCCAGCCGCTCAAACAAGCGCCGGCGGGACTGCCTGCTCCCTCCTCCCCGCGGCTGGCTGTGCTGCCCCGCAGGCCTCACCGCCCCACTGTACTCCCATCGTTGGCCTAGCCATCCTTCTACTCACCCACACCTGTTGTTATTCTTCGGCGACGGCAGACAAACCAGTAAACCCTCGTACAGTCCTACTCCCCTCCGCGTGGGGAACAACTGCCGAGTCTTCCCTGCCTCCGTGCCGTTCCCTTCCTAGGCCTCGCCGTCGTCCACCTCCCTGGTGCTCTCGGCGCGGCCTGGTCAACATGGTCAACGACCGACATGCATCTGAAGTGGACTTTACATGGAGAGGCCGACAGCTGGGTCCACTGCCGCACGCAAGGAAATGCCTCCTTATTACGTGCAAAATAATGATTCCTCCACCTGACATCAGGGACCCACTGAAAGGGCCTCTGTATTTCGTGAAAAAAAAATGTTACCGCCGCTGACAGCTCGGACCCACTAGCTATATCTTCGCACGCAAGGAAGTGCCTCCTCATTACGCACAAAAAAATGAATACTCCCCCTATTAGCTGGGATCCAGTATAGTGGCAGGCTGACTTGTGGGCCTACTAAGTTGACGGGGACGGAGGGCTTTGTCAACTTAGTCAATATGCACGATTCTAGCTCCAGTGAGCGTAAGATGTCCATCCAACGGCCGTAGTGCTTCTTCAACCTCTGGTCTTCTTGCTCTAGCCGCCCAAACCAGCGCCGGTCGTGCCTCGTGCTCCTGCCTCCCATGGCCGGCTGTGATGCGGCGGAGGCCTCACCGCCCCCTACTACTCCCACCGCTGGCCAGGCCATCCCTCTACTCACCCAGACCGCCTGTTATTCTGCGGCGACGGCAGCCTCACACCGCAGCGAACCAGTGAACCCTCGTACTCCTCTAAGCGTGGGCATCCACTGCCGCATCTTCCCCGGCTCCATGTCGTCCCCTTCCTAGGCCTCGCCGTCATCCACCACCCTGGTGCTCTCGGCGCGGCGTGGTCAACATGGTCAAGGAACGGCTTCCATCGGACGTGGACTGTACGTGGAGAGGCTGACAGCTGGGTCCATGGCCGTAGCAAGGAAGTGCCTCCTTATTACGTGCAAAATAATTATTCCTCCACCTGACAGCGGGGACCCACCGGACGGGCCACCGTATTTCGCGAAAAAAATGTTTTCCCCTGACTGCTGGGACCCACCAGCTACATCTTCGCACGCAAGGAAGTGCCTGACAATCAGGACCCACCTGGTCGAAGCGTATGTAGCGTTGTCATTCTGGTCGCGAACGTGTACGTACATATATACTGGTCGATGTAGAGGCGCGCATGTGTCGTAGTAGAGGCGCACACGTAGCATGTACACGTATGTACAGCGGCCAGGGTGCAAGAAAGAAAATACGGGCACGTATGTGTACATACGGGCGGGGTCTTGAACGCCTACTCGCGCATACGTACAGCCAGGGCTCGTGTACATGGCTGGGTCAGAACGAAGAAACAGCGTCGTCGTCGTGTTCATGGGGAGGCAATGGAATGCGTCGTGTTCATCGGGAGGGCTTGGACGGAACATGCGATGGAAACGAGGCCTGGCACACACGCGCATACGTGTACGAGAGAAACGCGCATCGCTCGGCCCCGACCTCCCACCGTAACCGGGAACTCCCCGAAATTTTCCTCCCCCTCACTTCTACCATGGTTTTTTCCGTCATGGACGGCCCAAAGAATGTCATGCAGCTGCGTCTCCGGCCCGCCCAGGATGAAAAGCCCATTTTCTGTCATGATTTTTTGTCATAGAAGTAGGAGCCCACCACATCTATGATGATACCGGGTTTTGTCACAATTATCGTCATAGAAGTGTCATATGTATGACAGAAAAAAAATTGTTCGGCCCAAAATGTCACGGATGTGTCTTTTTTTTGTAGTGATTCTGAGTATATGCTCACTTACAGAACTATTATCCTCCATTTTGTAGCTGTAGAATTTATTGGAGAATTCATATCTCTCAATCCGGACGCTTGAAATATTAACTTCAACTCCTGGAACATCTCATATGCTCCATGACGTTCAAAACGTCATTGAAGTCCCGGTTCTAAGCCGTAAAGAATGCCACACTGAACTATCAAGTCGTCATCAACTTTCCTCTGCCAGACGTTCATAACATTTGGTGTTGCTCCTGCAACGGGTTTGGCACCTAGCGGTGCTTCCAGGACATAATTCTTCTGTGCAGCAATGAGGATAATCCTCAAGTTACGGACAAAGTCCGTGGATTTGCTAGCATCATCTTTCAACTTAGCTTTCTCTAGGAACACATTAAAATTGAACGGAATAGTAACATGGGCCATTTAACTACAACAACACAGACATGCAAAATACTATCAGGTACTAAGTTCATGATAAATTAAAGTTCAATTAATCATATTACTTAAGAACTCCCACTTAGATAGACATCCCTCTAATCATCTAAGTGATCAAGTGATCCATATCAACTAAACCATGTCCGATCATCACGTGAGATGGAGTAGTTTTCAATGGTGAACATCACTATGTTGATCATATCTACTATCTGATTCACGTTCGACCTTTCGGTCTTAGTGTTCCGAGGCCATATCTGCATATGCTAGGCTCGTCAAGCTTAACCCGAGTATTCTGCGTGTGCAAAACTGGCTTGCACCCGTTGTATGTGAACGTAGAGCTTATCACATCCGATCATCACGTGGTGTCTCGGTACGACGAACTGTCGCAACGGTGCATGCTCAGGGAGAACACTTATACCTTGAAATTCAGTGAGAGATCATCTTATAATGCTACTGTCGTGCTAAGCAAAGTAAGATGGATAAAGGATAAACATCACATGCAATCAATATAAGTGATATGATATGGACATCATCATCATCTTGTGCCTTTGATCTCCATCTCCAAAGCACCGTCATGATCACCATCGTCACTAGCTTGACACCTTGATCTCCATCGTAGCATCGTTGTCATCTCGCCAACTATTGCTACTACGACTATCGCTACTACTTAGTGATAAAGTAAAGCAATTACATGGCGATTGCATTTCATACAATAAAGGGACAACCATATGGCTCCTGCCAGTTGCCGATAACTGTGTTACAAAACATGATCATCTCATACAACAATTTATATAATCACGTCTTGACCATATCACATCACAACATGCCCTGCAAAAACAAGTTAGACGTCCTCAACTTTGTTGTTGCAAGTTTTACGTGGCTGCTACGGGCTTAGCAAGAACCGTTCTTACCTACACATCAAAACCACAACGATTTGTCGTCAAGTTTGTTGTTTTAACCTTCAACAAGGATCGGGCGTAGTCACACTTGATTCAACTAAAGTTTGAGAAAAAAACACCCACTAGCCACCTATGTGCAAAGCACGGCGGTAGAACTAGTCTCATGAACACGGTCATGTAATGTCGGTCTAGGCCACTTCATCCAACAATACCGCCGAATCAAAGTATGACATGCTGGTAAGCAGTATGACTATTATCGCCCACAACTCTTTGTGTTCTACTCATGCATATAACATCTATGCATAGACCTGGCTCGGATGCCACTGTTGGGGATCATAGTATTTCAAAACAATTCCTACGATCACGCAAAATCTATCTAGGAGAAGCATAGCAACGAGTGGGGAGAGTGTGTCCACGTACCCTCGTAGACCGAAATCGGAAGTGTTAAGTAACGCGGTTGATGTAGTCAAATGTCTTCGTGATCCAACCGATCAAGTACCGAACGCACGTCACCTCCGCGATCTGCACATGTTCAGCTCGATGACGTCCCTCAAACTCTAGATCCAGCTAAGGCCGAGGGAGAGTTTTGTCAGCACGACGGCGTGTTGACGGTGATGATGAAGTTACCGACGCAGGGCTTCGCCTAAGCACTATGACAATATGATCAAGGTGGAAACTTGTATGTCTATGGGGTGCCCCTTCCCCCGTGTATAAAGGAGTGGAGGAGGGGGAGGGCCGGCCTCCTAGGGCGCGTCCCAAGGGAGGATTCCTACTCCTAGTAGGAGTAGGTTTCCCCCTTTCCTAGTCCAACTAGCAGGGGAAGGAAGGGAAGAGGGAGAGAAGAAAAGGGCGGCCGGCCCCCCTCCCCAATTTGGATTGGGCTTCGGGGTGCTGATACGTCTCCAACGTATCTACTTTTTCAAACACTTTTGCCCTTGTTTTGGACTCTAACTTGCATGATTTTAATGGAACTAACCCGGACTGACGCTGTTTTCAGCAGAATTGCCATGGTGTTATTTTTGTGCAGAAATAAAAGTTCTTGGAATGACCTGAAACTTCACGGAAAATATTTTTGGAATTAATAAAGAATACTGGCGAAAGAATCAACACCAGGGGCCCACACCCTGTCCACGAAGGTGGAGGGCGCGCCCCCTGCCTCGTGGGCCCCCTGAGGCTCCACTGAACTCAACTCCAACTCTGTATATTCACGTTCGGGGAGAAAAAAATCAGAGAGAAGGATTCATCATGTTTTACGATACGGAGCCGCCACCAAGCCCTAATCTCTCTCGGGAGGGCTGATCTGGAGTCCGTTCGGGGCTCCGGAGAGGGGAATCCATCGCCATCGTCATCATCAACCTTCCTCCATCACCAATTTCATGATGCTCACCGCCGTGCGTGAGTAATTACATCGTAGGATTGCTGGACGGTGATGGGTTGAATGAGATTTACCACGTAATCGAGTTAGTTTTGTTAGGGTTTGATCCCTAGTAGCCATTATGTTCTGAGATTGATGTTGCTATGACTTTGCTATGCTTAATGCTTCTCACTAGGGCCCGAGTGCCATGATTTCAAATCTGAACCTATTATGCTTTCATGAATATATGTGAGTTCTTGATCCTATCTTGCAAGTCAATAGTCACCTACTATGTGTTATGATCCGGCAACCCCGAAGTGAAAATAATCGGGACCACTCACGGCGATGACCATAGTTTGAGGAGTTCATGTATTCACTAAGTGTTAATGCTTTGGTTCGGTACTCTATTAAAAGGAGGCCTTAATATCCCTTAGTTTCCAATAGGACCCCGCTGCCACAGGAGGGTAGGACAAAAGATGTCATGCAAGTTCTTTTCCGTAAGCATGTATGACTATATTCGCAATACATGCCTACATTACATTGATGAACTGGAGCTAGTTCCGTGTCACTCTATGTTATAATTGTTGCATGAGGAATCGCATCCGACATAATTATCCATCATTGATCCAATGCCTATGAGCTTTTCACATATTGATATTTGCTTAGTTTCTTTTCTGTTGCCACTGTTACAATCACTAAAAAACTGGTACTGTTACTTTTGCCACTTTTATCGTTACTTCCATACTACTTTGCTACTAAATACTTTGCTACAGATATTAAGTCTTCCAGGTGTGGTTGAATTGACAACTCAACTACTAATACTTAGAATATTCTTTGTCTCCCCTTGTGTCGAATCAATAAATTTGGGTTGAATACTCTACCCTCGAAAACTGTTGCGATCCCCTATACTTGTGGGTTATCAAGACTATTTTCTGGCACCGTTGCCGAGGAGCATAGCTCTATTCTTTGAGTCACTTGGGAATTATATCTGTTGATCACTATGAGGAACTTGAAAGATGAAAAAACCAAGATTTATCCCTCAACTTGTAACGCCCTCGATGCGGCTATATCTCCCACGTGTCGAGGCACGACTTAGAGGCATAACCGCATTGAAAGCAATGTCGCAAATGAGGTAATCTTCACACAATCCATGTAATAAATAAAGGGGAAAGATACATAGTTGGCTTACAATCGCCACTTCACACAAGTACATAAATAACATCCATCATACAGATTACACTCAAGGTCCGACTACGGTACCAAAATGAAAGAAGACTACCCCAAATGCTAAACAGATCCCCGGATCACCCAACTGGGCTCCACTACTGATCATCTGGAAAAGAAACATAGTAACGGCCACGTTCCTCATCGAACTCCCAAGTGAGCTCGGTCGCGTCATCTGCACTGGCATCATTGGTACCTGCAACTATGGTGATAATATCTGTGAGTCACGGGGACTCAGCAATCTCACACCCGCGAGATCAAGACTATTTAAGCTTAAAGGTGGGAAAGGGGTTTGTGAGGTGGAGCTGCAGCAAGCGACTAGCATATGGTGGCTACAGCGCAAAAGAGAGCGAGAAGAGAAGGCAAAGCACGGTCGAGAAACTAAAAGTGATCAAGAAGTGATCCTGAAACAACCTACGTCAGACATAACTCCAACAACCGTGTTCACTTCCCGGACCCCGCCGAGAAGAGACCATCACGGTTACACACGCGGTTGATGTGTTTTAGTTAAGGTCAACTTCGGGTTTTCTACAACCGGACATCAACAAATTCCCATCTGCCTCATAACCGCGGGCACGGCTTTCGAAAGATAATACCCTGCAGGGGTGTCCCAACTTAGCCCATGATAAGCTCTCACGGTCAACGAAGGATATTCCTTCTACCGAGAAGACCCGGTCAATCTCGGAATCCCGGACTACAAGACATTTCAACAGCAATAAAACAAGTCCAGCAAAGCCTCCCAGATGTGCCGACAAATCCCGATAGGAGTTGCACATATCTCGTTCTTAGGGCACACCGGATGAGCCAGACGTCGGGTTGGCATTGACCCTGGTTACCCAAGGGGCGCCGGACATCGCTCGGTTTGGACCAGCAATCGAAGGAGAACTGGCCCGGGGGTTAAAATAAAGATGACCCTTGAGTCTGCAGAACCCAAGGGAAAAAGGCTAGGTGGCGAATGGTAAAACCAATGTTGGGCCTTGCTGGAAGAGTCTTATTCAAAGCGAACTGTCAAGGGGGTCCCATAAATCACCCAACCGTGTAAGGGACGCAAACTCCGGGAACATGACACCGGTATGACGGAAACTAGGGTGGCAAGAGTGGAACAAAACACCAGGCATAAGGCCGAGCCTTCCACCCTTTACCAAGTATATAGATGCATTAATTAAATAAGAGGTATTGTGATATCCCAACAAGTAAACATGTTCCAACAAGGAACAGCAAGTCCATGTTCCAACAAGGAACAAACTTCATCTTCACCTGCAACTAACAACGCTATAAGAGGGGCTGAGCAAAGCAGTAACATAGCCAATCAACGGTTTGCTAGGACATGGATGGTTAGGGGCTGACATGGCAATATAGGAGGCATGATATAGCAAGTGGTAGGTATCGCAGCATAGGCATAGCAAAAGAGCGAGCAATCTAGCAAGCAAAGATAGAAGTGATTTCGAGGGTATGGTCATCTTGCCTGCAAGGTTCTCAGAGTTGTCGAAAGCTTGGTCCTCGAAAGCGTTCTCAACAGGTTCCTCGTTCACGTACTCGTCTCCCGGCTCTACCCAAGACAAGAGAACAAGCAAAGGAACCAATATCAACCACGATGCAATGCGCAAGCAATATGATGCAAAACATGGCAATGACATGCGAGAGGTGATATGCAATGCGTATGCATGCTCCGAAAGGACAAGGATGAACAGGGCATAATCTTGGCAAACCAAGCATGCCACTGGATAGGTGAGGTGATTTCGGTTGAAATCGATATAAAGTTCACCGGAATCGGATGCACGGTTTGCAAATGGCAAGCAATACAAGAATGACACGAATCTGCCATAAACAGCATGATGCTACTTAGCAAGCAACAAACAATTAAGCTACTGCACCCAAACATGGCAACAGAGTATATGACAGTAATCTACTCAAGATGCTCGACAAAAGATGAACACTGAGCTACGGCTAAAACACATCATAACAGGTCCAAACAAGCATGGCAATAGTGCAAAAGATAACAGGTTCACAGACTTAGTGAAATAACAACATAGCAGAAATTAACATCAGGATGACATGTTCAGAGCAACGAAACAACATGCTACAGGTTCATAACATAGCAAAGAAAGGCATGGCATGAATATCCTCATAGCACTTGACAAAAGTATCTTACTGACCATAAGTCAAAAAGGATCTTAAAATATGATTACACCCATGACAATTAAGCAAGTTTCGTTACAGGTTTCAGACTTTGCAGAAAACTGGACATGGCAGAAAACTAATAACGACTAGGCATGTTCGTGAGCTCGATGAACTCACTACAGAGCATTGCATGATAAAATAAGCATACATACATCAAGAAGACATGGCATAGTAACTAGAAGTGGCAAGAATAACATCATATCATGCAAGGACCAACTACACCAAGCTTGGCAAAATCGAATAACACGTAAACAATCTGCCAGCAACATTTTGAAGCAAAAGTAGAGCTCGATTGACTCAAGCTATGGCACTCCATAATTGCAAACAAAGGCATGGATGGATTAATCAAATACTCAAGTTCAAAACACCCTTACTGATCATGCTCAAATTATGCATAGATCTCTCAGAAACAACATGAATACATGGCATAAAAATAACAGCAGTCAGGGACTTAGTGAAATCTCTAAGTCTCTGAAATCAGCAACATCAGGTGACCTAGTTTGCATGCTTGTGCTAGTCACCACAGGTATCACAAAAATACATGGCAAACTTCTATTGAAAGGTAACATGGCATGTTACAAAACTCATGTAGGACTCAACTTCATAGGAGGTACACATCAATCATGGCAAAAATGACAAAAGTGCATGTTCAGATAAGATCCAGCAACTAACATCAACTAGCCCTCTTCTAACAGCATTTCGGGCATCAAGATGACTTCAAATGAAAATGACGCAATGCAACCAAATGATGTACTCTTTGTTACGAACAATACGACATATTATACGCGCGAAACGGAGCTACGGATGCAAAGTTATGGCATGTCGAACATGGCATGATGATGATGAAAATAAAAGACTTAGAGGAAAAATTGGGCTCGGGGAAGTCAACCCTAGGGCAGCTCAGATCCAGATCGGATCGGGGCGCGCGGGCCGAGGCGGATTCCGGCGAGGGCGAGGCGGCGGAGCAGGGCGCGGTGGCGGCGGAAGGCGGGCCGGCGCGGGCGCGGCGGGCGGCGCCGTGGCGGCGGGAGCGGCGGCGTCCGGCGCGGGAGACGGCGGCGACGCGGCGACGGCGGCGGGGAACGGCGCCCGGGGCGGCGCGCGCCGGCGAAGGCGGCGGCGGCGGGGAGCCGGGTCGGGCGCGGGAGCGCGGGCGCGGCGGCGGTCGCGGGCCGCGGGCGGAGCGGACGGCGGCGAGGAGCGAGCCGCGGGGGCCGGCCACGGGCCCAGGCGGGCCTGCGCGGCGGAGGGGGCGGCGCGCGACACGTGTCGGCCCCTGACTGGCTGCGGGCGGCGGCGCTGGCGTGTCCGGCGGCGGACGGACACGTCCGGCGGCGCGGAGGAAAAAATGCTAGGGTTTCGGGGTGGATTTGCCCGCAAATGGAGGAGGGGGAGGCCTTTTTATAGATAGGAGGAGCTAGGAGGCTCCAAATGGAGAGCGGTTTTCGGCCACGCAATCATGATCGAACGACGGAGGACATGGGAGTGACTTAGATGGGTTATTGGGCTGTTTTGAAGGGGTGTTGGGCTGCAACACACACGAGGCCTTCACAGTTACCCGGTTAACCGTTGGAGTACCAAACGAACTCCGATTGACCCGAAACTTGACAGGCGGTCTACCGGTGCTATACCGAGGCCGCATGTCAAACCTCGGTCCATTCCGAGAATGTTTAATACCCGCTCACGAAGAAATGTAAAAGGGGATGCCGGGAGACATAGGAGCGCCGGATTGCAAAACGGACAACGGGAAAGATGCTCGGATTAAAGAGACGAGCACGTATGCGAATGCGATGCACATGATGACATGATATGAAATGCATGACATGGACAAAATGCAAAACGGAGAGAACCCAACCACGGAGGGAATATCATAACACATAGCCGGAAATGGCAAGAGTTGGATTACAAATATGGCAAGTTACATCTGGGGCGTTACACAACTATGAGGGGAGGTAAGGAACTGCCATCTAGCTCTGCACTTGATTCACCTTCTGTTATGAGTAAATTTGTGACACCTACACCTGCTATTGATTCTGATATGTCGCATGTTATTGATGATGCCACTTCTACTATGCATGATGCTTATGATGAAACTACTTCTATGCTTGATAATACTGTACCACTAGGTGAATTTCTTGATGAACAACTTGCTAGGGTTAGAGAGAATGAAATTATTGAAACTGATAATATTGATTAAAGTGATGATGAAGATTCTCTCCCTAGCTATGAATTGCCTGATGTGCCTGAGGGTTATGTTATGGATGAAGAAACTGCTAGAGACTTTTTTGCTTGCAAAGATAGATATGATCTTAAAAAACTGTTAGTTTAGCTGAAAGAAAAGTCTTTGAATGCTAGAATGAAATATGACCCTGCTTCTGCTACTTCACCTATCTGTATTTCTGATAAGGATTATGATTTCTATGTCGATCCTGAGTTAATTACTTTGGTTGAATCTGATCCTTTTTATGGCTATGGATCTGAAACTGTTGTGGCACAAATTACTAAATTTAATGATATAGCCACCCTATTCACTAATGAGGAAAAAATTCGTTACTACTATATCCTTAAGTTATTTCCGTTCTCATTAAAGGGTGATGCTAAAACATGGTTTAATTCTCTTGCTCCTCGTTGTGTGTGTAGTCCCCGGGATATGATTTAATACTTCTCTGCTAAATATTTCCCCACTCATAAGAAACAAGTTGCCTTAAGGGAAATATATAATTTTGTGCAAATTGAAGAAGAGAGTCTCCCACAAGCTTGGGGGAGGCTTCTCCGATTACTTAATGCTTTGCCTGATCATCCTCTCAAGAAAAATGAAATACTTGATATTTTTTATAATGGACTAACCGATGCTTCCAGAGACCACCTGGATAGTTGTGCTGGTTGTGTTTTCAGGGAAAGAACTGTTAATCAAGCTGAATTGCTATTGAATAATATGTTGAGTAATGATAATAATTGGACACTTCCTGAACCAACTCCGAAGCCAACTCCAAAGAAAAGGGGTATTATATTTCTAAGTCCTGAAGATATGCAAGAGGCAAAGAAATATATGAAAGAAAAGGGTATTAAAGCTGAAGATGTTAAGAATTTACCACCTATTGAAGAAATACATGGTATTGATAACCCGACACAGGTAGTAAAGGTAAATTCTCTCTATAGATTTGATGAAGGTGATATTCCTCGTATTAAGTCTGCTAGCCAATGCTTAGATGAGTTTGATAATTTTATTGTTAAACAAGAAAACTTCAATGCTTATGTTGGTAGGCAATTGAAACGAAATGCTTATATGATTGAACACTTGAGTGATTATATGTCTAGCATTAAAGATGAACTTAAACTCATCAGTAAACATGCTTCTATGGTTACCACTCAAGTAGAACAAGTGCTTAAAGCTCAAGATGAATTTCTCAATGAATTAAATAATAAGAAAAATGATAATGTTGTTAGAGTTGTGACTAGAGGGGGTAGAATGACTCAGGAACCTTTGTATCCTGAGGGCCATCCTAAGAGAATTGAGCAAGATTCTCAGAGAACTAATGCTGATGCACCTAGTTCTTCTAAGAAGAAGAAAAAGAAAAATGATAGGACTTTGCATGCTCCTACTGAACCTGCTGTTGACACACCTAAGAATCCCAATGATATTTCTATTTCTGATGCTGAAACACAATCTGGTAATGAACATGAACATAGTGATAATGTTAATGATGATTTTCATATTGATGCTCAACCTAGGAATAACAATGATGTAGACATTGAACCTGCTGTTGATCTTGATAACCCACAATCAAAGAATCAACATTATGATAAGAGAGACTTCATCGCTAGGAAGCACGATAAAGAAAGAGAACCATGGGTTCAGAAACCCATGCCCTGTCCTCCTAAACCATCCCAGAAAAAGGATGATGAGGATTTTGAGTGCTTTGTTGAAATGATTAGACCTATCTTTTTGCGTATGCGTTTGACTGATATGCTTAAAATGAATCCTTATGCTAAGTATATGAAATATATTGTTACTAATAAAAGAAAGATACCGGAAGCTGAAATTTCCACCATGCTTGCTAATTACACTTCTAAAGGTGGAATACCAAAGAAACTAGGAGATCCAGGAGTACCAACTATACCATCCATTAAAAGAAACTATGCTAAAACTGCTTTATGTGATCTTGGAGCCGGTGTTAGTGTTATGCCTTTCTCTTTATATCGTAGACTTGATTTGAATAAGTTGACACCTACTGAAATATCTTTGCAAATGGCTGATAAATCAACGGCTATACCTGTCGGTATTTGTGAGGATGTGCCTGTTGTGGTTGCAAATGTTAGTATTTTAACGGACTTTGTTATTCTTCATATTCCCGAGGACGATAGTATTCCCAAGGGGCTGTTATTGATTGCAACAAAGGAAATGTCACTTTTCATGTTAATGGTAATCAGCATACGGTACACTTTCCGAGGAAACAACCTCAAGTTCATAGTATCAATTCTATTTGAAAATTTTCAATGATTATTATTGGAGGTTTTGAATTTCCTCTTCCTAATGTCAAGAAGAAATATGATATTCTTATTATTGGCAACGTGCATATCCCCGTTGAGGTAACATAGTGTTATTCAAAATTTCTCCAGTTCCATCTTATTCGAAAAGAGTTTGTTAACAAGACTTCATCAACCTTGTTAATGGATTCCTTTTGATGAGCATGAGATGGTTGAAGTTAGAAAGCACAACTCTCTGTACCCTCCTTTTACTTTCTGTTATTTAGATTAAATAAAGCAAAAATAGTATTTTCTGTTTGTTTTCTGAATTATCCTTGCAATAAAAAATACCCCAAAATAAATTCTCCAAATGTCCCGAGAATGAAATATGATTTTTTGTAGAATATTTAAGAATATCTCGCACTGAGAACACACCAGGGGGACCCACCATTTGGCCACGAGGGTGCAGGGCGCGCCCACCCCCCGGGGAGTGAAGGAAATATGCCCTAGAGGCAATAATAAAGTTATTATTTATTTCCTTATATCATGATAAAGGTTTATTATTCATGCTAGAATTGTATTAACCGGAAACATAATACATGTGTGAATACATAGACAAACAGAGTTTCACTAGTATGCCTCTACTAGACTAGCTCGTTAATCAAAGATGGTTATGTTTCCTAACCATGAACAAAGAGTTGTTATTTGATTAACGAGGTCACATCATTAGTTGAATGATCTGATTGACATGACCCATTATATTAGCTTAGCACCCGATCGTTTAGTATGTTGCTATTGCTTTATCCATGACTTATACATGTTCCTTTGACTATGAGATTATGCAACTCCCGTTTGCCGGAGGAACACTTTGGGTACTACCAAACGTCACAACGTAACTGGGTGATTATAAAGGAGTACTACAGGTGTCACCAAAGGTAGATGTTGGGTTGGCGTATTTCGAGATTAGGATTTGTCACTCCGATTGTCGGAGAGGTATCTCTGGGCCCTCTCGGTAATGCACATCACTTAAGCCTTGCAAGCATTGCAACTAATGAGTTAGTTGCGAGATGATGTATTACGGAACGAGTAAAGAGACTTGCCGGTAACGAGATTGAACTAGGTATTGGATACAGACGATCGAATCTCGGGCAAGTAACATACCGATGGACAAAGGGAACAACGTATGTTGTTATGCGGTCTGACCAATAAAGATCTTCGTAGAATATGTAGGAGCCAATATGGGCATCCAGGTCCCGCTATTGGTTATTGACCGGAGACGTGTCTCGGTGATGTCTACATTGTTCTCGAACCGTAGGGTCCGCACGCTTAAGGTTTCGATGACAGTTATATAATGAGTTTATGAGTTTTTATGTACCGAAGGAGTTCGGAGTCCCGGATGAGATCGGGGACATGACGAGGAGTCTCGAAATGGTCGAGACGTAAAGATCGATATATTGGACGACTATATTCGGACATCGGAAGGGTTCTGAGTGGTTCAGGTATTTTCGGAGGTACCGGGGAGTTACGGGAATACGAGGAAGAAGCAATGGGCCTTGATGGGCCTTAGTGGGAAGGACCAGGAGGTGGCGCGCGCCCCTCCCAAGCCGAGTCCGAATTGGACAAGGGGTTTGGGACGCGGCCCCTCTCTCCCTTCCTTCCCCTCTTCCCTTCTTTCCCCCCTTGACCTAGTTGGACTAGGAAAGGTGGAATCCTACTCCCGGTGGGAGTAGGACTCCCCTGGCGCGCCCAAACCTAGGGCCGGCCTCCTCCCTCCCTTGCTCCTTTATATACGGGGGCAGGGGGCACCCCATGGACACATAATTGATCAACGTGATCGTTCCTTAGCCGTGTGCGGTGCCCCCCTCCACCATATTCCACCTCGGTCATATTGTCGCAGTGCTTAGGCGAAGCCCTGCGTCGGTAACACATCAAGATCGTCACCACGCCATCGTGCTGACGAAACTCTTCCCCGAGAGCTTTGCTGGATCGGAGCCCGGAGAACGTCATCGTGATGTACGTGTGTCAAGAACTCGGAGGCGCCGGAGTAACGGCGCTGGGATCGGTCGGATCGCGAGGAGGACGTACGACTACTTCCTCTACGTTGTGTCAACGCTTCCGCTTCGGTCTACGAGGGTACGTAGACAACACTCTCCCCTCTCGTTGCTATGCATCACCATGATCTTGCGTGTGCGTAGGAAAATTTTGAAATTACTACGTTCCCCAACAGTGGCATCCGAGCCTGGTTTTATGGTTTGATGTTATTTGCACGAGTAGAACACAAGTGAGTTGTGGGCGATATAAGTCATACTGCCTACCAGCATGTCATACTTTGGTTCGGCGGTATTGTTGAACGAGACGATCCGGACCAACCTTACGCGTACTCTTACGCGAGACCGGTTCCCTCGACGTGCTTTGCACATAGATGGCTTGCGGAACACTGTCTCTCCAACTTTAGTTGAACCGAGTGTGGCTACGCCCGGTCCTTGATAAGGTTAAAACGGAGTCTATTTGACAAACTATCTTTGTGGTTTTGATGCGTAGGTAAGATGAGTTCTTGCTTAAGCCCGTAGCAGCCACGTAAAACTTGCAACAACAAAGTAGAGGACGTCTAACTTGTTTTTGCAGGGCATGATGTGATGTGATATGGTCAAGACATGATGCTAAATTTTATTGTATGAGATGATCATGTTTTGTAACCGAGTTATCGGCAACTGGCAGGAGCCATATGGTTGTCGCTTTATTGTATGCAATGCAATCGCGATGTAATGCTTTACTTTATTACTAAGCGGTAGTGATAGTCGTGGAAGCATAAGATTGGCGAGACGACAACGATGCTACGATGGAGATCAAGGTGTCGCGCCGGTGACGATGGTGATCATGACGGTGCTTCGGAGATGGAGATCACAAGCACAAGATGATGATGACCATATCATATCACTTATATTGATTGCATGTGATGTTTATCTTTTTATGCATCTTATCTTGCTTTGATTGACGGTAGCATTATAAGATGATCTCTCACTAAATTATCAAGAAGTGTTCTCCCTAAGTATGCACCGTTGCAAAAGTTCTTCGTGCTGAGACACCACGTGATCGGGTGTGATAGGCTCTACGTTCAAATACAACGGGTGCAAAACAGTTGCACACGCGGAATACTCAGGTTATACTTGACGAGCCAAGCATATGCAGATATGGCCTCGGAACACAGAGACCGAAAGGTCGAGCGTGAATCATATAGTAGATATGATCAACATAAGGATGTTCACCATTGAAAACTACTCCATATCACGTGATGATCGGTTATGGTTTAGTTGATTTGTATCACGTGATCACTTAGAGGATTAGAGAGATGTCTATCTAAGTGGGAGTTCTTAATTAATTTGATTAACTGAACATAAAATTATCATGAACTTAGTACCTGATAGTATCTTGCTTGTTTATGTTGATTGTAGATAGATGGCTCGTGCTGTTGTTCCGTTAAATTTTAATGCGTTCCTTGAGAAAGCAAAGTTGAAAGATGATGGTAGCAATTACACGGACTGGGTCCGTAACTTGAGGATTATCCTCATTGTTGCACAAAAGAATTACGTCCTGGAAGCACCGCTAGGTGCCAGGCCTACTGCTAGAGCAACACCAGAAGTTATGAACGTCTGGCAGAGCAAAGCTGATGACTACTCGATAGTTTAGTGTGCCATGCTTTACGGCTTAGAACCGGGACTTCAACGACGTTTTGAACGTCATGGAGCATATGAGATGTTCCAGGAGTTGAAGTTAATATTTCAAGCAAATGCCCGGATTGAGAGATATGAAGACTCCAATAAGTTCTATAGCTGCAAGATGGAGGAGAACAGTTCTGTCAGTGAGCATATACTCAAAATGTCTGGGTATAATAATCACTTGATTCAATTGGGAGTTACTCTTCCAGATGATTGCGTCATTGACAGAATTCTCCAATCACTGCCACCAAGCTACAAGAGCTTCGTGATGAACTATAATATGCAAGGGATGAACAAGACTATTCCCGAGCTCTTCGCAATGCTAAAAGCTGTAGAGGTAGAAATCAAGAAGGAGCATCAAGTGTTGATGGTTAACAAAACCACTAGTTTCAAGAAAAAGGGCAAAGGGAAGAAAAAGGGGAACTTCAAGAAGAACGGCAAGCAAGTTGCTGCTCAAGAGAAGAAACCCAAGTCTGGACCTAAGCCTGAAACTGAGTGCTTCTACTGCAAGCAGACTGGTCACTGGAAGCGGAACTGCCCCAAGTATTTGGCGGATAAGAAGGATGGCAAGGTGAACAAAGGTATATGTGATATACATGTTATTGATGTGTACCTTACTAATGCTCGCAGTAGCACCTGGGTATTTGATACTGGTTCTGTTGCTAATATTTGCAACTCGAAACAGGGACTACAGAATAAGCGGACACTAGCAAAGGACGAGGTGACGATGCACGTGGGAAACGGTTCCAAAGTCGATGTGATCGCGGTCGGCACGCTACCTCTACATCTACCTTCGGGATTAATATTAGACCTAAATAATTGTTATTTGGTGCCAGCGTTGAGCATGAACATTATATCTGGATCTTGTTTAATGCGAGACGGTTATTCATTTAAATCAGAGAATAATGGTTGTTCTATTTAGATGAGTAATATCTTTTATGGTCATGCGCCTTTGAAGAGTGGTCTATTTTTGATGAATCTCGATAGTAGTGATACACATATTCATAATGTTGAAGCCAAAAGATGCAGAGTTGATAATGAAAGTGCAACTTATTTGTGGCACTGTCGTTTAGGTCATATCGGTGTAAAGCGCATGAAGAAACTCCATACTGATGGACTTTTGGAACCCCTTGATTATGAATCACTTGGTACTTGCGAACCGTGCCTCATGGGCAAGATGACTAAAACACCGTTCTCCGGTACTATGGAGAGAGCAACAGATTTGTTGGAAATCATACATACCGATGTATGTGGACCGATGAATATTGAGGCTCGTGGCGGATATCGTTATTTTCTCACCTTCACAGATGACTTAAGCAGATATGGGTATATCTACTTAATGAAACACAAGTCTGAAACATTTGAAAAGTTCAAAGAATTTCAGAGTGAAGTTGAAAATCATCGTAACAAGAAAATAAAGTTTCTACGATCTCATCGTGGAGGAGAATATTTGAGTTACGAGTTTGGTGTACATTTGAAAAATTGTGGAATAGTTTCGCAACTCACGCCACCCGGAACACCACAGCGTAATGGTGTGTCCGAACGTCGTAATCGTACTTTACTAGATATGGTGCGATCTATGATGTCTCTTACTGATTTACCGCTATCGTTTTGGGGATACGCTCTAGAGACGGCCGCATTCACGTTAAATAGGGCACCATCTAAATCCGTTAAGACGACGCCTTATGAACTATGGTTTGGCAAGAAACCAAAGTTGTCGTTTCTTAAAGTTTGGGGCTGCGATGCTTATGTGAAAAAGCTTCAACCTGATAAGCTCGAACCCAAATCGGAGAAATGTGTCTTCATAGGATATTCAAAGGAAACTGTTGGATACACCTTCTATCACAGATCCGAAGGCAAGACTTTTGTTGCTAAGTTCGGAAACTTTCTAGAGAAGGAGTTTCTTTCGAAAGAAGTGAGTGGGAGGAAAGTAGAACTTGACGAGGTAACTGTACCTACTCCTTTATTGAGAAGTAGTACATCACAGAAAACTGTTTCTGCGACACCTACACCAACAAGTGAGGAAGCTAATGATGATGATCATGAAACTTTAGATCAAGATACTACTGAACCTCATAGATCAACCAGAGTGAGATCCGCACCAGAGTGGTACGGTAATCCTGTTCTGGAGGTCATGATATTAGATCATGATGAACCTACGAACTATGAAGAAGCGATGGTGAGCCCAGATTCCGCAAAGTGGCTTGAAGCCATGAAATCTGAGATGGGATCCATGTATGAGAACAAAGTATGGACTTTGGTTGACTTGCCTGATGATCGGCAAGCAATTGAGAACAAATGGATCTTTAAGAAGAAGACTGACGCTGATGGTAATGTTACTGTCTACAAAGCCCGACTTGTCGCAAAAGGTTTTCGACAAGTTCAAGGGATTGACTACGATGAGACTTTCTCACCCGTAGCGATGCTTAAGTCTGTCCGAATCATGTTAGAAATTGCCGCATTTTATGATTATGAAATTTGGCAGATGGATGTCAAAACTGCATTCCTGAATGGATTTCTGGAAGAAGAGTTATATATGATGCAACCGGAAGGTTTTGTCAATCCAAAGGGAGCTAACAAAGTGTGCAAGCTCCAGCGATCCATTTATGGACTGGTGCAAGCCTCTTGGAGTTGTAATAAACGCTTTAATAGTGTGATCAAAGCATTTGGTTTTATACAGACTTTCGGAGAAGCCTGTATTTACAAGAAAGTGAGTGGGAGCTCTGTAGCATTTCTAATATTATATGTGGATGACATATTACTGATTGGAAATGATATAGAATTTCTGGATAGCATAAAGGGATACTTGAATAAAAGTTTTTCAATGAAAGACCTCGGAGAAGCTGCTTACATATTAGGCATAAAGATCTATAGAGACAGATCAAGACGCTTAATTGAACTTTCACAAAGCACATACCTTGACAAGATTTTGAAGAAGTTCAAAATGGATCAAGCAAAGAAAGGGTTCTTGCCTGTGTTACAAGGTGTGAGATTGAGTAAGACTCAAAGCCCGACCACTGCAGAAGATAGAGAGAAAATGAAAGATGTTCCCTATGCTTCAGCCATAGGCTCTATCATGTATGCAATGTTGTGTACCAGACCTGATGTGTGCCTTGCTATAAGTTTAGCAGGGAGGTACCAAAGTAATCCAGGAGTGGATCACTGGACAGCGGTCAAGAACATCCTGAAATACCTGAAAAGGACTAAGGATATGTTTCTCATATATGGAGGTGACAAAGAGCTCACCGTAAGAGGTTACGTTGATGCAAGCTTTGACACTGATCCAGACGATTCTAAATCGCAAACCGGATACGTGTTTACATTAAACGGTGGAGCTGTCAGTTGGTGAAGTTCTAAACAAAGCGTCGTAGCGGGATCTACATGTGAAGCGGAGTACATAGCTGCTTCAGAAGCAGCAAACGAAGGAGTCTAGATGAAGGAGTTCATATCCGATCTAGGTGTCATACCTAGTGCATCGGGTCCAATAAAAATCTTTTGTGACAATACTGGTGCAATTGCCTTGGCAAAGGAATCCAGATTTCACAAAAGGACCAAACACATCAAGAGACGCTTCAACTCCATCCGGGATCTAGTCCAGGTGGGAGACATAGAGATTTGCAAGATACATACGGATCTGAATGTTGCAGACCCGTTGACTAAGCCTCTTCCACGAGCAAAACATGATCAGCACCAAGACTCCATGGGTGTTAGGATCATTACAGTGTAATCTAGATTATTGACTCTAGTGCAAGTAGGAGACTGAAGGAAATATGCCCTAGAGGCAATAATAAAGTTATTATTTATTTCCTTATATCATGATAAAGGTTTATTATTCATGCTAGAATTGTATTAACCGGAAACATAATACATGTGTGAATACATAGACAAACAGAGTGTCACTAGTATGCCTCTACTAGACTAGCTCGTTAATCAAAGATGGTTATGTTTCCTAACCATGAACAAAGAGTTGTTATTTGATTAACGAGGTCATATCATTAGTTGAATGATCTGATTGACATGACCCATTATATTAGCTTAGCACCCGATCGTTTAGTATGTTGCTATTGCTTTATCCATGACTTATACATGTTCCTTTGACTATGAGATTATGCAACTCCCGTTTGCCGGAGGAACACTTTGGGTACTACCAAACGTCACAACGTAACTGGGTGATTATAAAGGAGTACTACAGGTGTCACCAAAGTTAGATGTTGGGTTGGCGTATTTCGAGATTAGGATTTGTCACTCCGATTGTCGGAGAGGTATCTCTGGGCCCTCTCGGTAATGCACATCACTTAAGCCTTGCAAGCATTGCAACTAATGAGTTAGTTGCGAGATGATGTATTACGGAACGAGTAAAGAGACTTGCCGGTAACGAGATTGAACTAGGTATTGGATACCGACGATCGAATCTCGGGCAAGTAACATACCGATGGACAAAGGGAACAACGTATGTTGTTATGCGGTCTGACCGATAAAGATCTTCGTAGAATATGTAGGAGCCAATATGGGCATCCAGGTCCCGCTATTGGTTATTAACCGGAGACGTGTCTCGGTCATGTCTACATTGTTCTCGAACCGTAGGGTCCGCACGCTTAAGGTTTCGATGACAGTTATATAATGAGTTTATGAGTTTTGATGTACCGAAGGAGTTCGGAGTCCCGGATGAGATCGGGGACATGACGAGGAGTCTCGAAATGGTCGAGACGTAAAGATCGATATATTGGACGACTATATTCGGACATCGGAAGGGTTCTGAGTGGTTCAGGTATTTTCGGAGGTATCGGGGAGTTACGGGAATACGAGGAAGAAGCAATGGGCCTTGATGGGCCTTAGTGGGAAGGACCAGGAGGTGGCGCGCGCCCCTCCCAAGCCCAGTCCGAATTGGACAAGGGGTTTGGGACGCGGCCCCTCTCTCCCTTCCTTCCCCTCTTCCCTTCTTTCCCCCCTTGACCTAGTTGGACTAGGAAAGGTGGAATCCTACTCCCGGTGGGAGTAGGACTCCCCTGGCGCGCCCAAACCTAGGGCCGGCCTCCTCCCTCCCTTGCTCCTTTATATACGGGGGCAGGGGGCACCCCATGGACACACAATTGATCAACGTGATCGTTCCTTAGCCGTGTGCGGTGCCCCCCTCCACCATATTCCACCTCGGTCATATTGTCGCAGTGCTTAGGCGAAGCCTTGCGTCGGTAACACATCAAGATCGTCACCACGCCATCGTGCTGACGAAACTCTTCCCCGAGAGCTTTGCTGGATCGGAGCCCGGAGAACGTCATCGTGATGTACGTGTGTCAAGAACTCGGAGGCGCCGGAGTAACGGCGCTGGGATCGGTCGGATCGCGAGGAGGACGTACGACTACTTCCTCTACGTTGTGTCAACGCTTCCGCTTCGGTCTACGAGGGTACGTAGACAACACTCTCCCCTCTCGTTGCTATGCATCACCATGATCTTGCGTGTGCGTAGGAAAATTTTGAAATTACTACGTTCCCCAACAGGGAGCGCCCCCTGCCTCGTGGGCCCCACGTGGCCCCCCCTCCACTTATATCAGCACCCACTCACTTCGTCTTCCTCCAGAAAAATCCTACCATAACTCAAACCCGTGTTCTAGCTCATCTTGCTGCCATTTTCGATCTCCTTGCTCAAAGCTCCATTCACAAAATTATTTGGGGAGATTATTCTTCGGTATGTGACTCCTCCAATGGTCCAATTAGTTTTTTGTTCTAGTGCTTTATTTATTGCAATTTTTTCTACTTAGGTGACCTTGTTCTTGAGCTTGCATGTCAAATTTATTTGGTCAAAAGTAGTTTTAATGCATGATATAGTCTCTAGGCACTTGTGGGAGTAGTTGCTATCAATCTTGTTGAGTGTGGCTCACTTTTATTTTGAGTCACTAAAAATTTCAGAGGAAGAAAATGTTGAAGAGATTGTTGAGAGGCTCTTTGAGCCGAAGCTCGAAGGATAAGAAGAATGATGAAAACAAAAAGCCCAAATACAATCTTCCTTATACCGCGGAGGTTCGGCCGTGTGAATGGCCTTGTGATGAGTTCTTCAGAGCTGCCGGAATTAATGATGATTTTTATCACTTGGCTGAGAATGCAGGCCTCACCGACTTCCTCCACAACCAGCGCGAACAATATCTCCTACTCACTAATATTTTCGTGCAAAAAGAAAATTCATGCTAAGAAATCACCACCTTCAGTGGACCAAATAAAAAAATGAGAGAAAAAGAGAGAAGGTACAATGTTACTATCCTTTTACCACACTTGTGCTTCAAAGTAGCACCAAGATTTTCATGATAGAGAGTCTCTAATTTTGTCAATTTCATACACTAGTGGGAATTTTTCATTATAGAACTTCGCTTGTATATTCCAATGATGGGCTTCCTCAAAATGCCCTAGGTCTTCATGAGCAAGCGAGTTGGATGCACACCCACTTAGTTTCTTCTGTTGAGCTTTCACATACTTATAACTCTAGTGCATCCGTTGCATGGCAATCCATACTCACTCACATTGATATCTATTGATGGGCATCTCCATAGCCCGTTGATATGCCTAGTTGATTTGAGACTATCTTCCCCTCTTTTTGTCTTCTCCACAACCACCATTCTATTCCATATATAGTGCTATATCCATGGCTCACGCTCATGTATTGCGTGAAGATTGAAAAAGTTTTGAAAATATTAAAGTATGAAACAATTGCTTGGCTTGTCATCGGGGTTGTGCATGATTTAAATACTTTGTGTGGTGAAGATAGAGCATAGCCAGACTATATGATTTTGTAGGGATAGCTTTCTTTGGCCATGTTATTTTGAGAAGACATAATGACTTTGTTAGTACGCTTGAAGTATTATTATTTTTATGTCAACATGAACTTTTGTCTTGAATCTTTTGGATCTGAATATTCATACCACAATTAAGAAGATTTGCATTGGAATTATGCCAAGTAGCACTCCGCATCAAAAATTCTCTTTTTATCATTTACCTACTCGAGGACGAGCGGGAATTAAGCTTAGGGATGCCTGATACGTCTCCAACGTATCTATAATTTTTGATTGCTCCATGCTATACTATCTACTGTTTTGGACTATATTGGGCTTTATTTTCCACTTTTATATTATTCTTGGGACTAACCTATTAACCGGAGGCCCAGCCCAGAATTGCTGTTTTTTGCCTATTTCAGAGTTTCACAGAAACAGAATATCAAACGGAGTCCAAATGGACTGAAACCTTCAGGAACGTGATTTTCTCATCAGATAAGACCTAGGAGACTTGGACCCTCCGTCAAGAAAGCCACGAGGCGGTCACAAGGGTGGGGGCGCGCCCCCTACCTCCTGGGCCCCTCGGAGCTCCACCAACGTACTTCTTCCACCTATATATACCTACGTGCCCCCAAACGATCAGATACGGAGCCAAAAACCTAATTCCACCACCGCAACCTTCTGTACCCACGGGATCCCATCTTGGGGCCTGTTTCGGAGCTCCGCCGGAGAGGTCCATCATCACGGAGGGCTTCTACATCATCCTAGCCCCTCCGATGAAGTGTGAGTAGTTCACCTCAGGCCTACGGGTCCATAGTTATTAGCTAGATGGCTTCTTCTCTCTTTTTGTATCTCAATACAATGTTCTCCCCCTCTCCCGTGGAGATCTATTCGATGTAATCTTATTTTTGTGGTGTGTTTGTTGAGACCGATGAATTGTGGGTTTATGATCAAGTCTATCTATGAATAATATTTGAATCTTCTCTGAATTCTTTTATGTATGATTAGTTATCTTTGCAAGTCTCTTCGAATTATCAGTTTGGTTTGGCCTACTAGATTGGTTTTTCTTGCCATGGGAGAAGTGCTTATCTTTGGGTTCAATCTTGCGGTGTCCTTTCCCAGTGACAGAAGGGGCAGCAAGGCACGTATTGTATTGTTGCCATCGAGGATAACAAGATGGCGTTTTTATCATATTGCATGAAGCTATCCCTCTACATCATGTCATCTTGCTTAAGGCGTTACTCCGTTTTTAACTTAATACTCTAGACGCATGATGGATAGCGGTCGATGAGTGGAGTAATAGTAGTAGATGCAGGCAGGAGTTGGTCAACTTGTCTCGGACGTGATGCCTATATACATGATCATACCTAGATATTCTCATAACTATGCTCAATTTTGTCAATTGCTCAACTGTAGTTTGTTCACCCACCGTAGAATACTTATGCTCTTGAGAGAAGCCACTAGTGAAACCTATGGCCCCCGGGTCTATTCTCATCATATCAATCTCCATCACTTTAATCTTGCTTTGCTTTTTTACAATGCCTTTTACTTTTCACTTTGCATCTCTATACCAAAAATACCAAAAATATTCTCTATCAGATCTCAGTCCCGTAAGTGACCGTGATAGGATTGACAACCCCTAATCGTGTTGGTTGTGTTGAGCTATTGTTTTGTGTAGGTACGAGGGACTTGCGTGTAGCCTCCTACTGGATTGATACCTTGGTTCTCAAAAACTAAGGGAAATACTTACGCTACTTTGCTGCATCATCCTCTCCTCTTCGGGGAAATCCAACACAGTGCTCAAGAGGTAGCAAGAAGAATTTCTGGCGCGGTTTTTGGGGAGTCTTCGCAAAAGTCAACATACCAAGTACCCATCACAATCCCTATCTCCCGCATTACATTAGTTGCCATTTGCCTCTCGTTTTCCTCTCCCCCACTACACCCTTGCCGTTTTATTCGCCCTCTCTTTTTCGTTTTCCTTTTTCTTGCTTGCGTTGTCGTCATGGCTAATCTTATATCTTCTCCGTTATCTCCCGAGAATGAAGTCCTAAATTTTAAACAAAGGGAGGGAGAAAATCTGAAAGACGCTTGGTATAGAATTTGCAATGCTCAAAACAGATCTACTAGGAAGCAATCTACTTCCGTTCTTCTTCGCAATTTTTATGTAGGTACTAGTCCTTGGTATAGATATATCCTTGACACCATTACCGGAGGGAATTTCTTGGGAAGCATACTTTTGATTCTTATAATGCTATGATAGATTTATTTCGCTCGCCACCTCTTTTGGTTAATGGAACTATGTTAACTTTGGAGCATGTTATGCAAAGACTTCAAATTATTGAAAATAAAGTTTCTACCATTGAATCAATTGAAAATCTAGATAAAAAGATCCACAATCAAATTACCCAATATGGATCTAAGGTAGGCATGGATTTGAAAAATATTAAGGAAAAGGAACCCATAATTAATGAGAAAATAAATCTAGATTCCACTAGAATCGATAAACTTGAGGGTATCATTACAAACTTTGGAACCGCTTTTTCTTCCGTAAAGAATACTCCAAGTCCTCCTACTAAAATTGCCAAGCTTATGTATGTTCCTAAAAATAAGGGTGAATCCTCTAGTAAGGAAACCGCGGATCTTAAATCTATAAGTATAAATCCCGATTTTTTTGCTATCATTAGGGAACCATTTGCTACTAATGAATTTTTTGATCTTATGCCTAAAAGTTTGAAAATTACTAGAAAGAAAGAAATCTCTAAGGAAGGTAGATGCCTCATTGAAGAATTGCCTACCAAAGATGGCAATACCTAGATCTATCCTCGCTTTTATGCCTAGCTAGGGGCGTTAAACGATAGCGCTTGTTGGGAGGCAACCCAAATTTATTTTAGTTTTTTTACTTCTGTTTAGTAATAAATAATCCATCTACCTTCTGTTTAGATGTGGTTTTGTGTTTTAATTAGTGTTTGTGCGAAGTTAGACCTATAGGATCTTCTTGGATGATAGTTATTTGATCTTGCTGTAATTTGCAGAATCTTTCTGTTCACGAAAACAATTGTTAAAAATCACCAGAACTTGATAAAATACTGATTCCGATTGCTGCTGATCAATAAACAAATTTTATAGGTCTTCCTATTTTGGTAGATGTTTTGGAGTTCCAGAAGTTTGTGTTAGTTACAGATTACTACAGACTGTTACGTTTTTGGCAGATTCTGTTTTTTCGTGTGTTCTTTGCTTATTTTGATGAATCCATGGCTAGTAAAATAGTTTATAATCCATAGAGAAGTTGGAATACAGTAGGTTTAACACCAATATAAATAAAGAATCAGTTCATTACAGTACCTTGAAGTGGTCTTTTGTTTTCTTTCGCTAACGGAGCTCACGAGATTTCTATTGAGTTTTGTGTTGTGAAGTTTTCAAGTTTTGGGTAAAATCTTTTGATGGATTATTGAACAAGGAGTGGCAAGAGCCTAAGCTTGGGTATGCCCATGGCACCCCCAAGATAATACAAGGACACCAAAAAGTCAAAGCTTGGGGATGCCTCGGAAGGCATCCCCTCTTTCGTCTACTTCCATCGGTAATTTTACTTGGAGCTATATTTTTATTCACCACATGATGTGTGTTTTGCTTGGAGCGTCTTGTATTATTTGTGTTTTTGTTTGTTAGTGTGCCACAATCATCCTTGCTGTACACACCTTTTGATAGAGCCATACATGAGTTGGAATTTGATAGAATACTCTATGTGCTTCACTTATATCTTTTGAGCTTTATAGTTTTGCTCTATGTGCTTCACTTATATCTTTTGAGCTTTATAGTTTTGCTCTATGTACTTCACTTATATATTTTAGAGCACGGTGGTGGATTTGTTTTAAAGAAACTATTGATCTCTCATGCTTCACTTAGATTATTTTGAGAGTCTTTAAATAGCATGGTAATTCACTTAATAATAATATGCTTGGTATTCAAGATTTGTGAAACTTTCTTTTGAGTGCGTTGAATACTAAGAAAAGATTGGAGCTTGATAATTGTTTTGAGATATGAAGACGGTGATATTAGAGTCATGCTAGTTGAGTAGTTGTGAATTTGAAGAATACTTGCGTTAAAGTTTGTGATTCCCGTAGCATGCACGTATGGTGAACCGTTATGTGATGAAGTCGGAGCATGATTTATTTATTGATTGTCTTCCTTCTGAGTGGCGGTCGGGGACGAGCGATGGTCTTTTCCTACCAAGCTATCCCCCTAGGAGCATATGCGTAATACTTTGCTTTGATAACTTCTAGATTTTTGCAATAAGTATATGAGTTCTTTATGACTAATGTTGGGTCTATGGATTGATGCTTGTTGGTGGTTGGGGGTATAAACTTTACCATTCTGCTTGGGAACCGCCTATAATGTGTGTAGCATGGAAGATATCGAGATCTCTCGGTTGTTATGTTGACAATGGAAGTATGCCACTCAAAATATTATTTATCTCTATTTCAAAACTTGAGCTCTGGCACCCATACAAATCCCTACTTCCCTCTGCGAAGGGCCTATCTATTTACTTTTATGTTGAGTCATCACCCTCTTATTAAAAAGCACCAGCTAGAGAGCACCGTTGTCATTTGCATGCATTACTATTAGTTTACATTGAGTATGACTGGATCTCTTTTACCATGAACTAGCGGGGTGACCCGCGCATTTGTGCGGCTAGATTGCTTACATTCAGACCACACATTTGTTATTCTATTTCTCTATGGCAATATTTCTTTTTCATTTGATGTTCATATACAAAATTGTAGAAGGATGTGTGCCCAAAATACCACAGGTTAAACAATTCATATTAGTTGCTACAATACGAATGTGATTTCTCTTTGTATTAAGAAATTGGGAAATAAATATTTTGAGGTAGGTGCTAAAGACCATTACATCTGACAAATTAGATTCATGTAAGTACAGAAAATGAAATTATCATATCCAATGGCTGGGAAAGTCGACTGAGAAAATGGCACTCACATATTAATAACTTACCTAAATACAGCTTTGGTGAACGGAATGCAACAATATGCATATCTCATGTTCTCTACTCTTCATTTTTAAGTTTCTTGCAGAGCCAAGAACACCAACATGTGGGGCAATGAAGATCGATTGTATCTTTGTCCAAAAAGTCCATTACGCAAAACTGTCAACTATTGTACCTTTTGTTTTACCATTCCCTTGTTTGTCATTCTTTCTGAATGGAAACATTTCAAAATAAATGTATGGAATACTTGTCACTTGTCAATTGCAAAACATTGTTATTTACTAATTTTTAAATTGACATAATTCCTGTCAAGGCAGCCCAGGCTCTGACACAACATCAAGTTCATTTCCAAGTGTAACATGTGCCAACGGGATTAAGGTCAACATGTCGGTAAATTGATTCTTCAAACTTTAACATTATGAAAAAACTGACTCTTAATCAGAGCTGAACATTATAACATACTCCCTCCGACTAAACACGGCACACACATTTTCTGAAAATTGATTTTTAAAATCAATTAGACCAATAAGACATATTCAGATAACTTCAAATTTGTACAATTGGGTTGAATTTACTGGTATAATTTATGTGACACGTAACCTGCATTTTATTTCATAAATTTATGGTCAAACTCAAATTTCCAGAAGCAATAGTGTTTATTTTTAACATTTATGGCGTTTTTAGTGCATTGACAATTACTCCCCGGTTTGCCCAGGGGACCGTTAGTCTTTAATGTCTCATCTTCGCATTGGATTATCCTTCATAAGCTTTACCTTTCCCCCCGTATTTGCATCATCCATGCTTACGCTGCCTGGCTGCCACTTGACCCAATGGCTGAAGCATTGAGCACATCGATCTGTGAATCCTTGTATGGCACATGCAAGCTTCACATGGCAGCCGGAGAGGTCTCCTCGTTCCTTCACCTAAAATCAATCTAAGCCAATCTCGACAACGCCGAGGGGGTATTACATACTGGTTCTCGAGGCTTGTGCCATAAGGAGAACTGGGTTGTAACATGTATGTTGATTAATCTAGGCCGTTCAGATATCTTAACTCAAGAGGAATGAATATTGAAAAGCAGTGGTTCCTTAATTATAGGGTTCTCCTTTTGATGTAAAATATACAAAAGAAAAAATAACTTCTGCCATCGGGGGGAGATAATAATTAAGGAGAATGATGTAAGAAAGCACATTATTCAGGTAATGGTAACTATTTTAGTTTCATTTTCACGATAAAATCCTTAACACAGGTATAATACAGACTGTATATTATTAACCAACAACATTTAGCCACCCGTTTTAGGTATGATATGTGATTATTATTGTTTTTTGAAAATTTATCGAGGCAATGCAAATTAAATCTATTTTTATAAATGTTAAATTTGCTTGCACTTTAGCATCAAGTGTTTTATGTTTTGAATGGCATATCACTTTTCTGATATACTCTAGATTATGAAAATATAATGGCTTTATTTTATAGTAATCTTTAGTTTATAGTAGTTGCTAACTTTGCAGCAATCAACACGGGTTTGTCTTAGCATGCAAAAAGTCAACTCAAATTGTAGCATGAACGTACAGGTAAATATTCTGACAGTACGAAGATATGAATGTATATAGAAATAGCTATATTTGTTAAACTTACTTACACACTTTGTTGGTTTGATCTAACTAAAGAATTATTGCTATGCACCTAGTCATATTTATGTACTTCATACTATAAATTTGAGGAGTGAAATCAACCGAGCAATTCTTAAACCTGCAAAACAAAATCACAAAAGAAAAAGAGGTGTCAAATTAATTGCATAGTCGCAGTTGTGCTATATAACACCAAATAACTACAGGAATCTTTACAATAAATTAATGTACTAACTGGAAGTGGCCTACTACATTAATCTCAAAATAATGCATGATCCTTAAGTTCGCTACCACTACTGTGTCATCAATCTAGATAGTACGTCAGCTAATATTCCTCTGAACCTCATGAATATTCCTTCACAATAAAAAATAATCCAAATTCAGTACTTTTTGATGTAGCAGTTCCTCTTTTTGCATAAATATAAAAAAGAGTGTATTTCCTGTAAACAGTTATTTGCTTTTGTGCATTAAACGAATTATTGTACTGACAAAAAGTATATTAGCATATCCTGCTTTCATCCTAACAAATATACAGGATGACTTTGAGTATGCAATGTGTGGATGGAGAAAGAATACATGGTACGTAGGCTAACCATCCTCTGATCCTGATGAGTTAGATATTTATCTAAAAAAGTGTTTTTAACACATATAAAGGAGACCAATGGTTAGCAACTGGTCCTTCTATTTCCTTCAAGCCGTAATTTGTTAGTTGTTGCCCGCTTCGATGCTTGTCTGCATAATAGATTTTTTAGACTCGATTGCAGTGTACTAATTGGAAGTAGGTGCAGCATGGCATTCAAAAAAAATTTCCTGCACCACACCAATTTCGAGTAGCCCCACTTATACGTCACCTCACCAAATAGCTCCATGCTTATTATGACCTTAATAAAATCTAAATCTATTTCCTATAGTTTCAAAAGGAAGAAACTTCTTTTTTCTCGCGCGAGGTCAAGAAAAAGAAGGGTAAGTGATTTCAATATAAGGTGCAAATTGCTTGCTGCTTAAAGGAAATTGACACAATGCTATAAATTTGCAGTAAGAAGAGACATGCCGTTGAAACACAATGTAGTGTGAAAGCTGCACCATTGGCTGCGGTGGTCAAACTCGTCAAGCTGCTGCAATGTGGAGCAACATAACTACCGTCACACGCTGACTGAAACGGTTAATTTATACGTCGCTGTACACGGGCCATATCTAAAGCGAGCATCTTTGATGCCTTGATCCTGCAGTTGTCGCTTCTCAAGTATCAACATTTGACCATTGTCATGAACACCTTGGATACATCTGATAGTCACCATGGAACACATAATGCATATTGGTTCTGAATCCTCTTTGGATCAGGCGTGCTTAACCACTACAGAATATTTCCCTGAGTAAGGGTTGTACCTTGGACAGAAATAACGGTAGTCTGGTGGTGGTTCTTCGCGTACGAAGACTTCTTCATGCACTCCATGCATGTGCACAACTGTGAATGGATGTTTTCTGTCTCCACTCCACGCCTTCTGTGCACATCCTCATATTACTCCCGGATTTGTCTAGGGAACCGTGAGTCTGCAACGTCTTGTCTTCGCATTGGATTGTCCCTCATAATTATAAGCTTTACCTTTTCCGCCCTATTTGCATCTTCCATGCTTACCCTGCGTGGCTGCCACTTGAACAATGTTGTTCCCAACGGCTAAAGCGTTGAGCCCATTGATCTGCGAATCCTTGGATAGCACATGCATGCTTCACACGGCGGCTGGAGAGGTCTCCTCGTTCCTTCACCTCAAATCAACCTGACCAATCTCGACAACGCCAAGGAGGTACTACGTACTGGCTGTCGAGGCTGCAGTTGCACATCCGGCGGCACCTGCGCCATGGTGGCGTAGAAAACGTACGATAGAGGAGATCTGGTCTAGGTTTTCTTTTTACGGGGAGTAGTTATAGGTTTATTGGATGGATGGTAGAGGAGACTCTCGTAAGGTGATGTGACGGTATAAATGCTTCCAATCCAATATATGTTGAAACAAAAGTATTCTTACGCTAGGATTCCTGGTCCATATACAATTCCTGTAGTATATTATCCTGCAAGGCACTTTACGTGAGATCTATCTCTTTTTCTTTTTTGCTTTATATCCGGCAAGGCACCTTACGTGAGATATATTTTTTTTTGCAGGGTGGATGAGATCTATGTTAAGTTGCCTAGATAATCTTGACCATCGAAATATCCTGGTTTTAAAGTGACAAATCTTGACCCTCCTTTTCCTATCGTATAGTTCTTTTTGCAGGGTGGATGAGATCTATGTTAAGTTGCCTAGATAATCTTGACCATCGAAATATCCTGGTTTTAAAGTGACAAATCTTGACCGTCCTTTTTCTTTTAAAGTGACAAATCTTGACCGTCCTTTTTCTATCGTATAGTTTTTTTTTTGCAGGGTGGATGAGATCTATGTTAAGTTGCCTAGATAATCTTGACCATCGAAATATCCTGGTTTTAAAGTGACAAATCTTGACCGTCCTTTTTCTATCGTTTTAATAATATAATAGATTACAATGTTTAGTCAGTCCTTGATCTTCAGAGGTCTTATGCATTTATGTTTTGCGATCTCAGAAAGGGCTAGCGATATACCAACTTGTTATATCATAATAGTGTTGTCATCCGATATTATTATTGCTCGCTAGTTGATTATGCCATTGATATGAGTAAACATGAGACCTAAGTGTTATTGTGAATATGGTTAGTTCATAATCTTTGCTGAAAACCTGAATGCTGGCTTTACATATTTACAACAACAAGAGCAAACAAAGTTTGTAAAAGTTTTTCTTTGTCACTTTCAGTTTGTCAACTGAATTGCTTGAGGACAATCAAAGGTTTAAGCTTGGGAGAGTTGATATGTCTCCAACATATCTACTTTTCCAACCACTTTTGCCCTTGTTTTGGACTCTAACTTGCATGATTTGAATGGAACTAACCCGGATTGACGCTGTTTTTAGCAGAATTGCCATGGTGTTATTTTTGTGTACAAATAAAAGTTCTCGGAATGACCTGAAACTTCACGGAGAATATTTTTGGAATTAATAAAAAATACTGGCGAAAGAATCAACACCAGGGGCCCCATACCCTGTCCACGAGGGTGGAGGGCGCACCCACCCCCTAGGGCGCGCCCCCTGCCTCGTGGGCCCCTTGAGGCTCCACCGAACTCAACTCCAACTCTATATATTCACATTCGGGGAGAAAAAGATCGCAGAGAAGGATTCATCGCGTTTTACAATACGGAGCCGCCACCAAGCCCTAATCCCTCTCGGGAGGGCTGATCTGGAGTCTGTTCGGGGCTCGGGAGAGGGGAATCCGTCGCCATCGTCATCATCAACCTTCCTCCGTCACCAATTTCATGATGCTCACCGCCATGTGTGAGTAATTCCATTGTAGGCTTGCTGGACAGTGATGGTTGGATGAGATTTACCATGTAATCGAGTTAGTTTTGTTAGGGTTTGATCCCTAGTATCCATTATGTTCTGAGATTGATGTTGCTATGACTTTGCTATGCTTAATGCTTGTCACTAGGGCCCGAGTGCCATGATTTCAGATCTGAACCTATTATGTTTTCATGAATATATGTGAGTTCTTGATCCTATCTTGCAAGTCAATAGTAACCTACTATGTCTTATGATCTGGCAACCCCGAAGTGACAATAGTTGGGACCGCTCCCGGTGATGACCATAGTTTGAGGAGTTCATTCATTCACTAAGTGTTAATGCTTTGGTCCGGTACTCTATTAAAAGGAGGCCTTAATATCCCTTAGGTTCCAATAGGACTCCGCTGCCACGGGAGGGTAGGACAAAAGATGTCATGCAAGTTCTTTTCCATAAGCACGTATACTATATTCGGAATACATGCCTACATTACATTGATGAACAGGAGCTAGTTCTGTGTCACCCTATGTTATAACTGTTGCATGAGGAATCGCGTCCCACATAATTATCCATCACTGATCCAATGCCTACGAGCTTTTCACATATTGATCTTTGCTTAGTTACTTTTCCATTGCCACTGTTACAATCACTACAAAACTGCTACTGTTACTTTTGCCACCGTTATCGTTACTTCCATACTACCTTGCTACTAAATACTTTACTGCAAATATTAAGTCTTCTAGGTGTGGTTGAATTGACAACTCAACTGCTAATACTTGAGAATATTCTTTGGCTCCGGTCATGGAATTGTCACGACAGATGTCCTGGTGAGAGGACTTAATCATGAGGCCAACGCATCTATGTGGTAGCTTGAGAGGGGTTGATCAGAATCGAGAGACGAAACACAAGATAAGGGTTTAGACAGCTTCGGGCCCCGGGAAACATCATCCGGTAACAAACCCTGCATGTTGTTTGTGGCTAGGTCTCATTATCATGACGAGGGAGTCACCGTGTCTCCGGCTCTCCTAGTTGTGTCTAGCCTTAATGATTATTCCACTCCTCCCTCTTGGGGTGCCCTGCCCCTTCTTATATAAGTTAAAGGGGTGGGTTACATGTAGAGTTCACCTCGGATTAAGACTTAAACTATTCTGACTTCTCATCACGGGCTTCTCTCCATGGTCTTCTTAACGTCTTGGGCTTCTTAACGTTTTGGGCTTATTAACCCAGGCGACTCTATTACAATCTGACTTACCATCTAGCTAAACATCTGGCGGCTTAAACATCTGGCTTAACATCTGCCGGCTTAAACATATGGCTTAACATCTGCCGGCTTAAACATCCGGCTTAAACATCTGTCGGCTTAAACATCTGCCGGCTTAACATCTGCCAGCTTAAACATCTACTGTGTCACCAATGAAACACCAAGTCTCAGTCGGGTCATATCTCCGGCTGGGTCATACGACGGGGTATATCTCCGACATTAGCCCCCAGTTTAATTTGGATTTATCCATGTTAAACTGATCCTGTAAAACAAACACAAGAATAATTTTGACAGATTATGCTCCTGGTTAAGAACTCTTGTAAGCCGGCACCTGATCATCCTTAACTCCTTGTTATTTCATTCTTCTAGAAAATCCGGGTCAATAAACCAACTTCATAATCAATTTGCTAACGTTGGTTTCTCACAGAGAAAAATTGTGAAGAATAATTCATTTGACTCACCTCCCAATGCTTAAAAATATTTGTCTTCAAATACTCATCTGATCTTCAGTCGGCTTGAAAATGTAGATCTTGCCAATTTATGATTACGAAAATTGTCGGGTTATAAACAGATGATGCTGAGTCATAATTGTTGCTGACGCCGGGTCAAAACTGAGAATTTTGAATATTTCTCTCCCTCATATCCATATTACCTGTAGCCCCTAAGTCTTGAGCAGAGCAAAGTGATTACTTAAGACTTGCTTCAATATAAATATTACCACTTTGAATAAATCCATGTTGTTCATCTCAATCACTAGTCAGAACTGAGTATTCCACATATGTAGCCCCCAAGTGTCGGGTTGTCATGCTTGAAGTAACCTGGGACTTGAAATTGCCTTGTGTTCATAAAAACTTCAACCAGTGTAGCCCCCCAAGGGCCGGGTTATTATGCAATATTGAGCAGGGACTTTATATGTATGATCATGTAGATTCAAGCAGCAACATGTAGCCCCCAAGGGCCGACTTAGTAAGATAATACTAAGTTGGGAATTTATATATACTTCATTGAAAATAACATCATATAATGTGGCCTCCATCGTAGGGCTCGAAACCACGTCCACAAGGTTAAGAGCCTTGTGCTTTACCAACTGAGCAATGGACCCTTCAAAATAATGGTTTAATTTGTGTACCTTGAATTTTTTAGCAGGAGCAATTAGTAGCCCCCAAGGGCCGTCTCATTACAATGTGATGAGTCGGGTCTTCAATAAGGTGAGCAAAAAAAGACTTTACATTAACCCCCAAGTGCCATGGTGCATGCTGGCAGTGACATGGGACTTGCATATTTGATGAATCTCAACTTGAATAATGTAGCCCCCAAGTGTCGGGTCGTAAGCGTGCAGCGACTCAGGACTATTCCTTTCGTTGTAGAATAAATCATATCCATTGATAAATACTAGCCATTGCGCTGAAGCGACTTTGAAAACCTTAATCATAATACTGGTTATTGATAACCATAATAAAAATCCAGCCATGTTGGCTATTCAAGATTTGAATAATATAATCTGGTTTGAAAACCGGTTCTTGCAATATAAACTAGTATATCTATGCATATATGATGCATGCTATGATGATGATGCAATGTATGATGCAATATATGATGATGTATGTGTATGATGCAATGTATGATGATGTATGTGTATGATGACAGAATGCCTCAATGAAACTAGCCCGAGCCACTAGAGTATCCTTGGTTTCTGTAGCCGGCTCTCACATGACCCAATCGATGTTTGAACCTGGATAAGTTCAGATATGACTATCGAGAGTACACGAGGTCGGAGTAGCATCAAGCAAATAGGCAGGTTTAACCAAGTTTCAATGAAGGTGGCTTCAGCAGCCTGGATCCATCCTGACTATCTGTAAGCCGTGCTCTCACATGACAGCCAGCATTTTAACCTTCACAAGCTCAGGATCTTTGGTGAATACACCGTAAAAGATTGATTGTTAAGAGTTTGGTGGGTCAATCAGGATTACCTGATGAAGAAGCAGCTGGTATACAGGTAGGATGACCCGAAAAGGTTATGTCCTCTTTGGTGAATACACCTATGTTTGAACAAGACAACCTGGAAACTTTGGTGAATACACTTGGTGTTCCAAGCCAGTCAAGAGGGTAGTGGCGCTATGTTCTCTTTGGTGAATACACCTATGTTTGAACAGGAAGCCCCCAAGTGACATACTTATGAGTTGTGCTCGTCGGGGACCTATGTTTGAGCTGTGTTGTGCGTCCAGCTCTCCTTGGTCCCTTAATTTTCCTGAGAACTCGAACTTGCGGGAGATGGATATTCTTCTTGAGCTGGAGTTTTAAACTGGATTTGAGAGCTTCAGAGCTTTGTGGGAGACAGATTTCCCTTGAGCCGGATTGTGAACCGGATATTAAGAGCTTCAGAGTTTTATGGGAGAGAGATGTCTCTTGAGCCGGATTTTAAACCGGGATCTTCATTTTGAGCCGGAAATTTTTCTGACAGCCTTTAAATTTTCACCAATATGGCAGTAGCCTCCGAGACCGGGTTATCTTCCCTCCAATGATCCGGGGTCTTGAATCTCACAATGTTTGCTAAGTCATGTCATCGTACCCCCTGAGTCTTAAGACTACTTGAGGAGTTGGCTTAAGACTCTCCATGCTTGATCATGATATGACCAGTGGATTGTTGGAATATGTTGAATCTCGGTGGGTTATAATTGACCCTGTCCATTGATCCGTCCGGTGTAGGCAAGGGCCATAGCTTAATGGCCTATTTTGTAATGATGAATTATTCTGCATAAGAAATGGCACAAAGGAGAGTAATTGTTCTTCAAGAAAATAAAAATGTATCAACAAAAATTGATTGGACAGCTTTCACCTGATTTGTCTGGACGAAAAATGAGTCGTATATAGCGTCCATAAATCACCTCCAGTAACTTCAACTGTGATTTAGCCACTCTCTCATGGCTGCGGTGGAGGTGGCGGCTTAAAGCGCGGAACCGGGCGGCTCGGAAAAATCCTCCGGGTGATTTTTTAGCACTTTGACCACTTTGACTTTATTTTCTCTCAACTGGCCTCCTCTTATCTTTTTTCTTCAACCAGCAGAAGCAAGCCGTGGGCTGTGATTGCTTGAACCCATTAGCACTCCGGATGAATCTGTTTGTGTGTACTTATGAGCATATTGCTTCACTTATCTAACACATACGCTGCTGTCCTATCCATCAGCTGCGGCGGCTCTCCTTTCTAAACCATGTCAACCTTGCACCCCAACCAGCGATTCCTCACGAGGCCATAGCAGTGGCTAGAACAGGCATCAATGCGGGGGCGGCCGGCACGTGACCACAGTGGCAGAAGCGAAGTGGGTCAAACCGGGCGGGTGAAGTGAACCAAAGTGGCAGTGAAAGCAGGCTCGACCGCGGGTCAGCGGCCGGAGGCTCGACGCCCGATGATGGAGCAACGCGCTGGTGTCTTGGATGTAGCAGAACCGGCAGAGAAAGCGAGGCGCGCTCGGACAGGAGGCGGCTCGGATTAGAGGCAAGGCGTCGGAGTGCACGCGCAGAGGCGGCGAACATTCGATGCCTGGGGAGGCTCGCAGCGGTGAAGTCGTCTGGCGACTCAAGGCGCGGGCGACGAGTGAGGCCGCGGTGGTGGCTCAATGCGGGATAGCAGCCCAAGGTGGGGCGGCCCAGACGCGGCAAGGGCAGCTCGGACAGGCGGCTCATCGAGGCAAGCATCGTGGAGGCGGTTTAATATGAGCCATGCAGGGGCTTGTCGGCGACAACGATTTAGGGGAGGCGAGGCGCGATGGCGACTTAGACGGGAAATAAGGCGCAATCGCGCACGGGCGGTGCATCAGAGCCATCGAGCAGGCGGCTCAAGAGACGGGTATGCAGGCGCAGTAAGCCGGCGGAGGGTCAGAGTCCACGGAAGAGCGTCAGAGCGGAGCAGACCCGGCGGTGGCCGACACATAAAGACTCGGCAGTGGTGGTGAGCTAGCGGCACGTCGTGGTGGCGATTGGAGCAAGACCGGCGAGCGGCTCAGAACGGGAAAGCGCAGCAGCGCAGCTCGGCGGAGGCAAGTCAAGGTGACCAGCGGCTCAGGGCATGGACGGAGGAGGCGAGGTAGAGCGGGGCCAGGGCGGCTCTTCGGTGGCCTGGGGTGCAGACAACTTCGACGGTGGCCAGTCGACCATGGCTGTAGAGGCGAGGCAGCCTACTGGGAGTAAAATACAGTGGCAGCTCGGGCCTTAGGTAGCTCGGTAGCGGCCCGGGGCGGAGGTGACTCGGGTCACCGCCCGACTCGAGGCTGCACCTACGGGGCAGGAGACCAGCAGGCGGAGGGACGGCGGCTCATTGACGGATATGGCTCGTACAGGCGAGGCGGGTCACGGTAGGGCCCGAGCTAGGAGGCTCTACAGAGGAGCACCGCAGGCGCGGCGGCGCATCAATGAGGCCAGCCTAGTGACACAGGCAGAGGCTACCGCCCAGGCTCAACGCACAACGGCATAGGCGAATCGCAGGAGGCCCGTTCCGGAGGCGCAACGGGGGCGTGGGCGGTGGAGTAGTTCCGAGTCGTGGTCGTTCTGGTCAATCCACCTCCGTGATTTCCTCCGGGTCGTGGTCGTGGAGGCAGAGGTAAACCGACAGTGAAGAAATAAATCGATGAGGCAGAGACCCTAGCAGAGGCGTGAGCGGTCTTAGAGTAGCATGGCGACTCGGGACCAGCCACAACGGAGGCGGCGACTCAAGCCGCAGCGGCCCGGAGGTGAGGTGTGACGCGGCTACTTTGGCACGGGGCCGCGCGGGGGCCCCCGCAGCCCAGGGACGACAGGACGGACCCGCCCGGGGGCGAAAAGGCCACGATGACTTAGCGGGGTAGTGGTCGGACACCATCCTCAACAGAAGTGACACATCTTCGTCGTATCTATAATTTTTTATTGTTTTATGCCAATATTCTACAACTTTTACTTACTTTTGGCAATTTTTTATATAATTTTTGGGACTAACATATTGATCCAGTGCCTAGTGTCAGTTCCAGTTTGTTGCATGTTTTTGTTTCACAGAAAATCCATATCAAACGGAGTCCAAACGGGATAAAAACTGACAGAGATTTTTTTGGAATATATGTGATTTTTGGGAAGAAGAATCAACGCGATACGATGCCCGAGGGGGCCACGAGGCAAGGGGCGCGCCCTGGGCCCTCGTGGCCACCCCATAATGCATTTGGTGCCCTTCTTTCGCCGCAGGAAAGCTAATATCCGGATAGAGATCATGTCCAAAATTCAGCCCAATCGGAGTTATGGATCTCCGGAAATTTAAGAAACGGTGAAAGGGCAAAATCAAAGAGTGTAGAAACAGAGAGACAGAGAGACAGATCCAATCTCGGAGGGGCTCTCGCCCCTCCCATGCCATGGAGACCAAGGACAGAGGGTAAACCCTTCTCCCATCTAGGGAGAAGGTCAAGGAAGAAGAAGAAGAAGAAGAAGAAGAAGAAGAAGAAGAAGAAGAAGAAGAAGAAGAAGAAGAAGAAGGGGGCCCTCTCCCCCTCTCTTCCGGTGGCGCCGGAACGCCGTCGGGGCCATCATCATCACCGCAATCTACACCAACAACTTCACCACCCTCATCACCAACTCTTCTCCCCTCTATGCAGCGGTGTAACCCCTCTACGCTATATATTATTTTCCAGTGATGTATGGCTATCCTATGATGTTTGAGTAGATCCGTTTTGTCCTATGGGTTAATTGATGATCGTGATTGGTTTGAGTTGCATGTTTTATTATTGGTGTTGTCCTATGGTGCTCTCCGTGTCACGCAAGCATGAGGGATCCCTGCTGTAGGGTTTGCAATATGTTCATGGTTTGCTTATTGTCTGCGTTGTGTGAGTGACTGAAACACAAACACGGATTAGTGGGTCATGGTGTATGGGAATAAAGAGGACTTGATACTTTAATGCTATGGTTGGGTTTTACCTTAATGATCTTTAGTAGTTGCGGATGCTTGCTAGAGTTTCGATCATAAGTTCATATGATCCAAGAAGAGAAAGTATGTTAGCTAATGTCTCTCCCTCAAATAAAATTGCAATAATGATTATCGGCCTAGTTATCGATTGCCTACGGACAAATAACTTTCTCGTGACAAAAAGCTCTCTACTAAAACTAATTTAGTTGTGTCTTTATCTAAACAGCCCCTACTTTTTATTTACATGCTCTTTATTATCTTGCAAATCTATCCAAAAACACCTACAAAGTACTTCTAGTTTTATACTTGTTCTAGGCAAAGCGAACGGCAAGCGTGCGTAGAGTTGTATCGATGGTCGATAGAACTTGAGGGAATATTTGTTCTACCTTTAGCTCCTCATTGGGTTCGACACTCTTACTTATCGAAAGAGGCTACAATTGATTCCCTATACTTGAGGGTTATCAAGAAGCAGCTCGTTACGTGGTGGCGGCTCAACGATCCGGTAGAGGCGGAGGCGTCAAACGGAAACGCGACAGCTTGAAGCAAAAATCCGGCGAAGGTTACTTGCGAAGGAGCAGAAACGGAGGCAGCTCAACCGCTGAGGTGTGATACGTCTCCAACGTATCTATAATTTTTGATTGCTCCATGCTATATTATCTACTATTTTGGACTATATTGGGCTTTATTTTCCACTTTTACATTATTTTTGGGACTAACCTATTAACTGGAGGCCCAGCCCAGAATTGCTGTTTTTTTGCCTATTTCAGTGTTTCGGAGAAACAGAATATCAAACGGAGTCCAAACGGAATAAAATTTTCGGGAACGTGATTTTCTCACCGAACGTGATCCAGGAAACTTGGACCCTACTCCAAGGGAGCCAAGAGGCAGTCACGAGGGTGGGGGGCGCCCCCCTAGGGCGCGCCCCCTGCCTCGTGGGCCCCTCGAAGCTCTACCGACGTACTCCTTCCTTCTATATACACCTACGTACCCCCAAACGATCAGAACAGGAGCCAAAAACCTAATTCCACCGCCGCAACTCTCTGTACCCACGAGATCCCATATTGGGGTCTGTTCCGGAGCTCCGCCGGAGAGGGCCGTTATCACGGAGGGCTTCTACATCATCATAGCCCCTCCGATGAAGTGTGAGTAGTTTACCTCAGACCTTCGGGTCCATAGTTAGTAGCTAGATGGCTTCTTCTCTCTTTTTGGATCTCAATACAAAGTTCTCCCCCTCTCTTGCGGAGATCTATTCGATGTAATCTTCTTTTTGCGGTGTGTTTGTTGAGACCGATGAATTGTGGGTTTATGATCAAGTCTATCTATGAATAATATTTGAATCTTCTCTAAATTCTTTTATGTATGACTGGTTATCTTTGCAAGTCTCTTCGAATTATCAGTTTGGTTTGGCCTACTAGATTGGTTTTTCTTGCCATGGGAGAAGTGCTTAGCTTTGGGTTCGATCTTGCGGTGTCCTTTCCCAGTGACAGAAGGGGCAGCAAGGCACGTATTGCATCGTCGCCATCGAGGATAACAAGATGGGTTTTATTTCATATTGCATGAATTTAACTCTCTACATCATGTCATCTTGCTTAAGGCGTTACTCTGTTTTTAACTTAATACTCTAGATGCATGCTGGATAGCGGTCAATGAGTGGAGTACTAGTAGTAGATGCAGAATCGTTTCGGTCTACTTGTCACGGACGTGATGCCTATATACATGATCATACCTAGATATTCTCGTAACTATGCTCAATTCCGTCAATTGCTCAACAGTAATTTGTTCACACGTTGTACAATACTTATGCTCTTGAGAGAAGCCACTAGTGAAACCTATGGCCCCCGGGTCTATTCTCATCATATCAATCTCCATCACTTTAATCTTGCTCTGATTTTTACTTTGCCTTTTACTTTTCACCTTGCATTTTTATATCAAAAATACCAAAAACATTATCTATCAGTTCTCACTCTCGTAAGTGACCGTGAAAGGATTGACAACCCCTAATCACGTTGGTTGCGAGTTGCTATCGTTTTGTGCAGGTACGAGGGATTTGAGAGTGGCCTCCTACTGGATTAATACCTTGGTTCTCAAAAACTGAGGGAAATACTTACGCTACTTTGCTGCATCATCCTCTCCTCTTCGGGGAAAACCAACGCAAGCTCAAGAGGTAGCAGGAAGAATTTCTGGCGCCGTTGTCGGGGAGTCTATGCAAAAATTCAACATACCAAGTACCCATCACAATCCCTATCTCTCGCATTACATTAGTTGCCATTTGCCTCTCGTTTTCCTCTCCCCCACTTCACCTTTGCCGTTTTATTTGCCCTCTCCTTCTCCTTCTCCTTCTCCTTCTCCTTCTCCTTTTCCTTTTCCTTCTCCTTCTCCTTCTCTTTTTCCGTTTGCCTTTTTTTCGCTTGCCTTTTATTTGCTCGTGTGTTGGATTGCTTGCTTGTCGTGATGGCTCAAGATATTACCAAATTGTGTGACTTCACCAATACCAATAATAATGATTTCCTTAGCACTCAGATTGCTCCTCTTGCCAATACTGAATCTTGTGAAATCAATACTACTTTGTTGAATCTTGTTATGAAAGATCAATTCGCCGGCCTTCCCAGTGAAGATGCCGCTACTCATCTTAATAGCTTCGTTGATTTATGTGATATGCAAAAGAAAAAAGACGTCGATAATGATGTCGTTAAATTGAAGCTATTTCCTTTTTCGCTTAGAGATCGTGCTAAAGATGGTTTTCGTCTTTGCCTAAAAATAGTATTGATTCTTGGAACAAGTGCAAAGATGCTTTTATCTCTAAGTATTTTCCTCCTGCTAAGATCATCGCTCTTAGAAACGACATTATGAATTTTAAGCAACTTGATCATGAACATGTTGCACAAGCTTGGGAGAGAATGAAATTAATGCTACGTAATTGTCCTACTCATGGTTTGAATTTGTGGATGATTATACAAAAAAATTATGCCGGTTTGAATTTTGCTTCTAGAAATCTTTTAGATTCGGCCGCGGGAGGCACTTTTATGGAAATCACTTTAGGAGATGCTACTAAACTCCTAGATAATATTATGGTTAATTATTCTCAATGGCACACTAAAAGATCTACTAATAAAAAAGTGCATGCGATAGAAGAAATCAATGTTTTGAGTGGAAAGATGGATGAACTTATGAAATTATTTGCTACTAAGAGTGTTTCTTCTGATCCCAATGATATGCCTTTGTCTACTTTGATTGAGAATAATAATGAATCTATGGATGTGAATTTTGTTGGTAGGAATAATTTTGGTAACAACGCGTATAGAGGGAATTTTAATCCTAGGCCTTATCCTAGTAATCCTTCTAATAATTATGGAAATTCCTACAACAACTCTTATGGAAATTTTAATAAGATGCCCTCTAAATTTGAGAATAGTGTCAAAGAGTTTATGAATTCACAAAAGAATTTTAATGCTTTGCTTGAAGAGAAATTACTTAAAGTTGATGATTTGGCTAGGAACGTTGATAATATTTCTCTTGAGGTTGATTCTTTAAAGCTTAGATCTATTCCTCCTAAGCATGATATCAATGAGTCTCTCAAAGCCATGAGAATTTCCATTGATGAGTGCAAAGAAAGAACCGCTAGGATGCGTGCTACGAAAGATGCCTTTATTAAAGCGTGTTCTTCCAATTCCTATGAAAGTCAAGATGAAGATCTAAAAGTTATTGATGTATCCCCTATCAAATCTTTGTTTTGCAATATGAATCTTGATGAAACTGAATATGATCTTCCTTTACCTAGAAGGCGTTCTAAAAATTCGGAGTATTTAGACCTTTATGATGAAATTGATGAAAGTGGGATTGAAAGAAATAAAACCCTAGATGTTGCTAAACCCACTATTTTGGATTTCAAGGAATTTAATTATGAAAGTTGCTCTTTAATTGATTGTATTTCCTTGTTGCAATCCGTGCTAAATTCTCCTCGTGCTTATAGTCAAAAGAAAGCTTACCGAACATATTGTTGATGCCTTGAGGCAATCCTATGAAGAAAAACTTGAGTTGAAATTTTCTATCCCTAGAAAACTCTATGATGAGTGGGAACCAACTATTAAAATTAAAATTAAGATCATGAGTTTTATGCTTTGTGTGATTTGGGTTCTAGTGTCTCCACTATCCCCAAAACTTTGTGTGATTTGCTAGATTTCCATGACTTTGATGATTGCTCTCTAAACTTGCATCTTGCGGATTACACTATTAAAAAAACTATGGGAAGAATTAATGATGTTCTAATTGTTGCAAATAGGAACTATGTGCCCGTAGATTTTATCGTTCTTGATATATATTGCAATCCTTCTTGCCTATTATTCTTGGTAGACCTTTCCTTAGAACGGTTGGTGCGATTATTGATATGAAGGAAGGGAATATTAGATTTCAATTTCCATTAAAGAAGAGCATGGAACACTTTCCTAGAAAGAAAATAAGATTGCCATATGAAATTATCATGAGAGCTACCTATGGATTGCCTACCAAAGATGGCAATACCTAAATCTATCCTCGCTTTTATGCCTAGCTAGGGGCGTTAAACGATAGCGCTTGTTGGGAGGCAACCCAATTTTATTTTGAGTTTTTTTCTTTTACTTCTGTTTAGGAATAAATAATCCATCTACCCTCTTTTTAGATGTGGTTTTATGTTTTAATTAGTGTTTGTGCCAAGCTAGACCTATTGGATCTTCTTGGATGATAGTTATTTGATCTTGCTGTAATTTCCAGAAACTTTGCGCTCAGTGCCCGAATTATTAAAAATCACCAAAACGTGATCAAATTCTGATTCCAATTGCTTCTGATCAATAAACAAATTGTCTACTTCGTCTAATTTTGGTAGATTTTATGGAGTTCCAGAAGTTTGTGTTAGTTACAGATTACTACAGACTGTTCTGTTTTTGACAGATTCTGTTTTTCGTGTGTTGTTTGCTTATTTTGATGAATCTATGGCTAGTAAAATAGTTTATAATCCATATATAAGTTGGAATACAGTAGTTTTAACACAAATATAAATAAATAATGAGTTCATTACAGTACCTTGAAGTGGTTTTATGTTTTCTTTCTCTAACGGAGCTCACGAGATTTCTATTGAGTTTTGTGTTGTGAAGTTTTCAAGTTTTGGGTGAAATCTTTTGATGGATTATGGAACAAGGAGTGGCAAGAGCCTAAGCTTGGGGATGCCCATGGCACCCCCAAGATAATACAAGGACACCAAAAAGTCAAAGCTTGGGGATGCCCCGGAAGGCATCCCCTCTTTCGTCTACTTCCATCGGTATTTTACTTGGAGCTATATTTTTATTCACCAACATGATATTTGTTTTGCTTGGAGTGTCTTGTATTATTTGTGTCTTTGTTTGTTAGTGTGCCACAATCATCCTTGCTGTACACACCTTTAATAGAGCCATTTATGAATTAAAATTTGTTAGAATACTCTTTGTGCTTCACTTATATCTTTTGAGCTATGTAGTTTTGCTCTATGTGCTTCACTTATATCTTTTGAGCGTGATAATTTTGCTCTATGTGCTTCACTTAGATATTTTAGAGCACGGTGGTGGATTTGTTTTAAAGAAACTATTGATCTCTCATGCTTCACTTAGATCATTTTGAGAGTCTTAATAGCATCGTAAATTGCTTAATGATAATATGCTTGGTATTCATGATTTGTGAAATTTTCTTTTGAGTGCGTTGAACACTAAGAAAAGATTGAAGCATGATAATTGTTTTGAGATATGGAGGTGATAATGTTAGAGTCATGCTAGTTGAGTAGTTGTGAATTTAAATAATACTTGCGTTGACGTTTGTGATTCCCGTAGCATGCACGTATGGTGAACCGTTATGTAACGAAGTCGGAGCATGAGGTGTTTATTGATTGTCCTCCTTATGAGTGGCGGTCGGGGACGAGCGATGGTATTTTCCTACCAATCTATCCCCCTAGGAGCATGCGCGTATATGAGTTCTTTATGACTAATGTTGATTCCATGGATTATACGCACTTTTTCCCATCCTTACACCATTGCTAGCCTCTCTAATACCGCGCACTTTTCGCCGGTATCATACACCCACCATATATCTTCCTCAAAACATCCACCCTACCTACCTATCATGGCATTTCCGTAGCCATTCCGAGATATATTGCCATGCAACTTTCCATCGTTCCGTTTATTATGACACGCTCCATCATTATCATATTGCTGGCATGATCATGTAGTTGACATCGTATTTGTGGCAAAGCCACCATTCATAATTCTTTCATACATGTCACTCTTGATTCATTGCATATCCCAGTACACCGCGGGAGGCATTCATATAGAGTCATATCTTGTTCTAAGTATCGAGTTGTAATTGTTGAGTTGTAAGAAAAATAAAAGTGTGATGATCATCATTTTTAGAGCATTTTCCCAAATGAGGAAAGAATGATGGAGACTATGATTCCCCCACAAGTCGAGATGAGACTCCAGACGAAAAATAAAAAAAATATAAAAAAGAGGCCATAAAAAAAGGCCCAAATAAAAAAATGAGAGAAAAAGAGAGAAGGGACAATGCTACTATCCTTTTACCACACTTGTGCTTCAAAGTAGCACCAAGATCTTCATGATAGAGAGTCTCCTATGTTGTCACTTTCATATACTAGTGGGGATTTTTCATTATAGAACTTCGCTTGTATATTCCAATGATGGGCTTCCTCAAAATGCCCTAGGTCTTCGTGAGCAAGCGAGTTGGATGCACACCCACTTAGTTTCTTTTGTTGAACTTTCATATACTTATTGCTCTAGTGCATCCGTTGCATGGCAATCCCTACTCACTCACATTGATATCTATTAATGGGCATCTCCATAGCCCGTTGATACGCCTAGTTGATGTGAGACTATCTTCCCCTCTTTTTGTCTTCTCAACAACCACCATTCTATTCCACATATAGTGCTATATCCATGGCTCACGCTCATGTATTGCGTGAAGATTGAATAAGTTTTGAAAATGTTAAAGTATGAAACAATTGCTTGGCTTGTCATCAGGGTTGTGCATGATTTAAATACTTTATGTGGTGAAGATGGAGCATAGCCACACTATATGATTTTGTAGGGATAACTTTCTTTGGCCATGTTATTTTGGGAAGACATAATTGCTTTATCAGTATGCTTGAAGTATTATTATTTTTATGTCAATATGAACTTTTGTCTTGAATCTTTCGAATCTGAATATTCATATCACAATTAATAAGATTTACATTGAAATTATGCCAAGTAGCACTCCGCATCAAAAATTCTTTTTTTATCATTTACCTACTCGAGGACGAGCAGGAATTAAGCTTGGGGATGCTTGATACGTTTCCAACGTATCTATAATTTTTTATTGCTCCATGCTATATTATCTACTGTTTTGGACTATATTGGGCTTTATTTTCCACTTTTACATTATTTTTGGGACTAACCTATTAACCGGAGGCCCAGCCCAGAATTGATGTTTTTTGCCTACTTCAGTGTTTCGGAGAAACAGAATATCAAACGGAGTCCAAACAGAATAAAATCTTCGGGAACGTGATTTTCTCACCGTACGTGATCCAGGAAACTTGGACCCTACTCCAATGGAGCCAAGAGGCGGTCACGAGGGTGGGGGCGCCGCCCCCCCTTAGGGCACGCCCCCTGCCTCGTGGGCCCCTCGAAGCTCCACCGACGTACTCCTTCCTCCTATATATGAAGGAAATATGCCCTAGAGGCAATAATAAAGTTATTATTTATTTCCTTATTTCATGATAAATGTTCATTATTCATGCTAGAATTGTATTAACCAGAAACATAATACATGTGTGAATACATAGACAAACAGAGTGTCACTAGTATGCCTCTACTTGACTAGCTCGTTAATCAAAGATGGTTATGTTTCCTAACCATGAACAAAGAGTTGTTATTTGATTAACAAGGTCACATCATTAGTTGAATGATCTGATTGACATGACCCATTCCATTAGCTTAGCACCCGATCGTTTAGTATGTTGCTATTGCTTTCTTCATGACTTATACATGTTCCTATGACTATGAGATTATGCAACTCCCGTTTACCGGAGGAACACTTTGTGTGCTACCAAACGTCACAACGTAACTGGGTGATTATAAAGGTGCTCTACAGGTGTCTCCAAAGGTACTTGTTGGGTTGGCGTATTTCGAGATTAGGATTTGTCACTCCGATAGTCGGAGAGGTATCTCTGGGCCCTCTCGGTAATGCACATCACATAAGCCTTGCAAGCATTGCAACTGATATGTTAGTTGTGAGATGATGTATTACGGAACGAGTAAAGAGACTTGCCGGTGACGAGATTGAACTAGGTATTGGATACCGATGATCGAATCTCGGGCAAGTAACATACCGATGACAAAGGGAACAACGTATGTTGTTATGCGGTCTGACCGATAAAGATCTTCGTAGAATATGTAGGAGCCAATATGGGCATCTAGGTCCCTCTATTGGTTATTGACCGGAGACGTGTCTCTGTCATGTCTACATTGTTCTCGAACCGTAGGGTCCGCACGCTTAACGTTACGATGACAGTTATTATGAGTTTATACATTTTGATGTACCGAAGGTAGTTCGGAGTCCCGGATGTGATCACGGACATGACGAGGAGTCTCAAAATGGTTGAGACATAAAGATCGATATATTGGAAGCCTATATTTGGACATCGGAATCATTCCGGTTGAAATCGGCATTTTATCGGAGTACCGAGGGGTTACCGGAACCCCCCGGGGGGTTAATGGGCCTTCATGGGCCATAAGGGAGAAGAGAGGGGCCGGCCAGGGCAGGCCGCGCGCCCCCTCCCCCCCTAGTCCGAATAGGACAAGGAAGGGGGGCGGCGCCCCCCTTTCCTCTTCTCCTTCCCCCTTTCCTTCTCCAACAAGGCAAGAGAGGGGGGAGTCCTACTCCCGGTGGGAGTAGGACTCCTCCAGGCGCACCCCTTGGGGCCGGCCGCACCTCCCCCTCCCTCCTTTATATACGGGGGTAGGGGGCACCCTAGAACACACAAGTTGATCTTCGTGATCGTTCCTTTGCCGTGTGCGGTGCCCCCTTCCACCATATTCCACCTCGGTCATATCGTTGCGGTGCTTAGGCGGAGCCCTGCGTCGGTAGAACATCGTCATCGTTATCATGCCGTCGTGCTGACGGAATTCATCCCCGAAGCTTTGCTGGATCGGAGCCGGGGGAGCGTCATCGAGCTGAACGCGTGCTAAGAACTCGGAGGTGCCGGAGTAACGGTGCTTGGATCGGTTGGACCGGGAAGACGTACGACTACTTCCTCTATGTTGCGTCAACGCTTCCGCTTCGGCCTACAAGGGTACGTAGACAACACTCTCCCCTCTCGTAGCTATGCATCACCATGATCTTGCGTGTGCGTAGGAAAATTTTGAAATTACTACGTTCCCCAACAGTGGCATCCGAGACTAGGTTTTTATGGTTTGATGTTATTTGCACGAGTAGAACACAAGTGAGTTGTGGGCGATATAAGTCATACTGCCTACCAACATGTCATACTTTGGTTCGGCGGTGTTGTTGGATGAAGCGGCCCGGACCGACATTACGCGTACGCTTACGCGAGACTGGTTCTACCGCCGTGCTTTGCACACAGGTGGCTGGCGGGTGTCAGTTTCTCCAACTTTAGTTGAACCGAGTGTGGCTACGCCCGGTCCTTGCGAAGGTTAAAACGGCATCAACTTGACAAACTATCGTTGTGGTTTTGATGCGTAGGTGAGATTGGTTCTTGCTTAAGCCCGTAGCAGCCACGTAAAACTTGCAACAAACAAAGTAGAGGACGTCTAACTTGTTTTTGCAGGGCATGTTGTGATGTGATATGGTCAAGGCATGATGCTAAATTTTATTGTATGAGATGATCATGTTTTGTAACTGAGTTATCGGCAACTGGCAGGAGCCATATGGTTGTCGCTTTATTGTATGCAATGCAATCGCCCTGTAATGCTTTACTTTATCACTAAGCGGTAGCGATAGTCGTAGAAGCATAAGATTGGCGAGACGACAATGATGTTGCGATGGAGATCAAGGTGTCGCGCCGGTGACGATGGTGATCATGACGGTGCTTCGGAGATGGAGATCACAAGCACAAGATGATGATGGCCATATCATATCACTTATATTGATTGCATGTGATGTTTATCTTTTTTATGCATCTTATCTTGCTTTGATTGACGGTAGCATTATAAGATGATCTCTCACTAAATTATCAAGAAGTGTTCTCCCTGAGTATGCACCGTTGCCAAAGTTCGTCGTGCCCAGACACCACGTGATGATCGGGTGTGATAAGCTCTACGTCCATCTACAACGGGTGCAAGCCAGTTTTGCACACGCAGAATACTCGGGTTATACTTGACGAGCCTAGCATATGCAGATATGGCCTCGGAACACGGAGACCGAAAGGTCGAGCGTGAATCATATAGTAGATATGATCAACATAAAGATGTTCACCATTGAAAACTAATCCATTTCACGTGATGATCGGTTATGGTTTAGTTGATTTGGATCACGTGATCACTTAGAGGATTAGAGGGATGTCTATCTAAGTGGGAGTTCTTAAGTAATATGATTAATTGAACTTTAATTTATCATGAACTTAGTCCTGGTAGTATTAGCATATCTATGTTGTAGATCAAGAGCTCGCGTTGTTACTTCCATATGTTTATTTTGATATGTTCCTAGAGAGAATTGTGTTGAAAGATGTTAGTAGCAATTATGCGGATTGGATCCGTGATCTGAGGTTTATCCTCATTGCTGCACAGAAGAATTATGTCCTTGATGCACCGCTAGGTGACAGACCTATTGCAGGAGCAGATGCAGACGTTATGAATGTTTGGCTAGCTCAATATGATGACTACATGATAGTTTAGTGCACCATGCTTAACGGCTTAGAATCGGGACTTCAAAAACGTTTTGAACGTCATGGACCATATGAGATGTTCCAGGAGTTGAAGTTAATATTTCAAGCAAATACCCGAGTTGAGAGATATGAAGTCTCTAACAAGTTCTATAGCTAAAAGATGGAGGAGAATCGCTCAACTAGTGAGCATGTGCTCAGATTGTCTGGGTACTACAATCGCTTGAATCAAGTGGGAGTTAATCTTCCAGATAAGATAGTGATTGACAGAATTCTCTAGTCACCATCACCAAGTTAGTAGAATTTCGTGATGAACTATAATGTGCAAGGGATGACGAAAGTAATTCCCAAGCTCTTTGTGATGCTAAAATCGACGAAGGTAGAAATCAAGAAAAACATCAAGTGTTGATGGTTAACAAGATCACTAGTTTCAAGAAAAGGGCAAAGGGAAAGAAGGGGAACTTCAAGAAGAACGGCAAGCAAGTTGCTGCTCAAGTGAAAAGCCCAAGTCTGGACCTAAGCCTGAGACTAAGTGCTTCTACTGCAAAGGGACTGGTCACTGGAGGCAAAACTGCCCCAAGTATTTGGCGGATAAGAAAGGATGGCAAAGTAAACAAAGGTATATTTGATATACATGTTATTGATGTGTACTTTACTAGTGTTTATAGCAACCCCTAAGTATTTGATACTAGTTCAGTTGCTATGATTAGTAACTTGAAACGGGAGTTGCAGAATAAACAGAGACTAGTTAAGGGTGAAGTGACGATGTGTGTTGGAAGTAGTTCCAAGATTGATAGGATCATCATTGCACACTCCCTATACTTTCGGGATTAGTGTGGAACGTAAATAAGTGTTATTTGGTGTTGAGCATGAATATGATTTAATCATGTTTATTGCAATACGGTTATTCATTTAAGTTAGAGAACAATTGTTGTTCTGCTTACATGAATAGAACCTTCGATGGTCATACACCCAATGAAAATATTTCGTTGGATCTCAATCGTAGTGATACACATATTCATAATATTGAAGCCAAAAGATGCAAAGTTAATAATGATAGTGCAACTTATTTGTGGCACTGCCGTTTAGGTCATATTGGTGTAAAGCGCATGAAGAAACTCAATGCTGATGGGATTTTGGAATCACTTGATTATGAATCACTTGATGCTTGCGTACCATGCCTTATGGGCAAGATGACTAAAACTCCGTTCTCCAGAACAATGGAGCGAGAAACTGACTTGTTGGAAATAATACATACTGATGTATGCGATCCGATGAGTGTTAAGGCTCGCGGCGGGTATCATTATTTTCTGACCTTCACAGATGATTTGAGCAGATATGGGTATATCTACTTGATGAAACACTAGTCTGAAACATTTGAAAAGTTCAAGGAATTTCAGAGTGAAGTGGAGAATCATCGTAACAAAAATAAAAGTTTCTACGATATGATCGCAGAGGTAAAATATTTGAGTTAGGAGTTTGGCCTTCAATTAAAACAATGTGGAATAGTTTCACAAACTCATGCCACCTGGAACACCACAACATAATGGTGTGTCCGAACGTCATAACCGTACTTTATTGGATATAGTGCAATCTATGATTTTCTTACCGATTTACCACTATCGTTTTGGGGTTATGCATTAGAGACAGCTGCATTCACGTTAAATAGGGCACCATCTAAATCCGTTGAGACGACACTATATGAACTGTGGTTTAGCAAGAAACCAAAGTTGTCGTTTCTTAAGTTTGGGGTTGTGATGCTTATATGAAAAGGTTTCATCCTGATAAGCTCAAACCAAAATCGGAGAAATGTGTCTTCATAGGATACCCAAAGGAGACTGTTGGGTACACCTTCTATCACAGATCCGAAGGCAAGACATTCGTTGCTAAGAATGGATCCTTTCTAGAGAAGGAGTTTCTCTCGAAAGAAGTGAGTGGGAGGAAAGTAGAACTTGATGAGGTAACTATACCTGCTCCCTTATTGGGAAATAGCACATCACAGGAACCAGTTTCTGTGACGTCTACACCAATTAGTGAGGAAGATAATGATGATGATCATGTAACTTCGGATCAAGTTACTACCGAACCTCGTAGGTCAACCAAAGTGAGATCCACACCAGAGTGGTACGGTAATCCTATTCTGGAGGTCATGTTACTTGACCATGACGAACCTACGAACTATGAGGAAGCGATGATGAGCCCAGATTCCGCAAAATGGTTTGAGGCCATGAAATCTGAGATGGGATCCATGTATGAGAACAAAGTATGGACTTTGATGGATTTGCCCGATGATCGGCAAGCCATAGAAAATAAATGGATCTTCAAGAGGAAGACAGACGCTGATAGTAGTGTTACTATCTACAAAGCTAGAATTGTCGCAAAAGGTTTTCGACAAGTTCAAGGAGTTGACTACGATGAGAGTTTCTCACTCGTATCTATGCTTAAGTCTGTCCGAATCATGTTAGCAATTGCCGCACTTTATGAAATCTGGCAAATGGATAAACAAAATTGCATTCCTCAATGGATTTATTAAAGAAGAGTTGTATACGATGCAACTAGAAGGTTTTGTCGATCCTAAAGGTGTTAACAAAATATGCAAGCTCCAGCGATCCATCTATGGACTGGTGCAAGCATCTCGGAGTTGGAATATACGCTTTGATAAGTTGATCAAAGCATATAGTTTTATACAGACTTGCGGTGAAGCCTGTATTTACAAGAAAGTGAGTGGGAGCACTACAACATTTCTGATAAGTATATGTAAATGACATATTGTTGATCGGAAATAATGTAGAATTATTCTGCGAAGCATAAAGGAGTATTTGAAAGGAGTTTTTCGAAGAAGGACCTTGGTGAAGCTGCTTACATATTAAGCATCAAGATCTATAGAGATAGATCAAGACGCTTGATAAGTTTTCAATGAGTACATACCTTGACAAGATTTTGAAGTAGTTCAAAATGGAACAGTCAAAGAAAGAGTTCTTGCCTGTGTTACAAGGTGTGAAATTGAGTAAGACTCAAAACCCGACCACGGCATAAGATAGAAAGAGAATGAAAGTCATTCCCTATGCCTTGGCCATAGGTTCTATAAAGTATGCCATGCTGTGTACCAGATCTATTGTATACCCTACACTGTGTTTAGCAAGGGAGTACAATAGTGATCTAGGAGTAGATCACTGGACAACGGTCAAAATTATCCTTAGTGGAATAAGGATATGTTTCTCGATTATGGAGGTGACAAAAGGTTCGTCGTAAAGGGTTACGTCGATGCAAGTTTTGACACTAATCTAGATGACTCTAAGTCTCAGTCTAGATACATATTGAAAGTGGGAGCAATTAGCTAGAGTAGCTCCGTGCAGAGTATTGTTGACATAGAAATTTGCAAAATACTTACGGATCTGAATGTGACAGACCAGTTGACTAAAATTATCTCACAAGCAAAACATGATCATACCTTAGTACTCTTTGGGTGTTAATCACATAGCGATGTGAACTAGATTACTGACTCTAGTAAACCCTTTTGCTGTTGGTCACATATCGATGTGAACTATGGGTGTTAATCACATGGTGATGTGAACTATTGCTGTTAAATCACATGGCGATGTGAACTAGATTATTGACTCTAGTGCAAGTGGGAGACTGAAGGAAATATGCCATAGAGGCAATAATAAAGTTATTATTTATTTCCTTAATTCATGATAAATGTTTATTATTCATGCTAGAATTGTATTAACCGGAAACATAATACATGTGTGAATACATAGACAAACAGAGTGTCACTAGTATGCCTCTACTTGACTAGCTCGTTAATCAAAGATGGTTATGTTTCCTAACCATGAACAAAGAGTTGTTATTTGATTAACGAGGTCACATAATTAGTTGAATGATCTGATTGACATGACCCATTCCATTAGCTTAGCACCTGATCGTTTAGTATGTTGCTATTGCTTTCTTCATGACTTATACATGTTCCTATGACTATGAGATTATGCAACTCCCGTTTACCGGAGGAACACTTTGTGTGCTACAGGTGTCTCCAAAGGTACTTGTTGGGTTGGCATATTTCGAGATTAGGATTTGTCACTCCGATAGTTGGAGAGGTATCTCTGGGCCCTCTCGGTAATGCACATCACATAAGCCTTGCAAGCATTGCAACTAATATGTTA